>OY787633.1:18750000-20000000 GCA_963678965.1 Cruciata laevipes
TGAAACACTCAAATACTTATACCTATTGTTTGGAGATAGTAGTGTTCTTCCTTTGGATGCTTTTGTATTTAACACAGAAGCTCATCCACTACCAATTCTTGGCAATCATGTGAAGCAGTGATGCTTTGACTGGCATATACCTAAACGAGAAATGGTGACCTAGCTAGTCACACTTTCTTGTGTGCAATGTGATCAACAGAATGTCATCACAATTTTTAGTTTAGCTGTCACACAGAGCTGCTGTAGCTGTTTCTATAACAATTCCAAAGACTTTTTGGATCTTGGAGTTTGTGCAAAAAGATATAAAGCCATAGTGATACTGATTTCAAAGGTCAAACAATGTAGGACATTTTCCTGGAAATTAGGATAGTGACCCTGTTGTATTCTGAAGTCTCGATAGTGTTTGTCCCTTTAATTGGTTGAGCCTTGTAAGGTTATATTGTTATATACTAGTTTGGTCTGATTGGATATGTTATGATCAGGCACATTTTTTGCAAAACTACCAATGATTGTTGTGCATTAAAACTCCAATTTATTAGATTACATCTGCTTGTACACCTTCACAGTTGTCCGGAACAAAAAACAAATGATCACCGTCTTGTATGACATTGATTTCATCTATTTCTGCACCCTCCGCATTTGCAACTTGCTTGAAAGTCTGACCTCCGAATTTTTGACCTAGAGAGAAAAATGAATAAAAAGTTGTTCATGTCGTGTTTTCCGCACTTCAGGCCGGGGCTGAAAAAAGGAGCTTACCTGCTATGCTGTAAAGTTGTTGTAGTGAGTCGGGCAGGAGAATGAATTTCCCTATAAGTTTGTGTGATGGCTGAAGATTTGTGTGAATAGTGACTCTCTTCTTCCTAGTTGATTCTTCTGGAGCGCAATGGCACTGCCTTAAACAATGTGGGGACTCAGTCTTGGTTGGTGAAGTCTGTGGGACTTTTGTGGTTCCCATGGCTGTTTCTGGCCCTAATAAATCAATTGTGTGCTCATCTGGTTTAGACAATTCACATATGCTTCTGTTTGCTTGTTGCTGAGCTTCATCTCTTGTCAGAAAATAGTCAGTTGAACTCACATCATCATGCCATTTACTAATTCCACAATAATGCTCTGGTTTCTCCACCATGCCCTCTGAATTAGTAACATGTAAAGCCACCATATCCGGGATCTCTGCATCAGCATTAACATTGCCATTATTTCTTGTTGCCATCTGACTGATTTGCTGGTCCACATGGTTCAGCCTTGCTGATTGTTTGAGTTTCTGTCATATGGATATCGGATATGCTGTTAGGATCAAGTTTGGCACTGTGGCCGTAATAAATTGCAAGCATTATTTCATCACCTGGAAGAGATTGTTCATTATTATCTGTTCGTCTGCTGCATTCATTCGCAGAATATTCATCAACGACGTTTTGTTCAGCCTTAGCAGTTGACAAGTCTCTCTGGTATGAACTGCAAATGGCTGAGGCCTTCCACAGAGAACGCCTATTTCTCCAAAAGTTTCTCCGTTGAGAGCTTTTCCTATAACCTGGTCTTGGCCATCAATTTTGGCTATGAAATCCTACAAGAATGATGAATATGAGACAGAATCTTGTGTGTGTGTGTGACAAGAGTTGAGATGGCAGACTAATTAGGCTTACCACTGCACCGGAAACCAATATGTACATTTCAGTTGGTGTCTCGTTTTGCAGAATTACATCTTCCTTGGGAGGAAAGTATTCAGCTTCCATTTCCGAGACCTTGGCAACAGAAGACCACATGATTATCCGATTTTCATTTGTAATATATTCGAGCAGTCTTATGCTTTTATGATGAACTGGAAAGAGAAAAAAACAAATGGATGGAAAGGTACCAGTTGGAAGAGGAAGTCGTTGGAAACACCTTGGAATAGATGCACATTTTGCAGAGTTGGTAAAAACAAGTAGTTGGCAATGCTCGAACGTATGGCTTTGGGAAGACTGAACAAGGTTTCCTGCTGTTTCAATCCTTCTGTCTTGAACTTGAGGCATATGTGGGACAGTACCTGGTCTTGTATGCCCGGAGGTAACTGATTTCTTTTAGCAAACTCTGATGCAGATCGAACTGTATCCCTCTACAGCAAAGTTCATACATAAGAATCAGCAATTCGAAAGAGTATTGAGGAGGAGACTGGAGAGAGAGCATACGAAGTTTCTTGTGCGGCTGGTCCAGTGAACTACAAGGTTAGTCATGTTCCCGATGATGTAAGAAGTCAATCCCAAGTTGAATAGCATGTAGAAGATGTCAAATAGCATTTCCCTTGGATTCTCAGCATGCAAATCTCCATAGCCAGTAGTAGTCAGGGTCACAATTGACCAATACATTGAAGTAACATATCTCTCCCAAATGCTGCGTGTTTTAAAGTCTGGATAGAGCGCGCCAATCCAGGTTCTTCTTGGATCAGGGTATCTATCTGCAATGATGTAGTAGAAGCATCCCGCGCAATGCACTGCGTACAATGTCACCTGTATATATAGTGGAAATGGTGATTAATTAACTTGTCTCTTTGGTTGGTTTTCCAATGGTATAGAAAAAGACATTTGAACCACTTACAGCCACGAGCTTTGTACAGCGGGTCCAGAAATAGTTGAACCTTATGTCCTTTTCTAGTCTGAGAGAAATGAAGATGCACTGCTAATGTGAATTTTTGTTGGGAGTGAGGTTAAAAAAGGGGGGTTTAGAGATTATGGACCTGGCAAACAGAGAGCTGACTCGTCTGAGGCGCCACAGTCTGAGCATGCTGAGAATTTTCAGGCCAAGACCGCCGCTGTGATTTGTGAAAAGGAGGCTGATGGATTGAAATGGAACGGTGGAGCAGACGTCGAAAATAAACCAGGTGGAAAGATATCTACAGGGATGAGATGTATAAATGCTTATCATAATTAAAATAAACTCTTTTTGTCTCATTGTTTGTGACTTGTGAGAATGATTGGAACACAAACTTGTGTTCTTTATATATAAATAATGATGGCAGTGGGCTTACCTCATGGCAATGTTTTTTGGATTATCAACCAGCAAATATGACTGGCTGTCAAGATATGCCACGAAGAAGGTTATTATGATGTCCATGGCAAAGAAGACATTAACAACGTTGTCGAAAATGGACAATGCATCTTGTTTGTAAGTGACGAATGCAAACTCCAAGGGCGAAATCCAGGCCGAGTACACAACCAGGATGATGAGGAACATCTCCCAAGCCCTGAAATGGAAACAGAACTCAAATGATTCACCATGCACCTTTTAGGAATGCAGAATTCACAGAGACACTCACCTATAACGGGGATTGAAGGGTGAAATGATGCCCCTCCGAAGCCTGGTAGCCCGGTTAATCCGGGCGCCTAGAGACGGGAGGAGATCGTCGCTGGAGAAGAAGCTGCCACCGGTTCTTGCATTCGGCTGGCTGTAATCTTCGTCAACGCAGAAGCGCTTTAGGCAGTGTTTGGTGTAACTGCACGGCATTTCTAATTTGTGGATGAAGGAGGCAGCAGTGAAAGGTGTCAAGTTATATACTAGTAGTAGAGAGTTGGCAGGTCCGACACGGGTGAGATAAATGCTCTCCCTTTCAAACCAGTCCTTTCTTGTGATACTCTCTCTAATATATGCCTTTTTGTATTTGAAAAGATTAAGCAACTTAAGAGAGGAGGGCTAAAAGGCAAAAATAAAAATAAAAATCAAGAGGTAGTGGAATAAGGACAAATCTGGATTGGCATGAAATAAAAACAAACGTGGGACGGCAGTGAAAGTGGCAGACATCTCTCATAATCTGGGAAATGAAATAATAATAATATGCAGACTGAAAATCTCTCAAGGGATTTGCGAATTGGTGGAAGCTCCATGATGGCAGTAGAAATGTGCAGGACGTTACTAAATATGCAAAAAATTGCATTTCATTTCAGGGCAAACAGAAATGGACCAGGCAAGCTCTAGTTGGATGGAGCTGAAAGCTTGGTTTTGTGGACGCCAACATGGACCAATACTTTGATGCCCTTTAGTCATTAAAGCAAAGATTGGCCAGTAAGTATACCACATTTATTTCTTCCTACCGGAAACGAGAGATGCTTTGTAATCTGACGACGTTTGTTTTTTCATGCAATCACAGCCATGAACACATATCCACTTCGATTCCGCCCCTCAAATTGTATTATTCCACCATTTTCTCACCTCTCTCTTTTTGCATCCCATTACTGTTTCTAACCCATTCTTAATTTGCCTTTCTTCCAGGATCCGTCCCAATCACTTTTTGCCTATTCCTTATTATCTACTAGTTTTGACACTACACTTTTTGGCTGCTCATTATGGTTTATGGTATCTTCATTTTTTTAATATTTCTTTATTTTTGATGATCCCTCGTCAAGGAATATGATTCATTAAGGGCATTTTTTGTGGGAATATAGGATCAAGCTGGGTTTACTCAAATCCATGATCATCACAATGTCTTCAGCAATTCATAATGAGATACACATTGAATATCAATGGTCATGGCCTTGGAAGCAAGTACGATTTCCTTTGATGAAAACAAAACTAAAATCTTCTTAGGCTTAGCTCAGAAGTTTAAGGAATTTACATGACCAAAAACAGGATACCACATCGCAATGAGAGGAATTTCAGCAAACCATGAACAGTCTCCAAGCCATTTCAGAAAATGGGACCAAAATCTGGAACTTGAACCTACCACGGAAACTGGTAATTTCCAGTGGAGAGCTATTAGGGGAGGACTTACGACAACGGTTAACAGAACGAAAAAAAAAACTTGGATCCACAGAGAATATGCCCAAAATGCAGGCTGCATAATGAGGATGAGACACATCGGTTTCTCAAATGCGGGGAGTCCGGGGACTCGATACGAGCTTGGAGATCAATTTTTTTTTTTTTTTTTAAATATCATTTATGATACTATATATATGCTAATCAGACTTTTTTCAAAAAAAAATAAAAAAAAAATATATATATATATATATATATGCTAATCAGACTAATTGTCTTATTACAAAGATGAGTCCAATAAAAAAAAATATCCCCTCAAGAATATACCATCGAAAACCTGAAACTACTTAACAAGAAATCCGCATCCAACAGGGCCGGCCCTGACAATTTGGAGACCTGGTGCAAATTAAAAAAATGTGCCCCTCTAATTAGTCGATGTATTGTTGAATAATAATAGTTTGGTACTGTTTAATTTCAAAACTATCGACTAATACTCTTAATATATGTCATCAAATATTTTTTATTTTATTTCTCAATGATAAAAAACTATAAATTAAGTGAACCAACCACACAAGATTAAGTATACGGCAACACATTTATCATGTATATGTTTCAGTGATATTTTTTTTAATTTTTCATTAGCTCAAAGCATATCCCTAGAGATGTAACACAGATTGTATAGCTTCAAAATTATGCATTTAATTTGAAAAACTTGTTTCAACAAATGAATTGTTTGTAGTGTGACTGTATGAGCCTAAAGATGAATTAAAAATAAAGAGTTTTGTATTTTAAACCTTAGTGATGAATTGTTTAAGAGAGAATTTTATAGAGCCCCTCTAACGTTTCCCAAATTATCGGTTTGGCCCCTATCGAATTTTAGTGTCAAAATGGCCCCCTAACCTTTAATTTTTGTTTCATTTCGGCCCCCTATGGCTAACTTGGCCGTTAACTTTTAACTAACCGTTAAATATTAGGGGTATAATAGTAATTTTAGTTTCATTTAAGTTGGAAAAAAAAACTTGTGGCTGGATTCAAACCCAGGTCTCCCAAAGTAATAGATAAAGCTCCTACCATTATGCCACAAGCCATTCATGTTAAATTTCACAACTAAATTTATTTAAAGTATATGTCGTGGACCATATTCCCGGGATGTTCACCGGAATATGGGCCGTGATTTATAGTTTAAAAACGTTTAATTAGAAAATAAAACATGAATGGCTTGTGGCATAGTGGTAAGAGTTTTGGCTTGTATTTTAGGATACCCAGGTTCGAATCTAGCTACAAGCATTTTTTCCAACTTAAATGAAGATAAAATTACTATTATACCCCTAATATTTAACGGTTAGTTAAAAGTTAACGGCCAAGTTAGCCATAGGGGGCCAAAATGAAACAAAAAATAAAGGTTAGAGGGCCATTTTGACACTAAAATTTGATAGGGGGCCAAACCGGTATTTTGAGAAACGTTAGGGGGCCTCCATAAAATTCTCTCATTGTTTAAAGATGAATTTTAAACAAAGAGTTTTGTATTTTCGTAATTTGAATGACGAAAATAAGAATTTGGTGGAGATTTAATTGAATGGATTTTGCCAAAAAGAAAACATTGTTCATCCATCTCAAAATTAATTGAATATTAAGTTAAAATGTCAAGAATATGGAAACTTCATCATAATTTTGGCCAAGAATTATTCTTAATTGATTTATTTCCTTTCCTTAACTATATGAGTTTGAAACAGATAAGGAAAATGTTTGAAACAAAGAAAGTCAACATAAAAAAAAATGAAATAATTATTAATATTAAAAGTTATAATTAAACCTATATTATATAAGAAATTTATTTTTTTGAGGCCCCATTGGATGTGAGGCCCTGTGTCGTGGCACGACCCGACCTCCGTCAGGCTCGGGCCTGGCATCCATGCATTAACAACCCTCCCTTTTAATAGGGATATACAAGTACAACATCTGCAACACCACGAACACGTTGACCTATGTAGTTTAAACGTAAACACCTTGATTCAAACTGTAGACGCATTGAAACACAAGACCAAGCATCCAAATAACAAATCCGGACCTTAATTAGATACATATTGAGTAAGAGTTCGATCACAAGGACCATCATAAAACAAAAAACTTGTTAAAAACTTCAGATCTAAAGATCCAAACCATTTCCATGAAATTCCACACTTATTCAGAAACAAAATTCATCGAAATACAATTAAAGATGCTACCCCATCTCCCCAAAGGTGAGACGGAGAAGAAGAAGAATTTTTTGGGTTTTGGGCAGTCGACAAGAAGGAGAAGGTTTAGGGTTTTGTTGCAGATGTTGTATATCCATATCTAAGGATTTGACGGGCTGGATGAGGGGTTATGGCCCTAGTATGAAACTTGTACAGATGACGTAGGTACCACACTGATTACCTTTGGTATTTCAGAGGTGTTGGGCTGCTGGTGTAAAAACCTATTACCCAATCTTGACCCATGACTAGGGCTGATCACGGTACGGTTAACTTTTCCGTTTCTAGAAAATACACTAACCGCTCAACTATTCAACGGTTCGGTTAACCTTTAAAATTGACAAATAAAATCAGATAACATTTGTCTCGGTTAATTAGAAATTCGGTTGGGTTAATCGGTTAACCTACGGTTAACCAATAATTTTGACAATTCATTAATTATAAAATATTTTGAGACACAGTTTAGCATACTACATGAAAAACTATATATATATATATATATATATTTCCTCATATACCAAGAATTATACAAAAACTACCTCCAAGAGGTATACAAAAGCTAGCTATATATACATATTTCCTCATACACCAAGAGGAAAGAGGAGTAGAATAGCTAGCTACCAAGAGTGAAATGTGGGAGTATTAATTTTTGGTAAGGGTTCGGTGCTATTTATATAGGGTTAAAAATAATAATAATATAAATAAATAATTGTAAAATAATCCTCGGTTAGTCGGTTAACTATTCGTGTTAAATATTGAAAACCTTAACGTTAACATATAGACCGGTTAGTCAAAAAGTGATAACCTTAACCTAACCCAACGGTTCGGTTAACCTTAAAATCGGTACGGTTCCGGTCGGTTAACTAGTCGGTTTCGGTTATCCGGTTAGTTTTGCTCAGCCCTACCCATGACACTATCTAAGGACTTGACGGATTGGACACAACCAGACTCAGATTTCTCTGTGGGAATTGCTCCGGAGAAGAATTGTGTCTTGACATGTTAACTTGCAGATATGCTACGGATGACCTTTCCTCTATCCAATAAGAATAGGAAAAAAGATAAAGGAACATTGAAGACACAAAGCTTCTAAAGTGGAAGCAAATTTAGCAAGATAAGCATGGACAGATGGAATGAAACTCTAGCATGAAAATCCTAGCAATATCTTGATGAACTTGTTATGATCATCGCCACTGTACTTTCCGTGGCTGTAGAATAGTTGTTTTGGTTTACATTTGTTAAATATTGGCTTAGAGTGATGGCCAAATAGTTGTATGAACTTTTTTGAGCGATTAATAGAAGAAAATTTTCCATAAAAAAAAAGGGTTCTGCTTGGAGATGAACTCGGTTGATGTGATAAACATGGATTTTAACCCATTAGTTAAGGGTTTTAAATACTTTTCAAGTAATTATGCTTTAGAAATTCTTATTTAATACCGATCAATTATTATGGGGTTAAATCATTCCAAGTTAATAATGGTTTAAAGATATACGAGTACTTTACAAAAACACAAGGGTATAGGACACTTTCCATAAGAACTTAGGATACGAGGGGTATTTGCACAATATTTTAAAATCTTACAAAATAGCCTATAAGGCTCATAAAGTACTTATAAGGTAAAATTTAACTAGCTAAAAAATTTTATTTTTATTTTTTGAAAAAGACTAGCTCAGAAACTAAACAAGCTAGTGCGAGACACTAAAAGCCTAGCAGAGGTACACAACCTCCTAATACAAAATTGTTGCTTCCCAAATGCTAGGATACAAGATAGCAAAAGTTTACATAAAAGGCAACAAAAAAGCAAAAGCCAACAATTCCTCACGGGGATAAAGTCCCTCAGAAAACATCATCTTCCAAACTTATTTGCGAATTGGAGAATTCTGAAACCCAAGGCAGCCGATGATGCGGGGAAATACGCTCCAGTAATTGATTCCTCGGATAGTTGTAATATACGAGGGTCTTGTGCTGTGGATCTGCTAGCTAACTGACTATTGAGGATGCCTACACGGTCCGAGCACCTAGGCCTCGGATAGCTCGGTTTGGACATGTTCGTCCGAAGCCTGCAAAACAAGCCCCCAGAGCCACCCGAGGGTAGCAGCTCCGGTGTGATGATGAGATTTCGTGTATTGAAAGGAAAGAGAAACCTCTGTATTTAGAGAACTTACCTGGAATAACTGAACTTCTTCTCCTTTTATAGGTGTCGTAGGCCTCCTTGTGCCTCATCATCATGTGTCTCCTTTCTATACCATGAAGAGGTCCCCGACACGTGAATGTACCCTCTAACGCCTTGTAATCCTCTTTGATCACTTGAGCGGGTAACTTCTTGGAAGGTAGTTCAAGCCCGAGTTATTCCTATTATCACAAGCCCCCCAAGACAGAGGTTTCCTGATTCCAAAGCATGAGACCT
This sequence comes from Cruciata laevipes, assembly GCA_963678965.1. Taxonomy (NCBI): domain Eukaryota; kingdom Viridiplantae; phylum Streptophyta; class Magnoliopsida; order Gentianales; family Rubiaceae; genus Cruciata; species Cruciata laevipes. The sequence continues at coordinate 18,759,359 of OY787633.1, forward strand.
CCTATCTTAACATCTTCCCTCGGAATTGCTCTCTCTTCACATTTTAACCTTATTCATATGCCTCTTCACGTCTCCCTTCGGCGCGCGTATTTGGTGCTTTCAAGAGTCTTGGGCAGTTGTGCATCTCCGCTTCCCCATATTTATTTATTTCTCTTTTCCTGCAACAATTACTTTTTCTGCTCCCGATACGATTCGTTTAATCTTCCTCATTCTTCTTATAAATAGTTCCCCTTCCCCTTTAACATTTTTCACGACACTATCTGCCTTATTCCTTTTAGTAAGGTCCTTCTTTCCTTTGTTAGGTCTTTTCTAGATAAGGCGTGAGAATAGTACACCCCATCCGGTAATATTCTCACACTTTCCTATTGTTGTATCCTAACGTTTTTCTTCTCTTTGCACAGTTTGACGGCCCTTTCAGTGTACTTGCATCAATCTCTGGCTTCAAGATGCCAGACATTTATTGTGGTCCTAGGAAAGTTTCTGAAATTTCTCTGGATATAGAAAATAAGGTTTTAGTGACATTGTATTAAGATATAATTACGTATATGTGTTTAAAAATGGTTATAAAGACATTTGAGAAATAGTAGGAAATCAACAATGAAATTAATATCATTATAGATACCTGTTACAATTGTGTATTTTATGTTTGATTTGCCTCTATTAAGACATTGTGATTTGACTCTATAACGACACAAATTTTCTTTGTTGAGATAGACGTGTTTTAACACATCATTATATGTATATTTAAGTAAGTACTTAACTGATTTCATGTATTTATTCATTTTAATATTATAAATGGATAAATGCATTAATATTGTAACATTTTCGTATGCAACATCCAATAAAAAAGATTTCATATTAAATATTTAAACAAAAGACATACTCCAACCTTTCTTTAAAATTTATTTCAAAAAACCCATGTAAAATTACATTGTAAGCATACATACATAATGGTCATATCTAACTATATATAAGAAGACAACAACTTTTAACAAAACCTACCTAACATGCTGACATGTGTCCAGCCACATAAGCTGACAACTCACCTACACCTCATCATTTGGTACATCCTTTAATTTTCAGCCCAATTTTCAGCTCCTCAACTCCCCACTCATTACTATACTTTTAAATGGCCCTATCCGTTACTCCTCTTCTTCTTCATTTAGTTAATCCTTAATTACCATTAATCTCTTCATCAATTTCTTTCACGCCATTACCAACATGCAAATTCTATAAATCCTTCGTTACCTCTTCATCTTCTTCCATTTTGCATCCTACCATTGATTAAAATAGTTAATTATCTCTTTGATTAAGATAGTTAACTCTCTCGCTTAAGTTTCTTCTACTGTTATGGTTGAAATTATTCATTTCTAAACCCGCTATATATATATAGGGAATTGTCAGTCCATCGGCAGTGAAAAACGAGTTGACCTCTGAGAACCACAACTCCGTCTCTCCTTGCAGTTTTGGTCATCTAGCCATCCAGGTGATGATCTAATTATTTGACATGTTTGTTTAGTAGTATTGAGCATTGATATTGGTTTGACTTTGTAGTTATATTTGATTTGGTGTGATGTTGCGTATCTGTTGCGTATTTGATATGTTATCTGTACATTTAAATTCCTACAGAAGAGTGCCCGCGGAATCCTGACTATATATTGGGTAGTTCTGATCTGCTTATGAAAATAGTCGACTTATTAATCACCTGAATTTCGGCATGGGTTGATGTACGAGAGCTAAATTTTCCACGATACATACGTGTTTTTCGCTTATGTTTTTTATTTTTTGATGGCGTTATGTTCGTGAATGTTACTACAGATTCTCTGTTGTGCCTTCGATCTTGCGATGTTCACCTTCCAAGCTGAATATTATAATTACAATATATCAGAGCTGAAACTGAAAAAACCAAAACCTGAATGGTATGGCCTATGAGCATAGGATTATCAAAAGCTGGCTGGTGAGAGTTGTTGACGCATTTGATCACATCTCCATCCTCACTCTGCATACATCATATTTATCAGTGGCATACATCGATATGTGACCTAGCTGCTTTAATGAAATATTCAGGATGAAGTGAAAAATCAAGGGATGTGTAAATAAACAAAATAAATGGGGGAAACATCTATGCGTACAGAAATCAAGGTAACAAACTAATCATTTAAAAAAAGAAAACTCAAATAATCTCTTTTAGGGTATATGCACATAATCTTTTTTATATCCTAAACACATATTTGACTATTTATATCTATCACTATGTATATTAAGTTATTAACATTCAAGACAAAAAATTCTCAATTGGGACTTAATATGTAGAAGATGAGTATTGAAAGTGAAAATATCAATAATACACGGAATTCTCATGATTAATGTGTAAAAGATCGACCTTAAAAGTGAAAAAATCAACATTTTTCTCTTATCTATCCACTGATTATCGATCGGGATTTCTCGACGATCGACAAGTTGAATGAATGAGTAAATATTATCGCAAAAGATGAATGGGTCAACAATACTCCCTCTTCCAACCTTCACATTGGTGAGTGATACTGAAAATGAAAATGCGTGTAGAGGGAAAGATTAATGACAGTTCATCTTCCAGTGGCTTCTCTGAAAGTGATTGTGATGAAGAGGAGATAAGCAGGAACCCAAATCCAGCCAAGAAGCTCCAGATTGGAAAGTGAAGGGGATCCATCTATTTTTTTTAATAAATAGAGTAATTCATGCCCCTTTTTACATTTATCATTCTCATCCATATTGCCCCAGGAGTCTTGCACTAGAAATTTTGCATTTCATGTTTTCTCCCATTTTTCTACTTTTGTAGCAGTTTGTGACTTTTCATTTTTATAAGCTGGTTATTTATCAAAATTCGCATACTTTATTTATAAATTGGTGTACTAATGACTTCTTTGTGTACTAAAAACAAAATTCCAACCTACTTTTTAATTTAAACATCACAGATTTGAATTTAAATTTCATATTTTCCCAACTAAAAATTTACTGCTATCTTTTCACCCTCAACATGGTTTATTATAAGTTTCATTAAAATGTATAATATTTGTAGTTGACAAAAAAATGTATAATATTTAAATTGATTTTTTTTTATGATAGATGGATCGGCATTTTCCTAAATGCCTAAACGATAAAAGTTCTGAGATGTTTAAGTTAATTATGATACATATGAGTGTTTGTGGAAAAAAGTTAACCAACTATGATAAAATAGTATATGTAAAAGTAGTGGGAAGAACGAAATAAATGGAAAATTAATGAGAGACTCAAAAGCAACACAATATTTTAGGGCAGTTATATTTTTGAACTTATTTGAATTCAACAATGAAACTGCTACGAACCAAATTAATGCATTAATAAATATTAATAGTACATCTAAATTAAGTTAAATATTATCAGATTATATTTTTATGTAATTAAATTAAACGGATGTGAACTTAATTGAGTTGAGATAAATTCTGACAAGTTAACGGATCTTATATATTTTGTGTTACTAACTTGCTTTAAGTTGATTAATAAAGGATTTTACGATGGAGGTTACAAGATTGTGATGATTACAGAAATGTCATATTTAATAATTATTCAATTCATGAATCATGACCACAAATTTCAGTTACATGAATAAAACGTCTTTACACCCACAACTTTTCCTCTTCAGACAATTATATACCCTCATAAAGTGACCTTTAATTTTGGGTCCATATGGATTAAATATGATATTTTATCATGTTAAATATAATAAAGTGATTCATTATTTACACAACTTTTCACCTTCAAATAATTAATCTCGTTAGGTGAGTTCAAGTTTTGTTTCTAAATATTAACCTGTGGAAAAAGGATCTTTAGACCCTTCAAAGACAAACGACTGAATTCAAACATGTTAAATCTCTTCACATTTATGAGATTGTATTACACATGTGTAGTTTACTTCCTTTCAATTGCAGCACATGTATCAATTACAAATTATTTATTACAAGTGTTCAAATTTATTGAATTATGAAAATTGGGCCATGGCCGCGTGGGCGCGGCCTGCTAACGCTAGTAGTAATATAAAGGGAAGGGATCAATACACTCACTTATTTTCACACATGTTTTTACTCAAGATCTTGACCCTTCCCTCCCATTTAATCTAATGGTTAGAGTAATTTAAGCATTTTTATTTTTTTAATGATTATTTACTTTTCTTTCCTTTTTTCATTATTTTTATCTTGAATCAGATTTCATTCCCTTTCTTATTTCCAGTTCTTCAATTTCGCTTCAACTGAATTCATCATGAATTCATGATTTTTTTTAAAAAAAAATCATGAATTCATGATGTTCCGTAAACTCATACTCCCAGTTTTCAAATCTCTTCATCTTTAATTGTTTTCTTCTTCCCTCCCAGTTTTTCACCACAAAAGTTTATCTCCGTTCATATTCAAATCCCTTCTGCTCCCACAAATCACACTAGTGGAAAACAGGTGAATTAAGGCGGTTCCAACGTACCAGAGAAGGCACAAAGGAACCGCCTTCTCTGGCTGTGCCTTAAAATTTTCGATATTTTAAGGCGGTTCCCTCAACCGCCGTAAAATTTTGACATTTTTCGAATTCGAAAGTTTCACATTTCATTTTACGAATTCGAAAGTGCCATGTACTATAACCGCCTTAAACGTAAAAACCTTGCGAATTCGTAAATTTTTTTAACCCAGCAGAAAGGTTTTTCTCATTCAAAAAACTTTGTAACCCAGCAGAAAGAGTTTTCTCATTCGAAAAAGGTTACGGATCCTCCAAAAAAAAATCCACTCACCATAATGCTTACGAACTCGTAAGCACTATCGCGAGTGGGTGAAAACATTTATCGGAGAGCTCGAAATTAATCAATAAAACCAATCATATTAGCTTTATACATTATGGTTGTATCATACTAAAATACATCAATAGCTTCCTTTACACTACCATATGCAGCAGTCATGGAGCTCAACAAAACAACATCAACTCCACTCTATAATATAAAAAAAGAAGCAACATCATCTAGTAGCATCAATCTTCATGCTTATGTACATCTGCAGATGGAAAAGTAAAAAAAAGAAGAAAAGAACGAACAAATTAGAGTAATACACACCAATAATGAAAAGAATAACACCACTAAAAGACCAGAAAATGTACACTCGTGCAATAATCACAATGTTATTAGTTTGGACACTTGTGCAATAGGTGCATTAATATTATTTGAAGCAATTTTCGCATGTCAACAATGCTAGAGCTGCTGCAACGTACAACATGCTAAAACTAAATAGTATATACATATATTAACTCCTGAATCCACACACAAAAACACTCACCCGCAACTCTGTTCTCAGTTCAGCAGAAACTATTTCATATGTCTGGAGTGAAAATGGGCATAGAATTTCAGAAAAAAATTGACACATTTTTCATTGGATGACACACAAAACAGTCATATTACCTTTCTGAACAGCTGATGGAACTCTTCTTCGTATTCATCTCAGATCTTGGCCTTGTCGTTTATCGCGCCAATGTTAAACTTAGCCAGCTGCCTCTGCACAACAAAATCAATGTTTCACCTGACTCAAATATATTTTCTTATTATAAGGTCGCAAAATCTGCAGAACTCAAAGAAAACTTCTCCACACTATCAAATCGGAATAATAATCAAGTAATTATAGAAGGCGGACTCGTTAAAGAGACTATATTTCAAGTAAACGCTTATGTATAACATCTAACCTTGCTTATCAAAACATCATCATTAGTGACCGAGTTGCTAATGCTCTTCAATAGCTGAAACAAAACTTCAAGCTGACCTTTTGTAATTGCAACGACAAAGAACACATGCAAAACTTAATCTCGTGCAAACATTATTAACAGAATAATCCCAGCCCAGGAAAAGCCAAATAGATTTCTAAATTAAGCTTATAAGCATACACACCAAACCACACACTAAAATAACATGAACGGCTAAGCTCAGCAATACACCTCTTTCTTGCCCATCCTAGCATAATTTCATACGAATTTCGAGCACATAAAAAACTATCACTAATTCGAACGGGTAAATCACACAAAAACTATCAAAAAGAAATGTGAACGTATTCAACACACCTTGTGAGGGACTGGGAGCAATGGAGATCAAAAGTGTTGGCCTGAAAAGGGTCGATGCTGGAGCAGTCAGAGACAAGGGAAAGATGCCGAGAGATGGCAGCCGCGAAGATCCGGGTCCCTGTCCGACGGAAAAATTTGAGACTATGGCGATAGCGGAGACGGTGGCGCCATTGAGCCACGCGGGTTGCTCAGCTGGGAGAAGCGGTGGCGATCCTTTTCGGAGCGAGCAGAAATCCAAGACGGCAGAGGAGGCTCCAGATCGCGGGAGAAGAAGAAAGTTAAGAAGATGGAGGGTTTAAGAAGGGTGGAGAGGTTTTAATGGCTGAGATGAGTTGATGAAATATATTTACGGTTGAGATCAAATCTTAATAAATACATTAAAATTTGATATCTTTAATGAATTTTAAAATAATATCAATCTTTATTTGGATTCGGATAAATTTTATTATTTTCATAAAATTTATTTTAATTTTATGGATTTAATTAGAAATAGTTTTATTGTATGTTTTAATTTAATTTAGTTTATTTGTAGCTGATATTTAGATAAGTCCAGTTTTAAATACTAAATTGACCCCGATAATTTTTAAATAAATCCAGTTTCATATGACTCTAATAATTATCAAATTATTAATTAAAATTATTAATATATATTTTATGAAAATATGTTAAAATTCAATCTTTACCTTTGATATTGAAGTTAAATCAACCAATGCATTATTATATAATTAATAAATTATAATATGTTATTTTCAAAAAAAGTAAAAGAAATTATAATATGGTAATTAAGAAGTTATTTTATTTAATTAGTTAGTGTTGTAAGTAAATAAGTCGAGTTAGTCATTGTAAATAGAATTTAAACAAATCCAGTTAGTCATTAGTAGTGTTTCTATAAAGTCAAGTAAAGTTTGACTAATTATTGGTTTAACTCATTTACTTAGTAAATAATTATAGTTAAGTGTTAATTTAGTTTGTGTCAAGAAATTGTTAAGAGCTTGAGTAGTTTAAACTTAGTTTGTGTCTACATAAAGTTATGTAAGATTTGCTTTTAACTAGTTAAACTCAATTTAGTTAGGGTGTATAAGTCAAGTAAGATCAACTGAATCTCTTATATGAGTTTTCAGGGATTATAGATAGTCAAGTAATATTTGACTTTTCATTAGCATATATAATTCAATTTGGAGTAAAGAAAGTCAATTGTTTGTTTGTAAGGATTAATTACAAAATATATAGAAAGTCAATTAAAATTTGACCAATCATTAGTCCAATTTGATTATGTCAATGTTTATAAGTGTCAACTTTGAATCAATAAAATTGTTGTTATTAGAAGGTCAATTGAAGTTTGACCTTTGACTAGTTCAAATCAATTTAGTTAGTCTAAAGAAAGTTGAGTAAGAGTTAACTTTTGATGAATTAGATTTGATTAGTTCTAATTTCTAGTGAATATAGAAAGTTAATCAAGGGTTAAACTTATTTTACTAAACTCGATATAGTTAGTGTTTATAGAAAGTGAAATAAGAGTTAATCTTTGATTAGTTAAACTCAATTTAATTAGTAGTGTGGGTTGATCTTATATTATCTAAACCCAACTTAATTAGTATATATAGAATGTCAAGTAAGTGTGAAATTCAATTAAGTAAACTTAGTTTAGTTAGGATTTGTAGAGAATCAAGTATTGTGTGATCTTTGATTAATTCATCTTAATTTAATTAGTGTATATAGAAAATCAAATAAGAACTGATTTTTGGTTAGTATAAACTCAATTTAGTGTGGGTTAGAGTTTTAGTGGTTTAGAATTTAGATTTAGTGGGTTTATTATAGGGTTGAAGTCAAAATAAGTCAACAGAAAACTTCTTTCTCATTCTTAAGACAGCAGAACCATCTTTCTCATTCGAAAAATTAAATAAAGCAGCAGAAATACATTTCTCATTCGAAAAATAGTGTTTTTTACGACACTTTTTTTAGAACCGCCTTAAAATCACCACGAACCGCCTTCTCTGGTCACCCACCATTACATACCTTACAAATTGGTTTTTCGATATCGAAAAATGCTAAAATTTAAGGCGGTTCTGATGCTACCAAAATCCGTCCGTCTCCCGGGGGCGGATGCTATCCGGGTCTCCTCCTTGATCAGCCCGCTTCAATCCTGCAAAACAATCCCCGGGAGGCGTCCCGGGGAAGACGCTCCGGCGTGATGATGAGATGGGGATAGCGGAGAAGGAAAACGTACGGAAGGTGCTCTCAATATAAAGTAGAGAGATATAAGTCACATACCTGGTTCACTGTTTGAGACTAGTATTTATAGCCAAGCTTGCCTGCCTGAGATAAGGTGCAGGACCACTTCTCCTTTGTCCCCGTTCGTCCTTCTTTCTTGTCCGGACGTGCCCCCTAGCGGGAAAGGCACCGCCCTTTCGGCGTTGGGCCATGGATCCCATTGCCGGTCTAGTAGGCCCTTGGGCCGGTAATATCACTAGCCCCCCAGACCAGTCGCCCGGGTTTTCGTAATGCGGGGAACTGGTCTCATAACCTTCTCCTGAAGTTACTCTTGGTAGGGCCCATTCGTGTTAAAATTGGTTTCTGACTACTCCGCCTTTTCCCCTTCTGCATTGATCAGTACCTCGTTCACCGTGTCATCATTGCTTTTCCTCCTTTTGAGGTGGCGATTCCTATTCATCCGCCTATATAAGGGGCATAACCCCCCTTCTCACAAGTTACTTTCTGCAAAATCTCTCCAGACGCTCTGCTTACTCGCTCCCTCGCGTTTTCAACCAAGTAAGCCCTAACTCCCTATTCCTTTTTTCCTCCTCATGGATTCCCCGCTTCTCTCCAATTCTTCTTTGGACACCGAAGGAGTTCAAAATCAGTTTGAGGCCCGATTCCGGGCCGCTGATAACGTGATTTCCTCCCCTTCCTCCCCGGGCACCTCTTCCGAAGCTCTTAGTACGCCCCGGGGGCCCGTCGCCCCGGGTGCGTCGGCCTCGGATGGGGTGGGATCGCGCCTAGTCGAGCATCCTCATCATCCCCGCAAGGATCAGGGTGAGGAGTTCGGCGAGGAAGGCGGTGACGACATTCCCCGGGGGCCCACTCACGGGGTGCGCCCGGTGGGTATCAGGTTTTTTGATGTCCCCGAAGACTCTCCTTCTTTACATAGGGATGTCTTGGATTTAGCCAAGCGTTCCTTTATTCCCTTTCCCCTTAATGCCTCCTTATCCAAGCTTCCCCCGGGGGCCTCCGAGCGAGAGGCCGCGTGTATCCCGCGTATACACTTTCAATACGGGCTTAGCCTTCCCTTCCCTCCTCTCTTCCTCGAGATACTCACTTTCTATAAGATAGCCCCGGCCCAGATGCATCCTAACGGGGTGGCTCTGATCTTGGCTTTCCTTCTCAACTGCGCTAGATGCGCCATTTCTCCTACTCTTCTCCTCTTTCGCTCTTTTTATGCTCTACGGAAGGCGCACGCTTCTTTCCCGGGCGTCTTTTCCTTCAACATTCGTTCGGGGATAAAGGACTTCCTCCTGAGCAAACCCCGATCAGCCAAGGGGTATCTTTCCAAAGGCTTCTTCCTGTGCGACTCCCGGGTTTATCCCATGCCCGCCTGGAATGATTCCATTCTTCCAGAGGACAAGAAGCCTCTGTCCAATCTCCCTGCGGTCGTTGCTAGTGACCACAGCTTCCTCCGTCTTTCCCCCTTAGATATGGAGGTTTTTTACAAGAGTGGGAACGCGGGTTATTTCTGGCCTCGCGGGATCTATCCTAGCGACCTCTTCACGCTCCCGCGCATCTCTGCGGTGTGGCCGGATGGAGGTGCCCATTAAGGCTTTAAAACCGAACACATATTACTCTTTTTTTTTTATATATACACATCTCATGGTCTAATCTTTCTGTCTGCTTTGTTTCAGCTCAACCTACCTTGTACGCGGACGTCATGGCTTACACTGACAAGCCTTCCGGGGACGACGTTCCTGCCCGGGATACCCATCCGGATCCCCAGGCCCCTCCTCAACGAACGGCTTCCGGACTTCCTCCGACTGAGAACCCTGCCATCATTCCCCAAAAGCCCTGCGTGCCGCCGCGGTCTCGCCCACAGAGCTCCTCCGGGCCATCTTCTGAGGCCCGTACCCCTTCCAGCTCATCGCCTTCACCCGGACGCCGGTCCTTCATCCAGCACCCGGTTTATAGCGGCGGGGCAAGCTCGCGTTTCAAACGGCCACCTCCCGGGGAGCTGTCCGGGTCACCCCCTCCCTCTCGTCAAAGGACGCAGGACTTCCCTCCGCCTCCTCCTGCTCGCGATACTTTTCCGCGGGCTACTACTTCCGAGACCATCCCGGAAGAGAAAGAAGAGGTAACTACTTCAGCCTCGTTCTTCTCTTTAATATTTAATCCAAATTTTCTTAAGTTTATGTTCTGTTTTGCAGAGTGTCGCCTTCGCCGACTCCCTCCTTTCAGACCCCCAGTTCACCGAGGCACTTAACCGGGGCTACTCCAAATATAGCGCGGGGCTGTTTGCCAAAATGGAGAAGGATCTCCGTGATACCCGGGAGAAGTTGGCCGGGCGAGATGACCTGGAGGTCCGGCTGGAGGCCTCCCAGAAGAAACTGGCTGACAGGGAGAAAAAGCTGGCAGACAAGGAGAAGAAACTTGCCGAAGTGGAGAAGAAATACTCTTCTCTGAAAAAAGACAAGAAGGATGCCCAGCTTGAGGCTCTTGACGCTGTGACCCAGAAGGTCCTCCGCTCGATCGACTTTGATCAAAAGCTGGAAGGCATCGCAGCCGCAGCAAGCGCGGTTGCTTGTCATGAAATGTACCGCAGCCTGCGGGGTTGGCTTCCGGGGCCCGCTCGCCTCGAAGCCCAGGCCTCCTATTACCGCCCCAAGGCCAACGACATGCTGAACCATCGCTGGAGATCCCTCCAAGAGATGGACCTGAAGAATCTGGTGCCCCAACTGTGGGAATCCCTGAGGATGTCCTCCCGGGCTCCTTCCGCTTCGGACATCAAGAAGGTCAAGCTGCCTGCGATTGATGATGCCTCTTGCCCTGACCCCGGCCCAGAAAACCTCAACACCTATGGGGTAGTCCCGGAGACGCCTCATTGGTCGGGCGATTACTATGAATACTGCGCCGTGCCTGACAATTTTGGGTATCGCGCAGTCCATGATCAAGAGGGCAACTGCCGGGTAGGCCTTGGCGCGGGCCAGGACGATCTGCTGTATCAGTCCCGGAAGGCCACGCGGAAGGTGGGATTTCCTGCGCGGGTCGCTGATGAACCGGCGGTGGATGCTCCTGCCTATGCTGGCCCGGAATGGAGCACCGAGGACCTCGTAGAATTGGAGAGGCGGTACGAGAGGGCTCATACTGTTCCGGGGGAAGACAACTCTGCTGAAGACAATGTATAGCTCTATTCTAGTTGTACATTATTTTCCTTTTGTAATCCTTTTTATTTCATTTTGTAATCTTCCTCCCCCCGGGGAGCGTATGTAGAACTTTCGGCCTTAGTGCCAATTTTGATTAATGACAAAGTTCTACTTTTGACGAATTTACTATCTTTTGTAGTCTGAGCATTACTTAAAGGAAGCTCTCCCGCAAGAGCCCACCCCTTATATTTTCCCTCATCCGAACAGTTCCTCTGGTACCTACTTCTCTCTCCCCCGCGCTGGGTGTCTCCAATGCTCTTTTCTGCAAAGGAAATTAGCCCATTGGAGGTTTGGAGGCAACCAGGCTGACCGGGCATTGGCTGAGGCGGGATTAGATTGCTTTCTCCAGGAGTTTGGGACAATCCGGGTACTGGTATCTTTCCTCAAGGCAGTTGAGGCCAAGTTCGGGTCGCTAAACCAGTGCTTCGATCTTGCCTCCGATCATATGCGGGAAGCTCTGAATTCTCACCGAACCATTGCCGAGTTGCAGACCCTTCATGATGACTCTCAGAGTCGCACCACCAAGGAACTAGGTATGGTATGGGGCGAACTAGAGCGGGCGCAAGAAAAACTTAGAACCCTGGAGACCCGCTCCGCCCAGAACCGGCTTCTCTGTGATTTCGAGAAGGAGAACCGGTCCCTTACTCACAGGAATAGGGTCCTCCAGGATGCTCTACTAGTCACCCGGCTATCCTATCACCTGTTGGGTCTCAAGAATGGCCTAGTTGGGGTGTCTCCTCTCACCGACATTCCCGCCGGGGTTCGTAGGACACTGGAACGCATGGAGGCTAACCCGCAGAAGTTTGGCGAGGGAGCTCCCAATCATAAGGCCTATCTGGATGTCGTTGAATGGCATAATAAGATTGCCGCGGGAGAGGCTGAGCCCTATCCCTCTAGCCTTCGCCGAGTCCCTGCCCGGGTGGAGGTGGATGTGGCGTACGAAAGGTACGAGGACATGACCGTATCCATTGACCCGGACGAGGTGGCCCGTCGGATAAGACGCATCCGGGAGATTGCCGACTCTGGAGTCACCACAAAGGGGGTTAAAACCGCCGAGGGTACTCGTATTAGCCGGGAAGAGAAGGGAAAAAGTGCAGCAGTCATGTTTCCTAAGTACAGGTTTGTTACTTCTGCCGGGGTGAGAAGAATGCGCCTGGCGGAGCCTCTTCCAGAGGGATCCGTGGTTGTGCCCATCCCCGAATTAAACGAAGAGGACGCTGCTCAATTGGAAGAGGAGCTTGCGTGGAATCAAGCCCCGGATGCCCGTTTTGCCGAAGATCTCCTGTCCTCTCAATTCTTCGGAAGGGGTTTCCGCCCGGGTAACCCTGAGGGTGCTTCCGGGTCAGGTCCCAAGTGGGTCTAGTAGCAAATAGATAGGAATACTTGTATGTAAAATGCTTATGTAATTGTCCTACCATGACTATGACCACATATTCATGCGATTTGTAATTTTAAGAGGATTGAATAAAAATTGTTTCTCTAAAAGACCCTTTTCATTAACTCTTTCCTGTGATCATTACATTCTTTGATCCCCGGGCTTCATCCAAGCTCCGGGTCCATTCTAGCGGGGCACCCAAATGGGAGCTACCCATGGGTCCCTTTTAAGCAAATGTTCCACTAACCCCAGAACGAGGCCAAGCGTCGGGTTCTCTCTCTCCGGGCATATTCATGCTTCCGGGAGGGGTATATCCATACCTGGCATATTCATGCCTAGCATATTCATGCTTAGCGTATTCACGCTTCCGGGAGGGGTATATCCATACCTGGCATATTCATGCCTAGCATATTCATGCTTAGCGTATTCACGCTTCCGGGAGGGGTATATCCATACCTGGCATATTCATGCCTAACATATTCATGCTTAGCGTATTCACGCTTCCGGGAGGGGTATATCCATACCTGGCATATTCATGCCTAGCATATTCATGCTTAGCGTATTCACGCTTCCGGGAGGGGTATATCCATACCTGGCATATTCATGCCTAGCATATTCATGCTTTAGTAGCTGTGGTATGATGCGGGGTGCTCTACTTCCCGTAAAACCTTCAGGTTAGCTACGTTCCACCTCCTGGGGATCTCCTTTCCCTGCTTGTCCTCCAGCACATAGCTCCCTCCCGGGTGTGCTTCCTTGATCTTGTATGGCCCTTCCCAGTTGGGTGCAAGTTTGCCCTCCGGGGCTTGGCGGCTCTTATCGTTCCTCCTCATTACCCAGTCTTCTAGGATGAAGACTTCCTTCCGCACCCTTCTGTCATGGTACCTCTTTACTCTCTCCTTCACCTTGGCTTCCTGAAGTGCCGCATTCTCTCGCTTCTCTTCCAGGAGATCCAAGTCAAGGCGTCGTCCATCGTCTTCTTCTTCCGGGCGCTGATATTGAGTTCGAGGGCTTGGGATCCCAATCTCTGCGGGTATTACTGCCTCTGATCCGTACACCAAGCCATACGGAGATTCCCCGGTAGCTGAGCTCTCTGTAGTCCTATGGGCCCAAAGAACACTGGGTAGCTCCCAGATCCAATTTCCCCGCGCGCCTTCCAAGCGGGTTTTTAGTCCTTTGATTATGGTGCGGTTGGTGACCTCTACTTGCCCGTTCGCCTGGGGGTGGTACACCGACGTCAACTTCTGTTCTATACCATACTTGACACACCATGATTTGAAAGGATCGTTCTCGAATTGCGCCCCGTTATCCGTGACTATGACCTTCGGGATGCCGAATCGACAGATGATGTTCTTCCAGCAAAACTTGACACCAGTTAGTCCCCGTATGTTGGTGAGCGGCTCTGCCTCCACCCATTTGCTGAAGTAATCGATCGCTACGATCAGGTACTTGGCTCCTCCCGGGGCAGTCGGGAATGGTCCGACCAGGTCAATTCCCCATCTGCTGAACGGCCAAGCTCCTGTGACTCCAACCAACTCTTCCCGGGGACCATGGATTAGCGGGGCAAATGCCTGGCATTCTAGGCATTTCTGTACATGCTCTTCCGCGTCTTTGAACAACGTCGGCCAATAATACCCCCGCCTTAAGATCCTTTTGGCCAAGGTGCGTGCTCCCTGGTGGCTCCCGTTAGATCCCTCGTGCATCTCCCGGATGAGGTATCGGCCTTCCAACCTTTCTACACACTTTAGCAGAGGCTGGAGGTACCCTCTTTTGTACAGCTCCCCTCCCTGGATCACATACCTAGGCGCCTTAACTCTTAGCTTCCGGGCCTGGGCCCTATCCTCCGGGACGGTTCCTTCTTCTAGGTATGCCCGCACGGGCCTGATCCAGGATTCTTCCTCGTTCACCAGCATTACTTAATTGCTCTCCTGGTAACTCCTCCTCCCTAGTACTTCCAAGTATAACTTTTGGTCGGGCTCAGGTTTCAACTCTGAGGAGGCCAATTTGCTCAAAACGTCTGCTTTGCTGTTCTTCTCCCGGGGAACTTGAACCAAGTCGAAGGTTTTAAACCCGGCTATCAAAGGTTTTACCACTTCCAGATATTTTTGCAGGCTTCTCTCCCGGGCTTCATACTCTCCCTTTACCTGTTGCACCACAATTTGGGAATCACTGTGTGCCGTGAGAGTTTTGATGTCCATCTCCTTTGCCAACCTTAACCCTGCGATCAAAGCTTCGTACTCGGCTTCATTGTTGGTTGTTCTGAAAGTGAATTGGACTGCATAAGGATACTTCTTCCCTTCCGGGCTGATTAACAATATTCCTGCTCCACTGCCCCCGGCGTGCGCCGATCCATCCACATATAGCTTCCAAGCCGGGTCTGTCTCAGCCTTAGCCGTATCCTCCGGAGTGTTAGGCGTCTTCTGTTCCTCATTTATCCTTGCTTCTGATTCCAACAGGAAGTCCGCTAAGGCCTGGCCCTTGATAGCCCTCCTTGGCTCATACCGGATTTCATACTCTCCCAGCTCTATGGCCCATTTCATCATTCTCCCTGATGCCTCCGGCTTGAACATGACTTGTCTTAGCGGGTAATTGGTAAGAACCACTATGGGATGGCCCTGGAAGTAGGGCTTAAGCCTCCTTGAAGCATGCACCAGTGCCAGAACCAACTGCTCCAACTCAGTATATCGGGTTTCTGCCCCCCGAAGTGCCCGGCTAACAAAGTAGATTGGGTGCTGCTTTCCATCCTCTTCTTTGATTAGTACGGCACTTACCGCCTCCCGGGACGCCGCTATGTACAGAAAAAGCTCCTCCCCCGGGAGGGGCTTCTTTAAAGTTGGCAACTGTTGGAGGTGCTCTTTCAGATTTTGGAATGCCTTCTCACATTCTCCAGACCACTCAGACGCCTTGGCCCTCCTGAGAATGTTGAAGAAAGGCAACTGCCTGCCTGCTCCCTTTGACAGGAACCGACTGAGGGCCGCGAGGGACCCTGTTAACCGCTGTACTTCTTTCACCGACCTAGGGGAGGTCATCTTAGCTAAGGCTTCTACCTTCTCCGGGTTGACGTCGATGCCCCGGCTTGGCACCATAAAACCCAAGAATTTCCCCGCACCCACTCCAATGGTGCTTTTGGAGGGGTTCAGCTTTAGATTGCTCCGTTCCAACTTTTCGAATATCTCCTCCAGGTCATTCAAGAAAGCCCCGTAAGCCCTGCTTTTAACCACCATGTCGTCAACATACACCTCCATGTTTCTTCCCACTTGGTCCTTGAAGAGTTTGTCCACCATTCTTTGGTACGTAGCCCCCGCGTTCTTCAGCCCGAAGGGCATCTTCTTGTAACAAAAGGTTCCAAAATCGGTGATAAATGAGGTTTTCGCCTTGTCCGCCTCATCCATCTGCACCTGGTGATACCCTTTATGTGCGTCGAAGAAGGCCAGCACCGAATACCCCGCAATAGCCTCTGCCAGCCGGTCCAGATTTGGGAGAGGATAGCTGTCTTTGGGGCAGCACTTATTCAAATCCGTAAAGTCAATACACATGCGCCAGCTTCCATCGTGCTTCTTTACTAAGACCGGGTTAGCTATCCATTCCGGGTAGATGATTTCCTCGACCACCCCGGCTCTCTCTAGCTTCTTTACTTCATTCCTTATAAATTCTGCTCTTTCCGGTGCTACAGGCCTTTTCTTCTGCCTGATTGGTTTAGTTGCAGGGCTTATGTTCAGCTTGTGTACCCCCAACTCTGGTAACACCCCCACCATGTCCTCCGGGCTCCACGAGAATACTCCCTGATACTTGGCCAAAAGTTCCCTTAGTGCGCCTTTTACTTCCTCCGGGAGGTCTTTTCCCACCGTGACCATCCCTTTGTCCGCCACCTGCATCTCCTCCAACTCCTGGCAGGGAACTTCTCCGTGTACCACCCCTACTGCTTTCTTTGTGTCCAGCACCGCCGTCATCATGCAACTTCTTGCGACTGCTTGACTACCCCGCACGACCGCCACACCTTGCGCAGTGGGGAACTTCATTGTCAGCAGATACGGACAACTCGCTGCCCGGGCTTGGGTTAGCCATGGCCTTCCTATGATCACGTTGTACGGCGAGGGTGCGTCAATAACCGCAAAGTTGCACGTCACCGAGATCCTCTTGCTCCTGTCCTTCTCGTCCACCATACATACTGCGAGGGGAATGACACCTAGTGGAACTTCGGGTTTGCCCGTGAACCCTGACAAGGGAGATAAGGGAGGTTTAAGGTTCTGCCTCCCAATTCCCAACTGATCGAAACAAGAAGCGAACATGATCTCCACGCTGCTCCCATCGTCCACAAACACCCTTTTGACCAAGAAGCCTTCAATCTCCGCCGTTACCACCATCGGGTCAGAATGGGGTATCTGCGGCGGGCTGCATCCGCTTCAGAGAAAGTGAGAGCTTCATCGGGGCGAAACCTTTTCCCCTGAACCTCCCCCGGGGGAACATACCGGGTCCGGGCCCGGATAGCGGAGACTGACTGACATGCTTCTCCGACTTCTCCACTGATCACGTTGATCATCCTGTTGGGTATTGGGGCCGGCTCCACTGCTTGGACCGGCGCGGCGGCTATGGCGGGCCTCCCCGGGGCCCTGTTACCTTGGTTGCCTTGGATTCTTCCGTTTCCTCTCCCCGGGTTAGGTCTCCACCTCCTGCGGGGCTGCTCCTGAGGCTGGTCCCGGGGATTCTCCTTCTTTACCTCCGCTGCCACGCAATCTCTCAGCTATCCCCGCTCTATTAGTCTTTCTATTTCGTTCCTCAGCATCCTACACCCCTCTGTCGCATGCCCATAAGACTTGTGGTAGGCACACCATTTGTCCGCGTTTTCCCTAGACGGGGTCCCGTGGATGGGCAATGGATCCGGGAACAGGTCCTTGTGGATAGCATGAATCTCCGCTCGAGACTTGCTGAGCGGTGTGAAACTGTCCGCCCTGGCACGGTTTACCAGTGCGGGAGCGGGGTCCCTTCTACTTGGGTCTGCCATTCTCCTTCTTTCTATCTTATCCGGGAGGAATCCCCCAGATTCTTCCTTTCTCTTCCGTGTGGCATCATTAATCGCGCAGTATAGTTGTACCGCCATTTGCAAGTTGTGAAAGGTTTCCGGGATATTTTCCATCAACTTCTGGAACAGCACCATATCCCTCAAGCCATTTATAAATCCGCTAATCACTGCCTTCTCCTGCTGCTGCCTGTCGACAACCTTCATGCTATCGTCCATGTCAATAACCTCTCTTTGGTACCCCCCGAGAGGACCTGCCTGGTTCCTCCCGGGTTCCCTTCGCCTCAGGTTTTCCCGGGTGGAGAGTACCCACTGGCGGTACAACTCCTTGTTGGCTCTCATGAATTCCAAGGCCGCCACTTCCTCCGTACTAACCAAGGGCTGCCCCTCCTCCCGGGCTTCAGGTCCCTGGTCCCGGGTGGTGCCGTCCCCGGCGAGCCCAAGCCCTTCCTGCTCATCCTGGTACTCTCCTTCCGAGTAAGCTTCGTCAGAGGCAGTTTCAACGTGGCCGTCTTGCGGTACCCCTAGCTCTCGCTGGTGTCTAGCCTCCTCCTGCAACTGCCTTAAGGTCACCTCGTCTCCTGGGGGTGGAAGAGAATCTCCCCCTGAAGGTGCCGCGTTCTTCTTAGGGCGCCCGCGCCCTCTCCTTGGCGACTCCATCCTGCGAAGGTGGAAAGGTCCCACTGGGCGTGCCAATTGATGCTACCAAAATCCGTCCGTCTCCCGGGGGCGGATGCTATCCGGGTCTCCTCCTTGATCAGCCCGCTTCAATCCTGCAAAACAATCCCCGGGAGGCGTCCCGGGGAAGACGCTCCGGCGTGATGATGAGATGGGGATAGCGGAGAAGGAAAACGTACGGAAGGTGCTCTCAATATAAAGTAGAGAGATATAAGTCACATACCTGGTTCACTGTTTGAGACTAGTATTTATAGCCAAGCTTGCCTGCCTGAGATAAGGTGCAGGACCACTTCTCCTTTGTCCCCGTTCGTCCTTCTTTCTTGTCCGGACGTGCCCCCTAGCGGGAAAGGCACCGCCCTTTCGGCGTTGGGCCATAGATCCCATTGCCGGTCTAGTAGGCCCTTGGGCCGGTAATATCAGGTTCCGCGGATTTTGAAGAACCGCCTTAGTTTTTGTGCCTTAATTTACCTGTTTTGCAGTGTCATCCTTTCTGCTCAATTCAAATCTTAAATTACAAATCTTCTTCTTTCTGCATTTTAATTCAAATTTTCTTCTTTCTGCATTTTTTTTCATAATTTATTTATGTCATGGCCAATACATATTCCCAAACTGACTACAACTGAATCAGATTCCAATCAGAGAAGAAGGAGAGAAGAAGTTAGAAAGAAAAGGAGCAGAAAGAATATCACCGGCCGAAGAATTAGGGAAAAGGAAGGGAGAGATGAAAAAAAAGAAAGAAAAATAAATAATCATTAAAGAAAATAAAAATGCTTAAATTACTCTAACCATTAGATTAAAAGGGAGGGAAGGGTCAAGATGTTGAGTAAAAACATATGTGAAAATAAGTGAGTGTATTGATCTCTTCCCATATATATATATATATATATATATATAGCACTCAAACATTTGGTTTCGGTGAATCATTTCCGCTTTTGACTACATGGAAGGAGATCATGCCAATATCATACGATTATAAAGTATTCTCCGATTCACTTTCAAACTTAACCCACTCTCAGACATGATCTCCTATAATATAGGATTATAAAGTATCTCCTATAATATCGTAGGATTATAAAGTATTCTCTGATTCACTTTAAAACTTTACCCACCCTTCAACAACCAAGAGACCCGGTTTATCTGTGACAATAGAAAGTTTAGATGATGATTAAATTAGTGTTTTATGTATATTGCACTTATGTGTCTAGATGTTTCTTATTTAGTTATAGGGGCTCTCTTGTACTATATATAGATTGGGAACTCCTAATACAAATTAGCTTTGGAAATTACTTTAACATGGTATCACCAAGGCAATTCTGGGGCGGGGACACAGTAAGGATGGACTCTATGTGCTGGATCGTGGTGAAGAGGCACTTGTTTCGTTTGTTAGGCAGAATAATAATAGAGCGTCCTTTGAGATTTGGCATGCTCGTCTGGGACATGTGTCTTTCAGTACTGTTTCTTTGTTGAATAAGAATGGTTTTTTATCCCTTACTTCTGTGCTCCCTAAACCTGGTATTTGTGAGCCTTGTGCTATGGCAAAGGGGCAGAAATTGTCTTTTATTGAGAACTCTAAGCGTGTCAGTCATGTTCTTGATTTGATACATTGTGATTTATGGGGGCCTTCTCCGGTTTTATCTGGAAATGGATTTGCTTATTATGCTGTTTTTGTCGATGACTATTCGCGTTTTACCTGGTTTTACCCTCTTCGTCGAAAATCTAATTTTGTGGACGTGTACTTCCAGTTTGAGGCACTTGTAGAGAATCAATTTTCGTCTCGTGTAAAAGTCTTTCAGAGTGATGGTGGAACTGAATTCATCAATTCCAGACTGCAGTCTCACTTTGGTACTAGGGGCGTTCATCATCAAGTGTCATGTCCCTATACTCCTGAACAAAATGGCAGGGCTGAACGGAAGCACAGACATATCATGGAAATGGGACTATCCATGCTACTTCATTCTCACATGTCACTTTCCCACTGGGATGATGCGTTTGGTGCTGCGGTCTTCACCATCAACCGTCTCCCCACTCCTGTTTTGAACAATATATCTCCTTATGAGGTGCTCTTTAGCCGGTCTCCAGAATACTCCAATCTTCATTCCTTTGGATGCCGAGTTTTCCCTTATATTCGACCCACTGCAGCTCACAAACTTTCTCCTCGAAGTCTTCCATGTGTCTTCATTGGATATAGTTCACACTATAAGGGGTTTAAGTGCTTGGATACTGCTTCTGGACGGATTTATATGTCTCGCCATGCTCGATTTGATGAATCCCACTTTCCATTCTCTAATACATCTTCAGAGGCCTCCTTTACCTCTCTAGATGTTTCCTCCTTTTTGGATCCCACTGATCCAGAACTGCCACCTATTGACACTGAGCTCACTTCAGCATTGCCACATTCTTCTTGTTCTTTGTGCCCTGTGTCCTCGTCTTCATCTCCGGCAGCTGCTCCTCCTATTCTTCCAGTTGATGATGACCCTGTCACTCCACCTAGATCACCTATTTCTCCTGCTTCTCCATCTGAGTCTTCTGTTGGCACACCTGTTTCATCTGATTTCAGTCCCGCTTCTACATCGGATGCTTCCTCTGCAACTGCTTCTCCGACTTCTCCCGTGCCTCGTGCTCATCCGATGATCACTCGCAATCAGGATGGGACACGTGTTGCTCGTGATTTTGGTCTAGATTTTGTGTCAACGGGGTTGGTTGCTGAGCTTCTTGTTCAAAGCGAGCCTCACACTTATCGAGCTGCGGTTAAAGATTCCAGATGGGTTTCTGCCATGGACGAAGAAATGACTGCTCTTCGCCATCAACAGACTTGGGATCTGGTGCCCTGTCCTCCAGGTGTCAATGTTGTTGGATCTAAATGGGTCTATCGGCTGAAATATCGACAGGATGACACTATTGATCGGTTTAAGGCTCGTCTGGTGGCACAGGGTTATTCTCAGATTCCAGGGTTTGATTTTGAACACACTTTTAGCCCTGTTATTAAGGCTAGCACTGTTCGTACTGTTCTTGCCATAGCCACTATGAGGAAGTGGCCGTTACATCAGTTGGATGTCAAGAATGCCTTTCTCAATGGTGTTCTTGATACTCTTGTGTTCATGGCTCAGCCGGCTGGCTATCAGGATTCTGCTCATCCTCAGTTTGTCTGTCGTTTGCGGAAAGCTATCTATGGGCTCAAGCAGGCGCCTAGAGCATGGTTTGACAGGTTCAGTGCTTTTGTTCGGCAGTTGGGGTTTATTGGCAGTCCGTCGGATCCATCTTTGTTTGTGTTTTCTCGAGGCTCTGTTGTTCTTTACCTTCTTGTTTATGTTGATGATATCATCCTTACCAGAAATGATGGTGTTGCCATTCGTCAGTTCATTGCTCGTGCTGATCGCGAATTTTCGGTTAAGGATCTTGGTTCTCTTAGCTATTTTCTTGGTCTGGAGGTCACCCCTACCGCCACTGGACTATTTTTAGGACAGGCCAAGTATGCCAGGGACATTCTTCAGCGGGCTGGAATGTCGGATGCTTCTCCAGTCTCTACACCATTTTTGCCCTTATCACAGCTCCATAGTAGTACGAGTGGTCCGTTTCACAATCCTACGTTGTATCGCTCGTTAGTTGGAGCTCTTCAGTACCTTACCATCACTCGTCCGGACTTGGCTTTTGCGGTTAATTCCGTGAGTCAGTTTCTTCAGGATCCTCGTGAAGATCATTTCTCTGCTGTCACTCGCATTCTTCGGTATGTTCGTGGTACTCAGCATTGTGGTCTGACCTTTGATACTGGTGGTGTTTCTGAGATTATTGCTTACTCCGATGCTGACTGGGCCCGTTGCTTAGAGACGCGCCGATCCACTTATGGCTATGCGGTCTTTCTTGGTGGTAATTTGGTTTCGTGGAGCGCAAAGAAACAGCCCACCGTTTCTCGTTCGAGTTCGGAATCGGAGTACCGGGCTCTCGCCAACACTGCTTCGGAGATTGTTTGGTTGATTCATCTTCTCCGTGATCTTCAATTTCCATTGCAGGGTCCTCCTTTGCTGCTTTGTGACAATAACAGTGCTATCTTTCTTGCTGAGAATCCTGTCGCTCATAAGCGCGCCAAGCATATTGATATTGACTACCATTTTGTGCGAGAACTGGTGGTTATTGGCAAATTTCGTGTTGCACATGTCCCCACTTCGTTTCAAGTTGCAGATATTTTCACCAAAGGATTGCATCGAGCTCTGTTTGATTTCTTTCGGTCCAAGCTGCGCGTTTCGGTCAACCCGACGCTTTGCTTGAGGGGGGGTGTGACAATCGAAAGTTTAGATGATGATTAAATTAGTGTTTTATGTATATTGCACTTATGTGTCTAGATGTTTCTTATTTAGTTATAGGGGCTCTCTTGTACTATATATAGATTGGGAACTCCTAATACAAATTATCTTTGGAAATTACTTTAACATTATCGATGAGGTTTTTCTAAGAATGTAAACAATTTTTATTATTTGGGTTTGATAGGGATATGAATTCCGAAGATGATACACAATTTCATGGTAATAATTGTTTTTTTCTGTTGGAGTGTTTACTACTTTTACCCTGGCTATATTTTAAGTTTTTGTTCCAAGTCAACCTTGAGCGAAACAGGAATCATGGTTAATTGTTTTTTTAACATATAGTTTGTGTGTGGGATTGTGGATTTTTAAATGAGCACATCCGAGTTTTTTTTTGCTCGATTGCATCGTGATCATGATTCTAATTCAATTATTATATACAATGATCAGATCAATAACAGACTCTATCAACAACTTATAGTTTGGCAAAGACAATGGTAGACATTTTATTTTACTCATACCATCTCTACTTCTAACCCTCAGCCGCTCAGACCACGGCCGCCGAGCTTTCCAACTGAAAAGCCTTTTCTCCCTTCTCTCTTGCTCTTCCCTCTGTAATAACCTTCTCTCTCTCTTTTTCTTTTTCTTTCCTTTACTTTTGTACTTCTTTCCTAACTTTTCATTTCCTTTCCTTTTCAGTGGTCACCTCCCCTAAAGGACTCGGCGGGTTCCCCAGCTTTCCAACACCCTTTGTCTGGAGAACTCGACGCTTCTCGGCCAAATCGAATACGAGTTCTGAAGAATTAAGTCATATTTCAACATCCCAACCTGTTCCTAGCAGGAGCGCCTAGTTTGGCGACCCCAAGTCTAGCTTTCTTCGAGCCTGCCAGAAGTTGGGCGTCCTCAAGCTTCAGAATGTTCCAGGGATGTGATTTGGGTCAGACGCTCCATGTTTCGGTCAAGTGTGCTCTATTGCTCGACCGGGGGCGACCTTTACACCTCGGATCTTGTGTCAGGTCTTGTTCCGATCACTGTTGTTCTTCTCTCTAGTTTCTTCCGTCTTGGCCTTGTGGATGTTCTTCATCAGCGCACGATTGCTCTTTATGTGCTTGTCAATCTTCTTCGATTCATGGTACTTCTGCCTTGAAGACCATCCTTTATTTACCTAGTCCTCATCCAAAGACTCCATCATGTACAATCGGTTTTGGTTCAAGAACCTCTTCCCATTGTTCTTTATTATACCTTTTAATTCGTCTGGTAGTCTAGATTCCCGCGGTGCAGCCGTTTACGCATCCTATTTTTCCTAGTTCTTTCAGTGTTATCCTATTAATTTTCTATTTGGAGAATTAATGATTCTTTTATCCTATTTATCCTTGTCATGTACACAATGATTCATAGCATTATTTTTAATGTATTCTTCTTCTTGTTTACCTTTGTAATGTCATAATATTAATTCTTGGTGCACCCCCCCCCCCCCCCCCCTTCAGATAGCTTCTTTTGAAAGAAGGTACTTTTTCTAAAAAAGTCTATAGTTTGTATCCGAAGCTAAAATTTTAAAAACTGAAATCCGAAACATTATAAAGAATGGGATGATAAACGTAATTAGCGGGATTGTTGGGGATAAATTTCAATCGGTAGCGGCACTAAAGGCTCAAACTCGATACGTGCCACCAGGAGAAGAGCAAGGCAAAAGGTTTAGACCGAACGAGACGATTACATTATCAGAGGATGATGTTGTACCAACACAGGCACCACACTCTGATCCCATGGTTGTAACCGCATAGATTGAGGCCTTTTTGGTGAAAATGGTTTTTATAGACGATGGGAGTAGTGTGGAGATTATGTTTGCTCCCTGCTTCGATCAATTGGGTATCGGACGACAAAACCTGCGACCATTGTTATCACCACTATCTGGATTTATAGGGAAAGCAGTGATAGACGCACCATCACGTTACAATGTGATCCTCAGACGACCTTGGCTGACGCAGGCTCGAGTGGTTACTTGCACGTACCTGTTAACTATGAAATTCCCCACCGAGCAAGGTGTTGCTGCAGTCAGAGGGAATCAAGAAAATTACTAAGTATTGGACAATACATCGTAATATGAAAGGAATGGCGTGGATACGTCTAAGTAATTACTAAGTATTGGATAATACTCTGTAATAGGAAAGTTGGGACCTCTGGGTCGCTCCCATGATGGTGCCCAGCAAATTAGGAGATGTGTATATACCACATTTTGTTCACCTTCAAATGGCACAATTTGTTTACATACATCGGATGAAGCTCTAACAGGAGTAGACTTTGCTGATGATGAGGAAAAATGTTTTCAAACAAATTAATAATAAAAAGGACAAAGCTTCTTAACATCGGATAGAATCCTTGAAGGATTAGATTCTTTCGATGTGCGTAAGGGGATTTTTAGAAGAAAAGGAATAAGGTAAATTTGGATAGAATCCTCAAAGGATCGGATTCTTCCGATGTTAGGGATGGTATCTTTTAGAAGAAAGATAGATTTCTTTCAGTTAATTAACATCGGATAGAATCCTTGAAGGGTCAGATTTTTTTAGAAGAAAGATAGATTTCTTTCGCGAAATTGACATCAGATAGAATCCTCGGAGGAGCGGATCTTCTGATGCTCAGAAGGATATCTTTTAGAAGAAAGATAGATTTCTTTCGGTTAATTAACATTGGATTGAATCCTCGAAGGGTCGGATTCTTCCGATGCTCAGGAGGATTTTCTTAGAAGAAAGGTAGATTTGTTTCGGTTAATTGACATCAGATTAAATACTCGGAGGAGCAGATTTTTCCAATGCTCAGGAGAGTATCTTTCAGAAGAAAGATAGATTTCTTTCGGTTAATTTACATCGGATAGAATCCTTGAAGGGTCGGATTCTTCTAACACTAAAATAATTACCAAAGGAGAATACAAGAGGAAATAGCGTAAGACAAAGAAGAAAGGGGAACATACAAGAGCAATAGGGAAAATTTGATTTATTACAAGGAATAAGTTACAAAAGGAATGGTACTTTCCAGATAATCTTAGGCGGTATGTTCAATAGCCTAGGTTACTTGGCCTCGGGACTTTCAACATTTCGGAATAGGTGCTCCGTCCACCATCATCGGGTAAAAACTGTAGTATTGTGGATTGGTGCAGAGTTCGACATAGCCTTGTTGTTTAACATCAACGCTATGGAAGGGGGATTCGGGAAAAACCCCAGATCGGTTCCGAACATCCTCGGGAGCAGGAGAACCAGGAGAGGAGGACAACATGAGTTGCTTAGCTCTCAAAGGGAGGGCGTAGATAGAGGAGAAGATCCAGATTGAAAAGCTTCCCAAATAGTGGTCGGGGACCAAGGACTCGAGAGTAACCTTCTCAGGGATCTATACTTGTGTTGAAAGTGCCACAGAGCACCTGACTTATAATACTCACTTCTAGAGGCTAAGCCTGGGTCTCCCAGGCACCCATCCTCAAACATTTTTGTACACCATGGTGGTTTGGTGGTCATTGGACTCTTTTAAAACCCCATCCACAAATTTCTTGAAACCAAAAGAGCAAACCACCTCTTCTATGAGGGCCTCGCTGAAATCCCGGATGAGAGAGCCATCCTTCCAGGAAAATAGTTCGTGCTCCAGCTCAGATGCACAAGCTATTTCCTTCGCCGGGTCCTGGTGAAGGTCGGATAAGTGTTGATGGAATTTAGAGTTGATTGCACCTTGAAAGGTCGAAGAGTTTAGGAGATCCGACGTAAACCCAGATACCTGCAAGAAATGATTACGTAAGTCGAAAGAAAGGAAAGCTATCCTAGGGAAATCACCTAAAGAAAGGAAAATACGAAAGGAATAACAGAGAAAACCTCCAAATTTAGGTCTTGGGATGAGGAAGCTGACCGGCGGGAGGTGGTGCCTAATCTGGCCGTTTTCGGCTGAAAAAAAGAGGAAGAGTTGCTACAACATCAGCAAGATTGTTCAGCGAGGCAGTATTTCTGCCTATCTTGCGAGGATTAGAAGCATCCTCTACTTGGTCGTTGGGCGGCTCGTCATACGAGGTTGGTTCGTCGGGAAGGTAACGACAAACTAGAATAAAAGAGAGAGAAACAAGGGTAAACAACTAGGAGATACATAGTAAGAAACATGGAAATCGGGGGATTACCTTGGTTAGGCCAAAGGGCGTAATAATAAGGGCGAGTGAAGACCACCTCAGGATATAAATCCCGAGGCCAGTAAAAGCCACCATTTTCTAGAATCCAATACAGAAGGATGACAATGGGGTTGTTTATCAAGATATTATGGTCTTTGCGCTGCTTACTAGGCAGCCAGGTCACCCAATCCTCTGAGATGATATTATGATTCCATTCGGGGGCAGGGTAGAGGAATTGTACGAATAGTGCCCCTCGACAATCCAACCATGAGGATAGTCAATAATGCCTCAGATAAAGTGAGCATTTTTTATGCGCGAGTTGAAAGCGAAGAGACCCGGGACTCCGCCTGGCGCCCAGACCAAGCAGAAGAAAGACTTAAATAGATCCAAGGACTAATTTATCTTACACCGACGATAATTGAACAAGGAAGGTCATTATCGCCGTAAAACCAGTTGGGTGGATTTGGGTAGAAGATAATCGGTAGTATTCAAGAGTGGTTGAAATTAGAGCATGAAACGGCAGGCTGAGTCCATACTGAAACAGGCATATTGGGATACATGGCCCATTATTCTGGTACTCATCCGAACCCAGGGAAATGAGATTGGCATTCATAGCCAATGGGACGAACATGTCCTCCACAAGAGCTTTGATAGCCTCGTCCACCCGCTCTTGCACGGGATTAATCCTGTAGCCATTCATCTTAGAACGAAGTTATAAGGGAGAGATCCGATAGCCAATAAGAATTTGATCAAGTTGTTGATGCGGGGTAAATCCGCACTAGTAAATGGATGCCTCGGATATCGGTTATGTCCGAGGGTTTTGAGTTGTGGATGATCGATGAAGTATGCAGACTGCTTGCTAAGTGTCCTTGACTATCCGAGCTCCTAGGCCTCGGATAGGATCTGCTTGGGACCTGTTCGTCCAAAACCTGCAAAACAAGCCCCCGGAGCCACCCGAGGATAACTGCTCCTGTGTGATGATGAGATTTCGTGTATTGAAAGGAAAGATAAAACTCTGTATTCAAGAGTTAGAGAACTTACCTGGAATGGCTGATCGTGGCCTCTATTTATAGGTGCCTTAGACCTCCATGTTCCTCATCATCATGTGTCACATTCTTGTACCTTGCGGGGACCTCCAGCACGTGAATGTACCTCTTCATGCCTCGTCATCGCCTTAGGTCACGTGAGCAGACAGCTTCCTGGAAGATGACTTAAATCCGAGTCATCTCCCTTATTATCTAACCTCAGTTGTTGAGATTAGGAACCCCTTCGTGAGGAGGGGATCTAGGAGGAGAATTATGAACTTCCATGATGAACACAAGAGAATCTGCTTGACCAAGCCTGGGACGATTCAACAAGAGGGGACATGAATCTTCAGAATCGATGGAGGAATCGTCAGGTTGGCAATAGCCCATGCAAGGGGAATGGTACGACCTTAAGATCCCTGAGAAAGGAAAATTATAGAGATGGAAAGTAGAAAACGAGAGGAGAAAGAGACAATTTATAAGGATAATAGGTACATGGGGGAAGACAAAATGATTAAGATTGTTCAAAAAGCAGGAAAAACTGGAAACTGTGCAGCCCTTAAATAAAAAGCGCGCTAGAAGGACCCATACAATAAAAGCCCTACGCAGGCATCGAAGCGACATAAAAAGGGAAACCTTCGGATATGGAGGATGGATCAGGATGGGAATTGCGGAATAAAGCTAAGAGCTGGAAGGCACTCAGAGGAAGAGCAATCTACTCAAAAAAGACAAGCTTTACCTTTCTAAGGCTGAACACTTGTCTTGGGAGGCTTGTGATGGTACAAATGACTCACCACAAAGGTACCACGGGGGATGACATAACCATAAGAGGAAATTCCTTGGAAATTTCCCAAGCATGTAAGGAGATGAGGAGGGAAAGATATGGAGGTACTGAGCACGTAAGGTTGGTACGAAGGAAAGAGAAAAGATGATGACGCGGAAGAAGAAGGAAAATGAAGGGCTGAACCAAGGCTCAAGGTACTACTATAAATAGAGGACACACTCAACCATTCTAGGTAGGTTCTCTCTCTAACTTTTCGATTGGGTTTTACCCCCTGCAATACATGAAATATCATCATCACACCAGAGTTACCAGGGTTTGTTTTGCAGGCTCGAATGCATCTCCCAGTTTGAGCAAGCCTCAACAATAGTGGTGCGGGAGAATGCCCTGCCCAAGTTAGTCTCAACGAGGCTCAATCCTCTCAAAGTGTTCCCATTGCAGAAATCAAGCAACCTCGGACATCATCTATCTGAGGTTCAAACTTATTAATCGGATCACCCCGCATCATACCAAATGTCGCAATACTCTTTCACGGTGTCAACTTTTTGATGCTTTAATATTATGACATAATGCTATCCTCCCTTTTCAACTAAAATTGAAAAAAAAAAATATACAAATTATATGCAAACTTCCTTTTCCCAAAATTTTCCTTGAAAATAGAAAAGTTTTCTTCTTCTCTATGCTTTGTTCTTCTTCTTCCGGGCCTTCATCCCTTAATTAGTTGTAAACAAAAGAGTAAACTAAATTTTCTCCGGACACCGTGTAAACCAATAGGATAAAAAAGTCACTCAGAGGTTAAAAAATCATTCAACTTAAAAATGAGACATTTAAGTTGCAAATTGATGCGGGGAAATCCGCTCCAGTAAATTGTGCCTCAGATAGTTGATGTATCTGAGGGCTTCGGAATGTGGATTGTTGGTGAAGTATGTAGACTGCTCGCTAAGAATGCCTGACCGTCTGAGCTCATGGGCTTCAGATAGGACTTGCTAGGGACATGTTCGTCCGAAGCCTGAAAAACAAGCCCCCGGAGCCACCTGAGGGTAGCAGCTCCGGTGTGATGATGAGATTTCATGTATTGAAAGGAAATATAAAACTCTGTATTCAAGAGTTAGACAACTTCCCTGTGATGGATGATTGCGGTCTCCTTTTATAGGCGTCCTAGAGCGTCTGGCTCAGCCCTTTTTTTCCTCTGCTGACTCATCACTTCTTTCCTCCTTCTCACGTTTGTATCACGTGACACTGTAAATCTTGTATCTTGCTAAAATCTCCTCACGTGCCCTATGTATTCTCCTGGTAATTTCCTTAAGTAGCTGAGTCATCGTGCTCCTTTTGGAGGATGACGTATTCCGTGTTATCACAAGCCCCCAAGACGAGTGTTGGCTCTTATGGGAGCAATGCTTTTCTTGATTTTACCCGATCCCTCTGCTCCTCTATCTGAGCCCCCTTAGCCGAAGCTTTATGGGCTTTGCCATTTTGTTTTCTCAAGAGTGACCCAATCTTAATGCATGGGCTCCGATTAGCGCGCTTTTCGCCTGACGGCTGCACAGTTTCTGATTTTCCCCTTCTTTTGAGTGACTTAATCATTTTTTCATCTTCCTAGGTACAGCTTGTCCTTACCCCTTTATCTTCCACCGCCTTGCTCTTTGATCTATACTATAAATTCTTTCCCCTTTTCTCCCATTCCACTCGCATGGTTGATTACCTTTCCAGCAATTCTTCCTCATTTTCTGAAGATTCTTGTCCGCTTGTTCCAAACCGATCGCGCCTAGCTTTATCAGTCCTCTTTGACTCCTCTGATAGTGCCACCGCTCCATCCTTCTGCAACGACATGACTCGCCCTAAGATTGTTCCTTTTGGTGAAGGCACCAGTTCTTAGAGTCCAAATTTTTGAACGGGTACCGGTCGAATCCCTGATGAATCCTTGCGTATTCAGCCCCTGAAGGTTGTTTCCAATGTTCAAGGGCCCCCTGCTAACCTAGTGCACGATTGGGTTAGTGCAGAAATTCATGAAGTTGCCTCCAGGATGTTCTGCCCCTTGGTAATGGATGCTCAACTTACTCCCTTACGCCCAGATGAATACCAAACCAATGGGCCGTGCATTCCGAAGCGCCTATTCCATTATGGTCTAAGTTTTCCCTTTCCTCTTTTATACTCCGAGCTCCTTCGCTACTATGAGATTTCTCCTGCTCAAATCAATCCTAACAGATTTGTGGTTATTATGGCGTTCCTGGTCAACTTCCGCCGATGTAGAATCCCCAAGTTTGTGGATCTGTTTCAGTCTTTCTTCTACCTATCCGTGGTTGCAAGTCGAATTCTTGGTATCTTCGGCTTCGCCTCTTGTGTTCCCAATGCCCATTTCATCCGGGATTTTATCGACTATCCGAAGGGATGGCTTGTGGAATGTCATTACTCTTATGACCATTCGATCTATCCGGCTCCTTGGTGGAACCGCAACATTACATTTGAGGACCAAGTACCTTGGCTTCCAGACAAGCTACGCTCAGATCACGAGGCTCTGCTGAAGAGTCCAGTAAACCTGTCTCAATACTTGATTCCTGAGAACAGGGGATTTTCTCGGCCTTACGAGGTGTACCCTCCAGAAGTTTTTACCCTTCCTCACTACCGCACCATCTGGCCCGACCAAGGTTACCTCTCAAACCCTTTCTTTTACTCTGATGATTTATTCTCCCTTTTCATTGTATTTCTTCCTTTTGACTAACCTACTCTCTCTCTTTTTCAGTGCTCCGATCTCTCCTAGATGATCCGTCCTACCACCCAGTTCCTGATCCTACCGTCCTGCCAGAGTTAGATGGCCCGAGCCCCAGGTGAGACTCCTCTTGTGGGTCCGGTTCTGTGGTTCCCGTCTCTATTCCTTTCCCGAACTTGGTTGGCGCCCTTGCCAACAATCCTCTAAGTTGCAGTCGGAAAAGACCTCGGACTGAGGTTCTAACCCACCAGTCCCTTTCCCCTCCGAGGCTCTCCATTCCGACTCTCCCCCTCTCTCGGCTTCTTCTCTTCGAGCCCTGGCTGCTCCAGAAAGACCTCCATCTCTTGGCTCTCCTCCTCCCGAGGACGTTAGGAATTGTAAGGGAGTCTATCTTGAGTCCTCCGTTCATAACGGCTACACCAAACTCTGCATTCACTCTACCTTCTATTATGGATTCTCCGTGGGTTCTCGGAATGGCTAACCGAGGGTAGTTTGCAATAATCCTCGGTCCCAACTTCCCGATGCTACCTTGCCTCCTGACTCTTAATTATCAATTGCACCTATTTTTTCTTTGTAATCTTGCCTATGTCTCCTTTGTAATATGGTTTAGTTTGTAGCCTTTTCTTTCCTATGTAATGCTCATAAAAGAAACTTTTTCACAGCTCCCTTTTTTCCTTTTTTTTTATTATTATGCATCGATCTCCATCGATCTCCTGATTTACCTTATGTGTTATATATCCCCTTGTCTTCCCTTTTAGAAGCATCGAATGCAAGATCCTAGACTTGGTGCTCGATGTTCTAAACACAATTCTAATGTAATATCAAATGTTTAAGGGATTTTCTGTACATACCTTTAATTGTCATTTCTTACATAGTTCTGAAGTTTGACTAACCGAGCCGAAACATGAAGCGTTTCCCCCTTCTGGCGAGGGTAGTCAACCTGTTACCTGAAATTCTGTATCATTCAGATGTATTATACCATACCTTATGATCCATCCTGAAGTCTTTTAAGCCTTTCACATATCCCCTTCTTCTGATGGTCCCTTTTGACGTGGGTATTTATCCGAAAGTAGGAAACCTTACTTCCTTTAAAGTTTTTTTTATGCGTTCATCGGATAGTCCTCTTCTGTTGAGGGCGTCCATCCGAATATTTGAAACCTTTACACTCTTTACACTCTTAATACTTTTTACTTTCTTTTATGCGTTCATCGGATGGTCCTTTTCTGATGAGGGCATCCATTCGAGGATTTGAGATATTTTAATTCTTAAAACCTTAAAATTTCTTTTATGCATTTATCGGATGGTCCTCTTTTGATGAGGGCATCCATCCAAGGATTTGAAATCTTTTAATTCTTAAAACCTTAAAATTTCTTTTATGTGTTCATCGGATGGCTCGCTTCTGATGAGGGCATCCATCCGAGGATTTGAAACCTTTAAATTCTTGATAAAATCAAACCAATTTCCTTCATAAAATATCCTTTTTTTGCGGGGCACCATTGTGGGTGCGACCCCGAGGTCCCGACTTCCTATTACAAAGTACTATCCAATACTTGGTAATTTTTCTTCCTACGGCATATCCACACCCTTTCTTTTCCAGCAAAGTATTATCCAATACCTTGCATCATCTTTGACGTATCCACGCCACCTTCCAACAGGCGTATCCACGCTATTGGCTTAAATGTATCCACACCAAATTTTGCTTCCTTCCTTCTCATAATTCATGGGTCTTAAGTGTCAGAGCAAGGATTTTCCCTATGAGTAATCTTCTTTCTGGTCAATTGTCCGATATCCTGCACAACTAGACAGGGGTTAGGCGGGGCGGCGTTGTGCTGTAACCTGCTCCGACGCCCTAGTTAGTCTGGGACTGGTGTAGAGCTATTAGGTAATGAGATGGTCGGAGAAGTGAACTTACCTCTTCCATCCTGTGATCTGAGGCTTATATACTAAGTGGGTTTGGACCCATCTGTCGTTGTTAAGCCTGTAAGTGTGGGCCTGTGTGGCGATGTCGTGATGTGGAACGAGCTTGTTCATATGGGATGATCATTACAGGATAATCCCTGACATGTCCCCCGGTCTATGTTCGGGAAGTCAGGGACCGAGCATTTGACTAAGGCTGGTCAGTCTAACAGTCTTTCGCCCGCTTGTTTTCATCTCGTATTTGACACGTGTCCTTTGTCCTGCCAAGTGGGCAGTTAATCTTCGCGGCTTCCGAAGCCATTGTCTCGTCTTTATTATTCTGCGGCCCTAGGTTCCTCTTCCTTCATGAGTTAAAATACAAACTCAAAGAGGTTCTTTGTCCGTAGTTCCCGCCATTTCCTTACCTTTATGTTGCGGGTCTTTTCTGTTGCCGCCGGAGATTTATTAATCAGGTACCTCTGCCGGTTTTCTCACTTTCCCTTCCTTGTTTTTTAAACCGATGATGCAAGTTCCTATCGAATCCTTATTCTACAAATTGGGCGATCGCCAATTCCTATATATGAGGGCCATGGTACAGGCGGTGGGGGGATATACCCCAGAGCAGATTGAGGGGTTGGTCGTGAGGCCTTCACCGGAGCAGACCGCTCTGGATGCGTCGGCCGGCATAACTGCTGTGTACGCCGAGCATATCACCGAATGCGGGTTGCGCTTCCCTTTGACCCTTTTCTTCCAGACTGTTCTCCACTATTTCAGCCTCTCTTTCTTAGATCTTACTCCCAACGCCGTCCGAACTCTGATTGGGTTTGAGGTTCTATGCTTTCTCCGGAAAGTGACCCCCGAGCCCCATCTCCTCCGCTACTTTTACTATCCCAGCCGCGAACCTCTAAACTGGTACCTTCTGAAGCCCCGATCTGGTGGTTACAAACCTGTTGCAGGGCTCCCAGGCTGGATAACATTGTCATCTACGGGACCTATAAGATTCCGCGTAACACGGTAGTCCTTGCCCTGGGGCTGCGAGGAAGCAACTTCACGAAGGTGGGTAAGGAAGCCATAGCAAAATATACGGCCAAGATGGAGAGGGAGAAGAGGTTCGTCGAGCTCCGTGCGGAGGACATGTTGAGGGCTGTTGGGATGCCCTTTCTCCCGGCCAACTCTGATGGTATACCTCTTGGGCATGCCGGGGTTGCGTCATACCTTATTTTCTGTAAAGGTTTTTGTTTCTTACTCTCATCTGTCTTTCTTGCAGCAATGATCCTTCTGGATTTGTTCAAAGATCTCGAGGACATTCCCCCCGTGCCCAAGCGAGAGGCGGGGAAAAAGTAGGAGGATGGAATCATATGGGGACACTGTGTCCAGGGGACCCGGGGCGCGTACCAGGAGCTCGGTTAAGGAGGTGGAGCACCCTGCCAAACAACAAAAGGCCACTAGCTCCCGCTCTAGTGACACCATTTCGGATACTAGCCGCCGCCCTACTCATGATGACATGGCCAACCTGTTCTTCGGTGATAATGGCGGCTCGTTCTCTCAGAGTTCCTGGCAGCAACTTCTGAACCCATTGGCTCTCTTCTGTCTAGGACCGCGTTTTTGGATATCATTTTAATGCTTCTTTTTTTCCTTTGCATATCATTTTAATTTCCTCCTCGGGACCCTGACCTGTTTTCGGATGATAGGTCTTATGCACCACCCTCGCGGCCAGATCTGAGATTCAGAAGTTGAAGGCTAGCAACGCCCAGGTCGCGGAGCAGGTGGCTCCCGGGAAAGATGAACTTGTGCAAGTTAAGGCTACTCTTGCAGAGGTCCGCACTGAACTAGGATCGAAGGATGACGAGTTAGTCCGGCTTTCCCAGGTGTCTGTTGATTCTGCTAGGTTGGAGTATCTCGAGCTGGAGGTGGAGAAGTTGGGTACCCAGGCAGGGCCAACCCTCATTGGAAGTGGGTTAAGCACCCGCTTCAGGCCCCCAAATAATTTTGGAAAAAATGGCTCCATTTTTAAAAAACACGGATAGTATTTTTATTAATTTAAATATATTTATGTAAACAAAATATAGGTTTTTATCAAATTAGAGCCCTCATACATTATATATAACTAAATACAAATTAAAATATCTCTAAGAATTTTTATATATAATTTATAATATTTTTGCTATAACTCAAAAAAAATTTAGTTTTACTATTTAAACCATGAAAAAAAATTATTTTTGTTTGAGCCCCCCAAAATCCCAGAACCGGCCATGCGCCCAGGTTGTCCATATTGAGGAAGACCTTGCGAAAGAGCGGGCCCTGGTTGCTGACAATGTCTTGCTGCTCCAAGAAGCGGATGTCAAGCTGGCACATGCAGATGCGGACAAATGAAGGATCTTGACTCGCGGTCTCGCTCACGTTCATCGCCAGATTGCCACTAGTCGCGAGGTCGGACTTTTGTTTGTGAGGACCATGAAGCAGGCAATCAAGTTGTGGGTCCAGCATGAGAACGACCGCAATCTCCGTGTGGCTCTACATGGGCTATTTGAGCACTTCTCCAAGAATTCCTTTGATGAGTGTTTTGGTACCTTCCATCCGGGCATGAGCGCGGGTGATGTTGAGGCTTGGGTTGCTCCTCAGTTGGCGTCTCTTCCTACTACCAGCCAGACCACCATCCAGAATGCGGGGGGACAGGTCAACCCGAACAGCCGCTGCTGTGCTTGAGGCCATGTTGGTTCTCCTAATCTGCGTACCCTTTTTAGCGTCTTTTGTTGTTCCTTTAAAACACTCTTTTCTGGCCTTGTCGGCCTGTAACTCTTGAATATTTCTTGGGCTATTTGCCCTTGTTTTGTTTTATGCCCGTCTCTGTTGGCGTGGCCTTTTTGGATTTGATATTTTCTATCATTCCGATATAACTGTGGTTGTATGCATGCCCCCCAGCCGGGATGCTCCACAAGGGCATCTCGTGCTGGATAGGTCTAATTTTGAGTTTCAACATGTCTTGCTTAAACAGGTTCAAATGCGCTTAGCTGCGTCTTCTGGGAACATGATTGATCAAATCGCGTTCCTCTTCCCAAAACTGGTAGTTGATGAAGTCGCCTACATGCTAGTGGTTACGTAATTAACGTGTTTGGTGGTTAAGAGCAAGTCCAACAGCTTCCCTAAGTTGGAAAATTTCAGTAAATTTAGGGAATTTAAGCCATTTTCCAGCTCCAACAGTTTCTCTATCTCATTCCCCAACTTGGGGATTTTGAAAAAATTCTCATGTTGTTTCCCCAAATCTGTAGAGAGAGAAAAATACTTGGGGAAGCAAAATTTAATGCTTACTGCATTTATGTTGATCATTTATCTCTCTTCATTAGTTTTATAATTCAAATACATATATTTCAAATGTGAATATCTTTAATTATATATAATAAAAAATTATAAGAAATATATATTATTAAATTTCATATTATGACGAACAAAACAAAATCATACATGACTATGTTCACAAGTATATAAAATTTTGAATATTGTCATGTGAGATATTGTTATGTTCGCTATGATGTATATTTTAATATTATATATTTTTGTATTTTTTTATTATACGTAATTTAAAATATAAAAATTTAAAAATATATCTAATTAGTGAAAAACAGAAATAAAGAGATAAAATATTGAAAATTAATGCAAATGCATTAAATTCTAATCTCCACACTAGGGAAGTTGTTGGAGTTGAAGCAAAAACAGATAGCAATTAAGGGGATGTAGTACTGCATCTTGGAGAATCTTATAGGGAAGCTGCTAGACTTGCTCTAAGGTTGAGCTAAATCATCATTGCTTCATTCTTTAACCATCTCTTTGACTTTTTCCGGGCAGGGGAAAGAACAAGTTCTCTCCTCCTTGCCTCGTATTTTAGCCTAGTTTGAGCAAAGCAGGATGAAATTTCTCACTTCTTTGCCTCATATTTTAGCCTTGGTGGTGGAAATTTGACCTTGTTACTTATGATGAGTGCCCGTCAGCTCCCCAAGAGACTTGAGTCCTTGGGGGCGTATTTAGTCACGATTATACTAAAGATCTAAACATTTTCTCAACACACAATATAGCACACACAACTGGGATTATAAAATTCAAGAAATTTCAAGCTAAACACAAATAGTTCAAACAAGATGGGGGCTACGCAGCAGCCATACCCTTACAGGGCCTTACATTTTCCAAACCAATGCTTATCAAAAGACTTGGCCTATTTATAATGCTCCGGGGTTATGAACCCAAGACTGCGTACAACTCGTCAAAATATGAGTAGGGAGTACGGTACTTTTTAACCATAATATCTGCGCAGGTTGCAGATGTTCCAGGTGTGGGGTACAGGTTCCCCGTTCAGATACTCCAGCTTGTATGCGCCACCTTTCAGTACCTTTTTGACCATGTATGGGCCTTCCCAAATGGCGTCCAGCTTACGTTGACCTTGTACCCGGCTAGCCTCGTTTAGCCTCATGGTTAAGTCTCCTACCTTCATGTTTCGGATCCTAACTCGGGAATTGTAACTCTGCTCCAGGTTGGACTTATAGGTGGCCTCCTTGAGCTGGGCCTTTTCCCAGGCTATCTCTAGCTCCTCCAGTTTAGCCAATCTTGATTCCTCCGCTGACATCCCGTCATCACGTTTCATGAACCGGATGGACGGGATGACCATCTCGGGAGGAATGACAACTTCTACCCCGAAACATAGTCAGTAAGGGGTTTCTCCATTTGACTTGTGCGGTGTGGTCCTGTATGCCCACAAAAAACTTGGCAATTCTTCAACCCATTACCCTTTAGCCGCTCTGAGATGCTTCTTTATGCCATCCACTATGGTCTCGTTGGTCCTTTCGGTTTGACCGTTGGCCTGTGGGTGGCGACCGATGTGAATCTTTGCTCAATTTTCAGGTTCTCGCACCATGTTTTGAAAGGTTCATTGGTAAATTGCTTCCCATTGTCACTGACTATTACTTGCGGGATGCCAAACCTGCATACTATGCTTCACCATGCGAAGTTTGTGATCTTTCTCCATGTGATCGTGTTGAGGGTTGTGGCTTTGACCCACTTTGTAAAGTAATCTGTGGCAACGACTAAGTAGCGCCTGCCCCCTACTGCGGTCGGGAAAGGGCCTACTATATCAATGCCCCACTTGGCCAACGGCCACGGCGAGGTGATTGCAACCATCGGTTGAGCCTGCATCCTGTCGACCTTGGAACGTTCCTGGCACCTGCGGCATTTCTGCACTAAAGTTGTAGCCTCTTCCAGCATCCGCGGCTAGTAGTATCCAGAGTGGACAGTTCTCAAGGTGAGGGCGCGGGCACTCTAGTGGCTGCCACAGCTCCCCGCGTGCATCTCCCTTAGTATAGGTCAGTTTGGACTCCTCTCACGCACCTTAGCCACGGTTCCACGAATCCCTTGCGATATAACACTCCGTCTTTGATTGAGTAAGATAGTGCCCTTATTTTTAAGGACCTGGCTTTCTTTGGGTCTGCTGGGAGGCGTCCTGTTGTTAGGTATCTCTGGACTGGGGAGAACCAAGTTGCCCGCCCTGATTCTATGTAACCTGCCATGTTTCCATCCGTGGACTGGTTCTGGAGGACTTCCACCATCACTTTCTTGTTAAGGTGGCCATTCGCGCAGGATGCCAATTTGCTTAATGCATCTACCTTGGTGTTTTTCGACCTGGGGATGCGAGTGACCTCAAACTCCTCAAAGCTAGTTGCCAAGTATTTCACCTTGGCCAAGTATTTTTGCATTGATGGTTCCTTGGCCGCGTATGCTTTATTGACCTGGTCAGCTACTAGTGCTGAGTCCCCGTATGTGTCCAACCGGGTTGCTCCCAGCTTCCTAGCTATCTCCATACCCGTGTTGAGGGCCTCGTATTTTGCCTTATTGTTGGTGGCTGGGAAGCTAAACTGCAAGGCATAGGTAGTCTATGTTCCATCCGGGTCTGTGACCAGCAAGCCTGCCCCCCGCACCTTCTACCCTAGAGGACCCGTCGACGTTAAGCTGTCACCAGCCCATATGGTCATTCGGTCGGGTTCTCTTCGGAGCCTGCTTTGACTGCTCGTCGGGGCCGAAAACCCTTGGCTTTTCTGGCATTTCTGCCAAAAATTTTGCCATGATTTGGCCTTTTACGGCTTTCCACGATTGGTATTCGATTGCATGTTCTCCCAGCTCCACCGCCCATTTGGTCAGTCTCCCTGCTACTTCTGGCCTAGACATGATCTGTTTCAGCGGTTCGTTGGTTAAGACCGCGACGGGGTGTGCTTGAAATATCTACGCAACTTTCTGTTAGCATGGACTAGAGCCAAGGCTAGCTTCTCCTGGTCCGGGTACCTGTGTTCAGCTCCCTGTAACGTCGTGCTGACATAGTATACTGGTTTTGTATCTTGTCTGATTCACGGACAAGGACGACGCTCACCGCCTCTGCTCTGGTTGCCAGGTACATGTAAAGGGTCTCGCCCAGGATTGGCAATGTCACAATGTGGTGCTTCAATTCGGAAAATGCTTCTTCCTCTACAGGGCCCCATGGCACGGCCGCCTTTTCCTACACTTAGTTTTAGTTTTTTCAGGAAAAGTAAGGCTCTCTCTGTTTCCTGGGACAAGAAACGGCCCATATCAGCTAGCTTCCCGTTGAGGCTTTGAATTTCCTTCACCGTTTTCGGAGTTGGCATGTTCACCACAGCTTGCACCTTTTCGGGGTTCACCCCGAGTCCGTCGTTGGAGATGACGTACCCTAGAAACTTCCCCGCGCCCACACTGAACTTACATTTTTTTCGGGTTGAGCTTCATGCTAGACCCCTCTAACTTGGCGAGGGTTTCGTCAAGGTCCGATACCAATCCTTCAAAAGTCGTGCTCTTAATCACCATGTCATCAACGTAAATTTCCAAGTTTCTTCCGACCTGGTCCGCGAAGATCCTGTCGACGACACGCTGGTAAGTAGCCCCAACATTGCGAAGCCCGAATGAAATCATGCGATAATCGAACGTCCCTCTTTCCGTGATGAAAGCTATTTTTTCTATGTCAGCCTCTACCATGGGGATCTGATGGTACCCCCCTTGTAGGCGTCCAGGAAGCATTTTATCGGGAAAGCAGCTAGGGAGTCCACCTCCTGGTCGATCAGTGGCGTCGGGTAGCAAGACAAACTTTGTTCAACCGGAAGTAGTCTATGCACATTCTCCATGACCCATCTGACTTCTTTACCAATACGGGGTTGGCCAGCCATGTCGAATACGGCACTTTCATGAGGATGTTGGCATTTACTAGTGCTGACACCTCCTTCTTGATGGCGTCATTACACTCTCGGTATACCGTTCTTCGCATCTACATCACCGGCCTATGTTCCAGGTTTACCCAGAAGGCGTGCACTCCTAGGGACGGTGATACGCCAGTCATGTCCGATGGCTGCTAGGTGAATGCTTCCGATTGGGAATTCAATACTTCCACTAAGGCATGCCTAACTTCATCGGGCAAGCTTTTTCTGACCTGCACTTCCTTTCCCGATCTGCCCTTCAGCTCCACCGGGGCAGTATCTCCTGACAACGTCGTTGGGTCAGGCTGGCCTTGTATAATCTGTACGGACCATCCTGGTCTGGCGCTCCTCTTTCTGCTACTCTCGGGCATGCCTGTAATCACGGGTTCAAGGCGGTTGCGTTTTCGCATGGCTACTCTGTGGCATTCGCGTTGGAAACTTCAGCATCAGGTGTAAAGTTGACATGATTCCCTTAAGCGAGGCCAAAACCGGCCCTCCCAAGATGGCGTTGCACGGGCTATGCGCCTTGATGACGATGAACTCCATGTCCACCATTTTTCTAGTAGGCTGACTTCCTACTATGACGGGCAATGTAAGTACTCCTTCCGACCACATGGTTTTGTCGGCAAAGTCTACTGGCAAGGTATCGGTAGGGCGTAACTTGGCCCTGGTATGCTCATCCAGCTTCTCGAAGTAGTGCCAATACATAATCTCTGCGGAACTCCCTCTATCTACATATGCTCGATGTATGAGTTTGTCCAAGATCTGTATTGTGATGACTACTGCATCCCCCCTGGCTGGTTGCCGTGGGACGGACTCATCACTCCCGAACGAGATTATTTCCCCTTTTCCCAGCCTTTTGTTGGCGGGAGTCGGTTATGGGACTCGTCTGCATCGCTCCTTTCTTTGGGACTCCGAGCTACCCTCTACGCTGCCACCAATGATAGCCATGATATTGGTGGTGGCGAGAGTTAATTCCATGGACGAGTCATCCTCATACCTCTGCCGCTTGGCCTCTTCTTTGCCTGCCTTTGCTCTGGCCACCTCATTACCTTTACGGTTATCCCTCCGTCCTTCTCCACGATCCTGCTTCAGGTCGCGGGTATCCGATGCGGGAGTCCTATCTCGTTTGGTGGGAGGTCGTCGCCGTACCTCTCAAATATACTATTTATGTTCACTTACTACCTCTACACACAATTAAGCATATAGTGGCAAGTAAGGTTCGTTCCACAAGGAAAAGGTTATTTCTATGTATATCTTGTAGTATATATATATATATATATGCATATATAAAAGCAATGTAAATAAGGGGGGGGGGGTTTGAGTTGAGTTTTTGTAAGAAACACTACTAAGTAAAGCAACTAGAATTCTATGATTACAACTAGTTTAGCATTTAAGATTTTAACTAAAGGATTAACTAATGAGAATACTAGACTTGGACATATGAGATTGGTGACTTCTTACTATGAGATTTTCCTCAAACTTTATCATGATGCCTTTAGAATGGTGAAGGTTAGTGAGAAAATATCTTTAACCATAGTTATGAAAAATGAAAGCATCTTCACAACTTCAATTGATAATCTTACTAGATGATAACAACTAGTTCAATTGAATCAATATTACTTCAAATTAGATGTTCCTCAACCCTACCCATGCAATTTGATAACAAACTTGACATAGGTACAATGCTAATGAATGATCTTAAGAACAAATACAATTGATAACAACATGCATTCGATTCCTAATTTACTACTCCTACATAGAAAGAATGATAACATTCTAACCATGGAAAAGCAATATCTAACACATATCCAACACATATCTATCACTAGGAAATCATTCCTAATCATTTCAAGCATCAAATACACATATAAATTATGATCATTCAATAGCAAATCACCATTCCTAAGCTTCATGAATCATGTTCTCAATCCATAAGAAGAAGTCCAATCACATATATCCAAGAAGGGTTTTAGCCTACTACCATAGTTATATTATCAAAACTATAATCAATACAACAAACCATCATGAATTCAAAGATCAAAATCCAAAGGAAAATGAAGGAAAATGAGTTTTTCTCTGTAAAAATCCGATCCTCTAACAATGAGGATAAGTTTCTTTTATAGTCTAAAAATAATTAAAATTAAAGCAACAAAATGCAAGTGGCAGAAGTTTTTCGCGGTTCGCGGCCTGCGCATCCGTGGCGTCCGCGGTCCGCGACCGAGGTTTCGCGGACCGCGCGTCTGATCCTCGCGAACCGCGGCCGACGTTTCGCGGATCGCGCGTCTCGGCTTCGCTGCGGTTCTCGCGCTGGTCCTCGCGGTTCGCGACCGGAGTTTCGCGGACCGCGCGTCTTCGGCTTCGTGGTCCTCGTGCTGGTCCTCGCGGCTCGCGACCGGAGTTTTGCGGACCGCGCGAAACTCGGCATCTTCCAAAACAGCAACACACACCCTCGCGGTTCGCGACCTAGGTTTCGCGGTCCGCGAGAGTGTGCCTTCACGCCACTTCTACAACCGGTTCTTCAATGTATCTGCTTCCTCCAGGACGGTCATAGAAGGTCTTCAAATCATCCAAATCTATCGCAAGTGCAATTCAAGGTCGAAATGCACGTCTTCAATTTCAAACCATCATGAATGATTTGGTCCAAAAGTCTAATATAAAGTACAAAATACTATCTAAAACAGCTCTCAAATGCTACAAAATAAGAGTATATCTAGGACCTATCAAAATCCCCCACACTTGAACCTTTCTCGTCCTCGAGAAAGAACGATTAAGATCCAAGTGTATACTCTGAATAGTTAAGCACATAACATTTGAGAGTTCTTCATATCTATACAAGAGAAAAGAAAATGTTTTTTTTTTGCCTCTCATTTTTGCCTGATTCTCTGTTATTTTTGGAATCATCCGGGCTTTTTTTTTTTTTTTTTTTAAATACAGTAGTAAAAACACAGCAGCAAAAGCAGCAACAAAAACAGAATCATAGTCCTACATTTCCTCCCCCACACTTAGTCTAAACATTGCCCTCAATGTTTAAATAAATCAATGAAAATCATAGTGAAAGGAAAGGGTGTAGGATATACTCACTGCGAGGGGCCGGAACCGTCGCGACGGCGCTGAGCTCGCGATCTGCGATGGCCCTCATAGTCAAATGCCCCTGGTCCATGTGGGTGCATGGATGCCATCATGGCGAACATCACCTCCATGTCGTCCTCATACCTCTGAGTAAACGCGTCATGCCTCTGCGTAAACTCCTGGAACTGCTGCTGAGTGACAAACTGAGGATCCTGATGTGGAGGAACGTACTGCTCTCCATGCTCCGGATGTGCCTCTAGCCTGGCAAGGGCAATGGTAGGTGCAGGAACTGTGATTTGGATGGGCAAGGTGAGCTCCTCCATGCGAGTGCGCCCAGTCAGCTGCACAGCCTCCGGATTTGGCAGGTACATATGCTGATTCTTGGCTACTAGCCAGATGAATCTAGGAGGAGGAAATCTGTGCATGGCCAAGACATTAGTGGACTCCAAAGTAGCAATGGAGTAAAACTGGTGAGCTCTCTCGGCTGTCTTGCCTATTGCCTGAATGTCTGGAGGTAGGTGGATGTTCAGATAAGCTGCCAGAAGAGAAATCATACCCCCCTGCGGTATCTTCCCTGAGCTCTTCTGGGAGGTCTCCAGACATTTCTGCACAAAGAGGTCAAC
Source organism: Cruciata laevipes (assembly GCA_963678965.1). Classification (NCBI taxonomy): domain Eukaryota; kingdom Viridiplantae; phylum Streptophyta; class Magnoliopsida; order Gentianales; family Rubiaceae; genus Cruciata; species Cruciata laevipes. The sequence continues at coordinate 18,803,705 of OY787633.1, forward strand.
CCAACACGGGTGCTCCGGCCTCCAAAACATGGTCCAAAGGCATTGGACCTCCTCCCTATTGATGTGTGTCAACTCTCCTTGGCAAAAGATCGTCATCACTAGGAGCTTGTGCACCATACGAACAGCTGGGTGTATGATGTGGTTGTTCTTCGTGGCGCCCGTGATGTTGGGAGATCCAGACAAGCAATTCCAAAAGAAAGCTAGATCAAATCCGTCCGGGGCATTATCTTTCGGATTCTTATAGCCATCCGCATATTCGAACCCAAAAGCATCTTGGATCTCATTATAGGTCATCCGGCGGTCTACATCATTCAACCTGAATGTGATGAACTGCATGTCATGCTCCTCGTCATAGTGCTTGGCTAGAGTGGATAGGAATTCAAGTGTATATCGAATGTAGGTCGGTGCCGACCTATCAATGAATCCTCTCATGCCAACGCGATCCAATAGAAACAGCACAGGCTGCTGCAAACCTAGCTCCTGAAGTAGCTCAGATGAGAGGAACTTCGTCTCCATTATTGTACGCCTCCCATTCCCAATCAACTTTCTCCACCGTTGTTGGGCATCTCCATCCAAACCTTGCAATCCCATAAGGTCAATAGGGGGTAGGTTTTCTGCAGGAGGAGGGCTAGGTTGGCGAGGGGTGATTCGGGGATCACGGGCTCATGTGAACTAGAGGCTTCCCCTCGGCGAGACCTTTTTCTTGGTGCCATTATCAAAATCTACTCAACAACAGTCCAGCACAACTAAACTAGCTACAAGGCGGCAAGCCCCTACTCAAAAAGCTCAGTATATAACTAAAGGCGGCAAGCCTTTGAAATTTCAATAAAACCTATTGGCGGCAAGCCCTAAATCACCCAAAATTCAAGTAAATTCAGTAGGGTACCGTTAATTGGAGCCTTTGGAAGCAATGTAGCTTGAGGAGACCATCAATTGAACCAAAATATCACCAAATCAAAAATGCCCAAAAATTAGGGTTCTTGAGATTTGGGGATATTTAAGTTCGTTTAGGAATTTAAAAATTGAGATGGCGAAAAGGATAAGGGTGGTGGAGGGAAGGTTTTGATGTATTGGGGTTGGAGAAAAAGTCGCCGGAGTCCGGCGAATCGGAATGGAGAAGTTTGGGTTGGAATTCGGGCAATGTGGGTAAAAGATGGTGTTTTGGATGTGAATTTTTGGTGGGTTTTGTTGGGAAAGCTTGGGGGATGGATTTGGGTGGAAAGGATTGGTTCAAAACTCGCCGGAATGATGGATTGGAGTGGGTTGCCGGTGGAGAGCACTATTCCGTCGGGAGGGATTGGGAAGAAGAAGAAGAAAAAAGATAGAAGAAAATGGGTAGAAGTAGGCCGAGTTTTCTCGCGAGCCGCGAGAATCCTGTCGCGGGCCGCGGGCTGTCGTCGCCGGTCGCGGGCCTCCGTCGCGGTCCGCGAAACATGCCAAAACGTTCCAGGGATTGTCGAAAAATCCCTGGATTTTCGCGGTCCGCGCGGTGAAACCGCGGACCGCGCGCTGAACCTTCGCGGTCCGCGCGATAAAACCGCGGACCGCGCGCCGAACCTTCGCGGTCCGCGCGATAAAACCGCGGACCGCGCGCTCGGTGCTCGTCGCGGCGCGCGCGATGAATTCGCGCACCGCGCATTGTAAATCCTCGCGGTCCGCGCGGTGTAACCGCGGACCGCGAGCACAGTGCCGCGGTCCGCGCGATCAAGCCGTGGACCGCGAAATCTGGCGTTTTCGTTCCAGGGATTTCTGAAAATCCCCTGGTTTTTCGCGGGTCGCGCGGTCGTCTTCGCGGACCGCGCGTACACTCTTCGCGGGCCGCGCGCTTTATTCGCGAGCCGCGCGCGCAATACCTCGCCGAGGTGCGCGCGGTGAAATCGCGCCCCGCGCGCGCAAGTTCGTCGCGGTCCGCGCGATCCCAGTCACGGTTCGCGAAAGCCTCGCTCGCGGTCCGCGCGATGAATTCGCGGACCGCGAAGAAATGGCTTCTCTAGCCTTTTTGTTTTGTTCCATTTCACATCTTTTCCTACAAAACTAACAAATCAAAAATTCGCATTATGTCTGAATTGCAAGTTTAATACAATGCATGTAAACTACAATATATAGAAATAGAGTAATGTTCCAAATGTTGAAATTGTTCGACGAAATGCTTTTAAAGATCAAAACTCGTTTATTTAACATCGTCGGCACGATGTACCTCCATGGTAAAGATCAATCGTAGGTTGGGTTGCCTAGAGATATGTCCTCTAGGATCTCCGATTTGAAACCCTCGTAATACGGTTTCAACCTTTGGCCGTTGACCTTGATGACTTTGGCATCCTCGTCGCTTTGGATCTCCACCGCACCATGAGGGAAAACTTTCACAACTACAAATGGCCCAGTCCACCGAGAACGCAGTTTACCTGGAAACAAACGAAGGCGTGATTGAAATAGGAGAACCTTTTAACCTACCTCAAAAGTTTTCCTAATTATCATCTTGTCATGCCATGCCTTCGTCTTTTCCTTGTAAATGGCAGCGTTCTCATAGGACTCATTTCGGATCTCCTCAAGCTCTTGTAATTGAAGCTTCCTTTCATTCCCGGCTTCGTCCAAGTTCAAATTGAACCTTGTGATCGCCCAATAAGCTTTGTGTGCTAACTCCACCGGTAAATGACACGGCTTTCCAAAGACTAATCGGTATGGAGACATACCAATTGGAGTCTTATAAGCCGTCCTATATGCCCACAATCTATCATCCAACCGAGTACTCCAATCCTTGCGAGTCGGCCTAACCGTTTTCTCAAGGATGGACTTGATTTCCCTATTGGAAACTTCGGTTTGTCCATTTGTTTGTGGGTGATAGGCGGTAGAAGTTTTGTGATTTACCCCATATTTCTTCAATAATGCGGCAATGGTTCTATTGCAAAAGTGAGTGCCTCGATCACTGATCAGAGCTCGGGGTACCCCGAACCTAGAGAAGATGTGAGATTTGATGAACTCTGCAACCACTTTAGAATCATCAGTACGAGTGGGGATTGCTTCAACCCACTTAGAAACATAGTCAACCGCAAGCAAAATATATTTGAAACCAAAGGAAGTAGGGAAAGGTCCCATAAAATCAATTCCCCATACATCAAAGAGTTCACAATATAAAGGGCAATGTTGGGGCATTTCATTCCTAGAAGAGATATTTCCCACTCTTTGGCATTTATCACAAGATTTGCAAAAGGTGTATGCATCCTTATTCAAACTAAGCCAATAAAAACCACTGTCTAGCACTTTTCTAGCAGTTCGCCTAGCACCAAAATGACCTCCACATGCATATGAATGGCAAAAAGCAAGGATTGAGTTGGTTTCATTATTGGGAATGCATCTCCTAATCACTTGGTCAGAACAATGTTTCCACACATAGGGATCATCCCACACATAAAACCTAGCATCATGCTTTAGCTTATCCTTTTGTGCCTTTGTGAAATGAGAAGGGCACTTACTTGTGACAAGGAAATTCACAATGTTGGCATACCATGGAAGAGAAACACTAAGAGCAAACAATTGCTCGTCGGGGAACTCTTCGTGAAGATGGTCCTTCAATGCTTTGGTCCCAAACTCCTCATTGGGCACCAAACGGCTCAAATGGTCGGCCACTAGATTTTCAGCTCCTTTCTTGTCCTTGACCTCCAAGTCAAACTCGCTCAAGAGTAAGATCCATCGGAGTAACCTAGGCTTTGCTTCTTTCTTCGTCATCAAGTAACGAAGGGCTGCATGGTCAGTGAAAACAATAATCTTTGTACCAAGCAAATATGGCCTAAACTTTTCTAAGGAAAAGACTACCGCTAGTAATTCTTTCTCAGTAGTGGTATAGTTCCTTTGAGCATCATTGAGAGTCATGGATGCATAATAGATGGCATGGGGAATTTTCCCCACTCTTTGACCTAACACCGCACCAACGGCATAGTCACTAGCATCACACATGATCTCAAAAGGAAGGGACCAATTTGGAGGTTGTATGATAGGGGCCGACACTAACAAAGACTTCAAACAATCAAATGCCCTCTTACAACCTTCATCTACCACAAATTCCACATCCTTTTGTAACAATCTACATAAAGGGGAAGAAATTTTTGAAAAATCTTTTATGAAACGGCGGTAGAAACCCGCGTGGCCTAGAAAGGATCTCACATCACGCACACAAGTAGGGTAAGGAAGAGATTGGATGGTATCAATTTTTGCTTTGTCTACTTCAATACCCTTAGATGACACTTCATGTCCTAACACAATGCCCTTTTCAACCATGAAATGACATTTTTCAGAATTAAGCACAAGGTTCTTATCAATGCAAGTTTTTAGGACTAATGACAAATGGATTAAGCAATTGTCAAAAGAGTTTCCATGAACAGTGAAATCATCCATAAAAACCTCTACAAACTTTTCAAGGTATTCTGAAAATATGCTAACCATACACCTTTGGAATGTGGCCGGTGCGTTGCAAAGGCCAAAAGGCATGCGTCGATATGCAAATGTGCCAAAGGGACATGTGAAGGTTGTCTTCTCTTGATCTTCTGGTGCAATGGCAACCTGAAAGTACCCTGAATAGCCATCAAGAAAACAATAGAAAGAGTGGCATGCAAGCCGGTTAAGCATTTGATCAATAAATGGTAAAGGGAAATGGTCTTTCCTCGTTACCGCATTTAGCCTTCGGTAATCAATGCAAACACGCCATCCGTTTTGAATACGAGTGGGGATCAACTCGCCATGACTATTCTTCACCACGGTCACTCCGGTCTTCTTTGGTACCACTTGCGTTGGGCTCACCCATTTACTATCGGAGATTGGATAGATCATTCCCGCATCCAACAATTTAAGCACCTCGACTTTTACTACCTCCATCATAGGAGGGTTCAATCGCCTTTGAGGTTGTCGGATGGGTTTAGCATCATCCTCCAATAGAATACGGTGCATGCAAGTACTTGGACTCATACCTTTGATGTCGGCAATAGTCCATCCAATGGCTTCCTTATGATCTTGGAGCACTTTCATCAACCTTTCCTCTTGTTCCTTGGTGAGCTTGTTGGAGATGATCACCGGTAATTTCTCATCATCACCAAGGAATGCATATTTTAGATTTTCGGGTAGTGGTTTCAATTCCACCACCGGAGGTTTATTGAGAGATGGTCGGTTGCCCGAGCCTTTCAATACCTCGAGGTCTAAAAGTGGTGCATCAAGAGAAAGTTCCTCAAAAGTATCTAGCTCAAAAATGCTTTCCTTCAAGTTAGCACTCAAAGCATATGTATGAACATTACTTGTGTGTAAACTATTGGCTAAAGCATTTAACAAAGGATCATCACCATCATTTTCATAAACTTTTTGCACAAAAGATTCAATTACATCAATAGCATTGCAAGAAGTTTCCTCATCATCGTATTTCATTGCACCATAAATGTTGAACTCTATTTTATCCTCATCAAATTCCATGGTAAGCCTACCACTATGCACATCGATAATAGTTCTTGACGTTTTCAAAAAAGGACGCCCTAACAAGACAGGGGTAGCAAATTTATCATGTTCCATGTCAAGAACGTAAAAATCGGCTGGGAACACCAACTTGTCGACTTTCACCAAGACATCTTCAACAATACCCTTAGGGTATGCATTAGAGCGGTCGGCAAGTTGGATTACTACACCGGTTTTATGCAAAGTGCCATTTATGGATGCACCTAAATCTAGCATGGCTCTAGGAAAATAAGTGTTTCCTAAAATGCAAGGAATTGTAAACATGCCGGGATCACCACACTTAGTAGGCATTTTATCTTGAAACAAAGCCGACACATGTTCATTGACTCTTTCATTTTTAACATGCTTAGACCTTTGTTGACGATGGTTTACACATAATTCTTTCAAGAACTTAGAATATCTAGGAACTTGATCAATAGCATCGAGCAAAGGAATGTTTACCTCACACTTTCGAAGAACTTCGAAAGCTTCCTTGTCCATCTCCTTTTTGCGAGTATTCTTCAAAGCCTTGGGGAATGGTGCTTCCACTTCGAAGGGAGTGTCCACCCTAGTTTTCTTGTGGAGAGGTGAGAATGGAGGTGACATTGGTTCAACATGAGCGGTTGAGTCCACATGTTCCTCATCAATTAGTTCCTTCTCCTTCTCAACCTCGGCCTCACCTTTTTCTTTGGTTAGCCCCTCAAGAATCACTTCTTCATCGGCCAAGGTTACCTCAACTTCATCGTTGGTCAAGTTCTTCTTCACAAGGCCTCTCTTGGGTGCCTTTTTCACAACCACTTCGGGTTCAACCGCTTGTTTACCACTCCTCAAGGTCATGGCACTCGCATGAGGCCTTGGATTTAACTCCGGTTGTGCGGGTAATTTCCCGGAGTTTTGTGCTTCCAATTTCCCCAAAACAGTGGCCATTTGACTCATTTGCACCTCAATGCTTTTGAATCGAGCGTCTTGTGGGAATTGGCCCGAGCTTTCACCTTGATCACGAGATTTATCTTCCAACCTCGGGTAAGCATTTTGAGGGTTGCGGTTGTTGAAACGGCCTTGACCTTGGTTCCTTGGGTATTGTTGTGGGGGATGATCTTGGTACCCTTGATAACCAAAATCTTGGTACCCTTGGTTTTGGTAACCTTGGTACCCTTGATTTTGGTGGCTTTGGTCTCCTTGGTAGCCTTGGTCATTTTGCCCCCTCGATCTATCAAAGGATTGACCACTTTGACCTTGGTAACCCCCTTGGTAGCCACCTTGTTGGCCTTGTTGCCCCATCGGTTCATCTCTCCACCGAAAGTTGGGGTGATCTCTAGTTCCGGGGTTGTAATGTTGAGCGAAAGGATCATACTTCCTTTGGTTACCCCTATCACCACCTTGGCCTTGTCCACCTTGAAAACCCCTACCACTTTGGTAGCCTCGTCCTCCTTGGTAGCCCCTAAAACCTTGGTTCCCTCCTTGATCGCCTCTAAAACCTTGGTTTCCTCCATAGACCCCCATGGCATTGACTTCTTCGTTATAATCCTCGTTTGCTTGAGGACAAGATTCGGTGAGATGGTTCAAAGCACAAATCCCACACGTCATCACTTGTTGCCTTGGTTGGTTCCCTCCGGAGCTATTTCCCATCATGAAACCTTTCATCAATGCCGTAAGCTCCTTGATGTCTTGGCGAGAACCATCATTGTTTCCACCGGAGTTACCCACTCGTAGCCTCCGGTCTCTCTTTGGTTTGCATCCTTCGGCTAGTTGCTCAAATAGCATCATGGCATCGGAAGAGCCAAGGTTAGCAATGGAGCCATAGCAAGACCGATTTATCAACTCGGTTTCTCTATCATTCAAACCATTGTAATAGAAACACACCAATTGAGGTTCGGTGAAGCTATGGTACGGGCAACTTGAGAGGAGAGTTTGGAATCTTTCCCAATACTCATACAACGTCTCATCATCGTCTTGAGTGATGTTGCTAATGGCTTGTATCAAGACCGAGGACTTAGAGGGAGGAAAGTACTTGTCTAAGAACTTTTTCTTCAATTGTGGCCATGTAGTGATTGATGATGAAGGTAAACGGCTTAACCATTTAGTGGCCTTGTCCTTCAAGGTGAAGGTGAAGGTTTTCAACTTAAACTCATCCACACTCATCTCGGAAGGTTTCAAACTACTACAAACTCGGTGAAACGCCTCAAGGAAGTCATTGGGATCATCCACTTCTCTACCATGGAAAGTCGGAAGCAAATTTATCACTCCCGTCTTGATTTCATATTGAGAGTCCGGGTAAACAATGCTTGATTGTTGTTGCTCATAGTTAGGGGACATGTACTCTCTCATAGAAATGTTGGTAGGAGAAGTGTTAGGGTTTTGGAAATGGTTGTAGAATTGGTTTCGGGGGTGGTTTTGGCCGGTATCCTCTTCATCGTCCGCCATGTTGAAAGGTAGTGATTCACTTTCAAGGGAGAAAAGATTAGATGCTAGTGACTCTTGCACTTGCTTCCTAAGTTGGCGGAGACTTCTTACTAGCTCGGAATCGTATTGCAAAGGGTCTTGGTTCGAGGATCATGTAAGAACCATGCACCAAGAGCTAGAGCAATAGGGTTCCAAACCAAAATAGAATCTACAAAAGAAAGATATATTAGAAATAAAACTACAATACACACATAAAAATACGCCTAGTCCCCGGCAGCGGTGCCAAAATTTGGGAGGTCGTCGCCGTACCTCTCAAATATACTATTTATGTTCACTTACTACCTCTACACACAATTAAGCATATAGTGGCAAGTAAGGTTCGTTCCACAGGGAAAAGGTTATTTCTATGTATATCTTGTAGTATATATATATATATATATGCATATATAAAAGCAATGTAAATAAGGGGGGGGGGGGGGGGGGTTTGAGTTGAGTTTTTGTAAGAAACACTACTAAGTAAAGCAACTAGAATTCTATGATTACAACTAGTTTAGCATTTAAGATTTTAACTAAAGGATTAACTAATGAGAATACTAGACTTGGACATATGAGATTGGTGACTTCTTACTATGAGATTTTCCTCAAACTTTATCATGATGCCTTTAGAATGGTGAAGGTTAGTGAGAAAATATCTTTAACCATAGTTATGAAAAATGAAAGCATCTTCACAACTTCAATTGATAATCTTACTAGATGATAACAACTAGTTCAATTGAATCAATATTACTTCAAATTAGATGTTCCTCAACCCTACCCATACAATTTGATAACAAACTTGACATAGGTACAATGCTAATGAATGATCTTAAGAACAAATACAATTGATAACAAGATGCATTCGATTCCTAATTTACTACTCCTACATAGAAAGAATGATAACATTCTAACCATGGAAAAGCAATATCTAACACATATCCAACACATATCTATCACTAGGAAATCATTCCTAATCATTTCAAGCATCAAATACACATATAAATTATGATCATTCAATAGAAAATCACCATTCCTAAGCTTCATGAATCATGTTCTCAATCCATAAGAAGAAGTCCAATCACATATATCCAAGAAGGGTTTTAGCCTACTACCATAGTTATATTATCAAAACTATAATCAATACAACAAACCATCATGAATTCAAAGATCAAAATCCAAAGGAAAATGAAGGAAAATGAGTTTTTCTCTGTAAAAATCCGATCCTCTAACAATGAGGATAAGTTTCTTTTATAGTCTAAAAATAATTAAAATTAAAGCAACAAAATGCAAGTGGCAGAAGTTTTTCGCGGGCCGCGCGAAATCCTTCGCGGACCGCGAGCTCGGTTCTCAAATCATCCAAATCTATCGCAAGTGCAATTCAAGGTCGAAATGCACGTCTTCAATTTCAAACCATCATGAATGATTTGGTCCAAAAGTCTAATATAAAGTACAAAATACTATCTAAAACAGCTCTCAAATGCTACAAAATAAGAGTATATCTAGGACCTATCATTTGGCAAAGTTTGCCAGATTGTGAGCCCTCGCCTCTTTTACGAAATGCGATAAACGTCCATCCTTTATGCAGGCCTCTATGGCCCGCTTTAGATGGTAACAATTGTTGGTATCGTGACCGATGTCGTCGTGATACTCGTAAAACAGCTTGGCATCCAGTAGGTGCGTCGGTGTCTTCATCGTCCTTGGGGGCTTCAGGATGCCCTTAGGCCCCACAATGGCGAAGATTTCTTTCGGCGTCTTGGACAATGGGGTGAAGGTCTTCGCCCGGTCGGACTTTCCTTTCTTCTCGTGTCGCCCTCGGTTGCCTTGCTTCTTGTCGTCCGTTGACGTGTTCGCTTGTTTAGAATTTGGCTGGGTCAACTTATCAGCCAACAGTCTGGCATCTATGTGTTTGTTGAGGAGGTCTATCCTATGGAAGATTTTGACCCTCATTATCAATTCATCCATGTCATCGACAGGGTTTAGGGTGAGGTCTGTCAGTAGAGCTCAGTGGGTGCATCCCCTCCTGAACGCGTCTATCAGAAATCGGACGCTGCCCCTGTGTTCCACCTGATTGGCCTGATCATTGAAACGCTCCCAATACTCATGCAAATCTTCCTCCAGCAGGGTTTGTATCTGCAACAGGTCGTCCTGGGTCATCATGAACTTCTTCTTCTGCATGAACCGGGATAGGAAAACATCTTCCAGCTGCCAGAATTTGCTAATGTTGTTGTGGGGAAAATTCGTGAACCATAGACGTGATGCCTTGGTCAGTGTCGATGCGAACACTTTACACCAAATAACCTTGGGCGGTGAGAATGTTGGCATGTTCGTTCTGAAGGTATGCAAGTGGTCGGGTGGGTCGGTGGTCCCGTCATACATTCCCAAATTGAGTGGGATCCTCAACTTTGGGTCAGCCGCAAACTGTAAAACCCTCACTGTAAAAGGTGAGCCCATGGCGTCTTGCTCCCATTCATCGTAAGGACCGACAACCTGTTCTGTGCCGCTACACGAGGTTTCACCCTAAGGGCGTGCACATAGGCCCGGTTCCAATCATCGTTCTGACCGGCTGCTACTTCTCCACCTCGGGAGTTCGCTTCATCATCTCGGGTGCTCTGCCCCCTGGGGCGACTCCGGCTGGATGCGGCATGCGTTCCCTCCTGCGTTACCTCTCAGTCCTCGGGCTCTGCCTGGGTTTCGGTGATCGCGCTTTCGAGGCTGGTAAACGAACACATCGGGATGACTCAGTTGGCCAATATGGCCTTCCCCGCAACAGATTGATGCGCTTGGCAGAGGCGAAGGTCGCGTAGCTGCCTGGGATGTGAGTACCTGGTGCAATAACGCCGAGTTATCAAACTCGTCCGCGTGTTGGGTAAAGTTTCGCGGGCCATCGCCTGGCAATTCGGTCCGAACGGTGGTGGGATTGCTACTCGGAAAGCGTTAGTCGAGAGGGCCCTGAAGGCATTGGGCACTGCTCTTTGGCTCAACCTGCCGGAACGGACGTTTCGTCCTCGACGTCTTCAATGGTTACCAGTTCCTTATCTCAGAGTGGATCTTCGGTAACATGGCCGGTGGTCATATGAGTCATGACCTAGCCGGAACCTTCTCCGTCCATGATCTACGGAGTGCGTGAGCTGTGAAAATCGTGAAACCTGTGGTAGTTGATCCCCACAGACGGCGCCAGTGTCAGAGCAAGGATTTGCCCTATGAGTAATCTTCTTTCTGGTCACTTGTCCGATCTCCTGCAGAAGAGGACATGGGTTAGGCAGGGCGGCGTTGTGATGTAATCCACTCTGAAGCCCTAGTTAGTATGGGACTGGTGCAGAGCTATTAGGTAATGAGATGGTCGAAGAACTGAACTTACCTCTTCTCTCTTGTGATCTGAGGCTTATATACTAAGTGGGTCTGGGCCCATTTGTTGTCGTTGATCCCGTCAGCGTGGGCATGTGTGGCGATACCGTGATGTGGAACGGGCTTGTTCGTATGGGATGATTGTTACATGATAGTCTCTGACATTAAGGGGGACTTACCTGATTCAGTTCATTTCCATGATTACTTCTACACCCCTACCTGATGGTACCTTTTCTGAGTTCTCCTTCTCCTTATCCGAGGTGTCAGTCAACCTCTCATTTTCTAGTGCCTCCTGGTACTTACCTTTCTTTGCCTTACCCATTTCTAAGGGTGAACCTTTTAGCTTTGCCTTTTCTTTGCTTCCAGATCCTTGATGGATTGCCCCTACGGCCCTTCTAGCGTCTAAGATGGACGTCAACATGCAGCTCCTTGCCGTGGTCTGGCTTCCTCGGACAAAGGCTACCACTTGCTCTGTCAGAAATTTTATTGTCAATAGGTAAGGTTAATTTACCACTCGGGCATGTGTCAACTATGGCCTGCTGATAGGTCCTAGATATACTCTTATTTTGTAGCATTTGAGAGCTGTTTTAGATAGTATTTTGTACTTTTATATTAGACTTTTAGACCAAATCATTCATAATGGTTTGAAATTGAAGACGTGCATTTCGACCTTGAATTGCACTTGCGATGGATTTGGATGATTTCAAGACCTTCTATGACCGTCCTGAAGAAGTTAGATACATTGAAGAATCGTTCGTAGAAGTGGCGTAAAGGCACACTCTCGCGGGCCGCGAAACCTCGGTCGCGAGCCGCGAGGGTGTGTGTTGCTGTTTTGCGAGGACCAAACGCGCGGTACGCGAAACCTCGGTCCGTGGAAGCCGGAGACGCACGATCCGCGAAACGTCGGCCGCGGCTCGCGAGGACCAAACGCGCGGTCCGCGAAACCTCGGTCGCGGACCGCGGAAGCCTTAGATGCGCGATCTGCGAAACGTCGGCCGCGGCTCGCGAGGACCAGAAGCGCGGTCCGCGTAACCTCGGTCGCGGACCGCGGAAACCATAGACGCGCGGGCCGCGAATCCTCGGTCGCGAACCGCGAGAACCAAGCTCGCGGTCCGGGAAGGATTTCTCGCGGTCCGCAAAAATGCCCTGCAAGTTGCATTTTGTTTTGCTTTAATTTTATTTGTTTTGGACTATAAAAAGAACTTATCCTCAATTGTTAGAGGATCGGTTTTTATACAGAGAATTCCATTTTCCTTCACTTTTCTTTCCATTTTGATCTTTGAATTCATCATGGTTTGTTGTATTAATTATGGTTGTGATTATCTAATTATGGTTGTAGGCTAAAACCCACCTTGGGTATATGTGATTGGACTTCTTATTATGGATTGAGAACATGATTTATGAAGCTTAGGAATGGTGATTTGCTATTGAATGATCATAATTTATATGTGTATTTGATGCTTGAAATGATTAGGAATGATTTCCTAGTGATAGATATGTGTTGGATATGTGTTAGATATTGCTTTTCCATGGTTAGAATGTTATCATTCTTTCTATGTAAGAGTAGTAAATTAGGAATCGAATGCATCTTGTTATCAATTGTATTTGTTCTTAAGATCATTCATTAGCATTGTATCTATGTCAAGTTTGTTATCAAATTGCATGGGTAAGTTTGAGAAACATCTAATTTGAAATGATATTGATCAATTTAACTAGTTGTTATCATCTAGTAAAGTTGTCAATTGAAGTTGTGAAGATGCTTTCATCTTTCATAGCTATGGTTAAAGATAGTTTCTCACTACAAACAATCACCATTCTCAAAGCAACATGATAAAGTTTGAGAAAAATTCCATAATAAGAAGTCACCAATCTCATATATCCAAGTCTAGTATTCTCATTAGTTAATCCTTTAGTTGAAACCTTAAATGCTAAACTAGTTGTAACTCTAGAACCCTAGTTACTTTACATAGTAGTGTTTCTTACACAAACTCAACTCAAAACCCCCCCCCCCCTTTGTTTACATTGCTTTTATATATGTATATGTATATGTATGATACAATATATACGTAGAAATAACCTTTTCTCTGTGGAACGAACCTTACTTGCCACTATATGCTTAGTTGTGTGTAGAGGTAGTGAGTGAATATAAATTGTATATTTGAGAGGTACGGCGACGACCTCCCAAATTTTGGCGCCGCTGCCGGGGGAATAGGCGTATTTCTGTGTGTTTATTGTAGTTGTACTAACACCCTATCTTTCTTTTTCATCTTATTTTTGGTTTGGAACCCTATTGCTCTAGCTCTTGGTGCATGGTTCATACAAGAACCTCGAACCAAGACCCTTTGCAATACGATTCCGAATTAGTTAGGAATCTTCGTCAACTCAAGCGACAAGTGCAAGAGACACTAGCCGCCAATCCATTTTCCCTTGATAGTGAAGTACCACCTTCCACCATGGCGGAGGAGGACCAAGAAGAGGGGACCGGCCAAGACATCCCCCGAAACCAATTCTACAACCCTTTCCAAAACCCCAACACTTCTCCTACCAACATTTCTATGAGAGAGTACATGTCCCCCAACTATGAGCAACAACAATCGAGCATTGTTTACCCAAACTCTCAATATGAAATCAAGACGGGAGTGATAAATTTGCTTCCAACTTTCCTTGGTAGAGAAGTGGATGATCCCAATGACTTCCTTGAGGCTTTTCACCGAGTTTGTAGTAGTTTGAAACCTTCCGAGATGAGTGTGGATGAGTTTAAGTTGAAAACATTCACCTTTACCGTGAAGGACAAGGCCGCCAAATGGTTAAGCCGTTTTCCTTCATCATCAATCACTACATGGCCACAATTGAAGAAAAAGTTCCTTGACAAGTACTTTCCTCCCGCTAAATCCTCGATCTTGATACAAGCCATTAGCAACATCACTCAAGACGATGATGAGACTTTGTATGAGTATTGGGAAAGATTCCAAACTCTCCTCTCAAGTTGCCCGTACCATAGTTTCACCGAACCTCAATTGGTGTGTTTCTATTACAATGGTTTGAATGATAGGGAAACCGAGTTGATAAATCGGTCTTGCTATGACTCCATTGCTAACCTTGGTTCTTCCGATGTCATGATGCTATTCGAGCAATTAGCCGAGGGATGCAAACCAAAGAGGGACCGGAGACTACGAGTGGGTAACTCCGGTGGGAACAATGATGGAACTCGTCAAGATATTAAGGAGCTTACGGCATTGATGAAAGGTTTCATGATGGGAAATAGCTCCGGAGGGAACTCGGGGAATCAACCAAGGCAACAAGTTATGACGTGTGGGATTTGTGCTTCAAACCATCTCACCGAATCTTGTCCTCAAGCAAACGAGGACTATAGCGAAGAGGTTAATGCTATGGGAGTCTATGGTGGAAACCAAGATTTTAGAGGTGGCCAAGGATTTCAAGGAGGACGAGGCTACCAAGGTGGTAGGGGTTTTCAAAGTGGACAAGGCCAAGGTGGTGATAGAGGTAACCAAAGGAAGTATGATCCTTTTGCCCAACACTACAACCCCATGACTAGAGATCACCCCAACTTTCGGTGGAGAGATGAACCAATGGGGCAACAAGGCCAACAAGGAGGATACCAAGGTCAAAGTGGTCAATCTTTTGATAGGTCGAGGGGGCAAAATGACCAAGGCTACGGAGGAGACCAAAATCAAGGGTACCAAGGTTACCAAAACCAAGGGTACCAAGATTTTGGCTATCAAGGGTACCAAGATCATCAAAACCCTCAATATCATCCTCAACCCCAACAATACCCGAGAAACCAAGGTCAAGGCCGTTTCAATAATCGTGCCCCTCAAAATGCTTACCCGAGGTTGGAAGATAAATCTCGTGATCAAGGTGAAAGCTCAGGCCAATTCCCACAAGACGCTAGATTCAAAAGCATTGAGGTGCAAATGAGTCAAATGGACACTGTTTTGGGGAAATTGGAAGCACAAAACTCCGGGAAACTACCCGCACAACCGGAGTTAAATCCAAGGCCTCATGCGAGTGCCATGACCTTGAGGAGTGGTAAACAAGCTATTGAACCCGAAGTGGTTGTGAAAAAGGCACCCAAGAGAGGCCTTGTGAAGAAGAGCTTGACCAATGACGAAGTTGAGGTGACCTTGGCCGACGAAGAAGTAATTCTTGAGGAGCTAGCCAAAGAAAAAGGTGATGCTGAGGTTGAGAAGGAGAAAGAACTAATTGATGAGGAACATGTAGACACAACCACTCATGTTGAACCAATGTCACCTCCATTCTCACCTCTTCACAAGAAAACTAGGGTAGGCACTACCTTTGATGTGGAAGCACCATTTCCCGAGGCTTTGAAGAATACTCGCAAAAAAGAGATGGACAAGGAAGCTTTCGAAGTTCTTCGAAAGTGTGAGGTAAACATTCCTTTACTCGATGCTATTGATCAAATTCCTAGATATTCTAAGTTCTTGAAAGAATTATGTGTGAACCATCGTCAACAAAGGTCTAAGCATGTTAAAAATGAAAGAGTCAATGAACATGTGTCGGCTTTGTTTCAAGACAAAATGCCTACTAAGTGTGGTGATCCCGGCATGTTTACAATTCCTTGCATTTTAGGGAACACTTATTTTCCTAGAGCCATGCTAGATTTAGGTGCATCCATAAATGTCATCCCATACACATTGTATGAATCATTAAATCTTGGCACTTTGCATAAAACCGGTGTAGTGATCCAACTTGCCGACCGCTCTAATGCATACCCTAAGGGTATTGTTGAAGATGTCTTGGTGAAAGTCGACAAGTTGGTGTTCCCGGCCGATTTTTACGTTCTTGACATGGAACATGATAAATTTGCTACCCCTGTTTTGTTAGGGCGTCCCTTTTTGAAAACGTCAAGAACTATTATCGATGTGCATAGTGGTAGGCTTACCATGGAATTTGATGAGGATAAAATAGAGTTCAACATTTATGGTGCAATGAAATACGATGATGATGAAACTTCTTGCAATGCTATTGATGTGATTGAATCTTTTGTGCAAAAAGTTTATGAAAATGATGGTGATGATCCTTTGTTAAAAGCTTTAGCCAATATTTTACACACAAGTAATGTTCACACATATGCTTTGAGTGCTAACTTGAAGGAAAGCATTTTTGAGCTAGATACTTTTGAGGAACTTTCTCTTGATGCACCACTTTTAGACCTCGAGGTATTGAAAGGCTCGGGCAACCGACCATCTCTCAATAAACCTCCTGTGGTGGAATTGAAACCACTACCTGAGAATCTAAAATATGCATTCCTTGGTGATGGTCTCAATAAACCTCCTGTGGTGGAATTGAAACCACTACCTGAGAATCTAAAATATGCATTCCTTGGTGATGGTGAAAAATTACCGGTGATCATCTCAAACAAACTCACCAAGGAACAAGAGGAAAGGTTGATGAAAGTGCTACAAGATCATAAGGAGGCCATTGGATGGACTATTGCCGACATCAAAGGTATGAGTCCAAGTACTTGCATGCACCGTATTTTATTGGAGGATGATGCTAAACCCATCCGACAACCTCAAAGGCGATTGAACCCTCCTATGATGGAGGTAGTAAAAGCCGAGGTGCTTAAATTGTTGGATGCGGGAATGATCTATCCAATCTCCGATAGTAAATGGGTAAGCCCAACGCAAGTGGTACCAAAGAAGACCGGAGTGACCATGGTGGAGAATAGCCATGGTGAGTTGATCCCCACTCGTATTCAAAATGGATGGCGTGTTTGCATTGATTACCGAAGGTTAAATGCGGTAACGAGGAAAGACCATTTCCCTTTACCATTTATTGATCAAATGCTTAACCGGCTCGCATGCCACTCTTTCTATTGTTTTCTTGATGGCTATTCAGGGTACTTTTAGGTTGCCATTGCACCAGAGGATCAAGAGAAGACCACTTTCACATGTCCCTTTGGCACATTTGCATATCGACGCATGCCTTTTGGCCTTTGCAATGCACCGGCCACATTCCAAAGGTGTATGGTTAGCA
Source organism: Cruciata laevipes (assembly GCA_963678965.1). Taxonomy (NCBI): domain Eukaryota; kingdom Viridiplantae; phylum Streptophyta; class Magnoliopsida; order Gentianales; family Rubiaceae; genus Cruciata; species Cruciata laevipes. The sequence continues at coordinate 18,820,979 of OY787633.1, forward strand.
TTTTTTCAGAATATCTTGAAAAGTTTGTAGAGGTTTTTATGGATGACTTTACTGTTCATGGAAATTCTTTTGACAATTGCTTACTCCATTTGTCATTGGTCCTAAAAACTTGCATTGATAAGAATCTTGTGCTTAATTCTGAAAAATGTCATTTTATGGTTGAAAAGGGCATTGTGTTAGGTCATGAAGTGTCATCTAAGGGTATTGAAGTAGATAAAGCAAAAATTGATACCATACAATCTCTTCCTTACCCTACTTGTGTGCGTGATGTAAGATCTTTTCTTGGCCACGCGGGTTTCTACCGCCGTTTTATAAAAGATTTCTCGAAAATTTCTTCCCCTTTATGTAGATTGTTACAAAAGGATGTGGAATTTGTGGTAGATGAAAGTTGTAAGAGGGCATTTGATAGTTTGAAGTCTATGCTAGTGTCGGCCCCTATTATACAACCTCCAAATTGGTCCCTTCCATTTGAGATCATGTGTGATGCAAGTGACAACGCCGTTGGTGCGGTGTTAGGTCAAAGGGTGGGAAAAATTCCTCATGCCATCTATTATGCATCCATGACTCTCAATGATGCTCAAAGGAACTATACCACTACCGAGAAAGAATTGCTAGCGGTAGTATTTTCATTAGAAAATTTTAGGCCATATTTGCTTGGTACAAAGATTATTGTTTTTACTGACCATGCAGCTCTTCGTTACTTGATGACGAAGAAAGAAGCAAAGCCTAGGTTGCTCCGATGGATCTTACTTTTGAGTGAGTTCGACTTGGAGGTCAAGGACAAGAAAGGAGCTGAGAATCTAGTGGCCGACCATTTGAGCCGTTTGGTGCCCAATGAGGAGTTTGGGACAAAAGCATTGAAGGACCATCTTCACGAAGAGTTCCCCGACGAGCAACTGTTTGCTCTTAGTGTTTCTCTTCCATGGTATGCCAACATTGTGAATTTCCTTGTCACAAGTAAGTGCCCTTCTCATTTCACAAAAGCACAAAAGGATAAGCTAAAGCATGATGCTAGGTTTTATGTGTGGGATGATCTCTATGTGTGGAAACATTGTTCCTACCAAGTGATTAGGAGATGCATTCCCAATAATGAAACCAACTCAATCCTTGCTTTTTGCCATTCATATGCATGTGGTGGTCATTTTGGTGCTAGGCGAACCGCTAGGAAAGTGCTAGATTGTGGTTTTTATTGGCCTAGTTTGAATAAGGATGCATACACCTTTTGCAAATCTTGTGATAAATGCCAAAGAGTAGGGAATATCTCTTCTAGGAATGAAATGCCCCAACATTGCCCTCTATATTGTGAGCTTTTTTATGTGTGGGGAATCGATTTTATGGGACCTTTCCCTAATTCCTTTGGTTTTAAATATATCTTGCTTGCGGTTGACTATGTTTCTAAGTGGGTAGAAGCAATCCTCACTCGTATTGATGATTCTAAAGTGGTTGCAGAGTTCATCAAATCTCACATCTTCTCTAGGTTCGGGGTACCCCGAGCTCTAATCAGTGATCGAGGCACTCACTTTTGCAATAGAACCATTGCCGCATTGTTGAAGAAATATGGGGTAAATCACAGAACTTCTACCGCCTATCACCCACAAACAAATGGACAAGCCGAAGTTTCCAATAGGGAAATCAAGTCCATCCTTGAGAAAATGGTTAGGCCGACTCGCAAGGATTGGAGTACTCGGTTGGATGATAGATTGTGGGCATATAGGACGGCTTATAAGACTCCAATTGGTATGTCTCCATACCGATTAGTCTTTGGAAAGCCGTGTCATTTACCGGTGGAGTTGGCACACAAAGCATATTGGGCAATCACAAGCTTCAACTTGAACTTGGACGAAGCCGGGAATGAAATGAAGCTTCAATTGCAAGAGCTTGAGGAAATCCGGAATGAGTCCTATGAGAACGCCACCATTTACAAGGAGAAAACGAAGGCATGGCATGACAAGATGATAATTAGGAAAACATTTGAGGTAGGTCAAAAGGTTCTCCTATTTCAATCACGTCTCCGTTTGTTTCCAGGTAAATTGCGTTCTCGGTGGACTGGACCATTTGTAGTTGTGAAAGTTTTCCCTCATGGTGTGGTGGAGATCCAAAGCGACGAGGATGCCAAAGTCATCAAGGTCAACGGCCAAAGGTTGAAACTGTATTACGAGGATTTCAAATCGGAGATCCTAGAGGACATGTCTCTAGGCAACCCAACCAACGATTAATCTTTACCATGGAGGTACATCGTGCCGACGATGTTAAATAAACGAGTTTTGATCTTTAAAAGCATTTCGTCGAACAATTTCAACATTTGAAACACTACTTTCTTTCTATTGTTCTCTATGTACATTTCATTAAGGTTGTAATTCGAACATTACGCTAGTTTTTGTGTTGTTTTTGTAGAAAAAGATGTGAAGAGGAACAAAACCAAAAGGGCTGTAGGAGCCATTCCTCGCGGCCCGCGAATTCATCGCGCGGACCGCGACCGAGAGACTCGCGAGCCGCGACAGCGAGCTCGCGGACCACGACCGTGTCCCGCGGTTCGCGAACGATGGCTCGCGATCCGCGAAAATCCAGGGATTATTCGGAAATCCCTGGAACAAAAATGCCACTTTTCGAGGTCCGCGGCACTGTACTCGCGGACCGCGATTTAATCGCGCGGACCGCGAAGGTTTAGCGTGCGCGGCGAGCAAATTCACCGCGCGCGCCGCGAGGGTTCTGCGCGCGCGGTCCGCGATTTCATCGTGCGGACCGCCAAGGTTTTGCCCGCGACCCGCGAAGGAGGACTCGCGACCTGCGAAATCCAGGGATTTTTCGGCAATCCCTGGAACAAAATGGCGTAGTTTCGGGGGGCTCGCGGCCCGCGAGGAATCGCGCGACCCGCGGTGGTTTTGTCGCGATCCGCGACAAAACGGGTTCCCTATTTCTCCCATTTTTTCTTCTATCTTTTTCTTCTTCCTCCCAAAATCCTCCCACCCGAATAGTGTTTTTTTCCGGCCACCATCTCAAATTCATCATTCCAGCGAGTTTTGAACCAATTCCTTCCACCCAAATCAATCCCCCATTCATTCCCAACAAAACCCACCAAAAATCCAAATCAAGAACATCCTCTTTCACCTCCATTGCCCAAATTCCAACCAAAACTTCTCCACTCCAATTCGCCGACCTCCGGCGACTTTTTCCCCAACCCAACTACACAAAAACCTTCCCTCCACCAACCTTAACCTTTTCCCAATCACCAATTCCAAATTCCAATTCCCAATCAAATACCCTCAAATCTCATGAGCCCTAATTTTTGGATTCTTTGATTTGGTGGTGTTTTGATCAAATTGGCGATCTAATTGCATTTAATTGTTTATTTGGAATGCTACATTGCAATTTTTGAGTAATTAGGGCTTGCCGCCTCTAGTTTTTCTTGTTGATTTTGATTGGGCTTTGCCGCCACTAGTTGCAATTTGCTTGTTGAGTAGGGGCTTGCCGCCTTGTAGCTAGTTTAGTTGTGCTGGACTGTTGTTGAGTAGATCTTGATAATGGCACCGAGGAAAAGATCTCGCCGAGGGGAAGCCTCTAGTTCACATGAGCTTGTGATCCCCGAATCCCCCCCCCCCCCTCGCCAACCTAGCCCTCCCCCTGCAGAAAACCTGCCTCCTATTGACCTTATGGGACTGCAAGGTTTGGATAATGATGCCCAACAACGGTGGAGAAAGTTGATTGGGAATGGGAGGCGAACAATCATGGAGACGAAGTTCCTCTCCTCTGAGCTACTTCAGGAGCTAGGTTTGCAGCAGCCTGTGCCATTTTTATTGGATCGCGTTGGCATGAGAGGATTCATTGATCGGTCAGCACCGACCTACATCCGCTATACACTTGAGTTCCTATCCACTCTAACTAAGCACTATGATGAAGAGCATGACATGCAGTACATCACATTCCGATTAAATGATGTGGACCGCCGGATGACCTATGATGACATCCAAAATGCTTTTGGGTTCGAATATGCAGAGGGCTACAAGAATCCGAAAGATAATGCCCCGGACGGATTTGATCTAGCTTTCTTTTGGAATTGCTTGTCTGGATCTCCCAACATCACAGGCGCTACGAAGAACAACCACATCATACATCCAGTTGTTCGTATGGTGCACAAGCTCCTAGTGATGACGATCTTTTGCCAAGGAGAGTTGACACACATCAGCAGGGAGCAGGTCCAATGCCTTTGGACCATGTTTTGGAGGCCGGAGCACCCGTGTTAGGTAGACCTCTTTGTGCAGAAGTGTCTGGAGACCTCCCAAAAGAGCTCAGGGAAGATACCGCAGGGGGGTATGATTTCTCTTCTGGCAGCTTATCTGAACATCCATCTACCTCCAGACATTCAGGCAATAGGCAAGACAGCCGAGAGAGCTCACCAGTTCTACTCCATCGCTTCTTTGAAGTCCACTAATGTCTTGGCCATGCACAGATTTCCTCCTCCTAGATTCATCTGGCTAGTAGCCAAGAATCAGCACATGTACTTGCCGAATCTGGAAGTTGTGCAGCTGACTGGGCGCACCCACATGGAGGAGCTCACCTTGCCCATTCAGATCACTGTCCCTGCACCTACCATTGCCCTTGCCAGGCAAGAGGCACCTCCGGAGCATGGAGATCAGTACGCTCCTCCACATCACGAGCCTCAGTATGTCACTCAGCAGCAGTTCCAGGAGTTTACGCAGAGGCATGACGCGTTTACTCAGAGATATGAGGACGTCATGAAGGTGATGTTCGCCATGATGGCATCCATGCACCCACATGGACCAGGGGCATTTGACCATGAGGGCCATCGCAGATCGCGAGCTCAGCGCCGTCGCGACGGTTCCGGCCCCTCGCAGTGAGTATATCCTATCCTACACCCTTTCCTTTCACTATGGTTTTCATTTACATATTTAAACATTGAGGGCAATGTTTAGGCTAAGTGTGGGGGAGAGGTGTAGGACTATGATTCTGCTTTTGTTGCTGTTTTTGCTACTGTATTTAAAAAAAAACATTTTCTTTTCTCTTGTTAATAGATATGTAAAGCTCTCAAATGTTATGTGCTTAATTATTCAGAGTATGCACTTGGATCTTAATCATTCATTCTCGAGGACGAGAAAGGTTCAAGTGTGGGGGATTTTGATAGGTCCTAGATATACTCTTATTTTGTAGCATTTGAGAGCTGTTTTAGATAGTATTTTGTACTTTTATATTAGACTTTTAGACCAAATCATTCATAATGGTTTGAAATTGAAGACGTGCATTTCGACCTTGAATTGCACTTGCGATGGATTTGGATGATTTGAAGACCTTCTATGACCGTCCTGAAGAAGTTAGATACATTGAAGAATCGGTCGTAGAAGTGGCGTGAAGGCACACTCTCGCGGGCCGCGAAACCTCGGTCGCGAACCGCGAGGGTGTGTGTTGCTGTTTTGCGAGGACCAGACGCGCGGTCCGCGAAACCTCGGTCGCGGACCGCGGAAGCCGGAGACGCGCGATCCGCGAAACGTCGGCCGCGGCTCGCGAGGACCAAACGCGCGGTCCGCGAAACCTCGATCGCGGACCGCGGAAGCCTTAGATGAGCGATCCGTGAAACGTCGGCCGCGGCACGCGAGGACCAGACGCGCGGTCCGCGAAACCTCGGTCGCGGACCGCGGAAACCATAGACGCGCGGGCCGCGAATCCTCGGTCGCGAACCGCGAGAACCAGGCTCGCGGTCCGCGAAGGATTTCTCACGGTCCGCGAAAATGCCCTGCAAGTTGCATTTTGTTTTGCTTTAATTTTATTTGTTTTGGACTATAAAAAGAACTTATCCTCAATTGTTAGAGGATCGGTTTTTAGACAGAGAATTCTATTTTCCTTCACTTTTCTTTCCATTTTGATCTTTGAATTCATCATGGTTTGTTGTATTAATTATGGTTGTGATTATCTAATTATGGTTGTAGGCTAAAACCCACCTTGGGTATATGTGATTGGACTTCGTATTATGGATTGAGAACAGGATTTATGAAGCTTAGGAATGGTGATTTGCTATTGAATGATCATAATTTATATGTGTATTTGATGCTTGAAACGATTAGGAATGATTTCCTAGTGATAGATATGTGTTAGATATTGCTTTTCCATGGTTAGAATGTTATCATTCTTTCTATGTAAGAGTAGTAAATTAGGAATCGAATGCATCTTGTTATCAATTGTATTTGTTCTTAAGATCATTCATTAGCATTGTATCTATGTCAAGTTTGTTATCAAATTGCATGGGTAAGTTTGAGAAACATCTAATATGAAATGATATTGATCAATTGAACTAGTTGTTATCATCTAGTAAAGTTGTCAATTGAAGTTGTGAAGATGCTTTCATCTTTCATAGCTATGGTTAAAGATAGTTTCTCACTACAAACAATCACCATTCTCAAAGCAACATGATAAAGTTTGAGGAAAATTCCATAATAAGAAGTCACCAATCTCATATATCCAAGTCTAGTATTCTCATTAGTTAATCCTTTAGTTGAAACCTTAAATGCTAAACTAGTTGTAACTCTAGAACCCTAGTTACTTTACATAGTAGTGTTTCTTACACAAACTCAACTCAAACCCCCCTCCCCATTTGTTTACATTGCTTTATATATGTATATGTATATGTATGATACAATATATACGTAGAAATAACATTTTTTCTGTGGAACGAACCTTACTTGCCAGTATATGCTTAGTTGTGTGTAGAGGTAGTGAGTGAATATAAATTGTATATTTGAGAGGTACGGCGACGACCTCCCACCTGCCGAGGATGGCGTTGTATAGAGAGGGAGCGTCTATTACTGCAAAGTTGCACAGCTCCTATCCTTGTCGTCCACCATAGTCACCCTAAGGGTAATTATGCCAAGGGGCATCTTGGCCTTTCCAGTAAATTCTGACAATGGTGACATCGGAGGTCTTAGATTTTGGCTTCTTATTCCTAGCTGGTCGAAGCAGATTGCAAACATGATCTCCACGCTGCTGTCGTCATCTATAAAAACCCTCTTTATAGCAAAGCCCTCTATTTCTGTCGTTTCTACCATTGGATCTGAGCGCAAGGCCTGTGCAGGCACCGTATCCTCTTCTGAAAAGGTGATGGTTTCACAGGGTCGGAAGCGTTTACCTGGCTCTTCTCCTAGCGGCACGTACCGAGTTTGGGCTTTCAAGGCCGCCACCGATTGACAGCTGTCTCCCACCATCCCACCGATGACATTTATCATCTGATTTGGGATGGGCTCTAGGGCCTGAGCTACCGCTATAATCTGATTTGGAGCTTGGTTTTCGTTGTTTCCATAAGCTTGCTCCCCTCCTTGTATCCGAGCCTGGTTCAGATATTGGTTGGCACTATATTGATTCGCCCCTCTCCACTTCTTCTTTCTGAAGTGTTGTTGTTGTCCTTCTTTACGGAGCCTCTGGAGCGATGCAGTCTCGCAACTGTCCCCTGTCTATTAGTTTTTCTATCTTGTTCATCAGGGTACGGCAGCAATCTGTGGTATGCTCGTGAGACTTATGGTAGGCACACCACTTTTCTGCGTTCTCCTTTGATGGAATTCCCTAAATTGGTGGTGGGTCTCCAAATAAGTTCCTGTACACAACCAATATCTCCGAGCGAGGATTGATCAGAGGCGTGTAAATCTCAAATATGGATCTTCCCATCACCATGTCTTCTGAGTCCCTCTTCCATGTCTCCGAAGCTTCTTCTTATCGTTCTTTCCCGAGAGAAGGCCATCATTATCTTCCTTCCTCTTCCGGGTTGCATCATTGACTGCACAATACAATTGTACAGCAATTTGCAACGCATGAAAGGTGCTAGGGATATTCTCCATCAGCTACTGGAACAAAACATCGTCCCTTAACCCATTGATGAATCAACTGATGATTTCCTTTTCCTGCTGATGTCTATCTGAGACTTGCATGCTATCATCCATATATCTCCTATAATACTCCATAGGTTCCTCCGAGGCCTTCTACTTTGTAGCCAACAACTCGGCTAGCAATTTCCCCGATTTCTTCAATTGTGAGTACCTGTATAACAAGGCCCGGCTAAAATCATAAAAACTTCTTAGACTATCATTCGGGAGGGAATCGAACCATGTGAGGCAGTTTCCTCGGAGATAGCAACCCAGCAACTTGCATCTCAAATTGTGCGGAATATCCCTAGATACCATCAGATTTTGATAAGTCCATATAAACTCCTCTGGGTCTGTTTCTCCGTTGTAGGTAGGAATCCCTTATGGAAGAGTAACCCTTGAGCCCAAGGTTGGGCCAAGATTTATGGAATCCTAAGGGTGAAGGCCTCGCCCCATGTCTGCCGATTAGCTTATCCAGGCGTGCTTCTAACGAGTTTGGATCCAACAAAGGATATGCAGCCTCATTCCTATAATATCGCTCCTCATTTAATCCTTCTTGATATCCCTCAGCTACCATCCTGAAATTCCCGCATCGTAGTATCCTGCTGGTAATTGCTTGTTGGGTAGGCTCGCCGAGGTAGAGACCAAGAATCCCGGAGTTGCGAACAAAACTGATGGGTGCATCGGGCTCGGAGGATATGCCCATCCCCCTTGCCTTGTTCTCCCATACAAATGGTTCGGCTGTAAATTCCCAATATCCACTCCTGTCTTTAAGGGTGGGACAGTTGGAGGTACCGTGCTGGAACTAACCAACATCCTTCTGTCTGGCTCTGTCCTTCCGTTCAGGGCTTCTAGGTCAATCACTGGTCTTGCTGGCGGAGCTGGCCCTCCTTCCTGCTCCCTTCGATGCTGTATCATCCACTGCTGATATAACTCCTTGTAGGCCATCATAAAATTCAATGCTGAAAAATCCTCTCCTCTCTGCCTCAGATTGTTCTGAGCTGCCCTAGATGGTCTGGGGTTGATTCGAACTGTGTCTGTCTGCCTTGGATTGTCTCTGTTTTCCACGCCCCAGGTAGTGCCGCCATGCCTGGCACCTCCTGAGGATTATCCTCGGTCTCATCCTCTTCTCCTTCTGTGACTGGCACTCCCTCGGGCGTTCCTTCAAGCCTGTTTCTTTGCCTCAGCCCTTCGGCTTGCAATTGCAATAGTGTGGGATCCTCTTCATTTTGTATCACCTCGTCTGTGTTTACCAACGTCAAAGTCGGGGTGGTAGTGGACTTTCGAGCTTACCTGGTCGGCGCTTTGTGGTGTCTGTCATGATGAATGAAAGTAAGAACCCTCCAAGTCGGATCTCACTGGGCGTGCCAACTAATGCGGGGAAATACACTCCAGTAAATGATGCCTCGGATAGTTGATGTATCTGAGGGCTTCAGAATGTGGATTGTTGGTGAAGTATGCAAACTGCTCGCTAAGAATGTCTGACCGTCCGAGCTCCTGGGCCTCGGACAGGAGTTGCTTGGGACCTGTTCGCCCGAAACCTGCAAAACAAGCCCCTGGAGCCACCCGAGGGTAGCAGTTCCGGTGTGATGATGAGATTTCATGTATTGAAAAGAAAGATAAAACTCTGCATTCAAAAGTTATAGATCTTCCCTGGAATGGCTGATTGTTGCCTCCTTTTATAGGCGTCTTAGAGCGTCTGGCTCAGCCCCTTTTTCCCTCTGCTGACTCATGACCTATTTCCTCCTCCTCACGTATGTATCACATGGGCAAACAGGGCCTTAGTGTAAGCCGTCAGAACTGTCTCTACTGTATTTTTTATACTGGAAAATATATTGTAGAGTTGTAGCTATAAATTTTCTTGTAATGTTACAATTGTTTCCTAGCCAGAAGTATTGAGTTTTATAATGTAACTTTAGTTATTTTCACTTTTGGGAGGATTTTTGGGAGGATTTATGAATAATCTTTTCATTTTTTCTTTAAAAACCCTATGTTCTGGCATTAAGGGTGACATAAATATTTTTTGAGAAAAAGTGGATTCCTCTCATGTAGTAAAAAGGAATTTTTTGGAAGCAAATCACTTGCAAACTCAATCACAACTCCAAGGAGCATCATACACGTAACTATCAAGCTATGAGTAGATAGAGTTGTCTACCTCGATTCTTTATTTCTTCTTCCCTCGCTTTTGTACTTTGTTTTCTCATACTACTGTAGTGGCATAAGATCTCTCGATTGAATCATGTAGGCCCTACCAAGTTGCAAGCTCTCCAAAGCTTGGGGAATTAATAGTAAACTACTCCATCCGTCCAGTTTAAATTGCAATTTTTGGCTTATTTAGATTAACCAGAAATATTTATAATTATTAATATTTTTATTTTTGTTTAGTTATGTATGATTAAGTTTTGATATTATGAAAATATACGTTACAACGAATTAAACAATATCTCACGTGATCATATTTGATTAATAATGCTATTTCAATTTGAACGTTGAACATACTCAATTTTGACTAAATGAATAGGGACTTGTGCAGCTTGACCTGGCACAGAGAGAGTAGATAATAACCGGATATTGCCTGAATTTTTATTAACTAATTATTTTTATATGTTTAATATTTAATTTTAAAATAGAATTAAAGTATAGCAATATGCTGAATTACGAAAGTAATGTGTAAGAAAATGAATAATATAAAATAATCCTAAATCTTGGTTAGTAGTACATATTAATTATGGAAAAGTAATTAAAATAATAATATAAAAATGATAAAAAAATTTGGAAGAAATAAAAAAAAGTAAAAAACAAGAGTACGGAGTTAGGAGATGGAAAAATTGAAGATGAAGAAAATTTTAGAAGAATGAAGTTCTATAGAGCACTTTCAATGGTGGAGAGAGTTATGAGTAAAAATAGGTTACAATTGTTAAGATTGTATTGTGTTTCAATGTGATGTAGGATTGAAAACTTTCATATTTTTATGTAGTTTGTATAGGTTGTTTCAAAGTACCGGAAAGTAATTTTATTACTTATACTATTTATTATTAGTCTTTTTATGCTATTTGTTGTTTGAATATTATTTTTATTTAAAATTTATTCATTATTATAATATACCTATATTTAGTTAAAAAATTATGCAAAAGAGTAAATTGTATTCGTATGAATCGTATATACCCAAGCTAAAATTTGTTAATTTGTATTCGTACAAAAGATAATTCGCACGAATTATTTACGTGGAAATTATGCTAGTTTTAAAAATGAAATTTGTAATATTCTATTGGTTAAATTTTTTGTAAACGTAGTTGTTTCTAGCGTTTTAGAAACGAGAGATTTTACCAAAACAACTAATTAGATAAAGATCTTCACTAAACACAGTAAAGAGCTAATTGACTAGTCAACAATCTATATTTAGCCAAAAAAGTTAAACGCTCTTCAAAATTCTCTTCACCAAACCGAACTAATATATTCCAGCCCTTAGGTGCCTTTATGTTATTATGCCTATTTTTTGGCATGGGATATTTTGTAAATTTTAAGTGAAGTACTATAAAACTGGTGGGTCTCGCTGAACTACATCTCTCCTCCGGCACCTCATCAAAAATCCTTATCTATCTCCACAGTAGTCATCTTCGATGCAGGGTAAAATGTGAGCTGATGAACTGTGAATCTCCATGACCACGTCGGCGTACCTGCAACTGCAAGACAAGACCTGTGAGTTTCCCGGGGTAAATGCTCTGACGCCAAATGTTAGTTTGGCGAAGTATATAAGTATGTATGCGTATAGCATGAATTGTAAGATAGATTGAGGTGTACCAAGCCTCCGTGTTTATAGGGAAGATTCCCATAGCTGTGAATTGGAGGGCCCGAAGTGACCTCAAGCTCTTGGCCGAGATGGTTCTTGTTCAAGGATTAGCCTTCGGGCCAAATATCATCAATCAATATTATGATGAAATGAATGGGGTGGTAAGGGAACATGAGTTGAAACAAGAAATATGTTGTTGGAGGAAATTTTTCTATGGAATTATGAGTTGCTCGACTTGTGAGTTTGCAACTTGTAACAATTTTTTTTTAAAAAAAAAACCATCTCAAGGATGGAGGGAATTATATTTGGCTTCCCTAAACCATAAAAAACATCAACAGAAAAATAAATTAGAAACCATAGGCTTAGTTTGTACAAGAAGTGATCGTGGCTTTAGAGAAGCCACCAAAATAATAATGAATAGGCTAACATCTAAATAACAAGACTAGTGATTCTAAGTTCTCCGAACTGATTAGAGATCGATATTCGAAGCTCAACTTAGTCAAGAGGGAAGAATACAACTAGTAAGATAGAACAAAATGGTTAGCCTATCTATAATTAGTGCCAAATTCGGGGAGTTTGATGTGACAGATGCATCCATGATGGAGCTTTGGATTGTGTAAGCTGTTGTGCACCAAAGTAGCTAAAAAGTGAACCTGCAAAAAGAGAGAATTTCAGTCAGTAGCATCCATTCTTGAAATCCTCAGGGAGGGTGTACCCATTTGATCTAGTCTTATCAATCCTTGGATCCTATCAGGGAGTGAGTTAAACGTAAAAGACCTATCATTTTGGATTTCTAGACAAAGCAACTTGTAACAATGAATAACTAGATAGAGGACACAAAGTAATGTGGAATATCTTATTGGTTTACCCAAATTCTGAAGTCATGCCCACACCTGTTTGTACTCGAATTTGTGTTTAACTAATAAATCATTTTGAAAAATTAATTTAATTTATTATCACTTCATATTATTTAACATGTTATAACTTAATTTATAAATAAAAAATATTATTTAAGACTTATAAACCTAAAAATATTTGAGGTTGTTCAACTAACAAAATATTATTAGTTTTATTATATTATATTACAACTTTAGAAGTTAAATTATTTGTATTCTCATCTAATATATTAGATACATGTATTTCAACAATAATCATCGTTTAGTAAAAAATGATACAACACATGTTACCGTACATAAATAGTGTAATTATGACATATATTTCTGTAGTTACCAAGTAAAAGTACGTTGTTAAATGTAAGACAGAAAATCATGTTACATGTATATATATTGATGCGAGGAAATCCGCTCCAGTAACTTGGTGCCTCGGATAGTTGGTGTATCCGAGAGCTTCGAGGTGTTGGTAACTGATGAAGTATGCAGACTGCTCACTAAGAATGCTTGTCTGTCCGAGCTTCTGGGCCTCGGATGAAACCTGCTAAGGACCTGTTCGTCCTAAACCTGCAAAACAATCCCCTGGAGCCACCCGAGGGTAGCAGCTCCGGTGTGATGATGATATTTCGTGTATTGAAAGGAAAGATAAAACTCTGTATTCAAGAGTTAGAGAACTCACCTGGAATGGCTGATTGTGGCCTCTATTTATAGGCGCCTTGAACTTCCTCCTTCTGCCTCATCATCAGTATGCGTCACCTTCCCGTACGAGTGATGCCTCCTAGCCACGTGGGTGTACGGGCCGATCCTTATCTCTTCTCACGTGATTCGGAAACTTCGTGGAAAGTCCCTTAGATCCGAATCATTGGTATCATCACAAGCCCCCCAAGACGGAAGGTCTGAGGGTTCTTTTCCGTAGAGCTTTTGTCTTTTCCTGCCTCGGCGTTTCCTCTGTTTCGGCGAGTTATTGTTACGCGCTTCCATGTGGACCCTACCACGTCCCAAATTTTTCGGCGGCTACACGATTCCCCCTTTCCCAATGCTTCTCTCTCTTTTCCTGTGTGTAATCATTCTCCCCTACCCCCAATATTTTTCTCGATTTCTCCCCCGCCTTTATAAATAAGCCTCTTTTCTTTCTCCCTTTTTGCAATCTCTCCCTATTTTCCTTCTACGCTTAGGTACCCTCCTTTTTCCCTCTCGTTCCTCTTCTCCTGTTTTCTGTCTCTTCTTCTGTTCCTTAGTGTGATCTACCTTAAAAACCTTTTTCTCTCATCGATCGAAACCCTTGGACCGAGAATATAATGGATACTTCTAACCTGCAGTCTGACTCTTTGACCACTCGTTCCGACCCTATGAACAGAGTTGTTCATCAGGGGCTCAGTGACCCAACTTCTGACCTTAGATCTTTGTCTTCCGCCGAGCAACTAATAACGACCTCTTCTTCTAAGAGGGCGAAGAAGGGTAAGGATCAAGTTGAAAGGGTGAAGAGACCCCGTCGATCCGTCACTCGCGTTCTACAAATCCTTCATCTCAGATTCCATTGTGATTCCGAGCCCTACCCTGTCTGGCTTTTTGAAGATGTTAGAAATCTTTCTGAAAATTATTTCATCCCCCTCCCCTTAGATGTCGAGCTGTCTATCATGGATGATGATCGGCTCCAATCCGGTGCTCCTTGCCTTCCGGTCCGCCATATTCTTTTTGGGCTTTCTCTTCCTTTCCCTCCTCTATTTTCTTCCATCCTGACATACTTTTCTATATCTCCTGCTCAACTCCATCCGAATAAGGTTGCCACGATCCTCGGATTCCTCACCCTTTGTCGTCGGCATAATGTGACTGAATCCCTCAATCTATTCAGGTCCTTTTACCGTATTTCTCTTTCCCATTTCTCTACCCCGGGGGTGTTCACCTTTTACCCGAGGGTAGCCCGGTTGTGCACAGTAAAAGCGACTGCGTTAAACGTTGGATGGATTCCGGGTGTTACTCTTTTAACTTGACCGCCTATATATCCTGCCCCAACCTGGAACAAAGTTCTCCAATCCGAAGAGGCTAGATCTTTTCTTCCGGACGACGTGGTATCCGAGCAACAATCTCTCGCTTGTCACTTTATTGACATCCTACAATACTGGATCAAGGGGAACAGCGCGTTCAGCTGGTCTGATCAAGAGATTTACCCTAAGAGTGTCTTCACCGTTCCTCGATCATACTCTGAATGGCCTCATGAAGGTTCTATTGTGATCTCCTGTCATCACTTTCATCCTTTCATTATATGTTCCTTTATTGTTTTCTCACCTTGTATTCTTTCTTCTTAGTAATCTGAGGTGTGTCCGGAGGTCTTTCCTTGAGGAAAAACATGTGGCTGAGGCTGACTTCTGCAATACTATCGGGGTTTTCCCCAAGTCCACTTCGCACCTAGCTTCTGAGAGCGACCAAGGATATGTGGAGCTCTGCGCCGATCCGGACAACTTTGGATTTGTTGTTTCCTTGGCCGATGGTAATCCTCTGATCGAGATAGAGTAGGGGTTGTCCCCAATTCAGATGCCCGAGGCTACCATGGGTTACTCCTTGACTCAAGAATCTTCCGAGAATCCCCAAGCATAGCTCTAGCTACTCTTGTAATTTTATTTTCGACTCTTTCGTAACCCTCCTTCCTGTTATAGGGTTCCATATTTCTCATTATGTACCAAATATTTATTTTGTAATAATAATATTTCTAAATTTTGCCTCTAGTATCTTGTTTCTCTCTTCTTATTTTTCTTTTGTGTTTCCTTGTCATATGATTTACCTCCTCCTTTCCCCTCATCGGATAACCCTTCTTCCTCGGGTTGGCCTAGCCTAGTTAGCCGAGAGAAGTGGTTATACGACATTGGACTCGGATCTCTGTTAAAACAATTTTCCTCTGTGGATGATATCTCCAGCTCCCTTGAATCAGTGAGGAATGAATTCGGTTCTTTACATCATTGCCTTACACTTGCTACCTCCTATGTGGACGATTCTGAAAACATCTATCAGACCTTCGAACAACTATAACTCTCTCATGAAGAATTCTATCGTCGTAAACATGAAGAGTTGTAAATGGTTTGGGCGATTATGCCCGAGCTGTCGGGAAGATGCGCATTCTGGAAAACAAGGGCTTGGGGAACCAAGCTATTTCCAAGATGAAATATGAAAATAGAAGACTTACCTTTCGAAATCAAGAGCTTCAAGATTAACTTTTGATTTTAAGACTGTCTTTTCATCTATTGTCTCTTCCTTTGGGCAAAACTGGTGCCACTCCCTTTTCCGATATGCTTGATATCGTTCAGCCATAACCTATATGGAAGAATCTGGGCAATTTCAGCAAGGCTACCCTAAGTACCCGGCCTATTTCGAGGCTTTAGAATGGCTTTGACGTATCTTATCCGGGACGCCCAACCCTCTTCCTCCTTCTTTACAGCAAATTCTTCGAATGATTGAGGTAGATTTTTTCTTTCACCGATATGTGAACGCTAGCCTGTCTCCTGATCCCGAGCATATTCAAGAGAGAGTGCAGAAAATACTTAGAATTCGGAAAGAAAATCTCCTTGAAATGGGTGATAGCTCCAGACCTCATCCAAAAGATACCCCCTGCCGGCTGAATAATCGTTTTACTTTTAAGCCATTGGCTCTCAAATCTGCACCTCCTGCTAGAGATGACGCTCTCTCAACTCCTGAACATGAGAAGGAATCTAGGAAATGTGTTCAGGAGAGTGCCGAAGCGGTAATCATCCTTAATCTGCTATCCCAGGTACCCTTTCAGGTTCTAGCGGGGCCTATCCCTCTAGTGCCCGATCATAGCTTTCCATGTAATCAAAGTTCTATTTATCTGTAAATTTGGTGCACCTCATGTATCTTAGATTCCTTTTATGCAATGTATAAGTACCGAGAAGACGTCTCCCCTAGGATACTCAACATTTACTATCTTTCCCTTAATAATATTTTGCAATTTTTTTTAATCTTTCTCCTTTTTTTCTTTATGCTCGGATTACCCTTGCCGAGGCTCAACCTTTTTTGCGGGCCACCAATAATGGGAGTGACCCAGAGGTCCCGACTTTCCTTTTATTTACATTGAGCTATCCAGCTCACGTGCAAATTTTAGCGTATCCACGCTTTCCTGACGCATATCCAGTACGCATATTATTCCGAGCGTATCCACGCATCCGAACTACGACGTGTCCACACCGAGCCTATTTATCGCAATGTGCCTCCTGTTACACATGCAATTTATCCTGCGTATCCACACATCCGAGTTATGACGTATCCACGCCAAACCCATTTACAGATTATGCTTTCTTTTCAACTTTCTTCCAATCCCCTGATCTCCTTGAAGATTTCCTTTCCTTTATTCTCCAATCTCCCTCTCTTTTATCCTTCAAATTTCCTTATAGTCTAAATGGGCTTTTCCTAAGCCAGTCCCTTAATGGCCTTCTTTCCTTTTTGTTTTCCCCGTCTGTTTCCCTCAGTCCGTGCCTACCCTCTTTTTTGCTACCCTTATTTTTTCATTCTCTCCCCTTCTTTCTCCTTATCCAGGGATGATTGTTTCGTGATCAGTTCCCCATAATTTTCCTCCCTTTTTCTATATTTCCTTTTCCCTCTATCCGAGGATGCCCTTTATTATCCTCTGCATTTTCCTCCCTTTTACTCTACCTTACTCCGATACCTAGAATCTGACTATTCATTTCTTACCCTCTTTCTTCCTATCTCTTTCCTGGATTACTTTACCCCTTTTCTTTGCTCCGAAATTCTTCACGCCTTTAATTTTTCTTCACCTTGGGGTTGTCCGAGCCCCCCAGCTTCATTGTTGGTGCCGACCCCTTCCTACTTCTTTGCTTATCCTATTCAAACCCCAGTACCCTTTCTTCCTCTTATCTTTTCTATTCTATTCCCCTTTCTTCTTTTTCTTTTTCCTCTATCCGAAGATTCCCCTTACTGTCTTTTGTCTTCTCCTACCCTTACCTTTTTTTCCTCGAATACCTTCCCCTAAATCCGAACCTATCCTTTTCTCTCCCCTTTCTTTCTTTATCTCCCTGTATTTTTTTGATGTAATATTTTCTTCTATTAAATTGCTCAAAAAGTTCATACAACTGATTTGGCCGTCACTCAAAACCAAACATTCAACAGATATAAATAACTAACCAAAAGGAGAAAACAACTATTCTACAGCCATATGAAATACAAGTGGCTATGATCATAACTTGTTCTTCAAGATATTGCTAGGATTTTAACATAACTATCATGAATGCGTTTCCATTCCATCTGTCCTTGCATATCTTGCTAAATCCGCATCCACCTTTGGAGCTTAATTTGGTGTCTTCAACGTTCCATTTCTGTCTCCATCTCGTATATGATTAAAGAAAAATCCATCATAGCATATCTGCGAATTGACATGTCAAAACACAAGTGTGCCCCGGTTCAGTTCCCATAGAAATCAAATAAGCCATATGTAGCATGGTCTGAGCATGCTTATAATCTTCTTCAATCCAGCCCGTCAAGTCTTTAGATAGTGTCTTGGGCCAAGGTTGGGTAACTGGTTTTACCCAGCAGCCCAACACCTCTGAAATACCAAAGGTAATCAGTGCGTTACCTACGACATATGTACAAGTTTCATACTAGGGCCATAATCCCTCATCCAGTCCGTCAAATATTTTTGATAGTGTCATGGGCCAAGGCCGAGTAACTGGTTTTTACACCAGCATCGCAACACCTCTGAAATACCTAAAGGTAATCAATGCAGTACCTACGACATATGTACAAGTTTCATACTTGGGGTAAAACCCCTCAACCATTCCACCAAATCAGATAGTGTCATGGGCCAAGGATGGGTAACTGGTTTTTATACCAGCAGTCCAACACCTCTGAAATATCAAAAGGTAATCAGTGTGGTACCTACGACATATGTACAAGTTTCATACTAGGGATTTATCCCCACAACCAATCCGTCAAGTCTTTAGATAGTGTCACAGACCAAGGCTGGGTAACTGGTTTTACACCAGCCGCCCAACACCTCTGAAATATCAAAGGTAATCAGTGCGGTACCTACGACATATGTACCAAGTTTCATACTAGGATCCATTCACACCATCCTCAACATCAATCATAGGGGTCACATCCTGTTTCAATCATCGCCTTTAGAGCATCCACCTGCCTATATTTCCCCTCAAAGATTTTGTTATTCCTCTCCCTCCATACATTATAGAAGATGTTGATAAGTCGGTGGAATCTTATTCTCTTTCTCCATCCTACCATTCTTCTCATCCTCCTCAAGCACTCTCTGAAGTTTCCGCCAGTCTCTACCCTGTAATGTTTTTGGAGCTCCACTGTAAACTGGTATGTACAAAATATGTGTTGCATCGTTTCTCCATTTTTCCCACAAAGAGTACAAACATCTGCCACATGAGGTATTATCCCTTTCGACCGAAGTCTCGCTATGGTCAATAATCTCCCTTTTAACAACATCCATAGAAAGAATGAGTATTTAGGCTGTAGTCTTGACTTCCATAATATATTCGTTGACCAATGGTTTTCTTGGCCTGCCCCTTTGAGGTATCCATATGCCTTGCTCGTGCTGAAATTTCCCTTCATGTCAACACATTTCATTAGGTATGGACGAATTTCATCTTTCAGTGATACCAACTTTCCCCAACTCCAACTGTATGTGTGCCCTTCTAGGCTGTAGTCAAGAAACTCTTCATCCTTGATGTACTATTCCTGTACCCATTTCAGCCACAATATATCCTTTTTTTGACATACATCCCGAACCAGCTTACACAGAGAAGCTCTATTCCAGAATGAAGGATCCCTTAGGCCAACTCCTTCACTTTTCTTTGGCATACAAAGCGTTTTCCAAGACACTGGAGTAACTCTTTTCTCCCCTTCCTTTCTGCCCCATAGAAAATTTCTGCATTTCGTCTCAATGGCTTTGTGCACACTCTCGGGTATTTGAAAAACATTCGGCCGTCTCCCTTTCTCTCTCTTTTTCTTCCTTTTTTTTAAACCCCATCTAAAATCCTAACCCTGTCTTTCACCTCTCATTTCCTAGTTTTTCCTAACTCGACTATCGATCCCTCGAAAGTCTTTACTCTTCTGACTTCGCTTCTCCTAAACTATCCCTGTTTTGATCCTTACCTATCTGGTCGATCATCGTCTGTTCTTTGAATGCCTCTTCCTCGCGACTTATTCGACATCGTGTCCTATCTGATGTAGTCTTCGGGTCTCTGTCTTCCTGATACTCCCTTCCTGGCGTTGCCGATCCAATATGAGGAGCATCCGATTCTTTTCGAGGGTCTCCTGCTTTGCCCGCGACTGTCCTCCGGTCATTCCCTCCTCATGCTCTTGCCTTTGGAGGTCCTTTGCTTTTCCTCTGTTGTGCTTCTTCCTTCCTTGCCCTCGTATGTGACCTGCAAAGGAAATTCTTACTATTCTTCAAAAAAAAAAAGGAAACTCTTACTATAGCAGTATTAGTTATGGTGTGTCTGTTGCAATATTTTTTCTTTCCGGCCCCTGTATATCCGACCGATGCCCCTTTACCTTCTGTGACAATGCCCTTCCTACTTATATTCCCTATTGGCCCTTTCTTATGCGATAACCATCCCTTCGGAAAGATCTAAATCCCTAGCTTTCCCAAATCCAAGCTAGACTTATAAACTGAGTCTACCTGATTTCCTACACTTTTGTCTCCCCTCATATTTGCCTCTACGTTTCCTACCCATATGCCTATTTTCCCTGTGGATTCTAGCTAAGAACAATCATCAATATTCTTGCAAAAAGCCTTTATCTACTATTTAAATAATGCTTCAATATATCGGTAATTACCTACGTACCTCAACCTTCAAGCCTCCACGCTCCTCGGTGAGCTGCAACTTTGACTGTCTCCCCAATGTGTTGCAATAACTAGGTGTCCTCGCGAGTGAACTTGCCTCGGCTAAACTGTCATTCGCCGAGGTTGTACTTACTTTTCGAGTAGTCCCTTCGGATGCTGAGTTGTGTTCGTTGCTTTGAGTCGAGGGTGAGATTTCCTGATGTCGGGTCCCACTGGGCGTACCAACTGATGCGGGGAAATCCACTCCAGTAACTTGGTACCTCAGATAGTTGGTGTATCCGAGGGCTTCGAGGTGTTGGTAGCTGATGAAGTATGCAGACTGCTCGCTAAAAATGCTTGCCTGTCCGAGCTCCTGAGCCTCGGATGAAACCTGCTTAGGACCTGTTCGTCCAAAGCCTGCAAAACAAGCCCTCGGAGCCACCCGAGGGTAGCAGCTCAAGTGTGATAATGAGATTTCTTGTATTGAAAGGAAAGATAAAACTCTGTATTCAAGAGTTAGAGAACTCACCTGGAATGGCTGATTGTGGCCTCTATTTAGAGACGCCCTGAACTTCCTCCTTCTGCCTCATCATCAGTATGTGTCACCTTCCCGTACGAGCGGTGCCTCCTAGCCACGTGGGTGTACGGGTCGATCCTTATCTCTTCTCACGTGATTCGGAAATTTCATGGAAAGTCCCCTAGATCCGAATCATTGGTATCATCATATATGTAGTGTAATTATGATCCAAATTACCAACACAATACTACAGTAATCGATGGAATCCAGTAAATGTTAACGAATGATGGACTCTTTAGAAAAACCCTTTTAAAATACGAGAGTTAGGCCCTGTTTACCAGAGCTTATCTGTAGATCAGTTCAATTCAGTTTAGTTCAGTTCAATTCAATTCAGTTCAGTTCAGTGAAAATGTAATTTGATGAAATTCAGGTTAATTCAGTCATGCTGATTCCATTCTTCAATACATCGATTTTTACTTCAGTTCAGTTCAATTCAGTACATGAAGAAATAAGCTCTAGTAAACAGTGGTTTAGTATTAGGATCAAATTAAAATAATTTAACTTAGGAGTCTTCACGACGAAGTATGAGTTATAAAATAAAAAATCATTATTATTTAGATATGACGTCAGGAATGATGAAATATAGAACCTTGCAACAAGGTTCCGGTGGTGCGGTCTACGGTCGAATAAGGATCGGTCAGAGAGGAAACATGGCAACAAATTTTAGGCAACGATCACATGATTCTGGCAAATTTTTCGTAGCTGAAATTCTAATTATAGAAATTTCGAGTTCCAAACTTAACAAACCCATTGAACCGCACGTGAAATGTGGTTTCTAGGAGCAAGCAACGAATGGTTTCAGTTTTTAAGCAGTGTATTGGTTTGTCTTGTTACTATAGATAGTTGATGCTTCATTACCGTTGAATTTGGGCATAAATGCTACAAAATAAATTATTAATGTCATGCTGTGAAAACTGAATGATGGAGGTGCATTTTGTCGACTACTCAAGTTGGATAAGGATCACAACATCAAAATTAACCATTACGCCCAAAGAATTATATCTTCGTAAAATTACCTTACCCGTTTAGTCTAGTTGGGGACCATTAGCTAATTTACCTAATCGGTAACTATGTAGTATCATTCTCATGACCATTTATATTGTAACTAATCATATGGATAGTTTGTGGGTTTAATTTAAAAACTTTTGTGTTGTTACATATTAAATTGTGCTACATACGTTTTGACCAGAAAATTTTGTATGTTTTGAAAGTTAGTATGTGTTGGTGAGAGACCAATCAAATCATGACATGATTATAATAGATCCTCTTCTATACAATAAGAAATATAGAGATATTCAAAAATTGTAGATTAAACTCAATTCCACCTACTGTACGATAAGAAAAACAAAAGATATTCTATTGTAAGGAGGAGTAGATTTATTGATGTTTTTATGATTTTGCATTTTTTTTTAACTAGATAAATTGTTAAAGACATTTAGTTGATTTTGTTATGTGTTTATTGGTGAAATTATTGCAAAAGGCAATTTACATTAAATGCTTTTGATGGTTTTTTCATTATTATGTTGATGTTGCACAAATTATCAACCAATGTCAACATGAAATCATATTATACGGTAAGACTATCTGACAAGATACCCCTCAAACCATATATTAAAATAAGTAATGTTAACTTGGTTTACATTAACTTTGTGTAAAATTGAACCTTTAATGATATTTATACTTAAATAATCTCTTGTATGAGTGTTATGTGAAATGTAGAAAACACAGATATAAGGCAGACCAGCTTTGTTAATGTTTTGTTATTTATATTAGTGTTGCATATTATTGGTTAAGATTTATCACATATTTTACTTTATGTAATGCATATATTTGTTGATTTTTTAAGCAATTTCTCTATGCAAGTTCCATTTTTCTCTTGCATGTCCATATTTTTACAATAATGTCCCTGATGGAACCCTATGATTTTAAACCCATTTTTTGCCTTAACAATATTAGAAGTATTATGGTAAAAATACGGATCTGGAGAAAAATGGACCAGAATGGAGTAATACCATTTTTTTATCATAAAAGAGGCGATAAAAAAGGCGGTGTTGATTTTGTATATAATGTTTTGATAATATACATGGCTAAATAAATTTCTTACTCATATTAGACTTTCTTTCTTACTCATATAATATATTTTGCATGGATTTTATTGTGAATAGATACACAATCAATATATTATCACATATATGTTATAATATTCTTAACCATGAGAAATAATATTTTTATAAAAAGGCCGAGATAAAACCGATGAAACAGCCAGGTCAAAGTTACACTATATAAAGAATAGGTAACTTGGAGGATGAAATGGAATACACACATCGATCAACTCAATCAAATGTACGGACACTGCAACATCAACGATTATTGGAAGAAGATTCGAGAACATGATCATTCTCTAATGGTCCGACTTCAAGCAGCTGGCCGACCCATTTTCCATGGAAACGATGCTTTTCTCAAAAGTTTCAATGAGAAAAGCGTCGAACATTTCAAGACCTACACCAACATAAGAACCTCTCTAGCAGGACGACAAATAGCGCCCTATTTTGCGCCTCCCTGGTGCTCCTTCGACGACGGCTCGCTTCTCTGGGCCGCGGGAAGCAGGCCGTCCTTCTTTCTTCGTCTTTTTTACACCTTACTCGGTTTGAGAATCGACTGGGTACTGATGATGATGCTTCATGGTTATCGTGTTGGCAAGGTTCGCGCTTCGGAAATGCAACTGTTCTCCATCCATGCCCTCAACAGACGCACCCTGCAAGAGGAGGAGGAGCTGTCTGCACAAATGGTTGCTCTGCAACAGAAAACCGCTGATCAAATGGTTACCAAATGTTTTAGAAGGGAGAGACTTGACATGGATGATCACGCCATGGCCGTGGCGAGTTTGCTGGAGAAGGCTGATACCCTAAGGGTCGCTACTCTCCAGGAGCTGGTTGAGATTCTTGACCCCCTTCAAGCTCTTGATTTACTGGTTGGCTCTAGAAAAATTCACGAACATGTGCACCATTTTGGGAAAGCGAAAGATCTTCAACACCTTTAATATTTTGCTTTGACTTAGTTCGTTTTCAATGTATACGTACTCCTAGATATATGGCATATTTTGTTTCTGTTTTAATCCTAGAGTAATATGTAATAATTATTGGGGTGTTTCTTGGTTTCCAAAACGACGTCGTTTAAGGGTGACGTTTTCGTGTGTATTCTGCTTTCTCCCGACGGTCCAGTTTCGATGCTAATACACTTCCGATTCAACCCGACCCCGACTTCCTTTTCGATTATTATTCTTTATTCTTTAATCTGCGAAATTTCGCTTGTTCTTCTTCCTTCATCGGCGAGCTCAGATTTGGGCAGCAGAGTTGCATCGGCGAATTCAGATTTCTCCTTCCTCGGATTTTCTTCGGGTAATTTTCAGAATATAATTTTGTTTTGTTAGTTTTTCAGAATTCGGCATGGCTACTCCGGAGAGTTTTAACAGGAACAAGTTCGATAAGATTTCTGTCTGGAAAGTTACTGATTTTTTTGATGTTGTGATGGGCGGTTTGATTACTTAGACGTGTTTATTGATATTTGTTTTCTGTATTTTTTTTTATGATTTTCGTTTGGCGCCCAGTTGTGCTTCGGAATCCGACATGGGCGTCGGTGACGTATGGGATCTTCCTCTGTATTGATCCTCCTGTGGGTAAACCACATAAATGTGTTGATTTCCCAGTGTGACACACCTGCCTGTATCAAAGGGATTGTGTCTAACTCACCTGAACCGCTGCTTTCATGTTCGATTATACCACAACCCTTTCGAGTAATTCTTCCTTCCCTACTCTTGTTTTTTGTAGTATTCGTCCCTCCTTGTTATTGTATTCTTCGCATAAGCTTTTTTCTTTGGTACAGATGAGTCACCTTTTCTTTGTACTGTTATAGATTTGTTCCATTTTTTGTGTTTTTCTGTTAATATCATGGTACAATTAGTTACAGATCTTCCAATGTGACAGGTTCTCGGACAAGGTTATATCTAATTGTTGTTCATTAATATATGAACTCCTAATTGTGTGTTTAGTGTTGTAGCTTTGCTTATAAATAATAAGAACTTTTAATACTATCTCATTACATCATTTTTTGTTTATTATGCTCATCTATCTATTTCAGTTTGTCTCCAAATTTCGAAGTGTCTGCCCGATTAAATTAGAATTTCAGTAAAAAAGAGAAAAAGAAAGCCAAAATCATTGCCCTAGGTGAATCAGAAAGGATCCTGGTGTTATCTAAACCTTAATTTGTAACATGTGTTTTTTTTAGAATACTATAGAATTTTCTTAAGCTAGCCTCGTACTGATTGAACACCACTGAAGTTTTCCAAGAGTCTAGATTAAAGCGCATTACTGATATATTCTAACAATTTTAGAAAATGGTACATAGCATTTCCCCAGAATCTCTCTCAGTAATGACCTGGCTCATGTGCTACAAAGTTTGTTGAGACAAACTGAAATAGATAGATGAGCATAATAAACAAAAAATTTGTATAATTTAAAATACTGAAAAGCATTTGTTTATGCATTCAACATATTTGTGTTCATTCCGAAACTAATATGCCTTTAATTCGACTCCTAATTTCTGCCCTCTTTTACTTCCCACGAGACTTGAATAAGTGATTAACCAAGTTAGCATGCTCCCTCACAGTTCTTGGTGTACTGTTAATGTTTTAACTTAATGAGAATAGCTTGAGAGTTAAAACTGTGATTTCGCATTAAGAACTGTTTTATCCTGTAATCATAAAGTCAACACTTTGTCGTTGCTGAAAACATGATTACATAGCTACTTTATTACATAATCATAATTTATTTGTTTTGTTTTTTTCTTTTAAGCTGTTGATTTTGTTTCTCTAGCTTTAGCTTTCTGTTCTTGTAATGTGGTTTAGTAGATATGAGAAGATGCTATCACATTATGGCTGGAGCCTTAACAACTGAATGAATGATTTTGTTTGCTTTATCTGGGCAAGCATTGCACTGATTATTCTGAATCTTATCTATCAATTTGTTGTTTGTGTAGTTTACAAGACATTTTTAAACTTCTTCCCCACACTTTTGTGGAAGCCTCCAGACTTCCCGAACTATTTGCAACGGTAAAGAGATTCCAACTTGAATTTTTTTTTCTGTCATTTTCCGTTGACATTTCATTGCATTGCTTGTGATTCTGTCACTTCTGTCTTATTAGTCCTTATATGTATGCTTTATATTCTGTCACTCCTCTCTTATAAGTTAGTATTGGAGATCAGAGTCAGATTGAAATGGCATGAGAGTTGATTCAAGAAGTGATGACTCGGATAGTTCGTTTTCACAGATAATTTTCCAGTATGTCCTCTGACGTGCTTTAGTTTCTCTTCACAATTGTATGGCTGCTCTAAGGAAAGAAATCAGGAAAACTAGCTAGCCTATGCATTGTTCACATCCAATGGGTCTAAAAATGTATATGATGTTTTGGTATTTTTATTATTTTTTGATTTGAAAGTTGAAACTCTCGACTTCTTGTATACTACCCTTTGAATGAAAATGCCTACTTGGAGGAAATAAAGGTCGGGATTGATTTGATTTCACGAGAACTTAAATTTTTTTGATAGATGGTTTTTTAATGTTTTTCTTTACAAGCTTATGCACAATAGTTAAAAAGAAGAAGGATAAGACTTTAATACATAGAACGGGTTTGTTACTGAGTCTTTTTGTAACGAGAATGATGCACAATATTTATTATGCCACCCTTAACATAATATATTTAATATTAAAATATACCAAGATGAATTGAACTGAAATGTATACATAAACTAAACTTAACTAAATTAAATCGAACTGAAATAGGTATCTTCATTATATGCTCATTGATTTTGAAATCATCATTATATTTTGTTGACTTCTCCATCTGACCAGGTTGGCTGTTAGCAGAGTAATGTACTGTAATTGTTCTCAAAATCTTGCTCATTTCTTGCCAACATCCTTTTTGCAGCATGCTACAGTATAGCTGCTCCTCGGGCTGTGAATGTGGAAGTTCATGCTTAAATAAGCCCTTTCCGTTGATATATTTGGTTCATTATTTACTGCTTATTCTTTTATGATTCTACTTTTATTTTCCAATTTGCTAAATGTTGCTTATGTCGTGCTGTTATGCTTTCATCTACTTTGCCAAGCTTTTCTGCTATTATCGTTATCGGTACTGTTAAAATTATAAGATGTCTTTCATAGTTTAATTTCAAGTTTTTCCTTGCTGTATTTTGTTTTGCAGACATTTTTGTATCTCCCGATTTCATTTAGGACCACTATTTCTTCTATATTGTTAAAATAGATTCTGGTTACTGGTTAGAGTTATTTTACTGCTAAGCTTAAACTAATTTTTTCTGTTGAATCAAAGCATGAAAATGAGTATATTGTTAATGCATGTTTTGCTGAATGTATACTGTAATGAACTTTCTTCAAATGTGTTGCTTTGTAGACTGAGCTTCATGGTTTAGCAGCTTTACAGTGGCCGATCTGTCAAAACTCTCTGACTAGGTATGCGTCAAATTTTTCTCCACTGTTACACATTTGGACCTGTAAGATATTGTTGGAGTACTAATGTTTTGGGTCAGTTTAAAAAAAATAGGAAGCTCAAAATTTGAGGCTTGTTTTTTTATTTCTTTATTTCTTTACTGTTTATCCTGCTTGCTATTTGCAGTTGCTCCTTCATGGCTAGGTCAATCCCACTCAAATAAAACTGAAGTAGCATACTCTTCTTCCGGAGAAGAGTATACTCTTTGACTATATGAACTTTTTCCACTCTTCAGAGTGGTCTTTAAGTCATACTGTCATAGTTTCATTTTACAGTGTCATTGATTTATTTCATTTTCATTTTTGCAAAGCAAAAGGGCGAATAGAAGTAATGATAAATTAGTAATGATCATGGTTTCATAAATTAGAACTCTCTTTCTACATTCCAAAAGTACTGTAAAACTAATGATAATGGTTTTGAAAGCTCCCTTACTGACATTTTTTAAACCAAATCATGAGACTTCAAAGTAACTATAAGGTGTTAATGCATTTTAAAGTGTTTTTGGTGCATTTGCATCCTATATATGACTTTAGATATAAATATTTTGAATTATATAAAATTATGTACCGTGTTTGTCTCTTATAAATTAGTTCAAACCGAGTGTACCTTTTGTATCTAATACAGTGGCGAGGGATTAAATATTAATATGTTTTTTTCTTATAGGTATGAAATCAGGTGATAAGAACCACTTTGTGATACATGTTTGTAAGTTTCCCAGCTCCAAAAAATGAAAGGTGTGTTTTAGGCCAAGCAAATCACCCATTAGCTGCACATGTTTAGTGAATTTTGTTCAAAATATTCACTCTTCACACTTTGTCTTGTTAGGTATTATTTGTAGTGGTGTTTTGTTGAGTTGACTGTGGTGTATAAAAGTATTATCTGAATTAAAACTGAAAACTGAGTTTTATTAAAATTAATTAGCATCCAGGGGGAATAGTCCTTTTTGTCGTCAACGTGGCTTGATAATAGTCCTCAGATGGTCCTTATAAGACAAAAAACACCTCACACTCATTTTATATAATTACCAAACTGGTAACGAATTCTGATAATCTTTAATTGTGAAATAAGAAAGCCAATTAGCTCAAATGGTAGAGCATTGTGCATTAGCACAAAGATGTGGGTTCAAATCCCTCATAGGCTGTCAATATGTCTTGATGTAGTTACTTCCAATATTTGTGCTCTATAATTGTTGTTGCACATGGATCAAGTTTAATAAGTAGTTTTTTAACTGTGATTGATAGTTTATTCAAAGTAATGTCCAAAACTAATTTGTCATTTTTATTGGATCAGGTCACCTACAGAATAGTACCTTAATTGAGAGGAAGACCACTACTATGGTATATTGGAAGAAATCCTTTCTTAATTGATGCTTTGCGATACATTTCAAACTATATGAATTTGATTTTTGCTAATATACCAGCAATCAAATTATCCTTTTCACATGAAGTTGCATGTGAAACAAATTATCTTTTTTTTAGATTACTCTATTTTAGTGTTTATTAATTGTTAGATTATATGAAACACTATATTTGGGTTCATCTTTCCAACATTGGACATCTCATACATATCACTTACAAGTCAAACTTGAGCACTAAATTGTTTGCTAAAAACCAAATAAAAGGCATACCAACATAAAATACCAAAAATTAAATTTCAAGTAACTAGAGTACTCCACCGTGCGTTGCACGGTTTACTTGAGCACTATCAATTATCATTTGATCTTATAAAAATTTTACCCAATATAATCTTTGTATTACAAATTTAGTTTGAATTGAAAATTGATCAAACTGAGTTTAAATTTTGAAATGAAGTAAGAGTAACCGTAGTGATCATCAAGTAGAATAAAAATAAAAATAATTGAACAGTTTAATGATTAATTATAAGAATAATTTTAAAAGTAAAATATTTCACTGTATTTGACTTAGTATAAGAAATAAATTTTAATTACGATTCTTGTTGTACTGAACTGAATTGAACTGAACTTAAAAATGATGTATTGAAAAATGGAATCAGTATAACTGAATTAAGCTGAATTCTATCAAATTTCATTTTCACTGAACTGAATTGAACTGATATATAGATAAGTTCTGGCAAACAGAACTAAGTAAGAGTTGCTGATTTGCTGTTTTTGATAGGAAAACTGGTTGCGGTTAAATCATTAATCGTTCAAATATTTATATGAAATTTTCTAAAATTAATTGTATAATAACAAAATCAATCAAATCATTGTGTCAAAAAATATCAATCAAATAATTTGTAAGGTAAATAGTGATATCCCACTAAAAGAAAAATCAAACTTAATTTTGTAAATAAAATATAATGCAATATACTTTTATGTGATACATCATTTTGTTAATCTACTGCATATATGGTAACTAAAATTAATTGACAATTTTCTATAATAAATCTACGTATAATCAATCAAATTCAAAGCATTAAGTAATATGTAAGGTAATTGGTTGCTATCAAAAGAACATCAAGTTTAATTCTGTAAAATAAAACATAATCAATGTAATATTTTCCTTACGGAGATGTGCATATACACAAATCTACGTTATTAAATAATTCAGTTAACAAAAATAGAAATTAAAAATTGCAAAAAATAGGTTTGAAATTATAAAGTTCTAACAGGGTATTATGGTAAAATGTGAACTAACAAAAGAAGATAATACATGCATTTCCATTCATAAGCAAAATTGTTTTCAGGATGGCCTCTATGTAATCAATTTTTTTTTGAACATTGTAGTTTATGGGAGTCTTAAATTTCTGATTAACACGACGAAAACAGTTGAACTTATTTTTCAAAAAGCGATATTAGCTTTCAATAAACACGTCACAAGTAGTTTGTATAATACATCATAATAATTGGGGTATAATCCAAAATCCGAACCTATATTGTCTAATCGGGAACAAACAAAATCTCCAAATAAATGTTTTAAGCCACATTGAAATTAAGAAATCTTACGGTTTGGGGTTATAATCCAAAATCTGATCTCTATTTCATCCGATCACACGACAAATTATCCCGGATACTAAACCCTTCGAGTCGACAAAATATTTCCCATAGATTGCAAGAGCTCCAACATCAGCGGTCATCCATCATCCGTATAATCTCACGGACTGAAAAAACGATAGGGAAAAAAATTGCAATTTCCAATCGAACCGAATTGTGTGGTTTATGATAAACAGACAATGTTGCGTTTAACAACCATTGTTTGCTCAGTGGACGGAAGCACGGAGGAGGTTCTTGTGGAGGGGCCGGGCGAGGAGGGACGTAGGGCATGGACCACCTTGGGACGTGAAGAGAAGAAGAACCAGAAAAAGCCCAGATCACACAGGCCGAAACCTTATTTGATCCCACCCTTTGTCAAATCGCAATTTATAAACATTACGTAATCTAAATATGTTAATTGCAGTACAGAAAATTGCATAAACTACGAAAATTATGTTTAATCGTGATTTTATATATGTACTTACTAAATATTAAACAAAGAGAATATTGATTTGATGCTTATAATTAAAAGAGTGCAATATTTAATACCATTAATAAATAAAAAGAAAATACATAAATATTCTATACCATAATTTAATAAAATACCTAAAATGTGTTTACTGAAGTAAATACGACGTCGTTTATTCCACACACATTTTGAAGCGAATAACTATTCTAGTTCCCTTTAGGGATGAGAGAACCTTAAGGTCCTGCTCTCTAGAGCTGAAAAAAATTTAGTTCAGATAAACTTTTTTCAGTTCAGATAAATATTCTTAAGTTCAGATAAATGTGTTTTAGTTCAGTGAGTTCAGTTAAGTAAACTTATTTATTTTTCAGATTCAATCACCGTAAATCAAAGCAAACTATATCTAATGATGTTAAATTACGGTGATGCTGGGTCAAACACAGGTTAAGAAATTTCTTTTATTTGATGATTAAGGCCCTGTTTGCTAGAGCTTATTTCTTGCGGCACTGAACTGAACTGAAGTGAAAATTAATGTATTGAAAAATGGAATCAGCATGACTGATTTAACCTAAATTTCATCAAATTGCATTTTCACTGAACTGAAGTGAACTGATCTACAGATAAGTTCTGACAAACATGGCCTAAGACCACTGATAAGATCTTGGGTGAGACCGTCCTACCATAAGCTTATCAAACGCTGTGATTAAAGTTGTGAAACACACAAATATGAATATTAAAACCCTAGTGTAAAATATCAAAAGTTAAGAAAAATTCACCGTAAGTGTCTTTACTTTTATAAATTTAGGGTAATAATACATTTTGATCCTAATAAAATCACACCCATCATCCTAGACATGAATCAAACGAGTAATTCAATGTTTTAAATTGACAATAGTTTAGATAACATACATCACGCAACACGTGGTGAAGCCTTGCTAGTTTCTCTATAAAACTGATATCACGGAACAAACATTCTATAGTCTAGTGTAGAATGTATTTTGTGAATCAGACAATCTAGAAATGGAAAATTTTCTTGTTTAAGCTACTTGAATCCACTTCTCAAGCAAATTTCCTCAGTTAAAAAAGATTGATTTCATGTAAAGGCTCTAGAAGCATAATAAATGGCTTCCAAAAGAAAGAAGGAGTAACTAAAATATAGTACTGAAATCTATACAAAAAGGAGAGTGAGCCCCTTAAATATCAAAATTGTCTTAAATATCAAAATTGTCTTACCAGTAAAGCATTGGTTTAAAAATCGTTAGCATGTTTGTGAATTGATGCATCAAAATGCAAGTTTTCTCTCGACAGTCAACGCTAGCCAACATTTATGTAGTTCTTACAACATGAATCTAGTAATAAAGACTTTCAATTACCACATAAAAGAGTGGACACTTTAGTATGTAAAGAAACAAAAATATATCGAGTAGTAATGAACCATTCCATAAGTTATGCGTCCACCATCTCTGTCTGATGATACTGATGACTCACCTGGTTGCTACCTTCTTGGTAGTTTCTGAGTCATGTGAGGAAGTAAGAGCAAGTCCAACAGCTTCCCTACAAGATTCTCCAAGATATAGTACTACATCTCCATAATCCCTATCTTTTTTTACTTCAACTCCAACAGATTCCCTAGTGTGGGGATTAGAATTTAATTCATGTGCATAAAATTTCAGTATTTTATATCTTTATTTCTGTTTTCACTATTTAAATATATTTTGAAATCTTAATATTTTAAATTAAGTATAGTAAAAAAATGTGAAAAATATATATTATTAAAATACACATTACAACGAACATAACAAGATCTCACATGATAATATTCAAATTTATATATGCATGCGAACATAGTCATGTAAGATCTTGTTACGTTCGTTATAATATGAAAATTAAGAATATGTTATTTTTATAATTTTTTGTTGTATATAACTAAAGATATTTACATTTGAAGTGTATATTTAATTTGTTAAAAAAATAAAAACAAACAAAAGAATAGGAAAATAATCAATCATAAATGCAAAAACATTAAATTTTGCTTCCCCAAATTTTTTTTCTCTCTCTACAGATTTGGGGAAGCAAATCCATTCCCTCTTCAAAATCCCCAAGTTGGAGAATGGGCTGGGGAAGCTGTTGGAGCAAAAAAAAGGCCCATATTCCCCAAATTTAATGAAATTCCCCAAGTTGGGTAAGCTGTTGGACTTGCTCTAAGAGAAGGAGAAGCCAAATCGTACAAACAAGTGGATCAGCTCCCTGATAGTATAGTACACAGTGATGCCGCTCCATGTAGAGTCACTAGTACCCGATTTCTCGCTAAAGTAGCTACTATAAATATCTCAAGGCAACAATGGTGCTAGGTATGTTCACTAACTCTTAAACTCATTGCTAGTAGGGTTTTCTGCACCTTTCAATACACAAAATCTCATCATCACACTAGAATTGTTACCCTCCGCTAGCTCCCATGCTCTATTTTACAGGCTTCAGTGAATAGCCTCAGCATCCAACGAGCCTCGTCCACCCAGACACATCCCTAAGAGCATGTGAACAGTCCAAGGGCAAAACACTTATTATTTGACGTAGATTAGTTGGCATGCCCGGTGGACACGACACATTTGGATCTCATCCTTTTTCCGGTTAGATGAAAATTACGAAGTGTCAGCCTGGACGCCCGCAAAAGTCTGCAGCCACCCCGGTCTCGGCGCTGGCCAATACAACAGATGTTTCAGCAAACACAACTCAGGCGCCTGAAGATAATTCAACCCTGGTACAGATGCAGGAGGAAAGTTTACGGCAAAGGGTCAACGTGAAAGGACGCCATAAGGGGTTGTGGTGACCGCCTCAGAGGAAGAGATTGAAGAAGAAAAGGGGGAGGATCCTCAGGAGATGACTATGTTGGAGATTCAGTAGCCAAGGGAGTAGAGAAACACAACTCGTGGTTCGTCTCGACCAAGGGAATAATATTTACAAGGAATAGTTGCAGCATGGTAGTTGCAGCAGAGATTGGATCGTGAAAGAGGCAGGTCGACCGGGAACATGGTCATAACGTCTCGGCCGGAACCAACGAGGGTAACCATCGATTTAGAAGCGGCACCGAGGTACCCTGTGGCAGGGAGGAGCAAACCGCTAGTAAGCTCGATTATGATGCCGCCATCTCTTTTGGCAGGCTATAGAAATACAACCAAACGAGGCTTCGGAGCGGGTTCTCAGCCAGGAGCGGCCTAAGATAATGTTGGGGGCGCCTTATCAAAGGACACCCTTGGTTGGATCAACATATATGCCTGAGCAGACCTATATGAGGGTCTCTGTGCAACCGGGATATCTAATAGCTGCATTAGTAGGTTTCCAAGGTGCGTCGGGGATAAACTATTCGGTATGCTACCCTTGTGCAGGATATATAGTAGGTTTACATATGGGACATATTCAGGAGGACAATACACGCAGGAATACAAATACTACCCTCTGTGGGTGGAACCAGTATATATGAACGTCTAGCCCTCGCATTCGGACTCGCTAGAGGCTCGATTGGATAAGTTGATAGGGAGGCGTTGAGCTAGGCCATCGTCGCCCTGGGTACCATAGATCCTCG
Source organism: Cruciata laevipes (assembly GCA_963678965.1). NCBI lineage: Eukaryota > Viridiplantae > Streptophyta > Magnoliopsida > Gentianales > Rubiaceae > Cruciata > Cruciata laevipes. The sequence continues at coordinate 18,855,504 of OY787633.1, forward strand.
CTCAACCAAGGACACCTAACTTGAGAGTACCCGAGGAGAAGCACTTGGTCGAGCTCTTGATGACTCAGAAGAAGGCAACAGAAGAGTCGATGGAGTACTATCGGAGGTATATGGACGACCACATGAAGGTTGCAGATAGACAGCAACTAGGGAAGGCCGTAATTAGCGGGTTTATTAATGAGCAGCAAGATGATGCCCTCTTCTTGAAGTTGATGGAGAACGTCCCTAATATGTACTACATTTTACAAGTTACGGTAGAGTTGTATTGAACGGTGAATGATGCAACAAGGAAAAAGAAAGAGGACAAAAGTGGTTTCTTTTAAGGAAAAAGGGAAAACGAAAGGGCGTGATCCAACTAGAAAGGATGTAGGGCCCCCTTCATGAGGGAAGCCTCATATGGAGGTTTACAGGCCATGATAAAACAACGCTCGAAGATCATGATGGTGTACAATAATTTGTTAGCGACCCCCAGCCTATCCTCAGAACGCCATCCAAGGAGAATGTTGAGAAATGATGCGCCTTTCACAATATGAGAACCCTATCGATGGTTTTCGCTTTTCGGGGCCTTCGGATTGAAATTGAGAAGCTTATAATGGGGATGCCATATTGTGTGGCACCAGAGGCTCGGAAGTATGAATAGTCGCAAGGACAACCAGGAAGAAAGAAATGGCGAGGAGGAAACCATAATCAAAGCCGAGGAGCTCTAGGGGAGCAACCCTTTGAGAGCAACAGAAATCTAGCCCCAGCTCAGCATGTGGTTGTCGTGCCCCAAGCTCCCGTGCCGACCCCCAATGGAATGATTAATGTGATACGAATATCCAGAGGTTATTCTTCTATATTATTTCCTGTACCAAGGTCTGGAAGAAAGAAATTGTTCAATGTTCTTAATACTCTTATGAAACAAGTTCGTGATGAATGTTAGAAGAAGATGAGGGCTATGCTAGTTATTACTCTCATTTCCGAAGATTGAAGCCATGAAGAAGTTTTATTGAAGTGCCTTAAAAGAACCGACCGGGCCTTCAATTAGTGGGTTGGTTCAACAACAGTTTATCGCTTTATTATTTAGGTTATTTTATTGTTTTTATTTAAGAAATTTTTTCATACCTTTGTGTTATGGTATGATGAATTTTAATTATAGTTAAATAAGGTTTTAGCTTGCAAAAGCTGCCTTAAGTGTTTCCTTTTTGGTTAAGATGTAATATTCCTTACCTTAATGTATCTTGCACTTTTTAATCACCCTATAATCTTATAAATAGGGTGGTGAACGAATTTATTCAATACAATCATATACAACAATCATCTTATATTGAGTTTTATCTCATTTAACCGTTAGGTTAACCTCTAATCGCTAGATTAGGTCAATCGTTAGATTGAAACCCCTGATTTTGAGATCTAGGTGTGTCCATCTCAAGTTGGTGCAAGTAGTGCTTGGCGTGTGGAATTCGACCTTGTGTTACTGAAGTTCAAAAGTTGTGTCTTTCAAGTTCATCTCGAAGTGTGTCTTCTTCTTTGAAAGGGGGTGCTTTTAATCGACACTTCGGAGGGTGCTCTTAATCATTCTGCAAAACCAGGATCTTCGTAAGGAGGTTCGTATCCAGGACCTTCGTAAGGAGATTCATATCATAATGTCATAAGCGGGTCAGTGGGGAAGAGTTGCCAGTCGGTCGAGGTCTTCAAAGCATGAACGCGATACGTGCCGCCTGGTGAAGAGCAAGGAAAGAGATTCAAGCCTAGTGAGGTTATTATGTTCTCTGAAGTAGATGCAGTACCAACACAAGTGCCACACTCCGACCTTATGGTTGTCACAGCCGAGATTGAGGGATTTACGGCGAATATGGTATTTATAGACGATGAGAGTAGTGTAAAAATCATGTTCGCGCCCTGCTTCGACCAGCTGAGGATCATGAGGCAGAATTTGAGCTCGCCATCATCCTCGCTATCTGGTTTCATAGGTAAGCCCAAGATGCATTTTGGGGTTATACCGTTAAATATTACTATGGTAAGCAATGATGACATAAGCCGAAGAACGTCAGTGTTATGCAAATTTGCTATAGTTGATTCCTCGTCTCCCTACAATGTTATCATCGAACGACCCTGGCTCACGCAAGCCCGAGTAGCAAACTACCTTATTTGTTAATGATGAAGCTTCCAACTAAACAAGAAGTTGCGGTGATCCAAGATAGTTAAACATTGGCTTGCAGTTGTCAAAGCAACATGTATGGGGAGGCACTTACCGATGAGGCCCTATCCATTAGACACTAATACTATGGTACACAGGAGAAATCAATTATAGACACTAATACAATTAGATCCGCTCTTCATAGACAAACTTGGGATTTGCGATCCCAGGTAAGATCGATCATGGGATCCTTTTCTATCAAATAGGAAAGGTTGTAGCACAAAATGTACTTCTAAGCAATTGCCCCATAGATCCTTTATCTATCTATATGAAGAAGAAATCATGTAAGAAATCAAATGATATTCGTAATTGCAAGATTCTATGATAATGTACATGTTTTGGAGTTTTTGGATTGATATTCTTGAAGACCTTCTATGACTATGCTATAGAGTTGATGATTTGATGCTCGGAACTTGAAGAATTGGTCATAGAAGTGGCGAGAAGACAACCTTGTTGAAGGTGATAGAAGCTGCCCAGAAAGAGTGTCACTGCTGCCCAGAAAAGTGTAACTCAAGCCCAAAAAAGTGTCACTGGAGATGAAGAAAGTGTCGCTGCTGCCCTGAAGCGTCACCAGCTGCCCAGAAGTGTCGCTATGGAGAACAGCGACCAAAGAAAGCGTCGCTAAATCTTCGGCCCACTTGCCTCTTTGAGCTGAATTTTGAGGCTATAAATACCCCCCTTATCCCTCTCATTTTGGACGAGCTTCCCCCAAATCCAAAGTAGATTTTCCCATTTTCTTCCCCTTTCCTTTCCTTTTCTTCCCTTTGATTCTATGTTTAAATATGCATTGATTAGAATGATTGTTGTACCTTAAGGTCAAGGTCAAGGTCAAGGTCACGATCAATATCGTCACTAGCATCAATATCAATAGCTTCACTATCATCAATAAGAAAACCGTTAGGCTTGTTATCCAGGAACTTGTTCAGAAATACCGTAATGAAAGTAACATAGGAGTTTGTCACTAGGTATTTGACCAAAAAGGATCGTCCACTTCCTATAGAACCGATCACTAAAATACCCCTAGAGGGGATAAGGCTAAGCGGAGCGAAAAGGGTTTTCTATGAGATGAGAAATGAAAACTATTAGCCCCACACGAAGTTTGTGAATAAGTTATTGTTTGATAATGAGCAAGGAAGATACGTCTTTCTGCTAAACATGATGTATTGAACTAATAATTCATTAGATACTTTTTATGAATGTCAACCAAGTGCCGTAAGTAAATTGCTCAATCATTTGAGCAATTCTTTGATAACCAGAGAATCATTCTTTGATAACCAGGGCCATTTGATAAACGATCACTATGAGTCAGACTCAATAGAATTTGATCAATCCCCTTTTCTGTCGTTAAGGCGGAGAATTGAACCAAGAATTATCTTTCTTCATTAATAATCGAATCACTGTTCGCAACCCATGATTCTATTTTATCATCAATCCAATTCCCGTTCACGTTTTTTCTCTTTCTTATCAACGAATAGATCTCTTTACTTATATGACTTAGATGTCTCGTATTTCTCGAAAAAGTGATTTGATTGATAGGATTTGGTATGAGATCGACGATATCGATGAGATTTAAATTCAAATATTTCTTCTTAGAACATATTGATTTGACCCCATAAGGGGGACCAAGCAGGTTGCCGCCAGAAGCAGAACCCCGTATTTCTTCTAGAGAATCTTCTAATGGTTCTAGAGCAACTAGAAAGAGATTCTTGAACCAGAAAGAATTTGGTTCAGATGTAGGATATCTATCCAGAAGTTTTCGCAACTCAATCGTGGATGATGGAATCATTAAAGATTTGACCCTTTCGAACTCTGTCTGTAACTCACTAAAGACCCGGGAAACAAAGAGAAGATGTGTACGAACGAGATATCCAGCAACAAGAAGAAGGAAAAGGGTTGAATAGAGGAACTCCCGAACATTTGGCAATCTCAGATGTGTGGATATCAATGGTGACTCATTATTTCGATGAATCCTTTCTTCGGACAGAAGAATATTATGTAAACACTTACTTTAAATCTCACTTATCAGATTCCGTTGTGGAAGAAACAAATTTTTCTGAATAATTCGCCACAACATACCCGATCTATGCATAATATCGTGAAAAAAGGATACCCTTTTTTTATTGCTACCAATATCATTTGATTGAATAGTTGACCCAGCCCCTTATTGTTTGAAGAAACCCTCCACTTCCATTGGTATTTTTTCACGAAAAGCAGACATGAGATAAGAAATCCAGTGTTTCACTAAGATTTCGAATAGCGGTCCCGAATTCAAGTTGATTGTATCTCGCCACTTCCTCAGAGAAAGAAGATCAAACAATTCCTAATCACGGTCCTTGCGGGTCGGATCATCCATATAATATACAAAAAGAAACTCCAGATATTTGAGATCTTTCTATTTGAATAAGATCTCAGTTCCAGCGGCAGTTTCATTAGATATCTTACAACTAGAATCCCTCATTCCTCTGATCCAGTTCCTCCACCACCGCGAACCCCAGTTAGATTCAGGGATGCTACACCTTTTAGTTATTGGGCGAACCCAAGTACTCTCTTTCGGATTTAGGAACCAACTTTCAAAGATCTTTTATCCCTTTGGAAGATAGAGGTGCGAAACAATCACCCTATTGATATTGGAAGACCCAACGGATTCTTCCAATGTATCGTTTCTGGGTCTAATGGAATTCATAGGTATAGGAATAAGCCCTATCAAATAGATATTTTTGCTTTTGACCATATTTTGATTATTAATACGATATAGAACGATCGCTACTACAAAGAGTATTACACTCCTGATCGTGAAATATAGCAAGGAGATGAAGTAAAATGAGAGATTACCAGAGGAGAGACCATGACATGGAAAAACCTTTATTTCGATGGGCAGGCGCAATTCGGGATGCACAAGGCCTTCCATACTGGACATTACTCTCCAATGTCCGGATAGATATACGCTCATAAGTGCCACAAAAATCAAAGGAGGTTGCTAAGGAAAACGTACCGATGGATAGTTTGCCACCAAAGCCAGCCCGAAGAATTTACGCGGATAGCTTTAATGGTCGAGAGAATCGGAATGAATGCACTATTCGAGAAATACTGGTAGATGGACGGGAACTGAGAGATCGGATGATGAAGGTTTATGAGGCTCCAGGAAGCAATGAGTGGAAATTTGCTGGAATGATAGAACAACTGATCGGATTATTTAGAGACTTGACGACCACAAAAGACCGAGGAGGGGAAGTTTGGATAGCAGACACGATGAAACAAAATTTGAATCAAGAGTTACACATGAAGAGCAGTCGAGATAAGGCGAAAAATGCTTGCTTCGACCTGCGGTTGCTTTCAAAATGTGTCGAGGGGTCAAAAAGAGGGTCACTGACCAAGGAATCGCATATAGGATCCAGCGTAAACCATTACGGGAATCGGACCATTACTACAATGAATTTACAGCCTAAGTGTCGTAGCTCGGTCTTGCCTATAAGGCCCGAGAGGATCCCCCGGACGTGCATATAAAACCAAAAGGTAAGAGATACACCTAGTCGACCTGGGGGAGGAAATACGACTCCATCAAGCCATCCCCACATGGTCGAGAAGGGATGAGTACGCAAAGGATCTTCAACATGAGGTTGCTCCAGAAGAGGAAGGTGTAGCCATGAACAAAAGAGAGGACCCAGACAAAGCTACCAATGCCTCTTCCGAAGGTATTCAATGTCGCGGATCATAAGATTCTGATGGCAAAACAATAACTAGGTGATAGAGTTCCGAAAATCCGAGGAAGATTCTATGGGTGATAGGATCAAACCTGGGTCGGACGACAAGGAACACGGTTCGGCGTGGATACGCGACAACCTTTCAGTGTGGATACACCTTAAGAATTACTTAGCATTGAATAGTACTTTGTAATAGAGTTTTAAAGAAATTCGGGACCTCAAGATCACTCCCGCGATGGTGCCCAGCACAAAGGTGTCTTCGGCGAGCAATCCGAGCACTTGAGAGTTGTAACGAAAATAATTAATGAAAGAAGTCATTAATTCCACAGAAAGAGACTAACTCGGAAAGAAACAACACAAATATTCTTAGTTTTTATCACAACAAGGGTATTAACGTGATTTCAAAATAAGATAAGACGAACTTCCTTGAGACGCAACCCTTGGTCCAGATTGTCAATTATTGCGCCATCATCGGACGACTGAGAATTTTACTTTATATCATTTAAGAGTTCAAAGATATCAGGGAGGGATGAAACTCCATTCAAAAGCACATGTTAGGGATAGGGAAAGAGGACACTATCTAACACAGACGAGTGGAATGATTAATTATCCGACACCCAAGAGGAAGGCACCCTCGGACTCTAAGGCGTATCCAAGGCCGGAGAATCTTTACCCTGCGTCATTAATGCCCACGTCCGAGTCGTTGACAAACGATTGCACTGCCCTCGGATGAGGGAAAAAAGGCCAAAAGAATCAAATAAGGAATCGGCCTACGATGTCAGCGATTTGTCCTCAAACAAAGAGAATCGGATGAAAAGGGGATTCGGAGAGCCCCTATAATATCAAGAATCAATCAATGGAGAATCTTGTCCGAAATGGGGGGAGAGTACCTCGTACTAAACTAATACTTATAAGAGATCAGTCGACCCTAGATATAAGTAAATGAGTAATTGGGAAGATAGGTGTCTGAAAAGCATAGTAGAAAGAACATAATAGATAGAGAATAATAGATAAGAATGAAATAAAAAACAACAACAAAAAGCAGGTACGAGACAAGAATATCCAGTACAACGCTAATGAAGAATACATTTGAAAAAAAAAACTAGAAAAACTAAAGCTACGTTTGTTCTTCCTCATCCTCGTCAGGAGTAGGGAGTCTCCCCTCGATGGCCTAGGGAAGCTGATTGGGTTCATGACCTTTCCGAATCTCCACCCGAGGCACTCCGCCAGACAAGATGGCGTGGAAGCCGGAGCGCTTGAAGTCAGAACACAGCTCAGTGTAACTGAGGTCGCTGACAACAGGACCGTGAGATGATTCTGGGTAAATTCCCGAGTTATAAAGAACGTCATCCTCAGGCTCAGAATCAGACAAATTGAAAATTTAGCATACTGGTTCATCTACTTCCCTCAACGACGATGTAGAAGTAAGATGAGTGCAAAGCTTCCCAGACCCGGGCCGCCAAAGACTTGAGATTACCCTTCTTTAAGCCTCGAAACTTGTGATTGACGCACTAAAGAACTCGGGCTAGAAATGTTTCTAGAGGGTAAAACACCACATCCTATGTATCAATCCTCGGACAACCTTGTAGACCACTGTGCTCTGGTGTTCATCCGCTTCTTTAAGAGCCTTGGACACTACCCGATCAAAGACAGATGAGCACGTTACCTTATCGGTCAAAGCCTCACCATAATCTTGAAGCTTTGATCCACCCTTCTAAGCAGAAAGATTGCGTTGCAAGCAAGCCAGTACTAGAGAATGTGAGCCTTGCTACTCATCAATGCGTTATGATCCTGACACAGAGGGATAGGCAGCCAGGCTCCCTCGGTCTTAGGAACTACGTTGCGGTTCCATTCAGAAGCAGGGTATGAGGTTTTATTAAAACAAAAGTGGTCGGCCCCAGCCAATCCCCTACTAGATCACTTTTACCGTGTATGAAGACTCGACGAGGGATCCGAGGGGCAAACGTAAAGATCCCATGGTGGTATCGTTAGATCCCATAAGGTAGTAGAAGGAACGGGGTAGGTCTAGAGATTCTTCTATAGCACATAGACGACAGTTCACCAAGAAGGCCATCACGCCGATCTCCCTGTTTGGATGAATCTGAGCTGGAGAAAGCTGGTAGAAATTCAGGATTTTAGAGAAAAGAGGATGGAAAGGAAGGCTAAGCTCAAATTGAAGGTGCTGCCTCGGGAGGCAGGGTCCGTTGGATTCATACTCCTCGACAGTCAGCGCCATTTGTTCCGCGTCTATAAAAATAGGAATAAACATGTCTTCCAGAAGGTCCTTGATGTCATCCACTAGCCAGTCGGGGTGTGGGGTTCAAGTTAAAGTTTGCTAGTGTAGAAAACTGCCCCCAAGAAATAATTCAGAGAGTTTGCCCGGCATGAACCATATCGTCGAATGATCGAACCCTGGGGTCTTATGTAGGATGAGATGATTCTCCCGTTTGGAGGCCAAACCGACGGAAGCAAGGTTTCACTTTCAGTGTGCTAGTTAGCAAAGTGGGTCTCACTAGGACATGCGGGGAACCCGGATCTGGGTGCTGCCCAGGGTTGCTAGTTGCTAAATTCAAAGGAGTGGTTGAGGAAGGCCTGGTCCGGTTCGCGATCAAAGGTTGAGAATCTTCAGATTCATAAGAATTAGAGTCAATGGATTGGTAGACCATGAGATGAAGGCAGCAGGGATAAGAAGAAATGGGCAGGAAAACTTGTTCGAAGCGATCAAATTAAAGGGATGCGAGATAGACGAAGAAGAAATGAAAGTGAAAAGGGAAAGATATGGGGTTATATAATGAGAAAATGAGATATTTTGGGAAAATGAGAGAATGATTATTAACGTAAAAGGCGGGACAGTCACTGGAGCTGAGAATCATGCAGTCGTCAAACCCAAAAAGACACATTAAAGAGTCGTAGCAGTGGATCCCGTACATTGGCTGCGAAGAAGAACGTGTGAGGCAACCCTTGGACCAAATACAGGCCTGAGGCAAAAGATTAAATACAAATTCTTATTTGAGACCTATATCTACAAAGACCAGGGATTATGGAATATGTTCAGAAATTATGGTTGCAAGTTGTAAAAAGCGCTTAAATATATGGACTAACTTGTAAACTAAGGTTTATCTCTTTCTCCCTCCCGTCTGTCTTCCTCCCGTTGTCTGCAACTCCAACGACGGTTTTCCACCGGAACTACCCAACCACGACATGCTGCTTTACAATAGTCTCATCAGAAGGCATAGTTTATTCAAACCTAATAGCACTTTTATCGATAGATGCCAAATCAAAACGCGCCACCGAACAAACTTGATCACTTTCATGTTCCAGATCAAAGTCGCCGCGACCTTCTTACCGCCGGAGGCTTATCTCGCCGAAAATCCTCTTGGGGCGCAGTGTTTCCGGCAAAGGGTCTGGGAGGACCCTTTTGAGCACACGCCTTTCTGTCCTTTTTTGCAGACCTATGTGATGTGGACAATGCCCGGAAGGTGTTCGACGAAATTCCCCACCCAAACGTTGACCGGCTTTTTTATAAATCTATCTGAAATATGTTGCTGTTTCGATATATATCAAATGTGATTTATAACTAATAAAGTCTATAAATGTGAACCAGAAGGTTAGTGATTGCAGCTCAATTACCAGGATGAATTGACAATGACATTAAGAACCATGGAATAGTCACCCGAGAAGGAAAATGAGAGTGCAGGAGCCGGTTTAAAATTTTAAATCAATCCATGATGAAGATCATGCTTATGAATCTCAGATGATCACCAATAACGAGGTTTTGACATTTCACGACAATAATTAAGGCAAAACAGGAATGATCAAGGAAATTGACTAAAAGATCAAGCAAATTGTCTAAAAGATCAAAACAAAACAATAAATGCTCAAGCACAATAACTAAAAGATCAATACAACACAGTTATTGCTCAATCATATTGAATAAAAAATAAAGACATAACAAAGAATGCTCAAAAAAATTGAAAAATAAAGACAAAACATGAATGCTCAAATAAATTAAATGACAGATCAAGCAAATTGACTAAAAGATAAAAACAAAACAATAAATGCTCAAACATAATGACTAAAAGATCAAGACAACATAGTGAATGCTCAAACACAATGAATATTAAGAATTTATCCAACTTTTTATTGATCATATTGATCTTTCCTTTGGTCTTTTGCACTTATCAGTTGTTGGTGTTTTCTGTTTGATCTTATTGATCTTTTCTTTGATCTTATGCATTTGTCACTTGATCTGGTTCTGTTTGATCTTATTCATCTTTCTTTGATTTTTTTTATTATTTCTTTGATTTTTTCCAGTCATCACTTGAATCTTTTATTAGTTATCACTTGAAAACTTTTCATATACCCGTTATAAATGAAAATCAATCAAACCATCAAGCAATAATAAAATATAAATGCTCAAACATTCAAATGAAATTATCAAACAATAATAGTAGGTAATGATCAACCACTTGAGCTTTAACGGCTCGACTAGATCATCCAGAGTTGAAGTTCAATAATCAAACAATTGAGCATGATGATCAAGCAATTAAGCATAATGATCAAGGCATTAATTTTTTTATATCTTCTTTCCCTTTTATTTACCTCCTTTCCCCTTTTTCTATTACCTGCCAATATTTCATGAGTTTTCTCCTACTAATTCTGGGTTTTCTGCAAAACCGTTCTTCACCCATTTATTTTGTCTTGCAACAATTCTCGACGACGGTTTTGCCACCGAAACCACGAATGTCTAATTTCATCAAGTCGCGACATATTGCTTTTGCCGGAGGATGGCCGTATCGTCGCGGAGCTCGCCGGTAAAAACAACGCGAAGCTTTTCTACTTTTTGTTTGATAATTTGCAGTTCAGTCTCTAAACTTTCTGATCCTTATACTATGGCGCCGAGATCATATTAATTACAAATTGACCCCCGAAATATAGAAACTCTAAATATAGACTCTCTTATCCCTTGGTCTCCACAAGGACATGTCTCACCCAAGATTTTCTCAAGATCAAATTCAAAGACAAAAGACATCCCCTAGAGTCGTGCAGTCTCCGTCTTGGGGGGCTTGTGTTTGTACTTTCCAAGTCACGTGAGGAAGGACGAAAAGGGGAAGTCAAATCGTACAAAAACGTGGATCAGCTCCTCGATAGTACACAATGATGAAGCTCCATGTTTAGTCATCAGTACTCGATTTCTTGCTAAAGCATCTACTATAAATACCTTAAGGCAACAACCGTGCCAAGTATGTTCACTCACTCTAAAACTCTTTTTGCATCTTTCAATACACGAAATCTCATCATCACACCGGAGCTGCTACCTTCGGGTAACTCCAGTGCTCTCTGTTTTGCAGGCTTCGATGAACTTCCTCGGCATCCAACAAGCCTCGGCCACCTAGACACATCCCTTACATCCAGTTAACAATTCGTTGGCAGATCACTGATTATTTGACGTAGCATCACCAACATCGTCTACATAAACAGATGTAAGAACTCCCTTGCTTTAAAAATAAAAAATTAAACCACCAATGGTGGGAGGATTATATTAGGCTTCTCATACCTTTTCAAATAAATCCCATAATATGCATGGATGCTCAAGGTAAGAACTCCCTTACAAAGCTAATAGCATTAACATTGATAGGAATTTTAAAAGGTATTTATTTCACAAAAATTATTACACAAAATTTTTCTTCATTGATAGAAAATATATTTTACTTCCTTCATGGGAATATTAAAAGTTTTACTCCATAGGAATTTAACTTTTTAGTATGTCATGAATGCAAATTTTCCCTATTAACCTTTTCATTTAACTATGGCGTTATTCTTATAAGTTATTCATATCGTGTAGTGTTGTAGTCACACATCAACCGTATCGCCAATGTTGATTAAAACCATTGGAGAACCAAATATTTGAAAATACAAATTATATTATAAGTCCTTATCGAAGTATAGTAATATATCTTTTTTTTTTATACGTAATAGTATTAAAAATTCGGTGAATCGTACGTACGAGTATTACACTAGTTTAAAAACCAAAGGTAGATAGTAGTACTCAACAATTTAAGAGCAATTATGGACTTTTGGATAAAAAAAGTAAATTTAATTATGGTCGGAAGGTGGGTTTGGAGTGGTCAAAGTCTCAAAGGGCAAAGGCGTTGACGGAGTGGGAGAAATTTTTGACAGTTGGGGGGCGAATTGACGAAAATGGACCGAGGCAGGAGGCCTCTCAAAAGTCAAAACACAGAGCAGTAAGTAGTATTATAAGAGGAGGTCTAGAAACAAGTAGGAGAGGCGGGAGGGAGATCTGCGCAACTAAAGAAGAAGCAGGAGTAGAAGAAGAAGGAAGGAGCGGGAGGATTCTCTCCTTCTCTCTCTCTATCTGTCTCTTCTAATCCAATAAGAAGAGAAACATATGTACTACTAAGGTTGTGGATTTCGTGAGATGGAGCCTGAAGGTGTACCCATACCCTCCACCTCTTCACCATCCCCACCCCTCACTTCCCCGGCCGGATCTCCCGAGCTCCCTCAACCGGAACCTCCCGCTGTGCTTACCGATGACCTCCGCCACCAGATCATCAAGCAGGCAATCTCCTTTTCCTTATTCTTCTTCATCAATCGTTGACTCTATTCTGCCTAGTTAATCATGTTAGGGTTTAACCTTTTTCATTCTTTTTGTAGGTTGAGTATTACTTCAGTGATGAAAATCTGCCGTCCGACAAGTATTTGATGAAGTACGCAAGTAAAGATAAAGGCTATGGTGAGTAGAGTAATGTTTTTTTTTTTTTCTTTTGCTAGGCTGGTGTGATTCCCAAGCCCCTTAGTCGATTAAAATCTTCGTTTTAGTTTGACCCTTAGATAGACCAGACACCTGGGTAGTTAGTAAACTAAAACGTTCCATTCCATGGCAAAGAATAAGGTGAAAGTGATGAATTATAGCAGGTACTTGTGACTCGTCTTCTAGCCTAGGTGTCTCCTGGTATGGCTCTTATAGCGGTGCCGAACACCTGGCTTGGCGTGAATGATCTTAAAATCAACTGCAGCTGATTCACTCTTTATTCACATCACACCCCAATACATTCAGAAAATGATGACTATTAACTTTACTTTAATAAAAACTAATCCTTTTTAGACAGCTCTAGCCTTAGTTTTGCAGCATTCATGCAATTCCAATGTACTGGCAGAATTCTTCCATACATAATGTGCATTCATTAATCATTAGTTGTGCTTTTGCCTGTATTCTCATGTTTATGTGGTTGCATTACATGCAATTAGGTTTGATGTCTAAAGTTATATATTACTAATGGCATGGCTTGCAATTTCAATTTTAACCTTGTGGCATCTACAGTGTGGGGTCAACAGTTGGCTGAAAATACTAGTGAATAGATCATAATATACTGTAGGAACTGGTGCAAACTAGCAGAACTGAACACTACCTGAAATATTGGTATCAAAATAAAAGGCAAACTGTGTTAAAAATGTCTTCGAATTATAAAGAAACAATCCCATGTTCTATTTTATCTCACTACAAATTTGCATTATTTTTCTTACACTTCATAAAAAATTATAATATACACCATACTTCATATAAATTAAAACCTAAATCCAAACAAGTTTTATATTTTCTGTATGGATGTTGGGATGTACATGAAATAAGAGGTGTAGAAATTCGTTGAAGGAGAGACAGTCCAGGAGTAAAAAGTTGTTAATTTGTCTAACTAAGGTTTGGATTGACCATTATGAAGGCCTCACTAAGCTTTGAATTAACAAGGTTGGCTTATTAATTGGGAAGTTAAAAGTTGTAAGGTGACTTTTGGAGTTGTAAAGGATTGGCTCAGTACTCAATATAGATGAAGAAGGTTATATTTTGTTTTAGTTGCAGATTTTGATCACTGATATCATCTCTTTGCTCATTTTGGCGTGTCCGGTTTTCTTGGACCATCTTTACTTCAGCTGCCCCATTTATAATATGTAGAATATGATGAATTTATATGTTACAAAACTCAGTTGGTTTTATATAGCTTCTGTCTGGATACTTAATCTGTTGCTTGCCTTGCAGTTCCCATTGGGGTTATTGCTTCATGCAGAAAAATCAAAAAGCTTACCAAAGACGTATCCTGGATAGTGGCTGCACTCAGGGAGTCTTCTCTTCTTGTAAGTTATTTTTTTATCGGAAGCTTAGCCCTCTCTCTCTCTCTCTCATGATGTAAATCAGCCTTGCCAATCATCTTTGTTTGTGTTCCAGCCTATTGTTTACTGTATTTTGTAATCACCTTAATTCTTTTGGCAATCACAGGTTGTGAGCGCCAATGGCAAGAAGGTGAAGCGAATTCATCCGCTCCCCTCTGAGAACAAGGACCCAATGGTTTACACCACCTCCTCTTTTTTCATTTCTTTTTTCTTTACCTTCTCTCCTCAGAGAAGCCAATATTCTACCGACAATTTTTAGTGATTGAAGTTCATTTTTCATACAGCTTAGCACGGTTGTTGTGGAAAATTTGCCTGATAATCACTCTGAGGAGAACCTCCAGCATATTTTTGGTGAAGCTGGAAAGTAAGGACCTTGCTTTTACTTAAAATTACTAATGTTTGTGAATGTTTTTATACATAGCTTCCAAATCCTTCATTTTCCTGTAAATTCACAAGACTTACCGTCATTGCTTAAACTTCTAGCATACTGAAGATTATCATTCGTGATCCACATGCTGCTAGGGATTCCAAAAATCTCACAACTACAGAGAAGCTGCTTAGTGCCAAGGTATGATTCTGAAGCTTTTGTACGTATTATATTACCACAACATCGTGATGAATGTGATTTCTTCCGTATTGTCAACAGATCCATTGTAATTTGAGAAAACTGCTGCAATTGTTTCCGCTTGTCATTCTCTTTTGTAGATAGTTTCTTGTATTTCCACAAACAAAGGTCTAATAGGGAATTTGGATTTATGATTATTGCATTGATACATGACTGCACTTTTATTTCACAGGCTTTGTTATTTGCTAACTTTGACACTTGCTTTTACTATTTCTATTATACTTCAACATGTTTCTGTTTTTACTCTGTTCTGTAGCTGCATGCCCTTGTAGAGTATGACACGGTGGAGGCTGCTGAAAAAGCTGTGCGTGCTTAGTTACCCTATTTTAGTTTCTCTGTTCTGTTACTTATCTACAGTAGTAATTTGAGGGTATGCCTGTTTTGATTTGCTATAGGTGGCTATTTTGAACAATGAGCATGATTGGCGGTATGGTCTTCGGGTCAAACTCTTGAAGAAAAAGGTAAAAACAAATTCTATAGAGGAGTAATTGATATTCTAATTCTCTCTTCTTTTCACTGGTGAGTATTAATTTTATGTTTGACTTATCAGCCCAAAGCAGAAGCCAGAAAAGTTTGGAAGGAAGTAGATGAAGAGAAGAATAATGCTGACAAAGCAACTAATTCAGTATTAGATGAGAATCACCGCTCAAGTGATCACTGCGAGGATTTGCATGATGAGGAGGTTAGACATCCATCTTGTTTATCTATGTTGCCCCAATCACCCTCTTCCCTCTTTTCCATTTCTAATGATTAAACTAAATACTCTTACCTTCTTTCTCTCATTTGTTTATTAAACTCGCTCTTCAAGTATGTTTTGTTTCAAGCTCCTTATGTCTACCCAATGTGTTCATACTATTGACTATTGTCATGTTTTAAAATTTGTTGTCGTCCGATAACTTGGCTGCAGGTTAATTGGGTAGTCCATGAGTGATTTGTTGTTATCGCTCCCGTGTCAAAATCATCTTCTGCTTGCTGTATACCATGAGTATTATTATAGTGATATATCTTTTTATTACAGGAGGATCATTTACGAAAGGAGAAGGCTGAGGAGCACTCACACAAAGAAACAGTGGAACAATCTCAGAAGGAGAACAACGTGAACAAAAATCATAATAAAACTCGTGGAAGGAGACAAAAATACCATGGTGCAAATGGACATGGTAAGAGCAATTTAAGAGGATAGTTTTGTTTTGTTTTGTTTTGTTTTTGATTTATATATATGCCTATCTTTTCTTGTTTTGATGTGTATTTCATGATAAAAATGTCTATAGGGTATGGAAACCCTCCAACCAGTCATCATATTGAACCATCAAAACCACTACCAGGACCAAAAATGCCTGATGGAACAAAGGGATTTGCTATGGGGCGTGGCCGGCCTTTGCTCCCCAACCCAAGCCAGATTATATGATACATAATTGCTGGTTTATCTATTGTAAAATATTGGGGATATGATGCTTGTATGTTGGGATTGTGAGTGCTTTGCAGTTGATTTGATGTGTATTTGAGATGGTTTCATTGGCTGTGAATGAAACCTTTCAATCCTTTGAAAGTTAAACTGACTTATGATGGTAAAATTTAAATTGTTTTCACTTGGAGGTAAACATAGAGGCAGTGCTAAATGATACTCCCTCCGTCCCATATTTATGTGTCCAATTGTTTTTGGCACAATTTTTAAGAAACCTGACGTGGTTATGATGTGGATGGTGGGGTTGGTGAAGTATGTGAGAGAAGGTTGATAGTTTATATTATAATTTTTTGCCAAAAAAGGAAATGGGTAAATCTCTTTGGGACGGAGGGAGTATATAGATGTTACTAGAGGACCAAGTGTGACACCTTTATATGCACGTTAAGTTTTGCCTAAAATTCAGTAAAAAAGAAGTTAAACCTAAATTCTATACTTGGCTTAATTCACCCCTATCAGTGACAATGAGTATGGGATGGGATTCTCTATCAGTGACAAGTACCAACCTAATCATGTTCTGAAGTATTGAAAATGTATCTTCTTACGATTTGGAAACTTCAATGCATTAGTGGATGATAGATGAAGTCGGTTAATGTTCGTGTAAGCTCTCCCGCTTTCCGTTTACACCAATTTTTTTTAAAATGATCCCCTCTAAACATAATTGCCAGTTATTGGTAAATGGATCAAAATCGTTGTTGGTGAAAAGAGGAAAAGTACAAAAACACGTGTTAATGGAGTATTGAGTTAGTGTTCTCGAAGAGCAACCAATCACATTATTAGCCTAAAATCTTAAGAAAAAGAAGAAATATACATGAGTTTAGAAAAGTTCAACTGATAGTTAGATTCTAATTATGTATATGTTACTATTAGAAATAAACATAAAACACGATATTTGAAAATTGTGAAAAATCAACTACACGTGAGACGGAAAAAGTATTCTAGATTATGGAATCATACACAGTCTGGGGTGTTCACGGTTCGCTCGGCTTATCATGTGGCGATTGAGAACACAACTTCATCTTCACATCAACATCTTTATGCTCTTGGTTATGGGGAGAGTAAGAAGTTTTGGAGTCAGTTTTGGAGGTTGCATGTCTCGAAACGTGCACTACATTTTTCATGGCGGCTGTGTTCGGACTCCTTAGCCACAGTGGAGAATCTCAGAAAGAGAACTATTGAGGTATCCCTATTGAGTGCACTTTGTTCGAATGAGGGCACCACAACAAAGCATCTCTTCGTTGATTGTGCTTATGCGAGGGCAGCCTGGATTGCAGCTGGAGTTGGGCATCCTAGGGGAGACCTTTAGTTTCGGAAGTTGTTACGGGAGAGGGATGATGCTTTCTGTGAGTTGATCATTACGGTGTGTGATGGGATTTGGTTCCAGCGGAACCGCTAGGTGTTTGAACAAACCCATCTCTGTTCGGATATCATGGTGGTTTCTGGTTTGTCTAGTCATAGGAGATTCTTGGAGGCCCGCGGGTGGGTGGCTGATGTTCAGAGTCCCTCTTGCCATGGTCATTACTACGGCCGCCAAGAGATAGGACTAGAATTTTTTTATGATGATGCTGGAATCGATAGAGGTTCAGTGGTTATTGGCGCAGTGGCTTTTGATCCGGGGGTGTCTTCATTCGTGCGGCGACCAGGAGATTTCCACATGTCCAGGACCCTGTACTGGCTGAAACATTAGCACTAGAAGAAGCTCTATTTATAGCAGAATCTATTAACTAGCCGCAACTCTGCATTATCAGGGATGCTCTTCAGGTGGTGCAGATGGTTCGACACGAAGTGGCTTGCCTAGTCATTTGCGAGTCGGTTCTTGATCGAATTTTATTTACGCTAGATCGGAATTAGTTGGAGGGTCCTTTCTGGGTCCCAAGAGATTATAATTTCGTTGCCCATATTCTAGCAAAATTCGCGAAGTCGGGCCCCTTGTTAGTAAACACTTGGGATGCTCTACCTAATTATGCAATAAGAGTCTATTAGTACATCCGAACGACGGTTTCAATGAATCGAAAGATAAATTATAATGTTAGGATATTCTGTGAATATATTGTGTATATCTGATTGATTAAGATAGGTTATGGGAGATAACGTTTCCTTTTAGGATTCTATTTGTAACTGACTATAAATCATTGCTTTGTGTATCAATACAATCATAATATTCTACAATATCTTTCTTTACATGGTATCAGAGCTTCTTTCCTGAGACCTTACAACTTTTTCCTACGATAATCTTCCCTAATTTATCAAGCCGCCGCCGACCACTGCCAGCTGCTCCACGCCGCCGCCGCCAGTCGACTTCCGCTTGATACTACCACTATGTCGATTCGTGGAGATGATGGTTCCGACGCTGCTCAACAAGAGGAGGCACGCATTGCCGCCGCCGATGCTTCCCGTGTGTCAGTGCAGGATTTGGTCGTCGACGTGACAGACGCGTCATGCTCCGGCGGGAAGCTTTTCCTCCTATCTGGGTCTGTTGTTGGCGTTGCGGTGGTTCTGTGTACCTGTACAGCAGCACTGGGATTACTCAGTGCGGGGCGGCAGGTTGTCGTAGCCCGCTTCGACGCCCAAGTCAGGTTGGGTCATGGAGCTATTATTTGGTGGAGATGATGAATAAGGTAGGAAGAAGTAATATATCATTGTGGATATATCAGATTCAACTCTTTTTTACCTTTCTCTCTCATGGTATATATACTAGTGGGAGGGGTCCCACTAGTGGCTGAGTGAACACGCCTGGATACGTCGTGGGGCAACATGTTGGGAGCCGGGGAGGGTCTTACAGGGACCATCTCTGACACCGTAATGCCGCTGCCGCCTTTCTTCAACAACTTATGTTGCAGACCACCGGTAATCATCCACCTCCACCGGTTAATCGACCTTCGAACTCTCTGTTTTTCATCCATCCATCGGATCAGACTGATCGCAATGTCTGTTCTGCCGTTCTCAAGGGTGATAATAACCGAGAGTAGACTACTGCTATACGTAATGTTTTCCGGGCTAAGCATAAGCTCGGTTTCCTTGAGGGAACAATTCTGTGCCCTCTAGTTGATGACCTAGATTATGATGACTGGTTTGCTGTTAACTCGATGCTTGTCTGCTGGATGATGATGAACATCGATGTCAATCTGCGCTCTTCCATCACCCAATATGATCTCGTTCGTGACCTATGATATGATTTGACTGGACGCTTTTCTACTGGAAACGTACCCAAAACTCTGCAACTTCGCCGTGAAATTGGTAGATGCCGCCAACATGGCCAATCTATTGCTCTCTACTACGGCAAACTCAAGAAGCTATATGGAGATTTCAATGCTCTTGTCCCTCCTAGGGTTTGCACGTGTGTTGCGAGTTGCCAACTTCGTCACTGTCAAGCTGCGACTCTAGCTTTTCTTGATCGTGACCAAGAGATGGTGCACCAGTTTCTCATTGGTTTGGACGACAACTTTGGCAATTTGATCTCCACCGTGATTGCTATGGATCCAATGTCTTCGTTTGCTAAGGTTCACTCTCTTGCTGTTCGGGAGGAGGATAAGAACTTGCGGCTTCGCACCAACACTTTGATCGATGCTATGGCTTTTGCTACTCCAGCCACTCGTCGTTCTCCTGTTGCAAGCAATTCCAGTGTTCCTAACCGTCGCGATCGCAAGGATCTGGTTTGTACTCATTGCCGCGGCAAGGGGCATGACAAGGCGATCTGTTTCAAGCTTATCAGATTTCTTGATTTGTTTCACGAGCTCCGTGGATTTACGTCACCTTCAGTCGCGGCTCCAAATGGCTCTCAACAGCCCGTTCCTGCTCCTGCCGCGCCTCGCCGCCTTTCTCCTGGAACGCCTTTTGCTGGATCGGCCACCGCTCTGGCTGTCGTCCCTCCGCCGCCGGGTTTTTCCGCCGCCGCCTCGCCTGGCTTCGACCGTTCGGACATCGGTTCTGTTTTGACTGATGAGCAGTGGCGTACCGCTCTAAACCTTCTTACTAAAATGCATAATCCTTCTGGAAATATGCCAGGTAAGCTTGTTCTACCCTGGATACTTGATTCGGGGGCTTCCTATCACATGACTGGTGCTAAGGGTGCTCTTTCTGATATTGTTACTGATGATCATACTATTGACGTTGTTTTACCTGATGGATCGATTTCTACTGCCTGTGAATATGGAACTATTACTTTTGGTAGAATTGTTTTACCTCATGTGCTTTATATACCGGAATTACGTTGCAATCTACTATCTTGTTCTAGATTGTTAGGCTCTTTAAAATGTCTTGCTTTGCTCACTGAAAATTATTGCATTTTACAGAAAGTCAGTTCGAGGATAGTGATTGGCGTGGGTGAGCAGTATGGTGGGGTTTATTGGCTTCGTACGTTGGATGATGGTGCTAGCTTCCGTCCGCAACCGTTGGAGCCGAGTCGAGCCGCTGTCGTTCCTGCTACGTCTTTCAGTCTTTGGCATCAACGTTTTGGACATCCATCCTCAACGGTTTTGTCTTCTCTTTTTCCTAGTAATTCAAATAAAACTAGTGCTCCCTGTTCTGTCTGTTTTAGAGCAAAGCAAATAAGACATAGTTTTCTCGAAAGCTCTTTTCGAGCTAGCAATTGTTTTGAATTGATACATTGTGATGTTTGGGGGCCTTATATCCATCATTCTACTAGTGGTGCTACTCATTTTTTGACTATAGTTGATGAATTTTCTAGAGCCGTCTGGGTTAATTTGCTTGTTGCAAAATCCGACATTGCTTCTACGATTAAGAAATTTTTTGCCGTGTTCGACAAGTTCGCCGTGTTCGTGCAGACAATGGTACTGAATTCCTACCTTTGCAGTCATACTTTGAAAAGAATGGTATCCTTTTTGAGACTACATGTGTGTACACGGCTCAACAAAATGGTAGAGTGGAGCGCAAACATAGACACATACTCAACGTGGCTGGGGCGCTTCATTTCCAAGCTAGTTTGCCTATCAAGTTTTGGGGTGAATGTGTTATTACGGCTGCTTATTTAATCAACCGGACACCAACACCTCTTCTTGATGGCCGAACTTCGTTCGAGCTTCTCCATGGCCGTGCACCAGATTACAAGTTGTTACGAGTTTTTGGATGTCTTTGCTTTGCTTCTCAACTTCCAAAATCTTGAGACAAGTTTGCTTCAAGAAGCCGAAGGTGCATCTTCCTTGGATACTCTATTGGGAAGAAATGATATCATCTCTTTGACCTAGAGACACATACATTCTTTGATAGTCGGGATGTTGTGTTTTTTGAAGATCACTTTCCGTTTGCTACTGAGATCGCTCCTTCACCGCCGACGGACTCCTCTCCAACTGCTTCGTTGCCACTTTATGATGACCTGCTGGATACGACTCCGCCGTTGGCTGCCGTACCGCTCCAGTCTCGTTCGCCAACCTCGGTCGAACCGTCCGAGCCGCTCGAGTCTCATTCGTCAGCCTCGCCCAAACCGTCCGAGCCGCTCGAGTCTCGGTCTACAACCTCATCCGAGTCCATCTGGTCTAGCTCTCCAGCCTCGGTCGAGTGGTCCGAGTCCAACCGGTCTAGTTCTCCAGCCTCGGTCGTGTCTCTCGAGTCCATCTGGTCTCGTTCTCCAGCCTCGGCCGATGCCTTACCACCGCCTGCTCCTGCGATCAACCGTGACTCTGTTGTTTCCCCTGTCGTCACTATCTTCAGGTATTCCATACCTTATTACTGACTATGTTAATTGTGATAGATTTTCTGCTTTGCATGCTAGGCTTTTGTGTGTCGTAACATATAGTACAGATCCTACTACATATTCTGAGGCGTCTATGCATGTTCACTGGCGAGCTGCTATGGGTGAGAAGGTTGGTGCTCTAGTCCGTAATGGCACTTGGACATTATCGTCTCTCCCTCCGGGCAAGTCTGATATTGGCTCTAAGTGGGTTTACAAGACTAAGTACAAATCTGATGGCTCTATTGAGCGACATAAAGCACGTCTGGTTGTTCTTGGAAATCGTCAAATTGAGGGGGAGGATTTTACTGAGACCTTTGCTCCTGTTGCAAGATGGGTTCTGTTCGCTTGTTTCTTTCTGTGGCTGTGACTAAGGGCTGGGAGGTTCATCAGATGGACGTTCATAACTCGTTTCTGCATGGTGATCTTGAGAAAGAGGTTTATATGCGGCCACATTAGGGTTACACTGTTCCACCAGGGTTTGTTTGTAAGCTCCAAAAGTCCTTGTATGGTATGCGGCAAGCTCCTCGTAACTGGTTCGCAAAGCTGACTTCAGCCTTACGAACTTTTGGCTTTGTTCAGAGTAAGGCCGATTATTCCCTTTTTACCTATGTTCGTGGTGTCCTCTCCCTACATGTTCTTGTTTATGTGGATGACTTGATAATTGCTGGTATCTCCAAGACTTTGTTGACTGAGTTCAAGACGTATCTGAGTTCGTGCTTTCATATGAAGGATCTCGGTCCCTTGAAATACTTTCTTGGGATTGAGATTGCTAGGAGTGCTGATGGAATGTTTTTATCTCAACGAAAGTATGCTCTTGATATTCTTTCGGATACAGGCTTGTTGGCATCCAAGCCTACAGATTTTCCTATGGAGCGACATCATGATTTGGCTCGTGTTGAAGGACCTTTGTACGACGATCCCGAGCTATATAGGCGGCTGGTCGGTCGTCTCATATACTTAACCATTACTCGTCATGAGCTTTGTTATGCGGTTCATACTTTGGCTCAGTTTATGAAGGCGCCATGCGTTCCCCATTGGCATGCTGCTTTGCGAGTTCTTCATTACCTAAAGAGTCATCCTGGTCAGGGCTTGTTTTTGTCGGCTCGCAGCTTCTTGTAGTTGACGGCTTACTGTGACTCGGATTGGGCAGCTTGTCCTATTACACGCCGATCTTTGTCAGGATATTTTGTGATGTTAGGAGACTCTCCAGTTTCATGGAAAATGAAGAAGCAACCGACTGTTTCTCGTTCGTCTGTTGAAGCTGAATACCGAGCTATGGCTGCAGTTTGTTGTGAGCTACTATGGCTTCGGTCATTCTTATCCTAGTGGGTATTGAGCACCGTCCTCCTATGCGGCTTTTCTGCGACAGTCAAGCTGCTAATCATATTGCGGTGAATCCAGTATTTCATGAGAGAACTAAGCATATTGAGGTGGACTGTCATTTTGTCGTGATCTTGTTCAGTCAGTGGCGATTGCTACTTATCATATTCGTACACTTGATCAACCTGCTGACATTTTCACTAAGGCTCTTGGCATGGGCGGACCATAGGGGTGGTCCAGGGTGGCCTGGCCACCCCCAAAAAAATTTAAAATTACATTTTATACCCATTAAAAATTATAAAAATATATTTTACTTCTTTGTAATTTTTAATATATTAAAATTTAGTACTCCCTCCGTCTCACCCAAAGCTGCACAGTTGACTTTTCACGGTCTTCAATGATCGTGTTTGACCATTAATATCTTTAAGTACATATAGAAACAATATATAAAAATTTACTTTTTGAAAAATAGATGTTATAATGAATCTATTGATATCTCATATAATAGTTTTGTCATTTATATATTGACCTATAATTACAGTCAAAGTTTCCTAAGTTTGACTCTGAAAAGTCAACTGTGCAGCTTGAGGTGAGACAGATGGAGTACTATAATTTTATTTTTATTCTATAATGGCCCCCTCCTAAATTTAAATTTCTGGGTCCGCCCCTGGCTCTTGGCAGACATCAGTTTCAGACTTTACTTGGCAAGTTGGGCATTCTTGATCTTCATGTTCCAACTTGAGGAGGAGTGTTAGGATATTCTGTGAATATATTGTGTATATCTGATTGATTAAGATAGGTTAGGGGAGATACCGTTTCCTTTTAGGATTTTATTTGTAACTGGATATAAATCATTGTTTTGTGTATCAATACAATTATAATCTTTCTTTACATATAAAATTATAATCATCACTTTCTCGGGCACATATCCGAGTAAATGTTGCAATTTCAAAAGTTGATCAAATCAACATGATGTCACTCACGATTTTAAAACAGCTGATTTTAACATTTGTCTCAAATTGCAAAGAAAACCGAAATTGCGTTTTAAAAGTCTTCTGAAATTAGGCTTTCAAAAGTGGAGCGTTACATCATAAACTTTATTTGTAGAACGTACGATTTTGTTGTGGGCTGCCACGCGTAAATGATTTGGTTCCTTAAACTCTCCGCACATTTTGAATTCTTGTGAAAGAGTCCTCCCCTCCTTAAAAAATTGCCCTGGCGGTTTTCATCGGCATATTCCCCTCACTTCATCTTCATCAACAATTCCCCCCCTCTGAAAATTGACTTTCATTTCATTTTACAGTCTTGCACATCCCAGATCATGGGATCTTGCTGCCATGGCTCGAGAACTATTAGTACACACGGAACAGAAATTTTTCGAAGCCGCCATAGTTTCATTAAGTTTTGGCCTCGAGTCCATCGGGTTTCATTTGATCCTCCAAGTGATGCACTCCAATCATATGCTTGGCACAAGGTAACTGGAACCTCCTCGAAAGTACTATTGATTTGTCCCTATTTCAGCGGGCTCACTTTTTTGGGCATTATATTCATTCATTACCAGGATGTTGTTAGGCAGCAAGGGGTTTGTTTAAAGAGAAAGCTGTTCAAGGTTGATGCCATGGATGAGGTAATTTTCATTTTTCACTTTTAGAACATATGCAGAAAATGTCACGTATACATGAAGGTATTATTACGTATACATCAGTTGAATTTTGTGGTCAAATTTTAGTGCTTTTGATTCAAATGAGGGTGTTATGAAATTTAGAATTTTTGGGTGGAGAAGTACTTTTTGGTGATCTTGGATTTTACAGTTTAGACTGTATGCTAACTTTCAAACTCCATCTAGCTTGAATGAACTTTAAATAACTAATTGAAGAAGATGGATGACCCCTGTGTCCAGATACATTTCCATTCACTACTGCCACTGGATTGAAATGTCAGCATGATACGTTTCTTTTATGTTTATCAGGATTCTTTTGGCCTGTCTTCATTCAGTGACTGGGGTGACAGTGATAGAAATATTGAAGACACCTTTTCATCAAGTGAAGGTGAAGATAGTGATAATGATTTAGTCTTACAGCCAATACCTGATCTAGATTTGCCTATTTCAAAAGATCGATTCCATATTACTGATGATTCTGTCACAATGGCTGCTCATCGGTTTCGTATGCTTCACAGAGCACAGAGGAAAAGAAAGTTAATACACTATCCACACTACCATATTAGTTTGTTTTTGCTCATTTTATTCTAACAAATAAAAGTTATTGGGAGATCATTCTTTATATTTCATGTTCATTTTATTGAGTTCAAGATCCACTCCAATTGTCATCAACTGAGACCTTTAAAAAAAATAAACTGTGAATATGAAAATGCAACCATGCAATGACTTTGTGCTCCCTACTTTATTTTTCCCCTGACTTTGTTGGTTTCTGTTTTGAGGTTCGTGTTTGTTGGTCTCACATACAGTAATGATTGACCTTGCAATATATTTTGCCCAGTGGCTATTAAGGTTACACTCTTGGGTACATATATATTGCAGTTTAAATGCAATGTATTCTTTGGGGTAAGTCAAAATTTGATTTCTCAAAAGAAAAATATAAATCTGGAAGGAGTTCGTATAGTATCATACCGTGTTTTAATGACCTGAATAGTTCTCTAACAAGTATAAATCTGTATATTTGTTGACGTTTGTATTGAATCACAAGTTTATCTGCCCTTTTACTGACGCCTTTTGAACTATCTTATTGCAGGTCTAAATATGGAATTCTGAACAATGTTGGACTAATTATGTTTGTCTCCTTTATGTTTTTACTTGTGGACTCGTGTGCATGGAGAATTGTTAGATTGCCCTTGGCACCTTTTTACTTGTTGCGTCCATTTGCAATATCCACAGCAATTGCATGTTTGTTAGGATATATATGTGTGCCGTTCCTTCGTATTTTGAAGGTTCAGTCAGTAGTTAGAACAAAAGGTTCAGGCCAATATTCTTATAAAAGGGGAACCCCTACAATGGGTGGGATATACTTCATTCCTACTGGTATAATAGTTGCCGAAGTTTTGGTTGGATTATCATCTACAGAAGTTCTTGGAGCATCAGCAATCACCCTTGCATTTGCAGTTATAGGACTCATTGACGATTTGATGAGTCTCAATAACAACAATTACGAGCTACCTCTTTGGATGAGAATTTTGCTAGAGGTGATTTTCTTTTATACCTTGCTTACTTAAGGTTTGTTTATGCTCTAAACTAACATTATACTCTTGTGAATTGTAATTTACAGGTAGCTGTGACAGCCGGGTTCTTGTTTTGGTACTGCACAACGAAGATATCATCACCTTATGGCATGTATACCTTCTTGTATATAACTTGATCAACCTTTTTAGATGGTAACTACGGAACTATACTTGTGATGAAGCATTCAAAAAACCTTTTACTGCACTTCTTCTTAAAAGGGAAATGGATAAAATTAAAGAGAGTAGGCCAAAATTAGGTAAGACCGAAAGGAGCTTTCAAATCCTAGTTGCCCTGGAGCCTTTTTGGTTCTCCATGTCAAAATGAACAGGCATATTGTAGGTAGAACCTTTAGATTTTCTTGTTTTATTGGGATGAAGGATATCTTTGTCATCTAGTAGACATAAAGCTGATTTTGGGTGTTGTAATCCTTTATTTGTACTTTTTGCTGAAGTTGAAGGGTCTGGGGGACTAGCAAGTATCTAAAGTTTGTAGTTTTACGGCATGCATATGTTTGGTTATTGAGGACATGGAATTTTTGTTTTTGTTATTCTTACTAGATGATTGCCTGACAAAGTCTCTATGGTTGGTTGTAAGTGACAATATAACATCAAATATGTAGGTGCAAGCTCAAATTTTTTCAACTGATCTTTAGAATTCAAAATGGGATGTAGCCCACAGAAGCTTTTTGGGACTGCACTAGAACTTTGTCCCATTTAGTGAATGAAGATATTTGCTTTTATTTTTACAAAAGTGCATGACCATTTTGTTAATCAACATTTTCTGAATATGTGCCCATTAGGTAGTGACATGATGAGAGCTGCTCTTGTTTCTTGTGGTACTTGGTTGCTGTTGGTTTTATGATGTATGCTGTAGGTGTAAGTAATGAGCTGAGCATACCATTATTGTTATTGCTACTTATGCGCTTGAATGTCATGCAGGAAAATGCTTGTTCCACTGCCAGCACCACTCGGTCTTGTTTGCCTGGGACATTGTTATCTGATTTTGACCATGTTTTGCTTTGTCTCATTGACAAATGGAGTTGACTTGACGGATGGACTTGATGGTTTGGCTGGAGGAATTGCTGCGTTGGCCTTTACTGGGATGTCGATAGCCGTTCTTCCAATATGTTCAGGTTTGTTGATACACTGTCACTCTGTTTCAGCAAGTATTTGATTGATGAAGGTGGTTGCATTGAAACATGCTATAGTCTTTTTATTGCTAATTGCTGATAGAGAGAGAAAAAAAAAAACAGATCTTGCAGTATTTGGTGCATCTATGGCTGGAGCTTGTGTGGGTTTCCTTTTCCACAATCAGTACAAAGCGTCTATATTCATGGGTGACACAGGATCATTGGCCTTAGGAGGAGCCCTTGCTGCCATGGCTGCTCTGACAGGAATGTTCTTTCCTTTGTTCCTGGCATGTGGGATCGTTGTTGCCGATACGCTATCACTAATGCTGCAGGTATCTCTTCTCTAGTTGTTTTATACTGCAAGGTATGAAAGATGCGGTGTGATATTCATATGTTGTGCAGATTAAATTCTTCAAGAGTCCCAAGCGTCTCCGGGGAACTGGCCGTCAGTTGTTCCCCTTCCATCACATCCTGGAACTCTGTGGAATGAAAGAGCCTGTCATTGTTGGTGGTGCTTACCTTATTTCCTCCATCTTGGTTTTATTTGCTGGATACGTGGGTCTCATTTCTGCATGATATTCAACGATTGGACCAGTTTTGTATACTTTCAGAATCTGGTTTCCCCCCATTTTTTCAAGAAAACCAAACCACACCAAGGTCAGGGATTTATCGGTACCCCAACCGTATGTAACTAATCGGAATATACAAAAGATTCAAGATTTCCTAGTTTCCTAACCAAATGGCTATCTCCAATATCTATCGTTGTTCCTTTTACATTTATGTGGCGAATGTTTTAGTTATCTTAAGCCGATTTGACCAGCCAAAGAAGAATTCAATGCATCATTCCCTTATAACGGATCACGAAAGAACAGCAAAGCAAAAAACCATACCAACGACCTCTCATAAGAGTATGGCTCATTTGCCATATAAAAATGAAAAAAAGAAGACGAGCAGCTAAAAACCCTTATAAGCATAGCATAAAACCTCACAAGTCACAAGTGTGAAACACCCCTTGGAGCAAGTTTATCCCAAAGCCTTCAAAAGTCAGGTCACTCAATTTCCGCCGAAAATAAATTGCAAAATTAAAAAACCCAACCATGCAAGAAAATGGCTTGTCAGACAACCCACAACTGATCCTAATCTTGGTAATAAAGTTTTTTTTTTTTTTTTTGAAAATTTGGTAATGAAGTATTGGAATAACAGATGCTTCAGCATGAAGGAAATAACGTGAAGTATGAGAGAAAGGCAGTCCCTCATTGGTTGCTTCAATAAATTTTATCTATACAGATTTGAGTTTTTTGCCTAAATAACTTTATTCTTGAAATTAATTCTCAATATAACACTTTGCTGAAACTAATTCGCTAACTAATACTCTTGGACTAAAGTTTAATATATATTAAAATTCACAAATTTCAATTACACCCACCAATTTACCCGGCGCAGCTCCCTACACCACCGACTCCAGACTTCTTCGGAGATGACTCCTTTTCGCCACCCTAGCCGCCGACGAGGACTCATCTTTCCACCTCGTGGATAACGCCGCGTCGAAATCCTACAACAACCCGAAGCTTAACCCCAACCGGCGGTTTTATCAGCACAACCGCAACCAGCTCTTGCAGCGGCGCGACGAGGAGGTGATGGCGAAGAAGCGCAAGGCCGCCGCCTCTACAACCTCAACTGCTCGAACAACTCCGGTCCCCGAGTCCTTCGTCTCCAAATCCTCTGTCGACATCGAGCCCGAGTGGAACATACTTGACTAGATCCCTCTTGGAGGCTCAAATCTGTGAATTGGGCAAGAAGATTCTGTGATGAAATGGAGGAGGAGGATAGAGGAACGGGAGCGCGGTCATGCTAGCGTGCGAATGGCTTGTAA
This sequence comes from Cruciata laevipes, assembly GCA_963678965.1. NCBI lineage: Eukaryota > Viridiplantae > Streptophyta > Magnoliopsida > Gentianales > Rubiaceae > Cruciata > Cruciata laevipes. The sequence goes on from OY787633.1 coordinate 18,884,901, forward strand.
ATTGGTGGGTGTAATTGAAATATACTAAATCTTGTGAATTTTAATACATATTAAACTTTAGTCCAAAAGTAATAGTTAGGGAATTAGTTTCAGCAGAGTATTATACTGAGAATTAGTTTCAGGAATAAGGTTATTAGCCAAAAAACTCTACAAAATTCCTAAATCTTATATCTGATTTAACATGCATGATGTTTTATTTTTGAACTGAAAAAAATAATAACCAATTTATAGAAAAGTTCAAGCAAACATACTCTTAGATCTTTTCTAGCTATTGGACCGTTTTACATATTTCAAACTCAATTGATCGGGTGATTTAAAAGGATAATAATGAAAACCAATTATGGCAAACTATATCCGAAAGTAATGTAGGAAAGTAGAACGTTAATAAGGAAAATCAGATATCTACAAATATAGCTTATCAATATTCCGCTTTCTTACCAGAATTTTTTATAAAAAAAATGACAAACACCAGCGCCATAGTTATATTCTTATCCAAGGTTAAGGCCCTGTTTGCTAGAGTTTATTTCTTGATGGTACTAAACTGAACTGAACTGAAGTAAAATTGATGTATTAAAAAAATGGAATCAGCATGACTGAATTAACCCGAATTTCATCAAATTACATTTTCACTGAACTGAACTGATCTACAGATAAACCGGGCCTAATTCATTCTTCGTAAAGGTTCCTTAATCTGTGGCTAAGCAAGAGATAGATATGGCTGGTTGGCAGCCGATTTTGTTTTGGAAAAAATCAATTAAGACACAAAATTATGGTAACAGAATATGTTCGAAATCTGTCAGCTAGTAATAAAGGAAACTAATTTCAAAATCATCTCTCCCACTCAAGAATCACCAATATATATAAACACAGTCAATATTGAGTGATTGAACCAATGACGAACCCAGAAAGCAGCAAAACCGCTGCCATGGACATGTTCATGAGCCAGAAGAAGAAGGGGAAGACAACACAAGGCCGAAAGAAGATCGAGATCAAGAAAATCGACAAAGTCAGTAACCGGCATGTCACCTTCTCGAAGCGCCGCACCGGCCTTTTCAACAAGGCTAGTGAAATCTGCGTCCTAACCGGAGCCGAGGTGACCATCCTCGTGCAGTCAGAGGGCAAGCGGTTTTACTCCTTCGCGCATCCTACCGTAGACGGCGTGATAAACCGTTACATGTCCAAAGATGGCGGTATCGACGGCGGCGCTGCCTCCGCAGCCGCCATCAGCCCGGAGAAAATCCTGGAACACAACGCGGAGTACGACAGGCTACTGAAGGAGCTGGAGGCTGAGAAGAAGAAGATGGAGATGCAAGAAATGGCGACGGTGAATAACAACTATTGGTGGGAAGAAGACATTGGTCATATGAGTTTGGAGCAGCTCCAACAGTACGAGGCTGCTCTCGAGGAACTGAGGAAAAACGTGCTGACAAAAGCTGATGAAAAGGCGCTCCTGAGAAACTCTTATCACCACGGTGGGATGATGAATAACGTTGATCTGAATCGAACGGCTATTGATGCTGCTGCTACAATTTGTCCCTATGATGGAGATTTTAATTTCAATGATCATGCCTCGGCCTTGCTTCCTTATTCCTCTATGGGAATAACTAATCACCAGGTTTATGAGAATAATGTTAGTCACCATGTTTAGTTTTCTCTCTAGTTTTTGCTTAAGGATTGCCTGATTACATCAGGTTTATGAGCTTTTTACTCTTTATTTCTGGAAAAATAATTGTTTGCCTTTGTAATAGACAATTTTCCTTGCACTATCTGTAACTTTTTAATAAATCTTATGTATTACATATAATAATGAGCAACACTTTTACTGTATAATGTATAAGAAGATCAATATTTGTTCATGTGCAATTAGAACAATACTTTAGGAGATCTCATAATAATATGTTGAGCACGATTTATTTGCAGTCTCGTAATTTATTGTATTAGACCCATATTTTTAGTAAATACACGTCTTATATGATATTTATCAAAATATCATTAATGATGGTTCTATCTAAAATTTTAAAATCTTAATAATTAGATATATATTAATATGTTTTTATTTTAATATGTAAATACAGCAAAATACTAGTCCGTCTCAGGTGAAGTTGCAGAGAAAGAAAGTATCACAAATATTAAGGAAAGTAAGATGAGTGGATGAGACCATCTCCAACCAAAACATCACTTTGTAAAATGTCACTTGACATGTCATATTGATTGACTTTTTGTCTTTAAAATCATCTCCAATGCAAGTGTCAAGTAAGAGCATCAATATTACATGACACACTTTTTAATTGAAAGTGTCAAGTTGAGTGTCAATATATAGAGTGTCAAATTGACACTTTCACTTGATATTTTAAGGAAATTAGTGGGACCTCTCATAAATTTAAATTTATCACATTTAATTTTGTCCATTCAATAATTGACACATCATACTAACATTTTATTTGTGAAGGTTGGATTAGAGATGAAAAATTAAAAAACACCTTCAATTTTTTCAACTTGTTTACAATATATTGAAGTCCCAACTAAAACATGACATATGGACGAACTGACTTTCAAAATTAACTTTTGGGTTGGAGATGCTCTAAGAGCAAGTCCAACAGCTTCCCCAACTTGGGGGATTTCATTAAATTTGGGGAATATAAGACTTTTTTTTGCTCCAACAGCTTCCCCAACCCATTCCCCAACTTGGGGATTTTGAAGAAATCTCCATGTTGCTTCCCCAAATCTGTAGAGAAAGAAAAAATATTTGGGGAAGCAAAATTTAATGTTTTTGCATTTATGACTGATTATTTTCCTATTCATGTGTTTGTCTTTATTTTTTAACAAATTAAATATACATTTCAAATGTAAATATCTTTAGTTATATACAACAAAAAATTATAAAAATAATATATTCTTAATTTTCATATTATAACGAACGCAACAAGATCATACATGATTATGTTCGCATGCATATATAAAATTGAATATTATCATGTGAGATCTTGTTATGTTCGTTGTAATGTGCATTTTAATAATATATAGTTTTCACATTTTTTCATTATACGTAATTTAAAATATTAAAATTTCAAAATATATTTAAATAGTGAAAACATAAATAAAGAGATAAAATACTGAAATTTAATGCACGTGTATTAAATTCTAATCCCCACACTAGGGAAGCTGTTGGAGTTGAAGCAAAAAAAGATAAGGAATATGAGGATGTAGTACTATATCTTGGAGAATCTCGTAGGGAAGCTGTTGGACTTGCTCTAAGAATTGCAGAGAGAGAAAGTATCACAAATATTAAGGAAATAAAATGAGTGGATGTGAACTGATTTAAGAAGTAAGTGGAGAAATGAGTGGTGTAGATCGAAAGAAATAGACCATAAAAGAAAAGTGTGCATCTTCTGGTGAGCACAGACTAATAAGAAAAGTGTGCAGGTTTTGAGGTTTTGATGGCACGGAGGGAGTATATTTAGTGTACGGTATACACTATAGGACATTATCGGATGACGAAAAACCCAGAGCTCGTGCCTCGTCATCCTGGAAATCATCAATTTAATGACACGAAGCCGCTGGTACTTTTGTACGTGGCGGAGGCAGAAAATATTGGCCAAACTTAATTTGACATTTTAAATACAAAACACAACCGGATAGAAACATTTTTAGGTAAACTCCAGAAATGGCGGACCGATACTTCCCAAATCAAATGCCAGAATTCGTTGAGGAAACTCCGAGCTTGGACAAAGATATCCTCGGAGGCGGCGTGTTGAAGCTTCTTGCGGAACCATATGGATCTGTCCTTGAAAAGCTCAAGAGAGCAGGTGTGGACCTCAAAGAAACCGTAGTTGTGGAGACTTGGGGTTTGACTCGTCAAAAAGTCGACAACTTCACAGTCTATTCCGGTCTTCTTGGAACTGCATATCTGCTGTTCAAGTCATATGAGGTCACCAAGAATGAGAGTGACCTTACTCTCTCCTCTCATATCGTCAAGGCCTGCGACTCTGCTTCTTTGACTTCCAGGTTCATCCCATTCTTCTCCTTAAATTCCATTTTTTGATTACTTATCTTGATTGCCTTGATGTATTTTTTTGTCCCAACTTCCTAAGATTTGAAACATAGGATTCGATTAATATTATATAGCTGAAATTGAGGATTGGTTATTGGTGTTATTCGTGATATTCCGATGAGTCTAGAATATGTTATATGGCTGAATTGATTGATTAATACTGGAGGTGTTATTGGTAGTAGGGGTGTAACGTTTCTATGTGGGAGAGCTGGGGCTTGTGCCCTTGGTGCAGTTGTGGCTAAGCATATGGATGATGGTCAGATGCTACATTACTATCTGACCAAATTTAAGGATGTAAGCATTGATGATCATCATTACTCTTTTAGTCTATCAATCTGGTTTGTATTTAAGGTTGAGCTTTGAGTGCATCTGATTGTTGACAGATTAAGATGTCGAAGGATCTTCCTGATGAACTTTTGTATGGTAGATCTGGTTACTTGTGGGCATGCCTGTTCATAAACAAGCACTTGGGCGAAGGGACTATATCACCGGCAGAAGCAGTATGGTTAACTTCTTATTTTTCTAAGCTCTTTAAGTCGTCTTCATGTTGTGATATTTTTGACGTTCTTAGAGTATTTTGTTCTTGAATTTGATTAGAACTCTGTCGTCCAAGAGATCATTAAAAATGGAAGAAACATGGGAGGAAGGGGAAGGAGCCCGCTGATGTTTGAGTGGCATGGCAAGAAGTACTGGGGTGCGGCTCATGGACTAGCTGGAATCATGCATGTTTTGATGCACTTTGAACTCAAGCCAGATGAGTCTGAGGATGTGAAGGAAACTCTTCTATACATGATCAAGAATCGATTGCCGAGTGGTAACTACCCTTCAAAAGAAGATGAAAAACAAAGGGACCTGCTCGTGCACTGGTGCCATGGAGCTCCAGGAATAGCACTAACACTTGTTAAGGCTGCTGAGGTAACTGAGTCAATATTTTGGCAGTGACTTTATATTAGCCTTCCTTTTTCAGAAAACAAATTGACCATATTAGGTGCATTTGAATAACTAAGCAGTCTAGACTGTTGACTTATTCCTATGTTAATTTAATGTCCTGATCAGGTGTTTGGGGATAAAGAGTTTCTGCAAGCAGCCTTGGATGCGGCAGAGGTAGTGTGGAACCGCGGTCTTCTGAAACGAGTCGGGCTGTGTCATGGTGTCAGTGGCAATGCCTATGTCTTTCTTGCTATATATCGTTTAACTGGAGACGTGAAATATCTCTACCGGGCAAAGGCCTTCAGTAGCTTTTTGCTAGAAAAGGCACACACGCTTATATCGGAAGGACATATGCATGGAGGAGACAGCCCATACTCTCTCTTTGAAGGAACTGGTGGTATGGCTTTCCTCTTTCTTAACATGGTTCAACCCAGTAATGCTAGGTTTCCTGCTTATGAAATATGAAGCACTTGCTTCAATGTAAATTAGATCATACGTCTTGTGTTTTTCATTTGTTAGATCAGTCTGTATGTTTGTTTTCATGTCATACATTTCAGTAAGTATGTTCACTGTATCCTTGAGTTGTGTTGCAGACTAGTAATATAGCTCTTATAATCATCATATATAAGTGGAAAATAAGTGTAGAAATTCAAAGTTTATTGCCTCATAGTACGATCAAAGCAGAACAACAATAGTACATATACAGTGCATTGAAATTTGAAAGGAGAATTCAAATCTGGTTTATTCAGTAGGAAGATTGTTCATTCAGAAAGTCGAGCAGAAGATCTGGAAGTTGCTCTTGAATAAAATGGTTGCCTTCTGGGACGAATATAATGTGGAGATCTGGGACATACTCTTTCACTTTTCCACCTCTGATGTATTCCTCCATACCCAGAAAACGCAAAGCATAGTCCTTTTCTCCCATTATCAGCAACGCAGGAGCACTCACTTTGGGATTGGTAACTCCGTCGAATTCCAGCCAAGCCCTGCATCCAACCATGGATTTCAGAGAACATATTATCAAGTACAAAGTAGAGCATTTTGCATCATTCACCTGTAAGGGACTTGCATTGCAGTTTGAAACCCAGAGTTGTGGTAGAGTTCAGCATAGTTAGTAAGGTCTTCTTCACTGAACCATGGGGGCAATGGTACAGATGCATCCACCATATCCATAATCTCCTCATCCTCTCTAGCAACCTGCAACTCGCTTTGGGTGAAGAGAATGTATATTTTCTTCACCACTGTTTTCGCGTCAAACCGACTCAAGTCTCTCTCTGCTCTCCCTGGTTCCTGCGCGCACCACATATAACATGTTTGTGTAAGAATGAAGCACAAGACCTGAGCATAAATAACCTTGTATCTTGCAAACTTGCCCTGAATCTCATGAAATAGAAGCCGCTGGGAAGGTAATCGACGGAAACAGCTGGACCGGTGGGCATGAAGGGTAGCCCCATGGTGACCACACCTGAAACTCTGTCCTGGTGAAGGAGTGTAAAATGGTACACAACTCGAGCACCAAAATCCTTCCCCACCAGAAAAACCTGCACATTTTCATTAAATTCAGGCCTGAAAAGTGAAAACTAATCTCAAGTTAATTAATTACCTTGGGGAGCTCCAACAAATCAAAGAGTTGGAGAATATCATCAACAAGGTCCTTGAATGTTGTCGTTTCTGGCTGCGCGTGAGCTTCAGACAGCCCATAGCCTCTGAAATCAGGTGCTATAGATCGGAATCCGGCATTAGCTACTGCTACCATCTGATGCCGCCATGAATACCATATTTCAGGAAATCCGTGTAGGAAAACCACGGCAGGACCGGTTCCGATCTCCGCAACATGGAGTTTTAGCCCTCTAACATTTACATGCTTATGCTGGATCATTTCCATTTTGGATTTGGATTTTGATTTTGATTGGTAATTCGATCTTTCAAAGAACCTTAAGACTTGTATGGGCAATGGAAGCCTGTAAATTTGATTCTGTACTTATCAATGAAAAGTGTGCATGAATCACATGTAAGCTGTGGGACCAAGTATTAGGTAGGTGTGTTTCCTGATCTTTCGTTTACAAAGGAATCATATGATTTGCGTAAGGTGTACACCGGCCGATTCCGGTGATTGGATGAATGGGTTTTATTTGGCACGCCAGCGAGGTTCTAAATTTCTAATTTTATCAGAGCTATATATGGGTGAAAAACCATGAACATTCATCACAATATCCAAAGCGATTCCATCGAAACCCGATCGTAATCGACAGTAGCAAAATTTTATGCTCGATTGAAGGTGATCAAAACATCAAAAACATAAATAAGTATTATAACCTCAATCCTTAAGGCTCTGTTTGCCAGTGGTAATATGTAGATCACTTCAGTTCAGTTCAGTCATGTTGATTCGTCTTTTGAATACATTAATTTTCATTGTTGTTCGGTTCAGCAAAAAATAAGATCTAACAAACAAGAACTAATAAATGTAGTTAAATAAATAAAATATAAGAAAAAAATGAGATTACGACTTAAAAAAAGAAAGTGTAGATAAAAAGTCACTTTACGACAATTTGATCCATAGTTAAAATAATTAATTTAGTTTTAACTTTTAAACATATACGAATTTGAGTCAAAATTGAGCTAGATTTTTGAAAATATATATATATATATAATTTGATAATCGTGAACAACATCGATATAGGTTTAATATATCAATGAATATAAAAATTTATGTGGATTGCTTTAATTGATATATCATCTAAGAAGTGTCTTTTAAAAATAAAATAAAATCCAGTGATATTATAAAAATATGCTTGGGATATAGCAGTTCCAATACACAACTTAATGAATTGGATGTAATAAATGTGATTTTTTAGAAACTAGTTGTTATTATTAACTCAGTAATTATGAGAATATTATTTGAAGCATGAAGTATATTAGAATTACCTACTCCCTCCCTCTGTACCAGATGTTTCTGCACAAGAGACTATTTTCAGTCAACTATGCTAAATTTTGACCGCATTTTTTAATGGATAAATAAATAAATAAAAATATTATCGTATCTAATATTGTTGGAATTATATCAAATTAAAAATATTAAAATCAGTTGTGCACATTCAACTGGTACGGAGGAGTACCATTTTACGTGGCCAAAACCAGCACCTAATAATTTATACACATTAGGAAAGGAGGTCGGACAATAATGGAGTGTGGTCAAATACGTGGATAGAAATAGTTTGAAATTCTTGTTTGGGAAAGGCAGAACTGAAAATGGGTCTTGAGCTGTGTACAAAAAAATGGTATCATACGGTGTGGGTAGGATTGATGATCCTGCAAGCAGTTCCAATTTCAGGTGAACCAGAACCAGTACCACAGGTGCCATGCTACTTCATCTTCGGAGACTCCATAGTTGACAATGGCAACAACAACCATCTGAACACTTTGGCCAAAGCCAATTATCTTCCCTACGGTGTTGATTTTCCGGCTGGCCCGACCGGTCGATTCACCAACGGTAAAACCATCGCCGACATCATCGGTACGTTTTCTACAAAATTCATGGATTGTGTCTTTCAAACAAACTGTAAATATATTTCTATTATTATTAATCAGGTGAGCAAATGGGATTTGATGACTACATTCCTCCATTCTCCATGGCAAACGGTCCAAATATCATCAAGGGTGTTAATTATGCTTCGGGCTCCGCTGGTATTCGTGACCAGACAGGTTCAGAATTGGTACATTTTTAACCGCATTCCTTTTTCAATATTTTTTTTTTACTTTATGTATATTCATTTATACATTACAGTATGCTAATATATCTCAGGGCGAGAACATTAATTTTAGTAAGCAGCTACTAAACCATCAAACAATAGTGTCCAAAATTGCTTCTTTGCTAGGAAGCCATGCCGCAGCAAAACGGCATCTAGGGAAGTGTTTGTACAATGTTGTGATTGGCAGCAATGATTACATCAACAACTACTTCCGTCCATCATTTTACAACTCTAGCAGATTATATACACCGGATGAGTATGCCGCCGCCTTAGTCGAACAATATTATCACCAATTAAAGGTTTGTCTTATACTTATATATACAAATTATAATGTGGTTATTAATTATTAATTGGTATTATTTTACACATAACTTTGCTAATTTTGTTTGTGATAGAGTTTGTCCAAGTGTGGAGCCAAAAAAATAGCAGTATTTGGATTGGGAGCAGCAGGTTGTACTCCATTAGAAATATCAACTCACAATGGGAAATGTGGAAATTCCATGAATGATGCAATTCAGTTATTCAATAATCGGCTTCAATTGCTTGCGGATAAACTTAATCAAGAGCTAACAAGTGCCAAGTTCATCTACATTGATAACTATGTATCAAGTGGTATATATATGTTAAGAACAAGACATTTAAATATTTGCTTGTCTCATACAATTTCTTACTCACATACTAATAATTTGAGTTTTTTTTTTTAGAATCGGAAATCTTCAACAAACCATGCTGTGAAAATATATCAGAGATTGGACTGTGCATTCCAAATTCAGCACTGTGCAGTTCAAGGTCTTCGTCCATTTTTTGGGATGCTGTCCATCCTTCCCAGACTTTATATACTATTGTTGGATCACGGTCATATAGTGCAATAGTTGAATCCGGTGTATTGTCCACCTCACTTCAATTCTCATCTTCCCGTTAATGAATTTCTAATCTTTTGGACTAGAACTTAGGATATTATTGCATCTCATTATTGAATCCTCTCAATTTTGTTACAGGTATGTAATATTTTCATCTTGTTAAGAACAAGACATTATACTTTTTTTTTTGTATTGTGTGTTTTTGTATTATTAGACCTTTAAACATTTCAAAATGCTTAAATGGGTTCTTTCCCCTCTTTTAATTACAAAAAGTATGAAAAAATATTACGTCTAGATTATAAAATATATTTTTTAAACTATTTAATAAAATTAGTATGTGAGCTCCGGCTAGACCTGTAAAACGGGTGTCTTCGGTCGGGTTTGGGTGACACCCAATCGGTTCGGGTATGACTCGAGTATCGGGTCTAGATCGGGTATGTTCGGGTTCGGGTTTCATTCGGGTTGTCTTAGAAAATATCGGTCGGTTCGGTTATGGTTGATGTTATTTCGGCTTCAGTTATGAATCGGATTTACATTTTCTGAATCGGATTCATATCGGGCTCAAAAGAAAGTACATTTATAAAGAAAGTTTCGTTTTGGATTCTGGTCTAAAACAGATATCACTATTCGGGTCTCAATTCAAATTAGGTGCTGCATAGGATGCACAACAGACGGATATCAAGGTTTCGCATCTTTTCACTAAGCATAAGCAATGGAGGATGACACTATTGCGTTCTTGGTTCTCATCAAGGATCATTGCAAAAATACATATTCATGTGTCGCAGGTACAACATGACAGGTTAATATGGCAAAGTGCTGCCACATATTCGCCACTTCATGCATAATTATTTGCCTGTTGGAAGGCGCTGATGCAGGTACCAATAGAGACATTATTGGGAGTCTGGATCCAAACAAATTGTAAGGTTTTGGTGGATCTGCTTATTAGCGAGGATTGTATGAACGCCCCGTGGCAGCTCTCACCTTTGTTCACGAGGTTCGAAGTTAGTACTATTTCGTTTTAAGTAATGAAATGTGTGTTTACATAAAAAAATGAAGGGATATTAATTAATAATGTTTTATATAAGCAAATTAAAAATCACATGTATTAGTATGTCTAGATTATCCGATTCCCTGATAATCTTTAAGCGTGTTTTGCCAACAATGCTCTATTCATGACCTTTGATTTCCTCAGGCCTAAACCTCATCTACTTTTAGGTAGAATCATCCGACTCCACGACATCCAATGCATTCCCCTTCCTTCTAGATCCCCTTTCCAAATGAACTTTGCCGTCATCTTATCTATCTTCTTCATATTGAGTCAGGAATTTTAGAGATTCCTATAGGATAGATGGACAAAGATACCAAAGTAATTCATCCTTCCACATTCAGGTACCTAGTTTTCCAGCTATCATATTTCTTCCTAACTCTAGAGATCATGTCACCAAATACTCTAACCTTTCCTTCAAGTGATCAAATAATATACATTTGCTAGGTAGTTAAGAAATAATATATTTATGTCCTTATATGTCATTTTACAAGATTAATTGAACAAACAGCTAATAACTATCAGCTAATTTTACCAAACACTTTTATACAATTAGCTAGTCAAATCCCTAGTCAAATCATCTAATACAATCAGCTAGTCAAATCAGGTAATACAATCAGCTAATATCTAATCACCAAACACCCCTTAGCAATCTGTTATAGTGAATGATATTACTTTTTTCTTGGCTTAAAAATTGAATTTCTATTTTCGACATTTTTATTAATTTATGTCAACCAAACAACCATCTAAAACGTCAAATCCTTATATATTACTTGTGTTTGTCTTGTCATACGCAAACCAAACATGAAACAACCTAAAGACGGGAAGATAGTTTTCATCAAAATTTGTGATGCTGGTAAAGATCAAAATCCCTATTAAACAAGGGATCAACGCGCGGCTTTGTACATATGTACAAATGGAATTAGTTTAAAAGACGAGACAATTAAGTAACAACCAGGTCATTTGACCTGAGCTAAAATGAAAATCCGACAGAATTTTCCAGATCAATGCCAACCTCGCATTAACGGTCCCAACAAGAAATATTATCTGTTTTCTCTTTGATAGAAATGACCCAATTATTATAATCTATTAGAGCAGGCTACGTCACATATTATTATACTAACTAACAACTTATTAATCTCAAGATTCTGATGGATTACTTAAAATAATCGATAAGCTCCAAGCTCTGAATTAATTAAATTAGAGAAACATCTTACTCGAATTATTACAACAATAATTATTGTCATTATCAATCAATTGGACAATGAAAACCCACAAAAGAATACATTTTAATATTTCACACGAGCGAAAGAATTTTTACCCGGACCAGGGTAAATGTAAAAAAAACTAACACGAGCCAGGGTCGATGAATGAATCAGAGAGTGGGGAATCTGGTGCACTTCTGGGAGAGGAATACGGTGCAGTCATCCCTTGGTACTATGGTGGGCACGTACGAGATCTCATCGCAGCCGTCCGTTACGTCCCTCTTGAAATCCACCAGGGTTGAAAACAGAGCGATGAAGAGCATCAGGTGGTTGATGGCGTACCTCTGGCCCACGCACTGGTGGGCCCCAGCTCCGAACGCCAGAAAGTTCCTCTTGTAAACCCGGTCCTCCTGCCTCTCCTCCATGAACCGTTCCGGGTCGAACCGGTCCGGCTCGGGAAACCCCTGGAAGGACGAGTCAAACACGGAGGGGAACACAATAGTCCCCTTCGGAATCACGTAGCTGTCTGTCAGCGCAAAGTCGCTCCCGGCAATGTGCGGCACCATCGTCGCCGGAGCGCGTATCCTCACCACCTCCCTCGCCACGGCCTCCGTGTACCGCATCTCCCGCAGCTGCTCCGCCGTGATCGGCGCGTTCGCCTCCGGGCTCCAGAACCTCAGCACCTCCGAGCGGACCCGTTGCAGCACGCCGGGATGGGAGTCGAGAAGCGCGATAGACCACAGAAGTGATGACGTGGAAGCATCCTGAGCGGCGAACAGAAAGTCGAACAGATGGCCTCCGAGCTGTTGGCTGCTGTATTTGTTAGCTCCTTTGGCGTTTTCCTGCACCCAGAAATCAATTAAGCACGTGGGCTCTTCTCCCTTGCCCATCTTCTCCTCGCTGTCCTCCGCGCACACCGCGAGCGTGTCGACCAACCGCTTGACCGCCAGCTGGGCGTTTCTGAAAGCGAAGCCGGGCAAGTCAACTGGCAGTTTCATCAGCCCAACATTGAAGAAGTTGTAGTCAACGTTGAACCTCTCCGCCGCCTCGCCAGCAAGGTACGGCCCAACGAAGACCCGCTGAGAGGTTTCAAGGTTCATGTCGCGGCAGAGGATACGGAGAGGGATTGATTTCCCATCCGGCGCCGCCTGAATCCATGACTGCAAATGCTTCAGAATTATGCCTTGCTGGATGGAGGTGTAGGTGGCTAATGCCTTGGGGGTGAAGTTGGGCGCGATGTGACGCCGGAGATCCTTGTGCTCCTGCCCGAACATGTATATCAGGTTGTGCTCTCCGAACAGCTTCTTGCCGAAGGGGTGGCCGATGAGGTGGAAGGCGTCGGGCCGGACATTGGCGAAGATTTTGTGCGACAGCTCTGTGGAGTAGATGTAGAGTATGAACTTTCCGGTGATGTAGTTTGAAGAGATTCCCAGAGGGGTGGATTTCGCCAGGGCGGATTGTTTGTCCCAGAATTCTGTCGGATTTCTGACTAATGAAATCGCGTTGCCAATGAGCGGAGGGACTAGCGTCGGACCTGGTACGAACCTTTTCCTTTTCAGGTACATGATCTGTTCAATAACAAGAAAAAGGGCAGCTATGGAGATGGCATACGGCATGTACTCTGAGAGAACGCCCGTCATGAAGTTTCTTTCTTCCACCTTCTGGTGCGTGTGTAAAAAGTGCAGGAATTAAAATTTCAAATTTTGGTCCACGAAAAGGGATGGTCAAAGGGATCTTATGTTGGTTTTTGGCAGAGCGACGGGATTTTATTGGTCTGAAAAGAAGCGAACGCGGAGATTCTGAAAAAAGGCGCGCTCTGACCCAGGAGCCAGAAGGGATATTGAAGAGGGGAAAGATGGAATGGGGAAATAGAGGGCGGAATCGTCTATTGTGTTGTAAAAGGGCTTTGTTGAAATTTCCCAAGCTTCTAAATTATTTCATCAATGGCTGCTAATTGCCCTGCAACAGGAAAGAACAGGAAAAGTGAAGTGAAATGAAATCATAATTTGTACTTCAACTAAATACGGCCCTCTACCGTTTGGATTCTTCAAACTTTAATTTCAGATAAATAACTAAAAATATTCAATAAACAATTAAAATTACTAATATGCATTTAATTTTTTTAAATAATTTTTTAATTTTAATTTTCATCACCAATTTAGATTTAGGTATCAAGTGTTCAACAATTTAGTTCCTCAACTGATGAACGGCCGACGAATGCAAGTACGTAAATATGTTAATTGGTTGATGTGAAGACAGAATGTTAGAAAATTTAAGTCCACGAAGAAACGATTTTGAAAAGTTGAGAGAACACAATTTTAAGGTCAAACTGTTCTGGATGATGAAATTCAGCGGGTCTAGGCATGCAGTCCGTTTCTTGCATGGAAATTACTTTTAAAATATGCTCAAAATTGAAACGTCTTGGATTCAATGTCTTGAATTTGAAACAATATAGAAAGTCAACTTCTTTATTTTAAAATTATCTTTCAACATTTCTATACTCTTAAATCTTAATAGGACTATTAAAGCAAGTCCAGACGATTTTGTATAATACTAGAGATGGTTATTATTTTTAGACATTTTGGACTCTTTTTAAATTCAATAGATTCTCTATCTTAATCATTTCTATTATAGAGATGTGAGAATAGAGAAGAAATTTTTCTATATATAGAGAAAAAGAAGTAAAATTTTGAAAAAATATCTAAAATTACAAATCTGTTGGATTTGGGGGGAAATATGGATTTTTTTTGGTTTTGATTCTTTACTAAAGTAAAAAGTTTAGCAATCCTGTTGGACTTGCTCATAACTTTTGATTAAAGGTATTAGCAACAAATAGATAAAGACAAATTTATTGAGTACAAGTATTGAACAATATTTGATGTTACTTTCATACGTTGTAATATAACTTGTCCTCTTTTCAAGCTAAATGTATAGCAATTTACAGGAATCTTTATATTTTGTAATATAAAACATTCTCTACTATTGTTTTTATCATGGATTGTCCATTACTCTGAATATAAAAGTGCATAAAAAGGGAAATAACCAAAGATGATTATATACTACAAGTGGTATATTATGGGGAGATGCTGGAAGCAATCGTTATTTCGTTTATTGATTTTTATATTTTTTTATAAGTGTGGATTTATTCACACATTAAAGCTTTCTTTGATTTGATCGGTTGGATCTATCATTTAGTTGTTCATGTCTATGTTTTGTTCTCGATCTAATTATAAAGATCGTGTTTTGCGATATGGTTTCTTGTACTTGTCCAGTTATACGGATCGTGTTTCCGATCATGATCTGTGGGTTTCAAGGTGCTTGCAGTTTGAAGAGTATAGATCATGTTTTGGATCAAGTGGTGTTGCAGTTATAGCAGATCCCTGATTGGCGAAGTGATTGATGTGAGAGACGCTCCTATCTGTCAAGTAGATGTGGTTTTCGCGGTTGCTAGAAAATATCTTTGATGACGGTATTAAACTTTTATTGGATCTCTCAAGCTGTAATAATACAGACACTATAAGTTTGGTTGATATATATTTCAATTATTCTTGTAATAGACTAGTCGAATTGGATGTCAATTCCACTCATTATAATCGTTTCTAGACATTTCTCAGTACCATTAAAAAATTTCATAAAAAAGTGATATATAGTGATATATACTATAAAAATTAAAAAAGATGGTTACTCATTGATCATTACAAATGAAAATAACCAAATATATTATGTACGTCATGATAATTTGTGAAATTACAAAAAAGTTTTCTACCTTACAAACGTTCTCTATATCTAGTTCGAATCGATCTAGTTAGCTAACCGCTAGCAAATTTAAGACTAACACCCTAATATAAAAATATTACTTTCTGAATCATTATTTAATTCTCTAAACTGAATCGGCAAAACACTTTTTAAGTTGTATTCACCGGATAACTGAGCCAAGAGCATAATGTAACCACTCTCACATTCTTTTCATTAGACGTTATCTAGTTAAAGCAGGAGTGCCTACTCATTTCTATCTACACACTAATATGGAAAGGAACAAAAGTTTTAGAAAGACCAATTAATAAATGAGTTAGTCTCTGAGTAGACCGTCTCTATATAGAGACCGGACTAAAGCACAAATAGTGCAATAAAGAAAATCAAGGAGAAATCAATTTGTAATTTTAAAAATTTTAAAAAATCACGAGCTACAGTGTTTTGCTACAGTGTGCTACAATGTTTCAAGTTAAAATGTTCATGTTTTATGTTTCAAGTTAAAGTGTTCATATTTTATGTTTCAAATTAAAGTGTTCATGTTTCACGTTAAAACGTCCATGTTTTATATTTCATGTTTTAAGTTAAAATGTTCATGTTTTAAGTCAAAATGTTCATGTTTTATGTTTCACAAAAAATTCATGTTTTAACTTAAAATGTTCATGTTTTATTTTATAATTTAATCTAATTTCTATATAGAGACGGTCTCTTCCAAGACTTTCCCTTAATAAATTTCACGATTCTTTTTCCCTAAAAAAAGAGTTTAGAAATTCATTGCAATTTGGCTACCGAAACTATAATATCGGTCGTACGATTCATAATCAAGAATTAGATGGAGTGGTGGCCGGTGGGGCAGAAATCTAGCTGGGCATATTCATGGTTGAGGTGGAAAGTTTGGCTAGCTCAATATAATTATTGTTAACTGCCAAATGTTCCAATTCAAAACTACTAAGCCTATCTGCCTATCCATTACATTATAGCCTTAATTAATGTTTAAGAAAACATCATTTTCTTTTAAAGTGTAAAGACTAAAGAACAATCACGGGTGAGTCAAAGTGGCACGTACGAACAATCACGAGGCAATAAAAAACATGGAAAAGAAAATAAGTGTTCGAAGGAAGATCTATTTCTAAGATGAACTAGTTAGACATAAAAGTTAAAAGTAGGTAAAGGAGAATAATTATTACTTATTAGTGTTAATATATTGTCAAATTGTTTCTTACATTAATATTATATTGATACAGGAAGATGATAAGTGAGATGAATGGAGCTCCAGTGAAAATTCTATTCGGTTATGGTATAGTGCTTTTTATAAGCTTTGAATTTAAGATTTTTGGTTGTCTAGTTTTTGATAGATTGCGCTTTAAATTTTTGACTATCTTATCTATCTTATTCATATATTTGACTTGATATATCTAAGTGCATATATAATTTGCATGTGTAATCAATGTCAGTCCCTATTTTTTTACTATCTTAGTTTATCTTATCTATGTTGTACTCCTGTTAAAAGTAGAGATGACATGACTGAGATTTGGTACAATTTTGGGGTATGGAATGTGTTTTTTTAAAAATATTTCTTGGGTATGAGACTAAGGCCCTGTTTACTAGAGTTTATTTTTTTGCTGTACTAAACTGAACTAAAATAAATTTAAATTTACTGAACTGAACTGAACTAAAAAAATTTAAATTTACTGAACTGAATTGAACTGAACTAAATTGAAATAATTTTAAATTTACTTGACTGAACTGAAATAATTTTAAATATATTTAACTGAACTGAAATAAATATAAATACATTTTTATATAATTTAAACATAAAAATACGTTGAAGTGATATAATCTGAACTGAATTGAGTTAAATATCATCAAATTAAAGCGCAGATGATATAAACTTATCTAAACTGAAATGAATTGTTCTGAATTGAATTGAACTAATCTGAAATGAACTAAAATAACTAATCATATAATGAAGACATATTATATTTGGTTGAGTCGTATATCATAATATTATATTAAATAGATATCAGTCATTGAATTGTATATCATAAAATTATATTTCAGAAGATATGAACTGATCTGAATTGAATTTATCTGAATTGAACTGAATTAATTAAAAATAGTCATATAATGAGGCATATTATATTTGGTTGAGTCGATTATATTGGAGTATATAAAGTAAAGGTTATGGTATATTACAGAAATATATGGAGTTGAATATCATAGTTATGTATTTTTCTGGGAATATGAGTCATTGAGCTGTATATCATAAATTCATAATCCCTAAAGGGAACTTGAAAAGTTATTCGTTTCAAAAAGTGTGTGGAATAATCGACGTCGTTTTCTTTCGTATAAAGTATTCTTTTTGCCGTCATTTTAAATATAGATATAAATTATCTTTTTGATTATGGTATTAATGTACTACAACTTACTAATTCCCTAAATAAATTTTTGATCATTCACCTACGATATTTTTGCATACCAACTCAGCCATTCATTATTTTGTATATACCATAATTTATTAATATACCATTATTTTGATTATGGTATTAACATATCGATGCAAAATAACAGTCATGACAAGTAAATATCGATGCAAGCAAATATCGATGGTATTATTCAAGAGTCTTCAAGAATGCAAGCAAGCACGGCTGTATATAACCAAATTTAATGTCAAGCATATTCAAAAATAAAATCAAGAATCAAGTTTTCCAAGAATCAAGTTGCATCTGCGCGATTCGATAAGAATCCTCACTACAAGAAATTAGGTCTTTAGTGACAAGTCAAATTTGGTCACTAAAGGCCATTTTCCGTTGACTTTGACCTTTAGTGACCAAAAAAGTGACGTGACCAGTTGGTCACCCTAGGTCGGTCACGAAAGGCCATTTTTCAACCTCGTTACTAAATTTGGTCACCAAAGGCAAATCTGGTGACCAAAGTCAATTCGTCACAAAATAGTGACCAATTATTTCGTTACTAAATTTGGTCACTAAATTTCTTCATTTGGTCACTAAAGAGTTCAAGCATGGAATTCGTGCAATGCTTTACTGACTATTATTTTGGTCACAAAATCATGGGTAGGACTAGGGGACATGATTTGGTGACCAATAATTTCGTCACCATATCATGACTATGTTTACATGAATTGGTGACCAATATTTTCGTCACTGAAATATAGACCATCTGCCACCATTAATTGTAATTAGTGATTAGTAATTATAATTACCATACAGTAATCTCAACAGTAAATTTCAAAAAATAATATATTATATATAAAATTCATAACACCATTCATTTACATATTAGTGTTCAAGTAAGTACCAAACTAAAATACAATACTAAAATATGATATTATGTCTTCATATGGATCCCCTCAAGGTTCTAAACCGTGGCGTTTTCTTCCTTCGTCATTGGTATCATTATAGCCGGCCAAGAAGTGGTACCATGAAACACCTAATCAATCAACAAAAGAATTGAAAATTCAGTGTACATTCAAGAGCTTACTTGTGTGTCTAATGAACAATTGGTCCAGAAATTTGCAACAAAAAATTAAGGCATTCTTAATACAAAAAAAAAATTTACAGAGACAACAAGACAAATGAGACAATGGATCCTTAAGCATATCCAAATTGGAGCACCTTGGCTCCAGTAAAGATGAATATTGTACACAAAATAGGATTCTAGTCACTTATATGTTCACATAATTATGCACACCATATAAGGAAAGCTACATTGCATTCTACAATGCCACATTCTAACAATGCAGAGGTTCGAATGAATGTCCATCTAAAGAGGTGGAAAGGGTAAACATATATATAGCACAAGAAATCGATGATTCAATTTCACATCAATAGGAGTCAATTAATAGGAGCAAGTTAAAGATTCAATGAACAATGAACCAGGTTTCAGGCTAACTCGTAATATATTTTTCCATTGAAAAACTTAACTGACCACATGGAAAATCAATGCATATCTAGAGAATTGCTAATGTAGAATAGTAACCCAGCCAGTAAATAAATAAATGGGGGGAAATCTACCTGACCATCAGAGGTGCTTGCTGGAGCAGCTTCCACAAAACTGGATGGTTCAAGTGTTGAGTTTCTTTTATCGGTTCGGAGCTGCCTCCATGAAGCCAGCATACTCAACTTCTTTTCTTCAGGAATTGCAGCATACACCTTGCTCCTATATATCAGCAGCAAGAGGATTCCTTTGACTTCATCTAAAATTTAATTTTTTATCAAGACCAACCACTGAATATGTTAACCCAAATACTTTCAAATTGAAAGGCAAATAAAATCTCATAAGTTGCCTGAATTCAAAGTAAAGCCATAAAAAGAAGCTGAATCCAACATCACTTACTCTAGACATATTTCTTTCCCTTTAACTGATTTTGATGCTGAGTATATTGAGCAGTATAGGCCTTTTAAGAAAGAGTAACCTAAAAATTGAGATGAGATCAGTAGAGTTAGTACCAATTTCATTGCCTTCAATCTTTGTATGAAAAACAAAATATAACATTATCAGGATCATCATCACTAAAACATACCATATGCAACTTAGAATGAAATAGTGGTTACTGGAGAAAGGTATAGACACTAAAATCAACAAATAAATTAAAATGCCAATTACTCGTCTCTAAGAAAAAATTTATTAGCATAGATACAAATTTTAATTTCTAAACGGGGCATAGAAATGCCTTCTGAATATAATCTCTTCATCAAATTCTAATTGAAAAGAAAGGTTGTATTTTATTTTATTTTCATTGACATTGATGATAACAATAGAGGGAAGTTCAGTGTTGAGTAAATTGCAGCTTATAAGAAGAAAAAAAGTTAGCAAAGATGGAGCAAAATAATATAATAGCAAATTATAGATATGAGAACAAGGACTTGCTAGGAGTGTAGGAAGAGTGGAAGACATGTAATAAACTGTTCACCTGCACATATCCCTGCTCACCCGTCCAAGTTTGATCGGGTTGAGACAACACTAGCAGTACTTCAACTCCTGAAGCTTGCCACTCTTTAAACTTATCCTGTAGAAAGCTACTTATTACTAGAGCATCTACTTATAGAAAGTTCAATTTCAGATGCGATGGGTTATAGAAAGATGATAAACCTGATAGGCCATCTTTGCGATAAATCCTGACTCTTCAGCACTAAATCCTGACTCGATCAGCAATCTGATAGGACTATAACTATAAGAAACAATATACACAAAGGTATTAGTTAACTAGAATAGAATGACATTCATAAATTACAGGAATGTGAACATTAATAGTGACCATTCTTCAGGAATCAAAGTAAACTGCTCCCTGTGTTTCACATAAGAGTCACAATTCTTCCACGAATAACTTTACTTTTGTTACATCATTGAAAGTGCACCTCTTCTAAACCTATCTATCTTTACTCTTTGTTTAAGGTTCTGATCAAGTATTTGTTTGTCAAATGCAAGTGAAAATTCCATCAGATACAAACTACAAACATCAAGCAATCAGCAAAATTTTAAAGTAATTAATAACTGCAAAGCTGTGAATAAGAAAAGTAAAAATAATGGAAGTAGAGATACCTAATTCCAGATCCAGTGGCACTAATAAGCACGGTAGATCTCAGGCGGAGAAATCCGATCAATATGGATTCCATTCCCCATCGTCTGACTCAGTTCTACCGAATCACCTTTCTTCAATCCGCACAGCAGCTTCGCGGTGGAGCCATGGACGGATTTCACAAGGAGTTCCAAAACACCTTTCGTCGCAGCAAGAGAAGGCGCGAGGAACGAAGGCTTGTCGAAGTCGGGGACTCGAAGCTGGATATACTACCTGGCGGCGGTGTAAATCCTGTTACAAAATCGGCATCATCTCGAATGTGCCTTAATTCGGCCGGATTAAGAATTGAAGGTCCGCAGCGAGGTGGCTCACCGTCGTCGTACACATCAGACCCGGCTACAAGGCGGTGGTGGACTGACAGTCGGAGACTTCGTTGGTGAAGATTGGGATTCCCAAAGGCGGCCGATTTGGAGAAAGATGGGCGGAGGAGTTTGAGATTGAAGGGATAAGAAGATGAGATTTTACTGGCCAGATGAGTATTATTTTTAAGTTTTTAATTTTTAATTAATGAATTTCAGAATATATATCATTCTTTGTTGTTATTAATTTGGATTTGGATTTAGATTCGGGTAAGTTATATTTCAACTATATTAACTCCAATAGAATTGAGTTTCATTATATATTTTAATTTAGTTTTACTCAATATGTAGTCAATTCTGTAGAAAAATTATGGGTAGTTTAACTCAATATACTGTAACTAGTTCTATAGAAAATCAAGATTTATATTTAGTTTTACATTTGGATTTGGATTTAAATTCGGATAATTTTCATTATTTTCCTTAAGTTTATTTCAACTTTATTAATTCCAGTTAGTGTGTTTGTAAGTTTTGTTTGCATTTAACACATAAACATAATTTTTGACAAATAAAAATTAAAAACACACAAACAAATGCATTAAACACATGAACAAAAGTTATGTCAAACAAAGTTTAGAAACACACAAACGAGTGAAACCGTCCTACCATAAGTTTATGGTAGAATTCATGATAGTTCATGTGTTTGTTAGGTTTGTGTGTTTGAAGTTTTGTCTTTAACACATGAACACAATTTTTAGCAAACAAAAATTAGAAACACACAAACAAATGTATTAAACACATGAACAAAAGTTATGTCAAACAAAGTTTAGAAATACACAAACAAATGTATTAAACACATGAACTATCATTGGTCCTACCATAAGCTTATGGTAGGGCGGTCTCACACAAGACTTTGTATTAATAGGAAAATATTAAAACATCTATTCTAAAATGGATCAGGAAACGTTTGACGATCCACTTCTAAAAATGAAATTGGAAATCTCGTGTCATCGTGGTAAACGTGGACAACATTCATTTTCTTCTTCAATTCATACACGTAAAGCCGTCCTACATTAGAAACTAATTGTAAACTTGACCTTTGATTAGTTGAATTCAATTTAGTTAATTAGTACTTATATAGAAAGTAAATTAAGTTTGACCTGTACATAGTTTTCCCCAATCAGTTATAGTCAATTTAGTAAAAAGTTATTAGTGTTTATATAAAGTCAAGTAAGTTTAGTTATAGGGGTTTTGGTTAGGTAAAAGGGTCATTTTGTAGTAATGCTCAAAATAATTACTAGTGTTAATCTAGGTAAAAGTTTATCATTGATTGTGTAAAGTCAAGCTAGTGAGAAAAGGAATTAAGTAAAGATCCATCAGCGAAATACCAAATTAATATATATGTATTGAAATGTGAGAATTTACAAGGAGCCATAATAATGTGCACGATGAATAATTTGTTCTTCAATGATTTGAATTTGATAGCTGATTGGGAAACAAAGGTAACAATATTATTTTTTTTAAAGCAGACTTAGGCCCTGTTTTCCCGAGCTTATCTGTAGATTAGTTCAGTTCAGTCCAGTTCAGTTCATTTTAATTCACTTCAGTTCGGTTCAGTTCAGTGAAAATGTAATTAATGAAATTCAGGTTAATTCAGCTATGCTAATTCCATTTTTCAACACATCATTTTTACTTCAGTTCAGTTCAGTTCAATTCAGTTCAGTTCAGTGCATGGTGGAAATAAACTCTAGCAAACAGGGCCAGAGCTTATCTGTAGATCAGTTCAACTCAGTTCAGTTCAGTTCTATTTAGTTCAGTTCAGTGAAAATGTAATTTAATGAAATTCAAGTTAATTCAGCCATGCTGATTCCATTTTTAGTACATCAATTTTTACTTCAGTTCAGTTCAATTCAATTTAGTTCAGTTCAGTTCAGTACATCAACAAATAAAATAAGTTGTAGTAAACAGGCCTTACTATTACATGTGCTTTAAGTTTGAACTAAATATCTAATGCATATATAGAGAGCAATACACGAGTAATTATAAACAGAATTGATGTAAATCTTGTAAATAATACACTAATTTAAAATAAAAAATATAACATACATCTATCTCAACAAAAAATTTAAGTCTTAAATATTATTAGTACTTCAACCCTTAATTGTAGTAGCCAATAGCCCGATAACTTTGTCTCGCCCCTTTACTAGATTAAGAAGGCATCTCTTCAAAATTGAATTTTATATATTATTTAGTCTTTATTAGGATTTGGTGACAAGTTTACGTGGTCACTGAATCAATTGTACTTTCGTGACCAAACTTTTTGGTCACCTTACTTTCTTTCGTGACCAAAATATTTTCGTCACCAAAAAATGGTCACCAAATGTGGGATAAAGTTAGTGACCAACCAATTTACTGACCAAAAATAAATTTGGTCACTAAATTTTATGTTAGTGACCAGATTTTCGTGACAATATTTTCTGGTTACTAAAATTACCTTTGGTGACCAAATTGAAAATGGTCACAAATAATTTGGTCACTAAACCCCATTTTTCTTGTAGTGCCTCCTCTAGGTATTGTCTGTTCATCTAATGTTAATTTTTTCATACTACATGGTATTGAATATATATATATATACTTATATTTCAGAGAATATATATATATATATATATGTATACTTATATTTCAAAGCTCACCATTGTGTGTTTTTGTTTGAAGTTTGCATCGATTCAATAAGAATCTACCTTCAAGTGTTGTCTGATCATCTTCTAATTTTAATTTTTTTTCCATACTATTTGGTGTTGAATTTATACCTATATTTTAGGGTTTTCCGTGTTACCATTGTGTGTTTCGATTTGAAGTTTGCTTCTACAATTCCATAAGAATTATCTTTCGTACAATTTGATCAATTACAGACTTCGATTTGTTTGTTGCATATTGCTTTGATGATGATTTTAATATTCCAGGTAAATTCTTTTTACCAAGTATTAGGGTTTATTTTCCGTGCATCATACTCATTCCTCGGTTCCCCTAAAAGACTCATAATTGATATGGATATAAAAAAAAAGCAATAATTGATATGGACCTTGTGAAAGGAAAGGTTGCAGCCGCTATGACCGGCGTTCTTTGACCCTTTTGATCTACTTTGCCCCCAACTATGCAAAATTTCAGTTCATTAAGAAAACCAGAGAGAAATCGTGAGATAAGATTTCAACATCCGGGTGATGGTTTCGGTTTCAACCTCCGGTGGTGGAGCTCCTTTAGTCGCGCTGTCAAATCAGAATCCGAATTCCATTGAGTGGGAGAGGATTCATGCGGGATTCCAGTGCCGAAAACAGGTATCACTCATCCCCGAAGGAGACCACGAAGGAGTACGCCGGATTCACGGTTCACCTGCAAACGCCGGATAATCGGACGACAGCCAATTCTCAGAGCAGCCTCTATGATGGGGGCGAAGTTTGTTAAGGACATGGGTTACAACAATCACCTTGTAACCGCCGGAGAGGGGATGCTGTGTGGCTCTCCATATAAATTGAATGGGAGATGGAAGGGTTAGGTGTGAAGGTTTCGTATAATGTTTCAACTTTGTTTATGCCATCAATTTGTCGATGATGTTCTCACACAGACGTAGATTTTAAATGCACAATTGTAATTCAGATGATTCAGAAGTTAGTGTGAATCTCAACCAACACAAATTAATTTGCAATTTTTTTGTGAAGATTATTCTACACACGTTTGATGAGGAAAATCTAAATGTAATTCTAAAGGAATTTAATGTTGAAATTATTGAACGAGAAATATAGAAGTACATTTTTTCAAAAAAATAAATAAAAATACATAAGTGGTTACGAAAATCTCAAATATAATTTAATAACATTCAAGTTAATTTACCCATGATAAATAAAATATTTTCTTCCTTATAAACTTATAATTTATATGAGAAATTTCACCATGATTTATTTAACCTACAATATAATATATATGATTTATGTATTTTCCAAATATATTTACACTATTAAAAAATAGTTATGAAATAATATTCCTTAAAATAAACGTCGTATTGTCAGAATAATATGATTTTTGCATTTGAAAAATATATTTACACTATTTAAGTGATAACTTAAATTAAATATAGACTTTAGTTTTTGAAGAAAAATTTAAGTATAGACTATATTTGTTAGTCATTCTTTTAAAAATTGCCTAGAAATATTTCTTCATTTTAAAATTTTATAGCATTTAAATATAAATATAAATTTCTAATATATATGGATATCTTCATACTTAGGCCCTGTTTGCTAGAGCTTAATTCTTGATGCACTGAACTGGTCTTAACTGAACTGAAGTGAAGTGAAAATTATTATATTGAAAAATGGAACCAACATGACTAAATTAAACTGAATTTCATAAAATTATATTTTCACTGAACTGAAATAATCTACTATAAAACTTTGTTTGCAATTTGATGAAATTCAGGTTATTTCAGTTACTTTAGTTCAAACTTTAGTTCAATCCGGTAGAGTATAGTTCAAAAAAAAAATCTTATTTCTTATGCTTAATATTTTTTAACGTTCTTAAATTTGCATTCCATGCATTTTAATTATTTTTTAAACTTATAGACTAGGTTATTGTTGCATCTATGAATTTCGGTTCCTTGCTTATAAAATTATTTATTAGAGCATCTCCAATGCTACCTTCACTTTCAAAAGAATCAATTGACATGTAAGATTGAGAGTGAGAAATTGCAAAAATCATCTCCAACCCAGACATCAATGTAGGGGTCAATAATATGTGGCATATGATGTGGATTGAAGGTGTCAATTATACCTTCTATATATTGATGCTCACTTTGAAGCCTTCAATTTGACAACTTAACAAATATAGAGTTTTAATCATTACATCCTTCCATTTTTAAATTTGAAACATAAATGCAATATTTAATTTAATTATATTACAAATTGATGGTTGCATTGGAGAACAAAACTTCAAAATGAAAACCTTCAATCCTACATTATATTGACACCCAATAAAATTTAAACATTTGACACCTATTTTTACTCTTGACCCTCTCACCATTGGAGATGCTCTTAGCTGAATTAATTAACTCAATAGAGTTTTGTTCGTTTTCATTATAGTGAAAAACTACCATCTATGAACCCGTTGGATACAATAGTGAAACAGACACATGATTTGAATTTGTGGTATAGAGAGATTGAGATCTTTAGACAAGATTATGGATGTACTTTGATAAAGAAGTTAAGAGAAATTGATTACATTCAGGTTAATTTAGTTATACTAATTTTTAAAAAATACATTAATTTTCACTTCATGTTAAACCAACTCAATTTAGTTCAGCACAAAAAGGACCTAGCTGTATATTCTTTTTTCTTAAACAACATTATGTCAAAATGTATAAAAAGTATCATTTACATAAATATGCAATCTAATAATAACCAAAAATTCTATTAATAAGTGCTCAAATACGCCGTGCAACGCACGGTGGAGCCCTGTTAGTATTATATTAAAGAGGATATGAGTCATTGAATTTATATCATAAAATTATATTTCAGAGGATATGAACTGAACTGAAACAAACTGAACTGAACTAATTAAAAATAGTCATATAATGAGGCATATTATATTTGGTTGAGTCGATTTCATTGGAGTATAAAAAGTAAAGGTTATGGTATATTAAAGAAATATATTGTGTTGAATATCATAATTATGTATTTTTCAGGGGATATGAGTCATTGAGTTGTATATCATAATATCATATTAAAGAGGATGTGAGTCATTGAGTTGTATATCATGAAATTATATTTCAGAGGATATGATCTGAACTGAACTGAAACGAACTGAGCTGAACTAATTAAAAAAAGTGATATAATGAAAATATATTATATTTGGTTGAGTCGATTTAAATGAATCACGATTCAAATAATTATATTGGAGCATAAAAAGTAAAGGTTATTGTATGTTTTTTTTTTTTTTTAAGGTCAAAACCACCATTGGTGGTAGGAGACTTATTTATGGGTTCCCAAGCCCAAAAGGACCATATAAATAATGGCTGAGAAAAATAAAGGTTATTGTATGTCATTGACATATATTGAGTTGAATATCATAGTCATGTATTTTTCAGGGGATATGAGTGATGGAGTTGTATATCATAATATCATATTAAAGATGATATGAGTCATTGAGTTGTATATCATAAAATTATATTTCAGAGGATATTAACTGAACTGATCTGAAATGAACTGAACTGAACTGAACTGAACTGAAATGAAATGAACTAATTAAAAATAGTCATATAATGAAGACATATTATATTTGGTTGAGTCGATTTAAATGAATCACGATTCAAATAATTATATTATATTTATAGTAAAGGTTATTGTAAAGTTACTAAAGTAAGACATAAATTGAATTGTACATCATAAAATTAAATTTCAGAGGATCTGAACTAAATTGGACTGAACTGAACTAAAATAAAATAATATATTTTCATTTGTTATTAATGAATGATCATCGTCATATAATAGGAAATTTGATGGAGGAGGGAAATTGTTGCTTGAACTCCTGTGTATACAATAATAAATAAACAATACATTGAATTTTGGTATATTCATTATTTTCTCAGCTATAAATAAATAATTATTCTATTAATAAATTATATTGTCTTCTCCTGTGAGGCAGCCTCATCTATGAGTCAAATAATCAAAACATCGCTACTAGTTCATCAAATCTCACTAAAAAAAGGGTTTATTTGGTCCTGCCTCTTGGGTGAGGCTGCCTCACCCAATAATTTGTCCTTCATTAAAACTGAACTAAACTAAACTTTTTTTCCTGAACTGAACTGATTTTAACTAAAGTAAACAAAATGTACAAGGAAATAAACAAATAATAAAAAAATCGAGCCGAATTTCATGAACTCAAAGTTCATTCGAACTGAACTGAACCAAGCTGAACTATTTTAATTTGAACTGAAGCAAAAATAATGTATTGCGAAATTATAATTGAGTCGAATAATATAAACTTCTAGAGACATATTATTTGAACTGAACTAAATTAAACTAAACATTGGAAATAAAAAAAAGTAAGTAAAAAAAATATTTGTAAAAAATAATATTTAGGAATACACTGAACTGAACTGAAATAAATTTATATTTACTGAACTGAAAAAAATTTAAATTTACTGAACTGAACTGAACTGAACTGATTTACAGATAAACTCTGGTAATTTACAGATAAAAGGACATCATCTACACTTAATGACGGTAGAGATTAGAGAAGACAAATTTGGAATTCTGATTTTTATTATTATTATTAAGACTTAATTTTTGATAAAAATTGGTTCAAAATCATAGTTTTTTTTTTAGTATTTTGAAAGGCCAAAGCTCAAATGTGCATGGAGGAGCAGAACTCAGCAAGAAACAAAAATGCAAATTTGGTATTCTAAAATTTTTAATTACTATAATATTTAGGTTTTGTTTGCTTGAGTTTTTATTTATTAAATAGAATAGAACTGAAATATATTTAATTAAACTGAAATAATTGAGAGTTAAGAGTTAGGCCCTGTTTGCTAGAGGTTATTTCCACTATGTACTGAACTGAATTGAACTGAACTGAACTGAAGAAAAAATGATTTATTGAAAAATGGAATCAGCATAACTGAAATAACCTGAATTTCATCAATTACATTTGAACTGAACTGAACTGAACTAAACTAAACTAAACTAAACTGAACTGAATTGAACGGAACTGAACTGAATAGAACTGAATAGAACTGAACTGATCTAACAAAACTGAGCGCATGTCTCTCTATCCAACCACTTACGCAGCATCGTTTGGTTGAGGATAAAGCTGAATTCTGGTTTGAAGTACATAGAAGAAAGCTAGTCACGAGCAAAAACGTTGCAGCCATCTCCAGAAGCCGTTAACAGCCGATGGGTTTTGTAGTTCATAATTATGGGAGTTGGAACTGCGGAATGTTTAAATCTTGTTCGCGCTACTTAGATTCCACGTGGGTTTCGCGGAATACTATGATAGTCATGAGTTCGTCCGATGCACGATTGCGATTACTAGAGCAAGTGGATAAGGAACTAAGAAACGGAGATGAAAGGGGTGCATTGTCCCTCGTCAAGGATTTGCAGGGCAAACCTGGTGGTCTCAGGTGTTTCGGCGCCGCCAGGCAGGTCCGTTCAATTCCCCCAATCTCAAATTTTTCATACTCTACTTTTTCAGTTTGTTATATTCCTGTGGTTGTGGACACCGCTGTTTCACTGACTGTTTTTTAACTGAATTGGTCTTAACTGAAATGTACTCTTAACTGAATTGGTCTAATCTGAATTGAACTGCAGTGGAGTCTAAAAGACCAAGGGTCCCTTTTAATGCATGCTTTGGGATTGATTGAGTATGATGTTATATTTAGGGGTATATCTCTTGATCAGTTCTGCCTTTAAGTATAACATAAACTAGGATAGAAGGCTATCAATGGAACGTGACTTCTTACGTAAATGCAGATTGGTACGTGGGTGATTTGTCCTTTTTATTCCATTGTAATGATGATATTCTCCATGTGGACTAAACATTTGAAGTCTTGCAATCTCATAATTTGTCAGAATTTTACAACTATATTTAGTGAAAGCTTGCCTACTGGTCCTTCTTTGGTATACTTTTGATGGCTACATATGCATCCACAAATGATAATCCATATGGCAGTGGATAATTTTTGATGGAATTTGTAAACTCTTCTGGATGGTATAGAATGATCAGAGAGTTAACGTTTTGACAACTCTGTGCATATATACCGGAAAAAAGTACTACAGTTTGATGTCTCAGACATCATCTATCACAACCTTTGATATATTTGTCCTCTGAACTTCTTCTGTAGAGTTTTGTTTGCAGATACCTCAGAGACTCTATTCTTTAGATGAATTAAAACTAAACGGGATAGAAACCAGATCCCTTCTATCTCCAGTGGACACAACTCTAGGCTCGGTTGAAAGAAATCTGCAAGTGGCAGCTCTGATGGGTGGAATTGCAGCATGGAACGTGTTTCAGTTAAACCCACAGCAATTGCTGATCTTTTCATTAGGATTTTTGTTTCTTGGGACACTGGATGCTGTATGTTTCGTTAACTCCTTACCTCCTTCAACAAGTATAGCTGTTAAGTTTATCATTGTGGGAAGTTTGCATTTTTCTTTGGGGGAAAGAATACAAGTACTAGGTGGTTCTATTTCTATTTCCTAGCTTATATGTATCTGTACTAGATGTGCTATTGGTTATTAAGTTTGATTATTCCTTGCAACTTATAAAGTTGATAAGTAGTATGTATTTAGTAATCCGAGTTTAGGTGCAAGGCTTACTGTTTCAGTTTTTAATTAGTTTAGCTACACTAGGTGTGCTGTAAGATTACATTTTCATAGCCTTATTCTGATGAGCTAAAAACAATCGACTCACGACTTTAGCTATCAGTTAAACCATCACCTTCAGACAACCTGGTCTGAGAAATTAGAGTCACTCTAGCTATGAATATGATGAATCCATTTTCTTGTTCCTTCTTATTTATTAACTAGTACTAATTTATTTTATATTTACTAGGCAGGAAAGAGAGATGAAAAACGGTTTATAATTTGGACTTTCATTGATTAATGTCCTGAGAATAGATGACGTTTGAGCTGCATATGGTTTCTTAGGAGCCTGACTGTTTCTTTTCTGAACATGAAGCTTCCTCTTATATTGTATTTAGCTAAGCTACATTTTATCACATAGGACTATGCTTTTTATTTTGTTGCAGAAATGTCCTCTTATTTGCTTCTTCTTGCGCCCATGAATGCCTTCCTGAAATATGCAATAATTTTTTATCCATTATTGAAGTTGTGATACACAGGTCTCATTGAATGGAGGATTTAGGGGCTTGCTACTTGATACCATTGGTCACACCGTTAGCCAAAAGTATCACAACAGAGTTATTCAAGTTCTCTCTCTCTCTCTCTCTCTCTCTCTCTCTCTCTCTCTCTCTCTCACACACACACACACACACAAATATATCTGTATCTCTCTCACACACACAAATTTATATATGTTATTGTATACGCATTTAAATTATATTGTATACACACATTTGAATTTTACTCACACCGTCACACGCATGCAAATGAATCGTGGACCTTATTCTTGTTTTAGCATCATACTCCTCCAAAAATACCGTCTTTTGTTTATTAGATAGTCATTGCTCAAATCTATAACGTGTTTCTTGTTTCTAAAACTTGACATAGCATGAAGCCGGCCATTTCTTGATTGCCTACTTGCTAGGAATCCTACCCAGAGGGTACACACTAACTAGCTTGGATGCTTTCAAGAAGGAAGGATCACTTAATGTCCAAGCAGGAACAGATTTTGTGGATTTTGAATTTAATGAAGAAGTAAGTTATCTTAAAAGACCTTCGTAGATCTATAGATTCTATACAATACTCACTGGGGGTAAAACCAAACACACCTGGCTTATTACCCCTGGTGCTACACAGATACCCTTCTGTTTTACATAGATACTCTTAATGTAAGCAAGGCTGTGCTTCTCTGCAGTCAAACTAATTTGACCTGTTTGGAATCTATAGTAGAGTTCTCTTCGTTGTTCAAAATATGTGTTAAGTTTTGTTCTCACATTAGATTCTATGCTATTTTCTACAGGTAAGCAGGGGAAAGATATCAGCAACGGTAGCCTATATTATTATATACAATATTTTTAACATCAAATTTGACTCCAGAGTGACGTTTCACACATACTTTATATCATTCAGATGCTGAACAGATTTACATGCATTGCTCTCGCTGGTGTGGCAACAGAATACCTTCTCTTTGGTTATGCTGAAGGTGGCCTGACAGATATTAGCCAGGTTTGTTCTCCTTCTCAGTTCCTTTGCTGCAACCCCTATTGCAATTTAGTGTTATATAATCAGTGGCTAGCTTTTACTAAGTATAAGCAATTAGCATTTAGAATACATGTAATGGACTCCAAAGCAAGTTTCTTAAATGCATATGGTATTAGGCTCTGAAAATTAACTCCCTCTTTTGCCTTATCCGTATACAAGTTCTTTACTCGAACCATACTATTGGGCTTTGGATAACAAGGGACAATTTACTTTGGTAAGCTTATTTTTAGAGGCCTGTCCTGGACTGGATGCCTTTTTTAACATGCTAATGAAAACAAATTTCTGCTATAAGCTTTGTTTAGATCTCTTTCAGTGTTTTCATTTTTGGGACAAAGCCAGGAGATAAGTGCATATATCAAAGCCTGGCTATTTGCTCATTTGAATTCCTAACATGGCTGAAGAGAGAATGAATTTAGACATTGAAAGTTATTTATTTTAAATAATTTTTATATCGGATCAAAATATTTTCTAGAAGTTTCTTTTCTGTATAGTTGCTGTAGTTCCATTTAGGTTGGAGAAGAGTTACATGGTCAGTTGAGTTGATTATCTAGAATGACTTAAATGGCTGCTGATGTTATATTTTCTCACAGTTGGACATGCTTTTGAAAAGCCTGGGATTTACTCAAAAGAAAGCTGATTCTCAAGTCCGATGGGCTGTATTAAACACTGTTCTTATTTTGCGTCGTCATGAAGAAACACGAGCCGAACTTGCAGATGCTATGTCTGAGGGAAGATCCGTGGGAGCTTGCATTGACATTATAGAGGAGACAATTAAGGATGATAATATTTAGTTCTATATCACAAAACACTATGGAAGCTGCTTAATTTAGTGGCCTAGGTAGCCAAAAGAATAAATTTCCAAGCTCATTGGGATCCGTACATATAACTTGTGATATACAAAAGTACCTCGTTTCTATTGAAAGAAACAAAACAAAAAAAGGTAATAAGAAACGATTTTGAAATTAAAAAAATAAAGTTTGAGAATATTTTGAAATTTATAATTCACTATGGTACCAAAACCAAACTAGCGGCCGCAATCGCTCAACTTAAGAATATCATCATTAACATCAACCTGCACCTGGCATTTGGATTATTAGGGGACCATTTGAATTATTACCCAACTAAGAGCAAGTCCAACAGCTTCCCTACAAGATTCTCCAAAATATAGTATTACATCTCCATATTCCCTATCTTTTTTTGCTTCCCTAGTGTGGGGATTAGAATTTAATGATGTGCATTAAATTTCAGTATTTTATCTCTTTATTTCTGTTTTTCACTATTTAAATATATTTTGAAATCTTAATATTTAAAATTACGTATAATGAAAAAATGTGAAAAATATTTATTATTAAAATACACATTACAACGAACATAACATTCAAATTTATATGCATGCGAACATAGTCATTTAAGTTCTTGTTGCGTTTATTATAATATGAAAATTAAGAATAGATTATTTTTATAATTTTTTGTTGTGTATAACTAAAGATATTTACATTTGAAATGTATACTTAATTTGTTAAAAAATAAAGACAAACACATGAATAGTCATAAATGCAAAAACATTAAATTTTGTTTCCCTAAATATTTCTCTCCCTACCGATTTGTGGAAGTAACATGGGGATTTTGAAGAAATCCCCAAGTTGGGGAAACTGTTGGAGCTGAAAAATGGGTCAAATTCCCTAAATTTATTGAAATTTCCCAACTTGTGGAAGCTGTTAGACTTGCTCTAAAAAAAGTTATTTTGAATTATTACTCTAGATTCCTGCTACCTTTGTTCGTCTGCCACCGATGAGAGCACAGTGCCTTCCTTTACAAGGACAGAAGCGCCATTACAAGGATAGAAGCGCCCCGAAATAAAACTACTTTTTATTCTGCGACCTCATTTTGACTGGATGTAATAAAAAGGCTTTACTGTTTATGAAATCGATTTTCCAAAAGTCGACTTTAAAATCTATATTTCGAATATCGATTATGAAATCAATTTTTCAAATATCGACTTTAAAATCAATTTTTCGTTTGTCGATTTTCGAAAAATCGTTTCTTCTAGTTTGAGAATTTAAAAATAATCACGGAATTCTAGGAATATTTCTTTATTAGGAGATTACTGTTGGAATTCGCCCCTAGACATTGATTAGTTTACTCTCAAAGAATTATTCACTACTATATTATGCATATTCTTCATTGCACGAAGTCTATAACACGGGGTTTTCAAAAAACAAATAATAATAATAATACTCGGGCATAGACCAATTCTATATATTTATTTAATAAAATAACTAATAATAGTCCACCGGGCAATGAAGAATATTCATGTGATTCATTTACAAAGTTGGCTGACACTATCTAGCACCTACAACAACCAAAAAGTCTTCTATGTTCATGAGCTAGTACATTATTGCTTTCAATCCTCAAAACCTTTCTTGAGATCAATCCAACATTGTCTTGAGATCAAACGTTAATGCAACTCGTAAGTCAAGCATGGCCTCTCTTTATAAAATAAATGTCAGTATAAAGTAGCAGCTCACATACAAAATAAATATCAGTATATAAACTATAAAGCAATATTATATTTGAGGTTGCAGTTACTGCAAGTACAAATTCACTAAGGAACAATGTTCAGGTGAAACAAATGTTTACCTAATACTTACAAACCTAGTAAGACAGTAGAAGAAAAAATACTCCAAAAATCATCACCCAACCCCCAATTTATTTAGTATTGGTGCAGAATGCATATTCAAATAATTGGAAGATACAAAGAACAGTATACAAAATAAATTATTGAAATTGTTCCATTACTTTCACATGAATATTATTTCTAGCTCATGTCAAAACAAAACTTCAAGTCTTCAACGAAAAAGGTGTTTATGAACCAAAAGCAATGAGACATTTTGAAAGCTAAGAATTTTGTTTTAAAAGTCCAGCATTTATCATCGAACGAACTATCATATCTATATTCATCTACACAGTCTCTCAAAAGTCTAGGCATAAAAATAAGCAGAGTCATGCTTGTAAAACTAAACACAATATATAGTTACAACTTTACTTACCTGCAAGGTTATTGTCTCTGAATGTTTTTCCCATCACCAAGAACTTCCTCAAGGTAAGCAATGCCTGCCATCTCTAATATCAATCAACTAAAATTCTTTCAAATTTTGGAGTCAATGGTAACTATAAACAAATCTTGCATTAATGAATCAAGATTGGCTGCCAAAGAAATCCACCTTGGCATAACTCAAAAATAAAATAAAAATGGTTGTAGTACATAGTCCAGGGAAATCTGTTACCCATAAGACACATTTGAATTTAAAAACATGTTTTCTAAGGGAAAAGGATGGAACAACTTGAGCTTACATTAATAACACAACTTTACTATAAACATTTGATCTTTACCCTTTTTCAAGAGTATATCAACACCCATTGCTAGGTAAAAGAATCTTCACGTGGCAGCTAACCAACTTTACATATACACCACCCCAGCTCGATCCCCTGCACAACTACTTTTGGAAGAGTGAATGAGTGGAGGAAATTGTATTGGGAGATGGAAAAGTAAATTATGTGGATGAAATTAATCTAAAATTTACTAAATAAGGAAAGTGCCAATTAAATGAAACCATCCCAAAATGGCAATAGTGCCAATTAGACAAAACAAGAGGGAGTAGAGAATTCAGCTACACACCCTTTTTGTCTAATATATACACCTCATAGAATAGAAATCCACAAACAAAACTAATTATTGTTTACACACAAAAGGCAATCAAATATGATCACATTTGATAAAGTATGAATTAATAAATTATGAATTCTGATAGTTCTATTAATCTATTTTGAATCATAAATTCTAATTAAATGATTTAATCTAAAAATAGCTTGTAAAGGCCATCAAGGTGGGAAAAAAAAGGTGAAACAGTAAAGTTGGCTTGCTGATAAGCTGCAGGGAATCAAAAGTTGATTGAATGAGAGATAACAGTGTCGGAAAAAACAAACCATAGAAGCAAATACCACTATCATGCTCCCTTACTATGAGCCTCTTCCTCTGCATAAATGATATAAATCCAAACAAACGATTAAATTCTGAGGAAAAAATATGAACAAAAACAGACATTCAAATGAATGGGTGGACCGTGAATTTAGACTATATGAGTAATAAGCTATTCGAATTCCATTGCAAAAACACAAAACTGCCGCAAAACAGAGGAAATTCAAATCTCACACGATTCTGCATCATCCATGTACTTAGCCTTTTTTTGATGGCTGATTATACCAATGGATAAAACAGACAGAAGATGTTAGAAGATTAGCATTCTTGACCAGTTCTCTCAGTGACATTTCATCGAACACTTTATGATCATGTTCACAGTTGTTTTGGACAAATCCCACAAGATATAACAATAGGATTACGGGGAAATCAAAACCAAATTAAATTAAATAATTTCAAACTGTGGAGTATAATATAATTGAAACTAAAATTATTCAAACTAAGTTTTGTACTGATTTACGAAAGAAAAAGAGCAAACCTTTTTTGGAAGAGTGAGAAAATTAGATGCGATCCACAGTTTGAAAAGGTTTGAAAGAGCAAACCTTTTTTTTGAAAAGCCTGATGCAGAGGAGGAAAGAAGATTATGTGCGATCCATTGAAAAGAAAGATTGCAGAAGAAGAATGGAGGAGTGGAGGAGAAGAAGGGTCCAGAAAGCTGGGAAAAGAAACCGATGAAGAGTATCGAAGAAACTCTGGTTTCAGTTTTTCATTTCAAGTTTTTTTTCAAATGGGGATTATTGTAAGAGCACCACGTGGCTTTAGAGCCGCTGCTATGTATAGTATGAAACTTGTACAGATGATATATTGAAGAAAATCATGAAAGGCGGAAAAAGAACTGCAAGGGAAAGTGCACCTGAAAGCGAGCCAACGTTGGTTAGCCCGGATCCAAGCTCCAATTCAGCAAATGATGCCTTATTCTGGCTTGTCAGAACCTGCCCGTCCCAATGAAGGTAGTGGTATCTCAAGTCCGGGCATAAATGGAAACCGAAACCGACCAGTTTTGGTAGCGTTCTGTTCTGTCCAATTTTTATTTTTATTTTTAACTCAGCATAAATGGGAAATATATAGAGCAACGGGGTCCATAAAAGGTAAGAAAAGAGCAGAATAATTAAAAGAGCAAGATGGAATGCTTGTGTTTTTTCTGGATTTTGGTCCATAATTTAGACCATAAACTCTGAAAAATGCAAATAAATATATCAGTTATGAGGTTGAAGTGAGAAACAGGATAACGCAAAAGATGCCAAAGAAACAACTAAAATGTTCACTACCTTTCCCGGAAACAGATAACTAATCCTTGGATTCATTTATACAATTAGTCCATAACTATGACCATAAACTCTGAAAAATGCAAATAAATATATCAGTTATGAGACTGAAGTGAGAAACAGGATAACGCACAGATGTCAATGAAACAACTAAAATGTACACTACTAATCTAGCAGGCCTTTTGCTCAAGCCACAGGCCACATTGGATCTAAATAACCAAGTAACACAAATAATATGACTTCAGATAAATTAGTACTCTCGCTGAGAATCCAGTGACAGAGAGGGGGGGAGAGAGATGCCCAATCTGAAAAACACTCAGCACAAATAAACTGATATCAACTCGTAATCGAAAATATGCAGGCGCAGTCATCATCCCCAACATCAAATCAAATCAAATCAAATCAAGCTGAGAGAGAGGGGGAGAGAGAGAGAGAGGGAGAGAGAGAGAGATGCCCAATCTGAAAAACACTCAGCACAAAGTCATACCTATAAACTGATATCAACTCAAAATCGAAAATATGCAGGCGCGGTCATCATCCCCAACATCTCCATCCTTCTCTTCTTGTTGTTGCTCTTCTGCAATATCTTCAAGGGTAAAATTGTAAATACGAGCGATGCTAAAACAATTACGTACTTATTTTTTACCGATTTTTTTCCATTCCGACATAATTATGCTATGCTGAAAAATTAACCTCATCATCACCAAATAAGTTGCGATTAAGCTAAATCTCATCCTTTAGGCTTCACCTCCAATCTAAATCTCATCTAAATTTAGCCTAAAGGATGAGATTTGGACATGAAAACAACTATCAGAAAGCACATAGTTAAAAAGAAACAATTAGCAAAAGGCTAAAGACAAATGAAACCCGTTGAGGAAATGATATATTTCTTCTTTGCCTCTCTATAATAATCCGTGAAAGCAATAATAGGCAGATAATACCAATAAACCCATTATTATCACCGACTATATAGAAAAACAAACTAAACAAATTAACCTCTTCCCCGTCTTCTTCCTTCGTCTCTCTTCAGCACCATCCTTATCTTCTTCTCTGGCCTCTAAGTCATTTTCCTCCTCAGCATCACAGACTATGAGCCCACGATCCTCCTACTCGCCATGTCCCTACTCTGCTCAGAGAAGCCCGCAAACAAATGCACCTTAACTAAATCACAAAACTAGCAGTGACATCCACTTAAATATGCACTGTTACTTAGAACAATGTTGCAGATTTTTTTAGCTATGATGGCAAGCAAGCAAACACAAAACACAACCCTACCCTACCCTAACTTCTCACTGAACCCCCATCAAATATTCAACTTTCTACCCTTTAATCATCTAATATGTACTTCAGCTTTGCGGCAAAAATATTTGTGACTTAAACCTTCTGAAAGATTTTACATCAGAATTATTGCTTGCTTTACCTTTGTAAAATGTCCAGGAGGTCAAATCGCAACAAGCTGTTTTCAAAAGAACTTCCTGTTCATTAGCAGTTCTCTTAAAGAGACCACACATTAAGGGATGAAGACAATGAGCAACATTTACTAACTCAGTACTCAAAAAGTTCTTTGTTATTCATATATAAGTTCCTAACATATAAGGGGGGAGAGCTTTTTCATACCTTCCTTACTCCAAAATGTGAATAGACATCTATTGCCTGAGCTGCTCCATACCAACAAACCTCAAATAAAGAGAACAAATTTCATTACATTTGACGGCACGTAGAAGATATGAAATTATAAACAGCTTCCAGCAAGCTGTAGCTGAAAGTAATTTTAGTCTAAGGATGTTCTAGATTTATTCTGTTGCCCAATTTTCTGCACATAAAAGATGTCATTTTTACACCAGTAAACCTAAGGCTTTCCTAAATCAGAGGTGCTTGATAGGAAATATTATTTTTTCACTGAGTAACAAGAACCTTTCTATATAAGCTTACTTAAATAAGTAACAAAAGCATACATAAGGTAACGTAAAAACTGAAATCAACCATGATTTAATTACCAGTTCAATTAAATAGATTCGAAATTAAGTACTTCTTTACAAAGAATGGAATTCACTAACTTGCTCTTTGAAAATATATACAAGTTCTTTACTAAAAGGGGAGGTCATTTTGCGTACCTTACTAGCTTCAAATTGTGACAGTCATGTATCCCCTGAAGCTTTTGACCAACAAGCTACATATAATAGCAAGTTATTAGAAAAAAGAGAAGAGTAACCATTGCATTATTACTTATTCACTACCACATACTATATTGCTATAAGGAAAGAACAAATAGGTAATTCCAAACAGTTTTACCTACCAATTCAAAAAATGGATTAAGAAATTAAGAGGTCAAACCTGTGTGCTTCTACCAGGAGTTGAGGTCACACCTGTACACTTCTCCCCCACCAAAGCATTTATGGTTGAACTCTTCCCGACATTCAGATAGCCCACAAATCCTACAATTTTGCTCTTTCCTGCGCTACCACTAGCCCCGACTGATTTCTAATTGCAATAATTCCTTCAGCTTCTGATTGTAGACGCGGCAAAAGTTCCTCCCTCCCACAAATATTTGTATCTGGATTGGTGGATTCTAGCTATTCACAGCAAATGCTGGTGCTCTTCCCTTCCAGAGCTCCAGTAGCCGCATTGGCTGACCAGGATGAATATAATCCGATGCAAGCAAACATATTCTGCCCATTTCTCGGTCAATATAATCCAAGTCAATAATTTGTAAGAAGCTTCTGCGCACAGACTGACAATCTAAACAAGAAAACTCACATAACTGAGCAATGTAAGAGATCAGCCTTATTGACAAGAAGCAGTGTCCTTTTGTGTTCATCAATTTCTTCTACACATGCCAACATTTAAATGGAAATAACAAATAGTCGACATCCTAACTCATACTGCTCTCATGAGCGCACACTACAAGTTAGCGATAAAGTTTATCCTCAAAGTAAAATGACAGTAAACTGACACTTGGTCATATCTAGATAACCCCCAAATCAGGATATAGATAGAAGAGTGGATCACGAGCATCAACAACAATAACAAGTTGGCAGGAACACAACATCAGTATTCTAAAATTTCATATTTTTTCACTTAAATGAAGCAGCAGAGCAGGACTCGTAGGTCCTACGTATCAGGTCACTTCATTCAACCACCCTCAAAAGCTATATCCATACATCTCATTTTCCTCAAGTCAAAAGGAGCTAGCAACAACTTCTCATTTTCCTCAAGTCTGAAAAGGCAACAGCTTGGGTGAAAAAAACGAAGATACCAAACTGGCCTAATTGAAAGCCAAATTTTAACCTTTGTTATTAATTGAATTCATATCCCATGGAATTAGCATATAAATCAAGGTAATATTAACTGTTGTATGGAAGTATGTTCTGAAACCTGACCTTATAAGTCTGTGGTGCCATAACAAAACAGCCTCTTCCTCGTTAGCATTAAGAACTTAAACTGACATTTGGGAATACCATGGATGCCTGTAGAAGAAATATCAATATAGATATAGTGAGACAAAGTAAATGAATAAGATGACAAAAAGCTCAATGGAGGGTGCATGACACGGAGACTAATTGCATACAAATTCTCATCTATTTTCAGCTTCTCAGCTGCTCCCTTCGTTCCTCAGCTGCTCCCTTCGTTCCTCAACTGATTTCGATCAGAAAGCACAAAGTTAGCAAAAGTCTAAAGGTAAATCAGAAGATAATAA
Source organism: Cruciata laevipes (assembly GCA_963678965.1). Taxonomy (NCBI): domain Eukaryota; kingdom Viridiplantae; phylum Streptophyta; class Magnoliopsida; order Gentianales; family Rubiaceae; genus Cruciata; species Cruciata laevipes. The sequence goes on from OY787633.1 coordinate 18,926,315, forward strand.
ACTCATTATTGTCACCAACTACTATAGAAAGTCAAACAAAATATGGTAACCTCTTTCTCTGTTCCTTATTCCTCCGTCTCTCTTCGGCGCCATCCCTATTTTCTTCTTTGGCCTGTTTATCTTCCTCTGCAACATCGCTGACTATGAACCCATCATGCTCTGCACAAAAGAACCCTCATACAAATGCACATTAACCAAATCACACCACTAGCAGTAACATCCAATTAAACATGCAATGTGATGACAGCAAGCAAGCAAACAAACACAAAGCACAACCCCAGGCCCTAAGAAAACATTTCCTCAACAAAGTGATTATAGTCCAACTGAAAAACCTAGTTATTCATCATCAAGTTGTCAATTAGTAAAAACCATTACTTCTCACTGAACCCCCATCAAATATTCAAAATGAAGAGATTGCATTCAATTTTTTAAAAACTTTCAACGCAAACCTGAATCTTCCAGAAGAAGGCGACTTCTTCATCCTTGTCATTATCCTGCACCATAAGGGTAGGATGTTAAAAATGAGCTAAGCTAAAACAACGATTTTATAAAAATGGTATGTTGACATTTCTTCATCCTTGTCATTGTCCTGCACCACAAGGGTAGGATATTAAAAATGAGCTAAGCTAAAACAACGACTTTATAAAGATGGTATGTTGACATTACCCTCATCCTCAGCTTTTCGCCGTCTCCTCAAGTCTCGAAAAACTCCTCATCGTCAGATAATCCAGAATGTTCAGTATACTGAAGTGGCTCCCTGTGCCCATTTCAACCAAGGATCAGACTGCAACTTTTCCTAATAGACATGCAAACACGGATCAGAAAGTGAAAAGATAAAAAGAAATACTTAACAAAAGGCTAAAGACAAAGAAAACCTTTGGTCGAGGAACTGATATATCGGTCTCCTGGAGCAACTCATAATCTTCATCAAGACAATAATTCGTCCCTGCCTCCCCCTATAGTAATCAGTGAAAGCATCATCAATAAGCAGATAATACCTATTATCCCATTATTATCACCAACTACATAGAAAGACAAACAAAACAAGGTAACCTCTTCTGTTTCTTCTTCCTTTGTCTCTCTTCAGCACCATCCATATCTTCTTCTTTGACCTTCCTGCTCATCTCCCTCCTCAACATCACTGACTATGACCCATCATCCTCGTACTCGTCCTGTCCCTTCTCTGCTCAAATTCTTTTTGCAAAAGAGGCACATTAACCAACTCTCAAAGCAGTGAAGTGACATCCACTTAAATGTGCAATGTTACTTAGAACAATGTTGCATATTTTTTTAGCTAGGTCAAGAAAACATAAAACAAAAGCTTAAGCGCCATAAGATAAACATTTCCTCAACTAATTGATCATCATTGTCAATTACTCAAAAGCCTAACTTCTCACCAAACCCCTACCAAATACTCAAAAAATAAAAATAAAAATAAACACTAAATATTGCATTCCTTTTTTTTTCTAAAATTTCAACGCAAACATTGCTCGGTTATACTTAGATTACCTCCATATTAGGTTATCGACAGGAGTGGATCACAATTCATGAGCAGCAACAACCACCATAACAAGTTGACTAGAACACAACGTCAGTATTCTAAAATTTCATACATTTTCACCTAAATAAAGCAGCACATGTAGATCCTACATACCATGTCACTCCTTTCAACCACTATCCAAAGCTGTCTCCATACATCCAGATTCATCTCAAATGACGTCAGCAACAATTTCTTATTTTCCTAAAGCCTGTAAAAGCAACAGTTTGTGTGAATAAAAAAAAAGATACAAAACTGGCCTAATTGAAAGCCAAATATCAACTTCGTTTTTAATTGAAATCATACCCCATGAAATTAGCCAATAAATCAAGGAAATATTAACTGTGTATGGAAGCATGTTCTGAAACCTGACCTTCTAAGGCTGTGGCGCCATAACAAAACAGCGTCTTCCTCGTTAGCATTAAGAACTTAAACTGACAATTGGGAATACTATGGATGCCTGTAGAAGAAATATCAATATAAATATAGTGAGACAAAGTAAATGAATAAGATAACAAAGAGCTCAATGGAGGTGCACGCCTGTGTGGAACATGAAGACTACTTGCATGCAAATTCTCTTCTATTCTTAGCTGCTCCCTTCGTTCCTCAACCTATTTAAATCAGGAAGCGCAAAGTTAAAAAAAGGCTAAAGGTAAATCAGAAGATAATACAATAAACCCATTATTGTCACCAACTACTATAGAAAGCCAAACAAAACAAGGTAACCTCTTTCTCCGTTTCTTCTTCCTTTGTCTCTCTTCGGCACCCATTATTTTCTTCTTCGGCCTCCTGTTCATCTTCCACTGCAACATCGCTGACTATGAACCCATCATACTCGTACTCGTTGTGCCCCTCCTCCACATAAAAGAACTCCCATACAAATGCACATTATTAACAAAATCACAACACAAGCTGTAACATCCAATTAAACATGCAATATGATGACAGCAAGCAAGCAAACAAAGACATGTAATCAGACTTTCAGCAAACAAACACATGTAAAAACATGCAATGCGGCTATGTTAGAGTGTTTCCCTAGCTGAGCTCAGACTTTTGGTGAATTTCAATCAGCAAGCCAGTTTATTTCAAGTGCCCTCATTTTCTCGACTATCATAAGTCATTATCATTTTGCATTCGTGGATATTAATGACATGTCAATTACAAACCAACAACATATACAAACTCAATAACAGAAACAAGATGTTCATACCTCAGAAATCTTGTTGAACTCTTAAGGAAGTCATCCAGTCACATTTGCAGAATCAATGTCCACCACATCCTCCTCCCTGGCTCTATACAACACACAGGCAACGTTGCTTTTAGCAGTGAGAATGGACTCTTTGTAAGATTGGAACTTATCATAAAATAAAAAAATCTCAAGTTTTGGCTTCAACATATTTCAGTTCAGGGCTGATTTCTTGATCTGCCACATTCACACGGCTACACATCTCTTGTTGTTTTCAGCCTGAGCAATGGCCAACAATTGAGCTCTGAAACTCCTCATTTTGGAATGGCTTAACAACAACTTTCTTCATGGCCAGTATCTTAACAGCCCCTTCAACATTTACCGCGCTGCTGCCTTGGCATTTTCCAGCAGTTGGTCGCAGAAACTCCAGAAAAAACAAGCATAAATTAAACCAATGCAACTGGAATAAATAATCAAAACAAGAAGACAGATAAAAAATGAAATCAGACCTTGTAATATTTTGAAGGACCGACCGAGCAATAACCTCGTTTCTGTCTCCAAGTGCCCTTCCCTCCTATGCCTTCCAGGTTCTTTTGCCTCCTTCAGCAACTCCCTCAACAGCACAAGACAACCATCAGAAGAACCATTTTTCACAAATTTAAGAGTTGGGACTTTCATTTTGGAATGACTTGACAACATTTTCTTCAGGTCCGGTTTCTTGATCTTGACAGCACCTCCAACATTCACCGCAGCTGCTGCCTTGGCATTTTGCAGCAGTTGATCACAAAAACTCCAGACAAAACAAGCATAAATTAAGCCAATGAAACTTGAATAAGGAATCAAAACAAGAAGACATATGAAAAACAAATTCAGACCTTGTGATATTTGGAAGCACCCCCGAGCAAAACCTTGTTTCTGATCCTACGCCTGCCATGTTCTTTTGCCTCCTTCAGCAACTCCCTCAACAGCACAAGACAACCATTTCTCACATATGAAATACGATGTCAATTAATTTCTCAACCTATAAAGATCATCCACACACTCAGTGACTGCCCATTTCATTTCTCACATCTGCAGCATCATTGTCCACCACATTCTTCACCTTGGTAGGTCTTTTCCACAAACCACAGGTGCTTTCTTTCCGGCCCTACCACTGTCTATATCCGAATGAGAACTTATTTCAACTAAACCTGCTCTCTTTCATCATACATATACAAGGGGTCATTAACTACAGAACCAACACAGTGAATTTGTCCTCAATAACAGAAAATGATGATGGCCAGATAGCACATGTAAGTACATGTATCTCAGCTTATTTCTTTTCTGTTTTTTCTGATATTATTTTTACTAGAGAGTGACTAAAGTACAGAAAATTAAGTTAGGCTTCCATTTCCATAATAAGAGGTTGCTGGCAGAATTCAGGTAGGCAAGTTATTCTTACCTTTTGATAAAGTTTTCTTTCTCGGCCACATGGATTGAATCCTGCATGCATACCTTTCGCTTTCAATGACTCCAAACACCATTTCACCCTCTTGAAATTATGCTTTGCAATCCTACATGCATACCTTTAATAATTCAAAATACAGATTTCAGAATGCAAAAAATAAGGGAACAGGTTAGATAGAAACCCACGAAAGAAGTTTCCACTTTTTAATTTACCAGCCTCGGCGCCCAAATTAGGTATCTTTTAAACTTCACTGCTGATTTAGGCAGCAAAACTCTCCAACTGTTTTCTGCAAACAAAGCCATCCCACTTAAATCAGTTGTAACCTTAGGAAGCCATAAAAATAATCAAAGTGGCATCACAAATTTAATACAGGAAGTAAGCCTAAAAGTTTTAGTGGACATAGCACACACTGTTTTAGAACAACAAATATACAATAAACACTACAATCATCAACGATGCAACTTTGAGAAACACAATCCCCACAGACTACATTTACATTAACGTGGAAAGAGTAAATCAGTTGTTTCAAATTTGCAATTTGTATAGGACAACCTTACACAAAATCCTTACATTCATTACAAATGAAGCTCCAATTAACACTACCATAAAATGAAACTAATGAAGCTCCAAAACAAACATAGTAGAATTCAATGAAACAATTAATCGAAAATTTTTAAGAACATTTTATAGGCTTCTTTGTAATACCATCAATGGAAAATACAGCATAAAAGTTTAAATGAATAGAACCTATAAGTTGCACCCAATAAAACAAGCCCTGGACGTACTCTTGAGTCTCTGACTATGTAATCATTCATGCCATCATGTAAGAAATTTGATAATCTGATAAACTTTGGGTTCCAAGGACCTGCCAGTAAAAAATAAATTACAATCACTACAGAATTGCATGAACAACTCAATTAATTGACCGTACTAAGTTATATGCAAGATCCCGAGATTAGTAATTCTAAAAGGGCATATTGTGCAGGTAAAGCAGGAAAAATCCCTTTCTGGACAAAAACGAGTGAACCGCAGATCTAGTAACCAGCAATCTCATCAATAAATCCCAAAACAAGAAAACCCCTAGAAAATTAATCCCAAAAAAACCCCCAAATCTCAAAAACTACAAAAGGGTTAGCGGACATACGCGAAGCCGCGAAAAGGGGCATAATCGAGTATGAAACCAAAGCTCCGCTTCTCTCATCTCTTCATCGGTCTCACCGAGCGTAAAATCAAAGAACCTTGGAGCAGAAAACTTGGACTCGGCATCAATCATCAACGTGCCGGTGCCGATTTTATCTTCTTTGATGGCTGCGTACATGACGGGGGCGAATTTTTCAGGTGTAATGTGGATAGGAATGGTAGATGAGTACTAAGGGGAGAAAGAAACGTAAAATATAATTACCGGCCTAGTTCAACGGTCTGATTTTTGAAAAGTAAGGAGAGAAATTGGTCTTTGTACTAGTATTATGGTATTGCCGTATTGGTAAATGGGATGATCATGGGTCTAGTACCCGACCCGGTGGGTCTACATCGGGTCGGATTTGTATTTTATTTTTTCAGACCCATCGGATTTGGTCGGGTTTGGATCCAATGTTTACTAAATGAGTTTGGGATCAGATCATAAATATTAGAACTCAGACCCGACCCAAGACCCATCAATTAATAATATTGTAGCATATTACTGAAATATAAATAATAAGTAAACCAATTCGAGTTTTATCTCTTTGATTCCCTGTTTTACTACAAACCAGAATGTTTTGACATCCGAGAATCTCATTTACCGCGACACTAATTCTGATTCCTCTCCAAAACAAAAGACACTTATCTTTCAACTCACCTAAATAACTTTAGGAGGTTGCTCCATGAAGGTCCATTTTTCTCTTGCATGTCCGTATTTTTACCATAATACCCTTAATATTGTTAAGACAAAAAATGGGCTTGAAATCATAGGGTTCCATCATGGGTCATTATGGTAAAAATACGGACCTGCAAGAGAAAAATGGACCTGCATGGAGAAATTGCTTAACTTTACCTGATGCTTATGCAATTACTTCCTAATTTGCGCATTATTGATATATATATATATATATACATATATATATATATATGTATATATATATATATATATATATATATATATATATATATGAATGAGCTTTTGTCTGCGCCCAATATTTTTGTTTCTAATCTCATGGGAATCTATCCCAATAATATTTTTATGAATATGTGTTCCTTGGAATGATATGAACATTTGATTGACTTTGTATATTAATCATTTTGATATTTTCTCATTTGGATCACGATCTAGAAGACTTGCAAAAGTGGTGTTGCAAGCGAAGTGTTCGGTTTCTTGAAGAGATCATTTTGCCAACACTTATTATATTCTTGATGTAGTTATTATGTATGACATTGTTGTGTATTGTTGATTGAAAATTAACCATGTTAGGTCGTAGACCATCTAAAAGTAAAACTATAAATTTCTCACTATTTTATTTTCAAAAATAAATTCAAAAAAATAATGTGTAAAAGATTGATAATGAATTTTAATATTTTTATTTCAAAAAAATTATACCATTAACGTTATACCAAAAATGTTTTTTGATGTAATATTTTCTGCTATTAAATTGCTCAAAAAGTTCATACAACTGATTTGGCCATCACTCCAAGCCAAACTTTCAACAGATATAAATAACTAAGCAAAAGGAGAAAACAACTATTCTACGACTATGATCATAACTAGTTGAGAGAAATTTTCAAAGGCCCCCCAACGTTATCTGAACTTTCACTTTGGCCCCAAAACGTTTTTTGCTCTCAATTTGGCCCCCCAACCATACGATTTTCCATCATTTTGGCCCCCTAGGCCTAACGTTGGCGTTAAATCAATTTTCCGTCACTTCCTCCAGGGGTAAGCTCGTCTTTTTCTGTCATCTTTGGCTGCCATCTCCTCCGTCTCTCACCTCTTCTTCTTTGATCTCCCAAATCCTCATCCCCATCTCTCACCTTTTCTTCTCTGATCTCCCAAATCCTGGAGTTCAATCGAAGAAGGAGCACAGAGCCATGATTTGCCGTTGATCTTTTCACCATCAGCTCATGTGGATTGGAGATTCAGTCCTTTAAGATCGATCTTGAAGGAAGGAATGAGGGGTGGAAGGAGTCAACCACAACCCCAATCGATTCGTAAAGCATCCATCCTTATTTAGGAGAAAAGGTAAAACCTTACTTTCAGACTTGGGGGTTCATAGATATGATCGATTGTGCTAACATAAACTGATGGGAATGCATGTTGTTTTAAAGTTATGATGTTAAGAATGATTAGAGAAATTATAAAAGGGGAGTAGTGAATGTAAGGAAAACTTGAAATCTGGAAATTTTCATTAAAATCTGAAGCACTAAGCTTCGGAAGATTGTAACCTGCACCCCATAGGTCTATTTGGAATAAAACTGGTATCACTGGAAGCCCAAGAATCATGACTTTAATTTGAATAAAAAATCGTTCAATTTGGTTTAGAAACGAGGGAGAAAAGGAGTTTTGAAACTCTGCCCTCTTTCATCAATATTGCAGCAGTAACCTGAACTTTAAAAATCCAAAATTAATTAGCCATAACTCCAATTTTGTCGATTGATGAACCTGTATAATCTTTGTAGAATAAACTTGAGTTTGGAACTTGAAATTAATGAAAAAGAATAGGTAATGAATTATATAATCGATGTTGAAGTCTGCTGTGACAGAACTTCTGCAGCACAGAATGAACATACTTAAAATCACCGTATCTTGTTAACCGTAACTCCAATTTTACTGAATTTTATACCTGTACAACCCTTGCAATATGAACTTCATAATGGAGTCTTGAGTCATCCAAGTTAACCTATAAATGAGTGAGAAAATCAAATTCTAACTCTGCTGCATGTTTGAGTTGGTGATTGATAATGGGAAAGTGGTGAGTTGGTGATTTGAGCTACTAGTGGTGAGTTCAATATAACCGGACACAGCTCATTTTTCCGGCTGCATTGGCCTCTCTACTTGTTCTCGGTGCTTATCGGGTTTTGCTAGACAGTTTAAAGAACAGTGAGTTGCATTTTCTCTTGCAGTCAAGTTCTGCACCAGACAGAAGGGTGAGGATTCCCATTGTTGTTTCTGAAGATGAGGTGGTTCCAGATTCATGCAATGTGTTTGATGGAAAGTGGGTTAAGGATAATCTGAGCTATCCTTTGTATAGAGAAGAGAGCTGTCCTTACTTAGTGAAACAGGTGACCTGTGTGAAAAATGGCAGACCTGATTCCTCGTACCAGAACTGGAGGTGGCAGCCTAATGAATGCAATTTGCCCAGGTAAATGATCTGCTGATTCGTGTATACATTAGTGATTTCAAATTTTGTGAACATGAAACATTCTGAAATGTGAAGGTTTGATGCATTGAAGTTGTTGGAGATTCTGAGGAATAAAAGGCTAATGTTTGTGGGAGATTCGATTCAGAGAGGAATGTTTGAGTCCATGATCTGTTTGGTTCAATCTGTTATTCCGGAAGGAATGAAATCTCTAGAAAGAATTCCTCCAAGAAAAGTGTTCTTCATTCAGGTATGCATTAATGTTTTTCGTTAAGATTAATGTAGTTATGAAATTGTGTGTCTTGGACTCTCATAGTTTTATTTGACTTCAATTGCATGATCGACTAGATGCACATCTTGAACACTTCCTTTCTCAGAAAGCTAGTGACAAGGATTTATTGGCACACAGTGGGTTTTCAAGATCAACCGGAGTCTGGGTTTTCCGAATTGGTCGCGCCGATGAATTTTGTCACATCGGCAGCTTTTTGATTAGGCTCTGGTCTTCTGCCCGACCGCAGCTTATTGATGGGTTAGCGGCGATGGCGGCGGCTTCTGGGAAAAAATTGACAGAAAAAGACGATTCTACCCCTCCAAGAATTGACAGAAAAATGATTTAACGGCCAAGTTAGGGCTAGGGGGCCAAAATGATGGATAATCGTATGATTGGGGGGCCAAATTGAGAGCAAAAAAAGTTTGAGGGCCAAAGTGAAAGTTCAGATAACGTTGGGGGGCCTTTGAAAAATTCTCTCTAACTAGTTCATCAAGATATTGCTAGCATAACTATCATGAATGCGCTTCCATTCCATCTGTCCTTGCATATCTTGCTAAATCCGCATCCACCTTTGGAGCTTTGGTCTCTTCAACGTTCCATTTCTGTCTCCAGCTCGTATATGAATACGATTAAGGGAAAATCCACCGAAGCATATCTGCGAATTGACATGTCAAAACACAGGTCTACCCCGGTTTAGTTCCTATAGAAATCAAATAAGTCATATGTAGCCTGGTCTGAGCATGCTTATAATCTTCTTCAATCTAGCCCGTCAAGTCTTTAGATAATGTCATGGGCCAAGGTTGGGTAACTGGTTTTACCCAGCAGCCCAACACCTCTGAAATACCAAAGGTAATCAGTGCGGTACCTACGACATATGTACAAGTTTCATACTAGGGTCATAATCCCTCATCCAGTCCGTCAAATATTTTTGATAGTGTCATGTGCCAAGGCTAGGTAACTGGTTTTTACACCAGCATCCCAACACCTCTGAAATACCTAAAGGTAATCAGTGCGGTACCTACGACATATGTACAAGTTTCATACTTGAGGTAAAACCCCTCAACCATTCCATCAAATCAGATAGTGTCATGGGCCAAGGCTGGGTAACTGGATTTTATACCAGCAGCCCAACACCTCTGAAATACCAAAAGGTAATCAGTGAGGTACCGACGACATATGTACAAGTTTCATACTTGGGGAAAAACCTCTCAACCATTCCATCAAATCAGATAGTGTCATGGGCCAAGGCAGGGTAACTGGTTTTTATACCAGCAGCCCAACACCTATGAAATACCAAAACGTAATCAGTGCGGTACCTACGACATGTGTACAAGTTTCATACTAGGGATATATCCCCACAACCCATCCGTCAAGTCTCTAGATAGTGTCACGGGCCAAAGATGAGTAACTGGTTTGACAACAGCAGCCCAACACCTCTGAAATACCAAAGGTAATCAGTGCAGTACCTACGACATATGTACTAAGTTTCATACTAGGATCCATTCACACCATCCTCAACATCAATCAGAGGGGTCACCTCTGAAATACCAAAAAAGTTAAAAGAGCATCATATCCCATAACCTCATTCTCTCGAGTGTGTGGAGGATATTACACCATAGAGAATGGGACAAGAGAATGAGATTATGGGATACTCCTACTCTCAATTTGGATCATCTTTTTCAACCTAAATACTCATCGTGTATTCAAGTGATTCGACGTGTCATAATTTTAAATACTCAAGATTGGACGAGATTTTTGCAAAATAAATACAATGAAAATAATGCAACTCTTTTATTATTAATGCTAGAGGACTTTCTACCATTTTCATTAAAGATGCCCGTTATCCTTTATTTGTGTGTCATGCAAACTTTGGTTGTGAAGAAGATGAAATCTAAATATTTTATACCATTGACTCCATTCTTAAGCAGTTTTAGAAAAGTTATTATTGTTGCAGTGTTATGATCAGTACTGTTGGAGTTACAATATTGAATTTCCTATGACGGTGGTGGTGTTGGTGAAGGTATGATGAGCAGACCCGCAATACATTCGGTGGATGCTTCTTCGACCGGAAATTACGCGTCAAAGGCCCTAACTCTTAGGGTGAAGGACATTCAGGTCATGGCTTCCTTTGCCTTTGTTAGCTTGGCTTTCTATTTCCCCTCTGTCACCGCATTAAAACTCCATTATTTCTTCAATTTCATTATACACTAAACGATGTATTTGCTGCAAAAATTTTGAGAAATTAAATTTTAGAGTTGCAAAAAAATAATTTCATGTGAGTTTGTGACCTACCATACTATAAATTCTATGCCCGCCCTGATTGTACCTCTTGGTGAGGATGCATAAATTATCTCTACAAGGTAAATATTTTGAGATAAATATTATACTCCAGTAAATTTATATCTTCATTAAAGTGGTTCACAATTAACTTTAATATTCGACTCTCCAAATTCTTTATTGATGATTGACTATATCACTACTCTCCATTTTGAAAGACCTCTATATAGAAAATAAATTTTTCAATTTACTTCCAAATTCAACGCTATGCGTAATTTGATTTTAATGATTCCTTCTGTCATTTTTCCTCTACAATCAACCCAACGTTGCATGAAATAATATAAATCTGAGATATAAAGGCAGTATGACCGAAAAGAGAGTGCACATCCAACTCTATAGAATTCTGATATTCACATTTGGATTGAGCCCTTAGAATTTTGAGGTGGTCTCTGAGGAGACCGTCTACATATGTAGACCAGAGACTGATTTGTAAGTAGTGTAATTTATCAAAAACGCGGAGGGACCAATTTGCAATTTTTGAAAAGTTAAAAAAATCACGCGCTACAGTAACTTCGCGCGTGTACAGTGTTTTTGCTATAGTACATGAGAGTTTTAACCCAAAACCTTACCGCTACAGTAAGATGAGGGATTTAACTCAAAATATAAAATTTACTACAGTGTCTGCTACAGTAACATGAGGGATTTAACCCAAAGCCTGAAGTTTATTACAGCCACATGAGGGATTTAACCTAAAACCCGAACTTGTAATTTAGAAGATGATCATTATAACATAACACAAGATCTATTTCCACAACCCAATATGCTAAATCCACAACCCACTTAGTGATAAATTTACTTAATCACCCCTCATTAAATTTAGGATTTAATTAACATTTATTATATCATTTAAATTCCTTAAGTTTTGAATAATAAATTTTGGATTCAAGTTTTTGTTAAATTTAATTGTAGGCCCAAGAAATTCTCAAAACCTTCAACACTCATTCAACACCTTCAAATGTAGGCCCTATTTGCTATAACATATTTCTTGGTGTACTGAACTGAATTGAACTGAACGAAACTGAACTGAAGTGTATATTAATGTATTAAAAAATGGAATTAGCATGACTGAATTAATATGAATTTCATCAAATTACACTTTCACTTTCACTGAACTGAATTGAATTGAACTGATCTACAGATAAGCTCTGACAAACATGATGTGAATTTAGTCAATTTACTTATTAATCTGAATAGCTACGTGAAATTTATAGAGAAAGTTGATAAGAATATTTTATACTATATATAAAGAGTGGGGTACATTTCATGAATTAGAGTTTGATTAGGACTAAGTTTCATAATAATAGCTAACTAAAATTAAATTTTAATAAGGGATATTTTAGTAAAATTTACCCTAAATGGGTTGTGGATTTAGGATATTGGGTTGTGGAAATAGCATCCCCTAACATAAAACATGAAGAATTTAAACCAAAACCTTGAAGATTTTTATTACCTAATAAACTGAACTTGTAACTCAAAAGGTGAGGCTCTGGATCCTCTATACCACTCTTGTATACCATCCTCTGTACCACCAACCACGTGATGCCATGTGTTAAATCTAACTTAACTCCCACCATGACTCTAACTCACCTCACTAACTCTGATTAACATGATTAACTAATTTATTATTAAATTATTTTAATTTAGACTTTTCAAATTCCTTACAAATTCCTTTTACGCGAATATTTTTCACAAAATATACCCCATCGTCTTCATCCGAACGAGAATCCTACTGAACGTGAACGAGAAGATAATCACCACTTGGCCGGAGAATATAACTGATAAAACTCTCTCAGAACGAGAAGAGATGGAAGACGAGCAGCTTAATTCATCAGGCGAGTCTGTAAATTCATTGTTTGATGCATAAACATAATTTTTAAACTCTGGCATATTCATAATTCATCAGGTCACCATAGTATTTTTTCGTCATCATAATATTGTTCTGTTTTGTTAACCATGGTAGCACTGTGATTCTCGCCATGATCGCGTCCGCGATGCTCTTCAACGAAACCTTGCAGAACAACATCCATTTCTTTCCCCAACTTCTCAACACTCTTTTCATAGCCCTTGCTTATGTATCTCAGGAGAGGAACAAAATCAGCAGGATTCGAAGCACCGGAAAGATCAAAACTCCTCCGAATAAGGCCACGAAACTCCTCTGCCTCCGGGCTGCTTTCGTCTTCCCCAAAATACCTTTTCCCGGTCATCATCCTCATGATCACATTAAAACCAACTTCATGCAACTTTGCTCGCATCTCAACTTCCGCAAAACCCCTGCTCTATCTCTGCAGCAGCTTCCTCAGCAACCTCCTGATTTCGTCCTGTCGAATCGACAAGGACACGTTGAGACGAATCTGGGAGAATATCTCATTCACACAAAGCTTTCGGAGATTCAGCCAATATTCGCCATAAGGAGCTGAAGTAATGGCTGTGTGATTGTACCCTATGTGTTCTGCTATGATGAACCTCGGTCTGCCGGCTAGCACCACATCGTTCGTGGTGAAACATTCCTCAGCGAGCTCGGCAGATGAAACCACCACTACAAGCCGAGAGCCGAACCGCATGGAATATATGGGACCGCGGTTTTCGGAGAAACGGTGGAGAGGGCGGTGCAGAGGCGGTTTGATGAGGTGCATACGGCCTATGAAGGGAAACGCCATGGCTGGACTTGGCGGGAGACTCTGTGTTCTCCATATGAATAGCTTGAATGCTACATAAGTTCCCAGAAAAAGCAAGAAAAATGAGTATAACAGACCTGTTTGCTCCATTGATGATGATGCCTTAGTTTCGTTTCAACTCTGATCAGTTTTCTTCGGTACTGGTCACTTTCCTACGTTTGGAAAGCAGCTCTTTTATCAACATTAATATTGCAGGGCCAGCAGGCATCAAAATTGACTTTTGTGGACATATTGTATTAGATGACGAATATTATGATGACGAAAAAAATACTATGATGACCTGATGAATTATGAATATGCCAGGGTTTAAAAATTATGTTTATGCATCAAACAATGAATTTACAGACTCACCTGATGAATTAAGCTGCTCGTCTTCCATCTCTTCTCGTTCTGAGAGAGTTTTCTCAGTTATATTCTCTGGCCATGTGGTGATTATCTTCTCGTTCACATTCAGTAGGATTCTCGTTCGGAAGAAGACGATGGGGTATATTTTGTGAAAAATATCCGCGTAAAAGGAATTTATAAGGAATTTGAAAAGTCTAAATTAAAATAATTTAATAAGAAATTAGTTAATCATGTTAATCAGAGTTAGTGAGGTAAGTTAGAGTCATGGTGGGAGTTAAGTTAAATTAGACACATGGCATCACGTGGTTGGTGGTACACAGGATGGTATACAAGAGTGGTATAGAGGATCCGGAGCCAAAAGGTGATCATTATAACATAAAACATGTGGAATTTAAATCAAAATCTGTCATTTGAAACATTGAGGTTATAACTTAAAACATGAGGAATTTAAAGCAAAACCTGAAAGATAGTTAATTATATAAAAATTGGTAGAGTATTAATCATCTAAAAACCTAAAAGATGTAATTTATAGATTAAAACATGAGCAATTTAAAACAAAATCTGAATTTGTTTACAAAAAAAATTAAAAAATTTGAGCGGTACTGTTCATGCGCGAAATTACTGTAGCGTATGAATTGCCTAAAATTTTAAAAATTAAAAATTGGTCCCTCGTTGTTTTTGAAATATTAGACTATTTACAACTTAATCCGATCTACATATGTAGACGGTCTCCGAGACTTTGCATATAATTTTTATCTGCGGCCCTAAGCTATATCAAATATATTGGTTGTTTCAAAGTTCAAATCACGCAAGGGTTCCCTGGGGATAAGCTTGGCTAACATCCGAGAATTGAGGTTTGATGTCCCTGCTACGCATGTAAGTTAAGAATTGCCCTGGTAGTTCTTCCAAGAGAGCTTGAACAACTGACCCCTGCCTCCCTGTTCAACAATAAAAATAAAGATTTTATTAGCCGAAACATTAAGCAGTTTGGAGTATAACATGGTTGAATATCAACATATAAGCAGGGAAACTATAGATTAACATGTTTTTTTGCCCTTACCAGATACTTCACGCATTGGAACAAACTGAACAATGTCACGCGTGGCCATCCTTCCGGTTGAGCTCTCTAAACGACGTCCATTGTCAGCATCCAGGATCTGTCAGAAGCGGTTTCAAAGTCCGAACCAAAAACCTCAATGAGTAGAGACGGAGGGAGCATAAAAAAAGATTGGACAGTCCAGCTGAAGAAGTGAAGTTAAGAAAATGCATATAAAATGAATGTACCTCCATTTGCTGAAAATCAGCGCCCCCAACTCCAACAATAAGTATTGAAAGTGGCAGGTCAGAAGCTCTCACCAAAGAATCTATAGTTTCTTGGATATCACATATGACCCCATCCTTGAAAAAGGAAAAGATTCAACATTTTAACATCAAAGCACAAATACGCTAACAAATTAGAATGAAGATAAACAAAATATGGCAATCTGCTTACGGTTATGATCAGCAAGATGAAATATTTGTTGTGGCCCAAAGAAAGGGAGTGACCAGCAATTTCCGCAGCTTTTGAAATAACAGGACCAAACAACGTGGGTCCAGAAAGGGAGACATGATAGAGTGTACTCGCATAAGCAGCCATTATGCCTTCTATGCCGGTGACCTATTGTGAATTGAAATAGATTGAGTATTTAACTAATTCACTTCATCAACTCCAAAAACGGGTTCAAGCAGAATGCAAAATGTTTCTAACATATTTCAGTTGCAACAGAAACTCATACCTCACAATCAGTGGGGCTTCCAGTCAAGTTGAAACAGTGAGATACTGAACCCCCAGAAAGCTTTCCACCAAAGCCCCAAGCAGGAAAGCATCTATCAGAGTCATAAAACTGTAAAACTTCCCCAACCCCCATTATGGCCTGCAATGAGTTTTAGTCAATAACTGTACTATGATGATCTGTGCAGCAAAAAGCAGACAGATACTGGAAACTAATTTGCAATTGCCACCACTAAACTCTCTTTCAGTTTAAACTACATGATTTGGTTTTTAGTTCCTGAAAATCAAGCCCGAGCTAATGAACTCTTAAAATTTGCTTGAAATTTGTAGGGCCCAAAAGAAGACGGCATATAAAATGGCAGATAATAATCAGACTAAAGAAGAGATTACTGGATATCAGTTTAACAAGCAAAGTTATGTGTGAGTACTCAATTTACCTGCTGGTAAGCATTCAACCGCCCAGAGGGATCAATATAGTGCAAGGAATCTGAGCTACGAGGATGTCCATTTGAAGCTGGATAACAATGAAGATGTAAACCTTTAAATTGCTTAAAATGAACAGAAAACTGAACCTTCATAACACAATCACAATTTGTTGCAAAAAGGTACACTAAGCCTCTTACCAGTAAAATCAACAGCAACCATGAAGTTAAGCTCAAACCCACTTGAGATGTAATCAATGAAGCTAAACAGTTGCTTTTCAACATATCCATCCACAAAAAGTTGACCTTTTGTTTTCTGAAATAGTTGAGTGATTCAATAAGTAAAGCAATGGCAAAAGTCAGTAGATGGGATCTAAAGAAATAATACAAACAGGATGCATGCATAGTCGTGTTTGGAGATACCAACCTTTCCAGGACCACTAGAAGGTGAGGACATGAGATTTTCTCCAGTTCTAGTTTTGTGAAGGTTTTCCAATTCTGCAACTGTTTTCTGTAATTTCCTGTCAAAAAGATAATGCTAATGAAATGAAAAACACAGTAAGAACGGGATGAAAATTGGTCTCAGCTAGAATTTCAAGAGATACCCACCCGATAGGTACATGATTGCCATTGCTGTTGAAATCAAAACATTCAATGATCAATGGGTTATCCTGCAATAAAAACTCACTCAGTCAGGTTTAAGGTAAATAGAAATCCAAATATAGTAGTAGCTTATTTCTCTTGGCGAATTTTAAAATTCAATGGTTAATTTTGTTTCACTCAAAAAGTGCAGACATTGTTTCATTAATAGTAGCTAAATTGGTTCAGAAAACTAACCTTGCTCACATACTGACGCATGGTAAGACATAAAGGTTGCCAGATCGGATTCAAGTTGTTGTTTATGACTTCAGTCTTGCAAATGGGAATAGAAGCCCCACTTTCAACAATTCTGGAAATTCTTAGAAAAGGATCCTGAGAACATTTAAGAAGAAAAGTTATACAAGAAATCATTTCAAACACCTTCAGGGGTTATGACTAGGATATTCGTACACTTTTAGAGAAAATATCCTTGTTGTCCAGGTGAGAACAGCGAAAAGTCATCTCTACCGCATTCCTTGAAGCAACAGTTTCCTCAGCTTGGATGGTAAGAGTACCAAAATTTTTCAAGCCACGTCCATCTCGATTGTGAAGATCCAATGTTAAAGCTCTGTTTCTTCTAGTAACAATCTATAATAGAAAATAAAATTATCAAATATTAACACAGTCAGAAGGATCTAAATTCACAAATATCCCTGCAACAAACCAGAATGTTATGCCATGCATCAAGTTGGTAAGAAGCCAGAGCAAACTGGAAAAAGAACTTCGAAATTCCAGCTAGGTTTAAACAGGAACTTAGTAAGACTTGTTTGTGTTCTTCAAGTAAAACCAAAACATACCACACCATACTATAAGAAGCTTAGCCACGTTTTCTAATCCTACAAATATCCTTTCCTTGAATCAGAGGTTCTTACTAAAACACTGAATCTCATTTACATAAAAACTGAATGTCGCATGAAACACTTTGATAGAAACATTAGTTGTTCTCATTCTTAATTGTTAGAAGCTACCCACCTGAGAGAGAGCGCATGTGGCTTCACCAAGGAAATCTTGATCTTTCAACTTAAGCATCTGCAATATTGAATAAAATAAATCAACTATCATAAATAATGTGTAACTGGAAGCTCCCAAAAGAATATAGCATACCTTAACAGGCATACTGTGGTATCTTGTATCAACATCGTAGACATGAAAGCTAAAGAAGGACAAATAATAATTCACCAAGTCAGTAATGCAAAAAAAAAAAAAGAGACAAATGGTCCATTTAAGACATCAATTTAGTACTTACACCAGTGATTGTACAGTCTCAAACTGATAATCAACTGTGATTTTGTTTATCCAAGCAGGTTCTAAGTTATTCAAAATCACTTCTGTCCTACCAAGTTCGTGGAGAGTTCCATCCCGTTTCTTTTCATAAACCACAGCCATAGGATCACTCTGGTAACATAAGAAAATACCAGATTATCAGAGTGAAAAAAACACACTGGACAGGTTCTTAAAACAGATTGGACAGACAAAGTACGATTTACTCTATATAGAAAGTCTCATCAGTCATCAGCCACTAAACTACCAGTAACAGATGCATCACTTGAATTTCCAGCCATATTCACTTTCTATATAGACATAATTTCGCTTTTAGGAAGCTTAAAACTTCTGTATGTTCAGGTGAGTAAAACACAAAGCCACAAAGGTACAAGAATGTTCTCCAAGTTTTCTGTCTAACGTACAGAAAGGGATGGGATGGCTGAGCCACATAACAAAGGTTTGTGAGAGTATCATTGCATGTTCTTTTCTTAACAACCAAACAAGCAATACGTAGACGGACCATTGCAGGAATGCATATATCAAAATCAAAATTAAAGTAATCATGCAGATCATGAAAGATAGGCCTAACTCTTTTCTTCAGAAGCTAAATGAATTACATACCTTTGAGACGACATCAAGGTCACGCAACTTGGCTGCTGACAAGGTTAACTGCAAGTCAAAAACAAACAAACAAACAATCAGACCAGTCTCTTACAATCAAAAAAATTAGAGATGACAAACTTTCAGAATAAATAAATCATTATAAACATTCACTGTAGAGAGGAATAAGTAAATCATTATAAACATTCACAGACCATCACGGTGCAGAGCGCTTCGAACTGATAATTTCTCAAAATAAATTTGCAAAAAACTGTGCATCATACTAATTAAATGTGTAAAATCAAATGACCAAAGAAGTCAACAAGTCACATCACGGTGAAAGTGAGATAAACACAATATCCATGTTTATCCAACAAATAAAGCCAAAACACAACCTCCATTTTGGTGCAGAGCGCTTCGACTCCTTTCGTCCGGAGAAATAAGTCGACGGCGTCGTTGTGGCTTCCGCCGCCACCGCCGCCGTGGACCCCACCACCCCCAACAGCTTGTTGCCCTCCCCTCACATCAGAAAAGCATGCTCCCATCTTCTTCTGTATTTTTTTTTTCCAAATTGTCAAATACGGCGAAGTTCGGAGTACAGTTTTAATCAACTTTATAGTACAACCTAATTTCCCCCGCGTCTCTCCATTTAAGCAAGTATGCGTAAACGAATCCTCTTGGAAACACAAGTTTTCTTTGTTACCAAATTCAGAAGAAAGTTAAGGGATTACTCAAAATAAAGTGATTGCAATGTTGGAGAAACTTCCGCGTTCGTGCGGCTCTTTCTCGTTCAATTAGGGTGTCATTAGTTGGGAAATCACCGATTCATTATCCAGAAACAGGTCCTTACGTGCCTAATTTACCCCCAAGCCAAATTATTGTGTATTCTTAAGAGCAAGTCCAACAGTTTTTCTAAATCTTTTTCTAAAGTAGAGAAAAAAAGGTGATATTTGATATAAATTTTTCCTCCAAATCCAATAGTTTTGCTATTTTAGAGATTTTAGAGAAAATGGAATGTTTTTTCAAAAATTTACTAAAAATAGGAATTCTAATTCAATTCCCATAAATTTCGTTCTCCAAATTTACTCTCTCATTATGCATATATAGAGAATGAAATCTTCTCTCTCATCATTTTTCTATAATAGAGATTGAGATAACAAATCTGTTGGAGACAAAAAACTCTAAAAATATAGAAAATCTCTATTATAGAGATCCTGTTGGACTTGCTCTAAATTTAGTAAATAAGTTAATTTTTACCTGTTTTAAAGATTCAAAAATTTAGTTACACTTTTAAATTCAAAGCCAAATAAATTAAAAGGGAAAATTGGGATTAAGTGCAGTGGAACATTAGAAAATTGGAAAGTGGGGTGTAAGTTTCACATAATTTCTGAAAAGGGCAAGTGAATAATCAACTTAATTTCAATTAATATGATTATTAATATAAAGACAACAATACCCTTATTTTTTGTTTAAATCTCTTATATTTAGTTAAATTCAGCTTAGCTATATTTATTTTACTCCAATATACATAAAATTTATTTTTAATCAAATCTTTTCAATTCAGCTCAAAGCAATCCAATTCATATGAACTTGATGAAACTTAACTGAATTAAATTCCAAGGAAGTAAACTATATTGGATTAATGAATCTGAAAAAAAATGATGCAGCTTAATTAAATTGAATTTAGCCAAGTATAAATGAATTTAGTAAACCAAATTGAATTGAATTGAACTAAATGAAAATAAATATTATTTTTTAGATGGATATGAATTGACTTGGATTTAATTTTAACCAAAATTTTGATTAAATTTAATGAAACTGGACTGAATTAAACTAAAAAAATGTGAACTTAAATTGAATTGAATTCGTCCAATTTTGAATTATCTGAATAAAGTTAAATTAAATTGAACTAAGCAAAAGGGAAAGAAATTAAATTGAATTCAAATAAATTTGAGTGAATTCATATAATTTAATGAAATGAAACTGAATCAAATACTACTACAGTGAACTAAATTGAATTCAAACAAAACTACACAAAATGACATAGGGCTAAATTGGACTAATTTGAATATAAATACATTTATTTATACATTGGAGTAAACTTATTGAAACTAAACTAAATTTAGCTAAGCACAACCAGTCTAATTAAACATAATAGAAATAAGGGTATTGTTGTCTTTATATTAATAATTATATTAATTAAAATAATTTAATTATTCATTGCCCTTTTCAGAAATTATGTGAAACTTACACCTCACTTTCCAATTTCTAATGTTCCACTACCCTTAATCCCAATTTTCCCTAAATTAAAGCCAAGGTATGAACCACATAACAAAATTCGGGTCGAGTAAAGTCAAATAGATCAGATGACCAACCAGATTCCTATATTGCTCGGGATTGTCGTAAAAATGGCCTCAACTCGAGCCAAATCATGGTGTTGCTCCATAGGAAATATCATAGGCTTAGAAGCCATCAAGCCCGTGTTCGAAAAAATATCAAGAGCATATTTTCTTTCAGATAAAAACATTCCATCGGTACCTCTAGCAATCTCAATCCCAAGAAAGTATTTCAAGGGACTGAGGTCCTTCATATGACACCACGAACTCAGATAAGTCTTGAACTTAGTCAAAAGAGCCTTCGAGCTACCAGCAATAATCAAGTCGTCCACCTAAACTAGAACATGTAATGAAAGCTCGTCACAGACATAGGTAAAAAGAGAATAGTCGGCCTTACTCTGAACAAAACCAAATACTCGCAAAGCCGAAGTTAACTTAGCAAACCAGTTCCGAGGGGCCTCCCGCAAACCATACAAAGAATATTGGAGCTTACAAACAAACTCAGGAGGAACAGAGTAGCCCTGAAGTGGACGCATGTAAACCTCCTCCTCAAGATCACCGTGCGGAAACGCATTATGAACATCATGAACCTCCCAACCCTTAATCATAGCCACAAAAAGAAACAAGCGAACATAACCCATCTTTGCAATAGGAGCAAAAGTATCAGTGAAATCCTCACCTTCTATCTTACGATTATCAAGGACAACCAACCGAGCTTTATAACGCTCAGTAGACCCGACAAATTTGTAGTTAGTCTTGTACATCCATTTAGAGCCAATAACAGACTTGCTCGGAGGAAGAGCCGATAAAGTCCAAGTGTCGTTACGTGCCAAAGCACCAAATTTCTCACCCATAGCATCCCTACATTGGCGTGCTTAGATGCCTCAGAATACGTAGTAGGATAGGATATGTAGAAGATGTCACAACACACAAAAGTTTAACATGCAAAGCAAAAAATATACCGCAATTAACATAGTCAGTAATAGGGTATGGAATACCCGAAGATAGTGATGACGACAATGCGGAAGAAACGTAGTGGGGGTTTAATAGCAGTAGTAGCAGAGCATACAAAATCATTCAGGTATCAATGTCTCTTCTTTTCATGTGTGTTGGACCGAACTGGTCCAGGAAAGGGAAGCAGAATGCCCATACAAAATCATTCAGGTCAATGTCTCTTTTTTTCACTTGTGCTGGACCGAAAGTTGTTATTATAAACCATCAATTCAAATTCTGAAATCATCAATTTTTATATTTCGTAAAACATAAAAAAGATCGAATCACCAAGTCATATTTTGAAAACATCAAATCATATGATATTAAAGTCACATTTTGAAAAAATAACTTTAAAATCAGCAATAGATTTTGTAAAACATCAATTTTTGAAAATCAAGCCATATTTTAAAAATCATCAAGTTTTATTATAGAAACATCAAGTCAAAATTTGAAATCGTCAATCTTTAAAATATCAAGTCATATTTATAAATCATCAACATTTAAATTATCGTATTTATAAATCATCAAAATTTAAAACATCAAGTCCTTTATAAAATTATCAAGTCATATTTTAAAGTCGTCAACCATTAAATCATCAAGTTGTATTTATAAATCATCAAATATTTAAATTATCATGTCGTACATATAAATCATCAAATTTTAAAATCATCAAATCTTATTTGTAAATCATCAATTTTATTGTAAAAGAATAAAATTATAAATAAAAAACATTAAAAATAAGACAAGTAAAAAAAATTAAAACATCAAGCTAATAATAGATTTGCTATAATAGAGATTTTGTCAATTTTTAGAGATTTTGTGTATTTTTCTACTCCAACAGATTTGCTATCCCTTTTTTTAAAAAATTAGAAGGCCACCAAAGGTGGGGGGTGTTTATAGCTTCCCCAAGCATTATTAAATAGAATAAGAGTTTTACAAATCACTTGTTATACAACTAGTGAGAAAGCTAATGATAACACTTTTCATTCCTAGACCATAATCACCACCCCTGGATCACCATACCCCTCGGTGTCCTGCCCCTTGTGGTGAAGTGATCATAGGCCGAGTATTTCATAATCAATCAGAAGGATAGAGTAGTGTCATTCTATTGATAAAAAAATGCCTGTACAAAAGAATGCTTCATATAGAAGGAGCTTATTAGGCATTGAACCTCCTAAAGTGAGGTACTGATTGCTCAGTTAGTAGAATAGCTCTCAGCTCTTGTGGAACTGCAGATTGAGAAAAAATCCTTCTCTGATGAGACTCTCTACCTTTTCTTGCCAAAACATCTGCTGCTGCATTGATCTCCCTGTAGACATGGGAAATACTGATATCATTTGTCTCAATTGCATTGATTAAATTCATCACTTGATTCCTGATAGGCCATGGTGGTGGCTGCTCCTTCCTGATGATCTGGGTGAGCTGTAAACTGTCTGTCTCTATCTACAGTGGTTGTAGTCCTTTCTGGATTGCTAAGGATAGACCTGCACTAACTGCAAGAAGTTCTGCATGCAATGGTGAGGTAGCAGCCATATCATAATCCTGTATTCCTATGATGAATGTGCCAGAATTATCTCTTACAATGCAACCTAAACTAGCCTTATTAGAGTCAGTGAAAGAAGCATCACAATTAGCCTTATAACCTCTGTCAGGAGGGTTCCACCTAATAACTCTGATAATTCTGGTTCTCTTATTCTGAAGGAAGGGAATTATCCCTTGTGCAATGTAATATTTATCTGATTGAAGAGACAAACAAAGAGGTTTGGCTGTGTAAATCATGAAAGAAAGATTCAAAATCTTTTTCCAAATACTTTGTGGCTGGAAACTCTCATTTTCATATAAGAATTTATTTCTACCCTTCCAAAGTTCCCAACAAATAATCATTGGAAAATTGACTAGAAGAGATTGAGTGACAGCTGATTTGGATTTACAGGACCAGTAATATGATATCCTATCAAAAATGGTTGCAAAGGTTAACTGAGGCAGTCCTATATGAGCATGCATCTTTTTCCATAGATTTAAGTTTAAGGGGCATGAGTTGAAAAAATGTGACATATTATCAACATGGTTGCATGCTGGACATTTAGAGACAATGTTGAAACCACTTTTTCTCAAAACATTTGCAAAAGGCAGCCAAGTATTGAGCAATTTCCATGTGAAAATAGATATTTTAGAAGGAACCTGGTTACTCCATAGCTTGGAGTGGCATCTGAGTGGACTGTATTGTGGTTGCAAGGACTTGAAAGCTGATTTAGTACTGAAATGACCTGAGAGTTGAGGTTTCCAGACCAAAGTATCTTTGTAATTTTCCCACAGCTTAGTCCCTCTTTCAATTGTATGAATGGTGTGAGAATCCAGTTGAGAGTTGAGCAGTGGTAGTAGAGAACTCCTTGCTCCTTCCATTTCCTTTACCTGCAAAAAGGGCATTGGTGGGGTAGCATTTGGCCATTTATCAATCAAAGCTCCTTCCCCTGTCCAGTTTGCCTCCCAAAAGCTACATGAACCATCTCCCAATAAAACCTGTGAGTTGGCTGTTGCATGGTTGTTTACAGCTTTGAACCTAGTCCATGATTCAGAGGATTTTGCATGGTTAGGAAGTGACCACATGAATTTAGCCCAAGGTGATTTTCCTTGTTGTAGATTCCACCAGATTTTAAGTGAAAAAGCCTCCACTGTAGACATAACTGATCTTACCCCCAATCCATTTGCATGTTCGGGTCTGGTTATCTTTTTCCATGAAGCCCAATGTTTCCGATTTTTACCTGTGTCCTTCTGCCCCCAGAAGAAATTACTGAATATTGACTCAATCACCCCTATTATGTGTGCAGTTGGAGAGTATACTGCCCATATATGCTGAGGGATGGCTGCCAATACATGGTTGATTAAAACCAGCTTCCCCCCAGTTGAAAGCCATTGATTCTTCCAGTTTTCTAACCTATGAGAGATTTTATCAAGAATTCCATGGAAATAGATATTCATCTTTTTCCCTTTGAAAATGTTGACCCCCAGGTATTGAAAAGGGAAAATCCCTTGAACCATTCCAGTAATACTTTCTATCTCTCTCTTCTTGGATGAGCTCAGTTTATGTCCAGCAAAGAAAGAGCTTTTGCTGAAGTTGATCTTTTGTCCTGTTGCTTGTTGATATATATCCAGAAGGGACATAATATTTGTAAGGGATTTTTTAGTTCCCTTCAAAAAGATGGCAGTATCATCAGCAAAGGACAATTGAGTGAGTTGAAGTGATCCAGGTGGAGTTCTAAAGGATGAGAGATTTCCTGATGCAAACTGCAGCTTTAAATTCCTTGTGAGAAGTTCTATTAGCATGTTAAACAGAAAAGGGGACATTGGATCACCTTGTTTCAATCCTCTTGTAGGTTTGAAAAATCCATATGCACTTCCATTAATAATAACAGAGAACCATGCTGCATTTATATTGTTCATGATGATTCTGACTATATGGCCATGAAAACCCAGTCTAAGGAGTAGAGTATTCAAAGTGATCCAGGACACTCTATCAAAAGCTTTCATCATGTCCAACTTAAAGATTAAATTGAGAGATTCCTCTTGTTTATCAAGAAGCCTTACAGCTTCTTTCATTAACAAGGTATTCTCAGCAATATCTCTACCAGCTATTGTAAGTATTCACTAATACTAAATAGTCATGATCATGATAAAGTAATGCGTAAATTAGATTACCGGATTGATGAATCTCGTGTCTCCGGTATCCGATGTCTGCTTGATGATGTCGATCTTTTAGTCGCACAAAAGGTCCGACCTCTGATGGTATCCACACGAACTCGACTACTGGGACAGTCAGTTAAACATGCCAGCTCCATTCATCCAAGACAAACTATATAGAACTAATTTCTAGAATAGTTGTGTGTTATCTTGTATCACTTAGATGAACCTGACTGTTGCTATATATAGAGAGGTAATGGAAAGGAGAGGAGAGTTAATATTGTATTCATCACATGAAATCGTAACGTCCAACGTTATTACAATAATACCTCCATATTTATTTTCTCTATGTAACTGACAACCGTTTTGTCATCCTGGTATGAATACCATACAATATTAATCTACATTAATATTGATTAAGAGAAATGATAACTCTTATCATTTGTACAAGTCCAAACCATATAATTCTCAATTAGCCTTTATGGATTAATTACTACATTAATCCAACAAAACCCCAATAACTTGTTCTGTTGTGTGTGACCCTTCAGGTTCCCAAATACCCGGTAACAAATAATTACTCAGAAATTCTATTGGCATTAGTCCATAACCCAACAGCTATGAATGCTGATTGTTCCTCTGAGATAATCTTATGCATTAATGGCTTAATTCGATCCACCATAATCTTTGACATGACCTTATTGGTGAAGTTGGAAAGGCTGATAGGTCTGAATTCAGAGAAGGATGAAGGACTGGGATTTTTGGGTATTAAGGCTATGAAGGTGCTACCAATGGATTTCGGAATTCCAACACCACAATGGTATTCTTGCACTGCTTGCAGAAGGTCATTCTTAATCACCTCCCATGCATGTTTAAAAAATGAGCCTGTGAATCCATCAGGTCCTGGAGCACTGACTGCTCCAAGACTAAAAACTGCTGCCTCAGTCTCCTTCATTGAGATTTGAGCTAACAATTTCTGATTATCTTCATCTGTTACCTCTTTGGGAATGGATTGGAGCAAAAAGCTCATACATTGACCTGTGTTATCAGTATTCTCATCGGTCAAGAGTGTTTGAAAGAAATTAACAGCTTCACTTGCAATACTATCATCGTCCTCCAACCATTGTGATGATTGGTTTCTGATTTTGTGTATGCTTAGCCTGCTGTGTTTCTCTTTGACACTTTTATGAAAGTACTCAGTATTACAATCACCATCCTTTAACCACCTTGATCTGGATTTCTGTTTCCAGAAGGTGTGTTCCTCTAAAAGAAAGGTTTTCAAATCAGCTGAGGCTTTGTGCAGAAGAGTTCTGTCATGTGGGTCATGGGTTATGTCATATTTGGTTTCCAGGTTTTGAACCATAATTTCTGCTTTTTGGATATTGTCATTTAGATTCCCTAACTTGTCCTTATTCCAGCTTTTTATGGCTGTTTTAAGTCTCTTCAGTTTGAGAGCAAAACCTATCTGCCCCTGTTCTGTTAGGGGTTGAGACCAGCTAAGCTTTGTTATATCCATGAAGTCTTTCCTAAGAAGCCACATTTCTTGAAACCTGAATGGCTTGGGTTTTGTGTCACTGTGTGTCCTAATTTCTAGCAATAATGGGGCATGGTCAGAGTTAGTTCTACTCATAACTTGGACAGTAGACTTTCTAAAATACTGGATGAATAAATTATTAGCTAAGAATCTATCCAGTGTTTTAGAAGTGGCCTTTTCTGTGATCATTACACCAGGTGAACTCATTCCCTACTGTATTAAGGTTTTCAAATTGAATATCATTGATAAATTCATTGAAATCCCTTATAGGAGGTAGAGGAGGAGCTGAGGGCCCACTATACTCAGATAAAGATCTTATTACATTAAAATCTCCACCAATGAGTTTTGGGTTCAGAAAAGACATAGTTCTTATTTCATCAAACATTTTTTTTCTCTCTTTGTGGCAGTATGGATCTCCATATATTACCAGAAAAGAAATTTTCTGTTTCAAGGATTGCATAGTTATATCAAGACTGATAAACTGACTGCTTTCCTTTACTTGGTGCACCTGGACATTAAACAGATTTGCTATCCCATTCGCTATTATAGCAAAATTGATGAGAGAGAAGATTTGTTTTGCTAAATATGCAGAATGACAAATAAATTTTGAGGAACGGAATTCATGCACATTGCAAAAGAAAAAAAGCTATTTTGGCAAATTTCTTAATGCAAAAAAAAATAAAAGGAAACAAGTTATTAATAAAATCTCTAAAGTAGAGAAACTGTTGGATTTGAGTAATAAATATTTGGAGAATATAGGGTTTCCATTATCTATTTTAGAAAAACTTTTGGAGAATCTGTTGGACTTGCTTTAAGGAGGAAGAAGGTGTGCCTGGGAGAAGAAGACTGGGGCTAAATTTTGTTTTCTTCTAAAAATTTGCAAATTAGCCCCTTAACTCTCGCGCAAATTTTAAATATGCCCCAACAGTATCAATGTCAACAAAAAGTCATGTACTCCATCCTTCTGTCCTAATAAGTACCGTCATAAATTTTCTTAGAATGATGGACTTTTCTTAGGTCTTTTAAAAGATAAATTTTCAAAAAATTTGCAGCCATTTTAGAAAGAATAAAATTTCATTATTCACCAGAATCACTACCATCACTAAAACATGGAACAGCACGTCCCCCACTAGTCACTACGTTCCCGTTAACTGCAAATAATGGGGTAAGAGATAAACTACCAATAATCTCCCAAATAAATAACACGTAAACCCAAAAAAGAAGCACCAGAACACGCAAATGGCTTCTTTTATTCTCCTTCTATGCTTCTTCACAGTTATGATCAGAGTCTGCTGCTGCATCGCTTCCCACTCCGTTATAGATGACCTCAACAATCTGAGACCTCCGGCGGACTTCAACGCGACGATCACGAACAACTGCATCAATAATCCTTCTCTCAGGTACTGCAATGCCCAGCCATTTGATCTCCTGCAGATATTTCAGTCCACCATTGTTGCAAGCCATCTGTGCAACGTTTCTGGTAATCCCAACTGCGTGGAATCTTTCCCGAAAATCGACCTTCACAACAAGCCCAAAATAGCCCCTCTTTACCTTTCTTTCGACTTCTTCTGGAAGTATTGTCCTCTAACCATCTTGTCCGTTGATGTCTCCAACAACTCACTGCAGGGAAGATTCCCGTCCCAGGTTTTCTACTGTTCGCAACTCCGTGAACTTGATCTCAGCAATAACTCTCTCTCTGGAGATGTTCCCATTCAGAGCTTCTCTGCTCTCCCTAATCTGACCTTTCTTAACCTGTCGTATAATCTCTTTGGTGGTGGCGGAAAAGTGAGCCCTGACTTCTTCAAGCGCTTTAATTCCTCCAGTTTCATCCATTCCGGTATCATGATCGATGACAGCGAATTCAGGCTCAAACTTTCTATGATTTTTATATGAGCATGATGTTTATGTGTTATTTGATTTAGGGTTTTTCGGAAATTGTTCTTTGTGAACTTAAATCCGAAAAACTCATGTGAAGTTTGTCTAATGGTTTGCCGAGTTTTCTTGGCATGTACAAATATCAATTACGAGGATCAACGAGCATCGTGGAGGAGATGGTGTTGATCAGTCAGAGATATATTTGGTCTCGACTTTTAAACGAAAGGTTAGAGGATCAAACCCAATAAATTGAATTAGCCGTGGTATTCAATTTAGTTTGGATGGGTTTGATTTGAGAACCATGTTTATTTGGTTATTAAAATATTCATAAATATGCATGAATATTATGTGTTTGCGAGAATGATCAACTTAATTGTTTGCATGAGAAACTGAATTATGCATGAATATTAAATTGATGCAAACGTGTGAATTTATGCATGCTTAGAAATTGAGTTGCAATATTCATATACTAGATATTTGTTTTATTAAACAAAATTTAGTTGAGGTCGTCGAACTTGTTGTGTGTATAAAGTGAATTACATGCATTAATATTGAGTTGGCATGAAAAATTATATATGTGTACACACGTGAATTTTATATGTTAGTATGCATGATCAATTATGAGATAATCAATGTGATGCATGCATGGCATGTGTAGTTGTGTACTGCATGATATGATTTTGATATACATGGCATAGATAATTAAGTTGCATGCCAATATGATTACGTGAATGACTGATTTACTGGTTGCATGCAAGGTTAACTTAATTGGTATATCTATATTAAATATGAAATATAGATTATGCATGTTATGGAATAAAATTATCCAGTTTATCACTTTTGTGCAACGTGATTATGAGAGTGCATATAGCAGGTGTTTCAGTGATGTACGTAGATTGTTGAATCTTAATTGGATTGATTAAATGCATATTCAAGTTGAGTTGACAATGTATAATTGTATGTGATATTATAATTTGTTTATATTATCTGACTTATTATACTTGCAAGTTTATGAGATATGATGTTGGCGATTCTATCTCTACGGTTTTGTGGTTGGTTTGCTGTGTGCAATCACCAAGAACGGGTGGCAGAAGCTATGCTATGTGATGGATTTGGCAATGTGCTGTGCGCAATTGTCATGAATTCACAGCAAGCTTCGTAAGACCTTGGCAATTGTGTATTGCATAAGATGAGCATACGGCTCTATGTTCGATATTTTGATTATTGTGTATAATCTATAAAATACGAACGAGATGACATGAGTTATTTAACTATGTCAAGGGTGTTGGTTTTAAGAACCATAACGAGAAACCCTGAAAGCATGAGTTTTCGTAACTATGCTGAAATTCTGATTATTTGTAATCAAAGAATTAAATAATCGTCAGAATTATGGTTGAGAGACCTAAGAATTCTGAGGTTAAAATTCTAATTACTCATAATTGAATAATTTGATAAATCGTCAGATTGGTTGAGAAACATGAATAATCTGAGATTTAAAAATCCCAAGACAATATGGTCAAATCTAGAATTTTGTATTCTGAGATAGGGATCCTGAGACTTTGGTAAGTCTAGAATTTCGGTCAGAAAGAACTGAAAATTCTAAGATTATCTAATTCGTAGACCTATGGTCTAGGAACTCTAAGACACAAAGTTCCGAGGAACTATACGTGTGGAGATGATAATGATATCGGTCCAATGTGGGGAACCGGAAACCTTAAAATTCAGCAATAGATGAATTTTGACAAGGTAGAGAGATATCACTAAGAACTTGAAAAAGTACGTGAAAAACTCTAAGTTGAGCCTGTAAGGCAGAATCCCATACAAAGACTCGAATTCGATTGAGTTTAGCATAAAGGGAAATGTATTCGAGCAAGAATGAGACTCGAATGAGACCATGTTTGGGTCAAGAGTGTAAAACGTGAACTCATAGCGAGACGGCGTAACTCATACTTGAGCTGAGAGATCAATTCATATGTGAATTGAGAAAGTCACTCGAGTGTATAAGTTAAGTACTATTGTACTGAAATGACTTGGAAATGGCCAGTATTTTGTGTAGAGTTTGTGAACTCACATTTTACCTTACGAGATGGGAAATCTGCGCCATAAGGGATAGTAAATTGAAATCCCTGAAGTGATTGATTAACCAAATCCTTGATGGCATGGATATTACTTCAATTTGTTGTAGTAATAGCCAGGATAAATGGTTACTTGATATTGGGAAATCTGGTCATCTCTTATTCTAAGTATGTTGTATAGATAAGAGAGATTCCCGCAATCAGTTGAAACACGAAAGTGTTGCAGTGAAAGAATATATCCTTAAAAGAAGTTTAATTATGGGATAAGAATCTTATGTTTGATTCATTTGTTGAACAAGCGAGACTTTTTGATAAGTCAGTGTGGTTGACAAAGCAATTTTGTCTTAAAGTGATAATACGAGAATCACTTAAATGATACTTACATAAATGATTCTAAATCTATTTTCGTATCATTTGTGGTATGACATGATTGTGAGAGCGAATACGTAAAATCTTTTTGTGATTGTGTTCACACTACAAGATTATTCGCAAATGTCATTTTTCCGTATGTACTAGTTATATATAGTAGTGAAACGGAAAGTCGCTAGAAATGATAAAGCGATGTGGGAAACCTATATAGGTCGGTGATCTTTTAAATAAGATATCCCAAAAGAGTAAATGAAAACTCTTAACGGTGTAGAGTCATCCTACGAATTCCTTCGAATGTGGGGGTTGACCTAACGGTATAGACTCATCCGAGAAGTTCATTCGAATATGGGGGTTGACGTCTAACCAAGCATAGTAAGATATTACTTGAAATGGTATATTTACTAAAAATGCACATTATGGTAGTGCTTGTTGACTTCTTATGAAAGAATATTAAATATTTTGATATTCATAAGAAATGTTTGATGGAATTGATAAATACATCTTTTGATGGAAAGAGTATTTTATGGAAATTTCTAGAGATGATTTATCCTAAAATGGCATTATGAGCCAGTGGATGAAATCATTGAGGATCTGTGATGATAAACCTAGAGGAAGCAAATGTGATAGGACAAAGTATTGTGCCTTGTTTTGCTTTAGAGGTATATCTGAGAGCTAGAATTCCATGAAATGATGTTTATGGAAAAACGGTAATCAATAGTGAGATTGATCTACCGTGTGAGGCAAATCACTAGACTGGTAGTAGATTTCAACAATTAGTAAGTATTTCGTATACTTGATGGTATTTTCCAGAAATGAGAATGACACCTGAAATGATGGTACTTCCGGTTGAAGCTTTGTGTAAGCTCAAAGTACATCAAATGGACCTAGTGGTTAAATGGAGATTTAGATATTAAAATCTGAATAGAGCAACATGAATAGCTCGATGATCCAAAACAGTCCATGAGTTGATGACACTAATTGTTGATGAGCCAATGATATGAATCAATGAGTTTAGTTAAGGCATGAGTGCTAAGAGACACGAGAAATGATCATGTCATTTATGTTCTCAAATCGAATGGTTCGCTCATTGATAGTGATATTGATACGATGACTGAATCTATGAGAGATATATCGTATTCAATGGAATGACTCTAACGTTGTTGGAATACCTTTGTAAAGGTGAGACTTCTCTTGAAAAGAGAATGTAGAGTCATGGAAGGTCTGTAGTACATAATGAGTTGTACACGGTCAGACATTTCTTACTATGAAAGTAAGATGAGACACGGGTACTCAAGAGAAAAAACTACTGGATCCAAGTTTTTGTGATACTCGTGGTCTCGTGGATATGGCTTGAAATGTGTAGAGAAATGATTCTCTTAATTAGATTCATATGAGGAATCTAAATCCATTATGTTGGATTATGGGAAAGGAAATGAGTCCGTACCTTTTGAGAAAAAGGGAATCCCAAGGTAACCAAAGCAAATTTGTGCTGATTGGTTTACTGTAAAGCCATATCGATAATGGTATGTCTAAACGTAGACAAAATATCATTAGAAAACTACTCTCAAACCGGGATTTATCTAAATTGACTTATCGTCATTAAGATAAGGTTGAGTTCCTTTGACGAAAGGATTAGATCGATTTCTTGACGAAGAAATTGAATCGAGAGGTAGTTAAATCATCGAGCGAAATGAGACTGAAGTCCATTAAATGGTGAGGTTACGTCTGTGGACACCCAACCTATGCGATTGGAGATCCCATGGTCTAGGTTCAAAGGGACAACTAAACGTCAAAGACCCACCGACGTTACTGTGGGGGTAAAACACCTCTTGTCTTATTCCTATGATGATGAAACAGTGAAGTGGAAATGAGGGTAAGCATGAAATGCTTTTAATGACTAACGGCCTCTAATTATGGGAATTAGAGTGGAAGTGGGTTATTTAACAAATAACAAATTCCTCAGCAACCAGTCACCTATGTGCGGGAGGTGTGGCCGCCTCTAGAGGGAATTGAATGAGGACACAATTCTTTACAAACGCGACTGAAATAGGCAGGTGCTCCATGGCCGCGAGAATTGGGCACAACCGCGGAAATCGCTTAGTATAGTAAGATGTCTGTGGGACGTACATGAAAGTTCATACCAGCGGTTCAGGGAAGTTCAAAGCGGGACCGCATACTTCCTAACCAGTGAAATAGTGTGCTATCCCAAGGGAAAAGTTCAAGGACTAAATGATCTACTTATTCCTATGCAGGCATCTAATCTTCCGATACGGCAATCACAATGACTACATTAGTGTAATGCGTAATTGAAATCCCGAATCTATATCTGATTCATGTGGGGGATTGTTGGAAAATGATTTATTTAAGGTAAATTGAAAGTTACAGTATGGTAACTTTTGGGGCTTATCATTCGGAGATGAATGAGATATCATTCGGAGATGAATGAGTTAAAGCCCGGAATGTGTTTTAATTAAAGAATTACTTCGAGTACATTCTTTTGGTTTATGGAAATTATTTTGTGTTATTCCATAAAGATAAGACTTTCATTATTTGGGAAAGTTCTTATGCTATAATTAAAACACAGTTTACCTTATTTTGTGAGAGAATCCATATGCGTATTGGATTGAGAATCTTTCCAGCTGAAAATTATGTTTCCTAATTCTTAAGTTTCGTAGTATATATATAGAGCCATCAGTCAATATGAATGATGACGGAAAAAGACAAGCTTACCCCTGGAGGAAGTGACGGAAAATTGATTTAACGCCAACGTTAGGCCTAGGGGGCCAAAATAATGGAAAATCGTATGGTTGAGAGGCCAAATTGAGAGCAAAAAATGATGGGGGGCCAAAGTGGAAGTTCAAAAAACGTTGGGGGGCCTATGAAAAATTCTCTCTAAATTGAAAGTATACGGCTGGTTTTACAGATTGTTTTCCGGGAAGATACGGTTGGTTTTACACCCACGACAGGCGATGTCGCGCCCTTACAATCAAAATATAAGTATATTTTGCCCTACAGCTAGTACCATTTCAAATCTTTTAAAATGTCTTCATGGCCCTCTATCCGAAAGGCTTTCTGAAATTCAGCTTCTAAGTGTTTTCTAAAATTTATTTTTCCATAGGTCTACTCAAAAGTCGGTCTATCTGAAGGTCGGTCTTTCCTAAGGTTTGTATTAGTCTTATATTCAAAATATGAGTATATTTTTTTAACTTGTATTCATAAGATCTATCCAAAGGTCGGATTTTTTAAAGATCTATTCAAAAATCGATCTTTATCTGATTTTCGATTTTTCCAAAATTCTATGAGAATATCATTCGAATTTCGAAAGGTCGGTCTCTGTTGATTACAATCAATATTTGAGGATTTTTATCACTAAAGACATAATCGTTTGAATTTCTTCCAAAGTTCTTTCCAAGTGTGTCTCCAAATATTTGTTTGTAGTCGGTCTTTCAAAACCTCTATTTGATGGTCTATGCAGAGGTCATTCCAAATTTCTTTCTAGACCTCTATCCGAATAATTTTCTTAAATCCAGTTTCTGAAGGCCTTTTTTAAGGTCGGTTTTTTGAAAATTGGTTTTTCCATAGGTCTATTCGAAAATCGTTGTATCTAAAGGTCGGAGTATCTGAAAGACGGTCTTTCCAAAGGTCGGTTTTAGTCCTTGCATTCAAAACATGAGTATTTTTTGCACTATAGCCACGATCTTTTAAAAATTTTCTAAAATGTATATCCGAAAATCGAGCTTTATCTGATTGTCGATTTTTCCAAAATTCTATGAGGATATAATTTGAAAGGTCGGTCTCTATCGATTACAATCAATATTTTGAGGATTTTTATCCCAAAAGACAAAACCGTTCGAATTTCTTCCAAAGGTCTTTCAAAGTGTGTCTCCAAATATTTGTTTGTAGTCGATCTTTCAAAGCTTCTCTTTCCAAGTGTATTTTTATATTATTATTATATATATAAATAATAAAATAATACAAATAGGCGCTAGGCGGCAGCCATCCGCCCGACTAGCGCGTAGCGCCTTTTAGACCACTGGTCAGAGAAGGCCATATATGTTGCGGTTCAGTGACTATTGTTTTGTCAGGCTTTAGCAACATTTTTGCCTTCTCATTGTTAACATGAAGTGCACGCAAGATAAGAAGCAACCTAGTAAAGCTGTGTACGATGAAATACTCTTGAGCCAGTCATCATATATGTTGAACAGAACCATCTGAGGCTCAGTTGCCTTCAAAATCAGATCCCCAAACTTCTCAATTTTCAAACAATCCTGAAAAAGCAATTGAAGCTCACTTCCCTTAATAACAATATTAGGGAAATCGAGCAGATGCACTTCCAACGGATCAAGCATTCCCTTACGGGTGACAATGATTTGCTTTGGATGTTCTTTCTCACTCTCTTGGTCCCACTCAATCTCTGGCCCAATGTACCAAATTCATCGTACGTGCTATCATCCATGGTTCAATATTTGCACCAATAGGAAACTAGGGTTTTTTCAGTTTCACGATCAAAAAGTGAACTCCTCCTAACATTGAAGTCAACTGAGCTTCCTACAAGCAAATAGTGCAGAAACAGAAAATGCTGGACTCGTTTACCTGTTCATTACTCGGTTAGACGGTCATATATATTTTTTCTTGATACATTAAATTTGTCGGAGAAGAAGTTGAACCATCAAAAGTTTAAATGTATCTGATATTACATATAGTTCGTCCATTAACCTAAAATATCATAATATATTCACTAGTTAATTATGTGAAATGTTATAGTTCAAATATTAAAACGTCGGACTTAACGTTTCTCAGTATTCTGATTTAAAATAAAATAAGTCCTCTTTAAAAATATTTCAATATGCATAATCCTAAGTTTCATCAATAATTTTGGAGCCCCTTAAACTAATTCTTAAATATTTTATAAGGTTTGAGCTGGTCAACTCATCAAGAAGTCCACGCCCACCACAACTTACTCTCACATGCCATTCAACGTGTCACTTTTCACTAGAAGAAATGAAAAAAATAAAATAAACGAACTGACAAATTTCCTTCACTGATTAAAATATTAGACGTTGTTTTAACGAACTGACCACAAGTAATTACTTGTAATTCAATCATTCGTAGTTGTTTCTTTTCAGAGGAATCTTTCTTTTAGATAATACATATTTAAGGTTACGTATATCGAATCCGAGCACATGTAAATTAAAAATAAAGAAAAATCAAACAAAATCACCATGAACACTTCAACGCGGTTTTTTCCAACAATAACTTTGCGAAAGTACGTACTTTCTGAACTGAATTTGAATCTAGCTTGGGTGCGTGTCTGCAAAAAAAGCTTTGCATTTTTTTGGTTTTGAAAAAATGCCTTTTCCTTTCTAGGTAAGGATAGTAAAGCACTCCTATTACAAATGATCAATTAAGGAACAAAGTGAAATTAACGAAGCATTACCATGTCTAATTATTTCATTTTATTTTATTTTGAAAATCCCATGTCTAAATATTACACCAACACATATGAAAGAGTTTGTATATAATTAGATGTAGAGATTGAAAGAGTAATGTATCGTCCTAGAAGTCTAGGACAGTTTCAAGCATAACTTTTGTATACGGTATTAGAATCCAATTGTATTTGAAATGTATAAATAAGAGAATTGTTACACGTACACCATAATTTGATGAGTTCGTTTAGGGTCTCAAAACGTAATAGTTTTCAAGTTTTGCTTTAATACAAGTTTTCTTTTTCTTTCTAAGTTTTTTTATTAGAGTAAGTAAAGGTCTTTTATACTACGGATCTTTTAATATATTATTTTCGAGAATATCATTGTACTGTAGAATTAAAACCAAGGACGTTTGCTTGTAGACTTGCATTCCTTTAATAGTTTATGTAAGATTTATGTTTGTGTATCTATTGATATTTTAAATGCGTGAATATGCCTAGTTATATACAATTACGTTAGTTCCATCTCACAAACAGGTACTATATCTTATGGCTATATTCTGTAGGTCGTGCCAAGAAGTGCGTATTAAAAAATAATGAATAATTGGTCTTACGCGACTGAATCACTCAGATTTATACATTTTCCCGTATCATTAAAAAAAAAAAGTGACTCCATTAAGGAACGAATCGAACAATGATGCTTCGTCGTACATCTCTAACTAAAGTACGTACGTCGTGCTCCATATAATTTTTTTTTTTTTTTTTTGGAGATAACCACCGTTAGTGGAGGGAGTTATATTGGCTTCCCCATGCCTTTTAAATGACTGAAAATGAAAAAGATACAAAAGCTGCATTCAGGTAAGGCCTAAAGCACAGTGCAGCATCCATAGAAAAACATAGAAACCTAAAAAGCTAGGTGACTATGGTGTAGTTATTCACTACACAAGGCACAAGTGAGTGCCTTCAAAAAGAAAGGAAGAAGCATAAACTGTACAGCGGAATGAGATGGGAAAAATAATATGTCAGGAAGTTTCAATCTACTTGCTTGTTAGTGATTTCATGTGCAAACACAAAATCTCAATTCAGCCTAGAGATGAAACTACCCTTTATTATTATCCCAAGATAGCAGAGGTTAGTGCACCAGTGATAGCATTTGTTGAGCCAGTTGAAAGCTCAGCTTGGAGTAGTCCTTTGAGTGGAGCTTGGAATTTGCTGGAGAGTCTGTAGTACTTCATCTGCAATTAAAACCAGCAAAAATTAGCAGTATCTACACTAGTGCAGAAACAGGGCATTAACGGTGGTTTTTTGGTGGATCCACGACGGTTTTGAACCGCCGTGGTTGGCTGCGCCGTGGCTGGTCATCGACCAAACTACGGCGGTTAAAAACCGTCGTGGCTGGTTCTTTGGTTCCGACGTCGGAAACTCTACAGGCTATGGGTTTTACGACATCGGAAACTCCCTAGAAAGTAGTAAAAAAAATTGCCGGCCAAATTTTGGCCGGTAAAATTATAAGAGGGAAGAGATGAAGTTTTTTTCTGCTATCTTGAGTCCTTCCCTTCATCCATGGATCGTCTTAACCTTCTTTATGTTGGTCTGTGCAACTCCCTGGATCACCATAACCACATCCTTTGCTCCAGCAGGCTTATTTCAACTCTTCTGTTGTATGAAGTTTTATTTTGACTGAGACAACAACTTGTGTCAATGCTTCTCTGATCACAGACATAATATCCATATAAAGTAGAGATGAATTATAAATGCACATGATCAAAATTCAACCAGTTTACCTCCAGTTGTTATGTAATGTAATGAAGTTGTTAAGTCATATAATACTTGAAGCTTATCTCTCGTCTTGTAACGCCGGGCGCTGCAGAACAAAACATCGCAAACAATAACAAAATCTATTACAAGTAGATATAAAGCAGCCCCAACAAACAAGAGTTTTGATTAGTGTGTGGAGATTGCATCTAAACTTGCTGAAAAATTAACATATATATTCATGACAATGAATTTCCAACCTCATCACATCTTCGTACTTGGCTTTGCAGGCCTGCACCATCTTCACCACTTGAAAGTTTTCTACTGAGATAGTGAGATTGCAATATTTTATTAAACTGGCATTGTACTGCAGCTAATCTAAGTTTCTGATATGCTTAATTTAAGCAACAATTCATACAAGAGAGTGAATCTGCATACAATAACACATTTTTCTTACAACTTTCTTTTCCTAAATAAGATGA
Organism: Cruciata laevipes; assembly: GCA_963678965.1. NCBI lineage: Eukaryota > Viridiplantae > Streptophyta > Magnoliopsida > Gentianales > Rubiaceae > Cruciata > Cruciata laevipes. The sequence goes on from OY787633.1 coordinate 18,965,652, forward strand.
TTACACTAATATTAAGAAAGAAAAATGCAGCAATAAGAGTATAATACATAATATATGCATACACTAATTATAATTAGATGCAAAGCAATTATGACATCCTGCTCAGTTTCTTCTTTCTATATATATATATATATATTAACGTTTAAGAAGTAGTTTCTGAAATTATATGCCAAGAGTAATGCCTTGTTCTCTCCAGTCTCACTTTAGTCTAGTCTGTTAGATCTATTATAACTATGTCTATCTCTATAAATAGTTCAGTTTTTCACTTAAGTAAGAAATCAACTTGAAAGAACGTGGCCTATGACTGTGTGTAGTCTTACCATTTGAAGCTGAATAACTGACGAACTCCAACTAAATAACTGACGAACCATTTCCATCGACCAAGTACAGACGATTTCCAGCTGCAGTTCCTGTGATGAAAATATGAGGTGGTTCTCATGATACTGAACAATTAGCAAAAATTAAAAGCATATTCCAATGCCTTTTCATATCGAGATGAAATGAAACACAAAACTAATCAAAAAACATGAACCCATATAACCAGAAAATCACAGAGATGAAGGGAAACAAAAAATCATCATATCCTTCAAAAGATAAAATCTACACCTCTATCTCCTTCTTCTTCTTCCCGGAGCGCCGGTGCTCGAGCCCATTGCTCTTTCTACGAATCGCTGATCTACAGGAACAGCTTCTCGAAGGGGTTTCTCCGGTGGGGTGCCGGAAACAACCGCGTGATCCCTCTCGTTGTAGTAGGCCTGAAAGTGGCGGTGTACGTTGTCAACGGCCGTGGAGAGGAGGACGGCGCTGATCTGGGAAGTATTCAGATCTGTCAAGAGATTGGGAATTAGGGAGATAAAGAAAAAATAAAGATAATATAAGGTTATAGTTTACGTTAAGATTCAGACATCGTAACCACATAAGGTGCGGTTTCGGTTACAGTTTCGATTACAATTACGAAATCGGAAACCATAGATTTACGGCGGTTTTACAATAACCGTCGTGGATACTCGTTTAAACGTCCTCCTATGTACTTTCCGATGTCGTAACCCTCCAATCTACACGGTTCCGATATCGGAAGCTCCTAGCCACGGCGGTTTTTCAAAACCGCCGTTAAACGTGCGCCGTGAATGCCCCAGTTTGCACTAGTGCTAGTTCTGGATGCGCAGAGAGGGGAGCTCCATTTTATCTAAAAATAATGCTCCTCTAACTTTTCTTGGAAGGCTATTTAGACTGTACTGAGCATTAATTTTATTTTTCAAAGCATGTTTAGCTAGCAGATCAGCTACATTATTTCCCTGCCTTAGAGTATGAGTGAGAGTTGCAGGAAAAAGGTTTAAGGATATGTAGTCTACCAGAGAAAACAGATCCCATGGAGCCTTATTATGATCATGGATCATTGATACAACATTTAAGCAATCTGATTCCATAGAGAAAACAAAAAAGTTGAGAGAGTGAGCAATAAGAGTGCCTAAGCTTATAGCATGCAGTTCTGCTTCAAGGGGAGAAGGGGAAATAATATAGAAGGATCTAGCAAGTATGAGAGAACCTGTAGAATCCCTTAATATTATACCAATCTCAGCTTTATGACTGGAATGATTCCAAGCAGCATCAACATTCAATTTTGTACCATTTGATGGTTTGAGCCATTTAATGGGGAAAATGTTAGGTTTTGGAGGTTTTAACCATTTAGGCAAAAATCTAGAATTTGCAATATCTATACCATGTTGTTTAGTAATGTAGAAAGGCTTAGTTACAAAAGCATCAAAAATCATATCTTTTATTTCTCTGACTAAGCCTTGTACATTTGGAATCACCATATCAAAAAGTTTTCTATTCCTAGCCTTCCATAGACACCAACAAACAAAGGATGGCCCCATATTAACTAGGTTGGTATGTAGTGTGGTGAGACCTTTAAAAGACCAATAGCTAGCAAGTCTGCTCCACGGAGAGATAAAGTCTGGATTGCCAATACATAATAAGGAGTGTACAGCAGCCCAAACTTGTTTGGCTATACCACATTCATTGAAAAAATGATCTATACTATCAGAATTGTCACAGAAAGCACATTTGGAAACTATGCTAAAACCAAAGAATAACATAATGTCATCAAAAGGTAGTAAACAATTAAAAAGTTTCCACATAAAAACTGAAACCTTTTTAGGGGTTCTGGGAGACCATATCTTTTCCATGGAAGAGATTTTACCTCTTTTAGGTCTAAGACCATTGTAAGCTGAAGAGAAGGTGAAATTTCCTTTTAAGTCCAATTTCCAGATGAGTCTATCTTCCCTGTGTGGGGAGAGATTTATATCCTACAGAAAAATTAAAGCATCAGTCTGTAGCAGTGGGATTAAGGAATGCATATATAGATGTTTGTGAGTGATGAAATTTGCCACAGTGCAGTCTAATGGAATATTTGTAGCATCAGGTGAGATAAAATCACTCAAAACACCAGAGTCAATCCAGATGGAGTTCCAAAAACTGCATTTTCCTTTACCAATGATGATTTTAGAATTGTGTGCAGTAAAAGGATCCATTTTGCATATCCTTCTCCATGTTTGTGAGTTTCTAGCAGATATAGGGAGTGAAGCAATAAAAAGTGTCCATGGGGCTAGTGCTTTTTGATATTTCCACCATAGTTTAGCTGAGTAAGCATCAATAATGGTAGAGAGAGATCTGATTCCAATACCATTTTCCACAAAAGGATAGCACAGATCCTTCCATTTCCTCCACTTTTTCTTTTCCCCATTTTCACTATGTCCCCAGAAGAATGAGAAGATAACTCTCTCCAGACTTTTTAAAATCAGTTTTGGGGGATCATAAACTGCCCAAATATGTCGGGGAATGGAATATATGCATGATTTAATGAGTGTTAATTTACCACCAGTGGATAACCACTTGTTCTTCCAGCTGTCTAGCCTTGAATTGATCATTTCAAGCACAGGCTGGAAATGTGAACAAGTCATTTGTCCTGTAAAAATTGGACATCCTAGGTATCTAAAAGGATAGTCTCCTTTTTTCATTCCTAGGATAGACTGAATTAATCTCATAGTATGTAAAGATGCATTTTTACTGTAATAAACCTCACTTTTTTTAAAGTTGATTTTTTGACCAGAGGTTTTCTCAAAAACCACTAAAAAAGCTTTGAGCACAGTTAAGCTAGGCTTATTAGCAGTTAAAAAAATAATGGTGTCATCTGTATAGCTCAGGTGAGAAATAGGAATGGCACCATCTGGCAAGTTAAAATACTGTATTTTTCCTATATGATAAACATATGCAAGAGATCTAGTGAAAGCTTCTGAAAATAAATGAATGTTTTATTCCCCTTGAAGCTTTGAAGAACCCCACAGCTTTACCATTCATTAGGACTGAGAAGCAAGCTTGAGACAAATTCTTGATGATGGTGTGGACAAAGGATCCATGGAAGCCAAATTTGAGTAGCACTGAGCTTAGGAAATGCCACTCTACACTATCAAAAGCTTTTTGGAGATCAAGCTTAAGAATACAGTTTGCACCCCTTGTTTTCCTATTAATAAATCTCATAATTTCCTTTAAATAAAGGACATTATCTGAGATTCTCTGTTGGCTAAGAAGGCAGATTGATTCTGAGAAATCAGAAAAGGCATGACTGGTTTAAGTCTTTCCATCAGGATTTTTGAAAATTTTTTATTACTAACATTGGAAAGACTTATTGGTCTGTAATCATTGAAAGAGATTGGCACTTTTTTTTTTGGAATGATGGCATGTGCTGGCTATTCCTCTTGGAATAATAGGATTTTTAAGAAAATCATTAGCAGCATTAAGCACATCCATACATATGATATCCCATGCTTTAATATAGAATTTAGCTGTATAGCCATCAGGTCCAGGACTGCTGGATTTGTTCGGACTGAAAACCACCTGTTTTAACTCCTCCATGGTGATAAATTTTATAAGACACTCATTTTGTTGTGGACTAACCAGGGAGGGAATCTGACTTAGGAAGTGTGAATGGAAAGGAGTTGTTTCAGTTGATTCAGAAGAAAGGAGATTTTCATAGAAGGAAATAGCTTCATTCTCAATATCAGAAATATCATCAAGCCAGATGCTTGTGTATTCTGAATTTTTAAAATCCCTAGCCTATTTTTCCTATCCTTTACTGATTTATGGAAAAACTCGGTATTTTCATCACCCTCTTTTAGCCATTTAATCTTAGCCTTTTGCTTCCAAAAGTGCTTTTCTTCTGCTAGAGATTTGTTTAAACAGGTTTTGGCTTCTTTGAGTTTAAAAAGTTCTCCATCTGTTTGGTTAAGATCATAGATTATTTCCTGTAGCCTGAGATTTTCTTCTGCTTTAGCAACATTATCAGTAATGTTACCAAAAACCTCTTTGTTCCAAGTTTTCAAAACTTGTTTTAATCTATTTAGTTTCAGGAATAATCTCACCATACCAACCTCAGATAAGGGAGAGGACCAACTATACCTAATCACCTCAATAAAGTCATGTCTTTTAAACCAGGTGTTAAGGAATTTGAATGGCCTAGGTGAGGAAGGGATTGCACTTCCAACTGTTAGGAGAAGGGGGCAGTGATCAAAGGTCTCTTTATTGAGTACTAAAATAGAGGATGATGGAAAATTGGAACTCCTTATCTGGGAGCACAATCCTCTATCTAATCTCTCTATAGTGGGCTGCAATCTTGCATTAGTCCATGTAAATAGATTACCCACTGTTTGTATTTCTGCCAGTGATAGGCTATGAATGAAGTCATTAAAGTCTTGCATACTTCCTAATTTAGGAGAGGATGGACCTTTATATTCACTCACAAATCTAAAAGCATTGAAATCACCTATGTAAACAACATTGTTATATCCTAAGGCTAGTAAATCTTTCCACAGGTCTTTCCTTCCCATTTTAGTCCTTAATCCATAGATAAAAACTCCTTCCATTGGAGATTTTAATTTATGGCTAAAGATGTCAACAGCTAGGAATTTTCTATGGTCAGCTTTAAGAGAAACAGAAAGAGAATTGTTCCAAAAGAGCCAGATATGTCCTGAAGCAGCATGTATACAGTTATCAAAATGAAGCAATTTCATGTAATGAGCACATTCAGAATTGAGATGTTTAGGTTCAATTAAACATATCAAATCAGGTCTATGAGCAAGGACTAGTCTTTCAAGCCTAAGCATTGAAGTATCCATACCTCTAATATTCCATACTAGCATGTTAATTCTTATTGTTGTACTAATCAATAAAGGCTGCTTTTTGAGCTCTTTGTGGATGACCTAAGTAGATAGGACACTTGATGCAAATGACTGCTATAAGTATTTTTCCTACTTTTCTTAGATGTTCTTTTAAGAATTGTAGGAGCTTGTACCTTTGCAGTGCTTACCTAAGTGGATGATGGAGAGTTATTTTTTTCCTCCTTCTTGAGCACTTTCAGCCTCCTCACATGTTTCCTCCACTTCATCAGAGCTAGCTATTTGACCATCCCCTTCCTGGTTAATGAGAGGGGAGAACCTGTTTCTATTTTTTTCCTGAGAATGGAAAAGCAACCTGTTAGCCTGAAAGGGAGGAAAATTAGTGGAGTGAAACAAACCTTTTGGTAAAATATCATCTCGGGAGTATGGAGCTTTTGTATTTGGATTGATCTTCCTGGTCTTGTATTTCCACCACTGGAGCAGGTAGTTTCAGCAGTGGTAGAGGGATCTCAGACTTAGATCTTATAGGAGTTTTTAAAGTTGTAGTATTGGGAATTGGACTACCACCCTCAAGATATGTAAGCTTCACTGGTTGAAAAACAATTTCACTAGTAGTTTTGGCAGGCACAATCACTTTCTGAGGAACCACTTCAGTGATAGAATCTCCACCTAGCTGGTTGATCTTTTCTATTACAGGGACTGCATCAGTAGGGGTAGGTCTGATGTCAGTTGGAGTGATTCCTTTAGGGTGATCAAGGCTCTCAGTAATCAAAGTGGTGGTCTTAGGGACATATTTGGTAGTGAATCTAGCAGCTTTTGAGGTTTTGTATCTGAACTTCCTTCTATTATTACCTCTGAGAGAAGCTTTGACAGATGTGGCTAGTTCCTTGTGCTGAGGAATGGCCTCCTTATCAGTAGGAGTGAGACCAGAAGGACCTGGATTCCCATTATTCTGATTATTCACAGGCATTAAAGATTCAACTATTGTTTTGCCATCAGCCTTGGCCTTAGCCCCTTCCATCAACCTAGATTTTCTTTTGAGTTCAGGGTGAAGGAAACCACAATCCTTTTCAGCATGATCTATAACCTTGCAGTGGTTGCAATAGTGAGGCAGATCCTCATATTCAATAGGATACTCTGCTATGTTTTTTTCCTATTCCAACCACAATTGTACTAGGTAAACTAGCTAGCAGATCAACCTCCACACAGAATTTTATAGCTGATGGCCTAGTAATGCCCAAAGTGGCTGCATCCATTTTCAAAAACCTGCCAATTTGACTACTAACACCAACAATAGCAGAAGTGTTGTAAAAATGAATAGGAAGTTTCTGCAGTGTTACCCAAATTGTACTATTGATGATTCTTGCTTAGGAGAGAATTCAGGTGTCCACTTCTGCACTTTCATAACCGAGCATCCAAAACTCCAGGCACCTTTCATCCAACATCTTTGGTAGTCCTCTCTTTCCTAGTATCTGATGAGGATATGCTTGAAATCCAGGGATCCCAATTGATACCTTCCTGTAAAACCGATGGATTTGAATGCTCTAGTGAGAGCTTCCATCGTTGGCTTCGATCGAATAAACTTTCCCACCAGGGCATTGTGGTAGTAGGATGCGAGCACCGCTCCTTCTTCCGGTGGGAGTATGTATGCTATTTTCCCCTTAAATTCAGTAATAGGGTGTAAATCCGGCGTGTCTGGAAAGGTGGAGTAGAGTGGGGTTGATTTGACAGCTAGAGCTTGAACAAAGGATCGGGGAGAGGGGATGCCGCCGGTTGGGAGCGGTGGCTCCGCCATTGGGGAGCAGTGGTTGTGGCCGTTATCTGTCCGTTGTGGCCTTTGAATAGTGATAAAAAACGGGTATAAAACTGAAAAGTAACTGCTCTGGACTGATGAAAGTAGGAGAGAGAACGGAGAAATTTTTTTGCGAAAAGTGATATTGCTGTTGACATATATAATTCTTAATTTGTCACTCGGTAAGATGATAAAATCACGTCCTATAAATAGCTCCAAATCATTGCTCTAGAAAAAAAAACATCAAAATTTCCAACAATTTTAATCCATTTCATTACCGAATTGCTATATGCAGGACCATATTTCTCATGCAGGACCGAAATATACCATAATACCCCCAAGTGTACCCTTGCATTTTGAGTAGCTTTTTTTGCCTTTACAAGAAAAGGGGTATTTTGGTAAAAAATCGGTCTTGCATGAGAAAAATGGTTCTGCATATGTAGCAAACCCCTTTCATTATTATTAAGCTTTATAGCACTCCACAACAGCAATACCGAAAAACCATCTATTCACTGTATAAACTAAAGAAATATGAAGGTATTTAATTTATTGATTGTTTTAAATATATTTTTTTTGTATACAGTAATGTTTCAAAAATTTAGTTGTTTTTAAATCTTTTTTCAGATGAAGGTGGTCATCAAGGTCTCCATGAGTGATCAAAGAACCCGCAGGAAGGCTCTCAAAATCGTCGTCGGCTTCTCAGGTACGCCTCGACGATTAGTATCAGAAACACGACTCTTATTCTGAAACCGATTGTTTGACTTTTGTTGGCTCGGTTTCTTGACCTAGGTGTTTTTTTTTTTGAAGGAAACCACCATAGGTGGAGGGGGGGGGTTATATTGGCTTCCCCTTGTCTTTTAAATGACCAAAAAAGAAAAAGGTTACAAGACACCGCCTAATAGGCGGTAGAGAATAGGAAACCTAAAATAAGGAGATCTATAGGTGCAGCTTCTACAAGGAAACTACACAAGGCTAAGCATAGCCTTCAAAAAATGAGTTAGCCTAAAGGAACTATATACTCATTCTGTGTTAAAGAGAAACAGGGAGAAGTAGAGGTCGTTGAGAAAAGGACTAATAATATCTACATGCTTATTAGAGAAACAGAACAAACTGAGACTCAAGGAAGCCGATGGAAATAGTCTCTTTAATCAACATAACCTCTCTATTGGAACTTATAGATTGGTGAGCACCATATCCTCTTGGAGAAATTCCAGAGTGTAGCTTTCGGGTGCAGCTCGGAAATGGCATTTGTAGTGCCATCATAGTGGAGAAGAGTCCAGCTGGTAGTGTACCTGAAATTGGTAAAAATATCGGCAGCACCTGTTCTTAATCCTAAAAGATGGGAGCCCCTGTTTGTCTAACAGCAAGGCCCCTCTAGCTGTTCTTGGCATGTCACTCATACTCAGTTCACAACCAAGGTGATTAGAGAGTGAGTGTTTGGCAAGTATGTCAGCCACTATATTGCACTGTCTTAAAGTATGAACAGCTATAGCAGGAGAAAGACTGCATTGTATATGATGAAAAGGTCTTCCTTTATGATAAACTGGGGAGAAGGGGAGTTTCTTCGAATAATTTTTTGTTTCTAGATTTTCATAATCCCCAGCATACAAAAGATGGAACAATATTTACTAGTTGTGTATGTAGAGCTGTAAGGCAATGGAAAGACCAGTAAGATGCAAGTCTAGACCATAAGGAAGGGAAAACTGGGGTCCCTATACATAAGAAAGTATGAAATTCTTTCCAGACTTGAGTAGCTATCATGCAAAAGTTAAAAAAAAATGATCTATTCTGTCTAGATTATCACAAAATGGACATTTTGATGGTAAGCAAAAACCATACCATTTTAGCACATCATCAAAAGGAAGCATGGTATTGAAAAGTCTCCACATAAATATAGATATCTTTTTTGGAGATCTAACTGACCAGATTTTTTTCATAAATGAGATTGTTGCTCTCTTTGGTCTGAGCTCCTGATATGCTGATTTAAAAGTGAACTCCCCTTTGAGGTCTGGCTTCCAGATTATTTTATCTTTCACGTGAGGGAATAATTTGATTTCCTGCAAAACAGAGGTCAACTCAGAATTTTGAAGAAGGGAAGAAACAGATGGTAAATAATTGTCTCTATTCTGAATATACTCTGCTACAGTACATGATGGAGGGATGATTGTTATATCTGGGTTTACAAGGTCATTGAGGGGAAGTTTTCCTGACCATGTAGTGTTCCAGAAATCACATTTGCCATTCCCTATTAGCACCTTAATATGAGAGCTAGCAAAACCATCCACTTTACATATTCTTTTCCAAGTCTGGGATGTTTTTGCTGAGCTTGGCAGGGAGGCTAAAAAATGTGTCCATGGAGCTTGTGCTTTTGGTATTCCCACCAAAGTTTAACCGAAAAGGTTTTAACTATAGTGGGAATAGATCTTACTCCTAAACCATTTTCAGAGATATGAAAGCACAAGTCTCTCCACTTCCTCCACTTTTTCTTTTCTTTTTGATCATTTTTTCCCCAGAAAAAAGTAGAGACTGTTTTTTCCAGCGCTTTAATAATCAGTTTTGGTGGGTCAAAAACTGCCCATATGTGTTGTGGGATAGAATAAATGCAAGATTTAATTAAAGTCAATTTCCCTCCAGGAGATAACCATTTGTTTTTCCAGCTGTCCAACCTAGTATTGATGACTTCAAGTACAGGTTGGAAATGTGATTTAAGCATTTTGCCAGAAAAGATGGGGCAACCTAGGTATCTAAATGGATATGTACCTATTTGCATGCCTAGAATTGATTTTATGAGGTTAATTGAGTGAACAGATGCATGTTTGCTATAAAACACTTCACTTTTCTGAAAATTTATTTTTTGTCTAGATGTTTCTTAAAAAACACCTAAAAAGGCTTTTAGAATAGTGAGGTTGGTTTTATTAGCATTTATAAAAATGATAGTGTCGTCAGCATAAGAGAGATGAGAGTTGTGCATGGAGTTGACCGGGATTCTAAAGTAATCTATTTTACCAATTTCATAGACATATGCTAGTGATCTAGTAAATGCTTCAGAAAAGAGGTTAAATAGAAAAGGGGATAAGGGGTCTCCCTGTTTGATTCCTCTAGATGCCTTGAAAATCCCACTGGTTTCCCGTTGATGAGTACTGAGAAACAAGCCTATGATAGGTTCTTCAAAATAGCATGCACAAAAACACCATTAAATCCAAATTTGAATAAAACAGAACTCAAAAATTCCCAACTTACTCTGTCAAAAGCTTTCTGAAGATCAAGCTTAAGGATGCAGTTAGTGCCTCTACCTCTGCTATTTATAAATCTCATCATTTCTCTTAAATAGAGCACATTATCTGAAATGTCTCTGTTGGAAAGAAAAGCTGATTGATGGTGAGATATAAGCTTTGGCATAAGTGGTTTTAATCTCTCCATTAAGATCTTCGAAAGAATTTTGTTGGAGACATTAGAAAGGCTTATGGGTCTGTAGTCATTGAAGGATATTGGGACTTCTTTCTTGGGAATGATGGGATTTTTCATAAAATCATTTGCTGCACTCAGAAGATCATTGCTGATGATGTCCCATGCTTTAATATAGAACTGGGCTGTGTACCCATCAGGACCAGGGGAACTAGATGTATTGAGACTAAAAACCACAGCTTTTAGTTCCTCCATTGAGATAGGTTTGATCAAAAGGTCATTTTCATCTTGAGTAATCAAATTTGGGATTTGACTAAGAAAATGGGAAAGGAAAGGTGGAGATTCAGGGGTTTCAGCAGTGAGGAGGTTTTTGTAGTAAGAGGTTGCCTCTTGTTCTATTTCACTAATGTCATCAATCCAAACTCCATTGGAGTTTTGGATTTTTGTGATGCATAGTCTACTCCTTCTTTCCTTTACGCTTTTATGAAAATACTCAGTATTTTCATCCCCTTCCTTAAGCCATTTTATTTTTGCCTTTTGTTTCCAAAAGTGATTTTCCTCAACCAATGCCCTATTAAGACTAGCTTTTGCTTCTTTCAGTTTGGATAACTCTGTCTCACTCTGATTTACGTCATAGCTGATTTCTTGAAGGCTTAGAATTTTCTCTACTTTGGAAACATTATTCGTAATATTTCCAAAGACCTCTCTATTCCAATATTTCAGGAACATTTTGAGTCTGTTAAGCTTCAAAAAGAAACCCAGCATACCTATTTCAGAGATTGTAGGAGTCCAATTATTCCTAATCACATCTATAAACTCTAATCTGTTGAACCATGTGTTTAGGAATCTGAAAGATCTAGGAGTAGTTGGGATTATACTTCCAATGGTGAGGAGAAGAGGGCAATGATCAGAAGTTTCTTTGTTCAAAACTAGAATAGAAGAAGATGGGAAATTTGATTTCCACTCAGAAGATGCAATACCTCTATCTAATCTTTCTATAGTAGGATGTAATCTAGCATTTGTCCATGTAAAAAGATTACCAACAGTGTGTATATCCTCAAGAACCATACATTGCATAAAATCATTGAAATCTTTTACGGTTCCTAATTTAGGTTGGCCTGGACCTTTGTACTCAGAAATGGATTTATATGCATTGAAATCTCCAGCATAAAAGGCATTTCTTAAGCCTAAAGAGATCAGATCTCTCCACATTTTTTTTCTACCAGTCCTAGTTCTCAAACCATAGATGAAAACTCCTTCCATTGGAGCTCTTAAAGTATGGAATTTTAACTGCTAGAAATTGTTTATGGTCATAAATAAGGGACAAAGATATGTTATTTTTCCAGAATAACCATATTTGTTCATTTTCAGCATGCATGCATTTATCAAAATGTAAAGTTTGCATGTAGGACACACATTCCATGGCAAGATGTTTAGGTTCAATGATGCACAGTAAAAGAGGTCTATATGTAATAAGAAGTCTATTTAGTCTAATCATTGATGTTTGCATGCCTCTAATGTTACAAACTAGCATGTTAATTTTTAAAGTTGTATTAATCATAAATGACTACTGTTGGAGCATTTTGTAGATGATCTAAGCAGATATGCAACCTTATGTAACTGGTCAGTATAAGCATTTTTCCTAGACATCCTTTTATTCCTTTTGAGAATAGTGGGGGTCATTACCTTGGTTGTGCTTACCTTTGTGGCTTCTGAACTGGTATCAGCGTCATCTTTATCAAGTTCAGCTGTCCCAGAAACCAATGACACATTGAGCCCTTCAATTATCTCATTCATAGATTGTGGAAGGTTTTCAAGTGGTTGAAAACTGTTCCTGTACTTTTCCTGGGAATGAAACCAAACTGATTAGTCATAAAAGGAGTAAAAGATCTTTTGGAGTTCAAACCTTGGATAGATATATCATCTTTAGCCACTGGTTTGAGAGAGATGTGTTGAGCAGTTGATGTATCCTCTTCAGGCAAAGTTACAGACTTGTGAGAAGAGTTTGAAACTGAGTTTTTTCCACTGGAGAGTTGGAAAGATGACTTGGGTGGAGTGTTTTTGTTTTTCTTAGCTGGGGTTGAGCCTCTGAGTGTTCCTGAAGGGGCTTCAGGGGAGGGATGGCTTGGAACTATCTCTTTCATTTTTCCAAGGTCAAAATCAGTGCTTGTGGCCTCCTTGTTCTTTGGAATGTACTTGCTCATCAATCTTTGGCCAAATCTGCTAGATCTGTGTTTGAATTTAGAGCTTTTGTTCCCTTTATAGTACACATTTTTAGCAGATTGAGGAGGGGCTTGAGGGGTGTTCTGTTTCTCCTGAGTGGATAGTCCTGAGGTACCAACATCAGCCTTTTTGTTTGACTCATTATCTCTTAGAATGGCCTTGGGGAGAACAGGAGGTTTCTCTACATATTTTTCAACATGTTTAGGCCTCTTCTGCTCAAGATGCAGGAAACCACACTCCTTATCACAATGACCAATAATCTTACAATGCTTACAGTACTGAGGTAAATCCTCATATTCTATCTTGTACTCAGCCACATTATTACCAATTCCAGCTACAATTGTAGAGGTTAGGTTTTCTAGCAGGTCTATTTCAACACATACTTTGATAGCTGAGGGCCTAGTAAGAGCCATAGTAGCTGCATCCATCTTAAGGTATTTACCAATCTGAGAACTTATGCCAGCTATAGCAGAAACATTGTAGAAAAGAACAGGAAGTTTATGAATGGTTACCCATGCCGGAATAATCGAAGATTCCTGTTCCGGTGAGAACTCCGGCGACCAATTCTGAACTTTCATTACATATTTCCCAAAGCTCCACTGCCCCTTCATCCAGCAGCGTTGATAGTCTTCTTTATCAAGAAACCTGATGAGCACATGTCTGTAATCCAGAGAGCCCAGTTGATATCTACCAGAAAAGCAAATCGATTTGAACGCCGCTGTGAGGGACTCCATCGAAGGTTTACCCCGATTGAACTTCCCAACCAAGGCGTTGTGATAGTATGATGCCAGAACCGCTCCCTCTTCAGGCGGTAAAATGTAAGCTTTCTTCCCCTTATACTCAGTTATTGGGTGGAGATCGGGCGTATTAGGGAGGGAGGAATACAGAGGAGGATATTTGGTACTCAAAGCTTTCTCGGCGGCTGGATTACGCGGTGGCAGCGGCGGCTCCGCCATGGGTAAGGCCGTTTTATTGTTGACCTAGGTGTTGAGTCAGCAGCTGTAAAAGGCAGCAACAAGGACCTGTTGGAGGTGATCGGAGAAGGGATAGATGTGGTGGAAATCACGACCTCGCTGCGGAAAAAGGTTGGGTTTTCTGAGATTGTTAGTGTCGGCTCTGTTGGCGACGATAAAAAGAAGGATTCAAAGCCTGTTGATATATCTCCGGCGAATTGGAATAGTACTTATCCTTATGGTTATAATACATGTAATTACAATGTTCCTTATGAACGTGTTTATGAGGTTAGGGACTCGAATTCTGATCCCTGCACCATCATGTGAGAGATCAGATCAGTTCAGTCTTTTTAGATTAGAACCACATTTTTTCAAGTCTCTTGGAAGTTTATGGCTTTGTTTTTTTCAGATAGTTTCAGGTTCTGGTGTTAATGTGGCGTAGCATGACTATTGTAACATTGAGGTGTAATGTATTTAATTAACAAGAATATTTTATTAATGACTATGTGAATAAGGTCACGATCCATTTTTTAAGAATTATTATTATAGTAGATGCATGCACTATTATGTCTCTTATTATTGATCATTTTACAATTTTTGACATATATACACAAAAGATAACACAATCAACTCAACCACATACTAGTGTAAAATAACAAGTATTTTTTAAATTACATGAGTTCTCTCTTACCTATAACACGTTACCTTACGGAAACTGAAGGATAGTCAAATAAAGAGGATCAATAAAGTCTGCTCGGCTGCCCCCAATACCTACTAGGAAGAGTCAGTATCTTTATTTTGACAACATTTTTCATAGATGGCATTCAGGGATCCAGGCAGGCCCTATTTCTCAACCCTTACACACGTCACTCATTCACGTCCTCCTGCAAAACATACATTTACACAAATGAACACGATAAACATAGTCAAAATGGATCATAAGTCACTTACACTTACACATACACTAATTAAGTACTAGTCTAGATGAATTTGTAGAGAGTTTGTGGAAACTAAAGTGGTATATAAAGTTGAGGTGGAAAGAGAAAGACAATAGAAGATCCAAACACAATTTAGAAGGCGGTACGCTTGGGTTGTATTGTAATCTCGTGCGGGCTTTCCATCTCAATGGAAAACTCCAACTCCACATATTTTCAATTGCAAATTTTAATTACCCTACTTTTTGTCACATTCTTCATTATAATTGGGCTTCATTTATCATTCTTTTTGCTCTCTACTGATTTCGATTTCCTATTTATAATCTGTAGGATCTAGTTTTTGTTTCTTACATCGCCACCATTTACTTCTTCAATTGTCATTATAATTAAAACTAGCGTGCCCTCTTCGCGCGTTGCACGAAGTACTTGATAAATATTTAATATAGTATTAGTGTTACATATTTAATATTATTGTTAATATGTGTGATGTAAAAGTGTGATTAAAATAAAAATAATTAATATGCAAAGTCTTAGGCTATGTTATCATGAGTGTTTCTGTATATTTGTTCAATGATTTTTTTATTAAATGTTACTGTTTTACTATATAGATTACAATAAAATATGATAAATTTGAAAATTATTTCAGTTTCTTTCTATTATGTACTTAATTTAACAAAATTACTAAGGTCCTGTTTGCATAGGTTATTTTTAATTGAACTGGACTAAATTGAACTGAGATGTACAGAAAGGTAAATTAATATATTGAAAAAAAAAACAAGGATGACATAATTAATATGAATTTATCAGATCATATTTTCACTGAACTGAGCTGAATTGAAATTAACTATATAAAATCTCATGCAAACAAGGCCAAAATGTAGTTTAAATTAATTAAATATATTTAACTGAACGACTTTGCATAAAATCTCTAAAGAACATATAAGATGCCAAAATGGAATTGAAGTATTTAATAATTTATGGGGCGGTCAAAAGGTAAAACATGTCATATGGGAGAATATGACGTTGGAAACATTATATACCATTGATATTCATATTCAATTGCCAATTCATAGAACTTCATTCGTCTTACTTCGGAACAAAAACATTCGTCTTACTTCGGAATAAAAAAAATAGAAGATTTATAGAATATCAACTCTTCAACTATGAGCAGAAACTCCTCAGCATGCTGGAAAATGGTGAGTTCATTTCACTGTAATATTCAGTCACAACTCTCAAATTAATCATATCATATAGAACTTTCTAGAACACGCTATAGACTAAAAGAAAAAATCCAAACCAAGGTACTTGCATTCACAGGATTAAATATAAATGATCAAATTAGCTATCTGCAAACAAAAATTGCAAAGGCTTGTGTGGATAAGACATTAATGCACCTTAGTAAAACACGTCAATTGACTGCAAAAAGTCACATTTCTAAGAGAATCAACTAAGGAAAAAGCTTAATTTGTAATCATAAATAAACAGCTTGTGAGTTTGGTACTCTTAAAAGAGCTTACATCTATCATTTAAATAGTATACTAAAAAGAGCATGCATAAACAAATTAACCAAAACTTAAGAAGACTAAATTCACTTCAAAAAACAATAAATTACTACTCAGAAACCAGACCTAAAGAATCCTCAATTTCCGGGTCTTTTTTGGTGTTCATCCTCTGCTTAACTACTGTACATAAGAAAAAACAAATAAGAAAAAGAAATGGAGGAATAGAATAAACCATATAATATTGGTAAATTATTCCCCACAATCATAAATTCAAAGAACGGGGAAGAATGCAGCAACACCATTCAAGCCAAAACTAAACCTCAGAAATGTAATCCTTAACCAATAATATAAAAACATCTTACTGTTATTAGAGGTACCAATAACTCTTCTATCAGTAGATTTCAAATTAAAAAACTCTTCTATTGCAGGCTACTTATACTTTATTTTGATAAGAGCTAGAAGTCATACTGCGGATCTTCCATATATCGTCAATCTGCAATATGGACAAGACATAGGGAAATAAATTCCTCCAAGAGATATACAGAACATCCATCAAAAGTTCATTACGTAAGTATTGAGAAATTATTCATCATTCTGTCCAATCAAACAAAAATAGAATCATTATTCTAATACTACTCAAAGCAGCAGATATATGAAAGAACAACCTGAAAAGAGCTAGAAATTTTTCCAAATAAAATCAAGAACCATTCTCAGAGCACATGAAAAGCAAGTACTCAAAAAATGAGAGTGCAAAAAAAGGGAAGTACTTAACAAAATTAGCTCTTTATATATGTTTAAAACCCAAGAAAAAAACGACAACCAAAAAATCCAACCTCAAATAAACTCTATATATATGAACTCTAAATCCTACCTTCACAGCTACATCTATAACAATTACTGATAGAATTTATAGATTTAAAGTGTACAATTTCTTTGTTCTTTCAAATCCAGAGCTAAACTGAAGAAGCAGAATAATAGTTATCCCTTCAAAAATTAACCCTTAAAGCAGCACCAAACAAAGCCAGAAATTTTCTACAGAATAAGCATTGAAAACTTAGGATGACTAAATTATTCATTGCGTTTCTATTTTCAGTGTTGTTCAGAATAAGCATTGCAAATAAGTCATTATTCATTAATTTGTCATTTTCCCTATCTGCATTAAGATGACTAAATCCAAAGTTTTTTTTTCCAGTTCCTCAACTTACCAATAGTGTATAATCATAAAATAAGACAAAACTTAGAAAATTGCTGTTACGAAAATTAAATAATCATTAGAATGATTTTTTAGCAGAATTTCGGAAACTACAGATTAAACCACTCAACTTTTGAACTGCAAATGGAATGACAAATCATTACCATTTTATGACATCCAGAGGGAGGAACATTGCAGGCAAAACCTTTCAGGAAGTTCAAATTCAAACTCCTTTTTACTGCAAAATTTTGAAGCTGATAGTTAAGTGGACTTATAACCTAATACAATCACTAAATGATAACAAACTTTGGGTGAAAATAGAAGCTGATTTGATCCTGAACAACACTGAAGATAGGGTGTCATTTTCAGTGTTCTACAGAATAAGCATTGCAAATAAGTCATTATTCATTTATTTGTCATTTTCCCTATCTACATTAAGATGACTAAATCCGGAGTTTTTTTTTTCCAGTTCCTCAACTTACACAATAGTGTATAATCATAAAATAAGACAAAACTTAGAAAATTGTTGTTACAAAAATTAATAGTCATTAGAAATTGCTGTTATATATAATAATCATTATAATGTTTGAAGTTGAAGTACATCAATGGTAATACAATTCTTCGATTTTGCCTTACAATTCAGTATAGAGAGCAACTTAAAAAATAAGGAAGATGAAGTCTGGCTGTCTGGGAAAGCACTAATGCAAAGAGATAGTTAATACAAATACTTTAAGCTCATGAAAAAGTCCAAAAATAAAATAGCCCCACCTCCAAGTTGTAACTTTTACCACAAAAGTAAACATCAATAAGTCTTCTAACCAAGACAGTACAAAGGAAAGGAAAGAAAAACACAAATGAGAAGTGGTGAAAAGATAGATTATGGTGGTTTAATCTTTAGTGGCAAGATTCAAATTAATCATACGTAACAAAGTTAAATCTTACCACACGCTTAGAATTAATCAATTTTGTCTAAGATTTATAACATGAGCTCTTGAAAAATTCAGAACTAATCATCCAAACAGACTTAATATCAAATTAAATCCTCAAAACCTTCCAAGATGTACCAAACAAAACTGACTAAAAGTTACAAAACCTTCTAAGAGAGTAGTACCAGTCCTGAGTATATTCTCCTGCTTCTTCCTCTCCCTCTCCTCTCTTCAGCCTGTTCACAATCTTGTTCTGCTTGATCTCTTCCTTGAGCCCATTCGTTAAATAAAAATTGAGCATAAAAAACTGTAATTATAACTAAGACATAAATTTAAAAGCTTGCAACATTCAAATAAAAACTCAGCATTAAAAGTTGTGATCATAAGCGAGACATGAATCATCAATTCAAATCAACTTGAAAGCTTTTCAACATCAAATAAATCAATAAAATATACCAAAACCTTGTTTCAACACCAACAATAACCTAAATAACTAACACATATAATTTGAGCACTCTACCAAATTTGAGCTATGGTTCCATCCAAATAAATCACACAATGAATATATCCAAGTGTTTCAGTAAAATTAATCACTTAGAGAAAGGTAACAATTTCATAACTGTTATTGCAAGTGCTACACCAGATTTGAGCTATGGATCCATTCAATTAGCCTAGAATTGTGTATATTATATAAGGTTATGTGTGACTTTAGAGAGGAAAAAATTTCATTATTAGTATTGAACAAGCTTTCCGATTGAAACTTCATGTTGAATTAAAAAGATTTATCACTCTACTTCTGAATTAGATAAATGATTTCTGAATAAGAGGGGGTAAAAATCTTCATATATCACAATATGTAAGTAGGTTTTAAGGTTGTGACTACAGGCCACTAAGGTTGGGCATTGTGTGTTGACTGTTGATATATCACAATATGGCTGGTCTGCAATACCTGCACAGTAAAGTATTTGCAAATTGATACAAGATGTTTTTAGATGCATGCCAAAATTCCAATAGCAGTATTATATTCAAGCATATAAATATCATAAACTCACCTGAATGAGTATAAGCAAACCATTGCAGAGGTCACACAGTAAACCAAAACCAGCTTTTTTTACTAACCACAGATCACTGCAGGAATGATTACAGGAACTGTAATTATTCAAAAAACACAAATAACTGCAGGAATGACTACAACGTATTGCAACTTTGATTGATCATTTACTCAAATATATTGCATCCATTCAGCTACAATGGTTGAAGTAACTGGTGCAAATTTTGACATTGCGTTAACTTGTTGACAAAAGTGATTATTTAGTAAATTACTTACTACTGAATAGGAAAATATTCACAGACCAGCAATTTGCTGGCTCAGAAATTTAAGTGAAGATGATGAAGGATGCAAATAAAACAAAAGATTCTAAAACACTGAACAAAAATTCCAACACTGCATCAGTATACACTATCCTGAAGAATGGTGGATCATAAGTTCAGTTACATGCTTGATAGTTAATACATAAGTCCAGCCATTCTTAAACAATGAGATATACTTGCCTATTTTTATCATAAAAAAGTCTCAGTCAATATCAATCAAATGCTTAACAATCATAAAGAAAAAACTCACAGTGAAAGAAACCATAGAAGCTGGGAGAGATATAAAACTATATTTAGCCAAGCCTTGGGCCAGTCACATCCAGAATTGCCCAGAATCCACAAAGATCCAGCCTTACAATGATTGTTGCTGATGCCAAGAATGCTGCTGTATCGAAGGAAGAAAATCAATGCAGTTGTTGCTGCTGTACCGGAGCCTTTCTCGCCATGCTGGTTGTGTTTCATACCTTCAATATCAAACAACTTTAATTACTCCGATATATTAATTCACCTACCAGCTCCGATATATTATAGGATTAAGTAATTCAATCCAGCCGACCGCCGCCACCCACGGCCTTCATCACCAGGCCACGGCAAGTGGACCCCACAATTACCGTCACCTCCAGCAGCAGCAGCCACCGCCGCCACAAACCCCGGAAAGTAGACGGCGGAAGCAGGCCAGGACCCGTTGTCTCCTCCCTTCTCCGCCGCATGCCGCCCTCGAATCATCCTTCCGCGACCAGTCCCCCGGAAGAGCTCCCTACGCGACACCGCCGCACGTACCTTTCAATCCCACTTCACAAAATTGCTGGTGCGCAGATCGAGTCTCCGACAGCTCCGACATGAATCCTATTTACGATAAAGCCTCCAGATTGTAGAACAAATTCGACCTCGTCCAGGTAGCGGAGAAGAAAGCATAATCGATTCGAATATGGGTCAGTTCTTTAAACGACGTCGTTTATGCTAGTGGGGTTTTTAAAAAAAGGAAAATATGAGAGGAGAAACCAATAAACAATCCAATAACTATTTAATATTACTCTAGGATTAGTTGTGGACATTGTTTTAATGTTGGATTCTGAAAAAAAATAAAAATAATAGGAAAAAATAAAAATAAAAAGAATATCTAAGAGGGGAGAAACTAAGAAACAACCCAATAAGTATTACATATTACTCTAGGATTAGTTTTCATATTTATAATTAATAGTCTTCACAAGCTTAATTAAAATATAGTATAATAATCATCAAATTATACTATATTCATGGCCTTCATCACCAGGCCACGGCAAGTGGACCCCACAATTACCGTCACCTCCAGCAGCAGCCACCGCCGCCACAAACCCCTGAAAGTTTTGATAGTCTATGGAATAGATTTTTTCACTATTGGAATCTGTCTCTAAATTCTAAAATGCAAATGATATGTACTAGATTGATTCCTGTTGTGGTTGTCTGGGTGGTATGGTGTGCTAGGAATACTTTTCTATATGATAAAATACCTCCCAGTTTTGCTAAAATGAGAAAGAGAGTCATAAACATTATGCAGGCCATTTTATATGTTCACAATTTGAAGTGGTCCCTCTCAGACTTTAATCTCATGCCTACTGAAACACTGTCCTTAGCCCCTTTGAACAGTTTCATACATTCTCAACATGTTATGCAGGTCAGTTGGAAGCTGCCTATAGCTGATTATAAGCTGAACACAGATGGTTCTAGTCTTGGTTCTACTCATCAAGCTGGAGCGGGGATGGTGCTGAGGAATAAAGAAGGGAGGGTGATCTCTGCAAAAGCCATTTATATTCATCAGAAGGATAGCTTGGAGGCAGAGGTTCTGGCCTTAATAAAGGGACTAGAAATGGCTTACTACCAGGATGTCACAAATTTGGAGGTGGAGGTGGATTCACTGGTCCTTCTCAAAATGATCAAGAGACAGTACAAGGTCCCATGGAGGCTCATAGATCAGCTGAGAGCTATATGGGACCTGCAAAGTGAGTTCACTATATCTTTCACTCATGTCTTTAGGGAGGCTAATTCAGTGACCGACTCTTTGGCAAAGCTAGCTAGTACTTCAAAATTATCTCACGAATTCAACCACTTTAATCTCCCAAGGGAAATTAAAGGTCTAGTTGGTCTTGACAGTAGAGAGTTCCCATATATTAGAGTGAATTAAATGTCTGGAACTTTTTACTGGTTTTCTTTTGTATTGTCAACAAGTCTGGGGGTGATCATTACAGCCCAATCTTGCTCAAAGATTATCAAAAGGCCTCTAGGCCTTGTGGTGATCTTAATATGCAACACACGCATTCTCCTTCATGAATTTAGCATTTGTACAGTCCCTGGAACACACAACAACCCCACTAACTCTGATCAGTCTGAAATCAAAGCCATCGTGTTTGGACCTGGAAGCTTCTCCTGTCAGGACCTTTTCGCCCAGTGGAACCACACATCTGCAGCATCTTCTTCAACTTTTGGACTTGGCAGAAGCAATCACTTATTTCTACTTCTAGTACATACTGTTCAGTTATGGATTTCCAATCACATTCAAGTGGCTAAGTGGATTTTCATCTTGCTCGTCTTGATGATCACCAAAATGCTCCTTGTAATGTTATCCTCGCTGTGGCAAACTTGTGTTCGACAAGTGTTATGCCTGTCGAACACTAACCTGGACCAGCTGAGTAGATATCGATTAGAAATGCTTAACTATAGCCTCAAAAGAATTTGTATTATTCAAGTTTTTTCCTCCTATCATTTAGGGTTTTTCTTGGACCTTCCAAGTTTTTTCATCCTCTTTGATAGGATTTTTCTTGAACTTATTGTAACTTTTTGAACAATTTTTTGAGATACTCATGGTCTGGGGAGCCTAATAAATCACCCCCCACTGTTTGGTGGTTTAAAAAAAATAAAATAATAATTATCATCATTTTAATGAAGACGTGTAAGCTTTTTAGTTTGCGTGTTATCTTTAGGCAACTACAAGAAAATATAAATTAGAGTAACAAGATTTTAATAAAATATATTTATATGAGTTTACCGGGTCTTATCCTTCCAACTTTATTTTTGTCAAACTGAAGTGAAATGAAATAAACTGAAAATTAATGTATTGAAAAATAAGATTAACATGACCGAATTAACTTGAATTCCATCAAATTATAAATTTCATCGAAATGAACTGATCTA
Source organism: Cruciata laevipes (assembly GCA_963678965.1). Lineage (NCBI taxonomy): Eukaryota > Viridiplantae > Streptophyta > Magnoliopsida > Gentianales > Rubiaceae > Cruciata > Cruciata laevipes. Next base: position 18,988,293 of record OY787633.1, read on the forward strand.
CGGATAAATTCAAGAGAAAATGGCCTTAGTGTTATAACTCATTGACATTTTCTTTTTGTGGTGAAACAAAAAATAAATTACCTTTAATCAATTGAAAATAGACAAATTCTTGGGTGAGGCAGCCTCACCCAAGAGGCAGGACCAATTAAACATTGTTTTTGGTGAAGTTTGATGAACGGACACAAAGGTTTTGATGAGGTGACTTGTTTGATGAACTGACACCAATGTTTGATGAGGTGGCGTCGAGATTTGATGAGGTGGTAGTGAGTTATGATGAGGTGGCAGCAATGAAATTTTTCTTATTTGGCCTTGCCTCATGGGTGAGGCTGCCTCACAGGAGAATTACTCTTGAAAATAAATTGATATTTATTTGATATTACTAAAAATCTATTTTTTTTAGTTTTAGGTCACTTTTTTTTATAATAATTTATGAAGTCACTGAATTATTAAAATTTAATTTTTTTTGTCACTCTGTTAATTGTCATGTTAGTCAATAAGCTGATATAGTCAATATGTCCACTTGGCCAAAAATAATTCACTGTGATTGAAGTGAAATGTAAAAAATCTTTGTTCCAGCCACTGGAAATCGTCTAGGGTCTTGACAAAAGAAAAGTGGGAGGAGTATCCCAAGTCATCCTAGCACCTAAGCTTTGCAAAAATATTCTTATCTCTCTACTCTCGCAATCCAACATGAGCTAGCTAGTGTAATTACCCCGTTGTAAGGGTTTAGGATACTACCTAGGAGCTCTATAGATCCTGGAAAATGGGGGTTCTAGCTCACTAGTGCAAATCATGTGATTTACGGCAGGTAATTACGGCGGTTCCGCAAAACACCCAGGAACCGCCGTAACTGTGTACATCTTTCGAGTTCGAAAGTCAAATTCGGTCGTTTTTATTGCCCTAGTTTTCTGGGTACTAATTAACGGCGGTTCCTTCCATATTTCACGGCGATCGGTAATAACCGCCGTACTTTGAAACTACATACGATATCGTAGGTTTGTTAATATGTATCTACGATATCGCAAACAAATATGTTGATTCGTACGATTTCGTAACTAGTTTGTTTTTACTAAAGTTGGATGAAACGAATCTTGAGTCGAGTTCGAAAAACATTGACCTGGCCAAATTGTATATTAATATAACAGCTACGATATCGTAACACAAACATTATGTGTTGATATCGAAAATGTACTCGCCCAGAGCGCCGTGTCAATAGACTAACGGGCATACGATATCGTATCGTATGTACTATACACTTTCGATATCGAAAGTCCTGTGTCAGTAGACGAACGGACTAAAAATATCTTCTGTCTAACTTGTTGTTTTCTCCGTCCAACTAATGACATGGGGACCACAACTTGTTGTTTTCTTCGTCCAATTAAACACATATGTGATCACAACCATCATTTTCAGTTAAACCTTTTGTTTTCTTCCTTCTTCCTCCTCTCCTTGGTTTTTATTTTCATATTATGGCGGGCAGTAGCAATTTATCCCCTGCTGAACAAAGAAGGATCTCAATGGAAGCAAGAATTGCAAAGTTGAGGACTGATAGGATGACATGTATCAATTAATACTCAACATTGTGCTGGATCTTCAATGATTTTACATTTTTTGGTTACACATTTCATTATTACTAATTTGAATCTTGTATGCAATATATAGAGTGGGAAGACGTTGTTGAACCTGAGCAACGCCGCAAACTGGACTTCTTGAAGAATCAATTTCAATATCTTTTTCCTCGGTTTGGGGCAGCACGAATTCCGTGGGATGATTCGTACATAATCTTAGAATCTCAAAAGGAGTTTGACAAGGAATACTCTCGTGGTGTAGTAAGTTATTCCCTCAATTATTCTTTTATGAAATTGACTTCAATATTAATAATATATACAGTTGTAAAGATCAAATTATGGGGATGTTGTTTTACTTATTGCTAAAATTTATGAATAACAGAAAAAAATTGAGTTGATGCGCCGTGGGGTTGAGAAAGGGCTGATTAGGGCGGAGAAAGAAATTAGGGAGACCCATGAAGCTAAGGAAGAAATTATCAGACTAGGCAGACAACATTTCATTGGAGTTACTGTGGATCCATCAGAACCAGAGTACACTATGGAAAGTTTTTTGTACTGGGACATTTCTGCAGAATCCTGTTCAAGTTCAACAGGTGAAGGATGGTCTTCAGAAGCTGAAGAAGATTGAATTTGAATGCTTTATCTATTCATCACATTTGATCATGTAATAGTTATGTGCACGAAAGACAGTTTCGAATTCGCTTCGTTTATAAAATATTCCTTCGATATCGCACTTATTACTCGTGCTGGTTGCGATATCGTAACGAGTTGGTTTTTAATAAAGTTTCATGAAACGAAATTTCACTGCTAATTTGGTCATACAAGACTAACCTTACGATATCGAAAGAGTACCCGGAAATGTTGTCGAAGTCGAAAGAGTGCGTGGTCTTGAATCAGCAAGCATACCCTATACGTAGTTCATTTGTTTGATGGATAGTTTTTTAAGTTACTGCATGCTGGATAGATAAATATCGTAATTTTTTGCATGAAAATCTTCCAGAAAACATATTTGAATTCATGAACCATTGATAATTCATGAAAAGTGAAAAGAACAAGGACAATGTCAATACTTAGAATAAAACAAGAGTAGTGACAATCTCGTAAGATAAAGAAAACAAGAGTTGAATTGTAGAAATATCCTAGAGGCGGGACAATGTCAACTAAGACAATGAACATCTAAGGTTTGGGGAAAAAATCATCCTCGTTTGCCGGTTCAAGATAAACAAAGTTTTCTTCATCATCAATGGTGTCGCCATCTCTAATCCAACCATAGCAAGGTTTTCGTATCTTCTTAATCGGTACTGATGGTTGTGGTTGTACAAGAACACCATCATCCTCATCACTGTTGTCTGCATCATCTTCTGTTAAAGATAGTGATAGCAAGGTAGAAGAGGTTTCACCAATACCGTCTCCATCTGTGATTGGTTGCATCGGCTCAACACTCTGTCAAAACACGTTCACATATGCCCAATAACAAGGAGATTCAGAATTTATATCATAACAAATCCTAAACCATCAATGTGCTTATAAGTTGAATTTACAAGATGTGAAAGTAATATTCAAGCCCAAAAAATATTGTAAGTTTCCTCATCAACTATCAATCTCATAACATTAATATGGATTCCATAAGCCAAGGGTTACAAAAGATCTAATCAAATATTGACTCCATAAGCTATAATCAAAAGTTTACCTCTTTCGATATTGAATCTTCATCCGGCTCGTTGAACTTGGGGGTAACAACAACCTCTTCGTTGGCAGTGATAGGGACAATGTCAGCATGATTACTATCCATGGTCGAATTGATGATGTTCTTGGAGATTACCAGAAATTTTCTTGTTATTTCCGCTTTGGGGTTTATGAGATTCGGTGGCTGGGCGAATTTTTTTTTGGGCCGTTATGTTTCTATATATAGATTTTTGTCTTTCGATATCGTAACGGAATTCGGCCAAAATACAGGATTGTAGGCGATATGAGATACGATATCGCAGGAAGCATTTTACATATATTCGAGTTCGAATCAGTCATCGCTAGTTCTTTAAAATATATACGAATTTGAATTCGAAATCGAATAGGTATATTAAGTTCCCTACGAGTTCGTATGACCTACGGGATCTTCCTTAAAAACCACACTTTTTCTCAAAAAGATAGAAGTTTAGCTATTTGAGCTTGTGGGCTGTTTCTTAAAACCAATCATCCTCATTTTGAAGGTCATTCCAAGGCAATCAAGGCATTTGTTTGTGATTTTCTCCCACTTACGAGTTACACGAAGGTTTGAATTTACGGCTTCTATATGAATTTGTTCATTTATTAATTCATACGATTTATTAATATTGCTTTATGATTATATAGGAGTTTGTTGTAGAAATTCCGTTTGGGTTAGACATTGTGGGACGTTGTTGATATGGATCGAGTTGAAGTTATAAGGCAAAATAATAGATTGTCCGTCGAGTATAGTGAGTTGATTGAAGAATTTATTAATGTGGCTTTCGAGGATGCAAATAGCAACGGGGTTGAGGCTGTTAGATGTCCATGCAAAGATTGTAAAAACAATGCTTATTTTGACGATGGAATGGTTATACGTGAACATTTGATTTGTCGTGGTTTTGACCCTAACTATACGCATTGGATATGGCATGGTGAAGTTGAAGTTGACACGGATATGCCCGATATCGAAATTGGTAGTCAAAATATGGAATATGATGATGATCTAGGAGAATTGGTGTACGATGTTGCTAGGGAATTTGTGGGAAAGCCTAGCGTTTTAGCGGCAATGTTGAATGATAAAGAGACACCATTATACAAGGGGTCTAGGCATTGTATTATGGCTGCAACATTGTTGATGATGAATTTGAAGGCAAGACATGGGATTACCGATAAAGGGATGAGTGAGTTGTTCGAGGTTGTGAAAGAATTGCTACCCGTAGGTAATTTGTTGCCCAATAGAGTATATGATGCGAAAAAAATATTGTGTCCAATGGGGATGGAATTGGAGAAGATACATGCATGCCCTAATGATTGTATGTTGTTTAGGTCGATGGAGGAAAAAAAATTGAACAACTGTCTAGTTTGTGGGGAGTCTCGATACAAAGCCAAGGAGAAAGAATCAATCAATGTTGGGGATGAAGACAGTACATTTAGCGATAAGAAAACACCCGCAAAAGTTATGTGGTATCTCCCAATTGTGCCCAGACTAAAAAGGTTGTTTGCAAACCCCGATGATGCTAAATTGTTTACGTGGCATGCAGAAAGGGAGCGAGGGGGGGATGACATTATTAGTCATGCATCCGACGGAGAGCAATGGAAAAAAATGGATGAATTGTATCCTGAATTTGGAACCGAAGACAGAAACCTCCGCTTAGGGTTATCAACAGATGGTATGAATCCTTTTGGAAATTTGTCTAGCACACACAGTTCATGGCCTGTGATGTTGGTGATTTATAATCTACCATCTTGGTTGATGATGAAAAGAAAATATGTGTTGCTATCTATGTTGATTTCAGGGCCTAAACAACCCGGTAATGACATTGATGTATACTTGGAGCCACTTATTGAAGATTTGAAGTCTTTGTTCAACCCGGGAGTGTGGATAGCCGACGGGAGTCGCGGGGATGACAAATTTCAATTAAAAGCGATGTTGATGTGGACCATTAATGATTTTCCGGCTTTGGGCAATTTAAAGGGTTATTCTGTGAAAGGTCATCTTGCATGTCCTGTTTGTGAGAAAAATACAAGCCATACTCAATTGAAAAATGGTGGGAAAACAGTTTATCTAGGTCATCGACGATTCTTACCTGTAAATCATCCATGGAGGTTTGCGAAGAAATGGTTCAATGGCAAAGTTGAGACCGATCCAGAACCTATCCCACCAACCGGCATTGAAATACTTGCAAATATGGAGACATTGAGACATGTGTACGGGAAAAAGGAGAAGGTAGCCAAAAATAGTGGTAATTGGAAAAAGAGGTCAATTTTTTTCAACTTGCCATATTGGAAGTATTTGGAAGTAACACATTGTCTAGATGTCATGCACATTGAAAAGAATGTATGTGACGCGTTGGTAGGAACACTTTTGAACACCGAGGGGAAAACAAAAGATGGGTTGAAGTCACGACAAGATTTGGTGAGTTTAGGTATAAGACCCTCACTTGCACCCGTGGAGGAAGGGGACAAAACTTACTTACCACCGGCGTGTTATACAATGTCGACAAAAGAGAAGGAGAGTTTTTGTAGGACGTTAAAGTCGGTCAAAGTTCCTACGGGGTATTCTTCCAATATAAGGTCTTGTGTCCAAATGAAGGAACTTAAGCTAGCCGGTATGAAGTCACATGATTGCCACAATTTGATGCAAGAGTTGAATGCCATAGCCATTAGAGGTTGTCTCCCGACGCATGTGAGGTCCGCAATAACCAAGCTTTGCTATTTTTTTAAGGCTATTTGTCAAAAAAGTCTCAGTCATCGGAGGTTAGACAAGTTGCAAAGAATGGTGATCGAAGTATTGTGTCGCTTGGAGATGTACTTTCCTCCATCTTTTTTCGATATAATGGTTCACTTGATTGTCCATTTAGTGCGTGAGATCAAAATTTGTGGCCCTGTGTTTCTACGTTGGATGTATCCATTTGAACGGTATATGAAGATCTTCAAGTTGTTTGTGAAAAACCGTTATCGCCCAGACGCAAGTATAGTGCAACGCTATGTGGCCGAAGAAGTAATTAAGTTTTGTAACAACTACTTAAAAGATGTTGACACAATTGGGGTTCCAAGTTCTAGGCATGAAAGTCGGTTGGAAGGTCACGGTTTGAGGCACATGTTCTTGTTTAGTCCATCAGCTGATGATCTCGTTAAAGCTCATATTTATGTTCTTCGGAATCATAAAGAAATTGCCCCCTACGTTGAACAACACATGAAGGAAATAGTGGAGGACAATGGTAGTTTAACCGATGAGGTTGTGCTTGAAGAACACAATCGAACATTTGCAAGTTGGCTCCAAACACATGTTCAAAGTGGAGAGCATTCGGAAACTGTCAAATGGCTATCTCGGCGACCTCTCGGTACGGTCCAATCATTTGGTGGATATGATATTAATGGATATACATTTGGAACAAAAGAGATGGATGACAATGGAGCTTCACAAAATAGTGGAGTCTCAAATATATCGGAGACGTTGGATGGTGAGGGCTTGAAAAAAATTTGTTCTTCGGAACTATAACCGATATTTGGGAACTTGATTACGTAAAGTTGAGAATTGCAATTTTTAAATGCAATTGGGTCGATGAAAAGCGGGGTATTAGGCGAGAGGTTGGAGGAATGACTCTTGTTGATCGTGCTCGCAAAGGTTCTCAAAATGATCCTTTCATTTTGGCCGTCCAAGCCGACCAAGTGTTTTATGTTAAAGATCCCGTTGATCCTCGTTGGGATGTAGTGGTGAACGGGAAGAAAACTTTTGTTGACGATGCCTTTACAGAAGGTGATGTTTTAGTTGAGGAAAATACTCCTTCGGAATACCTAGTGGATGAAGAGAACCTTTTAGAAGATGAAGCTAGTTTGAAGCGTTATATGGCTCGGGTTGATCATGACGAAGGCTTGTGGGTAACTAGCACCGGAAAGGTATCTAAGAGGAAGAGAAAGAAGGCCACCAAGAAGAAGTAGATGTCACATTTATCTTTTCAACACATTTGATCATGTAATAGCTATGTGGACGAAAGACACTGTCGAACTCGCTTGGTTTATTATGGAAGCTATACGAACTCGTATGCATTGATAAACCCATGTGCGAATTCGAATATAATTTCGACACAAATAACAAAACATTCAGAGCTATGAACTCGTAAACAAGTCTCTGCTCTAGACTGAGTTCAAGAATGGAGTAGTCGGTCTTAGGTTTTCCTAAATCAGGGGCTGTTACTCGGAAATATTTCTTTGCCACTTTCCGAAGATCAAAAGGTAGCTTAATGTCAATATTTCTTTTAAAGCTTTGTTGGATGAACATGTCATAGGGACCATTCGGATCAGTTCCTCTCAGAAAACTAGAATCAATATAAGGACATCCTATAGCAGCATTGATAGTAAATTGATCAACCAATATGTCCTTACCTCTAACCCTAGTTAAATAGCTATTACCATCCTTTCTCCAGTTTGAATAAAATTGGAGAACTTCTTCATGATAAACATCCTCCTCTAAAGTCAATAAACCATCCAAGTAATGGGGCTTAAACCAATTCAACACATAATCAAATTTAACCTCATCTTCTAGTTGAGATTTTTTGAATACCTTGGTGGAGAGGGTTTTCCTATCAGCCCATTCTTGGTAGCGAAGGGCAGCATCGTCATCGATGAATGTGGGCTTCAACTCAAGATCTACATCCTCTTCCGAGCTTGAGTTTTCAGTTTCCGGTTGTGGTTGTGGAGGGTTCACCGGTGCCTCTCCACCACCAACATTTTCTCCCCGACCCCGGCCTCTACCACGCCGAGTACCATGGCTCTCAACCGCATGTGCAGCCTCATTAATTAATCCAGAGCGGGGAGCTCTTGCACGGCTACCACCGCGGCTGCTCTCTGCCTCATTGGCGGCGGACTCAGCCCGACCACCACGCCCTTGCTTTCGAGTTGCAGGCCTTTCACTTCCTCCTCTTGATCGAACCATGTCCGCCAGCTTGTTAGATGATTTAGGGATTTTGGGGGTTTTTCAAAATTAGGGATTTGAAGAAATTAGGGGGAAAACTTTTATATTCCTCAAACCCGTCTTTTTTTTTTAAATATAGTGATGGCCTTCGAAGTCGAGTCCAATTTCGCCTGGCTTTCACGGTCCGTTTCGACTTCGAGTCCAATTTCGCATGGCATTCGAATTCGAGTCCAACTTCCTTACCCATAGGTTGTATTAAATACATTCGATATCGAAACCTTTAAATTGTCCATTCGAACTCGTAAGACTATATATTTTGATACATGAGTATGTTCTTTCATATTAATATTGCGAGCAAAATAAATATAACATTATTATAAATTAATTGACGGATTATATATGAACTTTATATAGTTGAATAAACATATAAAGTTAATAAACATAAGTAATTGAATTATTTATTAAAACTAATATAAATTAGTACAAAGTTATTTGTCAAAAAAATAATCTATATATATGTATGGAACTATAGAATGGTATACAATAGTACAAAATATTTTAATTTTGAATACCTAAAGTCATAAAATTACATGTGTTTAATACAACCTATGGCTTGACAATATTATATATATGTATACATATGAATAGACAATATAGTACTTTGATACTAACGCATTGTAATTACAAAAAACATTGTGAACAATATATATGACATATTACTTGACTAATTGGATCATGGTTTACTTACAAGCATTAGGTATTTGCAATTCAATATAGTCATTTACTCCATAGCATGTACATATATACATGAACAGACAACACAAAACATTAATACTCATCCATGTATTTCTAACTTCCAGTCCAAAAGAACAAATTTGACTAATTAAATTGCAATTATTAATAAACAAAGTATACCCCCAATTGATTGGAAACAAATTAGTCACGATTAGCCAATTAATCATAATTATACACATTAATGGTGAACACATTTCTGACCTAATTAATTACTAATCTAACAAATACTACAATTATATAATATAAATCAAGGATCAACGCAAAAAAGAATAACTTTTGACTTGTTAAAAAATACACAAAACCTCAATCATTAGTCATACATATCATAAATGTATACTTACAAATGATACTACATTCGATATCGTATGTAGTTCTTATATTAGTTACGATTTCGTGTATATCATCATAACCACGTCTCGATATCGACACCATGCAATATAAGGCTTACGAATTCGTATCCTGTAGTCCACGCGTTATACTTAAAACCCTAAACAGTGTAATACCCGATGGATACCCACGGCGACCCGGACTGGAGATTAAACCCTAAACCCTTATAATGGGTCATACGAACTCGCAATATGGAAATTCCAAACGAAAGTTAGTTACGATAGCGCAAGCTATTTCGACAACCGCATTTAATGCAAGTCAACCGACGATTGTGCGGGTCAAAACCTCAAAAAACACCGCAAAAACCAAAAACCCTTATTCTTTTTCGCATTTATTCCTCTCCAAACACCAAATTCTCCCTCCTCTTTTGGTTTTTCCCACCAATTTCTTTCTCTAATCCATTCATTTCAATCAAACCTACAAGTTTGTGTTCATCCTTAGCATATCTTATAGATTTATTGTTCAACTATATAAAGACCCATATTCTCATCTATTTCTACACATCCATCAAAATATATGCATTGTTAGGACCTCAAGGGTTTGTTTAAGTGTATGGGCTTTGATTAATAGTTATGTTTGGAACACTACAAACAATCTTTTATTGAAATGGATTATTTATAAATTTGTTGCATTTTTCACCTAGGGTTTCCATCTTTTGTCAATATGTTTATGCATTTATTGATATGTTGTGCTATTTAGTGATTGTATTGTGCATGTTTATACTTTATTCATATCCATATAGCATTAATGATTTTCTATTAACTTTGTTTCATTCTCATTTTTCATGCTTTTGTGAATTGACCTAACTTAGGTACTTATTTATGCTCTTGTGTTAGTAGGACTTTGTCATGGGTAGCAAAAAACGCCAAAGTGATGCTAGTGGGGACAAGAGGCCTAAGAAAACAAAGAAGATAGCAAATGGTGGAGACAAGAGTTCACAAAAAAAGGTTTCGGCAAAACAAAAAGCTAAGGAGTATTGTCGCATTGTACAAAGGCGTTGGAATAACGAGGTAAAGACACCAATGAAATTTGATGCGAAAGGCATTGCTATTTCTAAGGAGCGACCATTGTGGTCGAGTTGGTGTGGAAAAGTCGGGAGAACAAGAGTCGACATTGCAACAAAGACTTGGAAGGAGATTAATCCAGCACAAAGAACGGATTTTTTCAACGATTGTAAGGTACATCGTCTCCATTACATTGAGTTCATTATTTAAAGTATGAATTTGTATCGTAGTTTTTCTCATATTTTCATATGCAATAGGCACCCTTTGAAATTGATGCAATGGATGAAGAAGCCGTGAAGAAGAAGGCTTTGAACATTGTCTCCAAAGCTAGTCGTGAATTCAAGTTTAGATTGGCGAAAGACTATATATACGAGGGAGGGAAAAGAGTTGGTCAACATCCTCTAGTAAAACACAATTATATCCTCCTATCGAGTTGGGAAACATTCAAGCAAAGGTCTCTCGATCATGAAGCCGATGTAAGACATAATTTATTTGTTTTCATTGTCATTCAATCAATGTATTGCTTTTAATATTATTAATGACATAATCTTTATGGAAGGGAACCCGAGAAATGAAGATAAAATGTGCCAAAGCAAATAAACTCTATCACACAATGAGTAGGGCGGGATACTTGGGTCTTGGAGACAAGCTTGATGGTGAGAGCCAAGAGAAGCAATATACCAAGAACCTCGAGGATGGGATGACCACAGAAGAGGCACGGGAGAAGGTTGTACCGTTAAAGATTGATGACATTCCCCGGCATGATATGTTTGTTAGAGGTAGAATGAAGAGCGATAAAACATACACAACTACCGAAGTTCAAGAAGTCGCAAAGAAAGTGGTAAGGCAACATTTTCCCAATTACGATATTGAAAATAATCAAAACAAGTATTATAAATCTATTTTGAAAATTTTATATAGGATGAGATACTCGTTCAAGAGAAGGAATGCCTTTTTACACCCGTGGGGAAGATGGATGTATTGGCTAAAGCGGTTGGGAAGGATCATCCCGGGAGGGCAAGGGGGGTTGGTCGTTATTTGACTCAATGAGAGGCTTTTGGGATAACGCGAAGTAACGGAAAAGAGAAGCCTTCGGAACTATACGTGGCTAAGTGGACGATAGAAAGGCAAAAAGAAACAATACTTTCCCAAAATTTGGAGTATGCTTCATTAAGGAAGCAAGTTGATGCCATGGCCCAACAAATGGGGTACGTACATCCACCCGAGGAAAATATTGTAGTTGGTGAGCGTCGTCCCTCGTCTAGAGGATCGCATCATATTCCGGTCAATGAAGAGCCTAGTATGGAGGTAAACATTGGACATGTTGAACAAGAGCCAATTCGACCATTGCAACATCAACCCATAGATATTACATCCAAACCTTCCACAATAAAGGTAATTTTTCACCTACTATGTTAATATTCTAAATAAATATTTATTTTGTGTTATTATTAACTTTGACATTATATTGTTATTAGATTTTGACGTATAAGCTTTTCATTGATTGTGGTCTCAACGAGACCCCTAAACATGTGGCAAATGGAACCTTTGAGGAAAAGATGCGAACACACCATCTCCAAGCTATTCCCATAGGATTTGGTAGAGTTGCCATAGGTAGGGCAATAGAGCCAACGGCCCTTTTGCCAATGCCCGAAGGGGAAAAAACTAGGGTTGGGGATATGGTTGGAGGGTATGTTATTTGGCCACGATGGTTGATAGTTGATGGAGGTTCTAATGACATACCCATGAGGAAAAAGGTAGACGAGGTGAAGAAACAAATAATTGCCAATAAATACCCCACCACTTTTGATCCCAAGGAATTGTTAAAATTTTTGAACGAACTACCTTATTGGGTAAGGAAGTTACACGAATTCTTAGATCACCAAAACATCAAATCCTTCTATAGGTTCTCCGGTAATGAGAGTGTGTTTGGATTTCGAGCGGATTTGATTATTCCTTTGGGTCATTTCAAAGACATTTGGAATATGGGGGATTTAGACTCAAATATCCTAACACTCCATCAATTGTAAGTTTCCTTATTTTTACCTTTTCATTAAATATCGCGGGTTCATATTTAATCCTAATTGTTTACATTAACTCTACAAGGAGCATGTATTCCAAGTCTTGTAAAAATGGAAAAGATTGGATTGGTTATCTATGTCCCGAAAGCATGCGCATGGTTGAAGGTTGTGCCCCTACTGCTCAACTTAGTTATCTAACCGCCACACTTCAATTGGAAAACAAGAAAATATTCATAGGGCCCTACAACGGAGGGTACTCAGCTTCCTCTAAACTTGATATTAAAACTAAAATTTTTGTCTTGACATAATATTATGATTTCAATTTTTCGATAGGGGTCATTGGAGTTTTGTTGCTATGGTACCGGGGCAAAAGAGAGTGTATTGGATTGATTCTCTAAATAATCCTCCACCCAAAGCTTTCGCCGATCTTCTTGAGGTGGCTATGCATGATGTTAATCAAAACACTCTTCGTTCTTTTGAGCTCATACAAATAACGGTAAACAATCACATCATTTTACCACCAATTATTATATTTTGTTAAGCTTTCGTTGCATAACTAGCATTCTTGATTTTTGCCCACAACAAAGTACAAGAGGCAAAGACGTAATTGGGAGTCCGGCTACTATACCTTCGTATTTGCCAACAAGTGTGTTGAAAATCTAACATTGGACAAACTTGATCTTCGTCAAGTAAGTTCAATGTATTCATCACCATAATTTTCATTTCATGATGACTATGAAATCTAACTAGACTTGGAAACTACCTTATTCCAAATCAGGTTTTTGAAGATGACCAAACTCCCTACACCATCGCCGACTTAAATGATGCAAGAGATAAGTTAGCTCGCTACCTTGTTTTGGCTCGTAGTAAAGTCATATCCACACCGCTCTTACATAAGAAAAATGTAGTATAGATTTGTGTACTGTTAGAAGAAAGGTTGCTTGTGGTGCTGTTAAAATTGTAGATTTCAGTAGTGATTTTTGGAATACGGTTACTGGAAAGAATTTTCTTTCGAACTCGTGTCCAGCATTCGGTTCAGTACGATAATTCATTCGAACTCTTGTCAATGTCGTATATACATTCGATATCGAATCATTTCTCACCCTGAATTTAGCAAAAATCGTTTTCGAATTCGTGGATTTTTTGTTTCCAGTCTCGATGTCGTACCATTTATCGGTCTTGGGACAGGGATGACAGCGGAATGATCATCCGAGAGCGCCTACTGAATAGTGCCATTCATAAATATAAAGAGTTCGTATAGCCTGAATGAATGTATCGAACTCGTAACTAACTTTTCCAAAACAACCGATATCGCACAGGTCACAAATATCACAAACTGGACACGAACTCGCAAAATATATTTACCACGAATCGATTTCGCAACATTGAATTTGGAATTAATATTTTCCTAAACCACCTACGATATCGCAAGATAAGAACCTCTTTAATCGACTTCGTTTCATTATTAGGATTTGACCACTCTCTACGATTTCGTGTTTAGTTAAAGTCGACAATGTCGTATCCGAGTTCGTATCTGTGTTCAGTATCCTTTCGAACTCGTGTCCGTGTAGATGGAATCCCGGAGTTTCTTAACCAAGTTCGATTTCGAGTCACTACCAACACCCGATGCGACTTCTCTAATATGGTTATATCATTCGATATCGGATCGTGTATTACATCTATACGATATCGAAAGACTAACATTATCGATTCCACCAGGAATTGCATACGAACTCGTCAATATGAGTACCGGGAATGCCATATATAAATACATAGTTACGATTTCGATTCAACTTTCGCTTTGATTGGATTACGATATCGTAACACCATTAAACTACTTAAGATCTACCTTCGATTTCGTACAGAAATGGAGAAACAACGTATGGAATGCACACCTGCGATATCGTAAGACCTTGTGCCGAATTTGACTTACGATATCGAAGGATCAGTAAATAACACGGCGGTTCTGGGAACCGCCGTAACGGGTTGCGCCATTTACGGCACAACCAGTAACGGCGGTTCCCAGGTGCCTTCGTTGGTACGATGGAACCGCCGTAAAAACATGGTTTCTGCACTAGTGTAGGTGTCTCACCATGCAAACTAACGTCAAACATGTGCCAACAAACATCGGGTCTTCAATGTTCAATTCTCCAGCAAAGTCAATAGTTCTTCCCTCGGCAAAAAATGCATCTGTAACATCTTAGATCACGTACGCCGCAGCTTCAAGGAATCTATCATCCTCATCTAGGGCAATGAATCCAATTTTAGCACGCCCCTCTCGAATGCATGCGTCGACAAGTATCCTCGGACCGCGGGGAAATGGACGAAGAAAAGAGTACCTCCTAATCTTCAACACCTCATAGTTGATCCACACCTTCCCATAAAACATAAACATGGTGGCAATTTGACGGAGTAGCACAAAATCTCATTACTTATTTTGAGCTCCTCAAGAGTATTAGAAGAATGAAATACATCTTTCCTTTTATATTGATTTTTGTCTTTTCTCTATTAAGTAATGGACTATGTTGCACTGCATCCCACATTGAAAATAAACAATTTAAATGTTCAATATATATGTTTGGTGAGATACTATTCATAGTACCAATTGGTTTTACAATAGAATTCCATTGGCCTTATGTGCTGAACATGTCTACACCTATGGACTCGTGGCTTGTGTTTACCTTTCTAACATAACTTGGAGAATTAATTAATTGGATAAAACGGTAGAAGAATTAATTGGATAAAATTGTAAAAGAGTCTCAGATTCAAATGAAATATTAGAAATCAGAATTTGATATAAGAAGAGAATACATCTTGACCGGAAGTACTTCACCATAAAAATCGATAACTAACCACTCACTACAATTAACAATACTAGTCATAATTATTTACTATGCGTATGGTGTTTTGATTAAAAACATTGTGACAAATTTTCATTTACTTGTAATATTTTACATTTGTGATTTTGTTATTACTTGGATCTTGTTATTTCGAGATGTGTTGCACAAAGAAATTAGTTAATTAACTAGTGCAATCATAATTGGTGGATTTAACCCTAACATAGTGCAACACAGCTCATTGGTGAATATGGTTATTTATCAGATTTTGTTGTTGTGATTTAGGTCTTATATATGTTTGGGGTCGAAGCATGATTGCGAGTTCATCTGTCCACCTGGAACTAAAGCTTAGCTTTGCAAGGAGGCTGAGTAGGCATTTCACGTTATCCAGTATTTGCTGCAATCACTCCAGTTCGTCAGCAAATTCTGAATTAATTAAACAAAAAACAAAATCCATTTCTATGTTTGTAAACTTTAAATGATAAATTATAATTATCAATCTTATGCATATAGTAATCTGAGTGTATTAGTCCATTTATCAATAACGAAAGGTTGATTTATCAATTTCTGATGACTTTTATTCATTCTATTTAAATGTCATTAAGTTGTCACAGATAAACCAGTGTAATGTAACAGGAATTTATGAACTGTAGATTGGAAAATATATGTTTTCTTGATCCTGTATATTACTGATAGCAGTATGGATCGTACGTAACATGGTGTGGAGTACTCATACGATATCAGGTGATCATGTTGGATTGCACAACCAACCATATATGTATATTACATATATGCATGTGTGCATATACTCTGTATTGATTATTCAGTCAATTGAATAGCACGTGGGTCGGATTCAGTTTCGGTTGTAACTATTTGAAACTAAATCAAGGTACCATCAACCAATTAGATAAATATTTACAAACATAAAAATATTAATTAGACAATCAAATATAAGGTCTTTTATTTTATACGAGATGCATTTTTATTCCCTACATCACAATTCTCCAGTAATAAAAGTTACTTTAGTTACCTTGCCTCCCATATTTTTGTTAATTTTGATTTATATTTTCTCCAAAATAAGGTCAGCTTTGCTACAGGAGTTAAGCAACTTTTGATATCAATAGAAAATAGAAATTAAGAATAATCTAAAACTATGTTATGCAGTTATATTATAATTCCTATATTGTGTTAAATTTCTGATCAAACTTGTAACAGAATGAATATATAGTACCAATTTTTTTCAATTTTTTTTATAATGAATAGTACCAATTAATGTGAAATGGGAGAGAGTAACTTCAAAATCTATATTGAGTTCATCTTTAAATATATATTCTCATTGCACTCAAGAGTTTGGACGTTGTCTTCTCGTATTGCAACAAGTTGTGAACAGTTTTTTTGAACACGTTGGCCAGGGCCGGCCCTGAGATTTTGGAGGCCCTGTGCAAAATAAATAATGTTAATAAAATGTATGTTTAATATAAAATAATTTTAAATATGAGTGTACATAAAGTTTCAATTTTCTATCTTCTTAAATTTAAATTTCATTTTTTTAATTAGTTAACTTAACAAATAAAATTGTAAGCCTAAAAAGTGAGTTCACATGAAAATTATAAACATGAATTTATTTTTGAGTATTTTTCAATTTAAACCTCGTCATCCATATCCATTCTTATCTCTCCAACTCATAAATTATTATTTTTTTCCTTCAATACATTCTCATAAACGAATTTTATCCATTTATAGTTAATTGATTGATGCAAAACAATATAATAGGCTAAATTTTCTCAAAAATTTCTCAACTTCTCCCAAAATCATTTCTATTTTTATGCAAATCTTCTCAACTTCTTTCTAAATCTTTTCCAATTTTCTGCATTTAATTCGCACAATCCTATATAAGGTAAAAAAATCTCAATTTTAGGGCCCTGGGGAATCGGGGCTATGTGCAGCTGCACCGGTTGCACACCCCAGGGCCGGACCTGATGTTGGCCAGAAGACAACAAAACTCCAAACACACAGAATAATATGAAAGGGAAGAAAACAAAAATACATAGAGAGGATTTTGGAGGCAAACGAATTGCCTTTGGTTTTGGTATTTTCTGATTAATTAGCCACTGCAACAAAATGCTTGGCTTTATTTGGTACAGATTACAATTTCCTGAACTCACCAAACACCACCCACTAATTCAGTGCACGATTACGGCACGTTTTCGTAGTTTGACCGAGTTCTATGCAATCTATATAACTACCAAGTGTTCACAGCGTTGGGATACCTAACACACTCTAAAGCAACACACGTGTACACAAAAGCAAGTTTAAACACTCACATTCTCCCCTCTAAACTTGATTGCCATTTCTGACATCAACCAACCCTACCTTTTGCCTCAGCTCCAAGAACTTCACACGTCCCAGTGGCTTGATCAGAAGGTCTTTCGTTCATCAACATCCCCAGCATGATCACTATCACTGTATCCCAGTAAAAGTGCTTCTTCGTTCACCTTTTTTCTCCTGTAATGACATCCCAAATTCAAAGTTCCTTGCACGTACCTCAAAATTTGTTTCACCGCAGCCATATGTCGAGCCGTAGGCTATGTATCACATGTGCGGCATATCTAGTGCAGGCCCGTACCAGATCCCGTACCAGGTACAGGTACGCCGATGGGTGCGGCTTTGGGACGTCCCCACGCCATCCCACAAACTCCGGGGACGGCTGACCGTCCCGACTGAAAGTTGACCAGTCTGACGGGACGTATTCGGGACGACAATTCAAAAATTTATACGCGTCCCAGTGATTTATTTGCCTAATATAATTGATTCCTTCCCGAAATAAACTCCTAGTCTCCTAGTCTTCTATATTAACCTCTTTTCCTAACACCCTACGGCCTACAGCTTACGCTCCTGGCCAAGGTAATTTCACCATAGGGGTGTAGGACACCAAGGGTGTATGGTGATCTGGGGATGGTGAAGTTACTTTGGATCGTTTTCTCAATAATCAACCTCACAGATTGAATGAGTGTTATCTCATCACTAGGCTATTATTAGTAGCATCTTCACTAGTTGTAAACTTTGGCAACCTTGAGGAAACAATTCTAACAAAATATCAACATCTTTTATAATCAATTTTGATCTCAAAATGTATCTATCTATCTCATTTTTGCAAAGAGGTAAAAATTGTATTAAACAAATCCACACTTAAAAAGATACTCTTGTTGTCATACAATTAAAACATCACACTTCCTTTCAAAAATACTTTTTCATATGTATATGCATAAACCAATCCAACTTGATTCAAAATTAAAGTTGAAAGCCCATATATCATACATGGAAAGATCATACAACCTATTTAGCCATCTTTAGCAACATCAATCTCTTTAAACAAGATTACTAAAATTCCGAAAGTGGAATTTGCAGCATGAGTTTTATAGTCAGTTTCAGTACATGCTTCTCAACCAAATCAAAGGTTTATTGAGTTTAACATGAAGTCCAGAGTTTCTAGATCACAAATATGCAAAAATTAACCAAAACAGTGTCATGGTTAGCAATATATGTTTATTTTAAGTTAGCCTCTTATTACCGGCCCAAGGGCCTACTAGACCGGTAATGGGATCCATGGCCCAGCGCCAAAAGGGCGGTGCCTTTCCCGCTAGGGGGCACGTCCGGACAAGAAAGAAGGACGAACGGGGACAAAGGAGAAGTGGTCCTGCACCTTATCTCAGGCAGGCAAGCTTGGCTATAAATACTAGTCTCAAACAGTGAACCAGGTATGTGACTTATATCTCTCTACTTTATATTGAGAGCACCTTCCGTACGTTTTCCTTCTCCGCTATCCCCATCTCATCATCACGCCGGAGCTTCTTCCCCGGGACGCCTCCCGGGGATTGTTTTGCAGGACTGAAGCGGGCTGATCCAGGAGGAGACCCGGATAGCGTCGAATCCCGGGAGACGGACGGATTTTGGTAGCATCACCTCTCTAAAATATGTATTTTGCAGCAGACTTAAAAGTTAAATATTTCACTCGTTGTTCAGTCTATTTTGATAATTCAAATTTCTATACTATAGACCACATTTGAAAGATTATTTTGGTACAAAATTTGTTCAATACTAATAAGGAACATGTCAAGAGATTCAAGGCTGCAAAAATCAGATTTCCAGAAAATACACTGTCGAGTTTCACAATTTATCCTAGGAAGTTTATGAGTTTGCTTTTGGTTTCTTTTAGTTTTCTTGTAGTTCTAGACCTACAGTTATGATAACATTTGTAACACCCCGGTAAATTTAGCAATTATTTCTAGAAAGCGAAGTGGTTAATTAATTAATATTTTCTTAATAAGATTATTTAACTAAGTACTAAGTTTAATTTTTTAAATTAATATTAATTTTAATCAAATCAGTTCAATTTCATCCCAAATTTATAGTTTAAGGTCAATTAAATTAAGTTTAGTTCACTTTATTAGCATTCAAAAATTCCATTAAGTTCACTTGAATTTGGTTAAATTTAATTTAGTTTACATTAGTTCATCTTCATCAAGACCAGACATATTTTGTTGACATTCAATTCAATTCATTTTGATCATCAAAATTTTTGGATTCATTTTTATTCAGTAAAATTAAATTAAGTTTATTCAAATTTAACTAAGTTCAATTGAGTTTGCTCCCTTAAATTTAAAATTCATATCCATTAAAGTTCTACCTTTAATTTTAAAAATTCCTTACTGAATTGAATTATCCAAATTTTAGTTGAATTGAAACAATTGTTTTTTAAAAAAAATGGGATGAAACTGAATTGAATTTTGTTAAATTTGTTTGATCTTGATGAAGATGAACTAAAATAAACTATATTAAAATTAAACTGATTTCAACCAAATATTTATAACTCAAAGGAAAAAAAATTTCAACATCAAAACGTTACCTAAATTTAATTGAACTAGAACTAAATAATTGGGGTAAAAATAAATTTAATTGAACTAAAACTAAATATTTAGGATGAAACTAAATTGACTAAATTTTAATCAAATAAAATTAAATGGATAAGTCTTGAAAGAGACTGTCTCTATATAGAGACCGGATTAAATTGTAAATAGTTATATAAGTCAAAAACACGGAGGGACCAATTTGCAATTTCAGAAATTTTTTAAAAATCACGCGCTACAGTACCGATTTGCTACAGTGCCGAGTTGCTACAGTAAAACATAAAACATGAACAGTTTAACTTAAAACATGAACATTTTGACTTAAAACATGAACATGAACATTTTAACTTGAAACATAAAACATAAATATTTTAACTTAAAACATAAAACATGGACGTTTTAACGTGAAACATGAACACTTTAACTTGAAACATAAAACATGAACATTTTAACTTGAAACATAAAACATAAATATTTTAACTTAAAACATGGACGTTTTAACGTGAAACATGAACATTTTAACTTGAAACATGAACATTTAACTTGAAATATAAAACATAAACATTTTAACTTAAAACATAAAACATAAAACATGGACGTTTTAACGTGAAACATGAACACTTTAATTTGAAACATAAAACATGGACATTTTAACTTGAAACATTGAAGTAAACTGTAGCAAACACTGTAAACTAGTGGAGGGAGAGAGGTTTAAAGGCGGTTCCAACGTACCAGAGAAGGCACAATGGAACCGCCTTCTGTGGCCGTGCCGTAAAACGGAAATAATTTAAGGCGGTTCCATGAACCGCCGTGGTTTTTTACGTACTTTCGAACTCGCAAACTACGTTCGGTCAAATACTTTCGATATCGCATGTATCATAGCCATCGGGGTGTTTAGACATATGCGTACGATATCGATGGTATTGAGAGCTGAGTTTAGTATACATTCGAGTTCGACAGCCTAAAATATAATACTGGGGTTTCGATTTCGAGTATATCTGAAATATATATTCGATATCGAAACTAGAATTGAAATTTGAAATCTAAGAACATGACTTGTCGTATTCGAAACTCCATGCACCATACTTCGATATCGCAAGTATCACAGCCACCTGGGTGTTTAGATATATTCGTACGATATCGATGGTATTGGGATGTCAGTGTAGTATACATTCGAGTTCGACAGCCTACAATGAACTACTGCAGTTTCGATATCGAGTGTATCTGAAATATATATTCGATATCGATAATGTAATTGAAATTTGAAATCTAAAAACATGACTTGTCGTATTCGAAAGTCCATAAACCGTAATTCGATATCGATTAATTACTATATGAACCAAAACTCAAATAAACTTGTGGTGATATCGAATATATGTACGAACCTCTTCGATATCGTAATAAGCTTTGAAGATCCATGGAATTCACTACACGCTTTCGATATCGCAACATGTGTTTTAATCCAACGTAATCGAATTGATTAAAATCCGAACGAAGAGCGGCTGATATCGCAAGCAAATTCGGCTGAAGCTCTGTCACAAGACCAGAGACACATCTCGATATCGTATGAGTTATGTGATGTTTGCGCTATCGAATATTATGTCGGTTATAATGTTCGTGCGATATCGTTAAGGTTAGAAAGGGAACGAATAATATACGCGATACCGAGAGTAAAATTCGGCTGAACCCCTGCTGCAATGCCCGAATATGGTGAGGATATCGAAAGTGTTGTCTGTCATATGCACAGGCGATATCGAAACCTATAATTCCAATATTTTCGAGTTCGAAACGGATAATTCTAATATTGCGCTTTCGAAAGTTACATCTGCCCAGACAACCAAAAGCTACACTAATAGATAAAATCCAAACCACATGTAACATTAAACTAGTCTATGATAGCAGAACAACACAACTAAATTATCATTTAACCTAAATCTATGCTAGGAGAAACGGGGATGATATTACCCGACCACGAACCAATATAAGGTGGCGTGCGAACTTATTTCTTGCATCATTCAATTCGGCCATAGTGTAGGGAGTTTGGTCATCTTCAAAAATCTACATTTTTGTGATATTATAAGGAAATTAAAAAATCGATGTCAAGTTATATTCCAAAGTTTAATGAGAGATGAAAAAACTAGATGATGAAGAAAATGAGCCTACCTGACGGAGATCAAGATTGTCCAACGTTAGAGAATCAACACACTTGTCGGTAAATATGAATGTGTAGTAGCCACATTCCCAAGTAGATCGTTGTCTCTTGTACTTTGTTGAGTTGAAAATCCAAAACGGTAGTTAGACAATGAAATTATGTCTAAAACATTAAAAGCAACACAAATGAAATTGCTTACCGTTATTTGTATGAGTTCAAAAGATTGAAGGGTATTATCATTAACCTCATGCATAACCACCTCGACAAGATCGGCGAAGGCTTTGGTTGGTGGAAAGTTTAGAGAATCAATCCAATAAACTCGCTTTTCCTCGGGTAACATAGCAAAAAAACGCCAATGGCCACTAGTACAAAATTGACAACATTATTAGGTTTTAAATAAGACAATAACATAAGTTATCAACCCGGAAGTATATAGAAAGATGATTACCCTTCTAGGTAGGGGCCTATGAATATCTTCTTGGTTTTCATACGAAGTAAATTGGTAAGATAAGCACGTTGGCTTGTTGGTGCCTTGCCTTGAAATATAGTCATGGATTGGGGACAAAAGAAACCTATCCAATCTTTTTTCTTTTGCAAAGACTTGTGATGCATATAGCTAATAGTGTAATTGTAAAAAATTAGTACGGGATTTAAAGGTAAAAATAATATCATGCAAAATGAATATGAGGAAACTTACGTTTGATGTAGTGATAGTATAGTGGAGTCCAAATCCAACATATGCCAAAAATCTTTGAAATCTTGCAAAGGAACCTTCAAGTCCCTCCTCACTCCGAACACTTGCTCGTTACCCGAAAATTGACATATCATATTTATGTCTTTGTGATCCAAGTACTCATGTAATGTTCTAACGAACATAGGGAGTGACCTCAACAATTCAAGTGTTTGCTTTGCGTCAAAAGAGGATGGGTATTTTTTAGCTATTGTTGGTTTCTTCAACTCGGAAGGTTTTTTCCTAACCGGTATGTCACTACAATTTCCATCAACTATCAACCAACGCGGCCAAATAACAAACCGGCTCACCGCTTGCCCTACCCTAACGATGTCCCCTTCGGGCATTGGTAAAAGTGCCATTTTGTCTATCGCCCTACCTATCCCAACTTTACCAAATCCTACGGGAATGGCAAGTAAATGGTGTGTGCGCATTCCCTCATCAAAAGTTCCATTAGCAACATGTTTTGGGGGTTCGTTATCACCAACATCAATGAAGAGCTTGTATGTCAAAATCTAATGAAATTTAAAATTCAAAGTCAATACTCACGTAAGATTAAATAAATTGACATTGTTAGTGTAGGGATTACCTTAATGGGGGTTGGCTTGGAAGTGATTTCTTTTGCTTTTTCAACGTACCGTTGCTTTGGCTCCAAGTCCACATTTCCATTGATTACCTCAAGTTCTTCGTTTATTGGAGAATGATGTGATCCCCTTGACGATGGACGTCGCTCACCAACAACGACACACTCTTTGGGTGGATGGACGTAACCAATTTGTTGAGCCATTCCTCGTAGCTCGTTTCGCATATCCTCAATCTCAATTCTTTGCTTCTCCATTGATTCGTTTTGCAAGAGGATCGTCTTCTTGGCTAAATATAGTTCCGATGGCTTGGAATTTCCGTTACTTCGCTTAATGCCAAAAGCATCTCGTTGACTCAAGTGGCGACCTACCCCCCTTGCCCTCCCGGGATGATCTTTACCAATTGCTTTAGCCAATATATCACACTTACCTACGGGTGCAAATAGACCTTCTTTTTCTTGAACCACAATTTCATCCTATAGAGATATTATTCATTATTTGGATATAATCACAACACATATATTAAATACAAATAAAGTGAATGAACAAAATAAAACATTATTACCACTTTTTTTGCAACTTGTTCAACTTCGGTCGTTGAGTAATTTCCACCGTCCTTCATCCTTCCTCTAACAAACAATTCATGGCGTGGAATGTCATCATGTTTCAATGGTACCACCTTCTCGAGGGCCTCTTCTAGGGTCATCCCTCCCTCAACCAATTTTGTTGTGTCCACTTCGCATCTCTCTTTAGATATCTTCTTTCCCACCCCTATATACCCCGACCTACTCATAGTATGATAGAGTTTATTTGCCTTTGCACTTTTGATTTTCACATATCGGGTACCCTAAAATAAACATGATTGTGTTAGTATAAGTTAAAAATGAAATGAAGGCACACATAACAAAAGTTATAGACTAACATCCGCTTCATGATCAAGAGTCCTTTGCTTGAAAGTTTCCCAACTTGATTCGAGAATACCATTGTATTTGACTCGAGGATGTTGACCAACTCTTTTCCCTCCCTCGTATATGTACTCCTTGGCCAATCTATACTTGAAGTCTCGGCTAGCCTTGGACACTATGTTCAAAGCAATTTTTTTCACGGCTTCCTCATCCGATGCATCAATCTCAAAGGGTTGCTTGTATCAATAACATTGATTGCGTTAAAAAATGGTGCAATAAAAAAACATAGTACAAATTGATAATGAAGTAAAGGTTTTGGTAAAGATGTACCTTACACTCTTCATACACTAGTGCAAAGTAATGCATCCCAGGCGCTGTTTCACGGCGGTTTTGAAAAACCGCCGTGGCTGGGTCCTTCCGATATCGGAAGCTCCTCAGGAGGGTGTTAATGAGGCGCTTTTAAATTTTTGCGGCGGTTTTTGTAAGCCCGCCGTGTTTAATAACAGTACGATATCGGAACACTACGTCGTTACTGACATTGGTACGTTTACGACATCGGAATCAAACCAAATTCTTCCTACTGGGATACCTCCGATGTCGTAACACGTTTAGAATTGTGCCAATTAAGGTCTACGATACCTTACGATATCGGAAGCGCAACAGACTTCAAGTATTGAACGCTTTACGCCTTCGTGAGGCCAACCGATTCAAATATAGACATGACATTTTTTTGACGAGAGCTTCTCGATTAAGGAATCAGTGTCGTAAATTTCTAAGCAATAGAGATTCCGATATCGGAAGATGGATTGTATGCGTTTACTACACATCGTCCGATGTCGTACAGTTATAGTTACCTATTACCCGGAATACCTTCCGATATCGGAAGTGATTCTTTATGTATATGCTATTGTGCTTCCGATATCGGAAACCGTGACGAAAGTAACATAAATGGTATGGTTCTCTAACCAAAACAAGCACTACATTTCACTTAGTTGTAGGCTTAAAAAAAGAGCTTCAGCATCAACAACTGAACTATTGAAATATGTCTACAATGCCAAACATGATATAAAATAGAAACCGTGTTCATTAACCAGGAAAATTCACTTGAAAATTCACTAAAACAAGTGTATCGAAGTACAATACATAGTAAATAGAAATAGACAATTCAAATGAACATGTGTGCTCGGATCTCATCCTTTCCACGGTCATCATCCGGGGCTTGTGAACTAGACACCCCATGCACCAAGCCACTCCCACCAACATATTCTTCATCCATTGGCGCTCTCCCAGTTGGACTAATGTGCATTGCAGCTACATCTTCAGCTCGACGAATGAAGCGAAAGGTTTTCTCCGCCTTTCTTGTGGCTTTATTGAGTTTTATCATACGGCCAAGGGATCCTTTCATGGTGTTATAAAGCTTTCGCAACGCAACAGTGTCTGCAATAAAATGAGCCTAACATATCAACTCAAAAATACAAACACATATAAAACATAATTAAATACAATTATTAATTAAAATTTATTTATCGTCCGAAGCTGTAGGATGCTTGGTGTGATCCGAAGGAGGTCCTTCCACCCACTTCCCGTCAACCAATTTCCATTTGTGGTTTGAAAACCACTTTGAGTTATAGTACTGATGGATATGAACGGGATCACAATGAAATCGGACAGGCTCCCCAATCTTGTGACATGGATGCTTTAGGTACTTCGTGATGAAATGACCATAAGGTAGATTAATCAAAGGTTTTTTAGGGATGATGATATTCTCCATGTGTTTGAAGATGGTAAAACCGGGGTTCATAGCCTTTTTTGTAATCACAAAAAAGAACATCATAGCTGTGCAAATGTTTGGCTCGCTAATATTCCCACCTGTAGGTTTAGGGTTTAGGGTATGGGACTTATTATTTAGGGTTTTAATAAACATAGACCATTTGTTAAAAAGAGTTGATGTTTATTAATTATTCCATCGTAATCCTTGATTATCCCAATTGGTTTATTTGTTGGCACACTAGGCTTAATTAATTCTTACACATTACATTATATAATTGCTAAATGTATAAACTGATAAATTTATAAATAATTTTTTTTATATGGTGCTTTGACTCGATTTAAGATTAAATCGTATATGGATTCATGCTTTCACCTTAACATACTCTTAAACATGTATAAAACATTTATACAATACAATTTAAGCATGTATAAAACACATGTGTAAAATCAATACAAAGTCTTGATGTGATCAGACCGTCCTACCATAAGCTTATGGTAGGACGGATAATAGTTCATGTGGCTTTTATAGATGTTTGTGTGTTGAGGTGAGACCGTCCAATCATAAGTCTATTGGGGAGAATATCCTACCATTAGTCTTTTGGTGAGACTGTCATATCCTACTATACAAGATATTCATGTTTTACACGAAATTTGATTGATATAATCTATGTTCATGTGTAAATGAACATAGAAAAGCATTCAAACACATGTAATAACATGTCATTAAATAAATGAACTATTATTCGGCCTACCATAAGCTAAGATGATCTCACCAATATTAATACTACGTAATATAAGTCATCTAAATTAATAACAATACTAACCAGTATAAACATATAAGCCATCTAAATTAATAACAATACTAACCAATGTAAACATATAAGCCAAGAATATAATAATAAAATTAATGTATTTTAATGTTTATGTATTTGAATGTTTGCTAATTAACCATTGAAGAAATGTGGAATTTAAAAATGAAACTACAATACAATTATTGGTAACTAAGGCTTTCCGATATCGTAAGGGTTCAAGAAAACCCAATCGATTCTATTACAATATCGTAGGGTCCTTAGCAACCACGACCGATTGCACCCCGATATCGTAACCATGTAATATACATAGCTCTATTGGATTCCGATATCGTAACTTGTATCTAAATCGATTAATGACATTTTAATTATTTTGGCCGAGGGATGTTCGATTTAGGTACCGGTGTCGTAAGCCATAAAAAAAAGACTACCGTATGTGCTTACGATATCGGAAGATAGTAGGTACTTGAATTAGATGGGCCTTTACGATATCGGAAGGGTCAACAGGATCTGAAGTCCAACTGGGTACGACGTCGGAACACAACCGATTGGGGACGGTGTTGAAGCATTTAAGACTAGAATAGTGGAATTAGGGTTTATTTGACTATCTTTTTCTCTCTATAGGGGTACGACGTCGGAAGGCGTATAGATAGTGGACGGTCCAGACACATTTAACACTTGGGAAAGCGGGATTTGTCATTATTTGTCTATCTTTTTCCCTCTATTTTTGTCTCTCTCTTCTTGAATTTCACCAAGATCCAATCACATTCAATCTCCTTAACATAACAAATTCAACCTTTGAAATCTGTATTCTAATCCAACTTAGAATACAAATTTCCAAAGTTGTGAAATTTGTGAGGATATTATACATTTCTCTTAGGTTTTGTGTGAGTGAAGTAAGAAATTGTGGGATAAGGGTTTGGGTTGAGTGGGTATGAGGTTTTGCTAAGCAACAAAACATCACCATCAAGTCGGAGCTTGTTATAAAGGTATGTATTTTCTATTCTCTATGCATTTGTCTTTGCGATTGAATTTCTATTGTTGAGAGGAATGTGATTTGGATTGGCTTTCTATGCCCATTTTCTATCCAAAAAGCGTCACATGATGTTGAGAAAATGCTAGTTTATGTAAAACTCGCTCTTGCCAATCCCGACAAGTTTTTTTTATATGCCCGTTCATTGAAGGGTATGTTTTACTCTTCCTTGCAATTCCTCTATTAGTTTTCATGTACATAAAAGTATTGTGATATTAATTTGATTAATACATGTATTTTATTTGGTAGGGGTCATTGGCGGTTTGTAGCAATTAACAAGACAAACAAGCATGTTTATTGGATTGATCCATTGAATAGGCCGCCGATACGCTATTTCGTAGATTTACTAAGGGATGCTTTGAATTACGTAAATCCAAATACGAAGACTCCGTTATTATACAATGTTGCACGCTAGCCGTTGCGTGTTGATGGTGAGTTTAAAAAACATGGATCTAAAAGCGGTAAGTATCCTTATGTATAGATTAGTTTTTTTGTTACCAAATTCACAATAACCTAAGTTCCCCGACATTCTTGTTTTTTAGATCTTCGATAAGGATATCACTCCTTATACCCAAGAAGACATTAAGGCATCAAGAAACAATTTGGCTAACTACATTGTCAATGTCCGTGGTTTGAGCATTTTGGGTAACGAACTTCAAAATGTTGTTTGATTTATGTCCTAGTAGAATAGGATTTTTGTGCATCATGTTTTGAACTAGATTTTGTTGGCTCTCGTTGATGAGTGTGCCCACCATGTGTGTATGATGCCTTGTAGCTGTGTTAGCGTTAATGTCTGACTAGTGGGATTTGAAATCCTAGTATTAATGCAAACAAAATTGAGTTTCCTTATTAGTCTGTCAATGTTCCGATCTCGTAAGCCCATTAGCAAGTGCATAACTTTCACATTTACACCGTCGTAAAGGCTTCCGATGACACGAGTTCACAATCTACCCCATAACCGATATCGGAACTACAATCGGAATATACCGAATCTGAACAGGTTCCACAATCGTAACCGAAAACTTATTACCTCCTACTGGTTTCCGATATCGGTATCTGATCGTCCTCAAATTTACGGGGTTGCTTACGATACCGGTGGATGGACCGATAGTCTTCGATCTACGGCCTTTACGATAGCGTAATCACGCCGGTGCCATGACTTTATAGCTATGTTCTATTGGACTTCCGAAGTCGAAATGCATGTAGCAACACACAATATGGTTGTTCCGATGTCGTAATAAACGCCGGTGCCATGACTATCTACCTATGTTCCGTGGTCGTAAACATGTACTGACCTCAGTGTAATTTTAGCCCGTTCCGATATCGTAATCAGTTTCTACACATAATATATGCCTTTACGATATCGTGTCCGACTCTGGCACGCATCTATACCCTTCCGATATCGGAACCTCGATTCACGGCGGAAAAAAACGCCGTGGCTGGCGATTTACCAGCCACGGCTCACCCACCCACGGCGGTTCAAAACCGCCGCAAATCGTCCAAAAAACCGCCGTGGCTGGTACCTGTCTGCACTAGTGATATAACTTGTCCCTTTTATCTTGGTCGAGTTCCTTCCACGAAATTAATTTTATGTCCACTCTTGTTCTACCTTTGCAACCACACCAACTTGACCACAACGCCCTCTCATCCGATATAGCTACACCATGACGATCAAAACTCATTGGTGTCTTAATATGGTTATCCCAACGCCTTTGAACAATCCGGCAATGCTCTTGAGCAACTTTGCGACTACTAAGTTCGTTTGCTACAATATTTGTATTTTTGCTATTGTGTTTACTCTTCTTCTTCGGTTGCTCATCGTTAGCATCCTTTGCACGTTTATTGTTAGCCATATTAAGATCCCTACAAATAGAAGTACATGACAATAGTCATAGGTTAGAGCTCTTCACACATGTTCTAGCTATGAACTTATGTCAAAATAAGTTCTCCCAACAAATACTCATACAACATATAGAGGCATAAATTAGTAATACCTTAGTCCATGTTAAGATGACATTAGAGCACAACACATTTAATTAAAGCTTAACCCAAAATGGAGAAAAAAACTCAAACCCTAGGTTTTCAAAAAAAGAAATTGACTACTCACCGTTTGTAGTAATTGATGTTTGAAGTGTACCACCCAACCTTCTCAATGAAAGCCCATTCAATGAACACAACCCTTTAGGTCTTAAGAACCCTAAAGTGTCAATGTGGAGAAATGGATGAAGATTGACCAACAAACCCTCAAATTTCAATAAAGATAGTTGAAAATCATTGCAATAACACAAATATGATGGATTGATTGAGAGATATAGAATAGATGATGTAATGGGAGGGAAAAATTGATGGAAGAGGTGGGTAGAGGGTTTGAAACCCAATAAATGCGCTTACACCAATTATTTTGGCGTTTGGATGTTTTTGGGTGTGTTTGACCCGACGAGATTGCAGCTGACTCGCATTAAATGCGTCCAACCGATAATACTTTCGATATCGAAGGCTAAATTCGTTTGATTAATAAACCTTTTCGACTTCGAAATTTCTTTTTCATGGGCTAGGGTATAAGGTCAATTAGGGTCAACGTGGGTTTCCACATGGATAATACCCACGTTGGTTGCGATTTCGAAAGGTAAATGTTAAGACTTTCGATATCGATGCAGTACTGATAAAACTATTCGACATCGAACATCCTTTTGAGGGTCTAGGGTTTAAGGTCAATGAGGGTCAACGTGGGTAGTACTTGGTTTAGTTGCGAGTTCGAAATTCTAAGTTCTACATTTGCGATATCGAATATAATTTAACAAATTTTACACAAATATGAGAATTATATATTTTCAAAATTAATAAATTATTTATTTTAAATTATATTGTATTGGATATGTGTCATGTTATTGTATTGATCCAAGCTTGTTATAATATAATTAATTAATATGTTTGATTATTAATTTCATATTTCACAAAAACTATGATTGGGATTTTATAACCAGTAATTTAGTACTTCGACATTAATATGATAGATGGTGTTATATTATGTATAATTTTATTGGATATTTCATTGATTGATTGCACTAAATAGATTACTATGTAATATAGTCCATAGTTTGGTTTGAAGTACATAGGTTGCTCATTACTGTGTTGCGTCTAAGTTTGTTGTTCGTTGAATGCATATATGCTAATAGTTGATTACCAATCTATATTAAAACCATGTTCATTTAAATTCACTAAGACTAATATTGTGTGTAAAATTAAAATTAATAACGTGCAACATATTTAAGTTCATCGAGTTAGCGACAAACTAATAACTTTATAAAGTTAAAAAATAGTAACAACGTATTTTTTTTTACATTGTATTGGATCTTAAATAGCATTATAAATTATACTACAGTATACAAATATAAAAGTTTCGCATCTAATATTATATATGAAAAAAAAGAAATATTAAATAAAACTCATGGTTTATAAGAATCTTCGATATCGATATGTTAATATTATGAGAGAAGCCGAATTCGATATCGAAAACGTAACGTAAATATGTAGCGATATCGAAATAATAATGAATATAACTTTCGATATCGCTACAACAATCTGCTCATGCCCTGTGACATGGAGCGAATAGATCTTCGATATCGAAAGTGTTGTGACTATATAAAAAAAAAAGCGGATTTCCTGAAGTTCAAATATTTTCCCCCAAATCTTCGAAACCTAATAGTCGATTTATATCAAATTCGATTTCGAATTTCCACCCAACCCACCGGAATCATGGTTCGTGAATCAGGAAGAAGGGAGGTACAAACCCGAAACCCAATTCCGAGGCAGGCAAAAGGGAGTGGTCGGGGTACAGGTGCCGGTCCGAGCGTGACTCGCGGTGGCGCCACCAGTAGAGGTAGAGGTCGTGGAGCACAGGGGCGGCCGGAACCAGAGGGTAGGAACCGAGGAAATGGGGAAGAGGAGCGGGATGAACCCGAGGGGAGCAATGCTAGTGGTCAAAACTCCAATCCAAACCCTAGTTCCAACCGACGTGTTGTCAAGGAAACCTTCATCGACACGGCCGCTTCTGAACGCTATCATGAACGGCTACATAGGAAGGTTATCATCAGCAAGGTATTCAAAAAATCCCAATTAGATAATGATTTGAAATTTGATTACGTTTTGAAGTGGTTTAGACCCCATCACTTGGATGGTTTGTTGTTATTGGAAGATGAGGCCTATCATGAAGAGGTTCTTCAGTTTTATGCTAATTTTAGGAAGAATGGGAAGATGTATTCTACTAGGGTTAGAGGAATAGACATTCCAGTTAGCATGTTCACTATCAACGAGGCTATAGGATGTCCTTATGTGGACGATAGCTTCTTGAGGGGTACGGATCCTAATGGTCCATATGACATGTTTGTCCAAAATAGCTTTGTCAAAAACATTGATATTAAGCTCCCTTTCAAACTGCATAGAATGGCCAAAAAATATTTTAACATTCCAAAAGAATTTGGCTTGGGAAAACCTAAACCCGACTACAAGATAGGGGAACTAACCGGTGAGCAAAGGCTTGTGTACGAGTTCATTGCTATGAATGTATTCCCTAGCGGAGGTCATCCTTGTGAAGCAACAGTCCACAACATCATGCTCTTCTACTTCATCATGGAGGAGCATAAGATAAACCCTGGGTATGCTATTCTCCAATACATGGCAAAGGCAGCCAAGAGTTCAAAGTCGCGACTTCCTTATGGTCGACTGATAACGGCATTGATCCGCAAACAAGGGGTGATACCCGAAGGTTTTCCCTTAGCATCTGAGTACTATGACCACGGGTGGTTGGTCAAGAAGGGGCTTGAACTCAAGGAAGATGGTAAATATGGCCCAAAGGACCCGAAGAAGAAGAGGTTAACTCCTGGTAAGCATTTGTAATTTTGTGTAATTACATGTTTTAATTTTATTAATTTCATTATTTTATAATTAATACTTCATGAATTTGTTTAGGCCAAACTCGGAGGTGGCAATCTCACTTGGACCGTCAGCTAAAACTGCTTGAATCAGAGATCGAAGCAAGGAATAAGGCATCGGAGGAATTTGAAAATGAATTGAAAAGAATGGGAGACATTTTTGGCTATCCGATGGACATAAGTGCAGGTGAAGGAGAGCCATCATATGAAATTGATGAAACCTTCGACGTTAATGCTAGAGTTGTGCATTCCGACAATGATAGTGATGATTCCAATGAGGGTGAGAACTTTGAGCGTGACAATGACGAAGAGTCAGAAGAGGAAGAGGAAGATGATGAGGAAGAGCAAGAGGATGAGGAAAGGGACCATGAAAGGGAAGGTGACCAAGATGATGAAGATGAAGAAGGAGATGAAACTGATGGTTCATCTGATGAGGAAGATGATGGTGACCTTGATCATAGTAAAAGGAGGCGTACAAATGCCGATGACGGCTCCGGTGCCAATGGATCAGAATCTGATGATGATGTCGATATTGGAGGTCAAGGCGCTGATCGATTTCAAGTACAATATCGGAAGTGATTTAGCTTGACTGAATGTGTAATTGCTTTCCTTTGTGTTGAACAATATTTGCACTTTTGTAGGTGTTTTTAAATGTAACTTGAATGATGGTTGGGAATTTGATTAACCATGATGGTTGTTTTGCTCTTTAATGTTTTTTATGTAGTATTCGTATAAGTTAATTTGCACTTTTCAGAAATACATTATCAAAATGAGTTTAATAGTTCCAAAAAAACTGTATTTTTACGATATCGAAATATCTATCAAACATACTTTTCGATATCGAACGAATAAATTTTTATGTTTACGATATCTCTAGTTGATTCGCTACAGGTAACAGAGATATGGCCTCCTGAACCTTCGATTTCGAAAGTGCATTCCGGTATTAGTTTTAACATTGCGATATCGCTTTCTCCTTAAATACATCTTCGATATCGCAACATTGGTTCTTCTTTGATGAATTTAAACTTTTAAAAAACTCTAAGTGTCGTGCGATTTCGCAATGGGTTTCGGTTAACCGTACGTCAACGTTTCATAACACACATATCGATATCGCAAGTGTGTAATGGTACGTTCGATATCGAATGGAGTACAACTATATAAAAAAAACACGACACATAAGCCCAGAAATCCCCAAATTCGATTTCAGAATAGACGAACCCTAATCTCCCCTCAAAATCAATCAATTCATCCACAATCCAAGGAGAATAGCCGGCGGCGCAATGAAGAGGAAGTACGTTGCTACCAAAACTCCCTATCAGAGGTTTGATTCTCGGAAGTTTGTAAGTCAAGAAGCTTTCAAAAAGTATAAATCTTTTACCAATAGTTCTTCTTTGATGAATAGCTATGTTTTAGACTTCAATAAGATGCAAATGTTGGGATTGACTGATATAATGAGCTTGTTTAATCATCAAGGTTTGAATGAACTGTTTGCTTTGAATGATGATTCGTACTTGGATGAAACTAGTCAATTTTATGCTAATGTGATTGAGAATGAGGATAGTGGATTCACTACTAGGGTTAATGGGATTAAGTTTGACATTAGCCCTAGTAAAATCAATAAACTCTTGGGTATTAGGTATAGGAATGAGACCCCTGTTAGGGTTTATACTAGTGGTTGTTGGCCTAAAGAAGTACGGCAAGGTAGGCTAAACCCTAAGGACATGGGGCATAAGTACTTTGGTATGCCTGCTAATAATCCCAAGAAGGCTAGCGACTATAAGATAGCCGACCTTGAACCTACATCGCGAATTATTTATGATATGGTTGTTAGAAATGTGGTGCCAAAGGGGGGAAAGGACTCGGAAGCAACTTATAGTAGCCTGTTGATGTATTTTTACATTAGGGAGAAACGGCTTTTTAATGCTGGGTTTGCAATAGTTAGTCACATGGAGGCGGTGGCAAATAGCAAGCGACTTGTTACATGCTTGCCTTACGGTAATCTCATTGCGAAAATCTTGAAGACGCATGATGGATTTGAATTTACAACAAGGAGTGACCCTACTCCATGTAAATACTATGATGAAATGTACTTTACAAAGAAGAAGTGGGCTCTTGTTGAGGGGAAGTGGGAGAAAACAGTCTCCTCAAATACCAATGATTCCGAAGAAGGTAATTCAATTATTTTATGACTTTCTATTTTATTTGTTGGATTATTTGGAATTTACTAAGGTTACTAAAATGTTTGCCTTATTTTTTTATAGTTGATGGTGGAGAAACCTTTTTCCAGAACCAATTATCAACACTCATAAGGCTGAGAAAAGCAGTGAAGCTTGGGAGTCAAAGGATATGGCGCAATACGAACATATTGCGAGGTTTTATGACAGCTCATGAAGTGTCCAAGTCGGGTGATGCATCCACTTCTAAAGCAGTTCCAACTGGCGTGGATGGAACTTTGAATGAAGAGCAAGAAACCTCAAAAGCAAGTGGAGAGCCGGAGACTATGCAACCCCAAACTGAGATACCCGAACAAGAAGAAAATACTGAAGACGACTTTGACATTGGAAAGCACATTTTATTTTAATGTTTGAGGTTTCATAGGATAAAAGGCCTTGTAATTTTTTTTTTAATGTTTGTATGAATAAAATTTGCTTAAATTGGTTTGATTTATGATGACTTATGTTTAAGTTTGTGTCAATTTAATATTAATTAACTTCTGCCAATCTGGACAATTTTACATATAATTTCGATATCGAAATATGTATCGGTAGGTATACCAGGGCTTAAAAAGAAGTTAATTTCGATCTCGAAAACAATAGAACGGTTTATGCGATATCGAAAATATATAAGTTTACCCTTTCGATATCGATAGAAGTAATCGGTGCGTCTCACAAGGATTGAGAAGAACATTATTTCGACATCGAATAAATAGTCGAAGTTGTATACGATATCGAAAACATATAAGTTCTAAAATACTTGGTCAGTATTAAAAATAAGTCGATATCGAAAGACTGAATATTATAATTACCGATATCGAAACTGCATTCGTCCAAATATAACTTACAAAAATTTACCAATCTACTTCTTTTTCATAGGATTCTTTCTCTTCCTCTTAGATACCTTACCTGTATTAGTAACCCAAATACCCTCATCATGATCAACGCGAGCAATATAACGCTTCAAGCTCACTTCATCTTCCAATAGCTTGTCTTCATGTAAAAGAAAATCTAATGGGGAATTTTCGTCGGTCATATCATCATGTTCTCTCATTTCATCATCAACAAAGGATTTCTTCCCTCCGACAACAACTTCCCATCGAGGGTCGACTGGGTCAGTAACATAAAATACTTGGTCAGCTTGGACGGCCAAAATGAATGGATCCTCTTTTGAACCTTGTCGAGCACGATCAACGAGAGTCATGCCTAAACCTTCATGCTTTATACCGCGCCTTTCATCCACCCAAATACATTTAAAAACGGCTATTCTCAACTTCACATAATCAAGCTCCCAAATATCGGTTATAGTGCCAAAAAACATCTTTTTCTTCAATGTTCCATCTTCTAGTGAATCTGAAATATTAGAAACCCCACTATTCTGAGATACACCATTATCATCCATATCTTTTGTCCCAAAGGTATATCCATTTATATCATATCCACCAAAGGATCTGACTGTACCAAGAGGGCGATGAGATAACCATTTCACAGTTTCAGAATGAACTCCAGATTCAACATGATTTTGTAGCCAACATGCAAACGTTCGATTGTGCTCGTTTAGCAATCCCTCTTCGGTCAAACCACTATTCGCCTCGAGTAATTCCTTCATATGAATGTCTACATAGGGAGCAATTTCTTTATGATTCCGGAGAATGTACACATGAGCTTTAATGAGATCATCAGCCGATGGTTGGAACATGCGATTGTGCCTCAATCCATGACCATCCAACCTACTTTCATGTCTAGAGTTGGGAACACCAATTGTATCAACATCTTTTAGGTAGTTTGTACAAAACTCAATTACCTCTTCGGCGACATAGCGTTGTACAATACTAGCATCAGGACGGTAACGATTTTTCACAAACAACTTGAAGATCTTCATGTACCGTTCAAATGGATACATCCACCGTAAAAATACCGGTCCACATAGTTTGATCTCACGGACTAAGTGAACAATCAAATGAACCATGATGTCAAAAAATGATGGAGGGAAGTACATCTCCAACCGACACAAAACCTCCACCACCATTCTTTGCAACTTGTCTAACCTCCGATGACTAAGACTTTTCCGACAAATAGCCTTAAAAAAATAGCAAAGCTTCGTAATAGCATTCCGCACATGCATCGGGAGGGAACCTCTAATTGCAATGACATTCAACTCTTGCATCAAATTGTGACAATCGTGTGACTTCATACCCGCCAACTTAAGTTCCTTTAATTGGACACAAGACCTAATATTGGAAGAATACCCCGTAGGAACTTTGACCGACTTCAATGTGTTACAAAAACTCTCCTTCTCTTTCGTCGACATTGTATAACAAGCCGGTGGTAAGTAAGACTTGTCTCCTTCCTCCACAGGTGCGAGCGAAGGTCTTATGCCTAAACTCACCAAATCTAGACGTGACTTCAACCCATCCTTTGTTTTGCCCGGGGTGTTCAACAGTGTACCGACCAATGCGTCACACACATTTTTTTCAATGTGCATGACATCCAGACAGTGAGTAACCTCTAGGTATTTCCAATATGGCAAATCAAAAAATATTGACCTTTTTTTCCAACTACCACTATTTTTTGCAACCTTTTCCTTTTTTCCATAAACATGTCCCAACTTCTCCATGGTTTGGAGGATTTCAACGCCAGTTGGAGGAATGGGTTCTGGATCGGTCTCAATTTTCCCATTAAACCATTTTTTAGCAAACCTCCATGGATGATCTTCAGGAAGGAATCACCGATGACCAAGATAAACCGTTTTCCCACCATTTTTCAATTGACAATGACTTGTGTTTTTCTCACAAATTGGACATGCAAGGTGACCTTTCACTGAATAGCCTTTTAAATTGCCCAATGCCAGAAAATCATTAATGGTCCACATCAACATCCCTTTTAACTCAAACTTCTCATCCCCACGACTACCATCGGCTATCGATACACCCGAGTTGAACAAAGACCTCAAATCTTCAATGAGTGGGGCAAGGTAAACGTCAATGTCATTTCCAGGCTGTTTCGGTCCTGATATCATCATTGATAGCAACACATATTTGCGTTTCATCATCAACCAAGAAGGTAGATTGTAAATAACCAACATCACAGGCCATGAACTGTGTGTGCTAGACAAATTGCCAAACGGGTTCATACCATCCGTTGATAACCCTAGTCGGAGGTTTCGGGGTTCTTTCCCAAATTCAGGGTATAATTCATCCATTTTTTTCCACTGTTCTCCATCCGATGCATGACTAATGATGTCATCACCCCCTCGCTCCCTCTCTGCATGCCAAGTAAACAGTTTCGCATCATCAGGGTTTGCAAACAACCTTTTCAATCTAGGCACAATAGGAAGATACCACATTACTTTTGCGGGTGTTTTCTTATCGCTAAATGTACTCTCTTCATCCCCAACTTTGATTAATTCTTTATCCTTTACTTTGTATCGAGACTCCCCACATACTAGACAATTATTCAATTTTTTCTCCTCCACCGACCTATACAACATACAATCATTAGGGCATGCATGAATCTTCTCCAATTCCATTCCCATTGGACACAAAATCTTTTTTGCAGCATATACTTTATCGGGCAACAAGTTATCAACCGGAAGCAATTCTTTAACAATACCAAACAACTCCGTCATCCCTTTATCGGTAATCCCATGTTTCGCCTTCAAATTCATCATCAACAATGTTGCCGCCATAATACAATGCCTAGACCCCTTGTATAATGGTGTTTCTTTATCATTCATCATTGCCGTTAGAACACTAGGCTTATTAACAAATTCCCTAGCAACATCTTCTACCATCTCACCAAGATAAGCATCATATTCCATGTCTTCACTACCAACATCAATTTCGGGAATAATTTTGTCAACTACAACTTCACCATGCCAAATCCATACCGTGTACTTAGGGTCAAAACCCCTACAATACAAATGTTCACGTAAAACCATCGCATCATCATAATAGGCATTGTTCTTACAATCTTTGCATGGACATCTAACACCTTCAACATCTTTCATCTTTGCATCCTCAAAACCAACATGAATAAATTCCTCTATCAAACCACGATACTCAAGGGACAATCTATCATTCCTTCTAATAATTTCGAGTCTTTCCATATCTACAACGTCCAACTATTGCAAAACTCAATCAAATTGTTAAACAACAAACTCCTATGCAATCAAGGAAAAAAACAATGAAACAATCATCAAACTCACATACAATTAAATGGTAAGGTTCAAAACTCAAAAAAACTATACAAATTTGATACCTTTAAGTTGATGATTATGGTATGAATCAACCCAACAATTTTATGAACCTTCAATCCCTTAGATTGGAGTTTGGAATCCGAAATCAAGTGTTGGAACAAAATACCCACACAAGAAAAAAACCTAAGTTTTGAGGGTTGACCAATTTAAAACGCAATTTTGCGCAAACAAGATATATTTTCGATATCGAAGGTTTATAAATTATAGCCCCATAGGTCATTCAATGTCGATAGTACTTGATCAATAACCTAAGCAGAATCATTTCGATATCGACAAGTGTTTTAAAACAATATCGATATCGAATTCATATTCTCCTAGTCTCTGTCAAGAAGGTCGAACTAATTAGCGATATCGAATCTTTATGTTAACATCTTCGATATCGTATACAATATATGAGACTTGTTTCTATAAACTCAAAAGTTTAATTTCGATTTCGACCTTAACCTGTGTAAAGATTCGAAGTCGCAATGTGGTAAATTTTGATTTCGATATCGAAAGTATAGTATCCCTGAGTCAGTAGACAAAGAGACTAAAAATATCTTTGACCCTCATTTCTTGTTTGCTCCGTCCAATTAATCACATGAGACCATAACTATGTTGGGAAGTCTATTTTATGGGATCTCAAGCATCATTTTCATCCAAGCCTTTTCTTTTCTTCTTTCTTCCTCCTCTCCTTGTCAACAAATACTCATATAATGGCGGGCAATAGCAATGTATCCCCTGCTGAACAAAGAAGGCTAGCAATGGAAGCAAGGATTGCAAAGTTGAGGACTGATAGGATGAGAGGTATGAATTAATACTCAACATAGTGCTGGATCCTCAATGATTTTACATTTTTTGCTTACACACTTCATTATTACTAATTTGAATCTTGTATGAAATATGTAGAGTGGGAAGACGTTGTTGAACCTGAGCAACGCCGCAAGCTGGACTTCTTGAAGAATCAATTTCAATATCTTTTTCCTCGGTCGGGGGCTGCACGAATTCCGTGGGATGATTCATACATAATTTTAGAATCACAAAAGGAGTTTGACAAAGAATACACTCGTGGTGTAGTAAGTTATCCCCTCAATTATTCTTTTGTGAAACAATATTAATCATATATACAGTTTTAAAGATCAAATTATGGATTTTTTTTTTACTTGTTGCAATAATTTATGATTTTCAGAAAAGAATAGAGTTGATGCGCCGTGCGGTTGAGAAAGGGCTGATTAGGGCGGAGAAAGAAATTAGGGAGACCCATGAAGCAAAGGAAGAAATAATCAGACTAGGCAGACAACATAATGTTGGAGTTACTGTGGATCCATCGGAACCAGAGTA
Organism: Cruciata laevipes; assembly: GCA_963678965.1. Lineage (NCBI taxonomy): Eukaryota > Viridiplantae > Streptophyta > Magnoliopsida > Gentianales > Rubiaceae > Cruciata > Cruciata laevipes. Next base: position 19,029,133 of record OY787633.1, read on the forward strand.
CCCTATGGAATGTTTTTTGTACTGGGACATTTCTGCAGAATCATGTTCATGTTCAACTTCATCAGGTGAAGGATGGTCTTCAGAAGCTGAAGAAGATTAAATTTCAATGCTTGATCTAATATTATGCCCTTTCATGTTTCAAGGTGTTTTTAGGATCACTTATTTCCTTTTACTTCATCTGTGTTGTTTTTTATTAGTATGAACTTTGATTTGAAGTTTTATGAATTCCAACATTCGGCCATGAATTTTAATATGAATGTGTTTTTGGAGTTTGAAATTCGAAATCAAGTGTTGGAACAAAATACCAACACAACAATATAACATAAGTTTAGAGGATTGACCAAATTAAAACGCAATTTTGCCCAAACCTAATAAACATTCGATATCGAACGTTTATAAATTCTAGCCCCTTAAGTGAATTCGATATCGATAGTACTTGATCAATACCCTAAGAAGACTGTGTTCGATATCGAAATTCAGTTTGCAATGGTTTCGATATCGAATGCATATTCTCCTAGTCCCCTGTCAAGAAGGTCGAACTTGTATGCGATATCGAACGTATATAATTAGAGTTAGCGACTTCGAAAATTATATATTTAATATAAATAAACCGGCGGAGATTATTAAACTCAACCTTCTTATCCCAACTTTTTCAATCCCTCTGTGCCGAAAAATTCCCAAATAGATCCCTTAGCACAAACCCATCAACTAATTCCAAGATGTCGAAGGATTCTAGCCAATCTTGTGCTCAAAAGGATACCCCAAGAGATTTGGTGGTGTTGCCCACCTTGATTGACAGGGATGCTTCCAAGGTAATGTATTCATAGATTCATGTAAATTTTGATTTATGTTTTCTCAATAGTTCATGCTATTATTGTTTGTGCAATAACTTATTTACCTAGTACTTGGTACCTTTGTGCTTGGAAGTAGCTAGTTACCACTTTGGATGCACAATATTAGTTTCTGATCTTTTAAATCCCACATGTCCTTGTATGGTGTTAACCGGAAATTTTGTGGTGATTTTGATTTACGTTTGTTCATTGTGGTTGAAAAGATTGCTAAGCCTCAGCCCCTAATCGCTGATGGAAGCAGGATTGGTTCGGCCTCGACTGTGGAAGTCAAACATGTTGACAATGTCGATGTCAAACCTGAGGCATCACCCCCGACTAAGAAGATTAGGAAGCCTTGCTATGGTTGGATTAGCGATGGTAATAGTGATGATGAGGACAACTTTATTATGCTGCCTCCAATGGAAGAGAATACTTCTTTCAAAGGAGCTTAGATACTCATTGTTCTTATGTTCACTATCTTTGTACCATTAATCTTGTTTGACATTTTCCGTACTCTTGTTCTTTTCTTTTGTTGTTTTCTGGAATTTTAACGTACTCTTGTTTCTTTATATTTGATGGTCTTTCTTTATACAAGTATATCATTTTTAGGTTAATCAGGACAATAGAATTCGATTTCAAAAACATTAATCTAGCCTTTCGAATTCGAAAATATGTTCATACAAAGACAACACAGTAGAAGACTTCGCATCTTAACTATTTCTACAAACTCAACAATATAATGCGATATCGAAAATATATATTATAACCTTCGATATCGTATACATCATATGATATTTGTTCCTGTAAACCCAAAACATTTCGATATCGTCTTTTATATGTGTAACTCTTCGATATCGCATTGTGGTATATTTGCATTTCGAGTTCGTGTATATATTTTAATTTAAGGCGGTTTATACAAAACCGCCGTAAAATAAGTGCCTAACCGCCTTCCTTCATTTTCTTAGCCTACAGCTCGCGTAAACCATCCGAAATTGACTTTCGAGTTCGAAAAATATGCTATTTAACGGCGGTTCAAAGGAACCGCCTTAAAACCCCTGATTTGCACTAGTGCCCACTGTAGAAAACACTGTACACGCGCGGAAACACTGTAGCGCGTGATTTTTTTAAATTTTTAAAAATTGCAAATTGGTCCCTCATTGATTTTCTTTATTGCACTATTTATAATTTAGTCTGGTATCTATATAGAGACGGTCTCCTCAGAGACCAACTCAAATTAAATTCAGTGAAACAAAACTGAAAATTTAATTGAATATAAATGAATTGGGCAGGTGAATATTTTTAAAAATGAGAGTAATAATGTCTTTAATTAAATAATTATATTTAGAAAAATGAACTTATTAATTACACCCTTTCTATAAATCATAATAAAATTCCACCGCCCTTCATTTGGTACACATTACTCATCGTCCTCTCCAAAATACTCATCAGCGGCGCCTTTGCTCTTTTGTCTGAAAATCTCGCACTGCTGCCTTCTCCATCTCCCCAGTACTTGTCCCCAGGTTTAACCAGATTAGGCCAATTGTATTACGATGAAAAGTTGGGCTCTTTTTGGGTTAAAGGCTGCTGAAAACGGCATCCATGGTGGGTTGTTTCTGTGATTTGATGTTCTCCTCTCCCAATTTATATTCTACGATTTCAATTGTTTCTGTTTTTTATTTGGGAATTGGTTGTATTGGTGAATTGTGCGGTGCTCGTGGTGGGTGGTAGTTTCCAAGAGTTTTGCTGATTTTAGATGGTATTGTCTGTGGCGGCGGACATGCTAGTTGAAGCCTTGAAGGGTTTAGTAAAAAGAATAACTTGAAGGTAAAAATAAAGAGAAAAATATTCATACGGAAGCACCGTATTTTGCCTATATACGGATAGCTAATAATAGACGGCCACATATGATTTACTTATGGTAATATTCTTATTTACTTTTAACCCTTAATATAATTTTCCTATTATAAAGGCTCTGTTTACCCGAACTTATCTGTAATCAGTTCAGTTCAATTCAATTCAGTTCAGTTCAGTTCAATTCAGTTCAGTTCAGTGAAAATGCAATTTGATGAAATTCAGGTTAATTCAGTCATGCTGATTCCAATTTTTCAATACATCAATTTTCACTTCAGTTCAGTTCAATTCAGTTCAGTTCAGTTCAGTTCAGTTCAGTACATCAAGAAATAAGCTCTAGTAAACAGGGCCAAATTCCTTTTTTTCACAAAGTTTATATCTTGCAGGAAACCGAAATCCCATCTGAACAAAAACAAACAAATATTTACTGTAGATTCTGGAGAAAACCTCCCGTGGTGATTGTAAATTTGTAATACCATTATCAACCAACAATATTGTTTTTATCTTTCAAATCCTAACTCTTATTTCATCTGGGATTAAATATCGCCGGAAGCTCTCTTAAATGTCAGTACAGCTTGTCCTCTTGAATCTGGAACAATCAAATTGTTTATGTATTTTTTTGGTTCTGAATTTTGAATTCTTGGCAAAAATCTGCAATAAGTATTTTTTTTGTTTTTGTTCAGATGGGATTTCCTGCAAATTAAAAACGATGTGGAAGAAAAGGAGTTGGAATAGGAGGAAAATTGTATGGTGAGTTAAAAGTAAATAAAAATATTACCATTAGTAAATCCTATGTGTTTGTCTATTATTGGCCATCCGTATTTAACCAAAATCCGGTGCTTCCGTATTAATATTTTTCTGAAAAATAAAATCAATAAGTAAATTAGTTATTATAAGGTTAGATGATTAGTTAGAAATAAGTTAGGAGTTAATTTGTATGGGAAACAGATACTTCATACTTGTATTAAACCATACGGTGAATCAGGAAATAAAGTTACAATTGTTTGACTCAATTGTGACATCGATTGATAATTGTAACATAGAAGAGTGTCATTTTTAATCCTCAAAAATGTGGAAGGGGGTTTTGAAGTTTAGGTTAGGTAAGAAATCTCTCTTCCAAGCATCCTCAAAAGTGTGGAATGCTGTATTTATAAGTGCAAGGCACAGCAAGAATGCTCCATCAACCCTCATAAGTTTACGGTTTACGGATCCCAGTCAGATGAATCTGGTTAGGGTTCACATGACAGCAATGGCTGAGAAAGTAATAGAAAGTCCTGTTGACAATGTTTGTCTGGAAAGGGAGCTCTTAAAGTTGAAGGAGAGAATCCCTAAGCTGGATCTCTACCAAAGGTTAGGGTCTTGAATCCAATTGTGTTGAATTGAATTGTAGAATTATGAGGCTGACTCTGTATCTTTTTTGTATGATTTATTTTAGGCCAGTGAGTTTTGAGACACAGCTTGCAAGGTTAGGGTTTCTATCCCATCCACTGACTTAAAATACATTTATTATCAGGTGTTACATGATATGTAATCCAATTATTGTTTCTCGTGTGGCACTATACCTGCTCTTCATGTATGTTCAGTTTGACTCTACACCTGTGACCTGTGATGTATTCATTATTTAGGTTTCCTCTGCCTGTTGAAGAGGATTCGGGGAAGAGGAAGATTGAGAGCCATATTACTATTCTGCGTGAAGCTAAGATCCCTATGGAGGAGAGGCTCTTAAAGTTATTGAAGGAATTCTTTAAGTTGGAGGAGGAGCTTGGGAAGTTGGAGGCGAAGCACCGGGAAACTAGGGGATCTATCCATGAATTTGAAAGGTTAGGGTTTCAAATCCCAATCCAACAGAATTGAATTGATTTTTTCTCAAGTAGAATTGTATTAAGGCTGACTTTCTGCCTACTCTGTATGATGTAATTAGGAAAAAGACGGAGCTGTTGACAAGGTTAGGGTTATATCCAATCCAACTAATTTTAATTTTATGTCCAAGAGTTTCCTCTTATCCAATATCTTGTTTTTAGGGTGGAACCTTTGTACAATAAGGCAAAAAGTGATGAGCTCAGAGCGCAATCATCTTGGTAAAAATTTCAAAGTCCCACCCAACCTTAACCTATTCCTATTCCATGATTAGTTAGGATTCAAATTATATTAAAGTTGATTTGTGTTATTTATGTAGGGAAAGTTTTCTCATTTCTGCCATCCTTCCGAGATTTGAATTTCAGCTGAAAAAAAGGTTTCGTTTATCTATATTATGTCCTACTGAATCTATTCCTGTGTCAGGTTCGATTTCTTTGAGGTTGACTATACATCTACCTTGTGTCATCTATATAGGTCTTCATGTGACAAATTGTTGGAATTAAGTCGGATTCGAGATACCTATCCTAAGATATCTCTGATTAAAGAAAACTTGGCTGAGTTTTGGAAATCGTTGTCTTTCCCGGTGAAGCCAGAATATTTTCTTGAGAAAGATTTATTGAGTGAACGGAAATGTTTAGTGCAGGAATTAGAATCTCTATTGGAATCTATGATACCAGAATATCCTGTTGATGTAAAGGAGTTGGCTTTTGGCTCACTGTCACCTGAGCCTGGTAAGTGTTTTGATGTTGTAGAGTTGCTTTCAAGGATTCCCGGTGACTTAACTCGAAATAGTGGGGATCGAGTTGCTCTTAACCTGGATACCTTCAAAGGGAAACACGTCCTGATTTGCTGTTTTCATGTGCCTTACCTCTTAACCCAGGGATTTAGCCATATTCAGACCGTCATAAATCTCTGTGATGAGTTGTATTCCACCAGAGATGATTTTGAGATGGTAATGGTTGCAAGGATGAGTAGCCTGGCTAATTATCGGGAGGTTTTCGATCATTTCTTTTCTGGCTTCCCTAAATTGTGTCTTGCCGTACCGTTTGAAGATGATCAACGGCGAGATTATATATGCAATTTAATCGGCCTTGAATTTACACAAGATATTTTTGAGATTCTTCTCCTGAATGCTGAAGGACAAGTTTTACCTTTTCCTTCAACCTATCAGTACTATGGAGCCGAGGGTTTTCCCTTTACTGAAGATATCTTACACAAAAGGGATTTGGACCTTAAGGATATGATATTTGAAAAGAAAGCTTGGTTGGATAGAGTTTTGCGGTGCAACGATTCTTCCCCAGATTTTGTTTACAGATTCAACCCAGCAAGCAGTACTCGGGAGGAGGTGCCTATTTCCCAACTCAGCAATAAGCTCAAGAATAAGCATGTAGGGCTGTACTTGTGTAGCGGGGGAGAATTCCTTCCGGTACTCCTTGACATGTATAAGGAGTGCAGGGAAAGTCAGCTGGACTTTGAAGTAGTGGTGGTCTATATGCCCTTTGCCTATCCATATGACCCAAAAGTATTCCAGGGCAAGATAGATAGCTTGTTGAAGAAGTATGATATATGTGATTGGTGGTGTTTGCCCTTCAACAACTCTGTGAGCATGCGGTTTGAGCATCTCACTAATGGATATCGGGACTTTACCGAAGAATTTTTCGAGTGCGATAAGCTTATTATGGTCGGACCAAAAGTTGATCATCTGGATATGTATGGGGCCTATTTGATCCGCTATGAAGGAATCGATGCATTTCCGTTCACTGTAGATGCTGCTATCAAGGCGAGAATGAAGAAGATGCGGGAGATCACATTGGAGTCGTTATTCGTAGATGATGAGGCTTCAGTTTTTCGAGGTAATAATAGCTCAGATTCCAGAAAACTAGGTCAACTATTCCATGGCAAGAAGAAAACAATCCTTTGCATTGACAGACTGCTTACACCCCCTTTTGGTGGCACTGATTTTGTAACATTAGCATTGGTTTACAATCAGACCAAAGCAATGGAAAAGGAAGATTTTGAAATGGTTTTCGTTGCTGCAAAACCTCCTATACATGCTGAAGAGGAACAACTTAGGGAGATTCCATGTCATGAAATGCCATGGTACATCTGCCCTATAAATGGAGTTAACTCTACAAAGGTGGAGGAGCTGATGGATATGGTCAGCGAAGCTTATCCTGATTACTTGGTTGGACAAGTCTTGGTTGGATTCGGAGAAGATGGGCAAGTTTGTTCCTTTAAGAGAACTTTTGATGTGACCTGTGATGCAAAGCAGAAATGTGATCCGATACTACAATTTTCATTGGATGATACTCTGTACGGCAACCTTGGGCATGTGTATGATGACTTATTTGATCATGAAATGGAACTCTTTGCGAATCCAGTATATGGTAAGGCGTGATGACCTTGTATACCATGAAATGCTAAGGTTTGCAATAATATGCTAAGGTTTCAGTTGTATTTTAAAGACTCTATTATTATAGCCATAATATGCTAAGGTTTGCAGTTGTATTTTAGAGTTTGAGTTTGTGTATTTATAAAGCAATAAATTATTACTGGGGGTTTTAGCTCGTCATGGGAAGATTTTTATGATCCCGTTGGTTAAGAGAACCAAATGATAGTAGTATTCAGTTAACCAAAACATATCAAAGAAGGCTAACCACAATGAGCCCTGGGCGCATATCAAGATTAGTTAAACTTTGAATGTCACCCTAATTTATCATTTAATATTCCGGTTTAAATAATTGAGAAATTGGATTAAAATATTTAGAGCATTTACAATGGTGGTTCTAAAGTGCTATTATTTTTGAGAAAGTCTTGCGTAAGATATGTCCTTGTGGAGACCAGAGATCAAGAGAATGACTATAATAGTGGCAACAATAAAACTGGAGTCAAACTGTGATTACTATAAACTCGGCGTCATTTCGTAATTTGATAGAATACAGGGACCTTATATGCAAAATCAAAAACCCATAAACAAAATCAAGGAAAACTAGTCCAAAATTTGACAAAAATTCCTCTCCGTTCACCGATCACCGATCACCACCGAACGAGAATCTCTGACCTCGATCTCCAGACAGGTATGGCAGGGTATAGTTCGGATAGGGAGGACGAAAATGGGAGATAAACTAGAAGAACGATAGCACAGAAGAAGGGGTAGTAGGGAGAAAAGAAGGAAATTACAGACAGAGAAAGAATGAGAATCATTTATAGGAGTCAAAAGGAGAAGCTTATGAGGGAAAATAGGAAGAGGGGTTCGGAACCGTAAAAAAAAAAAGACATGGTGTGGTGGTGCCCGATTATAATGTGGCAATCCCGATGGATGACATGGCGTGACAGCATGGCTGTGAGGTGGGAGCGTGTGAGGTGAGGTGTCATTGATGTTGAGGTTTGTGTCCTCAAAAATGAGGTTTGAATCGTCGACATAGATATTTTGGTTGTAAAAAATGAATTTTGTCCCGATGGATGACATGGCGTGACAGCATGGCTGTGAGGTGGGAGCGTGTGAGGTGAGGTGTCATTGATGTTGAGGTGTGTGTCCTCAAAAATGAGGTTTGAATCGTCGACATAGATATTTTGGTTGTAAAAAATGAATTTTGTGTGGTCGACATTGAGGTTTCAGTAGTGAAAATAAGATTTGTTTCGTCGAAAATGAGGTTTGAGTCTATGAAGTTGAGGGATTTATGTCATAAAATTTGAGGTTTGTGTCGTAGAAATTGAGGTTTGAGTCGATGAAGTTGAGGGATTTATGTCGTAAAATTTGAGGTTTGTGTCGTAGAAAATGAGATTTGTATTATCAATACTGACGTTGAGGTTTGTGTCGTCTAAAATGAGATATTTTCTCGTTAACGTTGATGTTGAGGTTTGTGTCGTCGAAAATGAGGTTTGCATCGTAAAAAATGAGGTATGTATCGTTAGAGGTGAGGTATGGGTCGTTGGGGATGAGGTTTAGGTCACATAAGATTACGTTGAGGTTTGAGGTCAAACGAGGTGGGGATGAGGTGGCGTCGAAATAGGGTGAGGTGGCAACGAAGTAAGATGAGGTGGCAACACAGTAAAATAATGATGAGGCAGCAATGAGAAATTAGTAATATAGTTACTTAAAATAAAATATTTACAAATTAACCCCTATTGGGCCTTATTGTGGTAAAATAAAATAATGTATTTACAAATTATAGTAATAGGTATTGTGGTATATTTACTTGTAATATGGGCCTTATTGGGTCTGCCCATAGGTGAGGCTGCCTCACAGAAGAATTTCTCTTTGTTTATTTATTATTATATTATTATTAACCTTAGAGTAATATTTAATAGTTATTGGGTTGTTTCTCAGTTTCTCCCCTCTCGATTATTTTCCTTTTTTATTACTTTTAGTTTTCCTTTTGGGTTTTGCAATTTCTCCTTTGTTTTAATTGTACTGTTCTTCTTTCCTATCAATCCTTGTCTGATTTGATTTCCTATTCGAATTCAATTGCTTCAGTTGTTGTTGAATTACACTTCTTGCTCCCCTCTTTGATTTTCCTTTTTTTTATTACTTTTTGTTTTCCTTTTGGGTTTTGGAATTTCTCCTTTGTTTTTATTGTCTTACCGTTTAGGGTTTAGGGTTTAGGATTGAACTAGGTCTGCGTCTAAATCTTTCTCCACTGTAAGATATGTTGGAGTACTAACGTTTTGGGTCAGTTTTTAAAAAATAGGAAGCTCAGAATATGAGGCTTGTTTTTTTTTTTTTTTTTTTTATTTCTTTGTTGTTTATCCCGCTTGCTTTTTGCAGTTGCTCCTTCATGGCTAGGTCAATCCCACTCATATAAAACTGAAGTAGTATACTCTTCCGCTCTTTAACTATATGAACTTTTTTCCACTCTTTAGAGTGGTCTTTAAGTCAAACTGTCATAGTTTCATTTTACAGTGTCATTGATTTATTTCATTTTCATGTTTGCAAAGAAATGTCGAATAGAAGTAATGATAAATTAGTAATGCTCATGGTTTCATAAATTAGAACTCACTTCCTACATTCCCAAAGTACTATAAAACTAATGATAATGGTTTTGAAAGCTCCCTTACTGACATTTTTTTAACCAAATCATGAGACTTCAAAGTAACTATAAGATGCATTCTAAAGTGTTTTTGGTGCATTTGCATCCTATATATGACGGTAGATATAATTATTTTGAATTATATAAAATTCCGTACCGTGTCTCACTACAAGAGAACTGGGTTTTTGCAACATATATGTGTGCGACCAATGTATAAATGTCATAAATTTGCCACATTTTTGTCAATGTGTTGTTTATTTGCGACATTTTTACGTCATTTTCTTGCTATGCCATAATTTTTATGACACTTATGCGACACATTAGTAAATGACCCAAATTTACGACAAATTTTTACAACACTCTTTAAAAATGATATATGTGACACAATAGTAAATTTATTGCAAATTTGTGGCACAATTGTGTCATTTTTTATAGAGTGATGCACTACATGTGACATATATGCCACATTTTCTATAATGTTCCAAAATAGCTTCATATATTGTACGACACATAAATAACATGTCTTAAATATACGACACGATTAAAAACTTGTTGCAAATTTGTGACATACTTGTATCATTTTTCCCTTGTGTCACTATTCTTGCGACACATATGCAGCATTTTACATCACTTTAATCTATTTGTCATTAATGAAGTAATCTATGTCACATTTTTAACCTTAAAGCTTGCATAACCATTACTCTCAACAAACCTAAAAATTTTGGGGCATTATATAAGTCGTTCTATTTAATTTCACATAAGATTATAGAAGTAAAACATTGTGGTACATTTATTATATATAATCAAAATTGCTCAAAAATGATAGGAACTTACAACTTGAACTCATGATGAAAAATGGTTTCGTCGTTTCGATTAGCTTTACCAATTAAAGCAAGCTTGACCGCTTGAACAATTTTGTGTATAAGCACCTTATGTTCTTATCTACTTTTCATCCAATCTAAAACTAACAATGGAGAGTACTTCATAGCCAAAACTAATGTTGAACAACAAGCAAGTCTAATCAAGGAGGGGGTGAGAATACCAACTGTCTAGGCTTTCATACGATGCAATGTTGATGGAACAGGTACCAAAAGACCCTCCAAGAACCAATACAACCTTTCCCTGTGCCATTTCAGGGGAAAAAAAATGCTTCATTGCCTCATCTTTCACAACATTCTTTCTCAAAGAAGATCTAACCGGGTTCCCACACACTATACACTTATGCCTCTGCCAAAAACAATCCACGCTCGAATTAAAATGCCACGAAAACTCTCTCAACAAACTCAAAAAGCAGCCAGTTCGCCGTCCCGGGGACCGAGTTCTGCTCTTGTAACACTAATTTAATCCCTTTCATCACCGCAACAAGGCATATCGGAAACGAAACTAACTTGCCGGTTCTGATCACTACTTCGGGACCAAAATCCTTGAGTATTTCGAAGCTCTGCAAGAGGGATTTCACGAAGTGGTACGAGTTATGCAGCTCGGCGGTTGGGATGGGTTTGAATGTGTATCCGGCGCATGGGACAGCGATGCTCTCCATTCCACTCGGAGCACCGACGAAGAGGAACTCCGCTTCTGGGTTCAGGGCTTTCAGCTCATCGGCGATCGCTACGGTCGGAGATATGCGGCTGCCGGTCTCTCCGGCTGCGAGTATCACCTTGAATTTCTCCGGTAGCCGCCACGGGACATTTCACTGACAAAAAAATCACATGATGATTCAACAAAATTCAATCCAAATAAACATTTAAAAAATGAATCAAACTTGGAGACGATGAAAATCGTGCTTACCAAAATTTCAAAACAAATTCAAGACAGCACTGGGAGTCGGAGCAAGAGAAGAAGTTGCCTTCTCTGCCCTCGAATCAACAAATTTCCAGTGACAAACAAACACATGACATCATTAAACAACACGAGAATCATACATTAATGAACCCGTAAACAACAAGAGAATCGAATAAGATATATACTATTCATCGCTCGAAAAATGCATACGAAGTCAAATCTTTGGTAAGGCAATGGTTGCCTTTCTCTGATCAATGCTGAATTCCATTATCATTTTTTTCACTGCCTTTATTCGCATTGGATACAAAGAACTGAAAACATAATCATATAAGTATTTCATCAGTATATCAAACATTAAACATTAATACATGAAACTTTCAAAAAAAGATGTAGAATTTATGGTGAAAAACAATGCAAGTACTGTTACCATATGTTCTGTTCGGCATAGGCCTATTACTTCAGCGTTATTGCGTCATTGCTCTGTGCAGTTAATTCATCTTCGGGCGTCAGCATTGAGCACATCAGGTGAAATTCAATGCTTAACAACCAAATTTCAGGTGTTAATGCATTCTAAAGTGTTTTTGGTGCATTTGCATCCTATATATGACGGTAGATATAAATATTTTGAATTATATAAAATTCCGTACCGTGTCTGTCTATTATAAATTAGTTCAAACAGAGTGTACCTTTTGTATCTGATACAGTGGCGAGGGATTAAATATTAATATGTTTTTTTCGTATAGGTATGAAATCAGGTGATATGAACCACTTTGTGATACATGTCTGTAAGTTCCCGAACTCAGAAAATGAAAGGTGTGTTTTAGGCCAAGCAAATCACCAATAAGCTGCACATGTTTAGTGAATTTTGTTCAAAATATTCACTCTTCACACTTTGTCCTGTTAGATATTATTTGCAGTGGTGTTTTGTTGAGTTGACTATGATGTATAAATGTATTATCTGTATTAAAACTGAAAATTAAGTTTTGTTAAAATTAATTAGCATCCAGGGGGAATAGTCCTTTTTGTCGTTAATGTGGCTTGATAATAGTCCTCGGATGGTCCTTAAAAGACAAAAAAAAAAAAACACCTCACACTCATTTTATATAATTCCTAAACTTGTAACAAATTCTGATAGTCTGACAGCCTGGTGAATCTTTAATTGTGAAATTAGAAAGCTAATTAGCTCAAATGGTAGAGCATTGTGCATTAGCACAAAGATGTGGGTTCAAATCTCTCATAAGCTGTCAATATGTCTTGTTCTTCTTGATGTAGTTACTTCCAATATGTGTGGTCTATAATTGGTTTTGCACATGGATTAAATTTAACACGTAGTTTTTTAACTGTGATTGATAGTTTATTCAAAGTAATGTCCAAAAATAATTTGTCATTTTATTGGATCAGGTCACCTACAGAATAGTACCTTAATTGTGAGGAAGACCACTACTATGGTTTATTGGAATAAATCTTTTCTTGCCTTGCGATATATTTCAAACTACGTGAAGTTGATTTTTGCTAATATACCAGCAATCAAATTATCCTTTTCACATGAAGTTGCATGTGAAACAAATTATATTTTTTTAGACCACTCTATTTTAGTGTTTATTAATTGTTAGATGATATGAAACAATATATTTGTGTTCATCTTTCGAACATTGAACATCTCATACAAATCACTTGCAAGTCTAACTTGAGCACTAAATTGTTTGCTAAAAACCAAATAAAAGGCAAACCAGCATAAAATACCAAAAATTAAATTTCGAATAATGAGAGAACCTTAAGGTCCTGCTCTCTAGAGTTTATCTGAATTTTTTATAGTTCAGATAAACTTTTTTCAGTTCAGATAATTATTTTTAAGTTCAGTTAAATGTGTTTTAGTTCAGATGAGTTCAGTTAAGTAAACTTATTTATTTTTCAGTTTCAATCACCGTAATTCAAAGCAAACTATATCTAATGATGTTAAATTACGGTGATGCTGGGTCAAACACATGTTAAAAAGTTTCTTTTATGTGATGATTAAGGCTCTGTTTGCTAGAACTTATTTCTTGCGGCACTGAACTGAACTGAAGTGAAAATTAATGTATTGAAAAATGGAATCAACATGACTGAATTAACCTAAATTTCACCAAATTGCATTTTCACTGAACTGAACTGAACTGATCTACAGGTAAGCTCAGACAAACATGGCCTAAGACCACTGATAAGGTCTTGGGTGAGACCGTCCGACAATAAACTTATCAAAAGCCGTGATTAAAGCTATGAAACACAAAAATATGAATATTAAAATCCCAGTGTAAAATATCAAAAGTAAAGAAAAAATCACCATAAATTTTTACCAAAGTAAATCAATGTCATTACTTTTATAAATTTAGGGTAATAATACATTTTGACCCTAATAAAATCACACCCATCATCCTAGGTAGGAATTAAACGAATAATTCAATGTTTTAAATTGACAATAGTTTAGATAACATACACCACGCAACGCATGGTGAGGCCTTGCTAGTTTTACTAATGTTTATTTGGTAATTAAATAAACTCTTACATTCCTCTTGTCTTCTCTAAAGTGAGTTTATTCAAAAAAAAAAGGAGTCTCTCATTTTTACGAAACAAAAAGGTAATTTTCTCCCATTTATTATGAAATTTTATCCAAAGATCACTCCATCCTTTCTTCAACCTCATCCTTATCATTTTCAAAAAAAACTAATGCATACTAATCTTTTCCTTAAATGATGAGATTATGTCGTCTGTAATCAGTTAATGCTTCCCATATTATAGGAAAATTCTGATGTAATCATAATTTTGGTCGAAATCTTTCCAAAAATTCTGCCAATCTTCTTAAATTCTGCAATCAATTTAGCAAATCTTTATATGCAGTTAATCTACATATGCGGTAAAAAAAAATTTGGGGCACCCATAAATTGGAGGCCCTGACGGAGATGTGTTCGCCTGGTCAACAAATGACATGGGAGGAGTAAGTCCTTCCATTTCCACACATAGGTTACTTGTGGATACAAACATAAGGCCGATAAAGCAAAAACAGAGAAATTTTGCGGCCGAAAGGCAACAAATAATTGAGCAGAAAGTACATTCTCTCACCGAGACAGGCATTCTAAAAGAAGTAAAATATCCTACTTGGCTGGCGAATCCAGTTATGGTACGCAAACCAGACACTGGTTGGCGAATGTGTATAGACTATTCAACCTTAAACAAGTACTGCCCCAAGGATTGTTATCCTCTGCCACAAATTGACAAGTTGGTTGAATCCAAATCTGGACATAAGGTGTTCGCTTTCCTTGACACCTATAAAGGATATCATCAGATCAGGATGGATCCGAATGACGCAGAGAAAACGGCATTTATCACCAGCCTTGAAGCTTTCTGTTACGTCCGAATGTCATTTGGACTAAAGAATGCAGGAGCAACTTATCAGCGAACGGTAGACAAGGTGTTTGCAAACCAAATAGGGAGGAATTTGGAAGCATATGTTGATGATATGGTGATAAAAAGCGTATGTACTGAGTCCTTTTAGAAAGATCTCGAGGAAACGTTCCAAACCTTGTAGAATATAGGGATGAAATTAAACCCAAAAAAGTGCACGATTGGAGTGGGAGCAAGACGTTTTTTAGGGTTTCAAGTATCAGCAGAAGGTGTTGGACCGAATCCAGAAAAAATTGATGACATAATCAATTTACCAACACCAAGAACGATTAAAGATATACAAGTGTTGACTGGCTCGCTAGCGGCATTAAATAGGTTCATGGCGAAGGCTGCAGATAAACACATGCCATTCTTTGAAATCCTCAAGAACTCCAAGGCATTTGCATGGAACGAAAAATGCGAATAAGCATATAAACAGTTGAAAAAAGAGATAAAGATGCTCCCCACGTTATCCATCCTATGCCCAGGCGAACCGCTATTCGTTTACCTATCTGCCTCACAGAGGGCGATTAGCTCAGTGTTAATCAAAGAAGACAAAACGGCTCAGAAGCATGTCTACTATGCAAGTAGGAGTCTACAACCTGCAAAAGAAAACTATTCGCCGTTAGAAAAACTAATATTGGCATTAGTACACGCGGCAAGGCAATTACGCACGTACTTTTAGAGCCATAAGATAACAGTGCTGACAGATCAACCGATCAAACATATATTTCTAAAGCTAGAAGCATCAGGGCGAATGACAAAATGGGCGATCGAGTTAAGTGAACATGAAATCATTTTCGCCCCGAGAAAAGCAATAAAAGGTCAAGCATTGGCTGATTTCTTGACAGAGATGTACTCCATAGAGAATGACGGCATGGACATTGCGCAATCAGGAATAGGTCCACAAAACAAAGGGAAAGCAAATCTAGAAGATCTGGCATGGACATTGTATGTTGATGGTTCGTCGAATAGAGAGAATTGTGACGCATGAGTGCTAATTATCAGTCCAGAGAGGGACGGATACAAACACGCAATCAGATTTGACTTCCATCTCTCCAACAATGAGGCAGAGTATGAAGCCCTGATTGGTGGATTAGATATGGCAAATCGGATGAACATTAAAAGTGTAAAAGTATTCAGTGACTCCCAAGTTGTGGTTAGCCAAGTGTTGGGTGATTTCGATGTGCGAGGGGCGCAATTGGCAAAATTTCTGGCCAAAGTACAACAGCTTATTCGCCACTTCGACTACTTCGATATAAGGAAGATTCCAAGGAGCCTGAATCAAAGAGCGGATGCACTCAGTAAATTGGCGAACGCAGGATTTTCATATTTGGGAAATCAAAAGGATATAACCATTGAAGTAATATCTTTTCGAAGTACATCCAATCATGCAATCGCCACCATTACGAATGAACAGATCTCCTGGATGACCCCAATTAAGAACTTCTTAGCTCATGGTTTACTGCTGGAAGATAAGATATCAGCTAAATCCATCCAAAGGAAAGCATATTCCTATTCACTGGTGGAAGGAACACTATATAAAAAGGGGTACTTAGCACCATGGTTAAAGTGTGTTGACTCAAACATGGCCAAAACAATAGTGACCGAAATGCACGAAGGAGTTTGTGGTTCTCACCTAGGCGATAATTCCCATTGAAATACTATCCGATTCACCACGAATCTCTATGTTCAAAGAATCTCAGAATGAAGACGAGGTCAGATTGAACCTAGAATCACTGGAAGAAAAATGTGGGAAAGCTGCCATTCGTAACGCCAAATATAAAGAGAAGGTGGCCAAAGCTTACAACCTAAGAAGCAAGGAAACCCGATTCAAAGTAGGCGATCTGGTCCTTCGGAAAAATGAAGCAAATCTGCTGAAAAAACGAGAAAGCTATGCCCGAAATGGGAAGAACCTTATAAAGTCAGTGAAGTAAGACGCTCGAATTCCTATAAGTTAGCTAAATTAGATGGCAGTAATATACCAAGCTCTTGGCATACCATGAATCTACGGAAATAATACGTTTAATAAACGAAGTATCTCATGTAAATACGCTATGAAATGATCATTGGCAGTAATTAATTCTTGTAATTTCCGAGATGATATTATCATCAATGATATATACATAAAAGAAAATGCCACCCTTTCGGCACAAATAATGTTTCCCAATGAACGATTACGATAGTAACCAAGGCGATCGCCACAACAGACAACCATTCGTCTGTAAAACAAATATTACACGAATGGACAATATTACCTATTCGGTAAAATTTAATGCCTAGAGAAATTCTTAAGAAACTTCTTAAGATATCTCACCCTCACAAATATCCATTACTTGTTTTCGCTGCTGACTTCAGTCAAAAAAGGGCGACTTACAAGAGGGTACCAAATTACGACAGTTGCATTTGCCACTTTAATAGCCGAGATAAAGAAGTCACCACTTTACAAAGTAATACGGATACTTAAAAGGAAAATTATGAAACAAGACACTAAATGAAGATTTCTTAACATATAATTATTCCATAGGTAACAACCTTACGAAAATTTAAACATCATAAATAAATCGTACTAAACAATACTTAAACAAAACATCTATTCATAGGCGATTTCCCCTTCGCCCACCCGTGGCATTTCTTCCACGAAAATGCCCACGATTACTTCCTCCTCGAGAAGATTCTCCACGAAACATGTGATGTGGAACATTATTCCTGGATTCCATTTCCAAAAGGCCAGCATCGCGACGCCGCTGCATCCTATCTGCCTCGACATCGCGACCTTCCTTGATAAGAATATCATTCAATTGAGTCCGCATATAGGAATATGCAGGATCACTGGTATCACAACGATTCTCCTCCATCTGCTTTAAATAATGCAGATAGTATGACTTGAAATCCTGAATGGGACCAGTCATGTCGCGGCCCAACTGTAAACTCATAACATAGCAGTTATCATAGTATCGGTGACAAGCGTTTTCCCCACGTCGTAAATGAGAATCACACTTAATCAAAATACATTTATATTCACCTACAACTTCTAACTACTATAGAGTAGATAGTGGCACTACTACAAAACAGGCTTTTAACTTCGCCCCTTTTACTTCGATTTTCAATTATTGGGAAATTAACCGAAGTAAATAGTATTTTTACTACGCTTTTTTGGATAACCGAAGTAAAAACGACTTTTTATTACGGTTTATTTGAAACCGGAGTAAAAAATAGAGTATTTACTACGGTTTATTTGAAACCGAAGTAAATAAATAGAGTATTTACTTCGGGTACAAAGAAACGAAGCTAAAGAATTATGAAAGCCGATATCATTGCGATATCGATTAGGGAATGGAACAACCGAAGGCAAACATATATCAAACCAACATCGATTCGAAAATTTTGTCCTACTTTTCAACTTACCGAAACCGTATGGATAACGTACCGAGGTCGTTACGTTTGACGTAGTTTTAGTTAAAGTTTACCGAATTCAATGTCGTAGGCATACCGATATCGGTTAAAGAATGATGAAAGCCGATATCATTGCGAGATCGATTAAGGAGTGGAATAACCGAAGGCAAACATATATCAAACCAACATTGATTTTTTCATGTTGTCCTACTTTTCAACTTACCGAAACCATATAGATAACGTACCGACGGCGTTACGTTTGACGTAGTTTTAGTTAAATCTTACCGAAATCAATGACGTAGGCATACCGACGTCGGTTAAAGAATGATGAAAGACGATATCATTGCGAGATCGATTAAGGAGTGGAACAACCTAAGGCAAACATATATCAAACCAACATCGATTTTTTCATGTTGTCCTACTTTTCAACTTACCGAAACCAAATAGATAACGTCCCGAGGTCGTTACGTTTGACGTAGTTTTAGTTAAAGCTTACCGAAGTCAATGACGTAGGCATACCGATGTCGGTTAAAGACTGATGAAAGCCGATATCATTGCGAGATCGATTAAGGAGTGGAACAACCGAAGGCAAACATATATCAAACCAACATCGATTTTTTCATGTTGTCCTACTTTTCAACTTACCGAAACCATATAGATAACGTACCGAGGTCGTTACGTTTGACGTAGTTTTAGTTAAATCTTACCGAAGTCAATGACGTAGGCATACCGACGTCGGTTAAAGAATGATGAAAGCCGATATCATTGCGAGATCGATTAAGGAGTGGAACAACCTAAGGCAAACATATATCAAACCAACATCGATTTTTTCATGTTGTCCTACTTTTCATTTTACCGAAACCAAATAGATAACGTCCCGAGGTCGTTACGTTTGACGTAGTTTTAGTTAAACCTTACCGAAGTCAATGACGTAGGCATACCGACGTCGGCTAAAGAATGATGAAAGCCGATATCATTGCGAGATCGATTAAGGATTGGAACAACCTAAGGCAAACATATCTCAAACCAACATCGATTTTTTCATGTTGTCCTACTTTTCAATTTACCGAAACCATATAGATAACGTATCGAGGTCGTTACGTTTGACGTAGTTTTAGTTAAACCTTACCGAAGTCAATAACGTAGGCATACCGATATCGGTTAAAGAATGATGAAAGCCGATATCATTGCGAGATCGATTAAGGAGTGGAACAACCGAAGGCAAACATATATCAAACCAACATCAATTTGAAAATGTTGTCCTACTTTTAATCTTACCGAAACCATATAGATAACGTCATGAGGTCGTTACGTCTGACGTAGTTTTAGTTAAACCTTACCGGAGTCAATGACGTAGGCATACCGATGTCGGTGAAGCATCAATTAACCCCTTTTTAAATGACGAAAATTATTTGTTTTTTTTTTATATATTTGCTATTCTTTACAAACAAACACGAAAACCTTTCAGCCACTTCAAGATACCCTCATCCGCACTCGTTCGTCCAGATTATTGATCAAATTAACAACCAATATCGGTGCAGGTTGCTTGCAGATTCATCTATAGCCTGGTCTTGAGGTTCGTATTGTACCTTTTGAGTTCATTATCTGAATTTGTCAGAATCTAGATTGTCAATGGTTGCTTTGATTAAGTTTGATATGAATGGGGAAAACATGCTCATATTACTGAATAATGTTCAATTTCTTACATTGTAGGTTTTAGTTATGGATAAAATGTATTGTTATAGCCACGATCGAAGAAGCCCGGAGTATCGGGAATTCGTAGAGAATTTTGTCAAGTACGCATTTGAGAATGCGGCGAGGCAAAATGTGTCTTACGTGTATTGTCTTTGCAAGAAATGTCGGAACACAAGAATATACGAAGACTCAAAATTACTAAGTGATGATTTGTTTATCAATGGTTTTGATCCTTCCTATAAGACATGGTTTTGGCATGGTGAAGATGATGATGATGATGAGATTCCAAAAGTTGAGGAAGATAAAGGTGGTGATAGGTTAGACGATATGGTTGAGGAGATGGTGAAGAATTTTGAAGATAATCCTGAAAATGTTTCTTCTTTGAGAAAACATAATGAGACGCCTCTGTATTCTGATTGCCCTGAAGGAGTAACTGTTTTGAAAGCGACATTGCAGCTTATGAATGCAAAAGCAAAGTATTCTATTAGTGATGCAGGATTTTCGGATTTGTTGAAAATTGTGAAAAGTATGTTGCCAGCGGGAAACAAACTTCCAGACAGAGCATACGAGGCGAACAAAGTTCTATGTCCCATGGGTATGGAATATCAAAAGATACATGCATGCCCTAATGATTGCATTTTGTATAGGAATGAATATGCCAAGGAAAAGAGTTGTCCGAAATGCAATACTTCTAGGTATAAAAATGTAGAGGTTAATGATACTGTTGGAGATGATGATGTGGGTGGATGCAAAAAGTTAGCTCCGGCCAAGGTTATTTGGTACCTACCTATAATTCCTCGATTAGAGAGATCATTTTCGAATAAGGAAGATGCAAAAAATTTAACTTGGCATGCGGACCGAGAGGTAGATGCTGACATTATACAACATCCCGCAGATGGAGATCAATGGAAGAAAATGGATATCGAATTTGGTGAAGATGCACGTAACTTGAGGCTGGGAATATGCACCGATGGGATGAATCCACACGGAAATATGAGTAGTAACCACAGTTCGTGGCCTGTGATGGTGATTATCTATAATTTGCCTCCTTGGTTGTGCATGAAAAGGAAGTATGTTATGCTTTCTTTAATGATTCCCGGTCCTAAACAACCAGGTAATGATATTGATGTATTTTTAGCACCATTGATTGAGGATCTGAAGATTTTGTGGAAAGGTGTGAAAATGATAGATGCATTTCGTAATGAAGAGTTTACCTTGAAAGCCATGTTGTTTTGCACAATTAATGACTTCCCCGCATATGGAAATCTCTCTGGCTATTCTGTTAAAGGGCATAATGCTTGCCCTGTTTGTATGAAGAACACAGATCATTGTCAATTGAGACATGGACGGAAGACTGTATATCTTGGTCATCGAAGATGGCTTTCAGCAAAGCACAGGTGGAGGAAATTGAAAATAGCTTTTAATGGAAAAGTTGAAAGAAGGCCACCTCCTGAAATTGTTAGTGGTCATACCATTTTGGAGTCTTTGGCTGGGTTTAAAAATGATTTTGGTAAAATGAATAAGAAGCCAAATAGTGATGGTGCTTGGAAGAAGAAATCGATATTTTTTTATCTCCCATATTGGTCCTTGTTAGATGTCAGACATTGTTTGGATGTCATGCATATAGAAAAGAACGTGTGTGATAGTTTGGTTGGAACACTTCTTAATATCTCTGGGAAAACAAAAGACGGATTGAAAGCCAGGCGTGATCTAGCGGAGATGGGTATAAGGCCTAATTTGATACCTGAGGAAAAAGGTGAGAAGACGTTCTTGCCTACTGCGTGTTATACATTGTCGAAGGAGGAAAAAATTGTACTTTGCTCTTGTTTGGCGGGTATTAAAGTTCCTACTGGGTACTCCTCGAAGGTTAGTAATTTAATAACGAACAATGAATTGAGATTGGGAAGTATGAAATCTCATGATTGTCACTGTTTGATTCAAGATTTTTTGCCTGTTGCTATCCGATCAGTTCTCCCAAATCATGTTAGGAAATGCATCACTAGGTTGTGTCGGTTCTTCAAGGCAATATGCTGTAAAACTATTATACGAAGTATGTTGGACAAACTGCAGGAAGAAATAGTTAAGGTTCTTTGTGAGATGGAGATGTACTTTCCCCCGGCGTTTTTTGACATTATGGCTCACTTACTAGTTCATGTTGTGCGGGAGATAAAAATATGTGGACCAGTGTATATGAGATGGATGTATCCCTTCGAGCGGTATATGAAAATATTCAAGGGATACGTGAAAAATCGATTTCGTCCAGATGCTAGCATTGTTCAAAGGTATGTCAGGGAAGAGGCCATAGAATATTGTATGGATTTCTTGTCAAATGAAAACTCTGTAGGATTGCCAATATCCAGACATATTGACAGAGTAGATGGGAAAGGATTGCGCAAAGGAACAGTGGTTATTTTGTCAGCTGATGATATGTTAAAAACACATTTGTGTGTTCTACATAATTTCAAGGATGTGAAGCCATATGTTGAAAAACATATGAAGTTGATAAAAGAAGATCATCCAGGTTGGTCAGACACTTAAGTTTCCAATGAACATAATCGGAATTTTGGAAATTGGTTACGTGAAAATGTGGTGGGCGATGGTCATTCTGAGAGTCTCCAGTGGTTGGCATTTATGCCTAGTCCAGCAGTTTTATCATATTCCGGATACGATATGAATGGATACACCTACTCAACCAGATTGTGGGATGAGAAAAGTACTACGCAGAATTCGGGTGTTAGTGTTTTTGGAGGAGGATTAGATGATACGAGTAGCGGTGAGAAATCATATTATGGAGTTGTTGAAGAGATAATGGAATTGGACTATACAGCTTTCAAAGTACCGCTCTTCAAATGCAAGTGGGTCGCTAACACAGGCGGTGTATATGTGGATGAACTAGGATTCACGATTGTTGATTTTCGAAAGAAAGGTTTTAAGTCAGATCCCTTCATTCTTGTTTCACAAGCAGATCAAGTATTTTACATTGACGATCCGCGTGATAATGGAAAGTCGATAGTTATACAAGGTAAAAAGCAATTCACGGACGTTGCCGAGGTTGTTAATCCATCCCCTTCTGAGATTGATGCAAGAGTTCTTAGAACCGTTGATGTTGCTATTAGGGAAGATGATTTGGTTAATATGGTTGCCAGAACTGATGGAGATTCAGGAACGTGGATTGAGAAGAAAAAGAATGGCAATAAGAGGAAGAGAGCAAACAAGGATTGAATTTTGTTTGATGATTTTTGTTTAAGATTATGATTTGTTTTGAAACAATATAACTTCATGATCGTTCAGTTGTTATTTGTAATTTTGTTTAAGATTAGCTCTTTGTTGAGATCTCGGATGCAGGCTCGAATTACGACCGACTCCGGCATGGTATCGGTATGCTTTTTCTTGAGATCTGGGAACAGGCTTCCCCCGACGATCGACTCCAGCATGGTATCGGTAAGCTTTTTCTTAAGATCTGGGAACAGGCTTCCCCGACGACCGACTCCGGCATGGTATCGGTAAGCTTTTTGTTGAGATCTGGGAACAGGCTCCCCCGACTTCTGAATTCGGCATGGTATCGGTTAGCTCTTTGCTGAGATCTGGGAGACAGGCTCCACCAATATGATAGTCTAACAAACTGCACGTCAGAAAATTTTTTTTATAAAAAATATAACAACTTTCTTTTTCATTTTCAATAACACCACCGAATAACCAAAAGATATAGAACTCCATTAATTTAAACATATAGAACTTCATAGTTCAAACATCAAAACATTAGCAGTCTCATTAGCCATGATCCAAAATAGATGTTCTGAACTATTCTGTGGTTTTCCTTACCACATCCATAAAGTTAATAAAAACACTAATAAAAGTACACATAATCAAGACAAAGTGCCACTATTCTTCCTCTTCCTCCTCATCCTCTTCCTCTTCTGAACTTGCATTTTTGTTATCTGTCTTCATAATTAAACTACATAAAATTATATTCAATTTAGTCACTAATTAGTTATATTGAGTTCAATATAATCATAATTAAGCACACCTATGTCGAAGTGACGGCAAACCGAAATCAAAATGTTGGATTGGGTTAAAGCCTATTGTTACATGGTGGGCCTAACCATTAATAACAGATCACGGTCCAATTAGCTTCTATTGGATTTCGGTTTGATGTCGGTTCGGTTTAGGTACGATTTCTGTTATAAACGAAAAAAATTTCCATGAATATAAACCCTAATCGGGTATGAATGCCTATATATAGATATCCCGCCATTCTTTCATAAGCCTTCACTCTGCTCCGGTCGTCCAACTTTGAAACTTCACTCCGCCATTCGCTTATTTCAACCCATCAAAGGTAAGATTTTCTCATCTCGATATATGGTTTTCATCAATGTAGTGTATTTGAGTTAATTGTTATTTGAGTTTATTATTTGGGGATGAAAAAGGTTGTACTTTTCATCTTGAATTTGAGAAGCACAAAGATCCTATTTTTCTATGTCCTTTTAGCTCGTGTTTTGAGATACTGCAATAGGTCATATGTTCTTAAGTTGTTATAGTAATTTTTTTTTCGGTTTATTATGATTTCGGTTTTATTATGCTTTCGGTTTTTGAATTTTTGGTGTTGTGTATAGGAAAATGGGCAATGATGATAAGAGAAAAAGAATCAGCGAAGATGGAGCAGAAGAAAGCGATACGAGTCCAACGAAGAAGATACAAAAAAAAGGTAAAGGGATTACTATTTGCAAGGAACTGATGGAGTTGGTAGATAAGGGTATCAAAACTCGTATGACATTTGATAACATTGGCCACGCAATGGGAGATCATTGTGCGTGGTGGAGTAGTTATATTGGAATGTTAGTACGAACAAAAGTTGATATATTCACGAATCAGTGTTGGAAACGTGTTGATCCTGCAATAAAGGGGAGAATGTGGAAACAAGTTGAAAAGGCTTTTGAAATTGAAGTCGATGACTTACCGAAGTTGAAGAAAAAGTGGTATGGAAAAATGGGTTCGATGTGGAGGGATTTCAAGTCTAAATTAGCAAGGGACTATGTCTTTGGAAAATTCAAAAAAAGGAGTCCAAGAATCAAGCATCCATACATAAGTGAAGCGAGTTGGAAAGGATTCCGTGCAAAGAAAATAGAGGATGAAGCATCGGTAAATTTTCTTTCATTTGTTTTAACCTACTTGTATTATCTATATTTTTATATGTGTGTCGACTATATTCATCCTAATTAATATTTTCTTTGAATGATTACCTTTTTCATCAGGGGCTAAGGAAGAAAAATAGTGAACATGGGGGATCGAATAAGTTTCATCACACCATGTCTCGAGGAGGATATGCTCGAATTACAAAAATTATAATGAAAGAAATGTTTAAAGAAAGAGTTCATGATACAATCGAATCGGGTATGTCAGATGATGAGGCAAGAATGATGGTTGAATATCCAAGACCAGAAGAAGTTCCCAGGTTTGAGAAATGGCTTAGAGGATACGAAAGTAAAAAGAAGGCAAAATTTGGTAAGTTTCATACGGAAGAGGCTGAGAAGATTGCCAAGGAAATTGTAAGTAATATTTTCTTTACACTATCATTCATTTTAAATTATATAAATCTAACTTAAAAATGTGTCTCTGGAACTTTGTAGATGGATTTAAAAGGCAAGCAAAGCCGAGGAGAATTTGTTCAGAAAGACAAAAAAAAAGACATCTTAGGAGTGGCAATTGGAAAAGATGAGCATTGTGGGCGAGTTAGGGGAGTCGGTACCCTTGCAACTCAGAGAGATGTTTTTGTCAAACATAAACCCTCAAACTCTCATGTTTCAAAGCATAAAAAAGAAGTTGATGATTTAAAGGATCAATTGAGGGGTGTTACGAAGTTTGCCATTTCCATGGCTGAAAAGGCTGGATGGGAAATTCCTGAAGAATTAGCTCTCATCGCCAATAAAAGAGAGGAATCGCCATTTACTCCCACATCAAATGTAAAGGTATTTATGTTAATTTTCTACTTAATATATTATAATCATTTAATTGCTTTTTGTTCTTTTTATTAAGGCCGGATTGGAAATTCCAGAAGAATTAGCTCACATCGTCAATGAAAGAGAGGAATCACCATTTACCACCGACCTAAATGTTGAATCTCCCAAGAATAGTGATAATGAAAAGGTATTTATGTTAATTTTCTAGTTAATATATGATAATCATTTAATTTCTTTCTGTTATTTGTATTAAGGCCGGATTGGAAAATCCGGAAGAATTAGCTTCTATTGTCAAAGAAATGGGGGAGGAATCACCATTTACCCTAAATCCAAACGTTGGATCTCCCAAGTATAGCGACAATATAAAGGTAACTACATTGTGCTAATCCTACCGACTTCGATATGCTATTCTGCACCGGTATGTGCTATTGTGCTAATCCTACCGACTTCGAGTTGATTTCGGCCAATGTCTAGTATTTGTTTTACACCTTTATGAGCGAACCGAATTCGGTATACTATTTTTAGCACTGCATTCAAACTGACTTTGGTATGCTATTTTTACTAGTACTGCATGCGAACCGAATTCAGTATGATATTTTTAACACTGTATTCAAACCGATTTCAGTATGCTATTTTTTCTTTTTGTACTGCATGCAACCCGACTTCGATATGCTATTCTGCACTGGTATGCATGTGCTATTGTGCTAATCCTATCGATTTCGAGTTGATTTCGGCCAATGTCTGGTATTTGTTTTACATCTTTATGAGCGAACCGAATTCGGTATACTATTCTTAGCACTGCATTCAAACTGACTTCGGTATGCTATTTTTACTAGTACTGCATGTGAACCGAATTCGGTATGATATTTTTAACACTGTATTCAAACCGACTTCAGTATGCTATGTTTTCTTTTCGTACTGCATGCAACCCGGCTTCGGTATGCTAACTATATGTTAATCATTTCATTTTTTTTTTGTTCTTTTTATGAAGGCCGGCCCTGAAGTGTGTAGGCTCCTAGTTACAAATGGTTCATCTGAAAAACATGTAGTGGCAGAAGGTAAATTGTACCGATCGATTAGAGTGCATCATCACAAACCTGTGCAAGAGGACAACATAGTCGTATCAATTGAAAAAGTTCTCATTCATGATGCACTGATTCCATTCCCGGAAATTGAATCTGATACGGTTGGTGAATCACAAGGAATTTTTTTGGAATGGCCCTTGAACTTGGTAGAAGTTATTGAAATAAATGATTCTCCTTCAAAGGTAAATATCATATTTGTTATTTAATATGATAAATTATTTTTAATATTCTGTCATTATAACATGCATGTATCTAATGAAGCCAAATGTGAAGGCTGTGAAGAAAGTACATGGAGGGGCCAAAAGTGGGAAAGGTAAAGTACACACAGGTCTCCCCTCTGGTATTAATCCAGTGAAGGATGTGTCAATCACCCAAATTTACAAAATTGTTTCAAACCATTCAAGTGATTCTACCTACACGATCCGGTTTGATAAGAATATCTTAGGAGAGCAATTTGATCTCCGTTTTGGCAAGGAAGTTTTCCAAGAATTGTGGCAACTTGACCTCATCACCGCTCCAATAATGCAAGTGAATCAAATGTAAGTACATAATATATTTTCAATAAGCTTCATATTTAAATCTGGCATATACTTGGTTGGTGTTCATTACTGCTCTTTCAATTGTAGGTTCTTACACATGCTTGCCGACAACAAAAAGAAGAACTGGATATGGTTTCTTTGCCCATTGAAAATTCAATCTCATTGTAACAATATGGAGCTGTGCTTAGCCCACATTAGCTCTCAATTGATGCATACCAAAAAATTGATGTTCATAGCACCTTACTGGGAAAAGTAAGTTAAACTATATTGTGTTTATATCCGATTTTGTAATTTAACTGAAAGTATTAATACATTTTCTCAAATTATATCTTTAGTGATCACTGGATGGTTATTGTGATTATTCTCCCATCAAACACGGTCTACTGGTATGACCCACAGCATGGAGAGCCTCGAGACTCAATCGTTGATGTCATTGACAAGGTGTTAACAGATCCCCTTATATCAAATCACAGGGAGGTTCATTGGAAATCATTAATGGTATGTTTTATTTTGTTTTTAAATGTTTTTCATTGAAGTACATAGTCGATTATCTAAGCATTGGTTATTTTTCTTTTCAACACCCCTAGCACAAAAGGCAAAAAGGTGGCTGGGAATGTGGGTATTATTGTTTGAGATTCATGAAGGAATGTGTCTATAATGTAACTGAGCAAAACTTCCAGCTAGAAGAGGTATGTATACTGAACTAACAAAATCTGTTGCTAAAGTTTGAGGAAGCGAGACAATATTGTTGCTAAATGTTGAATGTCATTTTTTTTACAGTACTTTCCAAGAGACAAGAGTTCATACAACTTGATTCAATTGAAGGAAACTCGTGAAACATGGGCCGGGTTTATGATGGTGAAGCATTTAGATTATATCCTTAACCCGGTAGACCATTAACATATGGTACGGGCTCATCTCTTGAATGCATTACTCTCCAGAACGCTTATGTTGGCATAGTACACTCACAAAAATTTGGGATTTTTGTTTGGATATTTGTCATTGAGAAATTTGAATTTTTTAGACACAATGAAAAGTATTCATGCAATGGAATTTTTCTTTGGACATTGTGGTCCGTTTTGCATTATTCGACCAAATCCTGTAAGAATTTTGATTGAACAGAAACCCAACATAATCCATGTCGATGTCGGTCGATCGTAAGGTCAGCTTGACAAGCGATTTCCCCACGTCGTAAATGGGAATCCCACTCAATCAAAACACATTTATATTTCACCTACGACTTCTAACTACTATAGAGTAGATAGTGGGAAGTAGGGATCGAACCACAAGGAGAAGGAGTTTGTTTAGTGTTTTAGCGAAGATTATTAACACATACATATATATTATATAGAAAGCAAGGTAAACAAGGGGGGTTTTGAGTTTGGTTTATTACACTACGGAAGAAAACAACTAAGATAAACTACACTACAATGCAAATGCTACAAATACAAGGCCTTGGGAGACAATTGATTTTCAACTTTGAACTATTGATTTATTGTTCTACAACACAATGCTTTAGGAATCTTCTCACTAATGTAGTTATAGAGAATGATCGCATTCAAAATAATCCTCACTAGTGAATGACCTAAACGATAACGTTTTAGACCAATTCACCAATGACACCATGATTAGAAGACCAATAAACTTACCCATGTAATTCGAAAGCGAATTAAATACATAGATAACACCATTGAGAACAATCAAGAGCTAAATCAAAAGATAGCATTATAAATCAACCCTTAATTCTACTACTTTGAGACAAGTGCAAAATGGTAGCATTTCACCCATGCATCTAGCATATAATTGATAGCAATTCATTACCCAAGGATAGCCCAAGCTAATTCATGCTTCAAACAACACATTCAAACACAATTCATCAAATGGAAATTAAATTGCCCATGAACAAATATGCATCAAGAACTCAAAATCAAGAATAGAAAGTTTACATCAATTGCAACCCAAGGTTTAATTAGCCTACAACAATCATTCTAATACAACATTACATAAACATAGAATCAAAGGGAAGAAAATGGAAGAAAAGATTAAGAACAAAGGAAAATGGGGTTTGGATTGTGAGGGAACTCGTTTTGGATGAATGGGATAAGAGGAGTATTTATAGGCCTTCAAAATCTGATTTTCTGGCCTTCATTATGCCAAAAGTCCACCCATTTTCGCGGCCCGCGAGACCCATTTCGCGGCCCGCGAGATGTCTCTGGCTGGTTGACAGCAATCTTCTTTGCTTCGCCACGGTTGAACCGTTAATCCGTTTTTGACGTTCTAGTAGTCCATTTTGTAGTACTCGAGAAGACGAAGCCAATGGTACCACTTATGCACTCCAATTCCTCTTGTAACATTTCGAGATTTCAGCTTCAAAACGTTAGTGTACAAGTCTTTTTTCAAAATGCAAGGTAAGAGAGATTTACCCTTAATTCTTAACCCTTTGCACTAAATGCCACCCCAAATGAACTCTCAAATGTGTTAAAAGTAGAGTATATATTGGCTACATCAAATACCCCCACACTTAAACCTTTCTCGTACTCGAGAAAGAACGATTAAAGTTTAAGATTATACTCAAATCAAAATTTTTTTCTTTTTCTAATGCACATTTGAACTCCTCCAAAACTATGACACTAAAACAAGAACTTCCAACAAGTAAAAAGCACAATCACAATAAAGATTGTATCAAATTTCTATGCTTCAACTTGATGACAAGTTCTACCCAAAAATCCCAACAAAATCAAAACATATACCACATGTAGAACACCCCCACACTTAAACCTTTCTCGTCCTCAAGAAAGAACGATTCAAGGCTAAGATGACAATTTCACAACAATAAAACACATGGCATACTCAAACAAAAAATTGCAAAGTAGAATATCCCAAAGTGTACTACTTTGCTCCCACTAGATGAAACATCCCAACTAAGCCAAGATGCAAAACTACCCAACTCTCCATTAATCACCGCATCCTTATGATTTCAACCATCGAAAAATGAGGATAAAATGAGATTCCTCTCCTTTTGCCTAGGTATTTATACCTAGCCACTCTTTTTTTTTCCTCTCACTCTCCTTTTGCCTAGGATGTACCTAGACACTCTTTTTTTTTTTTTTTTTTTTTTTCACACAAAGCCTCTCAATTTTGCATAAGTCTCTATTTCTCTTGGACTTATCCGGGCTCTAGCCTCTCATTTTTGCCTAAATCTCTATTTCTTTTGGACTTATCCGGGCTTTCATTTTTTTTATTTTTTTTATTTTTTAAAAACAAAGTCTTCAAAGAAGTACATATTTACACCAAAAACGAAAATCCTAAACCTCTCCCCACACTTAAACCAAACATTGTCCTCAATGTTCAAGAACAACTATCAAAATTGTGAGGAAAGGGAAGGACTCACACTAAATGTTGGCTCTTTAAATTTTTTTTTTTGCGGGCCGCGAAAAACAGCCAATTTGTGGCAGCGGGCTGCCTGAAAATGGCCAATTTTTGCGGGCCGCGAGGCCCAATTCGCGGCCCGCGAGCTAATTTTTTTTTTTAAATTCAAATAAATTAACAAAAGAAAAACAAGAATAAAAACGAAATAATAAAAAAAAACAAGAATAAAAACGTAATCTACTAATTAAAACAATGAAAGACACAAAGAAACTCTTTTATATATATATATATATATATATATATATATATATATATAAACACAATAAAACCTAAATAAAAATAAAACCAGAACCGTTTAATGGAAGTGTTATTTCCAAACGATCAAAATCGATTTATTTAACGTCGTCGACACGACCCAAATGTTATTCATAGAACAAAAGTTTGGAATCCTTCACTTTTGAAAGAAAAGTGAAGGTTGGTAGAGAGGAGGGATGAATGGTAGTAGTCTCAAAGGAGATGGAATGATTGGTAGCCAAAATAAGCAATATGGCTTCGTAGTCTCCTCCAAGATTTCCGGAAGTGTTGAAATTTGTTGAATAGGTGGATGTGAGGATGTCAATGGTGATAGTAAAAGTTGAAGAACACTCACATCTCTCTCTACTTCATAATGTTCAACAAAAAGTTCCTCATCACTTTCGAACTCTTCCTCATGCATTGTGGTGATATCACTCACCATAGCACTAGGAATATGTTCTACTTCGGATGGTACTTCCTTGGAGCATTGAGATTCTAATCTCCTCACCACTTTCCACATTTCACTCAATTGCCTCTCAAAATTGTTGAAAAGTTTATTTTCTTCATCATTAATCACATCTTGTCCTTGAGGCAATTCACAAGTGGGTGGAGGTAGATTTTGTTGCTCAAAGTATTGGTTTTCCGGTTGATATCCATAATTTGAATTCGAATAACCACTCCATTGTGGATTATAAGAATCATCACATGGATTAAAACAATTTTGACTTTGAAAACCAATATTTGTCTCCTCCTCATAGCACTCATCATCATAGTACCCTTGGTTACCAAGGGGTCTTTCACGTTCATAGTGCTCACTTCTCGACTCAAAATAACAAGGCTGGGAAAAATCATTTGGAAGATAAGAATCACACGAGCTTGTTACATTCTTCCTCATCCTTTCATGGTTAAAGGTGAGGCAGTCATAAAAATCTTTTTGTTTTATACTAAACATGACTAAAAAGTTTGAAATGGTAGTGCAAGGGTTCTAGAGTAATAATACACACTACAAGGTGCCGTTTATTCCAAGAAACCAAGCAATACACACTTCAAAGAAAACAAAGTAAAGAAAGGATTGAAATTATAGTGCAAGGGTTCTAAGGTAATACACACTACAAGGTGTCATTTACACAAAGAGCTCGAGCAATACCCTTTCAAAGAAAAGAAAGAAAACAAAGGAGATAAAAATAAAATCTAAGATAAAACACAAAACAAGAAATGTCTTCTCCCCGGCAGCGGCGCCATTTTTTGACAAGCGATTTCCCCACGTCGTAAATGGGAATCCCACTCAATCAAAACACATTTATATTTCACCTACGACTTCTAACTACTATAGAGTAGATAGTGGGAAGTAGGGATCGAACCACAAGGAGAAGGAGTTTGTTTAGTGTTTTAGCGAAGATTATTAACACATACATATATATTATATAGAAAGCAAGGTAAACAAGGGGGGTTTTGAGTTTGGTTTATTACACTACGGAAGAAAACAACTAAGATAAACTACACTACAATGCAAATGCTACAAATACAAGGCCTTGGGAGACAATTGATTTTCAACTTTGAACTATTGATTTATTGTTCTACAACACATTGCTTTAGGAATCTTCTCACTAATGTAGTTATAGAGAATGATCGCATTCAAAATAACCCTCACTAGTGAATGACCTAAACGATAACGTTTTAGACCAATTCACCAATGACACCACGATTAGAAGACCAATAAACTTACCCATGTAATTCGAAAGCGAATTAAATACATAGATAACACCATTGAGAACAATCAAGAGCTAAATCAAAAGATAGCATTATAAATCAACCCTTAATTCTACTACTTTGAGACAAGTGCAAAATGGTAGCATTTCACCCATGCATCTAGCATATAATTGATAGCAATTCATTACCCAAGGATAGCCCAAGCTAATTCATGCTTCAAACAACACATTCAAACACAATTCATCAAATGGAAATTAAATTGCCCATGAACAAATATGCATCAAGAACTCAAAATCAAGAATAGAAAGTTTACATCAATTGCAACCCAAGGTTTAATTATCCTACAACAATCATTCTAATACAACATTACATAAACATAGAATCAAAGGGAAGAAAATGGAAGAAAAGATTAAGAACAAAGGAAAATGGGGTTTGGATTGTGAGAACTCGTTTTGGATGAATGGGATAAGAGGAGTATTTATAGGCCTTCAAAATCTGATTTTCTGGCCTTCATTATGCCAAGAGTCCACCCATTTTCGCGGCCCGCGAGGCCCATTTCGCGGCCCGCGAGATGTCTCTGGCTGGTTGGCAGCAATCTTCTTTGCTTCGCCACGGATGAACCGTTGATCCGTTTTTGACGTTCTAGTAGTCCATTTTGTAGTACTCGAGAAGACGAAGCCAATGGTACCACTTATGCACTCCAATTCCTCTTGTAACATTTCCAGATTTCAGCTTCAAAACGTTAGTGCACAAGCCTTTCTTCAAAATGCAAGGTAAGAGAGATTTAGCTTTAATTCTTAACCCTTTGCACTAAATGCCACCCCAAATGAACTCTCAAATGTTCTAAAAGTAGAGTATATATTGGCTACATCACTGCTCTCAGATCAACACAAACACCAAACCGAGTTCATGCCGAAATCGGTTCAATAATCCCTCCATTCATCGAACCGATATCTATTTAGTATATCGCCGCCCGATATTGGTTCGGTAAACGGAGTAATACGTAGTATGACGTCATCCTGAGAGGCACAACCGATAGCAAACCGATATGCACTGTCCTGCAAACCGACTTCGGTATGCTATTTTTTCTCGTACTGCATGCGAACCGACTTCGGTATGCGCTTTTTCCAAATACCGCGAGCAAACCGACTTCGATATGTTATTTTTCTAGTACTGCATGCAAACCGACATCGATATGCTATTTTTCTAGTACTGCATGCAAACCGACTTCGGTATGCTATTTTTTCTACTACCGCATGCAAACCGACTTCGATATGCTATGTTTCTAGTACTGCATGCGAACCGACTTCGGTATGCTACTGTTCCTACTACCGCATACAAACCGACTTCGATATGCTATTTTTCTAGCATGCAAGCCGACTTCGGTATGCTATTTTTCCTACTACCGCATGCAAACCGACTTCGATATGCTATTTTTCTAGTACTGCATGCGAACCGACTTTGGTATGCTAATTTTCCTACTGCCGCATGCAAACCGACTTCGATATGCTATTTTTCCTACTACCGCATGCAAACCGACTTTGATATGATATTTTTTCTAGTAATGCATTCAAACCGACTTCGGTATGCTAGTTTTCCTACTACAACATGCAAACCGACTTCGATATGCTATTTTTTCTAGTACTACATGCGGTCCGACGTCGATTAGATATCGTTAACAATTTTGTCTTGCCGAAATCGGTGCGTGTTCAGATCGGTATCATTGTTCTGTTGCCGTGACCGAACCGAGTTCGACTAGCTGTCTCTTCAAAATTATACTAACCGATGTCCAATCGATATCTGTACGGTGTCGGTAGGAACCGCAGTAAAATAATCTTTCTACTTCGGTTTTCGAACCGAAGTCAAAAATATAGTTTTTAATGCGCTTCTTTTGACTACGGTTATTCCTGAAAAAAAAACGAAGTTATATGCCTTTCAGAGCCGAAGTAAAAGGAGGTTTTCTGTGGTAGTGTGGGAAGTAGGGATCGAACCACAAGGAGAAGGAGTTTTTTAGTGTTTTAGCAAAGATTATAAACACATACATATATATTATATAGAAAGTAGGGTAAACAAAGGGGGGTTTTTGAGTTGGTTGATTTCACTACGAAATAAAATAACTATCATTAACTAAGCTAAGAGGAAAATACTAATATTATGAGGCCTTGGGAGGCAAATGACTTCAATTTCCAACTATCAACTTATCACCGGGAAAATGCTATTACAAAGGAGTTTCGACCATTTGTCAAGGATGAAAGCATCTCATTCTCCCAATTGTAGCTAGAGAAGATGATAACACCTCTCAAAGCTCTTTTTGTCGAGTCACCTAGACGATAGCATCTAGATAGCTCAACAATGGTGTTAAGAATGGAGAATTGGCAAGCTTACTCACATACCCACGATAACGAGAGCATACAAACAAGACATTTGATAAATATAAAGAACTAAGACGATGATAACATACAAATCTCAATTCATACTTGCTACTTCATGATATTGGAGAAAACGATCACGTTCTACCCACGAATCTAGTTATTTATTGCTAACAATCATACGTCAAAAAGGAATCTTCAACTCAAGTATACAATCACATATTAGGGGGACCAATGGTAGCATTACATCTTTACCTAAAAACATAATTGATTGATCATGCAAGTTCATAAGATTTCCAATTCTAACAACTCATATTTATCATGACATTTCTCAACTACAATCACATAACCAAGGGGAGAGTTTGTCATCACTCAACCCCTTTCCATAGTCACTAAACTAACTACTTGAGATAACACTACACTACAATCCATCATCATTCCAAATTACACTAGAATTACTCTAAAACTATATTACCTTAACCTTGAGAACTAATCTATTCTAATTAGTGACTATGAGGCATACAATTGATATAAAACACAAAGCTCATAACAAATTAAGCAAGATTGAACAATATTCATGCATAAGAATTCAAGTTCATCAAATGATAATCAAAATCCAAAGTTTAAACATACACATCCTCAAAGTCTCAAGGGAAAGTGACTTCAAATGCTCCCAAGATTAAACTAAACTAATACAATCATCCTAATACATCACTACATAAGAATCAAATCTAGAAGAAGAAAGATTGAAGAAAGGATGAAAAACTATAGAAAAATGGGTTTTGGATGTGAGGAAACTCGTCCAAATGATAAGGGATAAGAAGAGTATTTGTATCCCTTCAAAAATAGCTTTTTTGGCCTTCATTCTGCCAGATTTCCGTCCGTTTTCACGGCCCGCGAGGCCCAATTCGCGGCCCGCGAGATGCTCATGGCAGGTTGACAACAATCTTCTTTACTTCGCCACGGATGAACCATTGATCCGTTTTTTACACTCTAGTAGTCCATTTTGTAGTACTCGAGAAGACGAAGCCAATGGTACCACTTATGCACTCCAATTCCTCTTGTAACATTTCCAAAGTTCAGCTTCAAAACGTTAGTGCACAAGTCTTTCTTCAAAATGCAAGTTAAGAAATTTAGCCTTAATTCTTAACCCTTCGCACTAAATGCTACCCCAAATGAACTCTCAAATGTGCTAAAAGTAGAGTATATATTGGCTACATTAAATACCCCCACACTTAAACCTTTCTCGTACTCGAGAAAGAACGATTAACGTTTAATATTATACTCAATTTGTTTTTTTTACTAATGCACATTTGAACTCCTCCAAAACTATGACACTAAACAAGAACTTCCAACAAGTAAAAAGTACAATCACAATAAAGATCGTATCAAATTTCTATGCTTCAACTTGATGACAAGTTCTACCCAAAAATCCCAACAAAATAAAAACATATACCACATGTAGAACACCCCCACACTTAAACATTTCTCGTCCTCGAGAAAGAACGATTCAAGGCCAAGATGACAATTTCACAACAATCAAACACATGGTATACTCAAACAAAAAATTGCAAAGTAGAATATCCCAAAATGTACTACTTTGCTCCCACTAAATGAAACATCCCAACAAAACCAAATGATACAAAACTACCCAACTCTCCATTAATCACCGCATCCTTATGACTTCAACCATCGGAAAATGAGGATAAAATAAGATTCCTCTTCTTTTGCCTAGATATTTATACCTAGCCACTCTTCTTCTTTTTTTTTTCTTTTTTTTCACTCTCCTTTTGCCTAGGATTTTACCTAGGCCCTCATTTTTCCACACATTTTTTTTAAATGCCCTCATTTTTGCCTAAGCCTCTATTTCTTTTCGACTAATCCGGGCTTTCATTTTTTTAAACAAAATATTCAAAGAAGTACATATTTACAAAATAAAAAACAAAAATCAAAACGAAAAATAACACAGTCGAAATAAATGGCGGCAAGCCATCACACCAAAATTAGAACACAAGAGAGTGAGTGAACGAGGATACCAAGGAAGAGCTGGCGGCAAAAGGCGACCGGTGGTGGAGTTGGGCAGCGCCAGCCGGCCGGGGCGGTGAAGGCGGTGATGGGGTTTTTGGGTCGGAAATGGTGGTGGTGATGGTGACGGTGTGGTGGAGGGAGATGGTTGATGGCGGTGGAAGATGGGTGGTATATTGGGGAGAGTGGGATTAGGTTTAAGAATTAGGATTAGGATTTGGATTTGGGTTTGGATCAGGATTACATATTTTCGCAGGCAGCGAGGCCCAATTCGCGGCCCGCGAGCACAAAATTTTTATTTTTTTTCGCGGCCCACGAGCCCCATTTTTTTTTTGACAAAAAATTCAAAAGGGAAAAATTAATCCCTATATCTCGCGGACCGCGGGATTAATTTACGGGCCGCGAAAAACAGCCAATTTGTGGCAGTGGGCTGCCTCAAAATCCCCTATTTTTGCGGCCCGCGAGGCCCAATTTGCGGCCCGTGATCCCGTGCCACAAGAAAATCAAATAAAATAACAAAAGAAAAACAAGAATAAAAACATAATCTACTAATTAAAACAATGAAATACACAAATATTTTTTTTCAATATAAACACAATAAAACATAAATAAAAATAAAACGATAATCGTTTAATGGAAGTGTTACTTCCAAACGATCAAAATCGGTTTATTTAACGTCGTCGACACGACCCAAATGTTATTCATAGAACAAAAGTTTGGAATCCTTCACTTTCGAAAGAAAGTGAAGGGTAGTAGAGAAGGTGTTGGAGGAGGGATCTTAAAGGAGGGAGGATGATGGGAAGTGTAAACAAGAAATAAGATTTCCTAGTCTCCTTTAAGATTTCCGGAAGTAGTGGAATTTGTTGCATATGTGGAGGTGATCAATGGTGATGGTAAAGGTTCAAAAACACTCACGTCCCTTTCTACTTCATGATCCCCAACAAAAATTTCCTCATCACTTTCGAACTCTTCCTCATGCATTGTGGTGATATCACTCGCCGTAGCACTAGGATTATGTTCTACTTCGGATGGTACTTCCTTTGATTATTGAGCTTCTAATCTCATCACCACATTCAACATTTCGCTCAATTGCCTATCAAGATTCTTTAAACGTAAATTTTCATCATAACTCATCGAATCTTGTTCTTGAGGAAATTCACAAGGATGTGGGGTAGATTTTGTTGCTCAAAAATTTGGTTTTCCGGAGGATAATCACAATAAGAATTCGAATAACCACTCCATTGTAGATTATAAGAATCATCATATGGATTAAAACAATTTTGACCTTGAAAACCAATTTTTGTCTCCTTCTCATAGCACTCATCATCATGGTACCCTTGGTATGAAGAACCAAGGGGCCTTTCAAGTTCATAGTGCTCACTTCTCAACTCAAAATAACAAGGCTCGGAAAAATCACTAGAAAGATAAGAATCACACGAGCTTGCTACATTCTTCCTCATCCTTTCATGGTTAAAGGACACTAGAATCCATCATCATTCCAAATTACACTAGAATTACTCTAAAACTATATTACTTTAACCTTAAGAACTAATCTATTCTAATTAGTGACTATGAGGCATACAAAATTTTTTTTTTGATGTAATATTTTCTTCTATTAACTTGCTCAAAAAAGTTCATACAACTGATTTGGCCATCACTCTAAGCCAAACATTCAACGGATATAAATAACTAACCAAAAGAAGAAAAACAACTATTCTACAGCCATATGAAATGCAAGTGGCTATGATCATAACTAGTTCATCAAGATATTGCTAGGATTTTAGAATAACTATAATGAATGCGCAAGAGAAACACAAAGCCCATACCAAATTAAGCAAGATTGAACAATATTCATGCATAAGAATTCAAGTTCATCAAATGATAATCAAAATCCAAAGTTTAAGCATACACATCTTCAAAGTCTCAAGGGAAAGTGAATTCAAATGCTCCCAAGATTAAACTAAGCTAATACAATCATCCTAATACATCATTACATAAGAATCAAATCTAGAAGAAGAAAGATTGAAGAAAGGATGAAAAACGCTCCAACCCCTCTCCTACTTTCACTCCAACGGAACAATTACTTTTATTTTTTAATCCTTTCTTTTTACTTTTCAGAGCCTGATAACGGCTTTATAACGGTCAAAACAACTGCTCCCCCATGGTGGAGCCACCGCTCCCCACTGGCGGCACCCCCTCTCCTCGATCTTTCGCGACTGCTCTCACCGCCAAATTGACACCCCTATACTCCACTCTACCAAACACTCCTGACCTTCATCCTATTACTGAATATAAGGGCAAAATAGCATACATCCTTCCACCAGAAGAGGGAGCTGTGCTCGCATCCTATTACCACAATGCTTTGGTTGGTAAGTTCATCCGTTCGAAGCCACCCATGGAAGCTCTCAACGTAGCTTTCAAATCCATCGAATTCACAGGTCGCTATCAACTGGGATCTTTAGACTTCAAGCATATCCTCATCAGATTCCAAGAGAAAGATGATTATCAAAGATGTTGGATGAAGGGCTCCTAGAGCTTTGGCAATTCGGTTATGAAGGTTCAAAAGTGGTCACCGGATTTTTCCCCTGAACAAGAGTCATCCATTGTGCCGATTTGGGTAACACTACAAAAACTTCCAATTCACTTCTATAATACCTCTGCTATCATAGGTGTTAGTAGTCAAATTGGTAGATTTTTGAAAATGAATGCTGCTACTCTAGGAATCACTAGACCCCCTGCCATTAAATTCTGTGTGGAAATTGATTTGCTAGCAACCTTGCCAAATACTATTGTGGTGGGAGTGGGAAAAAATATTGCAGAATATCCTATAGAGTATGAAGACTTACCCCTCTACGGTAATCACTGTAAAATAATTGGCCATGCTGCAAAGGAATGTGGTTTCCTTCACCCTGAACTCAAAAGAAAATCAAGGCCAATAGAAGAGGCTAATTTAATAAAGGATGGAAAAGTAGTAGCTGAAAAACCACTTTTAAAGGTACCTTACAAGGGCAAACAGACAGATGAGAATAAGGGAAATCCAAGTTCATATGGCATCACTCCTTTAGATAAGGAAGCTACCCCACAGTACAAGGAATCAGCTCCAAGCATTGGGAAATCTACACTCAGAGGCAACAAAAGAAGAAAGTATAGATATAAAGCCTCTAGGACTGCTACATTTACCACTAAGTATATCCCAAAGATTACTCATGTGCTAACTGTTGAAACAAATCAAAGTGATGGAGCTACTCCAACTGAAGATGCTCCTCCAACACTTGGCATTCTAAATCCTGAAGCTCCCATCCAAAGACCAGATGCCTTTACAAGTTATATCCCCCTCCCCTCTGTGGAAGTCAACTCAGAACTATCCTTGGATTTTGAAACTTTCAGTCAATCCAGTACCTCCTATACTGGCTAGTCCAGTCCCCCCTCCCAAGGAGACTGAACCAGCTACTACTGCTCCAGCTGAAATAACGATAAGAGATTTGGTTCTTGTCCAGAATGACAATGAGGGGAATAAAGATGAGATCATTAATCCCACTACAAATGCACCATATTCCCAGGATGATATCTCAGTTTCAGGTTTGTCTCACAACCCTATTATACCTCCTATTCATTCTAATATGCTGGTTTTCCATTCTAAGGAAAAGAACAGAAGTAGGTTTTCCCCACTTACAATTCATGATGAGGAGGCTCTCACAGCTAGCATAGAGGAACAAGAAGAGGCATGTGAAAATATTGATACTCCTTTGAGAGATAATATTGATCAGGCTTCATCCTCTCACACACCCTTCAACCTCTACACATGTGAGCACAGCTAAGGTAAAAACACCTACAATACTGAAAAGGACTTCTAAGAAGAGTAGGAAAAATACCTATAGCAACCAATTGCATCAAGTGGCCTATCTACTTAGGTCATCCACAAAAAGCTCTAAAAGCTGTCTTTAATGATTAATACAACCGTTAGAATAAACATGTTGGTCTGGAACATCAGAGGTATGGATACTTGCATGCTGAGATTAGAAAGACTTGTGCTTACTCATAGACCTGATTTGATTTGTTTAATTGAACCTAAACATCCTAATACTGAATGTGCACAATACATGAGATTATTACATTTTGATAATTGTATGTATGCTGCTTCAGGCCACATTTGGCTTATGTGGAATAATACTGTTTCTATTTCCCTTATATGTGACCATGACAATTTCTTGCAGTGGACATTTTTAGTCATAAACTGAAAGAACCAATGGAGGGTGTTTTCATTTATGGATTAAGAACAAAAATTTGAAGAATGGATTTGTGGAAGGATTTAACTGCTTTAGGATACAATAATGCTATATACATTGGTGATTTTAATGCATTTAGGTCTGTTAGTGAGTATAAAGGCCCATCCTCTCCTAAACTAGGTAGTATGCATGACTTTAATGATTTCATTCATAGCCTAGCACTCTCAGAAATCCAAACAGTTGGAAATCTTTTTACTTGGTCAAATGCTAGGCTTCATCCTACTATAGAAAGACTGGATAGAGGATTGTGCTCCGAACTATAGAGTTCTAATTTTCCATCTTCCTCTATATTAGTCCTTAACAAGGAAACCTCTGATCATTGTCCTCTTTTACTATCAGTAGGAAGTGCAATTCCTTCCTCTCCAAGGCCCTTCATATTCCTTAACACCTGGTTCAAGAGACATGAATTCATGGAGGTGATTAGGAACAGCTGGGTTTCTCCTTTAGCTGAGTCTGGTACGGTGAGATTGATGCTACCAGTTTCCGCCCGTCTTCCTGATTGGACGCTTCCCTAGTCCCCTCCTCGGCCGGCCCTCTTTAGTCCTGCAAAACAATCCCCGGGGGGTATCCCTGGGAAGAAGCTCCGGCGTGATGATGAGATGGGGATAGTGGGGAAGGAAAACGTACGGAAAGAACTCTCAATATAAGGTAGAGAGATATGAGTCACATACCTTGTTCACTGTTTGAGACTAGTATTTATAGCCGAGCTAGCCTGCTTGAGATAAGATGCAGGACCACTTTCCTTTGTCCCCATCCGTCCTTCTTTCTTGTCCGGACATGCTCCTTAGCGGGAAAGGTATCGCCCTAGACGTGCTGGGCCGCGAACCATGTTATCGGCCCAGTAGGCCTCTGGGCCAGTAATATCACTAGCCCCCCAGACCAGTCACCCGGGTTTCCGTGATGCGGGGAACTGGTCTCATAACCTTCCCCTGACGTTACCCTTGGGGTAGGGCCCTTCCGTGTTAAAATCAGTTTCTGTTGACACCGCCTTTTCCCATTCTGCATTAATCAGTACCTCTTTTGCCGTGTTATGATTACTTTCCCTTCTTTTGAGGTGGCGGTTCCTATTCACCTGCCTATATAAGGTCCCAAACCCCTTTTCTCTAAACTACTCTCCTCAAAACTTCCCTGAATCTCTGCTCTCTTGATCAAGTAAGCTCTCGCTCTCCCTCTCCTTCTTCCCCCATCATGAACTCTCCAATTCTTTCCCACTCTTCTTCTGACACCGAGGAAGCTCGATATCAGCTCGAGGTCCCGTCCCGGGTTGCTGATAACCTTATCCCTTCCCCCGCCTCCTCTCCAGACATCTATTCCGAGGCTTTTAGTTCACCCCGGGAACTACTTACCCCGGGTGAGTCGAATTTGGATGAGGCGGGTTTGCGCCCATCCGGGGATCCTGACTTCCCTTTAGATGATCAGGATGCGGACATGTTCGGCGGGGAAATCGGCGATGATATTCCCCGGGGGCCTACTCACGGAGTGCGCCCCTTGGGTCTCAAATTTTTCGACGTCCCCGGGGATTCCCCTTCGTTAAATAGGGATGTTCTAGACTTAGCGAAGCGCTCTTTTATCCCTCTTCCTTTAAACGCCCGTCTTTCCAAACTTCCCCCGGGAGTCTCAGAGCGTGGGACCACGTGCATCCCGCGGATTCATTTTCAGTATGGGCTTAGCCTGCCCTTCCCTCCTCTCTTTCTTGATATCCTCCAATTTTATAACGTGGCCCCGGCCCAACTACACCCTAACGGGGTCGTTCTTATTCTGGCCTTCTTACTTAAATGTGCCCGGTGTGCCGTTTTTCCTTCCCTCTTGCTCTTCCGATCCTTCTACGCCTTGCGGAAGGCACACGCATCCTTCCCGGGCGTTTTCTCTTTTACCATTCGATCCGGGATAAAGGACTTCATCCTGTCCAAACCCAAATCCGCCAAAGGATATCCTTCAAAGGGTTTCTTCTTGTGCGATTCCCAGGCTTATCCTATGCCTACTTGGAACGACTTCCTCGTTCCAGAAGAGAAGAAACCTCTTTCCAATCTCCCGGCGAACATTGCCAGTGACCATAACTTCCTCCGCCTCACCCCCCTTGATATGGATT
The DNA here is from genome assembly GCA_963678965.1 of Cruciata laevipes. Lineage (NCBI taxonomy): Eukaryota > Viridiplantae > Streptophyta > Magnoliopsida > Gentianales > Rubiaceae > Cruciata > Cruciata laevipes. Next base: position 19,072,714 of record OY787633.1, read on the forward strand.
CCTTCTATAAGAACGGGAACGCGGGCTATTTCTGGCCTCGCGGGATCTATCCCCGCGACCTCTTCACGCTCCCGCGCATCTCCGCGGTGTGGCCAGATGGAGGTGCCTATTATGGTTTTATCAAGAAATTTTTTTTTTTTTTTTTTTAGTCTAACTTCATTGTTTGTTTGGTTTCAGTACAACCTTCTTTGTACGCAGACGTCATGGCCCTCACCGACAAATCTTCCGGGGGCGATGCTCTAGCGGGGGACGCTCACCCAGATCAACAGACTCCTTCAACACCGCCAGTTGCTTCCCAACCTGGGCCACCTCCCCCCGAGAACCCCGCTCTTGTCCCTCAGAGGCCTCGTGCGCCGCCCAAGTCTCGCCAGCAGGCATCCTCCGGGCCTTCTTCTGAGGCCCGCGCTACTCCCGGCTCGGCGCCTACCCCCGGGCGTCGATCCTTCATCCAACACCCTACTTACAGCGGTGGGGCAAGCTCGCGGTTCAAACGGCCGCCTCCTAGCGAGCTATCCGGGTCGCCCCCTTCCTCTCGTCAGAGGACCCAGGACTTCCCTCCTCCTCCTCCTCCTCCGCGGGCTACTGCTTCCGAAGCTATCCCGGAAGAGAAAGAAGAGGTAACCGCTATTCTAGATCTGTCTTTTATCTAAGGTAATTCCTTCGTTTTCCTTACTTTCTTGCTTCTTTGTTGTGCAGAGCATTACCTTTGCCGACGCCGTCCTAGCGGACTCTCAGTTTGCCGAGGCATTGAACCGGACCTACTCCAAATACAGCGCGGGGCTGTTTGCTAAGATGGAGAAGGAACTCCGCGAGACCAGGGAGAAGCTAGCCGGGCAAGATGGCCTCGCGGCCCAGCTAGAAGAGGCCAAAAAGAAGCTGGCTGATAAGGAGAAAAAGTTGGCGGAGGTGGAAAAGAAGTACTCCGCCCTGAAGAAGGACAAAAAGAGTTCTCAGCTTGAGGCCTTCAATGCTGTCACACAGAAGCTCCTTCGCTCTGAGGCGTTCGAGAAGAAGCTGGAGGGGATTGCTGCTGCGGCCAGCGCGGACGCCTGTCATGAGATGTATCGGAGTCTGCGGGGTTGGTTGCCCGGGCCCGCGCGTCTTGATGCCCAGGCGTCCTACTATCGGCCCAAGGCCAATGACCTGTTAAACCATCGCTTCCGGGATCTTCAGGAAGCGAGTCTGGAAAGTTTGGTGCCCCAGCTGTGGCGATCCCTAGAGATGTCCTCCCGGGCTTCTTCTGCTTCTGATATCAGGAAAATGAAGCTCCCTGCAATCGGTGAGGTCTCCTGCCCCGATCCTGGCCCCGAGGACTTCAATGTTTATGGGGTCGTCCCAGAGACACCCCATTGGGCAGAGAATTATCTCGAATACTGCGCGGTGCCTGACAATTTTGGGTACCAAGCGGTTCAAGTCCAAGGGGGGGACTACCGGGTTGGCCTTGCTGCGGGTCAAGACGACCTTCTTTACCAAACCCGGAAGGCTACGCGGAAGGTGGGATACCCTGAACGGTCCGCTGATGAGCCCGCCGTGGACGCCCCTGCTTATGCCGGCCCCGAGTGGACCACCGAGGATCTGGTGGAGCTGGAGAGGAGGTTCGAAAGAGCCCACGTTGTTCCGGGAGAGGGGCACTCTACTGGAGACCATGTATAATTCTAGACTTTAGCCTGCCTTTTCCCTTGTAATCTTCCTTTTTTAAACGTTTTGTAGCTTTCCTTCCCCCGGGGAAGTGTATGTAGGACTTTGGCCTTGGTGCCTATTTTGATTAATGACAAGTTCTGCCTTTTAATGATATTACCGTTTTTTTTTTTTTTTTTGTAGTATGAGCGTCCCTTAGAGGAGATTCTCCCGCGCGGGCCCATGCCTTATGTTTTTCCTCATCCTAGTAGTTCTTCCGGCACCTACTTCTCTCTCCCCCGCGCTGGGTGCCTCCAATGCTCTTTCCTTCAAAGGAAGCTAGCCCATTGGCGGTTTGGAGGCGACCAAGCTAACCGGGCATTAGCTGAGGCGGGGTTGGAATGCTTCCTTCAAGAGTTTGGGTCGATCCGGGTGCTGGTGGCGTTTCTTAAGGCAGTTGATGCCAAGTTCGGGTCGTTGAACCAGTACTTCGACCTTGCTTCTGATCATATGCGGGAGGCCCTGAACTCTCACCAGACCATAGCTGAGCTGCAAGCCCTTCACGATGACTCCCAGCATCGTACTGCCAAGGAGTTAGGTATGGTGTGGGGTGAACTAGAGCGGGCGCAGGAGAAACTGAGGACATTGGAGACCCGCTCCGCTCAGAACAAGCTTCTCTGCGACTTTGAGAAGGAGAATCGGTCCCTTACTCATAGGAATAGGGTCCTCCAGGATGCTCTATTAATCACCCGGTTATCCTACCACCTGTTGGGTCTCAAGAATGGCTTAGTTGGGGTATCTCCTCTTACCGATATTCCAGCCGGGGTTCGCAGGACGATAGAACGTATGGAGGCTAACCCGAAGAGGTTTGGTGAGGGAGCTCCTCATCGTAAGGCCTATCTGGATGTCGTTGAATGGCATAATAAGATAGCCGCGGGGGAAGTTGAGCCCTATCCCTCCAGCCTTCGCCGAGTTCCTGCCCGGGCGGAGGTGGACGTGGCATACGAAAGATATGAGGACATGACTGTGTCCATTGACCCGGAAGAGGTGGCCCGCCGGATAAGACGCATCCGGGAGATTGCCGACTCTGGGGTCACCACGAAGGGGATTAAGACTGCCGAAGGTACTCGTATTAGCCGGGAAGAGAAGGGTAAAAGTGCAGCAGTTATGTTTCCTAAGTATAGGTTTGTTACTTCTGCCGGGGTGAGAAGAATGCGTCTGGCGGAGCCTCTTCCAGAGGGATCCGTGGTTGTGCCCATCCCTGAATTAAACGAAGAAGATGCCGCGCAATTGGAGGAGGAGCTTGCGTGGAATCAAGCCCCGGATGCCCGCTTTGCCGAAGATCTCCTGTCCTCACAATTCTTCGGAGGGGGTTTCCGCCCGGGTAACCCTGAGGGTGCTTCCGGGTCAGGTCCCAAGTGGGTATAGTAGCAAGTAGATAGGGATACTTGTATGTAAATTGCTTCTGTAATCGTCCTATAAATATGACCGCATATTCATGCGTTTTGTAATTCAGTGGATTGAATAAAATTGTTTTTTTTTCTTTCTTTTTCGAAAAGACCCTTCTCATTAACTTTTCCCTATAAACATTACATTCTTTGATCCCCGGGCTTCATTCAAGCTCCGGGTCCATTCTAGCGGGGCACCTAGATGGGAGCTACCCATGGGTCCCTTTTAAGCAAATATTCCTCTAAACCCGGAACGAGGCCGAGCGTCGGGTTCTCTCTCTCTCCGGGCATATTCATGCTTCCGGGAGGGGTATATCCATACCTGGCATATTCATGCCTAGCATATTCATGCTTAGCGTATTCACGCTTCCGGGAGGGGCATACCTATGCCTAGCATATCCATGCCTGGCATATTCGTGCTTTAGTAGCTGTGGTATGATGCGGGGTACTCTACTTCCCGTAAAACCTTCTCAGGTTAGCTACGTTCCACCTCCTGGGGATCTCCTTTCCTTGCTTGTCCTCCAGCACATAGCTCCCTCCCGGGTGTGCTTCCTTGATCTTGTATGGTCCTTCCCAGTTGGGTGCAAGTTTGCCCTCCGGGGCTTGGCGGCTCTTATCGTTCCTCCTCATTACCCAGTCTTCTGGGATGAAGACTTCTTTCCGCACCCTTCTGTCGTGGTACCTCTTTACTCTCTCCTTCACCTTGGCTTCCTGAAGTGCCGCATTCTCTCGCTTCTCTTCCAGGAGATCCAAGTCAAGGCGTCGTCCATCGTCTTCTTCTTCCGGGCGCTGGTATTGAGTTCGAGGGCTTGGGATCCCAATCTCTGCGGGTATTACTGCCTCTGACCCGTACACCAAGCCATACGGAGATTCCCCGGTAGCTGAGCTTTCTGTAGTCCTATGGGCCCAAAGAACACTGGGTAGCTCCCAGATCCAATTTCCCCGCGCGCCTTCCAAGCGGGTTTTTAGTCCTTTGATGATGGTGCGGTTGGTGACCTCTACTTGCCCGTTCGCCTGGGGGTGGTACACCGACGTCAGCTTCTGTTCTATACCATACTTGACACACCATGATTTGAAAGGATCGTTCTCGAACTGCGCCCCGTTATCCGTGACTATGACCTTCGGGATGCCGAATCGACAGATGATGTTCTTCTAGCAAAACTTGACACAAGTTAGTCCCCGTATGTTGGTGAGCGGCTCTGCCTCCACCCATTTGCTGAAGTAATCGATCGCTACGATCAGGTACTTGGCTCCTCCCGGGGCAGTCGGGAATGGTCCGACCAAGTCAATTCCCCATCTGCTGAACGGCCAGGCTCCTGTGACTCCGACTAATTCTTCCCGGGAAACATGGATTAGCGGGGCAAATGCCTGGCATTCCAAGCACTTCTGTACATGTTCTTCCGCATCTTTGAACAACGTCGGCCAATAGTACCCCCGCCTTAAGATCTTTTTGGCCAAGGTGCGTGCTCCCTGGTGGCTCCCGTTAGATCCCTCGTGCATCTCCCGGATGAGGTATCGGCCTTCCAACCTCTCTACACACTTTAGCAGAGGCTGGAGGTACCCTCTTTTGTACAGCTCCCCTCCCTGGATCACATACCTAGGCGCCTTAACTCTTAGCTTCCGGGCCTGGGCCCTATCCTCCGGGATGGTTCCTTCTTCTAGGTATGCCCGCATGGGCCTGATCCAGGATTCTTCCTCGTTCACCAGCATTACTTGATTGCTCTCCTGGTAGCTCCTCCTCCCTAATACTTCCAAGTATAACTTTTGGTCGGGCTCAGGTTTCAACTCTGAGGAGGCCAATTTGCTCAAAACGTCGGCTTTGCTGTTCTTCTCCCGGGGAACTTGAACCAAGTCGAAGGTTTTAAACCCGGCTATCAAAGGCTTTACCACTTCCAGATATTTTTGCAGGCTCCTCTCCCGGGCTTCATACTCTCCATTTACCTGTTGCACCACAATTTGGGAATCACTGTGTGCCGTGAGAGTTTTGATGTCCATATCCTATGCCAACCTTAACCCTGCGATCAAAGCTTCGTACTCGGCTTCATTGTTGGTTGTTCTGAAAGTGAATTGGACTGCATAAGGATACTCCTTCCCTTCCGGGCTGATTCAATATTCCTGCTCCACTGCCCCCGGAGTGCGCCGATCCATCCACATATAACTTCCAAGCCGGGTCTGTCTCAGCCTGATAGACCCTAGATATACTCTTATTTTGTAACATTTGAGAGCTGTTTTAGATAGTATTTTGTAGATTTATATTAGACTTTTAGACCGAATCATTCATAGTGGTTTGAAATTGAAGACGTGCATTTTGATCTTGAATTGCACTTGCGATGGAGTTGAATGATTTGAAGACCTTCTATGACTGTCCTGACCGCGATTGATACATTGAAGAACCGGTCGTAGAAGTGGCGTGAAGGCACACTCTCGCAGGCCGCGAACCCTAGGTCGCGAACCGCGAGGGTGTGTGTTGCTGTTTTGAAGATGCCGAGTTTCGCGAGCCGCGAGGACCAGACGCGAACCGCGAGAGCCAGACGCGCGCGGGGCGCGAGACTCCGGTCGCGAACCGCGCGAACCAGCACGAGGACCGCCGAAGCACAGACGCGCGGGGCGCGAACCTTCGGCCGCGACTCGCGAGGACCAGACGTGCGCGAGGCGCGAACCTTCGGCCGCGACTCGCGAGGACCATGCCGAGACACGGGCGCGCGCGGGCGCGAGACACGGGAGCGAGACGCGGGCGCGCGCACCACGCCGAGACCGAGACACGGGCGTGCGGGGCGCGAATCCTTGGCCGCGAGCCTGGCTCGCGGTCCGCGAAGGATTTCGCGCGACCCGCGAAGGCCCTGCAAGTGGCATTTTATTTTGTTTTATTTTTGTTAATTTTTAAAGTATAAATAGAACTTATCCTCATTGTTGGAGGGATCGGATTTTTACAGAGGAAACTCCATTTTCCTTCACTTTTCTTCCCATTTTGATCTTTGAATTCACTATGGTTTGTTGTATTAATTATGGTTATGATTATCTAATTATGGTTGTAGGCTAAAACCCTTCTTGGATATATGTGATTGGACTTCTTGTTATGGATTGAGAACATGATTTATGAAGCTTAGGAATGGTGATTTGCTCTTGAATGATCATAATTTATATGTGTGTTTGATGCTTGAAATGATTAGGAATGATTTCCTAGTGATAGATAGGTGTTGGATATGTGTTAGATATTGCTTTTCCATGGTTAGAATGTTATTATTCTTTCTATGTAGGAGTAGTAAATTAGGGATTGAATGCATGTTGTTATCAATTGTATTTGTTCTTAAGATCATTCATTAGCATTGTACCTATGTCAAGTTTGTTATCAAATTGCATGGGTAGGATTGAGAAACATCTAATTAGAATTAATATTGATTCAATTGAACTAGTTGTTATCATCTAGTAAAGTTGTCAATTGAAGTTGTGAAGATGCTTTCATTTCTCATAACTATGGTTAAAGATAGTTTCTCACTAATGTTCACCATTCTCAAAGCATCATGATAAAGTTTGAGGAAAATCTCATAATAAGAAGTCACCAATCTCATATGTCCAAGTTTCTTATTCTCTTAGTTAAATCTCTAGTTAGGATAATCTTATAGTAAAGTAGTTGTGGCTTGAATGTTCTAGTAGTTTTAATTAGTAGTGTCTTAAACAAAAACTCAACTCAAACCCCCCCCTTGTTTACATTGCTTTTATATATGTATATTTATATATACACTACAAAATATACATAGAAATAACCTTTTCCCTGTGGAACGAACCTTACTTGCCATTGTACACTTAATAGTGTAGAAAGGTAGTAAGTGATCTAAAAATTGTATATTTGAGAGGTACGGCGACGACCTCCCAAATTTTGGCGCCGCTGCCGGGGAACTAGGCGTATTTTTATGTGTATATTGTAGTTTTATTTCTAATCTATCTTTCTTTTTAGGTTCTATTTTGGTTTGGAACCCTATTGCTCTAGCTCTTGGTGCATGGTTCTTACACGATCCTCGAACCAAGACCCTTTGCAATACGATTCCGAGCTAGTAAGGAGTCTCCGCCAACTTAGGAGGCAAGTGCAAGAGTAACTAGCATCTAATCCTTTCTCCCTTGAAAGTGAATCACTACCTTTCAACATGGCGGACGATGAAGAGGATACCGGCCAAAGCCCTCCCCGAAACCAATTCTACAACCCTTTCCAAAACCCTAACCCTTCTCCTACCAACATTTCTATGAGAGAGTACATGTCCCCCAACTATGAGCAACAACAATCGAGCATTGTTTACCCAAACTCTCAATACGAAATCAAGACGGGAGTGATAAATTTGCTTCCAACTTTCCATGGTAGAGAAGTGGATGATCCGAATGACTTCCTTGAGGCTTTTCATAGGGTGTGTAGTAGTTTGAAACCTTCCGAGATGAGTGTGGATGAGTTCAAGTTGAAAACCTTCACCTTCACCTTGAAGGACAAGGCCGCTAAATGGTTAAGCCGTTTACCTTCATCATCAATCACTACATGGCCACAATTGAAGAAAAAGTTCCTTGACAAGTACTTTCCTCCCTCTAAATCCTCGGTCTTGATACAAGCCATTAGCAACATCACTCAAGACGATGATGAGACCTTGTATGAGTATTGGGAAAGATTCCAAACTCTCCTTTCAAGTTGCCCATACCATAGCTTCACCGAACCTCAATTGGTGTGTTTCTATTACAATGGCTTGAATGATAGGGAAACCGAGTTGATAAATCGGTCTTGCTATGGCTCCATTGCAAACCTTGGCTCTTCCGATGCCATGATGCTATTTGAGCAACTAGCCGAAGGGTGCAAACCAAAGAGAGACCGGAGACTACGAGTGGGTAACTCCGGTGGGAACAATGATAGCTCTCGTCAAGATATCAAGGAGCTTACGGCATTGATGAAAGGTTTCATGATGGGAAATAGCTCCGGAGGGAACCAACCAAGGCAACAAGTGATGACGTGTGGGATTTGTGCTTCGAACCATCTCACCGAATCTTGTCCTCAAGCAAACGAGGACTATAACGAGGAAGTCAATGCCATGGGGGTCTATGGTGGAAACCAAGGTTTTAGAGGTGATCAAGGAGGAAACCAAGGTTTTAGAGGCTACCAAGGAGGACGAGGCTACCAAGGTGGTAGGGGTTTTCAAGGTGGACAATGCCAAGGGGGTGATAGGGGTAACCAAAGGAAGTATGATCCTTTTGCTCAACACTACAACCCCGGAACTAGAGATCACCCCAACTTTCGGTGGAGAGATGAACCGACGGGACAACAAGGCCAACAAGGTGGCTACCAAGGGGGTTATCAAGGTCAAGGTGGTCAATCTTTTGATAGGCAAAGGGGGCAAAATGATCAAGGGTACCAAGGGGACCAAAGCCACCAAACTCAAGGGTACCAAGGTTACCAAAACCAAGGATACCAAGATTATGGCTATCAAGGATACCAAGATCATCAAAACCCTCAATATCACCCTCAACCACAACAATACCAAAGGAACCAAGGTCAAGGCCGTTTCAATAACCGTGCCCCTCAAAATGCCCATCCGAGGTTGGAAGATAAATCTCACAATCAAGGTGAAAGCTCGGACCAATTTCCACAAGATGCTCGACTCAAGAGCATTGAGGTGCAAATGAGTCAAATGGCCACTGTCTTGGGAAAGTTGGAAGCACAAAACTCCGGGAAACTACCCGCGCAAATGGAGTTAAATCCAAGGCCTCATGCGAGTGCCATGACCTTGAGGAGTGGTAAACAAGCTCTTGAACCCGAGGTGGTTGTGAAAAAGGCCCCCAAGAGAGGCTTTGTGAAGAAGAGCTTAGCCAATGACGAGGTTGAGGCGACCTTGGCCGACGAAGAAGTTATTCTTGAGGAGCTAGCCAAAGAAAAAGGTGAGGCCGAGGTTGAGAATGAGAAAGAACCCATTGATGAGGAGCATGTAGAGACATCCTCTCATATTGAACCAATATCACCTCCATTCTCACCTCTTCACAAGAAAACTAGGGTGGACACTACCTTTGATGTGGAAGCACCATTTCCCGAAGCCTTGAAGCATACTCGCAAAAAGGAGATGGACAAAGAAGCTTTCGAAGTCCTTCGAAAGTGTGAGGTAAACATTCCTTTGCTCGATGCTATTGATCAAGTTCCTAGATATTCTAAGTTCTTGAAGGAATTATGTGTGAACCATCGTCAACAAAGATCTAAGCATGTTAAAAATGAAAAAATCAATGAACATGTGTCGGCTTTGTTTCAAGATAAAATGCCTACTAAATGTAGTGGTCCGGGCATGTTTACAATTCCTTGCATCTTAGGGAACACTTACTTTCCTAGAGCCATGCTAGATCTAGGTGCATCCATAAATGTCATTCCATATACATTGTATGAATCATTGAATCTTGGCACTTTGCATAAAACCGGCGTGGTGATCCAACTTGCCGACCGCTCTAATGCATACCCTAAGGGTATTGTTGAAGATGTCTTGGTGAAAGTCGACAAGTTGGTGTTCCCGGCCGATTTTTACGTTCTTGACATGGAACATGATAAATTTGCTACCCCTATTTTGTTAGGGCGTCCATTTTTGAAAACGTCAAGAACTATCATAGATGTGCATAGTGGTAGGCTTACCATGGAATTTGATGAGGATAAAATAGAGTTCAACATTTATGGTGCAATGAAATACGATGATGAGGAAACTTCTTGCAATGCTATTGATGTGATTGAGCCTTATGTGCAAAAAGTTTATGAAAATGATATTGATGATCCCTTGTTAAATGCTTTAGCCAATAGTTTACACACAAGTAATGTTCATACATATGCTTTGAGTGCTAACTTGAAGGAAAGAATTTTTGAGCTAGATACCTTTGAGGAACTTTCTCTTGATGCACCAATTTTAGACCTTGAGGTATTGAAGGGCTCGGGCAACCGACCATCTTTCAATAAACCTCCGGTGGTGGAGTTGAAACCACTACCCGAGAATCTAAAATATGCATTCCTTGGTGGTGGTGAGAAATTGCCGGTGATCATCTCCAACAAGCTCACCAAGGAACAAGAGGAAAGGTTGATGAAAGTGCTCCAAGATCATAAGGAGGCCATTGGGTGGACCATTGCCGACATCAAAGGTATGAGTCCAAGTACTTGCATGCACCGTATACTATTGGAGGATGATGCTAAACCCGTCCGACAACCTCAAAGGCGTTTGAACCCTCCAATGATGGAGGTAGTAAAAGCCGAGGTGCTTAAATTGTTGGACGCGGGAATGATCTATCCAATCTCTGATAGTAAGTGGGTAAGCCCAACGCAAGTAGTGCCAAAGAAAACCGGAGTGACCGTAGTGGAGAATAGCCATGGCGAATTGATTCCCACTCGTGTCCAAAATGGATGGCGTGTTTGCATTGATTACCGAAGGTTAAATGCGGTAACAAGGAAAGACCATTTCCCTTTTCCATTTATTGATCAAATGCTTAACCGGCTTGCAGGCCACTCTTTCTATTGTTTTCTTGATGGCTATTCAGGGTACTTTCAGGTTGCCATTGCACCAGAGGATCAAGAAAAGACAACATTCACATGTCCCTTTGGCACCTTTGCATATCGACGCATGCCTTTTGGCCTTTGCAATGCGCCAGCCACATTCCAAAGATGTATGGTTAGCATTTTTTCAGAATATCTTGAGAAGTTTGTAGAGGTTTTCATGGATGACTTTACTGTTCATGGAAACTCTTTTGACAATTGCTTAATTCATTTGTCATTAGTCCTAAAAACTTGCATTGATAAAAACCTTGTGCTTAATTCTGAGAAATGTCATTTTATGGTAGAAAAGGGCATTGTGTTAGGGCATGAAGTGTCATCTAAGGGTATTGAAGTAGACAAAGCAAAAATTGATATCATCCAATCTCTTCCTTACCCTACTTGTGTGCGTGATGTGAGGTCTTTTCTTGGCCACGCGGGTTTCTACCGCCGTTTCATAAAAGACTTTTCAAAAATTTCTTCCCCTTTATGTAGATTGTTGCAAAAGGATGTGGAATTTGTGGTAGATGAAGGTTGTAAAAGGGCATTTGATTGTTTAAAGTCTATGCTAGTGTCGGCCCCTATTATACAACCTCCAAATTGGTCCCTTCCATTTGAGATCATGTGTGATGCAAGTGACTACGCCGTTGGTGCGGTGCTAGGTCAAAGGGTGGGGAAAATTCCCCATGCCATCTATTATGCATCCATGACTCTCAATGATGCTCAAAGGAACTACACCACAACTGAAAAGGAATTGCTAGCGGTAGTCTTTTCTTTAGAAAAGTTTAGGCCATATTTGCTTGGTACAAAGATCATTGTTTTCACAGACCATGCAGCTCTTCGTTACTTGATGACGAAGAAAGAAGCAAAGCCTAGGTTGCTCCGATGGATCTTACTCTTGAGCGAGTTCGACTTGGAGGTCAAGGACAAGAAAGGAGCTGAAAATCTAGTGGCCGACCATTTGAGCCGATTGGTGCCCAATGAGGAGTTTGGGGCCAAAGCATTGAAGGAGCATCTTCACGAAGAGTTCCCCGACGAGCAATTATTTGCTCTTGGTGTTTCTCTTCCATGGTATGCCAACCTTGTGAATTTCCTTGTCACAAGTAAGTGCCCTTCTCACTTCACAAAAGCACAAAAGGATAAGCTAAAGCATGATGCTAGGTTTTATGTGTGGGATGATCCCTATGTATGGAAACATTGTGCCGACCAAGTGATTAGGAGATGCATTCCTAATAATGAAACAAACTCAATCCTTGCTTTTTGCCATTCGTATGCATGTGGTGGTCACTTTGGTGCTAGGCGAACCGCTAGGAAAGTGCTAGATTGTGGTTTCTATTGGCCTAGCTTAAATAAAGATGCATACACATTTTGCAAGTCTTGTGATAAATGCCAAAGAGTAGGAAACATCTCTTCTAGGAATGAAATGCCCCAACATTGTCCTCTATATTGTGAACTTTTTGATGTTTGGGGAATGGATTTTATGGGACCTTTCCCTACTTCCTTTGGTTTCAAATATATCTTGCTTGCGGTTGATTATGTGTCCAAGTGGGTTGAAGCAATCCCCACTCGTACTGATGATTCTAAAGTGGTTGCAGAGTTCATCAAATCCCACATCTTCTCTAGGTTCGGGGTACCCCGAGCTTTGATTAGTGATCGAGGCACTCATTTTTGCAATAGAACCATTGCCGCATTGTTGAAGAAATATGGGGTAAATCACAAAACTTCCACCGCCTATCACCCACAAACGAATGGACAAGCCGAAGTTTCCAATAGGGAAATCAAGTCCATCCTTGAGAAAACGGTTAGGCCGACTCGCAAGGATTGGAGTACTCGGTTGGATGATGGATTGTGGGCATATAGGACGGCTTATAAGACTCCAATTGGTATGTCTCCATACCGATTAGTCTTTGGAAAGCCGTGTCATTTACCGGTGGAGTTAGCACACAAAGCCTATTGGGCAATCACAAGGTTCAACTTGAACTTGGACGAGGCCGGGAATGAAAGGAAGCTTCAATTGCAAGAGCTTGAGGAAATCCGGAATGAGTCCTATGAGAACGCGGCCATTTACAAGGAGAAGACGAAGGCATGGCATGACAAGATGATAATTAGGAAAACTTTTGAGGTAGGTCAAAAAGTTCTTCTATTTCAATCACGTCTTCGGTTGTTTCCAGGCAAACTGCGTTCTCGGTGGACTGGACCGTTTGTAGTTGTGAAGGTTTTCCCTCATGGAGCAGTGGAGATCCAAAGCGGCGAGGATGCCAAAATCATCAAGGTCAACGGCCAAAGGTTGAAACCGTATTACGAGGGTTTCAAATCGGAGATCCTAGAGGACATGTCTCTAGGCAACCCGGCCTACGAGTGACCTTTACCACGGAGGTACATCGTGCCGACGATGTTAAATAAACGAGTTTTGATGCTTTAAAAAGCATTTCATCGAACAATTTCAACATTTGGAACATTACTTTCTTTATATTTATTTGCTATGTACATTTCATTAAACTTGTAAATCGAACATTATGCTAGTTTTTATGTTGTTTTTGTAGAAATAGGTTTGAAGTGGTGCAAAGCGAAAAACACCAAGGGGCCATTCCTCGCGGTCCGCGAATTCATCGCGCGGACCGCGACCGAAGGTTTCGCGGACCGCGGCCGAGAACGCGCGAACCGCGACAATACCTCGCGGTCCGCGGCCGAGGTCTCGCGACCCGCGAGCGAAACCTGGATCTCCAAGAAATCCCTGCCACAAAAACGACGTTTTTCGCGGTCCGCGGCTTGGTCGCGCGGACCGCGACACTGTGCACGCGGTCCGCGGTTTCATCGCGCGGACCGCGACGTTTTGCCGAGCGCGGCACGCGATTTCATCGCGCGCGCCTCGCCGAGCTTCAGCGGACGCGCGGCCCGCGACGGAACCCGTGCGCGCCGCGTCGTTATCTCGCGGTTCGCGACGAAAACCGCGCGACCCGCGAAAAAACAGGGGATTTCCAGGAAATCCCTGGAACAAAAATGCCAATTTTCGCGGCCCGCGACTTGATCGCGCGGACCGCGAAACTATGCTCGCGGTCCGCGGTTTCATCGCGCGGACCGCGCCGAGGTTCGCCGAAGTTTGCCGAGGTTTGCCGAGGTTTTACGCGCGGTGCGCGCGCGCGCACCGCGCCGAGGTCCAGCGCGACGGGATTCTGCGCGCGCCGCGACGGTCTCCGCGCACCGCGCCGAGTTTTCGCGCGCGCACCTCAACGGTCTTCAGCGCGCGGCCTGCGAAGAATCCCGCGCGACCCGCGAAACCATGCCGAGTTTTCTGAAAATCCCTGGAACAAATTGGACCATTTTCGCGGCCCGCGAAGACGGGGCGCGGCCCGCGACGGAGTTTCGCGGCCCGCCAAGTTCTGCTCGCGAACCGCGAGAGTTCGAGCACTACTTCTTCCCCATTTTCTTCTATTTTTTTTCTTCTCCTTCCTTCCTATTCCCTCTCGATCCAAAAACCACTTTTCCGGCCACCTTCTCCAATCCTCCATTCCGGCGGGTGTTGAACCAATTTCTTCCACCCAAATCAATCCCCCAAGCTTTCCCAACAAAACCCACAAAAAATCCACATCCAAAACACCATCTTTTAACCCACATTGCCGAATTCCCACCGGAAAGCTCTTCACTCCGATTCGCCGGCCTCCGGCGACTTTTGTTCCAAACCAACTACCCAAAAACCTTCCCTCCACAACCCTTAACCTTTTCCCAATCCCAAATTCCAAATTCCAACTCCCAATCAAATACCCCCAAATCTTATGAACCCTAATTTTTGGATTCTTTGATTTGGTGGTGTTTTGATCAAATTGATGATATACTTAAGCTACATTGCTACCAAAGGCTTCAATTGACGGTACCCTACTGAATTTATTTCAATTTTGGGTGATTTAGGGCTTGCCGCCAATAGGTTTTCATTGAAATTTCAAAGGCTTGCCGCCTTTAGTTATAAACTGAGCTTTATTAGTAGGGGCTTGCCGCCTTGTAGCTAGTATAGTTGTGCTGGACTGTTGTTGAGTAGAATTTGATAATGGCACCGAGAAAAAGGTCTCGCCGAGGGGAAGCCTCTAGTTCCCATGAACCTGTGATTCCCGAATCACCCCCTCGCCAACCTAGCCCTCCCCCTGCAGAAAACCTGCCTCCTATAGACCTTATGGGACTGCAAGGTTTAGATGAGGATGCCCAACAACGGTGGAGAAAGTTAATTGGGAATGGGAAGCGAACAATCATGGAGACGAAGTTCTTGTCCTCTGAGCTACTTCAGGAGCTGGGTTTGCAGCAACCAGTTCTATTTTTATTGGATCGCGTTGGCATGAGAGGATTCATTGATCGGTCGGCACCGACCTATACCCGCTATACATTTGAGTTCTTATCCACTCTAGCCAAGCACTATGACGAGGACCATGACATGCATTACATCACCTTCAGGTTGAATGATGTGGACCGCCGGATGACCTATGATGAGATCCAAGATGCTTTTGGGTTCCAATATGCAGGGGGATACAAGAATCCAAAAGAAACTAACCCGGACGGATTTGATCTAACTTACTTTTGGAATTGCTTGTCTGGATTTCCCAACATCACAGGCACTACAAAGAATAACCACATCATACATCCAGCTGTTCGTATGGTGCACAAGCTCCTAGTGATGACGATCTTCTGCCAAGGAGAGTTGACGCACATTACTAGGGAGCAGGTCCAATGCCTTTGGACCATGTGCTGGGGACCAGAACACCCTTGTTGGGTGGACCTTTTTGTGCAGAAATGTCTGGAGGCCTCTGCGAAGACCAAGGGAAAGATACCACAGGGGGGTATGATTTCACTTCTGGCAGCTTATCTGAACATCCACCTACCTCCAGACATTCAGGCAATAGGCAAGACAGCCGAGAGAGCTCACCAGTTTTACTCCCTTGCTTCTTTGGAGTTCACTAATGTCTTGGCCATGCACAAATATCCTCCTCCTAGATTCATTTGGCTAGTAGCCAAGAATCAGCACATGTACCTGCCGAATCCAGAGGCTGTACAACTGACTGGGCGCACCCGCATAGAGGATCTCACCTTGCCAACCCAGATCACAGTTCCTGCACCTACCATTGCCCTTGCCAGGCTAGAGGCACCTCCGGAGCATGGAGAGCAGTACGCTCCTCCACATCATGAGGCTCAATATGTCACTCAGCAGCAGTTTCGAGCATATACTGAGAGGTACGAGGATGATATGGCAGTGATGTTCGCCATGATGGCATCCATGCACCCACAGGGACCAGGAGCATTTGACTATGAGGGCCATCGCAGATCGCGAGCTCAGCGCCGTCGCGACGGTTCCGGCCCCTCGCAGTGAGTATATCCTACACTCTTTCTTACACTATGATTTTCATTGATATATTTAAACATTGAGGGCAATGTTTAGACTAAGTGTGGGGGAGAGGTGTAGGACTTTTGTTACTGCTTTTGTTGCTGTTATTTTACTACTGTATTTTTTTATTAAAAAAAAAAAAAAAAAAAAAAAATTTCTTTTCTCTTGTTTAAATATGTAAAGCTCTCAAATGTTATGTGCTTAATTATGTAGAGTATACACTTGGATCTTAATCGTCCTTTCTCGAGGACGAGAAAGGTTCAAGTGTGGCGGATTTTGATAGACCCTAGATATACTCTTATTTTGTAACATTTGAGAGCTGTTTTAGATAGTATTTTGTAGATTTATATTAGACTTTTAGACCGAATCATTCATAGTGGTTTGAAATTGAAGACGTGCATTTTGATCTTGAATTGCACTTGCGATGGAGTTGAATGATTTGAAGACCTTCTATGACTGTCCTGACCGCGATTGATACATTGAAGAACCGGTCGTAGAAGTGGCGTGAAGGCACACTCTCGCAGGCCGCGAACCCTAGGTCGCGAACCGCGAGGGTGTGTGTTGCTGTTTTGAAGATGCCGAGTTTCGCGAGCCGCGAGGACCAGACGCGAACCGCGAGAGCCAGACGCGCGCGGGGCGCGAGACTCCGGTCGCGAACCGCGCGAACCAGCACGAGGACCGCCGAAGCACAGACGCGCGGGGCGCGAACCTTCGGCCGCGACTCGCGAGGACCAGACGTGCGCGAGGCGCGAACCTTCGGCCGCGACTCGCGAGGACAATGCCGAGACACGGGCGCGCGCGGGCGCGAGACACGGGCGCGAGACACGGGCGCGAGACACGGGCGCGCGCACCACGCCGAGACCGAGACACGGGCGCGCGGGGCGCGAATCCTCGGCCGCGAGCCTGGCTCGCGGTCCGCGAAGGATTTCGCGCGACCCGCGAAGGCCCTGCAAGTGGCATTTTATTTTGTTTTATTTTTGTTAATTTTTAAAGTATAAATAGAACTTATCCTCATTGTTGGAGGGATCGGATTTTTACAGAGGAAACTCCATTTTCCTTCACTTTTCTTCCCATTTTGATCTTTGAATTCACTATGGTTTGTTGTATTAATTATGGTTATGATTATCTAATTATGGTTGTAGGCTAAAACCCTTCTTGGATATATGTGATTGGACTTCTTGTTATGGATTGAGAACATGATTTATGAAGCTTAGGAATGGTGATTTGCTCTTGAATGATCATAATTTATATGTGTGTTTGATGCTTGAAATGATTAGGAATGATTTCCTAGTGATAGATAGGTGTTGGATATGTGTTAGATATTGCTTTTCCATGGTTAGAATGTTATCATTCTTTCTATGTAGGAGTAGTAAATTAGGGATTGAATGCATGTTGTTATCAATTGTATTTGTTCTTAAGATCATTCATTAGCATTGTACCTATGTCAAGTTTGTTATCAAATTGCATGGGTAGGATTGAGAAACATCTAATTAGAATTAATATTGATTCAATTGAACTAGTTGTTATCATCTAGTAAAGTTGTCAATTGAAGTTGTGAAGATGCTTTCATTTCTCATAACTATGGTTAAAGATAGTTTCTCACTAATGTTCACCATTCTCAAAGCATCATGATAAAGTTTGAGGAAAATCTCATAATAAGAAGTCACCAATCTCATATGTCCAAGTTTCTTATTCTCTTAGTTAAATCTCTAGTTAGGATAATCTTATAGTAAAGTAGTTGTGGCTTGAATGTTCTAGTAGTTTTAATTAGTAGTGTCTTAAACAAAAACTCAACTCAAACCCCCCCCCCCCCCCTTGTTTACATTGCTTTTATATATGTATATTTATATATACACTACAAAATATACATAGAAATAACCTTTTCCCTGTGGAACGAACCTTACTTGCCATTGTACACTTAATAGTGTAGAAAGGTAGTAAGTGATCTAAAAATTGTATATTTGAGAGGTACGGCGACGACCTCCCACAGCCTTAGCCGTATCCTCCGGAGTGTCGGGCGTCTTCTGTTCCTCATTTATCCTTGCTTCTGATTCCAACAGGAAGTCCGCTAGGGCCTGGCCCTTGATAGCCCTCCTTGGCTCATACCGGATTTCATACTCTCCCAGCTCTATGGCCCATTTCATCATTCTCCCTGATGCCTCCGGCTTGAACATGACCTGTCTTAGCGGGTAATTGGTAAGAACCACTATGGGATGGCCCTGGAAGTAGGGCTTAAGCCTCCTTGAAGCATGCACCAGCGCCAGAACCAACTGTTCCAACTCAGTATACCGGGTTTCTGCCCCCCGAAGTGCCCGGCTGACAAAATAGATTGGGTGCTGCTTTCCCTCCTCTTCTTTGATTAGTACGGCACTTACCGCCTCCCGGGACGCCGCTATGTACAGGGAAAGCTCCTCCCCCGGGAGGGGCTTCTTTAAAGTTGGCAACTGTTGAAGGTGCTCTTTCAGATTTTGGAATGCCTTCTCACATTCTCCAGACCACTCAAACGCCTTGGCCCTCCTGAGAATGTTGAAGAAAGGCAACTGCCTGTCTGCTCCCTTTGACAGGAACCGACTGAGGGCCGCGAGGGACCCTGTTAACCGCTGTACTTCTTTCACCGACCTAGGGGTGGTCATCTTAGCTAAGGCTTCCACCTTCTCTGGGTTGACGTCGATGCCCCGGCTTGACACCATGAAACCCAAGAACTTCCCCGCACCCACTCCAATGGTACTTTTGGAGGGGTTCAGCTTTAGATTGCTCCGTTCCAGCTTTTCGAACATCTCCTCCAGGTCATTCAAGAAAGCCCCGTAAGCCCTACTTTTAACCACCATGTCGTCAACATACACCTCCATGTTTCTTCCCACTTGATCCTTGAAGAGTTTGTCCACCATTCTCTGGTACGTAGCCCCCGCGTTCTTCAGCCCGAAGGGCATCTTCTTGTAGCAAAAGGTTCCAAAATCGGTGATGAATGAGGTTTTCGCCTTGTCCGCCTCATCCATCTGCACCTGGTGACACCCTTTATGTGCGTCGAAGAAGGCCAGCACCGAATACCCCGCAATAGCCTCTGCCAGCCGGTCCAGATTTGGGAGAGGATAGCTGTCTTTGGGACAGCACTTATTCAAATCCGTAAAGTCAATACACATGCGCCAGCTTCCATCGTGCTTCTTTACTAAGACCGGGTTAGCTATCCATTCCGGGTAGATGATTTCCTCGACCACCCCGGCTCTCTCCAGCTTCTTTACTTCATTCTTTGTAAATTCTGCTCTTTCCGGTGCTACAGGCCTTTTCTTCTGCCTGATTGGTTTAGTTGCAGGGCTTATGTTCAGCTTGTGTACCCCCAACTCTGGTAACACCCCCACCATGTCCTCCGGGCTCCACGAGAATACTCCCTGATACTTGGCCAAAAGTTCCTTCAGTGCGCCTTTTACTTCCTCCGGGAGGTCTTTTCCCACCGTGACCGTTCCTTTGTCCGCCACCTGCATCTCCTCCAACTCCTGGTGGGGAACTTCTCCGTGTACCACCCCTACTGCTTTCTTTGCGTCCAGCACCGCCGTCATCATGCAACTTCTTGCGACTGCTTGGCTACCCCGCACGACCGCCACACCTTGCGCAGTGGGGAACTTCATCGTCAGTAGATACGGACAACTCGCTGCCCGGGCTTGAGTTAGCCATGGCCTTCCTATGATCACGTTGTACGGCGAGGGTGCGTCAATAACCGCAAAGTTGCATGTCACCGAGATCCTCTTGCTCCAGTCCTTCTCATCCACCATACACACTGCGAGGGGAATAACACCTAGTGGAACTTCGGGTTTGCCCGTGAACCCTGACAAGGGAGATAAGGGAGGTTTAAGATTCTGTCTCCCAATTCCCAACTGATCGAAACAAGAAGCGAACATGATCTCCACGCTGCTCCCATCGTCCACAAACACCCTTTTGACCAAGAAGCCTTCAATCTCCGCCATTACCACCATCGGGTCAGAATGGGGTATCTGCGGCGGGGCTGCATCCGCTTCAGAGAAAGTGAGAGCTTCATCGGGGCGAAACATTTTCCCCTGAACCTCCCCCGGGGGAACATACCGGGTCCGGGCCCGGATAGCGGAGACTGACTGACATGCTTCTCCGACTTCTCCGCTGATCACGTTGATCATCCTGTTGGGTATTGGGGCTGGCTCCACTGCTTGGACCGGCGCGGCGGCTATGGCGGGCCTCCCCGGGGCCCTGTTACCTTGATTGCCTTGGATTCTTCCATTTCCTCTCCCCGGGTTAGGTCTCCACCTCCTGCGGGGCTGCTCCTGAGGCTGGTCCCAGGGATTCTCCTTCTTTACCTCCGCGGCCATGCAATCTCTCAGCTGTCCCCGTTCTATCAGTCTCTCTATCTCGTTCTCGTTCCTCAGCATCCTACACCCCTCTGTCGCATGCCCATAAGACTTGTGGTAGGCACACCACTTGTCCGCGTTTTCCCTAGACGGGGTCCCGTGGATGGGCAATGGATCCGGGAACAGATCCTTGTGGATAGCATGAATCTCCGATCGGGATTTGCTGAGCGGGGTGAAACTGTCCGCCCTTGCCCGGTCTATCAGCGCGGGAGCGGAGTCCCTTCTAGCGCCAGGAGCGGGGTCCCTTCTACTTGGGTCTGCCATTCTCCTTCTTTCTATCTTATCCGGGAGGAATCCCCCAGATTCTTCCTTTCTCTTCCGTGTGGCATCATTAATCGCGCAGTATAGTTGTACCGCCATTTGCAAGTTGTGAAAGGTTTCCGGGATATTTTCCATCAACTTCTGGAACAGCACCATATCCCTCAAGCCATTTATAAATCCGCTAATCACTGCCTTCTCCTGCTGCTGCCTGTCGACAACCTTCATGCTATCGTCCATGTACCTTCGATAGTATTCCATTGACCCTTCAACAGCCTTCTGCCGGGTAGCCAAAAGCTCAGTCAACTGCTTTCCTTCCTTCTTTAATCCGGCGTATCTAAACAGCAAGGCCTTAGAGAAATCGTAATAATCTCTGAGACTTTCTCGAGGCAACGAATCGAACCATGAGAGACAGTTTCCTCTCAGGTAACAGCCCACCAACTTGCATCTTAATTCCTCCGGGAAGTCCCTTGACACCATTAGGTTCTGGTACGTCCTGACAAACTCCTCCGGGTCTGTCTCTCCATTATATGTTGGGATTCCCTCCGGGGTCCGTAGGCCCGGCGTCCATGGGTACGCGAGCACTCGAGGTACCCAAGGGGAGGTAGGTTTAGCTCCGTTTCTTCCCACCAGTTTGTCTAGCCGAGCCTCCAAGGAGTTGGGGTCCTGCTGTGCCACCTGATAGCCCCGCATCCTATCGTCCTCCCGATAGTATCTCTCCGGGTAACCGAAGTTCATCCCCATTGATCCATACATGGGTCCGGAATACTGGATCGGGTTTCCCTGGGTTCCAGGGGCCTGATACCCAAACGGCTCCGCAGGCATGACTGGCAGGTCATACCCAATTTGTCCCGCCCCCCAACTGGAACACGGGTAATAGGGTGGAGCATGTGGAACCAGATTCGATTGTTGTCCCGTAGCCGCTCCTCCTCCAACCCCGAAATTCTGAGGGAAAGAGGGTGGGACGGTGGAGCAATTTACACGCCCCTGTAGCTTTGGCGGCTGAACAGCTCCGTCCAAATCAATAACCTCTCTTTGGTACCCCCCTAGAGGACCTGCCTGGTTCCTCCCGGGTTCCCTTCGCCTCAGGCTTTCCCGGGTGGAGAGTACCCACTGACGGTACAACTCCTTGTTGGCTCTCATAAATTCCAAGGCCGCCACTTCCTCCGTACTAACTAAGGGCTGCCCCTCCTCCCGGGCTTCAGGTCCCTGGTCCCAGGTGGTGCCATCCCCGGCGAGCCCAAGCCCTTCCTGCTCATCCTGGTACTCTCCTTCCGAGTAGGCTTCGTCGGAGGCAGTTTCAACGTGGCCGTCTTGCGGTACCCCTAGCTCTCGCTGGTGTCTAGCCTCCTCCTGCAACTGCCTTAAGGTCACCTCGTCTCCCGGGGGTGGAAGAGAATCTCCCCCTGAAGGTGCTGCGTTCTTCTTAGGGCGCCCGCGCCCTCTCCTTGGCGACTCCATCCTGCGAAGGTGGAAAGGTCCCACTGGGCGTGCCAATTGATGCTACCAGTTTCCGCCCGTCTTCCTGATTGGACGCTTCCCTAGTCCCCTCCTCGGCCGGCCCTCTTTAGTCCTGCAAAACAATCCCCGGGGGGTATCCCGGGGAAGAAGCTCCGGCGTGATGATGAGATGGGGATAGTGGGGAAGGAAAACGTACGGAAAGAATTCTCAATATAAGGTAGAGAGATATGAGTCACATACCTTGTTCACTGTTTGAGACTAGTATTTATAGCCGAGCTAGCCTGCTTGAGATAAGATGCAGGACCACTTTCCTTTGTCCCCATCCGTCCTTCTTTCTTGTCCGGACATGCTCCTTAGCGGGAAAGGTATCGCCCTAGACGTGCTGGGCCGCGAACCATGTTATCGGCCCAGTAGGCCTCTGGGCCAGTAATATCAGAGATTATTTATGAAACTTAATAGATTGAAACAAGTCCTCAAGACTTGGAATAAAGAGGTGTTTGGAAACATTTTTGATAATGTTTCCAAGGCTGAAGAAAAACTTAGGCTTCAAGAAATAATCTGTGATCTTAATCATTCAGATGAGGAACTATTTAAACTTTAAGAGGCCAAAACCATTTTAAATAAAGCACTTGCAGAGGAAAAAAATTTCTGGAAACAAAAGGCAAAGATAAAATGGCTCAAAGAAGGAGATGAAAATACAGAATTTTTTCACAAATCTGTAAAGGAAAGAAACAATAAGCTTGGGATTTCAAAAATTCAGAACTCACAAGGTATCTGGCTTGATGAAATTTCTGACATTGAGAATGAAGCTGTTTCCTACTATGAAAATCTCCTTACCTCTGAACTCACAGAGAGGGCCCCTTTTCACTCACATTTCCTTAGTCAAATCCCCTCCCTTGTTAGTCCACAACAGAAGGAGCTCCTCATAAAACCTGTTTCTATGGAGGAGCTCAAACTGGTTATTTTCAGTATGAATAAATCCAGCAGTCCAGGCCCTGATGGCTACATAGCTAAATTTTACATTAAAGCCTGGGATATCATATGTGAAGATGTTCTTAATGCTGCAAATGATTTTCTTCATAACCCAAATATCCCTAGGGGCATATCCAACACTTGGATTACCATTATACCCAAAAAAGAGGTCCCAGTCTCTTTCAACGACTACAGACCTATAAGCCTTTCTAATGTTAGCAATAAGATTTTTTCAAAAATCTTAATGGAAAGACTTAAACCACTGATGCCCTCCCTCATTTCCCACCATCAATCTGTTTTTCTAGCTAACAGAGAAATCTCAGACAATGTACTTTACTTAAAGGAAATGATGAGATTTATAAACAAGAAAACAAGAGGAGCTAACTGTATTCTCAAATTGGACTTACAAAAAGCTTTTGATAGAGTTGAATGGATTTTTCTTAGTGCAGTCCTATTGAAATTTAGTTTTCATGGTTCTTTTGTGCACACCATCATCAAAAATCTGTCTCAAGCATGCTTCTCAGTACTGGTCAATGGGAAGGCAGTTGGTTTTTTCAAAGCTTCTAGAGGGATAAAACAGGGAGATCCCATTTCACCCTTCCTTTTTAATTTATTTTCTGAAGCATTCACTAGATCACTAGCATATGCATATCATTTAGGAAAAATTCAATATTTTAACTTGCCTGATAGTGCCATTCCTATTTCTCACTTGAGCAATGCAGATGACACTATAATTTTTCTAAATGCAAATAAGCTTAGTCTAACTAGGCTCAAAGATTTTTTAGGTGTTTTTGAAGAAACCACTGGTCAGAAAATCAATTTTCAAAAGAGTGAGGTTTTTTACAGCAAAAATGCTTCTTTACACACCATTAGATTAATTCAATCCATCCTAGGAATGAAGAAAGGAGAATATCCTTTTAGATATCTTGGATGCCCTATTTTCACAGGGAAAATGACTTGTTCCCATTTTCAGCCTGTACTTCAAATGATAAACTCTAGACTAGACAGCTGGAAGAACAAGTGGCTGTCCACTGGTGGAAAGCTAACTCTTATTAGATCATGCATCTACTCCATTCCCCAGCACATCTGGGCAGTGTATGACCCCCCAAAGCTCATTTTAAAAATTCTGGAAAGAGTTATTTCTTCTTTTTTCTGGGGCTACACTGAAAACACAGAAAAGAAAAAGTGGAGGAAATGGAAAGACTTGTGCTATCATTCATAAAGGCTGCCTGATACCCTGGATTCAGAACGCCGTGTAGCTTATAATGATTTAACTCATCTAAAGCCTTATCCCTACTGGCATTCGAATCAATCACCAATTGATCCTTCTTAGCCATCTCAGCAAGCTCATTCTGATGAACCTTTTCTTGCTCAGAGTAAGGCTTGACAACAGACAAAATCTTGCTAAATACAAGGTTGGAAACCTCTTGAGCCTAGAGACAGAATCAAAACACATAAGCACGAACCGCAATAAATCAAAAACATATTTAAACACATGAAATTATACTCACAACTATGATAGAATCCTCCATAGGATATTCATTCACTTCTTCCATAAGAGAACCAGGGCGAAAGGGACCATTGATGGGAACTTCCAGTTGGAATTCAGGCTCATACTTGACCTTCTTGGTTCCACCTTTCGAAGAGCTTCCTGACTTTCGTTTAGGACGTTTATGAGAAGACTCACCAGATGGAGAGTTTTTTTCAGCTTTGTCTGTAATCCCCATTTTGGGAGTTGCAACATCAACCTTAGGAGGTACAATGGGCTCCGAATTAACCAAATTCTCATTAGCCTTGACAGCCGCACCAAAATCAAATGACACAGGAGTTGAAGCAATATTCCTCATGTCTGCAAAATAAGCAGCAGAAAAACATATACAGTTACTATCGACACTGTTAAATAAAGTTCTACTAGTAAGACAATATACACATAAATATGTAATAGAAACACACAAATCACAACCTTCAGAAACATCAATATTTGATGAAGGATTCGGTTCTTTAGCAACACGTTTCCTCTTACGACCAGACACATCATTCCCTGTTGTCGCAATAACTTGGAAGAATCACCCTTCCTAGTGAATTTCCTTTTTAATGGAACCTCATGTTCAAGGACAACATTTCGTGCAGGAAATTTCTTAACCTTAGAAAAAGCAGGACCCTTGTTCTTAGGTACATCTCCCTTCTCAGAAACACCACTTTTCACCTCTGGTACAGTGAAAGGAAGAAGTTTCTGCCAAATCTCATCATTCAAACTGATTCGCCCTTTAGGTTTAACATACTTACCCTTGGCTTTCGGGAATACCTCGTTCCAAGGGAGCATTTCGCCGTCAGTTTTAAGAATATGGCGAACATAAAAGAAGTCATTCTTCCACTCCTTGAAATTACTCGGAAACTCTCTCACGTACGCAAGCTTGGGAAAATAACCATAAAAAGTATACTGGGTGATTCCCTTCTTAACATAGTGAAGATAATGATAGGTACTAACCAAGTCAAAGTTTAAATCAACACCAGCTAAATTACAAGCCTCTCTCAAACTATACAGAATCATAATGCTCTTCGGGGCTAATTGTACCAAGGCGATATTATAACCCTTTAAAATCTCGGATAACCAGGATGGAATAGGAAGGGTCAGCCCATGCCGGAAATAATCACAATGAACAGAGAAAAAACCCTCAGGGGGATTCTCAACTGTATCCCCGGCCACGGGAACCGGAGTTCGCGATGGGCTAAACTGTCATTCTTAGATAGCAGCATCCACAATGACCTAAGATTCACACCACCCTTAGACGGATCATCAACAGTTCCAGTTTCGGCAGACCCATCCAAATTAACATCATCTTCTCTTACGGGAGGCAAACTAACAGAATTATCTATGGATTTAATAGAATCTTCTATGGGGTTTTCTGAGTTTAGAACTGATTTCTCAGAATCTTTCGAATCACGACCAGAGTCCATCCCTAGATCTAGATATAAAGCCTAAATCAAAATCATGCAAGGTACCATAAAATAAACAACGATAATAAGCACAGAAGAAATTTGAGACAGTTCAAGAAAATTACTTGAAAGCGAACAGACAGAGTAATACAGAGCTTTTAAAGCGTTGAAGATGAAGATTGACAGACGAAATGAGAAAAGTTAAAGGAGGAGATTTTTACCTTTATTAACCCAATTATAATCTCAGTATAGCCTTGAATCTGGACCGTCGATGATACAAAAGTGCTGGCAATGATGAAGTTACTAAGGAAACTCATTCTATATATATTACTATATATAACAAATGAGAGAAACTTAAGGTAGTTAAAACCATAGGACTCGGAACGGCACCAAAATAACGGGATCCATAAGATTCACATATTTGAAATTTGAATTTTGGAATTCAAAATTTCAAAAAAAAATTAATTAATTAAGAACACCAAGTCAATACGGGCGAAAACACATTGCTAATAACCAAACATTCGCCTATTCATAATTGGCGATTCCATGACATAGAAATAGTACATTCGCCAACACTGACTGGGGGGGGGGGGGGGGGCTTATGGTGTATACTGGGCTAAGATACCATTAGCTCAAACACCATTAATCAAACGGCCCAATAATACAACAGGGACCAACAAGCCGAGCGGCCCGGTAAGCAAGCATAATACACGGTCTCGATAGTGGCGAGAGAGAATTGTGGAGAATGAATAGGAACACGAAGGCCACGATTGAGAGAATAGGTTCCGAAATAAAAGGAACAAGAGATCCCATGCCTGGGATATAAAAAGGAGATTAGACAGAAGAGAAGGTAAGCATTCTAGACTAGAGACTTGAATCTTGATAATAGATATCCAAAACCATACTAACTTAGCCATACCCCAGATTCATTCTGGGATCTGTTTCAGGACATCTGGCGACGAGTCTTTACGGTGATTAGGTTCCAGCACCGTTGGTGAAGCGGGATCATCCACAACAGAATCCATATGAAATGTGAAATTATAATTTTAATATTATTTGAGGCAGAAGAAGCAGTATAAATAATATTTACATATTTTGCCCAAAAGTTCCATCTATGTTGTTCTGACCTTTTAAATATTTTTAACGTTTTTTACTCAAATTGAACCAACAATTTCTTAATTGAGTGCACTAACGTGTTTCATTGCGTCTTTTATCGGTTATTTGACAACACATACCTCAAATTGGATGTAAATCACCCGTTATTTTAACATTTTCAAGCGTCGGACTTGTTTTTTAAATAAATTTTAATATAATAAAGACACCCATGGTGGTATAACTCAATAATATCCCATAATAGTGTATATGTAATGCATGTAAAAAAAATATTTTTTTTGAGCTGCGAAAGTATGTGATGTAGAACAAATTGAAGTACTTTACTAGTGAGTATACGAAAGTTAGACATATACACGTTGATGTCGCATCACCGGAATGTATATAGAAAATTTTATGGTGTGAAAAGTATAATGTTAGTTGCAGAGATGTTAGTTAGAAATCCCTTCAAGTGGATTTTAATTTCGACGTTTCTACAAAGTTTTTACTTTTTTCATTTAGGTTCCTCCAAGAAATTGGGAAGTGTCAAATTTAAAATTAAGTAGTCTGAAACCAAATTGAAGCGTTATGAAGTGGGAAAATATAGTTTTAAGGTGTTTTTAGACACCCGAAGAGGTAGAAAAAATATTTACGGGTGTTTCCTGATAGTTCCATATATGTTGGTGTGGCCCTTAATAAAAGTCAGATTTTAAGTATATAAATAAACTCTTCACTAATTTTGCTTCTTCCAACAGTTGGCGTAGTGGATAAGTGGTTAGTGGTTACAACTTACAAGGTCATGTGGCATTAAGGTCCCGTTTGGTAACGAGAGGTTTGAAGAGCGTTTAGCTTTTTCATCTAAATATGGATAGTTGATTAGTCAAACAGCTAGTTACTGTGTTTGGTGAATAGCTTTTTCTACGTAGCTGTTTTGGTGAAACCTCTCGTTTCTGAAACGCTGAAAAGAGCAGCGTTTACAAAAACTTCATAAAAAAAATTTACAAAATATCTTTTTTATCCCTATTTCTCAAGAATTTCCTTTTTCTTTATTTCATCAAAACCTCAATATTTTTTATCTACGTGACTTTTTGTACGAAGGCAACCGTACAAAATATTAATTTTGTATTTATTTAAAAACCTCAATAAATAAAAATATTTTTTTATGCAAGAGTATAAAAAATAATAAACCTCACATAAATAAATAAAATTAAAGGGGCCACACATTCATGTTTAATCTAAAAATAAATTTTAAACAAATATAGGTATAAACATTAATAATGAATAATTTTTCAATTTTCAAATAACATAAAAAAAAACATATAGTAATAAAAATATTTTTCAATACTTCAAAACAAGTAACAGATACAAAATAAAAAAATATATAATGAATTGTAATAATGTCTATTTTAGTCATTTAACACAATAAAACAGCTAATAGCTAATTGTTATTTACCAAACACTCATATACAAACCGCTAGTCAAAACGCTAGTCAAAACAGCTAATTAAATCCGCTAACAGCTGGTGGAATCAGCTAACAGCTAACAGGTGAATGCCAAACGAGACCTAAGTGTTCGAATCTTGTAGTCTCAATTTTTCTTTTCTTGAAGCATTTTTTTTAAATCTTGAATACCCAAAAATGTAAGGAGAATGATTCGAACCTAGATCTCTCCCAAGAAAATCCAAGTTTTAACCACCACAACAAAGGTAGTCTTCTTCTAATAAATTGATATTTTAGTATTGACCATTTAACTATTTAACCTTTTCATTATTATTTCTTAATATATTAGATAGATTTGGTTTAATAAAAATTGAAAATAATTAGGAGTTAAATTAAAATTACATTAACTTTTTATGAATAAAAATTAAATAATTAGGAGTTTAATTCATCTTCATGTTCAGGTCATCTTCGACTACGTGTAAGTCGGATTTGGATCATATTCAGATTTGGGTTTGGATTCGGGTCATCTTCTAGTTCATTTGGATCATCTTTGGATTCGTGTTATGTCGGGTTCATGTCATCTTCGGGTTCGGGTTAAGTCGGGTTCGGGTTAGGTCGGATTCGGGTTTAGATCGGGTTCGTGTCAAAACAAGTCTGATTAAGATTGGTTTTTGGGTTGAGATCGGGTTGGGTTGGGTCGGGTTCAACCTAAAAAATTTCGAATTACAATCGGGTTACGTGTCTGATCGGGTTGGGTCGGTCGTGTCAGGTTTGTCGGGTTCGGGTCAGGACTCAGGATTGACAACTCTACAAAACATTAACATTGCTATAGTATCTCACCAAGTCACCATTAGTTTAAAGGAAACGTAGAATATTAATATCAATTTAAGCAAGTTTTTTTTAAAAATAATTCGAATGAGCTGAATAGGCATCAAGCAAGTTTATTACTTAATAATTATTTGATTAATGAGTGCCTCTCAGATACCGTTGTTCTGAGATTATTTTTTAAAATACTAAATTAATGTATTTGAAAAAACAAATTAGAAAGGCTGAGTTAATCTGAATTTCAGATAATTACAATTTCATTGAACTGAGTGGAACCGATATGAATTGAAATAAATTTAGTAAACTTGTAAGTGTAGAAATATGAAATAGTAGATGATTAAAATGCTACACCAGTGATGAGTACTAGTGATTAAAAGAGATCAATTGGGCACGCTATTGAAAGTCTCCTTCCGACTATGACCAGACTCATACCGACAACATTCGATCGATCACATGGCTCTAACCATGTAAACGATATTAATTAAATATTGCAACTAAATTTAGGTGAAGAGAGTTTTTTAAAATAAAAAAAACAAAAATAACTACAAAAATCATTTATAATTTCCAATTATACCTTCTCATGTAGGACATGGTGCTCTGGAAAAAGAAGTTGTCAAAGATCCTAACAAAATCGTCGGGCAAGGGAAGGGACATCCGATAAAATGGGCAAGGGATCCCTCGGAGGAAACAGGGTTGACGCGGCGGTAAAATCGGGTTCCACAATGGATTCACCGCGGGTAATTTTACCCCAGTCGTTGAGAAAAGCCGCCGCCGACAATGCATCCACGACTTTGTGAAACAAGCACGCTCCTCCGACCACTATCCCGCCGCATTCGAACACACTTACTTTCACGGCCACGTGCGGAATCGGAGATTTTACCAGTCCGTTGCCTTTACGTATACGGCAGAAACTCGCTCAAACCTTGGATACCAGGGTTCTTGAAGAACTCTGATAAACTGTTATTTACCTGCATGGCCGGAGCCAAAAATATTAGTGAGTTAGAAAATTGCTACCAACAAAAGTTATAAAATTTTATAGGTTGTTTAATTTTGTATATTGATATGCTAAATAATCAAAAACCAACATACTCCCTCTGTTTCTGGTAAATAGTGCCAACAAAAAGTGAAATGAAAAATAAAATAATATTTTAGATATGATTACTTTGTTAATTTAAATTATATTTAATGTCTAGTTGATTAGTATAATATTGTAGTATAAGTTTGTAATTTATAAAAAATAGTGTGGACAATTTTTTAAGCTCACAACAACAAATACAATAATGAATATATAGTTGAATATAAGCATGGGTGCCAAAGTAGTAGAAACGGGGGGAGTTCGTTCAATAACAAATAAACTTAACACATGTTAGAATTTTATTGGACATGTGGTCGTAAACCAGCACAGAAAAATGCTAGCATATAAAAAGTTTTGAACAAAAATGTATCATATAAATAGATTTACAGTATAATTAATAAACGTACAAATCTACTATAAGATGAATGGCATGTAATATGAAGGTGAAAGCTAGTCGAGAAGGCTAACTTTGTAAGCCTTCAAGTGAGGTGGAGTTGGAGTCGAAGGCTTGATGATTTTCCTGGGAGATTATTTTGACCATGTTATCCATCTTTGGGTAATTTTAAAATGGTATTCTAGCTAGTTTTAGGTGCCTTTAGATAGACTAAATTGAATTTGATGTACAGTTGCCTAATAAATAACTGTTTTTGACATAACACAAAGAAGATTTGAAGAGAGAAATGGAACAGCAAGGCGGAGTTTTGTGTTGATTGGTTGCTACTAATTTTCATCTACTTTCTGCCATTTTATCTTTCGTTTTCTTGAATGTCAAGCCTTGCAATTTGATCATTTATCTGCACTGATTTGATGTCTGTTCACATAAATTCTCTTCAATTTGTTGTACTAGTCTTTAACATATTCAGAAGGGAAAAGCTACTGTTAATTATGACTACTCCATTGAAAGCTCAAGTAGTTGACCTCATCTAACTACATACATATATTTAATGTCTGGAGTGTAATTATCAACATTTTTAAAAACATACTTGATGAATTTCCCAGCATTCTCCATAACATGTTCAAATTCGTAATAACATACAACTTAATTTTAAGATTTTGACTTTCGTACAGCTTTTTTTTTTGTTTAAATAAGCATGGAGTAGTTACCAGTACTGACTCCAATATCATCATCCTACAAATGCGTTATAAGTCTATTTTCTTTCACATTAATATCTAACAGGTTCAGCAGAATATGACCAAAAACTCAATTTCACAGACACTGAAGGCACATCTAGTGCCTAGATAAACAACGAGATGATAGGACTCTTACTTCTTGTTCCAGGAAGGATCACAACAGGCAACCAAGCTAGGATCAGATGAGAAAGTACTGACCAATTTACTTAAACATGGCAAGCCAAAAACCTATGTAAAGGAAATTTCAAGCAGTTCAGTAATCCAAACAGCAACAATGACGTATTTGAGTAAAATTGACCTTGTAAATTGACCGATGCTATTATCTTGCAAAATACTATATACACATCACATTCAATAGTGGGTAACAAATTAGCAAGTTGTATGAGTAATATAATTTTCGCGAGCAGTTGTACTTTCATCAATGAAGATAATTATATTTTGGCCATATAGGACTCTTCTAACGGAGTGGTGAGGATAAATAGTAATAAAACAATCATAACACAAGTTCAAATAAGTACTCCATCATCGAAGAGTTATTTATTAAAACCTCGAACATTAATACTAGCATTTACTTGTTTGATTATCCATAACCTATTCAAGTCAGCGAGAATTTATAGGAATGTTTATTTATTTCGCCAACAAGGGCTAAGTTTAACAAGTAGCATCCAGTCACCTGTCCAAGCAAGAGGCGTTGGATGCCACAAAACCATATTCAAAATTATCAGCAGGAAAGTCAACGGTGTTCAAATAAAAATCAGCAAGAAATTATGTCGATGCAGAGTTTATGTGCATAATTAAACATTTATGCAAAACTAGAAATAACAAAATAAGGAAGCAGAAAGTACCAGAAGAATTTGCAGCGGACTCGAAAACATCATAAAATTAGCAATCCCAAATGAAAATCGAGGGCATTATAATCATATAATATTTAGAATAGTAAAAATTAATCCATGAGAGTGAGATAAATAGTATAATTATAGGTCTATGCTCCAAAAGACCAACCATGCATCCAGACATTGCACAGATCTTACGCTGAATTTAAACTTGCATTCCAAAATTTTCACATTTGATCAGGGACAAATAAACAATCATGAGCTCTAGTATCAAGCTCAAGCAACAGAAAAACATCATTGAGAATGTACAAGTGTTGGCACCTCTACCTCTGGCAAAGAAGATGGCTGGAGTGCAGGTATGTGTACATAAAGAGACTGCTCAAAAGAGTTCCAACAAATAGCAGTCATTAGCGGTAATAAAAGAATGCTCATAATGTGAAAACACGATATTGGACTTATTAAGGCATAGCGGTGAACATTTGCATAGAGTCGTATAATTATTCACAAAACACATCAACCGTGAAAATGCCTTGAAGAACCCTGAAATGTTTAATGCTACTTTCTATTGTAAACAGCAAGGGATTGGGGATGGACGAAGCTTATTACTCCATAGGCTGCCTAGTGTTTTTCTTTGTTTGCTCATTGAATCACTGATAAGCAAGTGGAGTGATGCCTTCTCCTCACCCTCAATTTCCCACCTTTTGTTTCAGAATGAGGAATTAGTTTCTTCAAAGCTTATCCCATTCTTTTTGGAGGGTTTTTCTTTTGCCTAGTGTAGTTTTTACTTTGTAATTCTACACCATAGCTGCCTTACTTTAGGTAATTATGTTTCGGCACAGTACTTTAAAGTCATATACGTTCGTAGGGGAATATGTACTTTTTTTCTTTTCGTTTATTTAAAAGGCAAGGGGAAGCCAATATAACTCCCCCCACCAACGGTGGTTTATTTTTTTAAAAAAAAATTAAAGGTAAACTTAGATTGTAGTCCCTTTAAATTTCTGGCTTTGAATTTTCTTCTCACACTTTTGTTTTAAGATTTTTTTCCTGAGATGCCCTTAGTTGATATCATGAATGGTATCAGTTATATGTATTCACTTAACGAAACCAATTATTTGTATTAGTTCGTGACTTCGTGTTATATATAAAGATAGGAATTTGTTTATCCACATAATAAAATTGAGAAACTGCAATAGGGAACAATCCGCTGACATAGATTTGGAATTTGAAGATTCTAATAATCTACTAGGGTGGACCCTGGAAATAGAATAACGTTAGAGAAAGGGGAGCATTTTGAGAGATTTTTTTTATGCATATTATAATAAATAAGAAATTTTCCCATCTAGGCGAATTTAAAAGTTAAATTTACTTAAGTTATAAAACTTTCAATATTCATTTTATAGATAAATATCTATATAGTGTATCAACTAAATAATTGTTACCTAAGATTACTATGTTAATTAACTAATTAATTTTCTATTTAATAATGAGAAGGTCTTGGGTGAGACCGTGCTTTACTTCACATATATATTTTCGAAATTAGTTTATTTGTTTGTATTATTAGACTCTAATTATACTACTTTTAATTATTATTTTAATAAAAAATCATTTAAATGTTGTAAATATGTATATATAGTTAGTTCAAGTGTTTGTGTCATTAGTTCCACTTCATCGTAGTTTTCCTCGTCTACTAATTTATTTCATTTATTTAGATAATATAAATATATTAATTAAGTAAGAAATACAAACAAATCTTACAAACACACAAACAAACATGATAAATACATGAATAATCATTCGTCCTACCATAACAGTCTCACCCAAGACTTTGTATTCATATTTTTACCTTTACTTTTTTCCTTACATCCCTCTCTTAACTGCCATTAGTCTCAGGCTCACATCCTCATCACGATCGACGTTGTCGAATACATTACTGAATTTTTTTAAAACTTTGCCACAAGAAGGTAACCCTGATACATTGGGTTTTCAACTGTTCAATCTGATTTTTTCCCCTGTTTCAAAAAACGCGCCAAAAGGCATATTATTATATTACTATAAATAAAATAAATTTTGGTTTTCATAACAAATTTCATTACGATGTAGGAAGAAACAACAACGGATCCAAGAATTGAACGTGGAGATGGTCAACAGAGAATCAACACACGATGGAAACGACAACAAAAATAATATTTTATTTTAGTAACCATGAAAGGTTCTATTTTAGTTCAATTATAATATATTCACTTGAATATATATTGCTATTACAATATAATTAATTTATTCAATTTATTGTATTTACTTTTAAAGTTTATATTACATATATGAGTATTTTTAACAGTCCAAATACACCGCGCATCGCGCGGTGTCACCCTGCTAGTCTACATTAACATTGATTAAGAGAAATGATAACTCTTATCATTTGTACAAGTCCAAACCATATAATTCTCAATTAGCTTTTATGGATTAATTACTCCATTAATCCAACAAAACCCCAATAACTTGTTCTGTTGTGTGTGACCCTTCAAGTTCCCAAATACCCTGTAACAAATAATTACTCAGAAATTCTATTGGCATTAGTCCATAACCCAACAAGATCATCATCATCATCAAACATGTTTGGTTTCAGGAGACATCCGTTGATAACTTTCACCATCCAGTTCGACACGGGCTCTCTTCTATGGTAGTCAATCGCGAGGAGGATGCTCAACCTATCCTGGAGCGTACGCAGTTTCATGAGTCACACTTACAGCGTTGAAGTCACCGGAAGGATCGATCCCGACAGGCTTCTCAGTAAGCTCACTCGAGCAGGCCTCCGAGGAAGGATCTGCGGGCCCACTTTCCGGCCGATGATCAGAAACTGCGCTGCTTACCGCGACTTTGACCGCCTGTACGGCTCGTTCCGAGCCGACTGCAACCTGAACCGGGGTTACGGACGTGTTTTGTACGGAGAGCCGTACTGGTCGGGGAATTTTGACGAGCGGGGCTGCGTGATCAACCAGTGCAGCGATATTCCGCCGGGGCCGTTTTCGAAGGTGGCGCATGAGTTTCTCGATCACCGGCGTCCGGCTTACTCCGGGCACAACAACTTCCAGTACGCGAATTCTACTGGTTGTCTCCCTTGGCTGTGAAGAAGGTGGATTATGAAATATCATGCGCTCAAAATATGCATGATTTTGTAGCGACTTCTATTTTTGTTTATTGTGTTTTTTGTTTTGTTTCCACTATGGAAGCACTTATTCTGACTTTCAATGTGTCATGACTAGTACAAAAATTCAACTTGAACTTCCTATGTTTTTTATAAATATTAGCATATGTGATTTTGTAGAATTCGTAATATTACGTACACTACCAGAAAAACATGTATTTTCAGCGGTCTAAACAAGGGTGTTTCAGCGGTCCAAAAATCTTCCGGACCACTGTTATTGGGGAGTGGAACGAAAATAAAAATTTTGACCGCTGAAACGCCATATGAGGGTCCACAACAAAGTCGCCCACGATGACTGGACATTTGTTTGACTCTGAATTGTTGGGCTGGCCCTTGGTAATGAGTTTGGTTAGAATCGTGGGCTACACAAAATGAAAACCCATTGGACTTCATAACGGGCTTAAGAAAAGCCCATCTTGGTGTTTAAGCGGTCGTTTTTGCACCGCTGAAAATGTATGGTAGGGTTCATTTGTGGGATCCAAAAATTGAGGTTGGGTACTATAAACACGTTTTCCCGCCAAAAAACACGGGACCGTTGATTGGGGGTATGAAGCGGAGAAGGAATATTATGAATAAACATTTTTATCCTATTTTAAAAAGTTATTTCCTATTTCATCCTTTTTCTAATCATATTAATATTTCCCTGATCAATTTTTTTAGGTGAATTTTATTAGTAATTTATTATAGAAATATTAGTTTAGTTTTATTTTCAAGAAATTCGTCTAATTTTTTTCAAGTTAAAATTTGACATTTTCATTTCTTAAATTATTTTTTGAACAAAGTTAAGATTTAATCTTTCTTTAGTAGAACCTAATTTAGCAAATAAATTTTATAAGAAATCAAGTAAAATTTGAATGATAATTCGTATTAGTAATTAGTATTTTGAAAGTAAAGTAAGATTTCACTATTATTTAGTTCATAATTTTAATTTAGTTGGTATTTTTAAAGTTTAGAAGTAGTTAACTAAGTCGAGTTAACCATCAATGTTTCTATAAAGTCAAATGAAGTTTGATTGATCATTAGTTTAAGTCGATTTAGTCAAGGATATTTCAAGGACAATCCGAGCCTGCAGTATTTTCCCCTTTTCTCTCACCTTGCTCTCTCTTCTGTCTATTCCATATATTCTCCTGTTTCTTATTTCCCTTATCCTTCTTCCTTCTACCTTTCTTCTTTCTTTCTTTTTTCTCTTTTTTTTTGTTTTTTTTACGGTTCCGAACGCCTCTTCCTATTTTCCCTCATAGGCTTCTCCTTTTGACTCCTATAAATGATTCTCATTCTTTCTCTATCTGTAATTTCCTTCTTTTCTCCCTACTACCCCTTCTTCTGTGCTATCGTTCTCCTAGTTTATCTCCCCTTTTCGTCCTCCCTATCCGAGTTATACCCTGCCATACATGTCTGGAGATCGAGGCCAGAGATTCTCGTTCGGTGGTGATCGGTGATCGGTGAACGGAGAGGAATTTCTGTCAAATTTTGGGCGAGTTTTCCTTGATTTTGTTTATGGGTTTTTGATTTTGCATATAAGGTCCCTGTATTCTATCAAATTACGAAATAACGCAGAGTTTATAGTAATCACAGTTTGACTCTAGTTTTATTGTTGCCACTATTATAGTCGTTGCCACTATTATAGTCATTCTCTTGATCTCTGGTCTCCACAAGGACATATCTCACGCAAGACTTTCTCAAAAATAATAGCACTTTAGAACCACCATTGTAAATGCTCTAAATATTTTAATCCAATTTCTCAATTATTTAAACCGGAAAATTAAATGATAAATTAGGGTGACATTCGAAGTTTAACTAATCTTGATATGCGCCCAGGGCTCAGATTGTGGTTAGCCTTCTTGGATATGTTTTGGTTAACTGAATACTACTATCATTTGGTTCTCTTAACCAACGGGATCATAAAAATCTTCCCATGACGAGCTACCCCCAGTAATAATTTATTGCTTTATAAATACACAAACTCAAACTCTAAAATACAACTGCAAACCTTAGCATATTATGGCTATAATAATAGAGTCTTTAAAATACAACTGAAACCTTAGCATATTATTGCAAACCTTAGCATTTCATGGTATACAAGGTCATCACGCCTTACCATATACTGGATTCGCAAAGAGTTCCATTTCATGATCAAATAAGTCATCATACACATGCCCAAGGTTGCAGTACAGAGTATCATCCAATGAAAATTGTAGTATCGGATCACATTTCCGCTTTGCATCACAGGTCACATCGAAAGTTCTCTTACAGGAACAAACTTGCCCATCTTCTCCGAATCCAACCAAGACTTCTCCAACCAAGAAATCAGGATAAGCTTCGCTGACCATATCCATCAGCTCCTCCACCTTTGTAGAGTTAACTCCATTTATAGGGCAGATGTACCATGGCATTTCATGACATGGAATCTCCCTAAGTTGTTCCTCTTCAGCATGTATAGGAGGTTTTGCAGCAACGAAAACCATTTCAAAATCTTCCTTTTCCATTGCTTTGGTCTGATTGTAAACCAATGCTAATGTTACAAAATCAGTGCCACCAAAAGGGGGTGTAAGCAGTCTGTCAATGCAAAGGATTGTTTTCTTCTTGCCATGGAATAGTTGACCTAGTTTTCTGGAATCTGAGCTATTATTACCTCGAAAAACTGAAGCCTCATCATCTACGAATAACGACTCCAATGTGATCTCCCGCATCTTCTTCATTCTCGCCTTGATAGCAGCATCTACAGTGAACGGAAATGCATCGATTCCTTCATAGCGGATCAAATAGGCCCCATACATATCCAGATGATCAACTTTTGGTCCGACCATAATAAGCTTATCGCACTCGAAAAATTCTTCGGTAAAGTCCCGATATTTATTAGTGAGATGCTCAAACCGCATGCTCACAGAGTTGTTGAAGGGCAAACACCACCAATCACATATATCATAATTCTTCAACAAGCTATCTATCTTGCCCTGGAATACTTTTGGGTCATATGGATAGGCAAAGGGCATATAGACCACCACTACTTCAAAGTCCAGCTGACTTTCCCTGCACTCCTTATACATGTCAAGGAGTACCGGAAGGAATTCTCCCCCGCTACACAAGTACAGCCCTACATGCTTATTCTTGAGCTTATTGCTGAGTTGGGAAATAGGCACCTCCTCCCGAGTACTGCTTGCTGGGTTGAATCTGTAAACAAAATCTGGGGAAGAATCGTTGCACCGCAAAACTC
The DNA here is from genome assembly GCA_963678965.1 of Cruciata laevipes. Lineage (NCBI taxonomy): Eukaryota > Viridiplantae > Streptophyta > Magnoliopsida > Gentianales > Rubiaceae > Cruciata > Cruciata laevipes. Next base: position 19,111,472 of record OY787633.1, read on the forward strand.
TATCCAACCAAGCTTTCTTTTCAAATATCATATCCTTAAGGTCCAAATCCCTTTTGTGTAAGATATCTTCAGTAAAGGGAAAACCCTCGGCTCCATAGTACTGATAGGTTGAAGGAAAAGGTAAAACTTGTCCTTCAGCATTCAGGAGAAGAATCTCAAAAATATCTTGTGTAAATTCAAGGCCGATTAAATTGCATATATAATCTCGCCGTTGATCATCTTCAAACGGTACGGCAAGACACAATTTAGGGAAGCCAGAAAAGAAATGATCGAAAACCTCCCGATAATTAGCCAGGCTACTCATCCTTGCAACCATTACCATCTCAAAATCATCTCTGGTGGAATACAACTCATCACAGAGATTTATGACGGTCTGAATATGGCTAAATCCCTGGGTTAAGAGGTAAGGCACATGAAAACAGCAAATCAGGACGTGTTTCCCTTTGAAGGTATCCAGGTTAAGAGCAACTCGATCCCCACTATTTCGAGTTAAGTCACCGGGAATCCTTGAAAGCAACTCTACAACATCAAAACACTTACCAGGCTCAGGTGACAGTGAGCCAAAAGCTAACTCCTTTACATCAACAGGATATTCTGGTATCATAGATTCCAATAGAGATTCTAATTCCTGCACTAAACATTTCCGTTCACTCAATAAATCTTTCTCAAGAAAATATTCTGGCTTCACCGGGAAAGACAACGATTTCCAAAACTCAGCCAAGTTTTCTTTAATCAGAGATATCTTAGGATAGGTATCTCGAATCCGACTTAATTCCAACAATTTGTCACATGAAGACCTATATAGATGACACAAGGTAGATGTAGTCAACCTCAAAGAAATCGAACCTGACACAGGAATAGATTCAGTAGGACATAATATAGATAAACCAAACCTTTTTTTCAGCTGAAATTCAAATCTCGGAAGGATGGCAGAAATGAGAAAACTTTCCCTACATAAATAACACAAATCAACTTTAATATAATTTGAATCCTAACTAATCATGGAATAGGAATAGGTTTAGGTTGGGTGGGACTTTGAAATTTTTACCAAGATGATTGCGCGCTGAGCTCATCACTTTTTGCCTTATTGTACAAAGGTTCCACCCTAAAAACAAGATATTGGATAAGAGGAAACTCTTGGACATAAAATTAAAATTAGTTGGATTGGATATAACCCTAACCTTGTCAACAGCTCCGTCTTTTTCCTAATTACATCATACAGAGTAGGCAGAAAGTCAGCCTTAATACAATTCTACTTGAGAAAAATTCAATTCAATTCTGTTGGATTGGGATTTGAAACCCTAACCTTTCAAATTCATGGATAGATCCCCTAGTTTCCCGGTGCTTCGCCTCCAACTTCCCAAGCTCCTCCTCCAACTTAAAGAATTCCTTCAACAACTTTAAGAGCCTCTCCTCCATAGGGATCTTAGCTTCACGCAGAATAGTAATATGGCTCTCAATCTTCCTCTTCCCCGAATCCTCTTCAACAGGCAGAGGAAACCTAAATAATGAATACATCAAAGGTCACAGGTGTAGAGTCAAACTGAACATACATGAAGAGCAGGTATAGTGCCACACGAGAAACAATAATTGGATTACATATCATGTAACACCTGATAATAAATGTATTTTAAGTCAGTGGATGGGATAGAAACCCTAACCTTGCAAGCTGTGTCTCAAAACTCACTGGCCTAAAATAAATCATACAAAAAAGATACAGAGTCAGACTCAACATAATATTTCTATAATTCAATTCAACACAATTGGATTCAAGACCCTAACCTTTGGTAGAGATCCAGCTTAGGGATTCTCTCCTTCAACTTTAAAAGCTCCCTTTCCAGACGAACATTGTCAACAGGACTTTCTATTACTTTCTCAGCCATATTCTTACCCTTCCGAACCTCCGTACTGGCCATTGCTGTCATGTGAACCCTAACCGGATTCATCTGACTGGGATCCGTAAACCGTAAACTTATGAGGGTTGATGGAGCATTCTTGCTGTTCCTTGCACTTATAAATACAGCATTCCACATTTTTGAGGATGCTTGGAAGAGAGATGTCTTGCGTAACCTAAATTTCAAAACCCCCTTCCACATTTTTGAGGATTAAAAATGGCACTCTTCTATGTTACAATTATCACTCGATGTCACAATTGAGTCAAACAATTGTAACTTTATTTTCTGATTCACCGTATGGTCTAATACAAGTATCTGTTTCCCATACAACTTAACTCCTAACTTATTTCTAACTAATCATCTAACCTTATAATAACTAACTTACTTATTGATTTTATTTTTACCTTCAAGTTATTCTTTTTACTAAACCCTTCAACTAGCATGTCCGCCGCCACAGACAATACCATCTAAAATCAGCAAAACTCTTGGAAACTACCACACACCACGAGCACCACACAATTCACCAAAACAACCAAATCCGACATAAAAAACAGAAACAATTGAAATCGTAGAATCTAAATTGGGAGAGGAGAACATCAAATCATAGAAACAACCCAGCCTATAACCCAAAAAAAGCCCAACTTTTCATCGTAATACAATAGGCCTAATCTGCTTAAACCTGGGGACAAGTATTGGGGCGATGGAGGAGGCAGCAGTGCGAGATTTTCAGACAAAAGAATCAAAGGCGGATGTCAGAAAACAAGGTTTTTACATTTTAATACTGTATGTCAGAAAACATATGTGGATTTTATTTTATTTTAAAGTGAAAAGTGTTGGGGTACCCCTAAGTTCTTCTGTATGTGTTCATGTACCCCTGAGTTATTAAAAAGTGTTTTAGTACCCATGAGTTTATAAAGATTGGTGCTCTTGTACCCCTGACGGAATTGACCGGCATTGACTTAATCTCTTTCCAGCCATTTTATTAACTAAAAAGACAAAAATATCCTTACGTAACCCAACCCGACACGACACGACCCGATAAATTTTTTTGACCCAAAATAACCCGGCACGTATCGACACGAACTTATCTGACTCGAACACGAAATCTGACAACCCAAATTGACAGCACTAGTATTTTGGAGAGGACGATTGGTGATTTACTTGTACTAACAAGGTTTTTAAATTTTAATACTGTATGTCAGAAAAACATATGCGGATTTTTTTTTTAAAACCATATATGCGGACTGATTTTAGCCATATCGTCGGATTTTGCCATTTTGGCTATCAAAATTTACTATATTTAGTAAAGTTTAATGATATGGAATGTTTGACTTGTATTATCCATATTTGCCTAAATGCAAAATTTTAATAAATAAATCTAAAGGAAGTAGTAAAAAGAAAGAAAAATATAAATAAAGTAGAATAGACAATTTTAATTCTATGATAATTTTTAATCATCCAAACACAAAAATTGACATTACAATTAAATTCTTAAGCAAGTCTTTTGATTATCAGAACACTAGAATTCAGAATTGTAACACCAATGCTTAGTTTCAATTCTATTGAATTTGAACAACATTGTCAATACCAATTCTAGCAATGTCAGAGCAAGGATTTGCCCTATAAGTAATCTTCCTTTCGATCACTTCTCCGATCAGCTGCACAAAGTGACAGGGGTTAGGCGGGGCAGTGTTGTGCTGACGCCCTAATTAGCATGAGACTAGTACAGAGCTATTCGGTATTGAGATGGTCAAAGAAGTGAACTTACCTTCTCTCTCCTGCATTGTGAGGCTTATATACTAAGTGGGTCTGGGCCCATCTTTCGTTGCCGAGCCCGACGTCGCGGCCCTGAGGGGCCATGCCGCTAGATGGAGCGGGCTTGTTCGTGCGAGATGATCACTGCAGGATAATCCCTGACATGTCCCCCAGTCTAGGTTCAGGAAGTCAGGGACCGAGCATTTGACTAAGACTTGGGTAGTTGAACAGTTTGCCGCCCGCTCGCTTTCATCCCGTCTTTGACCCGTGTCATTCTTCCTGCCAAGTGGGCAGTTAATTTTTTGCAGCTTCTGAGGCCATAGTCTCGCCTTTATTATTCCGCGGCCCTAGGTTCCTCTTCCCCTCACACGTTAAAATACAAACACTCCAGGGGGTTCTGCATTCATTGTTCCCGCCTTTCCTTGCTTTTACGCTGCGGGCCTTTTCAGTTGTCGCCGGAGATTTATTAATCAGGTACCTCAGCCGGCTTTCTCTCTTTTCCCCCGTCTTACTTTTCAATCTGATGACGCAAATTCCTGTTGAATCTTTGTTCTACGAATTGGGCGCCAATTCATGTACCTGAGGGCCGTGATACAGGCGGTGGGGGGATATACCCCTGAGCAGATGGAAGGGTTGGTCGTAAGGCCTTCACCGGAGCAGACCGCTCTGGATGCGCCGTTCGGCATGACTGTCGTGTACGCCGAGTACATCACCGATTGCGGGTTTTACTATCCCAGTCTCCTTCGCTACTTTTACTATCCCAGTCGTGAACCCCCAAGCTGGTACCTCTGAAGCCCCGATCTGGTGGTTGTAAACCTGTAGCGGGGCTCTCGAGTCAGAAGTCATGGAGGCGAGCCTTCCTCTATGTGGACAACACCGTCATCTACGAGACCTTCAAGGTTCCGAGTGACGTGGTGGTCCTTGCCCTTTGCGCAAGGGGAGGCAATTTCACGGAGGCGGGGAAAGAAGTCATATCGAAGTATACTGCCAAGCTGAAGAGGGAGAAACGGTTCGTCGAACTCCGTGCGGAGGACATGTTGAGGGCTGCTGGGATGCCCTTATTGCCCACTAACTCTGATGGTATGCCTCCTAGGCATGCCGATTCCGCGTCATACCTTCATTTGTTGTACTTGATTTATTCTATTTTCTAACCTTATCTGACTCTCTTGTAGCCATGAGTCTTCTGGATTTTTTCAATGACCTCGAGGACATTCTCCTTGTGCCCAAACGTGAAACCGGGGAGTCAAGCAGGATGGTGGAGTCTGACGGGGATGCTGCGTCCAAGCTGCCGGGGGTACGTACTAGGAGCCTGATCCAGCTTGAGAGGGAGGGCCCCCGTGACCATTCCGAGGACTCGGTTAAAGAGTTGGAGAGCCCCGTCAAGCAGCACAAGGCCACTAGTTCCCGTTCTCGTGACACCATTCCGGATACTTAGCCGCCGCCCAGCCCTACCCATGATGACATGGGCAACCTATTCTTTGGTGACAATGGTGGCTCGTTCCCTGGTCTCTCGGAGTACCTCGCTGCAACTTCTGAGCCCATGGGCTCTCCTCTATCTCGGGCCGCGTTTCTGGATAACGCTATAGCTCATTCTCAGTTGGAGGCCTGGGGCAGCAATCTGGTTGCCAATTTTTCTGGTTCAACTTCTTCGGATGACCCCCAGGTTTCTACCGATGTGGAGGTAACCAATGATTCTCGGTTTTCCTCTCGCATATCATTCCAATTTCCTTCTCATGATCTTTAACCTATTATCGGATTATAGATCTTATGCACCACCCTGGCAGCCAGATCTAAGATTCAGAATCTGAAGGCTAGCAATGCCCAAGCCGCGGGGGAGGTGGCTGCCAGGAAGGGTGAACTTGCGCAGGTTAAGGCTGTTCTTGACGAGGTCCACATCGAACTAGGCTCGAGGGATGACGAGTTAGCTCGACTTTCCCAGGTTTCTATTGATTCTGCTAGGTTGGAGTACCTCGAGCTAGAGGTGGGGAAGATGGGTGCCCAGGTTGAGGAAGACCTTGCGAATGAGAGGACCTTGGTAGCGGATAAGATCTTGAAACTCCAGAAAGCAGATGCGCAGCTGGCTCACACAGATGCCAAGAAAGGGAGGATCCTGACTCGCGTTCTCGCTCACGTTCATCGCCAGATCGTCACCAGTCGCGAGGCGGGGCTTCTGTTTGTGAGGACCATGAAGGAGGCAATCAAGTTACGGGTCCAGCATGAGATTGACCATGAACTCCGTGTGGCTCTACATGGGCTATTTACAACTAGTGAAGATGCTACTAAGAATAGCCTAGTGATGATATAACACTCATTCAATCCATGAGGTTGATTATTGAGAAAACGATCCAAAGTAACTTCACCATCCCTGGATCACCATACACCCTTGGTGTCCTACACCCCTATGGTGAAATTACCTTGGCCAGGTTTTCCAAAATCAAACAGAATGAGAGAAGAGTGCTAACATTTTGGCAATGAAAAAACTGCCTATACAAAAGAATGCTCCATGTACAAAAGAAACAAAAGTGGTGCATTCTAGGCATTGAACCTCCTAAAATGAGGTACTGATTGCTCAGTAGACAAAATGCCCCTTAGAGCCTGGGGAATTTCATATTGTGAGTACACCAGTTTCTGATGAGATTCCCTTCCCTTCTTGCTAAAAAATATGCTGCCAACTTGATCTCTCTGTAGAGATGAGTTGAAGTTCAGAAGTTGGAGAGACCAGGGGTGGTTGAGGAAATCATTTACCCGGAGTGGATAGCTAACCCAGTCTTAGTAAAGAAGCATGATGGAAGCTGGCGCATGTGCATCGACTTCACAGACTTGAATAAGTGCTGCCCCAAAGACAGATATCCTCTCCCAAATTTGGATCGGTTGGCAGAGGCTATCGCGGGATACTCGATGCTGGATTTCTTTGATGCGCACAAAGGTTATCACCAGGTGCAGATGGATGAGGCGGACAAGGCAAAAACCTCCTTCATCACCGACTTTGGAACTTTTTGCTACAAGAAGATGCCCTTTGGGTTGAAGAACGCGGGGGCTACGTATCAGAGAATGGTGGAGAAACTCTTTAAGGACCAAGTGGGAAGGAACATGGAGGTGTATGTCGATGACATGGTGGTTAAAAGCAGGGCTTACGGGGCTTTCTTGAATGACCTGGAGGAGATGTTTGAAAAGCTGGAGTGGAGCAATCTAAAGTTGAACCCCTCCAAAAGTACCATTGGAGTGGGTGCGGCGAAGTTCTTGGGTTTCATGGTATCAAGTCGGGGAAGGTAGAGGCCATAGCCAAGATGACCTCCCCCAGGTCGGTGAAAGAAGTACAGCGGTTGACAGGGTCCCTCACGGCTCTCAGGCGATTCCTATCGAAGGGAGTAGACAGGCAACTGCCCTTCTTCAACATTCTCAGGAAGGCCAAGGCGTTTGAGTGGTCCGAGGAGTGTGAAAAAACGTTCCAAAACCTGAAAGAGCACCTTCGACAGTTGCCAACCTTAAAGAAGCCATACCCGGGGAGAAGCTTTTTCTGTACATAGCGGCGTCCCGGGAAGCAGTAAGTTCCGTGCTAATCAAAGAAGAGGAGGGAAAGCAGCACCCAATCTACTTTGTCAGCTGGGCACTTAGGGGGGCAGAAACCCGGTATACTGAGTTGGAGCAACTGGTTCTGGCACTGGTGCATGCTTCAAGGAGGCTTAAACCGTACTTCCAGGGCCATTCCATAGTGGTTCTCACCAATTACCTGCTCAAACAAGTCATGTTCAAGCCGGAGGCATCAGGGAGAATGATGAAATGGGCTATAGAGCTGGGAGAATATGAAATCCGGTACGAGCCAAGAAGGGTCATCAAAGGGCAGGCCCTAGCAGACTTCCTGGTGGAATCAGAAGCAAGGATATACGAGGAGCGAGAAATGCCTGAGGCTGAGGTAATCTCGGCTTGGAAGTTGTACGTGGACGGATCGGCACATTCCGGAGGCAGCGGAGCGGGAGTCTTGTTGGTTAGCCCGGAAGGGAAGGAGTACCCTTACGTAGGCCTGATCACGGTACGGTTAACCTTCCCGTTTCTAAAAAATCTACTATCCGCTCAACTATTGATAGGAAATCAGCAGGGGAGTTTCCTTCTCTAAGAACATGAGACACTCTATCTTTAATCACAGCGTTAAGTTCAGCACATAGAGAGTAAACATGCCAATCACAAGAAAGAGGATCTTTGATCCCTTTAACTGTATTATAACAATCAGATTCAATGATAAATGTAGAAAGTTGCATTTGGTTGGCAATTTGAAGTCCCTTTTGAATAGCTAAGATCTCAGCCTGAAGGGGAGAGTTAGCTTGCGTGTAATACATGGACATTTTAAAAACCTTACCTTCTTGATTTCTGATGATAATGCCTAGACCTGTGTTAGGTCTATGGAAGGATGCATCTACATTAATCTTAAAACCTACATCTGGTGGATACCACTTGACAATTTTGACCTTTTTAAGTCTTTTCCTTTTTATAAAAGGTACCAGACCCACTGATATCAGAAAAGAGTTCTTCTCTAGTGCACCATTTATTGGCCATGCATGGAAAATAAGATTCACTTGTTTAACAACCTCTCTTCATACTGATTCAGATGAGAGTTTTTTTGTTATCATATAAGAGCTTGTTTCTTTTAATCCATAGAGCCCAGAATACCATCATCATGGTTATTCTTATTACTGTGTTATGGATTTTAGATAAGCCCTTATATGATAAGTAAAAATCCATCCTCTGTTTCACATTTCTGAATAAAGGAGATTTAATTGCAAGTTTGCTGTTAAAAAAGATCCATATTTCATCATTAGAACTGCATGCATTAAAATAATGATCCATGGAATCACAGTTATCACAAAACATGCATTTTGATGGCAGATTAAAACCAAATCTCATCAAGATATCATCAAAGGGCATGATTCTATTTCTGATTCTGGGAGGTCGTCGCCGTACCTCTCAAATATACAATTTATAGATCACTTACTACCTTTCCACACTATTAAGTGTACAATGGCAAGTAAAGTTCGTTCCACAGGGAAAAGGTTATTTCTATGTATATCTTGTAGAATATATATACATATACATATATAAAAGCAATGTAAACAAAGGGGGGGGGGGGGGTTTGAGTTGAGTTTTGTTTAAGACACTACTAAGTAAAACTACTAGAACCTTAGAATTACAACTAGTTTAGCATTTGAAGATTCAACTAAAAGATTAACTAATGAGAATGAGAGACTTGGGTACATGAGATTTGTATCTTCTTGTTATGGATTTTTCCTCAAACCTAGTTATGATACTTTGAGAATGGTGATTGTTTTTAATGGGAAACCATCTCTATTCTAGTTGTGAATCATGAAAGCATTTTCACAACTTTCATTGGCAACTTATCTATATGATAGCAAATAGACAAATTGGCCAATGCTAATTCAAATTGGATGTTTTCCCACCTTACCCATGCAATGTGATAACACAATTGACATAAATATAATGCTAATGAATGATCTCAAGAACAAATACAATTGATAACAACTTATATTTGATTCCTAATTCACTACTTTTACATAGAAGAAATGGTAGCATTTCAACCATGGAAAGGCAATGTCTAACACATATCCAACACATATCTATACCTAGGAAATCATTCCTAACCATTTCAAGCATCAAATACACATATAATTCATGATCATTCAATGACAAATCATCCATTCCTAAGCTTCATAAACCATGTTCTCAAACCATAACAAGAGGTTTAATCTCACATACCCAAGATGGCGTTTAGCCTACAACCATAACTATATAATCATAACCATAATCCATACAATAATACATGGTGAATTCAAAGTGAAAATCCAAAGAGAAAATGAAGAAAATGAGCTTAAGGCTCTGTAAAACGATCCCCAAAACAATGAGAATAAGTTCCAATATATACTCCAAAATAATTAAAATTAAAGCCAAACAAAATGCAAGTTGCAGGGCCATTCGCGGGTCGCGCGGGATCCTTCGCGGACCGCGAGCCTGGTTCTCGCGGCTCGCGGCCGAGGATTCGCGCCCCGCGCGCCCGTGTCTCGGCGTAGTCCGCGACCGGAGTCTCGCGCCCGCGCGCCCGTGTCTCGGCGTGGTCCGCACGCCCGGAGTCTCGCGCCCGCGCGCCCGTGTCTCGGCGTGGTCCGCACGCCCGGAGTCTCGCGCCCGCGCGCCCGTGTCTCGGCGTGGTCCGCACGCCCGTGTCTCGGCGTGGTCCGCGCGCCCGTCTCGGCATGGTCCGCGCGCCTCGGTCTCGGCATGGTCCGCGCGCCTCGGTCTCGGCATGGTCCTCGTGGCTCGCGACCGGAGTCTCGCGGCCCGCGCGAAACTTGGCATGGTCAAAACAGCAACACACACCCTCGCGGTTCGCGACCTAGGGTTCGCGGCCCGCGAGAGTGTGCCTTCACGCCACTTCTACGACCGGTTCTTCAATGTATCAAACGCGGTCAGGACGGTCATAGAAGGTCTTCAAATCATTCAAATCCATCGCAAGTGCAATTCAAGATCGAAATGCACGTCTTCAATTTCAAACCACTATGAATGATTCGGTCCAAAAGTCTAATATAATTACACAAAATACTATCTAAAACAGCTCTCAAATGCTACAAAATAAGAGTATATCTAGGGGCTATCAGATTCTCCAGAGCAGTACAGAGACTTTACCTGGACATGGATTGGACCAAACCTGTTTGAGAGTGTCTGAAGGTTGTGTTGTAGGTCTGAGACTTTGATAAGCCGATTTGATTGAAAAATTTCCGGATCTTGATGGCCTCCAGATGAGATGATCATCATGAGATTAAGGTATTAAGGTATTGGAAAAGATGTACCTTACACTCTTCATAAAGGGAATCCCTTTTTGAAGGCTCCACTTGCTTCCATGACTCATTTTTAATGTCCACTCTAGTTTTACATTTGCTTCCACACCAACTTGACCAAAATGCCCGCTCGTCGGAAATAGCCGCACCATTATGATCAAAACTCATAGGATTTTTGATTTCATTATTCCTACGCCTTTGTAAAATGCGACAATGCTCTTGTGGAAGTTTGCTCCCACTAAGTTTCTCCCCTCCACTTTTGACTACACTCTTTGTGTTATCTTTAGTTTGTTTAGATTTCTTGTTTGGTTGGTCATCTTTACTATCGTTTTGACATTTATTGTTAGTCATAGCAAAATCCTACAATAATAAGTACCTTTCTTTAGAACTATTACCAATTTTAGTGTTCCCAACTAGTAGTCATGCCTAAAAAAAAGTTCATCCTCCCATTCATGCATCAAATAAGTAGCATATTCATTGATGTATAACTTATGTAAGTGTAAAGATAAACTAAAGATGTCATATCAAACAGAACACACATTAAAGCATAACCCTAGAATGCAAGCATAAAACTCAAACCCTAGGTAATTATGAAATTATTGAAATACTCACCCTTAGTAAGAATTTGATGTTTGGGGTGTACTAACCAACCTTCTCAATGAAAGCCCAAGGGTTTAACACATCCCTTTGGATCTCACCAAAGCTTATATGGTGTAAATGTGGAGAAATGGATGAACAAAACATCCAATCTTGTTCCCAAATAGTTAGAAAAAACCAAGGAATACAACAACCTTTGGGGGATGGGTTGAAAGGATACTTGTTATTGAAGGAAATTGGAGGGAAAAAGTGGTGGGTAGAGATGTATTTTAGTGTTTCAGGTGCAATGAATGCGCATAAATGAGAGAAGGATGAGTTTTATCGTGGATGATGTTTTATATGATTACGATATCGTGGATGATGTTTTATATGATTACGATATCGCAACAGTCTTTCGATATCGAAAGTGTCTAAGTTTGGAATTTTGTAATACATATTTATTAATGAATTGTAAATGAATCAATTTTAATATGTGTATATAATTAGAGTTTAAATTGTATGTGTGATGAATTTATAACCAAATTTTATTATTATAATATAAGATAAATTGAGTTAAACCTTAATAATTACGGTTAGAAAAAGAATTATTTAATAGGATTGTGTAATTTGAGATAAATTGAGATAATGAGAATTTTGATTGTACTGCCTTGTGTCTTATAATCGGATAACAGTATTATTTAAAGTATTGAAAAGGTTAATGAGGTTTGGAAGTATATAGATTGACTACTACTGTATTGTGAATTAGTGTGTGTTATATTGTTGGTTAACAGATATGATATAAATTAGATTTGTTATTTTTTTATAACATATGAATTTACACTGGCTAATACCACTATTCTTTTTGTAATAATAATTATTAACATGTACCAAATAAGAAACCATTTAATTAGAGTAAAATGATTAAATTTATATTATTTAGTAGTCAATAAATATATTAATGTGTTCATACATAAAAACACTTAATCTTAATTAATAGGGTTAAATATTAATAGTCATCTGTAATTTGTACAAAATATGAAGACTCATTTAAGAATTTCAAACTTAATTTATGGAAACAAGTATTGTTCGATATCGCAAATGATATATATTCAACAGAATTACCGTTCGATATCGAAAGTATAACAATATTATGTATCGATATCGAACATATACTCGCCCAGGGCCCTGTGTCAATAGATGAACAGACTTACGATATCGAATAGTCTTTATTATAATCTGTCGATATCGAAAGTCTGGTAGCCCTGTGTCAGTAGACGAACAGACTTAAAATATCTCATGCCTAACTTCTTGTTTTCTCCGTCCAATTAATCACATGGGGACCACAACTATCTTGGGAAGTCTATTTTAGGTGATCACAAGCATCATTTTCATCCAAGCCTTTTGTTTTCTTCCTTCTTCCTCCACCAAAATTGGTTTTTTTTTTTCATATTATGGCGGGCAGCACCAATATGTCCCCAGCTGAAAAAAGAAAGATAGCAATGGAAGCAAGGATTGCAAAGATGAGGACTGATAGGATGAGAGGTATTAATTAATACTCAACATAGTGTTGGATCCTCAATGATTTTACATTTTTTGGTTACACACTTCATTATCACTAATTTGAATGTTGTATGAAATATGTAGAACGGGAAGACGTTGTTGAACCTGAGCAACGCCGCAAGCTGGACTTCTTGAAAACTCAATTTGAATATCTGTTTCCTCGGTTGGGGGCAGCCAACATTCTGTGGGATGATTCATACATAATCTTAGAATCACAAAAGGAGTTTGACAAAGAATACACTCGTGGTGTAGTAAGTTATCCTCTCAATTATTCTTTTATGAAATTGAATTCAATATTAATCATATATATAGTTTTAAAGATCTAATTATGGATTTTTTGTTTTACTTGTTGCAATAATTTATGATTTTCAGAAAAGAATAGAGTTGATGCGCCGTGCGGTTGAGAAAGGGCTGATTAGGGCGGAGAAAGAAATTAGGGAGACCCATGAAGCAAATGAAGAAATTAACAGACTTAGCAGACAACATTTCATTGGAGTTACTGTGGATCCATCGGAACCAGAGTACCCTATGGAAAGTTTTTTGTACTGGGACATTTCTTGAGAATCCTGTTCAGAATCAACTGGTTCAGAATGGTCTTCAGAAGCTGAAGAAGATTGAATTTGAATGCTTGATCCAATATTCTGGCCGTTCTTGTTTCCAATGTGTTTTTAGAATTATTTCCTTTTACTCCAATTGTGTTATTTTGTAATAGTATGAACTTTGATTTGAAGTTTTATGAATTCCAACATTGGACAATGAATTTGAATATGAATGCGATTTTGTTATTAATTTGACCCGAACTTATATTCACATTTTTTCAAATTTGATTTTATTCGAAATGGTATGTGAATAAATTAAATTGAGTTGATTTTGGATACATTTACTATATAATGGAGTTAATTATGGTATATACATATATGAAGCCCTATATATATCCACCACCAGATATGTATGTTACAAAAAAAACAAATGTTTAACATCTATCACCAGATATGTACTCTCAATTTGTTATAACTTATTAAAAAAAAGTTACCAGAAAGATAATTCGAACTCGAAAGGACAAAGCAAACTATCATTCGATATCACAAATATATGTCATTGTTTATACGATATTGAAATAGAGATCGTCGTGTGTCACAGGGATCCAACCGACTCATCCTTCGATATCGAAATGAAAAGCGACACATACTTTCGATATCGAGTATAGTTTCATCGCAGCTTAAAAATACTTATTCTATATCAAATCTATTCATAACAAACAAAGAAATATCACATTAACATTTGGAGGGGTTTTCGAATTCGAAAGATAATTCTTGCACTAAATCTATTACAATTGGTTTATACCTACTTCTTTTTACTAGCCTTCTTTCTCTTCCTCTTACTTACCTTACCGGTATTAGTAACCCAAATTCCCTCGTCATGATCAACGCGGGCCATATAGCGTCTCAAACTAGCTTCATCTTCCAAAAGATTTTCTACCTCGTCATCTTCCTAGTCCACGATATCACCCAAATCAATTTCGTCTTCGACAAATAATTTTTTGCCGTCAATAACAACTTCCCATCGAGGATCAACTGGATCTCTAACATAAAACACATGATCGGCTTGGACGGCCAAAATAAAGGGATCATCTTTCGAACCTAGACGAGCCCGATCAACGAGAGTCAATCCTAAACCTTCATGCCTCATCCCACGCATTTCATCCACCCATTGGCATTTAAAAATGGCTATGTGCAACTTCACACAATCAAGTTCCCAAATATCGATTATAGTGCCAAAGAACACAGTTTCTCCAAATCTCCAACTTTAAGTGACTCCGACACATTTGATACCCCGCTATTTTGACTCACACCATTATCATCCATCTCTTTCGTGCCAAAAGTATATCCATTTATATCATATCCACCAAACGATTGGACAGTCCCGAGAGGTCGTCGAGATAACCATTTAACTGTTTCGGAGTGTACTCCACATTGAACATGAGTTTGAAGCCAACATGCAAACATCCGGTTGTGTTCCTCAAGCAATTCCTCGTTGGTCAAACTACTATCCTCCTCAACCAATTCCTTCATGTGAATTTCAACATAGGGGGCAACTTCTTTATGATTCCGGAGAACATAAACATGAGCTCTTGCAAGATCATCACCCGATGGACTAAACAAGCATTTGTGCCTCAATGGTTGACCTTCCAACCGACTTTCATGTCTCGACTTGGGAACACCAATTGTATCAACATCTTTTAAGTAGTTGTTACAAAACTCAATAACCTCTTCGGCGACATAGCGTTGAACTATACTAGCGTCAGGCCGGTAACGATTCTTCACAAACAGCTTGAAGATCTTCATGTACCGTTCAAATGGATACATCCACCGTAAAAACACCGGCCCACATAGTTTGATCTCTCGGACTAAATGAACAATGAGGTGAACCATGATGTCGAAAAAAGATGGAGGGAAGTACATCTCCAATCGACACAAAACCTCAACAACCAATCTTTGCAACTTATCTAACCTTCGATGACTGAGACTTTTCCGACATATATCCTTAAAGAAATAGCAAAGCTTGGATATGGCCAACCTCACATGCGTGGGGAGGGAACCCTGAATGGTGATGACATTCAAATCTTGCATCAAATTGTGACAATCATGTGACTTCATACCCGCCAACTTATGTTCCTTTGTCGATACACAAGACTGGATATTTGATGAATACCCCGTCGGAACCTTAACAGACTTCAACGTGTTACAAAAACTTTTTTCTCTTTCGTAGACATTGTATAACATGCCGGTGGCAATTAAATCTTGTCCCCATCATCAACAGGTGCCAAAGAAGGTCTAATGCCGAGGCTCACCAAATCTAGTCGTGACTTCAACCCATCATTGGTTTTGCCCGGGGTGTTCAAAAGTGTCCCAACCAACGCGTCACACACATTCTTTTCAATGTACATGACATCTAGACAGTGTGTTACCTCTAAGTACTTCCAATATGGCAAGTCGAAAAAAATAGACCGTTTCTTCCAACTACTACCACTTGTTTTAGTAACTTTTTCCTTCTTACCATAGACGTGTCCCAACTCTTCCATGTTTCGAAGGATTTCAACCCCGGTTGGAGGGATAGGTTCGGGATCGGTCTCAAACTTCCCATTGAACCATTTTTTGGCAAACCTCCATGGATGATCTTCAGGAAGAAATCGACGATGACCTAGATACACTGTTTTTCCACCATTTTTAAGTTGACAATGGCTAGAGTGTTTCTCACACACGGGACAAGCAAGATGAACTTTCACTGAATAACCTTTTAAATTTCCTAAAGCCGGGAAATCATTTATGGTCCACATCAACATCCCTTTTAACTGAAACTTCTCATCCTCACGACTTCCATCGGTTATCCACACTCCCGAGTTGAACAAAGACTTCAAATCTTCAATAAGTGGAGCTAAGTAGACGTCAATGTCATTTCCTGGTTGTTTAGGCCCTGAAATCATCATAGAGAGCAACACATATTTTCTTTTCATCATTAACCCAGATGGTAGATTGTAAATAACCAGCATCACAGGCCAAGAACTGTGAGTGCTAGACAAATTCCCAAAAGGATTGAAACCATCAGTTGATAGCCCGAACCGAATGTTTCGAGGTTCGTTACCAAAATCAGGGTATAATTCATCCATATTTTTCAACTGTTGTCCATCTAATGCATGACTAATGATGTCATCACCCCCTCGCTCCCTCTCTGCATCATCGGGGTTTGCAAACAACCTTTTCAATCTAGGCACAATTGGAAGATACCACATTACTTTTGCGGGTATTTTCTTATTGCTAAATGTACTCTCTTCATCCCCAACTTTCATTGATTCTTTCTCTTTGAGTTTGTATCGAGACTCCCCACATACTAGACAATTGTCCAACTCTTTCTCCTCCACCGACCTATACAACATACAATCATTAGGCATGCATGAATCTTCTCCAATTCCATTCCCATTGGACACAAAATCTTTTTCGCGGCATATACTTTCTCGGGCAACAAGTTATGAACCGGAAGCAATTCTTTAACAATAACAAGCAACTTTGTCATCTCTTTATCGGTAATCCCATGTTTCGCCTTCAAATTCATCAACAACAATGTCGCCGCCATTATACAATGCCTAGACCCTTGTATAATGGTGTTTCTTTATCATGCATCATTGCCGTTAGAACACTAGGCTTATCAACAAATTCCCTAGCAACATCTTCCACCATTTCACCAAGATAAGCATCATATTCCATGTCTTCACTACCAACATCACATTCGGGAATTATTTTGTCAACTACAACTTCCCCATGCCAAATCCATACGGTATACGTAGGGTCAAAATTCCTACAAATCAAATGTTCACGTAAAACCATATCATCATCATAATAGGCATTGTTCTTACAATCTTTTCATGGACATCTAACACCCTCAACCTTTTTGATCTTAGCATCCTCAAACGCAACATTAATAAATTCATCAATCAAACCACGATACTCAAGGGACAATCTATCATTCCTCCTAATAATTTCAATTCGTTCCATATCAACACGTCCAACTATGGAAACCCAATCGCACATTCAACAACAAACTCCTACGCAATCAACGATAAAAGACAACGACACAATCAATAACTTCACATAAAAAGCAATGGTAAATTTCATATCTCAAAAAACAATTCAAATTTCATATCTTTTAGAGCGAGCTTATGGTATAAATCCAGATAACCGACTAAAGATCCCTTAAGAGCTTGAATCCCTTATAATGGAGTATGAAATTCGAAAGAAAATGTTGGAACAAACTACCCACACAAGAAAATAGCTTAAAAGCTCACTCATTGACTAGTTTCAACCTTAAATTTCGCCAAGCCCGACATTCTTTCGATATCACAATGTCTAAATTTTCTAAAGAACATGTTTTCGATATTTAATAATTAAACCATAACCCTAGCAGAATAAAAATGAGATATCGTAATAGGTGTATCCCAGTTTTCGATATCGAACGTTGTGTCTCCTAGTTTCCTGTCTAGGATGGCGACAAATGTTTCGATATCGCAAAAATGTCCACACATTATGCGATATCGAAAGAATGTTGACCAGTATAAAACAACCGACGGAGAAAACTAAAATTTACGTTGTTATCTCAAATTCTTCAATCCATCAGAGGCGAAAAAACCCCAAACCCATCCATTCACAGAAAATCATCATCAAGTTCAAACATGTCGAAGTATACTAGCAAATCTTGTTCTCAAAAGAAGACCCAAAGAGAGGGGTTGGTGTTGCCCACCTTGATTGACCGAAATTCCGCCAAGGTAATGACATTCATATATTCATGTATACTATGAATAGGGTGGAGATTCGATTATAGTTTTCTCCATAGTTAATGATAGTTTTGTTCTTGCAATTGTTTTTTTAAAGTAGTTGGTACCTTTATGCTTGGAAGTAGTTATTAATCTTGTATATGAAAGCACATAGTATTCGCCGGAAATTAAATAGTAATTTTGATTGGGTTTGTTCATTGTGGTGGACAAGGTTGCTAAGCTTGAGGTCCCAATCGCAAGCAAGATTGGTTCGGCATCCAATTCTATAGCACTAGAAGGTGCTACAAAGAATGTTGACAACGACGGTGTCAAATGTGAAGCTTCGGTCCCAGCGAAGAAGATTAGGAAACCTTGCTATGGTTGGATAAGCGACGGCGACAGTGATGATGAAGACAACTTCATTATGCTACCTCCAATGAAGGAGAATGATAATTTCCGAGGAGCTTAGATGCTCATTGTTCTCATTTTTGTTTTGTTGGTACTCTACCTTTTGTCTTGTTTTGACGTTGTCCGAACTCTTGTTTTTTTCCTTTTGTTCATGTCTTCAAGATGATCTCCGTACTCTTGTTTTTTTCCTTTTTCCTTTTGTTCATGTCTTCAAGATGATCTCCGTACTTCAAGATTGGTTCACATATTCATATATCATAGTGTTATATATGTGTATCCGAACCATAACTTCGATTTCGAAGGGGTTCAAGCAGGTGTTTCGACATCGAAATATAGGTGCGTTACATGACAACAAATGAACGATTTCGCATCATAACTGGTTACTGCTACCTCATACACTTAGTTCGCTATCGTTCGGCTGTTTATTCTATTTTCGATATCGCTAAACAATTTTATCTTACATGCGATATCGCAACATAATTGGTGTCTTGAAACCCTAACATGCAGGCGATATCGAAAACCGTATATAAATATGAGCGATATCGGTTTGTTGTTATTATAGTTTTCGAGTTCGAAGATGGTTATTATTTATGGCGGTTCTAAGATAACCGCCGTAAATATAAAGAACAACCGCCGTCAAAATTATCTCCGCGCCCTAGCAGAATTCAACCATCCGTATTGGTTTTTCGAGTTTGAAAAAACCAACCATTAACGGCGGTTCCTTCCAGTAAAAATATCACCGCATATTTATAATAAATATCAGGCTGGATTCACACCGTTTGGACGTATCCATTCATTTAAAATAAACATACGCGTCTGTTCAGATGCATCCATTCACGGTAAATCAACCTTACAGTTTTCACTGTATTACAGATAATATACGATGTCTCATTTATTGGATAAATAAATTAATCCAATAAATAACCTTTAATTTCCGAAATTACTCAATGTGAAAAGACTACTCCAACAATCCCCCACTAGTCTTTAAACATTGATATGTAAAATCCCTCAACGGTAAGATATGCGTACATGAAGGTATCTTTCGATTTGAACCTCCACCTAGTGTAATATTTCAAAGTAATGATGAAATCCATGGATATTTACAAACATTGAGCCATAATTCCTTGTACCACTACCGGAAATATCACACACATACTTTCCATAATGATTCATTTGCAGATTGGTAGCACGTTTATGGCCATGTGCTTATCCTGGTTTCATGGACATCCACAAAGTTAATCAAACTTGTATTTGAAGCGGCACCACTTCTTAATTATGCCCATATAGGTGAAGTCAATAATCCATGATCTCCATTAAGAGTATAAATGTACTCACCCTCAAAAGACTATGTACTAACCATATACGTCAATAGTCAATACACCAACCAGTTATCAACAACTTGTTTTTACCTCATTGAACCTTTGAAATAGTGGTAGTACTATTGAAATGTTGGGTTCCCATTGCGCCGGTTAAATTAGATAGGTTTCAAACCCATCTCCTTGGACATTGTATAAACCCGTGATCACTTAAGTTACAATTCCATCTCTTTTACATATTGAACAAATTCCGTCCATTCTTCATGAATTTTCATCATAAAATTCATTGCAAACTCCATAACAAGGAAGTTTTGCTTTCACAATTCAAGCAAATGGTTAACATCAGTTGTGGCCACAACTAATATCAAATATATCTCTCAACCATATCATTGCTTTTTCAACTACGACTTAGGCTAATAATTCAGCCTCCATGGTTGACATGTTTGTTTCTTTGACGTCCAAGAAACAATTCCTCCACCAATCATAAAATCCAACCAATGGTTGTTTTATCATCCTTTTGTACTATTATCCACATAGTATCAAAGTAATCTTCAAGAACTATTGGAAATGTAATATAACATAAACCAGAGTTTTTAGTTCTCTTCGCATAACCAAAACTCTTCTGTTTCCTTTCCAATATTCAAAACTTTGATAACTCAATCTAGAGAGTTTGCAAGCCCTAAATTCCACTATGCAATGCATATACACCAAACTCTCTATTGCACATTCATATCAAATAAGTGAAATAAACTTCTTTTATTTGCACAACCCCCACTACATCTTGTAGTTTTGATATAAATTAACATCACTTCTTCATATAAACTCACTTTTGAAACACAAAACGTTAAACATGGAGTGACACACCTTTTACTCTTGAATGCTTCCATATTGATTCCAAAATCAATATACATATATACATATATAATCAAAATAATCATAGGTAAATAAAACAATTACAAACACCTATTTCCACTTCGAGTCCATTGTCAACCGGATTTCATAATTGTGAATGAAGAATTTATAATTATAATACCACCTTTCACATTTATCTACCACAAATTATTATGCCAAACAAGAACATAATATTTTATCATTTGACTGTAGTTAAACAATCATGCCACACAATGTAAATGGATTACATTCATAATCAGACTCGAAATAAACAAATAAAACATTCAGTTACATGAATATTTAAAATATACCATCATAATCATAATCATAATTATTCGCGAAATGATTACCGATAGAATAACTTTTAAATTATCAATCCTTTTTCATTTCATATAAATTAGACTAGTATATGATATACTGTTTAATAAAATTTGTTTAGCAAACGACCAATTATGGCATTTAGCATATCGTGTAAAACACCATTTTTCCTTTCAACCACACCATACCACCCTGATGTGGTGTATAAGGTGCACCTTGATATTCAATACAATATAATTCACAGAAACAGAAAGATGAATATTCCGTAGAGAAATATTCCCACCTCTGTTACTTCGTAAAATTTAATTTTCTTACATTGTTTCCACCACATAGTATTGTAACATTCAAACATTAAAGTTAAAATTTCTTTCGCATATAAATTCTAAATATATAATATCATAAAATAATATCCCATCATACCAAAACCATATGACGCATATATTTTATAATTTAATAACTAAATAATCATGTTATTCATATACTACATTCAACACTCTGCAACTATATCATCAACTATATTCATATACTGGTAAATCAATGGTGGTTTACGTCAATGTCATACCACCTATCCATCATTGTTTATATAGTAAGTGATAAAAATTATATGTATTCCTTAAAATATTCCAATATGACATTCAAAATCATATTTCTCAGACTGTTACCGAATTAATTGATGTGTCCATTTGATACCACAATTGATACAATTGTAACCGTCAACCTCAAACACAAACAACATGGTTATAATGATGACATTTTCAATCGAATCGATGATTCCATACATAATCAACAAGCTGTAGATTCGAAAATTGCCATTCAACCATATAATAAATGAATTTACTTCGACTCGAATCAACCATCAATACGCAACCATTACTTTTCTAATTTCTATATTCACCCCAAATTACAGGCAATTAATGAGAATCACTCACACAAGAAATTATAAATATTGGCAAGATAAATAATTCATATATATCAGAATGAACAAATTCTAATATTTCAGACTTTCTTTCAATTTTCGGAAATGACTTTCTGACACATATTTCACATTTATCCAAATGATTATTGCCGTAAGAAATAATTCCATCATTTGACATATTTTTTCATAGTTTTATAATTAATATGTGCTAAATGACGAATCAACCATCAATACGCAACCATTACTTTTCTAATTTCTATATTCACCCCAAATTACAGGCAATTAATGAGAATCACTCACACAAGAAATTATAAATATTGGCAAGATAAATAATTCATATATATCAGAATGAACAAATTCTAATATTTCAGACTTTCTTTCAATTTTCGGAAATGACTTTCTGACACATATTTCACATTTATCCAAATGATTATTGCCGTAAGAAATAATTCCATCATTTGACATATTTTTTCATAGTTTTATAATTAATATGTGCTAAATGACCATAAATCAAAATAAATACATTCAACATTATGCAACTCAGAATAATCAGAACTATTGATTTTATTGATAGATAATTTGAACATCCCATCACAAACATAGCCCTTCCCAACAAATGTCTCCGCCTAAGACAGAATCACTTTATTAGATTCTATCACAGCCTTCAACCCCTTTTTACAAAACATAACACCAGAAACTAAATTCTTCCTAATCTGAGGTACATGGAGTACATTAGTAAGAATAACTTTCTTTCCAGAAGTAAACTGAATTTCCACATCACCGATTCCAAACACCTTCGTAGAATGATGATCACCCATAAGAACTTTATGATCTTGAGAATATTCTTCATAGGTCTTGAACAGAGACTTGTCACTACACCAAAAATGGGCTTTAGTGACAACGAATATTCGTCGCTAAAGCTCCATTTTTCGTCACTAAATTGGCTTTAGTGATGAAAAAACCTTTAGTGACGCCTCGCCACAAAAGGGTCGATACTAAAGGGTCTGGTGACGACTTTACTGTTCACTCCGTCACTAAAGCCATGATTAGTGACGGCCAAACTTTCGTCACTACTATAGTGACGATGATTTCTGTCACTAAAGGCTCGTCACTAATGGAGTGTCATTCGTCAGTAAAGCATGTATTAGTGACGAAAACTACTGACGAACTATGCATCACTAAATTAGTAACGGTCAAAGTTACACTTGACGGTCAAAGGCTTTAGTGACGAGCCTTTGTGACCAGAAATGATTGGTCACTGTTCTGCAGTGACGAATTGTAGTGACAAGAACTTTGGGGTTAGTATATGCTTTAGTGACGAATTTTGTGACGAGAAAATGGTGGTCATTATGATTTTAGTGACGATTGTTTGTGACGAAAAAGAGGTGATGATGACCAATAAACTATAATTTAATAATATATTAATTTAATTTAAAATGTAGTTCTATACATTCTAATGCAATGCTAAAATTGCATCATAAATTCGGAAAATACACTAACTTTAATACTTCAAACTTCAACCTTCATTTACACTAGAATCTTCAAGGTAATGCCCAAGAACCTACATTAGAATAGAAAAATAGAATTTTAACCATAATTCAACCAACCGAATAATATAACTCGGCCACAACTTACTGGTGCTTTGATTCTTTTTACAGGAACAAATGGCCGGCTGGATCAGGAAAATACCATAAGGCCTTGTGGTATCACAGAAAGCACTCAAGAACCACAACTTTCAATGCCATTCAGAGGTGTATATCCCAACCAATCCAAATTTCATGGCTCCTGTCAAGCAGAACAACATCTAGACATGCACTTTCTACTGCACCACAACTGTTTTGGTTAGTGAATTCAGATCACATATCCTCGCCATGGAAAACCTGTGTTAGCGACTTGTCGAAAGACAGTTTGAACACTAACTTGGATTGGCTGAGTAGATATCGATCAGAATTTACTAACTATAGTCTCAAAAGATTTTGTTCTTCCCAAGTTTTTTCATCCTACTTCGGTAGGGTTTTTCTTGGACTATTGACTACTTCACATAATTTCATTGTAACACTCATTGTATACATTTGGACAACCTTTTGAGCTATGAAAGGGTTGGGGACCCAAATAAATACCCCCACCACTGGTGGCTTTAAATAAATAAAAAAAATATATAACTCGGCCAAAAACGGAAAAAACTCAAATCAACCAACATGAGAATATAATTAAAACAAGCAGCAACACAAGAAAACTCTCCATCAACTCATATCATTTGCCATATAATCAACAAATTAAGGCAACTCAGTTGCAACACAACAGCATAACGTTGGTAGTACAGTTGATTTTGATTTTCATCTCCACCTTTTTCGCCCCTTTTTCTCTCTCCCCCCCCACCTTTCGCCCAGACCCCAGACCCCCGACTGTGACGCCGGGGAGGCACCGACCGGCGCTTCTCGCCGGTCCGGTGGTGACCTCCCCACCCCTAGACCTGTAGTTTAATTACCCAACCAGCCTCCCCCTCTCCCCCAACCCGAAGCCCACCTCTCCTCCGACAAGCTACGGATTGGCTAGTCTTGAGGTCGCCGGTGGATCAGATCCGGCGCCGCTGGAGCCAACCACCGATGCTGACCTCGATCTGCCACAGTTCTGCCTCAGCCCCGCGGATCTGCACGGAAGTCGACTCCGGCAACTTCTGCAGCCAAGGTTTTTCCGACAAGGCCACCGGCACCAACAGGAGATAAGCGAATCGACGGAGCTCTTCGCTGGATGTTCTCAAGCGTCTGACGCGCCGCACGTGAAGGCTACGCGCCTCACGTGCCGAAACACCGCCACAGCGCCCGCGCGTTAGTGCCAAGCGCCGCTTTGCGCCGCCGCCACCGCGCCGGAGTACACCGCTGGCTCCAAGGTCGCCGCCAGAGGGGGTTTTCTTCTTTTTTCTTTTTTATAATTATTTTCTGTTTTAATTTTGAGTCTTGCTTTATTCTTCTAGCAATTAGATAAAAGCTATCTGCCAATTATGAGTTTTTATTTAAACTGTTCTTGGCTTAAGATCTGGTTTAAGCAATTAGGAGAAATCCGAGTCATGAGTAGTTTGTCATTTTCATACGTGTTAACTCACTTTTTGGCGATTTTGCTTTAGATCTTTAGACCGTTGGAGATGTTTATCATTTTCATACGTGTTAGATGGTTTTTTGCGCACTCAACCTCTCATTTGCCTGCTTTAAATCTCTACAACCTGAGAGGATGAGTAAGCGAGGGTTTGTGTTGATAGAGTCTGAACGGACTGGGGTGTTTCTTTTACCACGAAACTAACCGGAAAGGAAATGACAATATCTGGGCGTGATCTAATTGTTTATGTATTAGTGTAGGGAATATGATTTAGAATTGGTCTTTTTGTGGAGCTATCCTGACAGACTTGGGGAGTATCCTTGCCCATTTGTTTGTTACGTCCCTCCTAACCCTTCATTGGCGGGAGGGTAAACCCCATGGGCTTCTGGTCTTGTTTAGACTAGTAGATTTCGATTAGGTAGTTTAGAATGCGAGTTAAGGTGCTACGCTTGTCAGGTAGTTCTATTCGACCATAGATTTTACGATGTATTCCCTTTTTGATGTAAGCCTTCGGGCATCACAGCCTTCGGGCAACTCCTTGCTTCCAGGTGAAAGCCCAGGAATTATGCCTTCGGGCACACAGCCTTCGGGCAACAGATCCTTGCCTTGGGTGGTGATCCCACCCCTATTTTCCCTTACTTTAGGGTTGATAGCTGGTAATGGTCTTGTATCTTTATTTTTTAGTCATTTACGGTATGAGGAAGCCAATATAATCCTCCCACCAATGGTGGTCTTATCTTAAAAAAAAAAAAAAAAAAAAACAGCATAACGTCATAAGTTAAACATATTGTAATATCATGTTTTCAAAAAACACTAGCTGACCTGAGGAAGCTGTGAAGAGGCAATACCATATGCTTTGAAATCTGAAACAGACCAAAAGATGGTGTCAAATCAGAACAAATGTTTGTGTAAGAACCTAGTCAACCAACCAAAAAATTTCACAACACCTTAAGTCTTATTCGTAAACAGATCACAAATTTCATGATTCGAACTTCATCAAACTTATTATTACCTGCTTCTTGTGCTAGCATGTTCTCCTCTCTGATTGCCTAATCATACGTCCTCATTCCCTGTACAAAATTACCAATCACACATTCCAGGAAACTATCACATAATTCCAGCAGGAGTTGAACTAGCAAAATCAGCAGGAGTTGGTTAAATTTTGAATCAGAAGTACATGGAAGAAGAAAAGATGTTAATACAGTTATCTATTGAGCAATGAACAAAGAATCTATTGAGTGATGAATGCAGTTAATTAAGAGACAATAGAGTACCATGCAGTGGTGATCAAAACATTCTACACATTCCTACAATGCTTGTTGTGCTTATGAACCTGTGAGATAGCATATGTAAGAGAGATACGTGTAGTATATTAACTCATCTATTTGAATGTAAAAAATTTAGCCTTTTTTATCACACAAAAATGTATGTGGCCTTAGAGAAATAAGACGTAATGCCTCAAGAACAAGGAAAACAAAAATAAAAGAAACACAAGACAAAACTGGGCCTAAGCAATGCAAAAAAAATTGGCATAGTAAATGGGAAAGAATATCTACAATATATTCTAAATCACCAATTGATTAGAAAAAATAACTTATGCCAATACAGTGAAGACCATTATCGCCACCAAAACAATGCATAGCAAGATTAGATACTGATATCTTATAGTTAAGGGAAACTCATTAAATGCGGAAAAAAAGAGTTGGGAAAGAAATAAGCAGTTCACAAACCGAACAAAACTTGTTTCAAAGTAGGATACAATCCAAAGCAGTATGATGTTGTTCTTCAAAGCACCCAAGAAGCCTAAAATCGATCTGTAAACGAAGCGGGTCTTGTCACTGGGGTCAGGGAGATGCACCTCATGAACATGGCTGCTGCAGAGACTGCCGTAAAGCTATCCCAACTGATGCAGAGACTACCAAAAATCCCCAATCGGCTATCCCCAACAGCAACGAGTCAGAGTTAGATACTAAATTGTCCTAATCAGATGGAAAGTATATGAAATGAGCAGCTGCCTAAAATTGTAATGAAAAACATATATATTCATCTACCTACACAAGGGCACTAGTCAATAGAAATTGTAGTGCCCTTGTGTGATGTAATCAAAATCCTAACAAAAGAATATTTTCCATGATAAGCTTATCACCTTGAAAGAAATAAGCAGATGAACCGAGAATCTCTGTAACTGCAGCTCCAATCTGCTATATCAGAAAATTATACTGCAATCAACATTTGCAAGCATTCAGCAATCTTTCATTCACGAACTAACATGACAGAAAGAAACAGAACATGCAGCTATATTTTCTCATCAAGAATTCATTCTAGATATATATGCCCCACCCTGGGAAAAAAATCTTCAATTAGAAATTAGAACTCAGAGAGCTCATTCAAAAACTGGATCAATATAACAGAAAAGCACTCTGCAAACAGACATATCCACAAATACTGCTATTAATACTAAATAAGGTCAACAAAAAAACCAATCAATTTAATTCACAAACACAGCATCCAACTTTACAATCTCCTACCAAAAATCCAAAAACAAAAGGCATAAAAGAAAGCTTACCCCTCGAAGCGGAATTTCTCGTCGGTATTTCTCCCTCTTTATCGCCGCGTTGCTGGATACCTGGTCGGGCGGGAAGAAGCGGCGCCCGCATAGTACTGGAACTTAAATCTCGGCCACAATATCCAGTCTTCTGCGTACCAGGACGCGGCCACCGACCTTCAACTGGGTCCCATTGGCCGTTGCTAAAGAATGCAGATTCCTCGGCGATAGTAGATTTTGGCGAAGTTGACTCCTTGGCCGATCCATCAGGCAGCGTCACGGGGACACGAGGTAAAAGTAAAGAAGATAGAGATTCATTCAGAAGATAAGATTGAAGATTGGATTTATACAAATAGAGCATCAACGGGTGAGATCCAATAGACAAAAGCTATTGACGGTTAGATCAACACAAAATGAATACTTTTGCAGTTTTACTACATTTTTTTTAGTATATTTTATTAGTTAAATTCAATTTAGTTATCACTGATCATCAAAAAATGTCCTTTGCCGTCTGAACAGGGATGTAGAGATCATAGAGACGATCCGAGAGATAATTCAGAATGTATCCCCTGCACAACACCTCATCTTCTTCACGTTTCTTGCGTTGACCAACGATCTCTTCAGTGTCCTCGCTACTTGGTTCTGGAATTGGCGCCAGGTTGTCATCAAGGATGTAAAAGATCTTCAGAGTGATCAGCATAAACTTCATTGTCTCCTTCCAACGAATAAAATTCGTTCCATCAAAGCGGTCAAGCTTTCCAGTAGTGCCAAATATCTTCAGTGCATTCTCCATTGCAGAATAGTATTACTTTAAGATTGTTAGAAATCTGCAATCTATGAAACTGTTAGGGCCGCGAGAAGCACTCCTTAAAGTAATACTAGCCCCCACCACTTGATTGTTGTGAGTTATCTGGCCAGGTTACTTCCAGGATTTCCCTAACACTAGAATTTGTGATAGCAACAACCAATAATTCTCCTACAAATGAGAGATAGAATCTGAGAGAACTATCCGTAGGAAAATCAAAGGTAAAAACTGAATTATCTTCCAGTAAAAACATCACCACATATTTATAATAAATATCAGGCTGGATTCACACCGTTTGGACGTATCCATTCATTTAAAATAAACATACGCGTCTATTCAGACACATCCATTCATGGTAAATCAACCTTACAGTATTCACTGTATTACAGATAATATACGATGTCTCATTTATTGAATAAATAAATTAATCCAATAAATAACCTTTAATTTCCGAAATTACTCAATGTGAAAAGACTATTCCAACATAAACATCAATCTTTAAATAGAGGGATAAAGTCATGTTTCACTTTCAAATGTATAACATTTAGTAAAACACTGGTGTAACATAGCAAGATACACCGTTATACATTTTTCTCTGAAACTTGTAAATTGTAATATATGCAATCCTGAAGTGTCCACAGATATAAACCCATAACACACACACGCCATGCATGCACGTACTAAACCTAGCACAACCTCGCACGTACACCATGCATGCACCTACAAAACCTAGCGAATATCTCAATTCATTCAACTTAATTTTTTTATTTTTTTCAACTAGCATGCGCGCGTTGTTCTTTGGTGGTAAAAGCACTTACAAAAGACCAACTCTTGGGTGAGGCAGCTCACCCAAGAGGCAAGACCAATAAAACACTTTTTTTGATGAGATTTGATGAAATGACACAAATGTTTTGATGATGTGACATATTTGATGAACTGGCACCGAGATTTGATGAGGTGGCGTCGAGGTTTGATGATATTAAATTATATGGATCACAGGCTTCCATCCTAGCTAAAACCAATTGGCAATAGGTGGTGTCACCTTTGATCCTTATATATTAGTTATTAGGCTCGTACGCTACCGATGTGGGATATCTTAACAGATGATGTGGTAGTGAGTTATAATGAGGTGACACTAATGAAATTTTCATTATTTGGCCTTGCCTCATGGGTGAGGCTGCCTCACAGGAGAATTACTCTTATGGAACAGGCACACACTACTGAAGATAAAAATAACAATTGTTTTTTAAAATCAAAATGAACCAAAATGTTGAAATTTGAAATGGCCAACATACATTTAAAATCGACATGAATAAGAAACCAAAGAAATATGTAACAAAATGTCAAGGTGTACTGTCAAGTTGATATAACCATTCCACTCAACCTTATGTGTGCCAGAAGATAATCTAATTGTAGACGAAGCAATTTAGATGAAGGAAACTAATCTGGTCCAAATTTGCACTGATAAATAACACGTTATATTATACATCTCATAAATACCAGATTCCTCTTCTTCCTCTGATACACCCATTCTTCATAATAAATTGAAACAAAGAAAAGGAGAATGCATGACTTGGCTTGGCTTTACAAGGTGTACTTGACCAGAAAATTATGTCTTCAAAGCAAGACGGTTAGACATTCTCACAAACTCCCGAATGCTTCACTATTTGAACAATCATTTGGATGCATTCTACTGACCTAGAACAATCCTTTTTTTCAATCAAACAATGATACAAATCATACAATGATGCAATAGAATACCATATTTCACTAGCTTGTTTAATCCTTCCAATTACTCCAGTAACTTTCCACTGCTGCTTCGAAAGAATATAACAGAAATACAATGGCAGAGATGTTTATACTACATTACATTTCTGAAATTGCACCCCATATGGAGTCAGGACCGGCCCTATAAATTTGGAGGCCTGAAGCGAATATTAAATAGTAGCCTCATATAAATATAGCAAATATTAAAAATTCATACAAAGTTATAAGTATCATATTTTAAAGGTACAAAATTAATTATTTTAAAAATAAAAGGAAATATCTTGTTGTCTGAAATACGACGTTGGAGAGAAAAAAGATTTAATTCCTTTCGGTATAACAAAATAAATTAAACATTTTACATTTTTATGTTTTTATTAGTATATCGTATTATACTGATTTTAAAAAGTAATCATAGTGTTGAATATTTTTTGGCATTTACCATTGGCACACTATGTACTTTTTTTATTACATTTTTAAATTAAAACCTGCTTGATAAATTATTAAACCATTTTGTTTCAAACATAAAATGGTTAAAGTTGTACATTCTATTTTATCAAAAAAAAATCAAAATACTAGTTATTAAATAATTTGGACTCAATTCTAAAAGAATCTAAGGATAAACAAGACTGAAGTTTAAAGAATCTGTACATAAAAATTACAAACTAAAAAATGTAGTGTTAATTCTTCAATCTGGGCCCAAGAAATTCAAAATTTGAAACCCATTTTTCAGTCCAAAATTCGGAGGCATGAGGTCATTGTTTCACTTGCCTCCCTATTTGGGCCGGGCCTGTATGGAGTGGCTTTCTTCAAAATCGGAGAATTCAATATCTTAGCAGTCCTAAAATAATGAAACTTGAGGGTTTAATATGCTTACATATGAATATGATTCCACATTGGTGAATGCAGCTAGAGGCTAGAGCTTCCCCTCTGAAGCCATTGTCACAAACGCCAAATCTCGATTCCCGGTCATGTTATACATTGAAAGCTGAAACATCACAAGCACCAACACACACGTCAAACTAACAAAGTTAGCCTTTTCCAAAGTTGAAAAATGTGCATAGTTTAAAGGTATACTATCGAGATCAAATCGAAAAATCATGAAAGCATAATTATTAAATTTATAGAAAATGAGTGGAAATATATTGAACACTATGCCAAATCTGTTGAGCCACACACACATAGTCAAACGACACAAAATGCACATCAAAACATACAGAGCTGGACTAAATAATACAAAACTCTTTGAAAACTGCACAATCCACTACCAGGAAAATCGCCAGTAGCAGCGCTCAAAAAGTGCCCGTTTCAGCGGTCGATAAAACGCTCCGACCGCTGTTGTTGGTGGGGGGTGGAACGGCAGGAAAATTCTAACCGCTGAAACAACCTCCGGGGTCCACCAGAAAGTCTCCAATGCTGACTGGACAGTTGAATGAGTATTGCTTAGGTGGAGCTTGGACTTTGTTGACTTTAATGGAAGTGGTGGAACACGTTTCAGCGCCTCAAAAAATATGGAAAAAAAAAACAAAAAAGATTTTGGCAGAAATAGCTGGAATTGCTATTTATACAATTTCCCCCAATTCATAATTATAATTTATATTGAAATCAAAATAATCATCCATTATCATATTACAACTACATCAACTATCATACATACTAAATCTAATTCACACTACAGGTAAAATGGTCTCAGAATTTGTACCATGAGCTCATTCTAGGCTTTTGTCATGACTTGGAGTTGTAAATTCCATGCACTTCTTTTAATAGGGAGCCTAGACAAAAAAAATATTAAGTAGTTAGCTCATTACAAATCTTGGCAGGTCGAATTTAGAATGACAGCAAAAAAGAAAGGAAAACATGCTAAATTACAAATCTGTAATCCATTAAGTTATGTAATGAGGAATACATCATTCTGTAGAGAAAATGGCAATCAAGTTAACCATATCAGAATCTCTTTGACATAAATATCAGAGGGATTCTGATAACTCTATTTTTACAGATATACGAAACAACTTGGAGTTTGTCTGAAAAGAGTGACTAATCAATCAATATGTTTCAAGCAAGATGGTACCTTCTTGTGCTGTACATAGCCGTCCAGGTGAGCTGAGTTGGGAAAATAGGTAGACCTGTTGCAGAACAACAATCTACACCTCTTATAAATCTGAAGTACTAACCATAAATGCACTATAAGACAGAGGCAAATGAAATACTCACCTTAATTTTGTTTATAAATGTGATTGCTTTTATAAATTTAACTGGTATTTTCCCCAGCCTCACTTCATACACATGAGGGAGAGTAATTTGATATCTTTTGGCAAAAAGGCATAAACCCAAAATCAGCTCTTTATGTCCTTTTCCTTGACTTTATCTATTTCACCATTTGTGTAAGTTCTACATGAAAAAAACTGCGAGCAGCACAAAGAAAACAACGAAAATCAATTAGCACATGCAGTGATGATTAAAAAGTGATGAAAATAGTATAAAACCTAACAAAAACTTCCAAACCTTTGAGATTTGAAATCGTTCATGACTTCAAGGAACTCTTCGTAGCTATCTCGTCTGTCCCGAAACATCTCTTTTACTGGTGTGAGATGCCAACTCAGAACATTACATCCTCCGCATTAAGCCCAAAAATGTCTTATTTTTACATATACTGCAAAATCCAAAACTTCATTCACCAAAGAAACGAATTCACATAAAAAAGAACTTCAATCTTCCTAGTAATAAAAATCAGCACAGCAGTGTCATATAAGTAGCCAATTAAGGCAACAAACAACAACTCCATACACATACAATATACAAAATCTCTCCTAAATCAGCAAAGCAACACATGGTATCTCAACATAAAAGGCAACAACATTCAATACATCAAAAAAAACACCACAAACTTACGGTTCAGCTGGAGCAGATATCGCAGGCCTTCGAAACGGAGGACTCACATACGCATCATCTCTATACTCCTAATATCTACTAACTATTATTCCTCAAAGAATCATCCTTTATTAACTGCAATCAGAACCATTCTCAAATTCATAGGATTTAATCTCTTATCTCTAGTAGCTAATGATTTTTCGCCATTCAAACAATTCCGAACTCACCATATAAACACTTTCACATATTCCTCAATATTCACCAATCTAAACTAACAAATAATGTACAACTAAAACATCACGCAAGTGTATTTAGATCACAACAAATATACCTCAGCGCAGATTTTGTTCAGAATGGAAACACATCCAATGGGATATAATCCTGTCAAAGTCTCAGCTCCAAGAGAATTGTATCAGTTCCATCTAAAACAGCATTTGCAACATCAGTTTAAAAGAGCTAAATTGAAATAATCATCCTACAACCTGCTAGTGCTTATCACCTTTAACTCAATACCCATCTTTCTTGCAAATCCCAGCAAAATTTCATATGAATTTCAAGCACATAAAAACTATCCCTAATTCAAAAAGGTAAATCACACAGAAACGATGAAAAATAAATGTAAACGTATTCAACACACCTGTGAGGGGCTGGGTGCAATGGAGATCAAAAGTTTTGGCCTGAAAGGGCCGATGGCGATAGCGAAGGTGATGGCGCCAATGGAGGGACGCATGTTGTTCAGCTGGGAGAAGTGGCGGCGGTCGTTGTCGGAGTGGGCAGAGATCCACGAAGGCAGAATCAATTGGCAACCGCCCCTCGACATTGGTAGAATCGGAGGCTCCAGATCGCTACGAAGGTTCGATTGGCTGCCTTCAGTGAACGATTCGGCGGGAATTGATCGCAGATTTGGGACTGAAAGGGATTTGATCGCGGGAAGAGAGGAAGAAGAAGAAGAAAGACGCTTCAATTTTTGCTTTTTGTTTTTATGCGATGGAGGATAAGAAGAAGAGGGTTTAGTGTAGGATGATGATTGAATGGTTGAGATGTGTTGATGAAAACAATTGACGGTTGAGATCAAAATTAAATAAATACATTAAAATTTGATATATTTATTGAATTTTATAATAAATCATTCTTTATTTGGATTCGGATAAATTTCATTATTTTCCATAAATCTATATTAATTTTATTACTTCAATTAGAATTACTTTATTGTATATTTTAATTTAATTTAGTTTATTCTTAGCTAGTATTCAAATAAGTCCAGTTTCATTAATATATATCAAGTCCATTTAAATTTGATTGAAATCAGTTCAATTAAACTAATTTAAAACTATTTATATCCAACTAAAGTAGAGTAAAACATGTAAAAATATGGATCGTGGTTTGTTTAAAACCAATAATTATATTAATCAAAAACTTTGGTTAGATAATAATTTTTGATAATTGCACTTATGCCCCTTAACTTTTTGGAAATATAAACAAGGAACTTAATATTTTTAATAAATTTCAATTTCACCCAAATTATTTGCTCTCTAATCTTTACGTGTATTATGTTATTTGATTTGTATGATTCATGCAAATGGAAGTGAAAAGAATTGAATTTATAGCCATCAATTGAACTTTTGATAAATACTAAATTGACCCCGATAATTTTTAAAACACTTTTAAACGGGATTATATGTAAATATAATAAGCAAGGGAGTATTTATAGACATTATATGATTGTAAGAAACACTAATAAGTACATATATAACTTCACAATTTAAGCTTTTCAATCACATTTTTGTGTTAATTTTCATTATGATCTACTATTGATGATTTGATCACTACTTATATAATCTTTAGATGTTTTGAAAATTGTCATAATATGTGGTGTAGTTATATCAAATGAAGTGTATATAAATTAGTCACAATTAGAGAAGAAATCATAACAACATAGTATATATGTTTAAGTAATGAGTTAATGTATAAGTAGTGAATGTTTTATTGAAACATCAACATTCCTACTATAGGTCCCCTCAAATGTGTGTTTTTTGTTACAAAAACTATATGAAAAGTTACTCACATACAATAAAATGAATGTTACTATCCAAAATTTTGATTATGTTGCTTAAATTGTGAAATTATTGCTAATTATGCTAAGTTCATACGTTTCAGCGGTAATAAACAACCGCTGAAATGATTTTACGGCTGACCAATGGGACGCTGCCACGTCATATTTCAATCATTTGAAGTACATGGAAAGTTGACACGTGTTAAACATGGACCCACCAATTGTTTCAGCACTAACTCGACCGCTGAAATATACATAGTGGCAGCTATATTATGTTGCTACTTAATGGTTGTTTCAACGCAACGAAAATGACCCGTTGAAATCATCATTGGGCTATAATAACATACGAATTGGGTTTTAAAAAAAGCCCATTCGAATAATTTTTTTTATTAAAAATATTTATTTTTGGGTAGGACCCATCGAAAATTCAACGTTTGACTGAGGCAAATGATCCAGTCATCAAAATGTTTCAGCGCAGAATTGAAGGAAGCGCTGAAACATCCCATTAAAATAATGTTTCTCGGTCAAAATAAAAAATTTCAACTTTGAATCTTTCAGTTGACCAAAGTCCACATTTTCCGACCGCTGAAATATTGTTTCAGCGTATCAATTTTTTCACTATTTGGACCGTATCAGCGGTTATTGCCAATAACCGCTGAAACGTTGGCGCTGAAACGCCAAATTTTCCTGGTAGTGATCGTAGCTCACATCATAGCATCAAACGTACGTACGTATATATACTTAGCCATTATATCAGGACGGTCCTAAAGATGAATACAGTAAACATCAATGCAGAAAAGAAAACACAAATACTTGGAACCAGGCCATGGTGCCAGAAAATTTATATCAATCCTTCTGCTTCATATTGAGTACAGAAGTTAGTGGATGCCTTGTAAATACCCCGCACAACCATCATATATATTAGAAGAACGAAAACAAATCAGAGTTTAACCATGAACTCATTACATTACAATAACATGTAAGATTTCTTTTCGCCCGCATAATAAGGTATATGTTGTTTCACCTCCAAGGATGGTTCTGTAACGATTTTCAAAGAAAAAATCAAACTAAACACGAGGTCTCCCTTATAATTAAACCTATTCTGAGAACAATCAAACCCATAACCATAAACCATCAGATCGGAATCCCCTACAAATACCCCCAAAAAAAGTAAATTAATTTGGATTCACGAACCTGGCGGTGATGAGCAACTGATGTCCAACTATACTTCACCCAACTCGTCTGGTAAGCGCGTAGATGAAAACTGCGAAGAAGAAACATAAGAACGGAAAAAGAATCTAGCACGGGGCTGTGTAAGAAGAAGAAGAAAATAAGATCGAAACTTTTAGAAAACTGGAGGACAAATACAAGTACAAACAAACGATGTCCTTTTACTTAAGGGTGAAAATTACGATAATACCCCTACGGATCCTTATACCAAAATTGGTTGACCATGAATCAAAGAATTTTTATTATATAGTGATCTAGGATGAATACTATTCATTATATATGCAAACCAATTTAAGTATGAGATCTTAGTTAAACTCAAAACAACGTTGTTTACGTCACGTTTCCATGTTTAAAAACATTACAATTAACTCATTGGATTGCGTTCCATGCCATTTCATGTAGTTTACACCTCGAATATGTCAATACGCAATACACGAGCAGTTCACACACATATACCAGCATTTCAGATTATCATTCTGATCGGACGAACAAAATCGACAAAATCAGGCAACTTCACAGATATCAACAAAATCAACAACGTCCAAAATCAGCAAAATCTGGACGACGCTTCGTCCTGGTCTTGGGCGCATCGATTCTGTTGATTAGGATTGCCGACGGAAATTCATGTTTTGATTCGATAGAATTTTCTAAAAAGGTATAATCTATGGATATGTGTATGTAAATACTATTCTTTCAGTTAAGTTACTAGAAACTTTTTAGAGATATCTCTAAATTAAAACCACATGCACGTAATTGGCACGGAAAAAAAAATCAAACTAATTATTTAAAACCCCCTACACTTTATGCTGATTTAATATATGTGCATTGTACGTGCATTGTATATTTGTGTGCTTGCATATTATTTTCATTTTAAAATATTGTGTACAAACACTAGTGCAAACACTATTAGAAACACCCACCTCTGGGAGCTATTTTTTCTGAGGCATAGAAGCTGTTTTTGTTTTTTTCTACACAGCTGCCTAAGTGAGTGGTGCTATGGAGAAAAATATTCTGAAGTGGTTTCTAAAACCGCTCCCTGATTTTGCTACTATTTTTATGTAGCAACACTTTCTAAAACCGCTTCCCGATTTTGCTACTGTTTTTATGTAGCAACACTTTGTAAAACCGCTCCATTATTTTAAAGCGGTAAAAGTACAATAGTTGCTTCACTAAAATAGGTGTAGGTTATTGTAGCTATTTCTTTGATATGTTGTAACCGTTGTTTTTTTTTTATAGCGGTTGAAGTTAAACTGCTACTTTATCAAAATGGGTGCAGTTTCTAGGAGCTATTTTTATGACAAGTAATAAACGCTGCAAATATTTGTTGTGTGTATTGCGCTTTGAAGTTGTTTTTGGTTTCAAAGCGGTTAATTTATAGGCGCTACAATAATATGGCAACACTTTTATTATATTGTTAAAACTGATACATTTTTATTTTATTTTTGCAAAAAAAAATCCGGAACTAATTACTACGACGAAATCGGCTAGAAATCCATTTTAAAACTAAGAAAATATCAAACTAGTGCATGAAATAAAAGATTGCGTTCTTAAATACGGAACAAAATTTTCAAGTATCCAATATTACAATTTAAACCAAGAGGATGGACAATCTTCATAATAGAGTATTATGAAGATAGCCACAATTTAAACAGAATTCTTAAACATAGCCTGAAAATAGTGATCTCCAAATACATTGATCGAACAATCCTCACAAAAGGCCATGAGTTGTTCCCGTGCATCAATAACTCCAACGTCAATTAATTCCTCCTAAAAAAATTACATATTTAGTTGGGTACAATCCAAAAAAAAATTTCACATGCAACCAACATGAACTATGTACCTGATTTTTTTCAACAGAAACACCATCAGACTCTCATCCTTGTGTGAAGGTGAAAAAAAAAAAATTTAAAGATAAGGATCATTGCTTTTATCAGAATAGATTAATTTTAAATGTTCACATTTTTACTACAAAAGTACCTCATCTGTAGAGATTTCAGAACCATCACTAGAGTCACTAGAATTAGGAGGTGACTCTTTTTGCTTATGCTTCTGTTCCACTTGGCGCTATAAAAACAAACATAAACATCATATGTAGAGTTTGACTTCAAAAGTAAATAAAGAATGGTATATATTGTGATTTTTGTTTCTACAAATGTACCTTGTCCCTAGAGTTTTCAGAACCATCACTTGAATCAGAAGATGAGTCTTTCATCTTACGCTTCATTTTCTCTTGCCGTTGGAAAAAAAATGAACAAGATTAGCTACAAAATAACTTCAAAGGGTTACTAGAATTTAAGTTTATTTAGATGTGATGTATAGTACCTCAATTTCAATCATGGCTATTAAGTTATTTGAATTTAAAACAAATATAAATAATCAAAATCTACCATGAACCTCTGTTTATCATCCCGCCACTCCAGTACTCTCCTCCGCCGCCGCCACCACCAGTACCACCTTGGCCGCCGCCGCCTTGCTCCTGCGCCTGCGCCTGCTGATCACGGTGTTCGAACTGCTCCGACATCGAAAGCGGCTTCAGATCCTCGTAATTGGGAAGAAATAGCTTAGCAGCTGTACCATAATTACCATTTTGGTCAGCATGATCAAAGCCATCAGGACAGAAGTTATTAAGCTTAGGCTTATTGCTGTAATCTTGCTGCATATGAAGCAGAGAGGGAGAGTACAAATTAGGCATATGAACGTGGCTGGAAGACGTGAAGACGAGGGTCTTGCAAAACCGTTTCACCCAAATTTATGCACCCAAAGTCTAATAAAAATCCATGAAAAATTTATCTTGTTACCGCCTACATTACCCAAAGATGGGAATATTTTTTAAAATAATTATCCCATCCGAACAGAATATCAATCTTCATAATATCCAATCTTAACAGAAAATATTCCAATCTATATATTTATTTCGTTCTTATATATAATAGCCTAATATATACAAATCCAAATTTATATACCTAATATGAACCTGATCGATAAGGGAGTGTATTCAATTGATATAGTTTACCTTTTATTCAACTACTTTATATTTAATACTAGATACGAGAATTGTTTCCAAAAATAATAATAGATACGAGAAAAATAATACTAAACTAATTAACTTGATTAGATTAAAATATAATGTTAAAAAATTATTAACATAATAATATAACTTTAAACTCTACTTCAATTCGGTTCCGAATTGTAATTGTAGAAAAATATTACATAATAGAAGATAAATAAGGATTGAAATTAGTCAAGGAATAAAATTCTGGACATTTATAATAAAAATTATAAATGGCATTAGGTGTAGTCTTGTAGATACATAGGGAATGAATAAGACCTATGCGCTAGTTATAAAAAATATTACTTTTTTTAGTTCATAACAAAAAAAAAATCTTTTAAATTATAAAAAATATTCCTAAATAGATAATGTAACAATAACATAATGTTAATAATTATTTTTTCATGTTTCTCACTAAAAATCATAATAATATAATAATTCAACAAACATATATAATAATGAAATAATAACATAATGCTCTCATGTTTGTCTTGAATAAATAGATTCATTATTATTTATATGTAATATGAATATGTTTAATGCTGAGGTATTCTTTTTAATAAAAGGGCGCAAAAAATTCTCCCAAACATTTATACATATAAATAAAATAATAATGTTTAAAAAACAATTAAAAGAATAAAGTTTAATTACATGTTCAGTGAGAACCGGACCCACTTTATATCCGCCTCTAGTTATTAGTCGATAGTTCATTTTGCATGTAGTAGAGACATATATCATATGGTACCAATCTCTACTACGGGTGCTTATTGAGTTGAGCAGCTCAAACCGACTCATTATAACCGACAATTGAGCAAAGATATCCTCAACTCGATAGACTAATCTACTCGTGAGCAGTTCGAACTAAAATCAAAACTCAACAATTGTTAGACCCTATACCATGAGCTTTTTCCTGATGAACTAAATCAAATTAAACTTGATTGTGTTAATTTGACTATAAACTATCAAAAACAAAGGTAATCCCTTACAAAACATATACTTCCTCTATTCCAATCAAAACTATTTAATTAACTTTCCAAAACAACTAAATCGACTTTGACTATAACCTATCAAAATCAAAGGAAAACCCTAACAAAACACATACTTCCTCTATTTCAATCAAAACTATTTATTTGACTTTCCAAAGCAATTGAGTCGAC
Organism: Cruciata laevipes; assembly: GCA_963678965.1. NCBI lineage: Eukaryota > Viridiplantae > Streptophyta > Magnoliopsida > Gentianales > Rubiaceae > Cruciata > Cruciata laevipes. The sequence goes on from OY787633.1 coordinate 19,151,821, forward strand.
TTTTCAACTTTTGACGAAAACCCTATGGGTGCTGAAAAAGTAATAACTAAAACAGTAATAACTTAAATGGAACAGAAAAACAATATATAACAATATATGAAACAAAAAATAACTACAGTCATGGGCGACCCAACCGTGAGGCAACTAATGTTCTTGCCTCAGGCCCCCAAAATATTGTAATTTTTGGGGCCCCAATTTCCTAAAATATAATACCAAATATTACAAATAAAAAAAAAATCTGAAAACTCATATTTATTTAGCGTCTTCGATTCTGTGACTTCTCTCGACTAAGGGTTTTTAAATCTTAAAAAAATTCGGCCAAACTCCGGTGCAGGTATGCAGCGATTGGGGGCCTCTGTATAATTAACTATGTTTTGAGTATATATGGGGGTCTTTTTTTTAGTTCGCTTCATGCCCCCGAAAATCCAGGACCGACACTCACTAGATTATGCATAATTTAGTGACAAGTTTTCAATAACATTAAGCATAATTTATTATCAATTTATTTAGATGGAGTCCATGTATGCTGGTGTCAATTTTTAATACATGTTTTTTACTTATGTAAGAAACCATTTAACTTTTAGTGTATTAAATTTATTAAAATTTTCTTTGACGTTAAAACTGAAGTTGGAGGATCGAATAGTAATAGAAATTATTGTAAAAAACTGATTTCCAAGGCATGAATAATATTGTTCAAAGTATGGGGATATCAGTTTAATTATTTTAAATGGTGTAATGCATCATTACCATTATATAAAGGGAAGTACTGTGAATATGAACTAATTTAAAGGTCTTTACTGATAAATCTTGTAGTGGAATTGGAAAACAAATAGCTGGAATGGAATGGAGTAGTCAAACTGATTTGAGAACATTCTGTAGAGTATGATTTTGAGGAAAAATGAACAAACATGAATTATGCACTTCACCGTGACATTTTAACTTTGAGTGATTCAAGTCTTTTAAGGACATCCAAATTTGCAAGGCTTGAGTGGGAAGAAAAATTCTACAGAAAAATCATCTCAGCTTTCGGAGATTGGGAAGAAATGCTAAAATATGAAAGAAACATAGACTGTTGACAAGGTTTGGGGAAAAGTGGTAGAAACTTAGTAGCTGTTTTAACAGGTTGTACAAAAATCGTTGCCAAAAATGGCTGGACGAAGATGCGGTTTTTTAAAAAACCGCTTCGCCAAATATTTTGATGTAACCCGGCAGCGGTTAAATACAAAACAGGTTCCAAAAAAATTAAAATTGGGCAACGATTTTTTACATAAGCGTAGCTACATAATAAAACAGCTGCAAAGTCTCTATTGAAGTAGCTGTTTTGTAAAACAGCTGCAAAAAAATGGTGCCTATGGTAGGTGTTTCTAATAGTGAAATCAGGGGTTTTAAGTCAGTTGTTTAAGGCTGTTCCTTGCAACCGCCGTCAATTACAAAGTTTTTCGAACTCGAAAGTCCATTTCGGATGGTTTAATCGAGCTGTAGGCCAAGAAAATGAAGGACGGTGGTTAGTCACTTAATTAACGGCGGTTTTTTATAAACCGTCGTAAATAAAAAGATATAAACGAACTCGAAATTCAAATATACCACAATACGATATCGAAAGACTACACAGATACAAGTCGATATCGAAATTAAAGTTTTGGATTTACAGGAACAAAGATCATATGATGTATACGATATCGAAGGTTGTAACATAAATATTCGATATCGCATTATATTGTTGAGTTTGTAGAAATAGTTAAGATGCGAAATCTTCTACTATGTTGTCTTTGTATGAACATATTTTCGAATTCGAAATGCTAGATTAATTTTTTCGAAATCGAATTCCAATGTCCTGATTAACCAAAAAATATACTTGTGGAAAACTTCCTGTATAAAGAAATACCATCAAATATAAAGAAACAAAAGTACATACAAATTCCAGAAAACAACAAAAGAAAATAACAAGAGTACGGAAAATGTCAAACAAGATTAATGGTACAAAGATAGTGAACATAAGAACAATGAGCATCTAAGCTCCTCGGAAAGAAGTATTCTCTTCCATTGGAGGCAGCATAATAAAGTTGTCCTCATCATCACTATCACCATCGCTAATCCAACCATAGCAAGGTTTCCTAATCTTCTTAGTTGGTGGTGAAGCTTTAGCTTTGACATCGACATTGTCAATATGTTTGACTTCCACAGTCGAGGCCGAACAAATCTTGCTTCCATCAGCGATTGGGGGCTGAGGCTTAGCAACCTTTTCAACCACAATGAACAAACGTAAATCAAAATCACTACAAAATTTCCGGTGAACACTATGATGAACATTTGGGTTTAAAATATTAGAAACTATTATTGTGCATCCAAAGTGGTATCTACTTCCAAGCACAAAGGTACCAAGTACTAGGTAAAAAAGTAATTCCAAAAACAATAATAGCATGAACTATTGAGAAAAAATAAATCAAAGTTTACATGAATCTATGAATGCATTACCTTGGCAGCATCCCTGTCAATCAAGGTGGGCAACACCACCACATCTCTTGCGGTATCCTTTTGAGCACAAGATTGGCTAGTATCCTTCGACATCTTGGAATTAGATGATGGGTTTGTGCTAAGGGATGTATTTGGGATTTTTTCGGCACAAATAGATTGAAAAAGTTGGGATAAGAATGTTGAGTTTAATAATCTCCGCCGGTTTATTTATATTAAACATATCATTTTCGAACTCGCAATGTCTATTTATATACGTTCGATATCGCATATGAGTTCGACCTTCTTGACAGGGACTAGGAGAATATTTTTTCGATATCGAAATCATAGTAAAAAGTTTTTCTATATCGAAAACAGTCTGCTTAGGGTATTGATCAAGTACTATCGATATCGAATGACCTAAGGGGCTAGAATTTAAAAACCTTCAATATCGAAAGTTTATCGGGTTTTAAAATTGGACGTCAACCCTCAAAACTTAGGTTATTTTCTTGTGTGGGTATTTTGTTCCAACACTTGATTTCGAATTTCAAACTCCAAAATCACATTCATACTAAAATTCATGGCCCAATGTTGGAATTCATAAAATTTCAAACAAAGTTCATACTATTACAAAACAACACAATGGGAGTAAAAGGAAATAATTCTAAAAACACATTGGAAACAAGAACGGCCAGAATATTAGATAAAGCATTCAAATTCAATTTTCTTCAGCTTCTGAAGACCATTTTGAACCTGTTGATTCTGAACAGGATTCTCAAGAAATGTCCCAGTACAAAAAACTTTCCATAGGGTACTCTGGTTCCGATGGATCCACAGTAACTCCAATGAAATGCTGTCTGCTAAGTCTGTTAATTTCTTCATTTGCTTCATGGGTCTCCCTAATTTCTTTCTCCGCCCTAATCAGCCCTTTCTCAACCGCACGGCGCATCAACTCTATTCTTTTCTGAAAATCATAAATTATTGCAACAAGTAAAACAACAAATCCATAATTAGATCTTTAAAACTATATATGATTAATATTGAATTCAATTTCAATATTATATAGGATTCTAATTATATACACATAATAAAATTGATTCATTTACAATTCATTAATAAATATGTATTACAAAATTCCAAACTTAGACACTTTCGATATCGAAAGACTGTTGCGATATCGTAATCATGTAAAACATCATCCACGATATCGTAATCATATAAAACATCATCCACGATAAAACTCATCCTTCTCTCATTTATGCGCATTCATTGCACTTGAAACACTAAAATACATCTCTACCCACCATTTTTTCCCTCCAATTTCCTTCAATAACAAGTATCCTTTCAACCCATCCCCCAAAGGTTGTTGTATTCCTTGGTTTTTTCTAACTATTTGGGAACAAGATTGGATGTTTTGTTCATCCATTTCTCCACATTTACACCATATAAGCTTTGGTGAGATCCAAAGGGATGTGTTAAACCCTTGGGCTTTCATTGAGAAGGTTGGTTAGTACACCCCAAACATCAAATTTCTACTAAGGGTGAGTATTTCAATAATTTCATAATTACCTAGGGTTTGAGTTTTATGCTTGCATTCTAGGGTTATGCTTTAATGTGTGTTGTGTTTGATATGACATCTTTAGTTTATCTTTACACTTACATAAGTTATACATCAATGGATATGCTACTTATTTGATGCATGAATGGGAGGATGAACTTTTTTTTAGGCATGACTACTAGTTGTGAACACTAAAATTGGTAATAGTTCTAAAGAAAGGTACTTATTATTGTAGGATTTTGCTATGACTAACAATAAATGTCAAAACGATAGTAAAGATGACCAACCAAACAAGAAATCTAAACAAACTAAAGGTAACACAAAGAGTGTAGTCAAAAGTGGAGGGGAGAAACTTAGTGGGAGCAAACTTGCACAAGAGCCCTGGGCGAACTTTCGATATCGTAAGTCTGTTCGTCTATTGACACAGGGCCCTGGGCGAGTATATATTTGATATTTACACATAATTTTGTTATATTTTCGATATCGAACGGTAAGTCTGTTGAATATATCATTTGCGATACCGAACAGTACTTGTTTCCATAAATTAATTTTGAAATTCTTAAATGAGTCTTCATATTTAGTACAAATTACAGATGACTATTAATATTTAACCCTATTAATTAAGATAAGTGTTTTTATGTATGAACACATTAATATATTTATTGACTATTAATAATATAAATTTAATCATTTTACTATAATGATTTTTTTTTAATTTTGGTACATGTTAATAATTATTATTACAAAAAGAATAGTGGTATTAGCCAGTGTAAATTCATATGTTATAAAAAAATAACATATCTAATTTATATCAGACAAATTCTTGGGTGAGGCAGCCTCACCCAAGATGCGGGACCAAGCAAATCTGATTATCATAAGTTTTGAGGCCAAATAATAAACTTTACATTTGCTTGAGGAACACAACCGGATGTTTGCATGTTGGCTTCAAACTCATGTTCAATGTGGAGTGCACTCCGAAACAGTTAAATGGTTATCTCGACGACCTCTCGGGACTGTCCAATCGTTTGGTGGATATGATATAAATGGATATACTTTTGGCACGAAAGAGATGGATGATAATGGTGTGAGTCAAAATAGCGGGGTATCAAATGTGTTGGAGTCACTTAAAGATGGAGATTTGGAGAAACTGTGTTCTTTGGCACTATAACCGATATTTGGGAACTTGATTGTGTGAAGTTGCACATAGCCGTTTTTAAATGCCAATGGGTGGATGAAATGCGTGGGATGAGGCGTGAAGGTTTAGGATTGACTCTCGTTGATCGGGCTCGTCTAGGTTCGAAAGATGATCCCATTATTTTGGCCGTCCAAGCCGATCATGTGTTTTATGTTAGAGATCCAGTTGATCCTCGATGGGAAGTTGTTATTGACGGCAAAAAATTATTTGTCGAAGACGAAATTGATTTGGGTGATATCGTGGACTAGGAAGATGACGAGGTAGAAAATCTTTTGGAAGATGAAGCGAGTTTGAGACGCTATATGGCCCGCGTTGATCATGATGAGGAAATTTGGGTTACTAATACCGGTAAGGTAAGTAAGAGGAAGAGAAAGAAGGCTAGTAAAAAGAAGTAGGTATAAACCCATTGTAATAGATTTAGTGCAAGAATTATCTTTCGAATTCGAAAACCCCTCCAAATGTTAATGTGATATCTCTTTGTTTGTTATGAATAGATTCGATATATAATAAGTATTTTTATGCTGCGATGAAACTATACTCGATATCGAAAGTATGTGTCGTTTTTCATTTCGATATCGAAGGATGAGTCGGTTGGATCCCTGTGACACACGACGATCTCTATTTCAATATCGTATAAACAATGACATATATTTGTGATATCGAATGGTGGTTTGCTTTGTCCTTTCGAGTTCGAATTATCTTTCTGGTAAATTTTTTTTAATAAGTTATAACAAATTGAGAGTACATATCTGGTGATAGATGTTAAACAGTTGTTTTTTTTTTGTAACATACATATTTGGTGGTGGATATATATAGGGCTTCATATATGTATATACCATAATTAACTCCATTATATAGTAAATGTATCCAAAATCAACTCAATTTAATTTATTCACATACCATTTCGAATAAAATCAAATTTGAAAAAATGTAAATATAAGTTCGGGTCAAATTAATAACAAAATCATATTCATATTCAAATTCATGGTCCAATGTTGGAATTCATAAAACTTCAAATCAAAGTTCATACTATTACAAAACAACACAATTGGAGTAAAAGGAAATAATTCTAAAAACACATTGGAAACAAGAACGGCCAGAATATTAGATCAAGCATTCAAATTCAATCTTCTTCAGCTTCTGAAGACCATTCTGAACCTGTTGATTCTGAACAGGATTCTCAAGAAATGTCCCAGTACAAAAAACTTTCCATAGGGTACTCTGGTTCCGATGGATCCACAGTAACTCCAATGAAATGCTTTCTGCTAAGTCTGTTAATTTCTTCATTTGCTTCATGGGTCTCCCTAATTTCTTTCTCCGCCCTAATCAGCCCTTTCTCAACCGCACGGCGCATCAACTCTATTCTTTTCTGAAAATCATAAATTATTGCAACAAGTAAAACAACAAATACATAATTAGATCTTTAAAACTATATATGATTAATATTGAATTCAATTTCATAAAAGAATAATTGAGAGGATAACTTACTACACCACGAGTGTATTCTTTGTCAAACTCCTTTTGTGATTCTAAGATTATGTATGAATCATCCCACAGAATGTTGGCTGCCCCCAACCGAGGAAACATATATTCAAATTGAGTCTTCAAGAAGTCCAGCTTGCGGCGTTGCTCAGGTTCAACAACGTCTTCACATTCTACATATTTCATACAACATTCAAATTAGTGATAATGAAGTGTGTAACCAAAAAATGTAAAATCATTGAGGATCCAACACTATGTTGAGTATTAATTAATACCTCTCATCCTATCAGTCCTCAACTTTGCAATCCTTGCTTCCATTGCTATCTTTCTTTTTTCAGCTGGGGACATATTGGTACTGCCCACCATAATATGAAAAAAAAAAAAAAACCAATTTTGGTGGAGGAAGAAGGAAGAAAACAAAAGGCTTGGATGAAAATGATGCTTGTGATCACCTAAAATAGACTTCCCAAGATAGTTGTGGTCCCCATGTGATTAATTGGACAGAGAAAACAAGAAGTTAGGCATGAGATATTTTAAGTCTGTTCGTCTACTTACACAGGTCTACCAGACTTTCGATCGATATCGACAGATTATAATAAAGACTATTCGATATCGTAAGTCTGTTCGTCTATTGACACAGGGCCCTGGGCGAGTATATGTTCGATATCGATACATAATATTGTTATACTTTCGATATCGAACGGTAAGTCTGTTGAATATATATCATTTGCGATATCGAACAATACTTGTTTCCATAAATTAAGTTTGAAATTATTAAATGAGTCTTCATATTTTGCACAAATTACAGATGACTATTAATATTTAACCCTATTAATTAAGACTAAGTGTTTTTATGTATGAACACATTAATATATTTATTGACTACTAAATAATATAAATTTAATCATTTTACTCTAATTAAATGGTTTCTTATTTGGTACATGTTAATAATTATTATCACAAAAAGAATAGTGGTATTAGCCAGTGTAAATTCATATGTTATAAAAAAATAACAAATCTAATTTATATCATATCTGTTAACCAACAATATAACACACACTAATTCACAATACAGTAGTAGTCAATCTATATACTTCCAACCAATCAACTATATATATGACCTCATTAACCTTTTCAATACTTTAAATCATACTGTTATCCGATTATAAGACACAAGGCAGTACAATCAAAATTCTCATTATCTCAATTTATCTCAAATTACACAATCCTATTAAATAATTCTTTTTCTAACCGTAATTATTAAGGTTTATCTCAATTTATCTTATATTATAATAATAAAATTTGGTTATAAATTCATCACACATACAATTTAAACTCTAATTATATACACATAATAAAATTGATTCATTTACAATTCATTAATAAATATGTATTACAAAATTCCAAACTTAGACACTTTCGATATCGAAAGACTTTTGCGATATCGTAATCATGTAAAACATCATCCACGATATCGCAAAGATATTGTCTAAGTGTCTAAGTGTAGTCTAAACAAACTAAAGATAACACAAAGAGTGTAGTCAAAAGTGGAGGGGAGAAACTTAGTGGGAGCAAACTTGCACAAGAGCATTGTCGGATTTTGCAAAGGCGTAGGAAGAATGAAATGCCAATAAAGTGAAACAAAAAAGTGCAAATGCCAATAAACTCCATCACACTATGAGTAGGTCGGGGTATGTAGGGGTGGGGGAAAAGATTTCTAAGGAGAAGTGCATATTGGAAACGAAAACATTAGTTGATGGGGGAATGACCGAAGAAGAGGATTCCCGGGGCGGCTATTCCCGAGGGGGAGACGCATCGGCGGGGCAGGGTGATGACTGGAACCGGGCCTATGTGCATGTGCCCAGGGTGGAACCTCGCGTGGCGGCAAGGAACAGGTTATATTATTGGTGGAAATCAGAACAGAGGGTGACACAAAACCTAAACCATTTAGGTTTTAGGATATGTGTTTTCTAAGGAAAGACTTTATGGACATCATTAAGCTCAGCTGGTCCCAACCCCTCACAGAAAAGGGACAATTGGACTTTGCTCTCAAACTTAAGAGACTTAAGACAGCCATAAAAAGCTGGAATAAAGACAAGTTTGGGAATATTCAAGATAATGTCTATAAAGCAGAAGAGGTTGTACAAACCCTTGAAATTCAGTATGATAGAACCCATGACCCCCATGATAGAACCCTATTATACAAAGCCCTAGCTGACCTGAAGAGAAGTCTCCTAGAAGAACACACTTTTTGGAAACAAAAATCTAGGTCAAGATGGTTAAAAGATGGAGACTGCAACACAGAGTGATACGAATATCTAGAGGTTATTCTTCTATGTTATTTCCTGTTGATGCTACCAAAATCCGTCCGTTTCCCGGGTCTCGATGCTGTCCGGGTCTCCTTCTTAGTCATCCCGCTACAATCCTGCAAAACAATCCCCGGGAGGCGTCCCGGGGAAGAAGCTCCAGCGTGATGATGAGATGGGGATAGCGGAGAAGGAAAACGTACGGAAGGTACTCTCAATATAAAGTAGAGAGATATAAGTCACATATCTTGCTCACTGTTTGAGACTAGTATTTATAGCCGAGCTTGCCTGCTTGAGATAAGGTTCAGGACCACTTCCCTTTGTCCCCGTCCGTCCTTCTTTCTTGTCCGGACGTGCCCCCTAGCGGGAAAGGCACCGCCCTTTTGGTGCTGGGCCGTGGACCCTCTTCCCAGCTCCGTAGGCCTTTGGGCCGGTAATATCACTAGCCCCCCAGACCAGTCACCCGGGTTTCCGTAACGCGGGGAACTGGTCTCATAAGCTCCTCCTTCTGACGCTACTTTTGGTAGGGCCCATCCGTGTTAAAATTGATTTCTGTCGACGCCGCCTTTTCCCCTTCTGCATTAATCAGTACCTCATTTACCGTGTCATGATTACTTTTCCTTCTTTTGAGGTGGCGCTTCCTATTCACCTGCCTATATAAGGACCCAAGCCCCTTCTCACTAAACTTCTCTCTCCACAAAACTTCCCTGAAACTCTGCTCTTTTGATCAAGTAAGCTCTCGCTCTCTCCCTCTCCTTCTCCTCCAATCATAAACTCTCCAATTCTTTCCAACTCTTCCTCAGACACTGAGAGAGCTCAAAATCTGTTTGAGGTCCAATCCCGGGCCGCTGATAACCTTATACTCTCCCCAATCTCCTCTCCGGACACCTATTCCGAGGCTTTCAGCTCGCCCCGGGAACTACACATCCCGGGTGAGTCGAACTTGGATGAGGCGGGTTCGCACCCGTCCGGGAATCCCGACTTCCCTCTGGATGATCGGGATGAGGACGTGTTTGGCGGAGAAATTGGTGATGGTGTTCCCCGGGGGCCTACTCACGGCTTGGGTCTCAAGTTTTTCGATGTCCCCGGGGATTCCCCTTCGTTAGATAGGGATGTTTTAGATTTGGCCAAGCGCTCTTTTATCCCTCTTCATTTAAACGCCTGTCTTTCTAAACTTCCCCCGGGAGTCTCAGAGCGGGGGGTTACGTGCATCCCGCGGATCCATTTTCAATACGGGCTTAGCCTGCCCTTCCCCCCTCTCTTTCTTGATATCCTCCAATTTTATAACGTAGCCCCGGCCCAACTACACCCTAACGGGGTCGTCCTTATTCTGGCTTTCTTACTTAATTGTGCCCGGTGTGCCGTTTCTCCTTCCCTCTTACTCTTCCGCTCCTTCTACGCTTTACGGAAGGCACACGCGTCCTTCCCGGGAGTCTTCTCTTTTACTGTTCGATCCGGGATAAAGGACTTCATCCTTTCCAAACCCAAATACGCCAAAGGATACCCTTCAAAGGGTTTCTTCCTATGCGATGCCCGGGCTTATCCTATGCCTACTTGGAACGACTCCCTTGTTCCTGAGGAGAAGAAGCCTCTTTCCAATCTCCCGGCGACCATTGCCAGCGACCATAACTTCCTCCGCCTCACTCCCCTCGATATGGATTCCTTCTAAAAGAACGGGAACGCAGGCTATTTCTGGCCTCGCGGGATCTATCACCGCGACCTCTTCACGCTCCCGCGCATCTCCGCGGTGTGGCCAGATGGAGGTGCCTATTATGGCTTTATGTTTTGTCAAGATTTTTTTTTTATCTCGTGGTCTAACTTCATTGTTTGTTTGGTTTCAGTACAACCTTCCTTGTACGCAGACGTCATGGCCCTTACCGATAAGTCTTCTGGGGGTGATGCTCAAGCGAGGGACGCTCACCCGGATCAACAGACCCCTTCTACACCACAAGTGGCCTCCCAACCTGGGCCACCTCCCATCGAGAATCCTGCTCTTGTCCCTCAGAAGCCCCGTGCGCCGCCCAAATCTCGCCAGCAGACATCCTCCGGGCCTTCTTCTGAGGCCCGTGCTACGCCCGGCTCGTCGCCTACACCCGGGCGTCGATCCTTTATCCAACATCCTACTTACAGCGGTGGGGCAAGCTCGAGGTTCAAACGGCCGCCTCCTGGCGAGCTATCCGGGTCGCCCCCTTCCTCTCGTCAAAGGACCCAGGACTTCCCTCCTCCTCCTCCTCCGCGGGCTGCTGCTTCCGAAACTATCCCGGAGGAGAAAGAAAAGGTAACTACTATTCTAGATTTGTCTTTTATCTAAGTTTTTTTTTAAAAATAATTCCTCAGGTTTCCTTACTTTCTTGCCTCTTCTTTGTTGTGCAGAGCATTGCCTTTGCCGAATCCGTCCTGGCGGACTCTCAGTTCGCCGAGACACTGAACAGAACCTACTCCAAATATAGCGCGGGGCTGTTTGCCAAGATGGAGAAGGAACTCCGCGAAACCAGGGAAAAACTGACCGGGCAAGATGGCCTCGCGGACCAGCTAGAAGAGACCAAAAGAAAGCTGGCTGATAAAGAGAAGAGGCTCGTTGACAAAGAGAAGAAGTTGGCGGAGGTGGAAAAGAAGTACTCCGCCCTGAAGAAAGACAAGAAAGACTCCCAGTTGGAGGCCTTTGATGCTATAAACCGGAAGCTTCTCCGCTCAGTGGAGTTTGATCAGAAGCTCGAGGGGATAGCTGCTGCGGCGAGTGCTGAGGCTTGCCATGAGACGTATCGCAGCCTGCGAGGCTGGCTTCCCGGGCCTGCTCGTCTTGACGCCCAGGCGTCTTATTACCGTCCTAAGGCGGCTGACTTGCTGAACCATCGATGGCGATCCCTCCAGGAGTCTGACCTGAAGAGCCTTGTCCCTCATCTGTGGCAATCGCTAGAGATATCTTCCCGGGTCCCTTATGCCTCGGAGATCAAGAAGGTGAAGCTCCCGGAAGTTGGCGAAGCTTCTTTTCCCGATCCTGGCCCGGAGGACTTTAATGCTTATTCAGTTGTCCCGGAGACCCCCCACTGGTCTGACAACTATCACGAGTACTGCGCGGTCCCTGACAATTTTGGGTACCAAGCTGTCTATGAGGAAAGGGAGGAGAGGTACGTTGTGGGGCTTGCCGCGGGACAAGATGATTTGCTGTATCAATCCCGGAAGTCCACCCGGAAAGCCGGATTCCCCAAGCGTCCTGAAGATGAGCCTAAGGTGGATGCTCCCGCTTATGGCGGCCCCAACTGGTCTGCTGAAGATATAGCTGAGCTAGAGAGGAGATGGGAGAAGGCCCATGCTAACCCGGGGGGAAGGGACTCTGCTGATGACAACGTACTGCCCTAGACTCTGGTCTATGCTTTCTTTTGTAGTTTTTAATTTTTTGTAATCTTCCTCCCCGGGAGGCTCATGTAGAACTTGGCCTTAGTGCCTATTTTGATTAATAAAGAGTTCTACTTCTTAATGATATTGCCATCTTTTGTAGCCTGAGCTCCCCCTAGAGGAGATTCTCCCGCGTGGGCCCATGCCTTATGTTTTTCCTCACCCCAGTAGTTCTTCTGGTACCTACTTCTCTCTCCCCCGCACTGGATGCCTCCAATGCTCATTTCTTCAGAGAAAGCTGGCTCACTGGAGGTTTGGAGGCGATCAAGCTAACCGGGCATTAGCTGAGGCGGGGCTGGATTGCTTCCTTCAGGAGTTTAGATCGATCCAGGTGCTGGTGTCATTTCTTAAGGCAGTTGAGGCCAAGTTCAGGTCGTTGAACCAGTGCTTCGACCTTGCTTCCGATCATATGCGGGAAGACCCGAATTCTCACCAGACCATAGCTGAGCTGCAAGCCCTTCACGACGACTCCCAGCATCGTACTACCAAGGAGCTAGGCATGGTGTGGGGTGAACTTGAGCGAGCGCAGGAAAAGCTTAAGAAATTGGAGACTCGTTCCGCTCAGAACAGGCTTCTCTGCGACTTTGAGAAGGAGAATCGGTCTCTCACTCATAGGAATAGGGTACTCCAAGATGCATTGCTGGTTACCCGGCTATCCTACCACCTTTTGGGTCTCAAAAATGGCTTAGTTGGGGTGTCTCCTCTTACTGATATTCCAGCCGGGGTTCGCAGAACGATTGAACGTATGCAGGCTAACCCGAAGAAGTTTGGTGAGGGAGCTCCCAGTCATAAGGCCTATCTGGACGTCATGGAGTGGCATAATAAAATAGCCGTGGGAGAAGCTGAGCCCTACCCCTCCAGCCTTCGTCGAGTTCCTGCCCGGGTGGAGGTGGATGTGGCGTACGAAAGATACGAAGATATGTCCGTGTCTATTGACCCGGAAGAAGTAGCACGCCGGATAAGACGCGTCCGGGAGATTGCTGATTCTGGAGTTACCACAAAGGGTGTCAAGACCGCTGAGGGCACCCGCATCAGTCGGAAGGAGAAGGGTAAAAGTGTAGCAGACTTGTTTCCTAAGTACAAGTTTGTTACATCAGCCGGGGTAAGGAGGATGCGCCTGGCAGAACCGCTTCCCGAAGGATCCGTGGTTGTTCCTATTCCCGAATTGAACGAGGAAGACGCCGCGCAATTGGAAGAGGAACTTGCATGGAATCAAGTTCCGGATGCCCGCTTTGCCGAAGACCTCTTGTCTTCTCAATTCTTCGGAGGGGGTTTCCGCCCGGGTAACCCTGAGGGTGCTTCCGGATCAGGCCCCAAGTGGGTATAGTAGCAAATAGATAGAAAAATTTGTATGTAAGATACTTTGTAACATATCAGCATGTGTGCTTTGAAATTTTATGAATCAATGAATTAAAGTTTTTCGAAAATCCTTTCTCATTAACTCTGTAAACATTACATTCTTTTGGTCCCCGGGCTTCATTCAAGTCCCGGATCCAATCTAGCGGGGTACCCAAATAGGAGCTACCCATGGGTCCCTTTTTCAATCATTCCTCTCTAAACCCGTGACGAGGCCAAACGCCGGGGTTATCCCTCCGAGCATATTCATGCTTATGGGAGGAGACATATCCATGCCTGGCATATCCATGCCCTAGTAGCTAGGGTTCACCACGGGGTACTCTACTTCCCGTAGAACCTTCTTAGGTTAGCCACATTCCATCTCCTAGGAATTTCCTTCCCCTGCTCGTTCTCCAGCACGTAGCTTCCTCCCGGGTGTGTTTCCTTCACCTTGTATGGTCATTCCCAATTGGGTGCGAGCTTCCCCTCCGGGGCTTGTCGGCTCTTGTCATTTCTCCTCATCACCCAGTCTCCGGGGGCGAAAACCTCTTTCCGCACCCTTCTGTCATGGTACCTCTTTACTCGCTCCTTCACCTTGGCTTCCTGGAGTGCTGCATTCTCTCGCTTTTCTTCCAGGAGATCCAAGTCAAGGCGCCGTCCAGCGTCTTCTTCTTCCGGGCGTTGGTGCTGAGTCCGAGGGCTAGGGATCCCAATATCCACGGGTATCACTGCCTCCGACCCCTATACCAAGCAATATGGGGATTCCCCGGTGGCTGAGCTTTCTGTAGTCCGGTGGGCCCAGAGAACGCTGGGCAACTCCCAAATCCAATTTCCCCGCGCGCCTTCCAAGCGGGTTTTTAACCCTTTGATGATAGTGCGGTTGGTGACTTCCACTTGCCCGTTCGCTTGGGGATGGTACACAGATGTCAACCTCTGCTCTATGCCATATTTGATACACCAGGATTTGAAAGGATCGTTTTCAAACTGCGCCCCATTGTCTGTGACTATGATCTTTGGGATACCGAATCGACAAATGATGTTCTTCCAGCAAAACTTAACACAAGTTAGTCTCCGTATGTTGGTGAGTGGTTCTGCCTCCACCCATTTGCTGAAGTAGTCAATCGCCACAATCACGTACTTAGCTCCTCCCGGGGCAGTCGGGAAAGGTCCCACCAAGTCAATTCCCCACCTGCTGAAAGGCCAGGCTCCCGTGAGATTAACTCCTCCCGAGGCACATGAATTAGCGGGGCGAATGTTTGGCATGCCAAGCACTTCTGAACATGCTCTCCCGCATCTTTGAACAACGTCGGCCAGTAATACCCCAGCCTTAAGATCTTCCTAGCCATTGTGCGAGCTCCCTGGTGACTCCCGTTAGATCCTTCATGCACCTCCTGGATGAGGTGTTGGTCCTCTGTCCTTTCTACACACTTAAGCAAAGGCTGGAGATATCCCCTCTTATACAACTCCCCTCCCTGGATCACATACTTAGGCGCTTTAACTCTCAGCTTCCGGGCCTGAACCCTATCCTCCGGGGTGATTCCTTCCTCTAGGTATGCCCGCATAGGAATGATCCAGGATTCTTCCTCATTTACTACCATCACTTGGTCATTTTCCTGGTAGCTCCTCCTTCCTAGTACTTCCATGTACAACTTTTGGTTAGGCTCAGGCTTTAATTCCGAGGAAGCCAACTTGCTCAAAGCATCTGCTTTACTATTTTCCTCCCGGGGAACTTGGACCAGGTTGAAGGTTTCGAACCCGGCTGCCAGCGGTTTTACCGTTTCCAAGTATTTCTGCAGGCTCCTCTCCCGGGCTTCATATTCTCCTTTGACCTGTTGTACCACAATCTGAGAGTCGCTGTATGATGTGAGAGCTTTGATGTCCATCTCCTTTGCCAATCTTAATCCTGCGATCAAGGCTTCGTACTCGGCTTCATTGTTGGTTGTTTTAAAAGTGAATTGGACCGCATAGGGGTATTCCTTCCCTTCCGGGCTAATCAACAAGACTCCCGCTCCGCTGCCTCCCGAGTGTGCTGATCCATCTACATATAACCTCCAAGCCGGGACTATTTCAGCCTCGGTCGTCTCCTGCTCTTCTTGTATCCTTGCTTCTGATTCCACCAGAAAGTCTGCTAAAGCCTGCCCCTTGATAGCCCTCCTTGGCTCATACCGAATTTCATATTCTCCCAACTCTATAGCCCATTTCATCATTCTCCCTGATGCCTCCGGCTTGAACATGACCTGTTTGAGCGGGTAATTGGTGAGGACCATTATTGAATGGCCCTGGAAGTAGGGTTTAAGCCTCCTTGGGACCCCGTCTAGGTAAAATGCGGACAAACGGTGCGCCTATCACAAGTCTTATGGACACTCGACAGAGGGGTGTAGAGGGCTGAGGAATGAGATAGAAAAGTTGATAGAGCGGGGGCAGCTGAGAGATTGCGTGGTGACAGAAGCAAAGAAGGAGAATCCCCGGGACCAGCCTCAGGAGCAACCCCGGAGAAGGTGGAGGCCTAACCCCGGGAGAGGAAACGGGAGAGCCCAAGGCAACCAAGGCAACAGGGCCCCGGGGAGGCCCGCCATAGCCGCCGTACCGGTCCAGGCAGTAGAGCCAGCCCCAGTACCAAACAGAATGATCAACGTGATAAGCGGAGACGTCGGAGAAGCATGCTAGTCAGTTTCCGCTATCCGGTCCCGGACGCGATATTTTCCTCCCGGGGAACTTGGACCAGGTTGAAGGTTTCGAACCCGGCTGCCAGCGGTTTTACCGTTTCCAAGTATTTCTGCAGGCTCCTCTCCCGGGCTTCATATTCTCCTTTGACCTGTTGTACCACAATCTGAGAGTCGCTGTATGCCGTGAGAGCTTTGATGTCCATCTCCTTTGCTAGTCTTAATCCTGCGATCAAGGCTTCGTACTCGGCTTCATTGTTGGTTGTGTTGAAAGTGACTTGGACCGCATATGGGTATTCCTTCCCTTCCGGGCTAATCAACAAGACTCCCGCTCCGCTGCCTCCCGAGTGTGCCGATCCATCTACATATAACCTCCAAGCCGGGACTATTTCAGCCTCGGTCGTCTCCTGCTCTTCCTGTATCCTTGCTTCTGATTCCACCAGAAAGTCTGCTAAAGCCTGCCCCTTGATAGCCCTCCTTGGATCATACCGAATTTCATATTCTCCCAACTCTATAGCCCATTTCATCATTCTCCCTGATGCCTCCGGCTTGAACATGACCTGTTTGAGCGGGTAATTGGTGAGGACCATTATTGAATGGCCCTGGAAGTAGGGTTTAAGCCTCTTTGGGACTCCGTCTAGGTAAAATGCGGACAAATGGTGCTCCTATCACAAGTCTTATGGACACTCGACAGAGGGGTGCAGAGGGCTAAGGAATGAGATAGAAAAGTTGATAGAGCGGGGGCAGCTGAGAGATTGCGTGGCGACAGAAGCAAAGAAGGAGAATCCCCGGGACCAGCCTTAGGAGCAACCCCGTAGAAGGTGGAGGGCTAACCCTGGGAGAGGAAACAGGAGGGCCCAAGGCAACCAAGGCAACAGGGCCCCGGGGAGGCCCGCCATAGCCGCTGTACCGGTCCAGGCAGTAGAGCCAGCCCCAGTACCAAACAGAATGATCAACGTGATAAGCGGAGACGTCGGAGAAGCATGCTAGTCAGTTTCCGCTATCCGGTCCCGGACGCGATATTTTCCTCCCGGGGAACTTGGACCAGGTTGAAGGTTTCGAACCCGGCTGCCAGCGGTTTTACCGTTTCCAAGTATTTCTGCAGGCTCCTCTCCCGGGCTTCATATTCTCCTTTGACCTGTTGTACCACAATCTGAGAGTCGCTGTATGCTGTGAGAGCTTTGATGTCCATCTCCTTTGCTAGTCTTAATCCTGCGATTAAGGCTTCGTACTCGGCTTCATTGTTGGTTGTGTTGAAAGTGACTTGGACCGCATATGGGTATTCCTTCCCTTCCGGGCTAATCAACAAGACTCCCGCTCCGCTGCCTCCCGAGTGTGCTGATCCATCTACATATAACCTCCAAGCCGGGACTATTTCAGCCTCGGTCGTCTCCTGCTCTTCCTGTATCATTGCTTCTGATTCCACCAGAAAGTCTGCTAAAGCCTGCCCCTTGATAGCCCTCCTTGGATCATACCGAATTTCATATTCTCCCAACTCTATAGCCCATTTCATCATTCTCCCTGATGCCTCCGGCTTGAACATGACCTGTTTGATCGGGTAATTGGTGAGGACCATTATTGAATGGCCCTGGAAGTAGGGTTTAAGCCTCTTTGGGACTCCGTCTAGGTAAAATGCGGACAAATGGTGCTCCTATCACAAGTCTTATGGACACTCGACAGAGGGGTGCAGAGGGCTAAGGAATGAGATAGAAAAGTTGATAGAGCGGGGGCAGCTGAGAGATTGCGTGGCGACAGAAGCAAAGAAGGAGAATCCCCGGGACCAGCCTTAGGAGCAACCCCGGAGAAGGTGGAGGGCTAACCCCGGGAGAGGAAACGGGAGAGCCCAAGGCAACCAAGGCAACAGGGCCCCGGGGAGGCCCGCCATAGCCGCCGTACCGGTCCAGGCAATAGAGCCAGCCCCAGTACCAAACAGAATGATCAACGTGATAAGCGGAGACGTCGGAGAAGCATGCTAGTCAGTTTCCGCTATCCGGTCCCGGACGCGATGTTTTCCTCCCGGGGAACTTGGACCAGGTTGAAGGTTTCGAACCCGGCTGCCAGCGGTTTTACCGTTTCCAAGTATTTCTGCAGGCTCCTCTCCCGGGCTTCATATTCTCCTTTCACCTGCTGTACCACAATCTGAGAGTCGCTGTATGCCGTGAGAGCTTTGAAGTCCATCTCCTTTGCCAATCTTAATCCTGCGATCAAGGCTTCGTACTCGGCTTCATTGTTGGTTGTTTTGAAAGTGAATTGGACCGCATAGGGGTATTCCTTCCCTTCCGGGCTAATCAAAAAGACTCCCGCTCCGCTGCCTCCCGAGTGTGCCGATCCATCTACATATAACCTCCAAGCCGGGACTATTTCAGCCTCGGTCGTCTCCTGCTCTTCCTGTATCCTTGCTTCTGATTCCACCAGAAAGTCTGCTAAAGCCTGCCCCTTGATAGCCCTCCTTGGCTCATACCGAATTTCATATTCTCCCAACTCTATAGCCCATTTCATCATTCTCCCTGATGCCTCCGGCTTGAACATGACCAGTTTGAGCGGGTAATTGGTGAGGACCATTATTGAATGGCCCTGGAAGTAGGGTTTAAGCCTCTTTGGGACTCCGTCTAGGTAAAATGCGGACAAATGGTGCTCATATCACAAGTCTTATGGACACTCGACAGAGGGGTGTAGAGGGCTAAGGAATGAGATAGAAAAGTTGATAGAGCGGGGGCAGCTGAGAGATTGCGTGGCGACAGAAGCAAAGAATGAGAATCCCCGGGACCAGCCTTAGGAGCAACCCCGGAGAAGGTGGAGGGCTAACCCCGGGAGAGGAAACGGGAGAGCCCAAGGCAACCAAGGCAACAGGGCCCCGGGGAGGCCCGCCTTAGCCGCCGTACCGGTCCAGGCAATAGAGCCAGCCCCAGTACCAAACAGAATGATCAACGTGATAAGCGGAGACGTCGGAGAAGCATGCTAGTCAGTTTCCGCTATCCGGTCCCGGACGCGATGTTTTCCTCCCGGGGAACTTGGACCAGGTTGAAGGTTTCGAACCCGGCTGCCAGCGGTTTTACCGTTTCCAAGTATTTCTGCAGGCTCCTCTCCCGGGCTTCATATTCTCCTTTCACCTGCTGTACCACAATCTGAGAGTCGCTGTATGCCGTGAGAGCTTTGAAGTCCATCTCCTTTGCCAATCTTAATCCTGCGATCAAGGCTTCGTACTCGGCTTCATTGTTGGTTGTTTTGAAAGTGAATTGGACCGCATAGGGGTATTCCTTCCCTTCCGGGCTAATCAAAAAGACTCCCGCTCCGCTGCCCGCCGAGTGTGCCGATCCATCTACATATAACCTCCAAGCCGGGACTATTTCAGCCTCGGTCGTCTCCTGCTCTTCCTGTATCCTTGCTTCTGATTCCACCAGAAAGTCTGCTAAAGCCTGCCCCTTGATAGCCCTCCTTGGCTCATACCGAATTTCATATTCTCCCAACTCTATAGCCCATTTCATCATTCTCCCTGATGCCTCCGGCTTGAACATGACCTGTTTGAGCGGGTAATTGGTGAGGACCATTATTGAATGGCCCTGGAAGTAGGGTTTAAGCCTCCTTGGACCCCGTCTAGGTAAAATGCGGACAAATGGTGCTCCTATCACAAGTCTTATGGACACTCGACGGAGGGGTGTAGAGGGCTGAGGAATGAGATAGAAAAGTTGATAGAGCGGGGGTGATAGACCCTAGATATATTCTTATTTTGTAGCATTTGAGAGCTGTTTTAGATAGCATTTTGTGTATTTATATTAGACTTTTAGACCGAATCATTCATAGTGGTTTGAAATTGAAGACGTGCATTTCGATCTTGAATTGCACTTGCGATGGATTTGAGTGATTTGAAGACCTTCTATGACCGTCCTGACCGCGATTGATACATTGAAGAACCGGTCGTAGAAGTGGCGTGAAGGCACATTCTCGCGAGCCGCGAACCCTAGGTCGCGAACCGCGAGGGTGTGTGTTGCTGTTTTGAACATGCCGAGTTTCGCGCGGCCCGCGAAACTCCGGTCGCGAGCCGCGAGGACCAACCAGCACGAGGACCGCCGAGGCACAGACGCGCGGGGCGCGAACCTTCGGCCGCGACTCGCGAGGACCAGACGCGCGCGGGGCGCGATTTTTCGGTCGCAAACCGCCGAGACCACGGGCGCGCGGGGCGCGAATCCTCGGCCGCGAACCGCGAGAACCAGGCTCGCGGTCCGCGAAGGATTTCGTGCGACCCACGAAGTTGCCTGCAACTTGCACTTTGTTTGGCTTTAATTTTAATTGATTTAGAGTATAAATTGAAACTTATCCTCATTGTTTTGAGGGATCGTTTTTACAGAGCTTTAGAGTGTTTTTCTTCATTTCTCTTTGGATTTTCACTTTGAATTCACCATGTATTATTGTATGGATTATGGTTATGATTGTGTAGTTATGGTTGTAGGCTAAACCCCATCTTGGTTATGTGAGATTAAACCTCTTGTTATGGTTTGAGAACATGGATTATGAAGCTTAGGAATGGTTGATTTGTCATTGAATGATCATGAATTATATGTGTATTTGATGCTTGAAATGGTTAGGAATGATTCCCTAATTATAGATATGTGTTGGATATGTGTTAGACATTGCCTTTCCATGGTTGAAATGCTATCATTTCTTCTATGTAAAAGTAGTGAATTAGGAATTAAATATATGTTGTTATCAATTGTATTGGTTCTTGAGATCATTCATTAGCATTATATTTATGTCAATTGTGTTATCACATTGCATGGGTAAGGTGGGAAAACATCTAATTTGAATTAACATTGGTCAATTTATCTATTTGCTATCATATAGATAAGTTGCCAATAAGAGTTGTGAAAATGCTTTCATGATTCACAACTAGAATAGAGATGGTTTCCCATTACAAACAATCACCATTCTCAAAGTATCATAATTAGGTTTGAGGAAAAAACCATAACAAGAAGATACAAATCTCATGCACCCAAGTCTCCTATTCTCATTAGTTAATCTCTAGTTAGAGTAATCTTATGATAAAGTAGTTGTAATCCTAAAGTTCTAATAGTTTTATTTAGTACTGTCTTAAACAAAACTCAACTCAACCCCCCCCCCCTTGTTTGCATTGCTTTTATATATGTATATGTATATATATTCTACAAGATATACATAGATATAACCTTTTCCCTGTGGAACGAACCTTACTTGCCATTGTACACTTAATAGTGTGGAAAGGTAGTAAGCGATCTAAATTATGTATATTTGAGAGGTACGGCGACGACCTCCCAGGGGGCAGCTGAGCGATTGCGTGGTGACAGAAGCAAAGAAGGAGAATCCCCGGGACCAGCCTCAGGAGCAACTCCGGAGAAGGTGGAGGCCTAACCCCGGGAGAGCCCAAGGCAACCAAGGCAACAGGGCCCCGGGGAGGCCCGCCATAGCCGCCGTACCGGTCCAGGCAGTAGAGCCAGCCCCAGTACCAAATAGAATGATCAACGTGATAAGCGGAGACGTCGGAGAAGCATGCCAGTCAGTTTCCGCTATGCGGGCCCGGACGCGATATGTTCCTCCCGGGGAACTTGGACCAGGTTGAAGGTTTCGAACCCGGCTGCCAGCGGTTTTACCGTTTCCAAGTATTTCTGCAGGCTCCTCTCCTGGGCTTCATATTCTCCTTTTACCTGCTGTACCACAATCTGAGAGTCGCTGTATGCCGTGAGAGCTTTGATGTCCATCTCCTTTGCCAGTCTTCATCCTGCGATCAAGGCTTCGTACTCGGCTTCATTGTTGGTTGTTTTGAAAGTGAATTGGACCGCATATGGGTATTCCTTCCCTTCCGGGCTAATCAACAAGACTCCCGCTCCGCTGCCTCCCGAGTGTGCCGATCCATCTACATATAACCTCCAAGCCGGGACTATTTCAGCCTCGGTCATCTCCTGCTCTTCCTGTATCCTTGCTTCTGATTCCACCAGAAAGTCTGCTAAAGCCTGCCCCTTGATAGCCCTCCTTGGCTCATACCGAATTTCATATTCTCCCAACTCTATAGCCCATTTCATCATTCTCCCTGATGCCTCCGGCTTGAACATGACCTGTTTGAGCGGGTAATTGGTGAGGACCATTATTGAATGGCCCTGGAAGTAGGGTTTAAGCCTCCTTGAAGCATGTACCAGTGCTAGAACTAATTGCTCCAATTCAGTATACCGGGTCTCTGCCCCTCGAAGTGCCCGGCTAACAAAGTAGATTGGGTGCTGCTTTCCCTCCTATTCTTTGATTAGCACGGCACTTACTGCCTCCCGGGATGCCGCTATGTACAGGAAAAGCTCCGCCCGCGGTTATGGTTTCTTTAAAGTTGGCAACTGTCGAAGGTGATCTTTCAAGTTTTGGAACGCCTTCTCACACTCCCCGGTCCACTCGAATGCCTTGGCCTTCCTGAGAATGGAGAAGAAAGGTAGCTGCCTATCTGCCCCCTTTGATAAGAATCGGCTGAGGGCCGCGAGGGAACCTTTCAACCGCTGTACTTCTTTCACCGATCTGGGGGAGGTCATCTTAGCTATGGCCTCTACCTTTTCCGGGTTGACATCAATGCCCCGGCTTGACACCATGAAGCCCAGGAACTTCCCCGCTCCCACTCCAATGGTACTTTTGGAGGGGTTCAGCTTTAGATTGCTCAGCTCAAGTTTTTTGAACATCTCCTCCAGATCGTTCAGGAAAGCCCCATAAGTCCTGCTCTTAACCACCATGTCGTCGACATATACCTCCATATTCCTTCCCACTTGGTCCTTAAAGAGTTTGTCCACCATTCTCTGATAAGTAGCCCCCGCGTTCTTCAATCCAAAGGGCATCTTCTTGTAGCAAAAAGTCCCAAAATCGGTGATGAATGAGGTTTTCGCCTTGTCCGCCTCATCCATCTGCACCTAATGATACCCTTTATGTGCATCAAGGAAAGCCAGCACCGAGTACCCCGCGATAGCCTCTGCCAGCCGGTCCAAATTCGGGAGAGGGTAGTTGTCTTTGGGGCAGCATTTATTCAAATCTGTAAAGTCGATACACATGCGCCAGCTTCCATCATGCTTCTTGACTAAGACCGGGTTAGCTATCCACTCCGGGTAGATGATTTCCTTGACTACCCCGGCTCTCTCCAGCTTCTTCACTTCATCCTTTATGAATTCCGCTCTCTCCGGGGCTACAGGTCTTTTCTTCTGCCTGATTGGCTTGGTTGCCGGGCTTATGTTCAGCTTGTGTACCCCCAACTCTGGCAACACCCCCACCATGTCCTCCGGGCTCCATGAGAATACCCCTTGATATCTGGCCAAAAGTTCCTTCAATGCACCTTTTACTTCCTTCGGGAGATCTTTTCCCACCGTGACCATCCCTTTGTCCGCCACTCGCATTTCTTCCAACTCTTGGCGGGGAGCTTCTCCATGCACCGCCCCAACTGCTTTCTTTGCATCTAAGACCGCCGTCATCATGCAACTTCTCGCGACTGCTTGGCTTCCCCGTACGACTGCCACTCATTGCGCGGTGGGGAACTTCATTGTCAGCAGGTATGGACAACTCGCTGCCCGGGCTTGGGTTAGCCATGGCCTCCCTATGATTACGTTGTACGGTGAAGGTGCATCAATAACCGCAAAATTGCATGTCACTGATACCCTCTTGCTCCGATCCTTCTCGTCCACCATACACACTGCGAGGGGAATAACACCTAGAGGAACTTCAGGTTTTCTCGTGAACCCTGACAAGGGAGACGAAGGAGGTTTCAGATTCTGTCTACCGATTCCCAATTGATCGAAGCAAGAAGCGAACATGATTTCCACGCTACTCCCATCGTCCACAAATACCCTCTTGATCAAAAAGCCTTCAATCTCCGCCGTTACCACCATTGGGTCTGAGTGGGGTACCTGTGGCGGGGCTGCATCCGCCTCAGAGAAAGTGAGAGCTTCGTCGGGGCGAAACCTTTTCCCCTCAATCTCCCTCGGGGAACATATCGCGTCCGGGCCGGATAGCGGAAACTGACTGGCATGCTTCTCCGACGTCTCCGCTTATCACGTTGATCATTCTGTTTGGTACTGGGGCTGGCTCTACTGCCTGGACCGGTACGGCGGCTATGGCGGGCCTCCCCGGGGCCCTGTTGCCTTGGTTGCCTTGTGCTCTCCCGTTTCCTCTCCCGGGGTTAGGCCTCCACCTTCTCCGGGTTTGCTCCTGAGGCTGGTCCCGGGGATTCTCCTTCTTTGCTTCTGTCGCCACGCAATCTCTCAGCTGCCCCCGCTCTATCAACTTTTCTATCTCATTCCTCAGCCCTCTACACCCCTCTGTCGAGTGTCCATAAGACTTGTGATAGGCGCACCATTTGTTCGCATTTTCCCTAGACGGGGTCCCCTGGATGGGCAGCGGGTCCGGGAACAGATCTTTGTGAATAACATGTATCTCTGTCCGGGACTTGCTAAGCGGGGTAAAACTATCTGCCCTTGTCCTGTTCACCGGCTCAGGACCCGAATCCCATCTACTTGGGTCAGCCACCCTCCTCCTTTCCATCTTATCCGGGAGGAATCCCCCAGATTCTTCCTTCCTCTTCCGGGTGGCGTCATTAACCGCACAATACAGTTGCACCGCCATCTGTAAGTTGTGAAAGGTTTCCGGGATGTTTTCCATCAACTTCTGGAACAATGCCATATCCCTCAAGCCATTTATGAATCCGCTAATCACCGCATTCTCCTGCTGCTGTCTGTCTATGACCTTCATGCTGTCGTCCATGTACCTTCGGTAATATTCCATTGGCCCTTCCGCAGCTTTCTGCCGAGTGGCGAGAAGCTCAGTCAGTTGCTTCCCTTCCTTTTTCAATCCCGCGTACCGGAACAGCAGAGCCTTGGAGAAATCATAATAATCTCTAAGACTCTGCCGGGGCAAGGAATCGAACCATAGGAGACAATTTCTGGTGCATGCAGGACTAGGAAGATGTAAATATGTCACATTTCCAAGTCATGGGAGCCATATACGTATTTTGGTTGGTTTAATTGGATCTTTGGATTATTCCAAAGATAATCATTGACGGATTTTTGGAATGTTCCTTATCAAGGTTTAGAGTTTTTCCTGAAAAGGTTTTTTTTAATCTTGGTAAGAATGAATCGATCTCCTATTCAGAGTGGAAATCGGTATCCTGTAGGTAATAGGATAGAGATTGATGGGTTATAAATACGGCCCTTTGCTTTGTAATTAGGAACCTTTTGATTTTGATTTGAGATAATATAATTTAGTTTTCCAGTTTATTCTCTAATTTTCCGGGCATTCTTAGACTCAACGGGAAGTTGGATACTAATCAAGATTGAATTCAACTTCCGGGCATTCTCAGACGCAACGGACCTTGAAGGCAAATCTAGATATATCAAAATTACTAATCAAGATAGAGTTTAATTTCCGGAATTCTTAGAATCAACGGATTTTAAAGGCTAATCTAGATATATTGGTGAATCTTGTGAATTTGACGCTTCCGCCTATATCTTGCGCTGCATCAGTTTCCCCTCAGGTAGCAGCCTACCAACTTGCATCTTAGTTCTTCCGGGAAGTCCCGTGACACCATTAGGTTCTGGTATGTCCTGACAAACTCCTCCGGGTCCCACTGGGCGTGCCAATTGATGCTACCAAAATCCGTCCGTTTCCCGGGTCTCGATGCTGTCCGGGTCTCCTTCTTAGTCAGCCCGCTACAATCCTGCAAAACAATCCCCGGGAGGCATCCCGGGGAAGAAGCTCCAGCGTGATGATGAGATGGGGATAGCGGAGAAGGAAAACGTACGGAAGGTGCTCTCAATATAAAGTAGAGAGATATAAGTCACATACCTTGCTCACTGTTTGAGACTAGTATTTATAGCCGAGCTTGCCTGCTTGAGATAAGGTTCAGGACCACTTCCCTTTGTCCCCGTCCGTCCTTCTTTCTTGTCCGGACGTGCTCCCTAGCGGGAAAGGCACCGCCCTTTTGGTGCTGGGCCGTGGACCCTCTTCCCAGCTCCGTAGGCCTTTGGGCCGGTAATATCACCTGTGTCAAGGTCTGGAAGAAAAAATTGTTCAATGTTGTCAATACTCTTATGAAACAAGTTCGTGATGAATATTAGAAGAAGATAAGGGCTATGCTAGTTATTACTCTCATTTTCGAAGTTAAAACTCATTGGTTACCTCCACGGCGGTAGAAACCTGGCGGTCATCCAAAGAAGTTGAACCGGAAAAATTGGCAACCAGATTGCGGCCCCAGGCCTCCAACTGAGAATGAGACATAGCGTTATCCAGAAATGCGGCCCGAGATGGAGGAGAGCCCAGGGGCTCAGAAGTTGCAGCGATGTACTCTGAGAGACCAGGGAACGAGCCACCATTGTCACCAAAGAATAGGTTGCCCATGTCATCATGAATAGGGATGGGTGGCGGTTAAGTATCCGGAATGGTGTCACGAGAACGGGAACTAGTGGACTTGTGTTGCTTGGCGGGGCGCTCCAACTCTTTAACCGAGTCCTCAGAATGGTCACGGGGCCCCTCCCTCTCAAGCTGGATCCGGTTCCTGGTACGTACCCCCGGCAGCTTGGACACAGCATCCCCATCGGACTCCACCATCCTGCTTGACTCCCCGGTTTCACGTTTGGGCATGAGGAGAATGTCCTCGAGGTCATTGAACAAATCCAGAAGACTCATGGCTACAAGAGAGTCAGATAAGGTTAGAAAACAGAATAAATCAAGTACAATAAAGAAGGTATGACGCGGAACCGGCATGCCTAGGAGGCATACCATCAGAGTTAGTGGGCAAGAAGGGCATCCCAAGTCCCAACAGCCCTCAACATGTCCTCCGCATGGAGTTTGACGAACTATTTCTCCCTCTCCAGCTTGGCAGTATACTTCGGTGTGGCTTCTTTCCCCGCCTCCGTGAAAT
Organism: Cruciata laevipes; assembly: GCA_963678965.1. Lineage (NCBI taxonomy): Eukaryota > Viridiplantae > Streptophyta > Magnoliopsida > Gentianales > Rubiaceae > Cruciata > Cruciata laevipes. The sequence goes on from OY787633.1 coordinate 19,179,107, forward strand.
TGCCTCTTATCGCGCCAAGGGCAAGGACCACCGCGTCACTCAGAACCTTGAAGGTCTCGTAGATGACGGTGTTGTTCATATAGAGGAAGGCCCACCTCCATGACTTCCGACTCGGAAGCCCGCTACAGATTTACAACCATCAGATCGGGGCTTCAGAGGTACCAGCTTGGGGGTTCACGACTGGGATAGTAAAAGTAGCGATAGAGACTAGGATAGTAAAACCCGTAATCGGTAATGTGCTTGGCGTACACGGCAGTCATGACGGCCGGTGCATCCAGAGCGGTCTGCTCTGGTAAAGGCCCTACGACCAACCCTTCCATGTTCAGGGGTATATCCCCCCACCGCCTGTATCACTGCCCTCAGGTACAGGAATTGGCTCCCAATTCGCAGAACAAAGATTCGACAGGAATTTGCATCATCAGATTGAAAAGTAAGACGGGGGAAAAGAGAGAAAGCCGGCGGAGGTACCTGATTAATAAATCTCCGGCGACAACTGAAAAGGCCCGCATCGTAAAAGCAAGGAAAGGGCGGGAACAATGAATGGATAACCCCCTGGAGTGTTTGTATTTTAACGCGTGAGGGGAAGAGGAACCTAGGGCCGTGGAATAATAAAGGCGAGACAATGGCCTCGGAAGCTGCAAAAAATTAACTGCCCACTAGGCAGGAAGAATGACACGCGTCAAAGACGGGATAAAAGCGAGCGGGCGGCAGACTGTTCAAACTGCCCAAGGCTTAGTCAAATGCTCGGTCCCTGACTTCCCGAACCTAGACTGGGGACATGTTAGGGATTATCCTGTAGTGATCATCCCGCACAAACAAGCGCGCTCCATCTAGCGGCATGGCTCCTCAGGCCCGCGATGTCGGGCTCGGCAACGACAGATGGGCCCAAACCCACTTAGTATATAAGCCTCACAATGCAGGAGAGAGAAGGTAAGTTCACTTCTTTGACCATCTCAATACCGAATAGCTCTGTACTAGTCCCATACTAATTAGGGTGTCGAAGCGGGTAATGGCACAACACCGCCCCGCCTAACCCCTATCACTTTGTGCAGGTGATCGGAAAAGTGATCAGAAGGAAGATTATTTATAGGGCAAATCCTTGCTCTGACATTGCTAGAATTGGTATTGACATTGTTGTTTAAATTCAATAGAATTGAAACTAAGTATTGGTCTTACAATTCGTAGTGAATTCTAATGTTTTGATAATCAAAAGAATTGCTTAAGAATTGAATTGTTATGTCAATTATTATGTTTGGATGATTGAAAATTATCATAGAATTAGAATTGTCTATTCTACTTTATTTATATTTTCTTTCTTTTTACTACTTCCAAAACAAGAAACCCAGTATCATTTGATGAATTCAGGCCTATTAGCCTCTCTAATGTTTTGAACAAGATTTGTTCAAAACTCCTTATGGAAAGGCTTAAGCCACTGATGTCTAAAATCATCTCCCCCATCAATCTGCATTTATGAAAGGAAGAGACATTTCTGATAATGTCATCTTTCTTCAAGAAATGGTCATATTTTTAAATAGGAAGAGCACTCACCCTAATTGCATTATAAATGGTCAGATCTTTCTTCAATGGCATTTTTCAGCCAACAAGAGGTATAAAGCAGGGTGATCCCCTTTCTCCCTTTCTATTTAATATTTTTTTGAAGCTTTCACTAGAAGTCTAGCTTTTGCTTTTCAAAATGGTAAGTTTCAGTATTTCAATCTTCCTGGTAATGCTCTGCAAGTCCGACATTGCCGACCGACAAGCCTTCATCGCTATCGAGGTATGTGACTCGTTATGTCGAGGCTTTAACAGGGTATTTTTAAGTTTCAGTTGTCTGCTTATGATAACTGAGTTTCATTTTTCTTCCTTCAGCATTTGCGCATGTCCCGGGTGCTGAGAGGGGAGATGTCCCGGCTAAGGTTGAGAAGCACTGCTCTGGGCTCTGAGCTTGAAAAGCAGGATGCAGAGTTGGCTAAGCTGAAGGGTGTTGAGGCTGAGTGTGCGAGTCTCCGCGAGGCGGAACAAGAGATGCTCCGTGCAAAGGCTGACCTCGAGGGTTTTTTATCCGTTGAGCGTGATACAGTTTCTACTCTGAGGTCTAGGGTCGTGGAACTGGAGGCTCTGTTGATGGAGAGGGATGGTCAATTGACCTTCTCCGAGGCCCAGCGTGCGCGCCTAATCCGTACTACCTTTCCTCTGGTGTTTTCCAAGATTATCCAATCTGATGCATCAGCTGCAGCGTTCACCACTGCTCTTCAAGACTCTGCGGCTTTCCCAGATGAGTTTACGAGGATCCTGCCAAGCACTTTGCCGCTCTGGATGGTCTGTTTCAGGTATTCTCTGGACGCCAGTATTCTGATTACTTCAACGTCCTAGCTGCCATGAATACTGCAGATGAGATGGAGGCATGGGAAGCTCATGCACTGTCGCTCTCTGAAAACTATCAGTCCAAGGCTGGTTGTTCGCAGTTTCAAAGTGTTGGTGATCAGACCAATGACCAGCCAGTGGCTCAGCCCGGGGACCAGGCGGCGATCAAGATCCATGATCGGACCAAGGTTTAGGGATCAATTTGTCAAGTTACTTTAGCTAACGCGCCTGTGTGTGCCGTTTTGTGCGTGTGTGTGCGCTTTTGCTTTAAGGATAATTTCAGCTGTTTAGCTGCGGATTTTTCTTTATTTTCTATGCATCGTATTTCATTCATATTCATGCATCTTTCCTTTATGATTTTTCGAGGGTTTGTACCCTCTCATTCCCTTAGGAAGTTTGGCCTCGCGTCCTTGGACGGATGGCCAGGCTTCCCAGTCATTTGTCTGAAACCTTCCTTTAGGGAGTTCTCAATCTAGTCCTTGGACTGTTGGTCAGACTGTCCGGACTTTTGTATGTAACCTTCCCTTTCCATCTAGTCCTTGGACTAAGGATCAGACTGTCCAGACATTCGTCTGTAACCTTCCCTTAGGAGGTTTTCCGTCTAGTCCTTGGACTGAGGATAAGATTGTTCAGACATTAGTCTGTAACCTTCCCTTAGAAAGTTTCCATCTAGTCCTTGGACTGAGGATCAGACTGTCCAAACATTCATCTGTAACCTTCCCTTAGGAAGTTTTTCATCTAGACCTTGGACCGAGGATCAGACTGTCCAGACATTGGTCTGTAACCTTCCCTTAGGAAGTTTTTCATCTAGTCCTTGGACTGAGGATCAGACAGTCCAGACTTTGGTATGTAACCTTCCCTTAGGAATTTTCCCATCTAGTCCTTGGACTGAGGATCAGACTCTCCGGACATTGGTCTGTAACCTTCCCTTAGGAAGTTTTCCATCTAGTCCTTGGACTGAGGATCAGACTGTCCAGACATTGGTCTGTAACCTTCCCTTAGGAAGTTTTCCATCTAGTCCTTGGACTGAGGATCAGACTGTCCAGACATTGGTCTGTACGAGTCGATTTATGAATGCTTCTGCAGTTAAGGATTTTTGGATACTTAATCATAGCCTTGTTTATTGCTTGTAAGCAAACAAAATATAGATACGGTTACACAGAAGGTGCTAATTTTGATCACTTCCCCTTTTGGGTAGCCAAAAGATGTGATCAAACGGAATTTCTATACAAAATTCCTATCTTACCGTTCTATCAGGCACAAGAAGTATGTACAATACGACATTGATTATTGCCTTTTCTAACCATAGTACCTCCGAAGGTTGTTGATGTTCCAGGTTCGGGGTATTGGTTCTCCCGCCATGGTTTCCAGTCGGTAGGTGCCGTTTCCGGTGACTTCAGACACTCGGTAAGGTCCTTCCCTGGTTACGTCTAGCTTCTTCTGACCTTCCACCGCTGTTCAACATAAGATTTGTAGGACGCTTCTTTCAACTGTGCGGCCTCTCTGTTCCTTTCCAGTTCTTCTAGCTTTTGCCTGACTGCTTCATCGTTATCCCCTTGATCCAAAAGCTCGGATACTCTCGCTGTAGGGACAATGATTTTAGGTGGTATGATGGCTTCGCTTCCAAAACAGAGAAGGTATGGGGTTTCTCCTGTCGCCGTTTGGGGAGTGGTTCTGTAGGCCCACAGGACACTGTAAAGCTCTTCTACCTAGTTCCCTTTGGCGCGAGTCAGCTTTTTCTTGATCCCTTTGACAATTTGCTTGGGGATGTGCCACGGATGTGAAGTTCTATCCGATATTATAGCCAGTGCACCATGATCTGAAAGGTTCGTTGGCGAACTGTCTTCCATTGTCGCTCACAATAGTGTGGGGGAGCCCGAAGCGACAAACGATGTTCTTCCAAACAAAGTTCGGTACTTGTCATCCGGTTATCGTAGCTAGTGGTATAGCTTCCACCCATTTCGTGAAATAGTCAACGGTAACAACCAAGAAACCCTATCTCCCGACCGCCATCGAGAATGGTCCAATGATGTCAATGCCCCATATGGAAAACGGCCATGGTGAAGATATGTTGGTCATCTTCTGTCCCTACTAACCTGGGTATAGTGGAATGAATCTGGCACTGATGGCACTTCTTGACGAGCTAATCTGTGTCGTCCTTCATCCTTGGCCAATAATACCCTGCTCGGGTAGCGCGCAAAGCTAGTGTGTGTGATCCTTGATGTGCGCCACAACACCCTTCATGAAGTTCTTTCAACACTTGCACGCCTTGGGTTTTGTTTACACATCTCAACCATGGTTCAAGAAAACCCTGTCTGTAGAGGATCCCGTCCTTGACTGTGAACCCTAATGCCTTTTTCGCCAGTGCGCTCGCCTCTTTGGCATGTGCAGGTCTGACCCCGTGCATTATGAGTCTTTTCAGCGGCGTCGTCCAGCATTCTATGCCTTCTGCTATCAGACCGACATTCGCACAATCCTTCGACTTGACTGCAAGCGTCTCCACCAGCACGGTTTTGGTGAGATGTCCGCTGGCCGAGGATGCCAGCTTACTCAAAGCGTCAGCGCGAATGTTCTCTGATCTAGGAACCCGAGTGACGTCGAACTCCTCAAACCCGAGAGCCAAACTTTTGACCTTTTCCATGTATTTCTGCATGGCTGGTTCTCTCGTAGCATAGGACCCGTTGAATTGATTTGCGACTAAGGCGGAGTCTCCATATGCGTCCACCTTGATAGCGCCTAGTTTCTTTGCGATTTCCATTCCATAAATTAGAGCCTCATATTCGGCCTCGTTGTTGGTTGCTGGAAAGTCGAATCGTAGAGCGTATGTGGTCTCTACTCCTCCCGGGTCTATGACGATCAGACCGGCTCCTTCGCCTTCCACACCGGATGCTCTATCGACGTGCAATTTCCACCAGTTCTATCTCCATGCCTCACACGACGCTTTCTGGCCGGTATTTCTTCAACGGTTAGATCTGAATCCACCGCATTAGCTGGACCGTCAATCTCTTCCGGCATCTCTGTTAAGAAATTCGCCATGACCTGGCCCTTGATCGCCTTTCTAGGTGAGAACTCAATGGAGTGTTCGCTTAACTCCACGGCCCATTTGGCCATGCGGCCGGACGCCTCTGGCTTGGTTAGGATTGTTTTCAGAGGTTCATTCGTCAATACTACAACCGGATGGGACTGGAAATAAGTCCGCAGTCTCCGGGCCGCGTGCACCAATGCTAGCACCAATTTTTCTTGGGCTGAGTATCTGGTTTCTGCTCCTTGAAGAGTGCGGCTGATGTAATAGACCGGTCTTTGTACCCTGGACACTTCACTGATTAGCGCTCCGCTGACGGCTTCCGTTCCTACAGATACGTATAGATAGAGAGTTTCCCCGATAGTCGGAGGTGATAGGACCGGCAGTTCATGAAGGTATTCTTTCAGCTCCGTAAATGCTCGTTCCTCCGTCTTTCCCCATTACACTACCCCTCATTTCTCCACGTTCCCTTTCAAGACTCGTAGGAATGAGAGGGTTCTCTCCGCCGCCCTCGATAAAAACCGGTTCATTGCAGCCATCCGGCCATTGAGGCTTTGAATGTCCTTGACGGTCCTGGGTGAACGCATATCAACGATCGCCTGTATCTTTTTCGGGTTCGCTCTCAAGCCCTCCTTCGACACCATGTGCCCTAGGAATTTTCCTTCTCCCATGCCGAATTGACATTTCTTTGGGTTTAGCTTTAACCCTGTTTGCTCGATCATTTTCAAGGTTTCTTCCACGTCATTGATCAGGTCGGAGAACTGGTGGCTTTTGATCACCATGTCATCCACGTATATCTCGAGGTTCTTTCTCAGTTGGTCTTCGAAGATCTCGTCGACAATTCGTTGGTAAGTGGCCCCCGCGTTCTTTAGTCCGAACGGCATCATCCTGTACCCGAACGCACCCTTCTATGTTATAAAGGCCGTATTTTCTACGTCGGATTCCAGCATTGGTATCTGATGATATCCTTTGTAGGCGTCCAGGAAACACTTGATGGGGTACGCTACCAACGAGTCCACCTTCTAATCGATCAGCGGGGATGGATAGCAGTCTTTCGGGCATGATTTGTTTAGTACAGCGTAATCAATACACATTCTCCAGCTGCCATCCGGTTTTTTGACCAGCACAGGGTTGCTGAGCCATGTTGGATATGGCACATCGATTAGAACTCCGGCGTTCAACAAGTGGGTGACTTCTTGATTGATCGCGGAATTGCGCTCCGGACATTGCGGTCTTCTGCGCTGTAAGACTGGTTTGTGATCTGGGTCCACTTTTAACGCATGGTATCCTATCGTTAGAGACACACCAGTCATGTCACTGGGTTTCCAGGCAAATGCCGATGCATGTTTGGACAACACGGCCAACAACTCTCGTTGGACGGATGCAGGAAGTGTCTTGCCAATTTGGACTATCGCCTCGTGGGCACAGTTAAGCTTCACCTCGACCACTTCTCCAGACAGTTCAGTAGGCCTGGATTCTCCTTCCGTGATTGTCATTAACACTTCTCGTCTGGTGTGTGTCCTGGCCACTGGACTATCCATGTTTACCTCTTTTTTTCTTTTGCTAAGGGCAATCCGGTGGCATTCTCTGGCTTTTTGTTGATCTCCTTTGACGGTGGCAACACCATACTTGGTTGGGAATTTTAGAAACAAGTGTAAGGTAGACACTATACCTTTTAGTAGTGCCAAAGTTGGTCGTCCTATAATGAGGTTATAGGGACTGTTTACTTTGACAACCACGAACTCAAGTTCGACTATTTTTTGCGTCGGGTGCTCTCCGAACACTACAGGCAAGGCGATGGTTCCTTCTGGCTATATGGTTCTGTCCGCGAAATCTACTAGCGGAGTGTCGGTAGGTCGGAGCTTGCTCTTCATCGTCTCATCCATCTGTTCGAAACAGTGCCAGTACATGATTTCTGCCAAGCTGCCGCCGTCCACGTAAGCCTGGTGGATGAGCTTGTCAATCACCTGGACAGTTATGACAATTGCGTCGCCTGCGACTGAACTGCACGGGATCGGGTCGTTGGAGTCAAAAATGATTGATTCTTCCAGGCCGAGACGTCTGTCCGTAGAGTGTCCTCCGGTACATGCCTACATCGCTCCTTTCGTTGTGACTCGGTCTTGCCCCCCGCTGCCGCCAATGATAGCGATTATATTAATGGTAGTGAGATTAACTCCCATTGGTTCAGGGGACAAGTCTTCATCTTCGTGCTTGCACTTAATGCCTTTGGAATGCTCTCCGACCAGTGCAATCTCCTTTCCTTTATCTCAGTTACCGGGACGGTCCTGATATCGAGGAATATATCCGCCGGCCTGTCTGGTCGACCCTCCAGATTTCCTCGCGTACTCCGCATCATTATGGGACGGCCAATTCCTCACGTACTCCCATGTGCTGCATGATCGTCAGCAAATCGTTCCTAGTCTTTGTGAATTTCCTCTTCTGGATGAACCGGCTTAGGAACTCTTCTTCCAGCTCTGCGAACCGTGAGATGGTGTCATTTGGCAGATTTGTGAACCATAGCCTGGCTGCCTTGGTCAGTGTTGTGGCAAAAACTTTACACCAGATGGGTTCTGGGATGCCGAATGTCGACTTGTTGGAAGTGAAGGTGTGGAGATGGTAAGTTGGGTCCGATGTTCCGTCGTATACTCCCAGGTTTGGCGGTATTTTCAATTTTTTGGACGCCGAGAAACTTATCACTTCAGCCTTGAACGAACACCCTCTCGTGTCCAGTTCTGGGTCCTCTTCGAAGTCGACTGCGAGGCACTGTCTAACCGGGACCCTCGGCTTGACCATCGGGGAGTGTACGTAGACTGCCGGCCATTTCTTGGCCTGGTCGTCGCTCCGTCCCGATCCTTCCCTGGTTGAGTTCCTTGGGGAGAAATGGGCCTCATCTCCCCTGCGAGAGAGTATTGCCTCGCGACGTGTCCTGTTACCTCCAGATGCGTCCTCTCCTTCATCGAACAGTCGGACTGGTCGTGTACGCGAGATCAGCGTTTGACCCGCGTATCCGTTGGATCTCATAGTGGCTCCAGCCGTGTTTCCCCTATCTTGGCTCGCCGGTGTGCCCTCTTTCAGCTCCTAGAGCTGTCGGAGCATCTCGGTTTGAGTAGCCACGACTTGTTTTAGGATCTCGGTCGTATCCGTCACCTCAGAGATGCATTGGATTCGTTGGATCGGGTTGCTGGGGGTTTGTTCCATCGTCACGATCAGCCTGATCGTCGATGCGATCGGCCTGCGAGCCGTAACGACCGGCCTATCAGCAGAGTCCAAAATGGGGCCGTCCCTGTTGGCCTCCAATAGAGCGCGAGCTCCCCCCAACGGGATTCTAGGTAGTTCGGGGAATGGATCTGGATCTGCTCTTTCTTCTGTCATGATGCAAAAGATGTGTGGGCTGTGAAGATAACGATATCCCCACAGACGGCGCCAATGTTAAAGTTATAAATGGGATTTTCATGTATCGTTCCTACTGCTCAGCCCTGTAAACCTGCATGGACAGAACGAAGGTCAAATTAGAAGGGAAACTCTGAGATCTGATCGTGATAATTGGTAGGGATGAGCAGAGAACTTAACTGTTCTCATTGTGGATCAGGTTCCATTTATAGTCCTCTGAGCTGCCGACATCGAACAGTAGAGGTTGCTACAGTGCTTGGACCCGTCCGTGGGCTGGTGTCTAAATCAGTCCAGCTTGGGCCTTCTGCATGGGCCTCTGACCTGGACTGGAATAGTGCCATATTTATTAGTGAACATGATCAGAAGCCAAAAAAATCATGGAAGAAATGGAATGATCTTTGCATTCCTATTTCTCAAAATGGTTTAGGCTTCAGGTCTATTCACACCATTATAGAATCATGTTCAGTCAAATTATGGTGGAAGTTCCAACAAGCTCAGGCTCTGTGGACTCACCTAATTGCATCTCTACCAGTTTCCTCTCAATCTTCACCCAACTGGAAAAGGATTTGTAAAGTCAATGTCTGGGCAGAATCACATTCCAGAGTCATTATTGGAAAGGGTGATTGTAATTTATGGACTTCAAATTGGTTAGATATTGGACCATTGATTGACCACTGTGATCCTACTCTTACTACCTGAAGGGTTTTGACTAAATCTAATTTAGCGGAATGTCAAATCCATATAACAAGATCGCATGCATGTTATTAATACGAATCTACATAAGGGTTTAGATTACCTTTTGGAGCGTGATTACCCGGTAGATTCTGTCTGCCACGGAGACGAGGATCCCTGTTGTGATCCCTCTACAAGTATCCACACAGCACGATTGGATCGCCTCCACCGCTGTCAGCTTAGGACAGATCCCGCAAGCAAGTCGACGAGCTCCGCCTCCTCCTCCGGACTTTGACGATGAGACTATGAGAAACCTAGGGTTTATTTGTTTCTGGTTGTTCAGCACATGAACGCATACGAGAGAAAACTGATTCTGTTTATTACTGTAAAAGTCTATTTATACATAATAAATAGAATCCCTTAAACCCTAGTCTTAATCAATATGGGCCTAGCCCAATAAGATTCTTTTCTCATGTAATTACTATTAGACTCCCAGACTAATAGATAATTACCTTTTGTCCAATTTCATACTTTGTGTGTGACCCTATAGGTTCAGTTATAATAAGCTGCGAGCTCAATATAATGACGCTAGCAGATCGAAAGCGGTTTCCAGCTAAACATTTCGATCACTTAAATAACTGAATTAATTATCTCCGTAATTAATCCTCCAGCTATTTAGGACAATGCACATTGATCGAAGGACACTATTCCAACAATCTCCCACTTGTCCTTTGGAACAAGTGTGCATTCATATTCCTTTGTCTCTTAAGGTCTTCATTCGAACATAAGGTAAGATCCCATGTTATCCTTATCAAGTTCAAATGTGTTTCTCGAATTCCCGAGTCAAACTGTTAAGACAGATGATTAATCCATAATCCATCTGAGCACGGCCATGCATTTTACAGTCTCAACTCTCCAAGAGGCCCATAAGACAACAATCTCATGTAAATGAGAGGACAATCCCACTCTTGTACATCCAAGTTTTCTCTACTCGATTCATGTCACCCAAGAGCTGTCTTTATAGCCTCCTTTCACGGCACGACGTTTGACAACCCTCAAAGCAATCAATCCACAAGTAAGCAAACACTGAATTACTCAGGTATGAGGAATACGTTCCAATAGTCAATGAGATATACTTATAACATTCTAAATATCTTAAAGTATTCTCATGATGGGTCAGTCCAATACAAGTTCCCAACTTGCATCCATGCAATCGATTCATGACATCCCATGTCCTTCAGCCCATGAAACAGCGCTGTGAATCAACTTGCAAACTAGTCTTCTTCAGTCATTAGTGTCCATTCTCAATGACCTGAACTAGGGACATAATCAATCGTACACTCCAGTTCACTAAATAGGGTTTCATTATCCAAGACATATTCTTGATAACCTATTTGGAGATGTAAATTGATTTTGGACTTTCATTTAACACTAAACCAAGTTAAATGAATACGAAATAATAATTTCATAATATTATAAACGGTTCAATCTTCAATGTCTAAAATCACCAAATTTTGATAACTAGAACATTATAGAAATCACAGCCACTATCCAAAGTGCTTGATTCCTATCACGAATGTATGAGCCCTAGGCAACATGCAACATTTGTGGAAGAGGTTTAGATTATGGATCAATCCATTATTTCCCTTGCATATGATAACTTCACCATTCTCTCATAGAATATGAAATATCCTGAGTATGAATTTCGACTAATGGTGCTCCATTGCCTCAATTTGCTTAAGCAATGACTCTATGATTATCTCAATAGAGAGTCATTGAGTTAGCTAAGACGGGACACTACCAAGGCGAATGATGAATATCCAATTTCAATCACATTCCCTTTGCAACTTCCAAAGCAGCAATTTTACTCAGTTTATTGTAAAATCAACAACATAGCTTCACTTAGCCTATTTAACAACCAACTCATTTTCACCATAGATCAAGGAATCCATAGTCCATTTCAGACACTATGAACTTTTCTTGGCCACAAACCATTGTGCCTCACCTCAATCTATTTGATATTAAATCGTTGTGCTCTAAGCATATGAGATGTCATATGTAGTACATGTCATATCAAACATAGTAGACCCTACAGCTCCATGCATTAGAGATCATATTATTTCTCTTTTGCTCATCACGTCTCGATAGACACTGAATCTTGCTAAGATTTATGCCATGAATCTTGGGTAGAAAATCTTTTACGATCTTTCAATTGAACGTGTCTAACACCTTACCTAGTAAGTGCTTTGACACATCAATCATCATCTTTAATCTACCTTGTAGAACTTGATGCCCAAGTTACACTACATTTCCAAAGTCCTTTATTGCAAAATACTTTCCAAACTAAATCTTCATAGACTACAGTTTTGGATTGTCATTTTCAATAAATGCCATAGACATAAAAGACTAGGAATTCAATCTTGCTCCCACTGACCTTCTTGTATACACAAGATTCCATAACATTTCTTTGAACGCCAATCTCTAAATTGCTTCATCAAAATGTATTTTCCAACTCCGTAATACTCGCTTCAATCCATAAATGGACATCTGAAGCTCGCATATTTTCCTAGCGTTGCAAAAGCTCCAAGACTGTATAAAATACACATCTGCTTCCAAAATCCAAACAAGGAAGCTAATTTTGATCTCTACCTGGTAGAATTCAAAATCACACTGAGCTAAGTTTTCTAGGATATCCGGATAGACTTAAGTATTCCAAGTGGAGAAAGGTAACATCACAATCTACATTGTAGACTTGTTTATACCCTTTCAATCAAATTCCAAACTTGATTTTAATACAAAATATCTATTCCAAATTTCATGGTCTTTAACCACTTTGTGGAGTTAGGGCTTGTCAAAGCTTTACTGTAAGTCACATAGGTTCACCATTTCTAAAATGTGATTTCATAGGTTCAGTTGTAAGGACATAAATGTACCTTTTGTCTGAACACTACATCTCATTGACTTACATGGGGCATATGAGTAACTTCAGTAGTCTCTAAGACTTTACCGTATTCATCTTCACCACGTCTAAAGAAGGGATCGATGTTTTCGGTTCTGATTGTTGCTCACCTCGAATGCTATCGAGGTCTTAATTTCTCCCACTTGTCATTTTGGAAAGATGATACTTCTCCAAAAGGACACATTCTTGAGCAACATCTCATGGTTCTCAAAATGTTTGTAGAAGTACCCCCATTGTCTCATTTCCATAAAGAGACAATTATTAGACTTGGTGCAAGTTTAATGCAAACAACGTTTCACATGTACTTCGCAACCCCAAATCTAATGAGAAAAGACATTTAAGGAACCATTCCTACTCATATCTCATATGATGTCTTTCCTTCTGCTTTAGACAATGCCTTGTTTAGTGTGAACACTACCTTATAGAAGTATTTTCCTGGAAGATTGACTTGACCCATCTTGAACAATCATATCCAACATGATTATTTCTTTTTTTTTGCTAGATGGTCAACAAATTCTTGACTCAAATATCCAACGCCTCAATCCAATCGAAGATTTTCAGTTATCTTGCCAAGTTGATTCTAAGCTTCATTTTTGAACTCCTTAAATTTCTTAAAGGATTCAAACTTGTCTTTCACGAGTAGACAACCATATCTACTCAAGTCACCGACCAAGTTAATGAAGTGATTCACCTCATGGAATTTAACTCATTGATCTGCATAACACTTTGTTAATAAGACCCAATAGATTTCATATTCCATCACCCATCACCATGAAGGGTAATTTGGTCATTTTACCATCACAATATATATACACATATCAAATGACTCCAAGTCAAATGATTTCACAGAACCCTCCCACTCGAGTTACTATGAGTGCTCAATATTAGTGGCATAATTGACAATTTATGAGGTCGAATTCGAATTCGAATCATTCGTTATTAGCCCTTTTGATATTTACGTTGCGAGCTTGTTTATCTATATATAGCAAATAAAGACTCGTGTCTAATTTTGCAAAACTACAACACAATTACATAAAATGGAACGACCATTGCCCCTTTTATGATAATACATTTCCATGTCCAACATAGAAAGCGTAGAAAATGATTGTGTTGTTGTAACACTTGGATCCAAATAACTTTTATATGATCCAGTGAAAGCCCCAAAGGCATAGATAAACCATAAACTCTCATGGTCAATGCAGCAACCCTTGCTTCATTACCTTTGAGTAGGTTGACATCTCATTAACTAAACTCCTACTTTGGTTTCTCCACATTTTTCTAAAATTGTGAGAACCATATGGTATCTAATACCAATTAGTAGAGTGATCGTAGAGATTGTCTATAACGTAAATAAATAAATGCAAATGTAAATTACTCACCTATCTCTTTGTCCTCTAAAGACTAAAGGCAATACATTTCCCATTGCAATAGAAGCGTTAGGAACTTAGGCGTATCAGCACTATGCTTGCTCTTATCCTATCCCACTTCTTCATTCTTCCATGTTATATTCAAACCATTTCTCTTATTGTACCAATAGAACCTCGTTCTTGGTCTCAATTTAGACACTTGACTTAGCGTTTTAAGCATCCCATGCAACTTAGTCAAAGTCTTCTCATTTCAACTAAAATGGTTCTAAAGCATCAATGAAATGAATGATGTCACTAGCTAACTATCAGCCATAGGTAAACCTAGTATCTCCATGTTATCAAATAATCCAATCATTTTTCAAAACATGAGACTTGTTTTCCTTTCTTAACTTTACAATTAAGAATAATCTTAAGGTCTCAAACCTTTCAACCATGGACGGCTCCGGAATCCCATTTCAGAGCTCCATGTTGATGTTGTAAGTATCTATGTTCAAAATTTGCCTAGCAATTTTGGACACATACTATACAACACAAGACATTTGACATCAATGATTTGAATATTAACAAAATACTTCTTTTCTTTTCTTGTAATAGAACTATCCCGAAGTTCATTTCCCAAGAAACTGCCGTTCAATTCAACCTTCCAAAGGTTTGAACACAGATAAGAAGAGTTGTTGTTTGTTGTCATACACGATTATTACAATATAAATAAAATGCAATAAAAACCATTTAAATTAAGTAAATAACAAGCAAGAAAAGTACATGGAATCAAACAAGTTATCTACACATTCTATTCAATCCAATTGTCCCATGAATAAAATGATTCCAAGACCCTCAAAATCACAAGGAATTAAGCATGCTTTGGCTTGTCTCAAATCCTTTGATTTTAGGTAAGCAATCTCATTGCTAATAGTATCCAATACTACTCTTGGTTGATGAGATACATCTAATGTATTACCCATCTCGTTTTGTCTCAACATCTGAGGACCCCTCACTGATATTGATGAGTAAACCACAACTGACATGTAAACCCCTTTCACTAGGTCTACCCGCATTATCCTCCCAAGATTAGAAATGACGCTATCGCTTTGGCGAAATCCATCATCAGTGATCAAGGGTTAAATGAGTGTCATGTTTGGAAAGACAAATAACTCATTATTAATTTGGGACATAGGTTCATTATGATGGTTTGATTATTAGTGAACAAATCTATAATCATCCCACACACATAGACCATTCATTCGCATTTATAACATAAAGCAATAAATAAATGCATAATGAATAAAAGACAGATAAAGTGATCCTAGTATGACCCTCTAGTCTTGATAAAATTTCGGGTTGTCTCCTGGATCCCATCCTCCGGTCTTCTCATCGATCTTACAATTTATTTCAACTTAATACAAAAAACTAAAATTAAATTTAAAATACAACAAACGGCACGCAGACCGCAAAATTACATCCAATGATAACGGTACGCAGACCGTAAAAACCACTATATGGGTCATACTAGTCGCTTGTATCCCTGCAACGAATCAAATTCATACATTCTATCCATTCACTTCTAAAGTGAATGGTCTACAATTTCACGCAAATAATCATATTATTAATTAAGTCAACTAATTTCTAAAATTATTAACCTTAATTAATTTATATGCTCATATTTAATTTTGCACTTCCAAAGTCAAAATTACTCCCACTAAAATACAGAATTAAAATAAATAAAATTTGGACCTAGTCCATAAATGAGCCCAGCCCAATTAAATTTAAATGAATTTTATTTTATTAAAATTTTCTGGACCGAACCGGTCAACCATGACCAGAACCGAACCAAGAACCCGGTCTGACCATATTCCGGTCCAACCAGAATATTCCAATAGTCATACCAAGCCCAGCAGCATTAATGGGCCGAAATGCACCCACTAGCCCAAGTGCCCAGCAATGGGCTTAATAAGAAACCCTAGGTTTCTTAAACCTGCCGCTACAGTTCCACCGCCGCTACAGTACCGCCGCTACAGTACCGTGATGAACAGTACCTCCGCTACAGTAACGTGATGAACAGTACCACGATGAACAGTACCGCAGCGATGACCAGTAAAATAAAATAAAACAAATTATAATTTTGAGTAGGATTAAATCAAATTAAATTATACAATAATTTATTCGATCATATGAACACAAATCTAAATTTTCAATTTATGTAATATCCATCTACATAAATCCTAGATCATATTAATACATGCAAGAGGCTACTGATACCACTGAAGGGTTTTGACTAAATCTAATTTAGCGGAATGTCAAATCCATATAACAAGATCGCATGCATGTTATTAATACGAATCTACATAAGGGTTTAGATTACCTTTTGGAGCGTGATTACCCGGTAGATTCTGTCTGCCACGGAGACGAGGATCCCTGTTGTGATCCCTCTACAAGTATCCACACAGCACGATTGGATCGCCTCCACCGCTGTCAGCTTAGGACAGATCCCGCAAGCAAGTCGACGAGCTCCGCCTCCTCCTCCGGACTTTGACGATGAGACTATGAGAAACCTAGGGTTTATTTGTTTCTGGTTGTTCAGCACATGAACGCATACGAGAGAAAACTGATTCTGTTTATTACTGTAAAAGTCTATTTATACATAATAAACAGAATCCCTTAAACCCTAGTCTTAATCAATATGGGCCTAGCCCAATAAGACTCTTTTCTCATGTAATTACTATTAGACTCCCAGACTAATAGATAATTACCTTTTGTCCAATTTCATACTTTGTGTGTGACCCTATAGGTTCAGTTATAATAAGCTGCGAGCTCAATATAATGACGCTAGCAGATCGAAAGCGGTTTCCAGCTAAACATTTCGATCACTTAAATAACTGAATTAATTATCTCCGT
Organism: Cruciata laevipes; assembly: GCA_963678965.1. Classification (NCBI taxonomy): domain Eukaryota; kingdom Viridiplantae; phylum Streptophyta; class Magnoliopsida; order Gentianales; family Rubiaceae; genus Cruciata; species Cruciata laevipes. The sequence continues at coordinate 19,195,773 of OY787633.1, forward strand.
AATTAATCCTCCAGCTATTTAGGACAATGCACATTGATCGAAGGACACTATTCCAACACTACCCTCTCTATAGATAGCACTGTTGCCACTTTTATTCATGATAAATCCAATTTCATGCAACAGCTATCTCCCTTTCTCTCCCCTGATACTCTTCTTCTTTTCCAGGAATCACAGCTTCAGGTTCACAGAGAGGACAAATTGATTTGGAAATTGGACACCAAGGGCAATTTCACTTTTCAATCTACATATAAGAAGCTCAGACAACCTAGGGGTAATATCTTGTCCATTCATCATCTGTGGAACCCTAGACTAGAGAGGAAAATATATGTCTTTATGTGGAGATTGATCAATTCTTTTCTTCCATTTGACAACATATTGAAATCTATGCATATTTGCTTGGCATCTAAATGTTTTAAATGCAATCATGAGAATTCCCTTGACCACTTTTTTAACTCATGTGAGTTCAGTCTAAGCATCTGGAAAACCTTGCATATTTTTATGGGAATCTCTGACAGGAACTTTTCATCCATCTGGGAAAGGTTATCATTTTATCTATGTTTTAATGGTTTGAGTGCTCTGCATAATTTAATCATCAGACTCACTCCATCTTTTACCTGTTGGATTCTCTGGAAATCTAGAAACAAATGGCTATATGAAAATGTCCCTCCCTCCTCAGTTCATATTCTTAAGCAAATAAGGGACCATTTTTTCATGATTTTCTGTGCAAAACATTTTACATCTCCTCTGCATTTGATGCTAATATTGCAAATCAAAATTTCCTAGCTCTTGGGAAAAGGCCACCCAAACCAAGAATTTTTAAAATAGCTTGGACTAAGTATTTGTCTGGACTCAAATTTAATGTTGATGCAGCTTGGTGTAGTCTATCTCTCCAAGCTGGCATTAGTACTATTATTAGGGACAACAGGGAAGCATTTATATCTGGTCACACATCTTTTACCCCTGCTAGCTCTCCTCTTGAGGCTGAAATCAAGGCTATTAAATTTGTTGTCTCTATAGCTGAAGGTTTCTCTGAAACCATCACTATAGAATCTGATTGTCTAAATGCTATTTCTTCTATTCTTAATCCCATCACTGCACACTGGAAACTTTTCACATTGCTGATCTAGTCAATCAGTGTATCTCTGCATTTGCTCTGCAACATGTTCATAGAGAAGCAAATTTGCATGCGGATGCAATGGACAAATTGTGTCTGCTCTCTAAAAATGCTTCCTTCTTTACCTTTGGTTCCCTTCCTAATGCTATTCAAGGAATGCTTAGACTAGACCAAATGGGGACTCCTTCACTTAGAATTTCCAGAATGGATGCTACTAACTAATGTTTCTTTCCTTGCAGATAATGAAGCTCATTAATGTCATCATCAATGAGGCTTCCCAAATCATACTGGTATCTTCCTCAAACTAGACAGATCCAACTCTGAGCTGCACCTGAATGCAATTTCTGGAATTTCCAGGAAACCTTGGTGCTATTCTTGCCACAGATAAAGGATTTTTCTCTGAAACTAGGACTTGCTCCATAGGCTGCCTTGGGTCTCAGTTGCCTTGCGCTTCGGATTCACTAACAAGCAAGTGGATTTTAAGTCCAATTTTCCCAAAGCCTTTGTCGTGGAAACTTTTGGATGTATAGAATGAGTTCTCTAGTATTAGTAAATATTTAGTCTAACTCATTCTTTTTGGAAGTTATGCTTAGCTTCATGTAGAATCCTTTTTAGATATTCTACTATAACCGCTACATAGTCTATATTTTTAGAAGCGGTTTTTGTATCATTACTTCATTCTTCTTGCTATTTAAAAGGCATGGGGAAGCCAATATAAATCCCTCCACCTTTGCTGGTTTAACCAAAAAAAAATACTTCCTTTAGATTTATTTATTAAAATTTTGTATTTAGGCAAATATGGATAATACAAGTCAAACATTCCATATCATTAATATGGTATATACTTGGTCATACAGGCCATTAGGAAAACACAGGACAACAAAGCCCAAGGACCTCGGCCCAAGAATGAGAACAAAAGCCACTCAGTCAAACACACTACGTTGAGGAGGAAGGGACCACGATCACAACATGGTGATAGGGACCAAGAAAATAGGAAACATGAAGTTCTATATAAATAAGACCAGAAGAGAAGAAAATGTGAGTGACTTTTGAGATTGGATTATTATATCTGATCAGCAAAGAACTAACTTTGGCATCGGAGAGTCTTCCCAGAAATCCTTCCGGCACCTTGCAGGTACCAATCAGTGAACTGATAGAAATCTCCAGTGAACTAATAACAGTCATCGCCGGGCTTACGGGTGGTCAAGTCACATCATTGGTACTGTCTGTGGGGATCATCCTTTATAATCCCTATGGTGACCACTAGAAGAAACCGGAGAGAAAACCCTCAAAGCAGTAATTCCGCTTCTAGAACGATAACTGATAGAAGGGAAATCGAGCATGAGGAGGAAGAGGAACACGAAGAAGAAGAATATCAATCACAAGGAGACGAGCATCTAGAGGATAACGCAGAATCCTCGGATCACGCTCATCTAAGGAAGAAAGAAGCATTCGAAGCCTTCCTGGAAGCGCAGAAAGAAAACATGTTCGTCCAGTTCAAGAGGGCCAGAAGGACTCGGGACGATTCCATGGCCAACACTGATCAGAGGGGCGAAAGGCCAATCCCAATTGATCGCCCAGAACACTTCCAAGGAAGCCGAAGATTAAACGTAGAAAGAAGGGAGGAACACTCCGTCTTAATCGGACAAGGAGAAAGAAAAGATGAGAGGTCCATCCTAATTGGACATAGAGATACTCTAATCTAAGGCAAAGAATTACAATCAATCATCGCGGATGATGAAAATGACTATTCTCCTTTCATTAAGGAAATACAGGATTATCCAATGAGTGATAAATTCAAGTTACTTCTCCATGTGAAGATATATGATGGAACATCGGATCCAAAAGATTTCTTACACTCATACAGAAACAGTATGAGATTTCGGAACGCCCCATTACCGGTTGTGTGCACGGCGTTCCCGATATTCCTAACAGGACCGGCAATTACCTGGTATGAACATCTTCCCCGATAAAGTATTAGGTCATGGGCCCAATTATCCGATATGTTCTAGGGAAGGCTTTATAGAAATCAAAAATCCGAGCGCACAATCGCTGATTTAGTCAATATCAACCAGAATAATGACAACATTGGAGAATACCACTCAAAAATGGTAATAGAGAGTCTTCAGGTTACAGATCTCTCCTACCAAATGTTTTTAGGGGCATTCATGAGCGGGCTCAAATCAGGCGATTTCTATAAGATGTTACGAGAGGAAAAGCCCAATAATGAACGTGACCTACAAAAACTGGTAGAGCGTCAGGTTCGCACTGAAGAGGCGAATGACAGGAAGATAGAGAATGAGAGGGCCGTCAAAACACCGTTTGATAATGAGTCAAAACACCATTTGATAATGAGTCAAAACAACAGGGCAGGAAGGACAAGCCACCACAGTCATCCAAGACAAAAGATGCTTTCGGGGCGAAAACTTTTGAAGAAACGCCACTGTCGAAACCAAGGAAGGAGGTTTGGCAAAATAATAAGGATCTCTTTAGGGATCCTAAACCAATGCTAGCGCCACCAGATAAACGCCCAAAAGAATTTTATTGCTCTTTTCATCGGGATCACAGACATGATACCGAAGATTGCACAGCCCTCAAGAGACAAATTGAGGATAACATAAAGCAAGGGAATCTCCTCCAATACAGGAAAAATACCAGTTCTGGCAACAAGGTGGTTGCTCAAACAGGAGGAGAGGCGAAAGCACAAGGAAAAATAGCTGCATTAGTAATCCAGGCAAAGCCGTCATATCAAACTTCTGAAAAAAATCATATTATCTATTCATGGTACAACGGAGCATTTCTCAAACAATGCTTGGAAACAGAGGGCGAGATATGTACCGCCACAAGAACCAATGGATAAAAGGTTTAAAATGAGCGAGGTTATTACTTTTAATGAAAATGACGAGGTGCCGACCGCCTCCCCCTACAACGATCCACTGATGATAGTGGCAAAGATCGGGAATTCGACTGTTCATAGGGTCTACGTGGATGATGGACGCGCAGTAGACATTCTGTTCGCCGAATGCTTTGACAAACTAGGGCTGAAAAGGGAACATCTCAAAAAACCTACTTCAGCGCTAATTGGATTTACCGGAAAGCCAGAGATGCCGTTAGGACAAATTCAACTTCCGGTAACAGAGGGAGAAGGAGATAAAAGTTGTTCAATCCTTTGTGATTTTGTGGTTATGGATGCACTAAGTCCATTTAATTCAATAATAGGACGACCATGGATGAATGCGGCAAAAGCCATTTGGTCGCCATACCACTTGGTCATGAAATTCCCAATGCCAAATGGTGTAGCAGTCATTAGAGGAAGTCAACAAGCAGCAAGACAGTGCATGGAAATCGCCATGAGACCCACCAAGTTGACAGAAAAGAATGATCTCCTAATGGTCAATTCTATAGGTGCTTGACCGAACATCTCAAATACATCCAAAATCCACCTGAGAGTGGACACAAATGATTTTCAAATGATCGACAATGACCCACTGTCAACCATAAAGATAGGTAGACGCCTACCCGAAAGCATCAAAAGGAGTATAAAACTCATCTTGAAACAGTATAATGATGTCTTCGCATGGTCTCTTATAAATATGGGCGGAGTGGACCCGAATATTGCTACACACGAATTACACGTGGACCCGGGAGTTAGACCGGTCAAGCAAATAGAGGATGAAGTACATGCCTTAATATAAGCTAGTATCCTAAAAGAGGTGAAATACCCGACATGGTTAGCCAATCCAGTCATGGTGAAAAAGGCGAATAGTGGATGGCGAATGTGTGTAGATTATTCGACGCTCAACAAATATTGTCCGAAGGACTCTTATCCGCTACCAAAAATTGATAAATTGGTAGAATCCATTTCGGGACATGAAGCTTTAGCATTCTTAGAATGTTTACAAAGGATATCACCAAATTTTGATGGACCCTAATGATGCAGAAAAGACAGCCTTCATTTCCACATAGGATAATTTTGTTATGTCAGAATGTCGTTCGGCATAAAAAATGTTGGGTCAACATACCAGAGAACCGTCGACAAGGCATTCACCCACCAAATTGGACGAAACCTTGAAGCATATGTCGATGACATGGTAGTCAAAAGCGAAAGTGTAGACCTTTTTTCCAAACGCCCTAGAGGAAGCTTTCAAAACCCTGCAGAGTTTAGGTATGAAGTTAAACCCAAAGAAGTGTACCATTGGGGTGGGAGAAGGGCGATTTCTAGGATAGCAAGTCTCATCCAAAGTACTTGGCCCAAATCCAGAAAAATAGAAAATATTATGAAACTGCCAACGCCGAAATTTATAAAAGATATAGAAATCCTAACGGGTTCACTCGCTGCTCTTAATAGATTCATGGTGAAAGCGGCAGACAAGCACATGCCATTTTTTGATATTCTCAAGAAATCTAAAAAGTTCAAATGGGACGAACACTGTGATATGGCATACGCACAACTCAAATACGAGGTAGCATCATTACCATCACTATCAATACCAAGGAAGGGCGAACCACTGTTTGTATATCTAGCAGCTTCAAACAAGTCGGTTAGCTCAGTACTAATCAAGGTAGATAATGATGTACAAAAGCCTGTATACTATGCTAGTAGGAGTTTACAACCGGCGGAAGAGAACTATTCCCCATTAGAAAAACTCATACTAGCATTAGTACATGTAACTAGGCGATTGAGAACTTACTTCCACAACCATCATGTCACTGTGTTACAGATCAGCCAATCAAGCAAATTCTCATGAGACCAGATCTATCAGGGAGAATGACCAAGTGGGCGATTGAGATGAGTGAACATGACATCACTTTTAGCCAAAGAAAGGCGATCAAAGGGCAAATACTGGTAGACATTCTAGCAGAAATTTCATCAACAGATCATGTCAATAGTCCTTCATTGGAAGTCTTAATTTCGGATGACAAACTAGATAGAGGACATAGCATGACACTTATACGTAGATGGTTCGTCAAACAAGAACGGCTGCGGGGTGGGACTATTACTCATTAGCCCGGAAGGATATGAACACAAGCATGCCATAAGATTCGATATTCATCTTTCGATTAATGAGGCATAATGCGAAGCACTGGTAGGCGGACTCGAGACCGCCATCAGAATGAATATAAGAAACATCAAGGTGTTCAGTGACTCACAAATTATGGTAGGACAGGTATTGGGAGATTTTGAAGTTCGAGAGGCACACCTAGTCAAGTATCTCATTAAAGTTAGAAACCTCTTGACAAAGTTAGACTATATACACGTCCAAAAAATACCTAGAAACCTCAATCAACGAGTGGATGCATTGAGTAGATTGGCGAACGCAAGCTACTCAGAGTTAAACAATCATAGAAATGTTACAATTGAGGTTGTATCCTCGAAATATCACAAAGTGGAAATTGTTTCCACCATAATAGAGGAACCAAGCTCATGGATGACACCAATTATTGCTTACCTACGAAATAAAACATTACCAGAGGACACAAAGAAGGCGAAATCCATTGAGCGAATATGTTATTCTTTCACACTGGACGGCGATGTCTAGTACAAAAAAGGATACCTTATGCCTTGGCTAAGATGCATAGGACCGGAGCAAGCTAAAACAGTAGTAGCTGAAATCCATGAGGGAGATTGCGGCTCTCACAAGGGTGCACGAACGCTACCAAGGGAGATATTACGTGCCGGATAATATTGGCCAACCATATTCAACGACACATACTGCCAGGTCCAAAAGTGCCGATCATGCCAGATAAATTCCAATTCAACGAATACACCAAAATCCCAATTGGTAGGAATCCAAGGCGCATGGCCGTTAGAAAAATGAGGAATAAACTTTGTTGGACCGTTCCCACGAGGAACTGGAAATGCAAGATTCCTCATTGTCATGATAGACTACTTCACAAAATGGGTGGAGGCGAAAGCTATTCCCAAGATGACGACATAAGCCACAGTGGCGTTCGTATGGAAAAATGTAGTATGCCGTTTCGGAGTACCCAACACTATCGTGTCGGATAACGGGACATAGTTCACGAGTGCGGTTTTTTCTGAATGGTGCGCCAAACGAAAAATAACACAAAAATTCACCTCGGTGTCTCACCCTCAGGCGAATGGCCAAGTAGAAGTTATAAATCGAACTATTCTACAAGGCATACAAAAGCGCCTAGAAGGTAAATGCACAGGATGGATGGAACAGCTACCAGAAGCATTATGGGCATATATGACGACAACAAGAATGCCAACAGGCGAAACGCCCTATAGCCTAACCTATGGGCACAAAGCAATGATTTCTATTGAGCTGAATACACCGTCACCAAGAGTAATCTCGTTCGACGAAATCCAAATTGATGAAGCTAGGAGACTCGACTTGGATTTATTAGAGGAAAAACGAGAAAAGGCAAGCATAAAAAAATGCAAGCTACAAGGAAAAATCTTTAAGGCGTATAACCTCCGCAACAGGGAAGTAAGGTTTAAAGTGGGCGATTTGGTGCTTCGCGAGAATGAAGCAAGCTTGGCGGAGAAGACAGGAAAACTCTGTCCTAAATGGGAAGGACCCTACAAGGTTATCGAAGCCAGGCAGTCTATCTCCTACAAGTTAGCTAGATTGGATGGTAGTGAGATACCTAACTCGTGGCATGCAATGAATCTTAGAAGGTACTACGCCTGAAAAAGTAGGAAATACAATACATGTATAGGAACCATGATATAATCAGTGGTGGCTGTTTTCGAACTTTTGTACGATTTGGAAAAATGATATAATCATCATTTGTATATATATAAATATGAAAATGCCATTCTTTCGGCACAACTGAAGAGTATAATAACACTCATATCGCAAATGTTTATAATGGCGCCCACGAGGCAACAGTCGTTAGAAACAACAACCCACTAAATGGGAAAATCACAATGATGGAATAATGGCAACATGCCGAAAAGGCTAAACGCCACAAACACAAACCTGACAAACAAAAATTATACATCTATAGTCAGTAAACGCCTACTAAAGTCATTAATGACTGGCGATCAATAAGATCCTATTTAAAGGCACCATAATTAGTGATATCAAAAAATTTATAAGGTGAACGCCACAAATAGCTGATATCCTCAATACACGTCAAAAACAGGCCTTAACAAAAAAGAAGAAAAAAAGAAAAAAGACAATAACGTTTACTGCAAGAGTACATATCCAACAGCAAATATAATCCTCAAACAGAGTATTATCCCACAACATATATAATATCTTAAAACATGCAATGTGAATACATAAAAACTATTCGACAAATAGCAAGAACTTAAGAAGAACCCCTAGTTCTCCCAGACCTACCACGACTAGATCTTCCACGAGAAGAACTACCACGAGAGGATTCGCCCATAAACAAAGCTCTACGAGGCAAACCATCACGGGGACGTCTTTGAGATTCGCAAGGATCAGGAAGTCCAGCATCTCGGCGACGTCGCAATCGAGCTATCTCTAGATCCTCAGCCTCTCTGATCATTATATCATTCAACTGAACGCGCATATAAGAATAGGCGAGTCTTCTCCTGTCTTCGCCATTGGCATCCATCTTAGCCAATTCTTCCTCATAGTAAGTCCAGAAATTACGAATAGGACCATATGCGTCTCGACCGAGTTGCAGACCCATCACATAACATGTGTCATGATACCTTGTAATCTCCAGGGCTTGCTTGTCAATAGTTCTTTGCAACTTCTCAACATACTCGTTCATGACATCATAGGCAGACCAAGATGAATTTCCATTTGTGAATATATGTTGTATTCGCCTAATTCTACCATTATCTTCCAAATACAACTCACCTTTTAGGACGGTGTTCTCCTGCTTCACAACGTTAAGTTGAGTTTCTGTAGCTTGAAGCTGGGATTCCATTTCCTTCAGCAGCTCCACCACTTCGTTGTACTTATTCTCCTGATCATTATATTTCACCGATAGGTCAATATTGATGGCGTACTGTTCATCATACTTAGTCCTCCAACTTTCGCCCTCAAGACGATAGTACTCGTATTGCTGGGTGCGATTACCAATCTTGTCAACCAAGATCTTCTCATTATGAGCAGCTTTACCAATATTTTCATGAAGAAATTGGCACTCTTTCCGAATACGCTCATAACGAGCCTTCAATTCCCTGGTCTGATGGACATATGTCTTAATGTAATTTCGATGGGTATCAATGAGAGCATTATGATGGGTACATAAGTCATACCATTCGCCCCTTAAGACCTCAATCTCCTTGGTCACGTTATTCCATGATCCCTCTCGCTCACGAAAGGCCAAAAGAACGGTCTGAAGCCTACGGCCCATGTCTGTTATCCACTGTAAAGGCCCAGGTGGAAGACATAATGTGGATACATGAAGGGCGACTGAATCCACATCTGATAAACACTTAGAGATAACATCCTGGAATCCATATCCAGTCTCATTTTCGCCAAAATTAGAATATGGCGAGTCATTAAATGAAGAAGTGGTACCCCCAGAAGATTCTTCCAAATGCGCCTTCATTTTCTCCAGAGAGGGGGATTCAAAGGCTTTGGCCAGTACAGAGGGAGTGAAATGCGGATCCATACTCCGAGTAATCATTTTGAGATCAACAGAACGGGAGGCTAAATCCTTAACGAAATTTGCCTACAAAATTAAATTAAAAGACAAAAAATTAACATCCAAACCCTTACATTATAATCATAATACTTAAAATATCCAAAAGATACTAATATTTTGAGAAACATTAACATCAAATTTGATAATCTATTTAGAAGAAATACTAACATCATGAGAGGCGATAACTTCTTCAACGGTCGGATTGACTCCTGTAGATGGACCTAATGGCACCCTGGTGACATTCGCCGGTTCCCTTACGGTAAGGGCAGACTAAAATGAGACCATCAATGAGACAATGACAACACCAGGGATTACTATACAATTTTTATTAATTATTTGGCCATAAAACATAAAAGATCAAGCAATTAAAGTGAAAACATATGTCCAAAACCTAAAATATCAAAACAGATAAAAACACCGGACTCAAAACCTAAAAGATCAAGCCAAATAAAGATCAAACCAAATTAAATATCAAACTCAAGTATAAGAACATCATAATCGTATAATAACCCCCAATTTTGTAGAAAGTGTTCTACTTTTGGCTTGCCCTTACCGTAAGGTGCCCTTATTTGAAACTTTCTCTATTTCTTATATTGAAGTCAAAATACAAATGAAATAATTTACTATCTAAACTATTTTTTTAATACTCTTTCATCTATGATGATGGTTTACATTCAAAAAATTGCTCAGTTGCATTTTATTTTTCATTCTAACTTGATGTTTTACTCTTGCTTCGTTTTAAAATTTAAACTATAGTTTGATAAATTTTCAATTCAAACACATTGTCGTCCTAACACTTTAAATGATAAGTGTTTTTAAGTACTCAAGTACTTCTTAAATGATAGAGAAGTATATCGTGAGGGCATTATCAATTGAGACTAGAGAAAATTATTGATTTTTGACCTTTTTACATATCAAGAATGATCATCATTCAGTGTATTATTACTGTTCTTTTCACTTTCAAAACTGATCTTTTTCATATTAAACATGATAACTCAATGACACTATAATTTAGAGAGATTTCAATTGAAAATTTATCTAATTATTTAAGTTCATTTGAATTTGGTTAAATTTAATTTAGTTTACATTAGTTCATCTTCATCAAGAGCAGACATATTTTGTTGACATTCAATTCAATTCAGTTTGATCATCAAATATTTTGGATTCATTTTTATTCAGTTTAATTACATTAAGTTTATTCAAATTTGGCTAAGTTCAATTGAGTTTGCTTCCTTAAAATTAAAATTCATATCCATTAAAGTTCTACCTTTAATTTTAAAAATTCCTTACTGAATTGAATTATCCAAATGAATTGAAACAAAAAAAAAAAAATCTAAAAATGGGATGAAAATGAATTGAATATTTTTAAATTTGTTTGATCTTGATGAAGATGATCTAAAATAAACTATATTAAAATTAAACTGATTTCAACCAAATCTTTATAACTCAAAGGAATTTTTTAACATCAAAACGTTACCTAAATTTAATTGAACTAGAACTAAATAATTGGGGTAAAAATAAATTTAATTGAACTAAAACTAAATATTTAAGATGAAACTAAATTGACTAAATTTTAATCAAATAAAATTAAATCCAGTGAAACAAAACTGAAAACTTAATTGAATATAAACCAGCAATAATACACCGGGCATTGCCCGGATATTTATTTTTTTAATATTTTTATTTTTCAAATATTAAGAGGAAATTTGGCAATGTAAATATTTGGGCATATTATGATATTTAATATTAATATTTAGAAATAATTTGAATAACTTAAGTTAAGATATAACTTATGAGATATTTGAACCCACATTTTTATGTATTGCACATCCTAGGTAAGGTAGAAAATTAACCTTTCTTTCACTAATTGGACCATTGGATTCAATCATGTTCTCTTGCAACTTATATATATATATATATATATATATATATATATATATATATATATATATATATGTTCATAGATATGATCATTTAGATCTTCTCCTAATCTTTGCCTATTCATTATTTTGCACAGATTAAAAATACATTCTAGGTAAAGATGAAGACCATTAAACTACCATGCATTGATTAAACTACCAGATCTCTCCTAGGCTTATTGTTGATCTCCTTCAATTTTCTCATATTTTCTTGCATTTTCTAAACACGTGCAACAGATTAATCAAAACCCCACAACTTCACACACACACAAATTACACGCACAAATATTGCAAAATCACACACACAAAAATTACACAATGAAAATACTGCAAAATCACTTCATAATGATTGTTCCACAAATCAACCCCGGTGAGTAGGTGACACTCTGAATCTCTGATCAGTGGCGGAGGTATTAAGCAACCCGGGGTGCACGTTTAAATTGTTTTTTTTAAATGTTATAAATTAATTTTAGTAAATTGTGCACCCTAAAATTAAAATGTGTGTTTTTAATCCTTTCTCCCCTTTTTCCGATTTCCGAATTGTAGTCGAAGAAGAATATCAAAGAGCAGACGGCTGGGATTTCGTTTTACTGCTCAAAAATCTTCTCTCCAGTACTGTAGTATGCATTAATTAAGTTTCAAGCTAAATCTTTTGGTGCCCCTTCTCTATTCTTTTTATATTGCGTAATAGTATGGGAGAACAAATTCAATAATTTAGTCTCGGATGTTAGTTCTGATACGATTGTAAGTCGGTTTCAAAGTATGAAATTTCGACGAGTGACTTTTTAGTATTTTGTATTGAACTATTTAGACATTGAGTATTATGATTTCGATTGTATTAAAAATACTCCCTCCGTCCCCAAATAAATGTCCTACTGAAATAGTCAATTTTTTTCATACCATATTTGACCATTAATAACTTATAGTATATAAATAATATATCTTCACATAAGATAACGTTATAATCCTCGTATGATGTACTTTTTAAATATCAAAATTATTTACTCTAATATTAAGTATGATGAAAGTTATTAATGGTCAAACATGATGTGAAAAAAATTGACTATTCCAGTAGGACACTTATTTGGGGACGGAGGGAGTATTGCTTTAAGAAAAAAATTTAAATGTGCACCCCGATTTTGAATTCCTGGCTTCGCCTCTGTCTCTAATACTGATTGTCTCTAATACTGATTGATCAGTGAGCTTCTTTGTTCAACAATCAAAACCCAAATCAATAAACAAAAAAAAAAAAAAAAAAAAAAAAGGTTGCCTAAGCTCAAAACCTTAACCCTATAAAATTAACATTTATATTATGATTTCTCAAGTATTGGTTTAAATATATCAGTGATCGATATAAACAAAGATAAAAAACAAAACGAAATAAAAAAAGCTAACTCAAGAAGAAACCAAAACCAATGAAACAATTGGAGTAAATAAAGCAATGCCTTTTTTCTCACCGAATTATTGATGGTTAGAATATAGTATATACTTAAATTGGAAATTATTGATGGTTAAAATATAGTATATACTTAAATTACCACCTAATTAGTAGTATGTATAGTAACATAATACTACTTGTAAAAGTATAATAATGAATATATATGGCATAAATTAATAACTGCTTTAATGCTGGGGAATTAGTATATTATGCCATATTATTCCGGTAGTAAAGTTGACATTTTTTATATTAAAAATCAAAGGCCTGTTTACCAGAGCTTATCTGTAGATCAGTTCAGTTCAGTTCAGTTCAGCTCAGTTCAGTAAATTTAAATTTTTTTCAATTCAGTTCAGTAAATTTAAATTTATTTCAGTTCAGTTCAGTTCAGTAAATTTAAATTTATTTCAGTTCAGTTCAGTAAATTTAAATTTATTTCAGTTCAGTTCAGTTCAATAAATTTAAATTTATTTCAATTCAGTATATTTAAAATTATTTCAGTTCAATTAAATAAATTTAAATTTAATTAAGTTAAGTTCAGTTCATCAAATTTCTTTTTATATGATGATGAGCATTCATTAATAACAAATGAAAATATGTTATTTTTATTTTAGTTCAATTCATATCAGTTCAGTCCAATTTAGTTCAGATCCCCCGAAAAATACATGGCTATGATATTCAACTCAATATATTTCTTTAATATACCATAACATTTACTTTTTATACATCCAATATAATTATTTGAATCGTGATTCATTTAAATCGACTCAACCATATATAATATGTCTTCATTATATGACAATTTGGAATTAGTTCAGTTCAGTACGTTTCAGTTCAGTTCAGTTCAAAACAATTCAGTTCAGTTCAGTTCAGTTCATATCCTCTTAAATATAATTTTATGATATACAACTCAATGACTCATATCCTCTTTAATATAATAATATTATGATATACAACTCAATGACTCAGATCCCCTGAAAAATACATGGATATGATATTCAACTCAATATATTTCTTTAATATACCATAACCTTTATCTTTTATACATCCAATAGAATTATTTGAATCGTGATTTATTTAAATCGACTCAACCAAATATAATATGTCTTCATTATATGACAATTTGGAATTAGTTCAGTTCAGTTCATTTCAGTTCAGTTCAGTTCATATCCTCTTAAATATAATTTTATGATATACAACTTAATGACTCATATTCTCTTTAATATAATAATATTATGATCCCCTGAAAAATACATGGATATGATATTCAACTCAATATATTTCTTTGATATACCATAACCTTTACCTTTTATACATCCAATATAATTATTTGAATCGTGATTCATTTAAATCAACTCAACCAAATATAATATTTCTTCATTATACTAGTTGGGCTCACCCGCACGTTGTGCGGTATATTTTAAATATCTAAATATTTTAATTTATATAATAAATTCAATGATTGTACTATTTGTACTAACATAGTAATATGAAATATTAGGTGAAATCAAACCAAATATTCAAAATATGATAATATATGTATTTGTTTTTATATTATTGAAGAAACGAAATTTAAAAAATTAATTAAAAACCCTTTTAAATATTCATATTCAAAAGAACAGAACCAACAAAATTGAATAAAAAATAAATCTCAACACAAAGTCTCAAATAAGGTCAGCTTATTTGAGAGGTTTATGTATTTTTCAAAATTATATGTTTTAACAATCAGTAGAATTTTATATTAACAAATTTACTATTATAATTACAAAAACATATCTGTACAAATTTACTAATATAACATACTAACAACGTCTAACTATACAATATAATCAGCACATGCCTAATTTAAAATAATATTTGATATATTTTTAGCAAAAATATTATGAATTCTATATATATTAGCTAGCGGCTAAAAGATAAAAGATGTGAAGATAATGATATGACGTAGGTTAAATAGAGTTTAAAAAGGCATATCATTATAGTATGAAGTATTTTAATAGGTTAAATACAGTTTAATGAAGTATTTAATAAAAGATTGAGGGAAAATTGGGATTAAGGGCAGTGGAACATTATAAATTGGAAAGTGGGGTGTGAAATACACATAATTTCTAAAAAGGGCAGTGAATAATTAACTTAATTTTAATTGATATGATTATTAATATAAAGACACTAATACCCCTATTTCTATTATTTTTATTTAGATCATTTGTGCTTAGTTAAATTAAGTTTAGTTTCAATAAGTTCACTCTAAATAAATGTATTTATAATAAAATTAGTTCAAGTTAGCCCTATGTCATTTTACGTAGTTTTGGTTCAGTTCAGTTGAGTTTGGTTCATTTTAGTTCACTTTAGTAGTATGCAATTCAGTTCATTTTCATCAAATTTTTTGATTCATTCAAATTTAGTTGAATTCAAACCAATTCCTTTAATTCAATTTAATATAAATTTATTCAGATCATTCAAAATGGGACGCATTCAATTCGATTCAAGTTCACCTTTCTTTAATTTAATTTAGTACCGCTTCACTAAAAGCAATCAAAATCTTGGTAAAAATTCAATACAGGTCAGTTCATATCCAACTAAAAAATTACATTTACTTTTTTTTAGGTCAATTCAATTTAAGTTCATTTATATTTTCCTAAATTCAATTTAATTTAGCTTCATCATTTTTCCAATTTTTGAAATCCAATTTAGTTCACTTCCTTGGTATTTAATTGAATAAAATTTCATCACGTTCATATTGACTTTTTTGAACTGAATTGAAATGATTTGATCAGAAATAAATTTTATTTAAATTGGAGCTAAATAAATAAAGCTAAACTGAATATAACTAAATTTAAAGAATTTAAAAATAAAAATAAAAATAAGGGTATTGTTATCTTTTTGTATTAATAATCACATTGATTAAAAATAAGTTAATATTCACTGCCTTTTTCTGAAATTATGTAAAACATACACCCTAATTACTAATTTCTAATGTTCCACAGCCCTTAATCCCAATTTTCCCGATGATTTAAACAATATAATTATAGTGTCTATCAATTATGTTATATGTGCCAAAACTGTAATAAATGGTACAAAATAGATTATATTGTAAAAGGTAAGGTAAGGATAGGAAATACTTGATTTCACCTATCTAAAAATATATAAATCCCTTTGTTCTTTTTATTTCCTGAGATATGTAATATTCTCCTTGTTCTAAAATATAATAAGGAATCAACTAAATCACCTAAATTGAGTATAATGTTCAGTATTTTAAGAATCATGAGTGTATCAAGTAATCGATTATAATGATCATTATCGTGGGTAAAGAGACACAAATATAAAAAATTGGATAAATTTACCCGTCCAATCAAATAAAAATGTACAAAAATAGGATGTTTAAAAATGCTATATGTACTCATTGCGGTGATTGAAAATTGATCACATGCTTTACATTCAAGAAAAACAAAACACAAAATTGCACAAAACGATAAGAATAAAATAAATATATCAACTAATAAATATTGAATGCCGATCAATCTATAACGAAATCAAAACTAACTAATTCTCTGACCTCAAGAAACAATAAAAAGGAAAAGAAATCATCTCATTATAAATAAATATAAACGCATAAGAAATGGAGTTTGCAGTTTCTAATCTTTGTTTATTCATGTATACAAAGGTACACATTAAGAAAATGACTTAAAATAAAACAATATTATAATCTTAACAAAAACCAGGGATATGTTGAATTCTAATCATTAAAGGATAGCACAAAAATCATCAAAATAATAATCAAAAACTTTGATACACTATTATCAAAATTTAATATTTAGGCATAATTGAGAAAAAAACTCTACTACGGATTTTGAAAGATGATGTTTAAACTCATTTTTGTGAGTTTATAGTCGTCTCCACATGAAATCAAGCAATGGACAATCACCAAATTCACAATATTAGAAATAAAATAAAATGATATAAATCTTCAGACATACCTCAAACTTCCACAGATTTACGGCATGATAGAAGAAAAAAATTGTTATTGAAGAGTATTAGAGATCAAATACATACATATATATATATATAAAGTTGCAAAATATAAATATGGAAAATGTATATTATGAATACATCAAAAAGGATTTCTTTGACATCTAAAAGGAAAAAAGAGGAGCTCCTCAAAAAACTAATCACGCAAGCTCTCAGAAGAGAATATTGAATTGAGGCTTAATTAAAAGAGTGCAATATTTAATATCATAAATTCATAAGAAAATACATAAATATTTTATACCATAATTTAACAAAATACCTAAAATAAATGACCAATTCTTGGGTGAGGCAGCCTCACCCATGAGGCAGGACCAATTTAACTCATTTTTTGATGAGATTTGATGAATTGGCACCTCAATACTTGATGAGTTGATCATGTTTGATGAATTGACACCGAGGTTTGATGAGGTGATGTTGAGATTTGATGAGTTGGTAGCGATGTAGGATGAGGTGACAACATTGAAACTATCCTATTTGGCCTTGCCTCATGGGTGAGGCTGCCTCATAGGAGAATTACTCAAAATAAATATACTGAATCAAATACGACAAGGAAAAAATAGGAGCTCCTCAAAATATTATCACGCAAGTTCTCAGAAGAGAATATTGAATTGAGGCTTAATTAAAAGAGTGCAATATTTAATACCATAAATTCATAAGAAAATACATTAATATTTTATACCATAATTTAACAAAATACCCAAAATAAATATACTGAATCAAATACGACGTCGTTTATTCCACACACATTTTGAAGCGAATAACTATTATAGTTCCCTTTAGGGATGACAATTTGGAATTAGTTCAGTTCGTTTCAGTTCAGTTCAGTTCAGTTCAATTCAGTTCATATCCTCTTAAATATAATTTTATGATATACAACTCAATGACTCATATTCTCTTTAATATAATAATATTATGATCCCCTGAAAAATACATGGATATGATATTCAACTTAATATATTTCTTTAATATACCAGAACCTTTACTTTTTATACATCCAATATAATTATTTGAATGGTGATTCATTTAAATCGACTCAACCAAATATAATATGTCTTCATTATATGACAATTTAGAATTAGTTCAGTTCAGTTCATATCCTCTTAAATATAATTTTATGATATACAATTCAATGAGTCATATTCTTTTTAATATAATAATATTAAGATATACAACTCAATGACTCATATCCCCTAAAAAATACATGGCTATGATATTCAACTCAATATATTTCTTTAATATACCATAACCTTTACTTTTATACATCCAATATAATTATTTGAATCGTGATTCATTTAAATCGATTCAACCAAATGTAATATGTCTTCATTACATGACAATTTGGAATTAGTTCAGTTTAGATTAGTTTAATTCAGTTCAATTTAGATAAGTTCATATCATCTGCACTATAATTTGATGATATTTAACTCAATTCAGTTCAAATTATATCACCTCAACGTGTTTTTATATTTAAATAATATAAAAATGTATTTATATTTATTTCAGTTCAGTTCAATATATTTAAAATTATTTCAGTTCAGTTCAGTTCAGTAAATTTAAATTTATTTCAGTTCAGTTCAGTAAATTTAAATTTATTTCAGTTCAGTTCAATTCAGTTCAGTACATCAAAAAATAAGCTCTAGTAAACAGGGCCAAATAAGATACTATATTGTTTCTAATTTTACTAAATACTTGTAATATATAAGGTAATTTTGTGATAACTAAAATCAATCTTATTAAATATATATATGGTGATTAAAACCAATCTTACCAAATAAGTTGGTTGTGCAATTTCTAAAGTACCCTTTTATAAGTATATTTCAATTGTATTTATTTGGAAAAATTAATTGTATTCAACAAACAGTTAAGTGTAAGATTACAAATCTATCCATTTTACACAAGAAAAACGGAGAGAAATAGTTTTATATATATACATATATATATATATATCAAGTCCAACAAATTCTCCAAAAGTTTTTCTAAAATAGAGAATGGAAATCCTATATTCTCCAAATAATTTTTACTCAAATCCAACAGTATCTCTACTTTAGAGATTTTATTAATAACTTTTTTCCTTTTTTCTTTTTTTGCATTAAGAATTTTTCCAAAAATAACTTTTTTTCTTTTGCAATGCGCATGAATTTCGTTACTCAAAATTTATTTGTCATTCTGCATATTTAGCAAAACAAATCTTCTCTCATCAATTTTGCTATAATAGCAAATGGGATAGCAAATCTGTTGGAGTGGAAAAATACACAAAATCTCTAAAAATTGACAAAATCTCTATTATAGCAAATCTGTTGGACTTGCTCTAAGATGAATTGGGCAGGTGAATACTTTTAAAAATGAGAGTAATAATGTCTTTAATTAAATAATTATATTTAGAAAAATGAACTTATTAATTACACCCTTTCTATAAATCATAATAAAATTCCACCGCCCTTCATTTGGTACACATTACTCATCGTCCTCTCCAAAATACTCATCAGCGGCGCCTTTGCTCTTTTGTCTGAAAATCTCGCACTGCTGCCTTCTCCATCTCCCCAGTACTTGTCCCCAGGTTTAAGCAGATTAGGCCAATTGTATTACGATGAAAAGTTGGGCTATTTTTGGGTTAAAGGATGCTGAAAACGGCATCCATGGTGGGTTGTTTCTGTGATTTGATGTTCTCCTCTCCCAATTTAGATTCTACGATTTCAATTGTTTCTGTTTTTTATTTCGGAATTGGTTGTATTGGTGAATTGTGTGGTGCTCGTGGTGGGTGGTAGTTTCCAAGAGTTTTACTGATTTTAGATGGTATTGTCTGTGGCGGCGGACATGCTAGTTGAAGGGTTTAGTAAAAAGAATTACTTGGAAGGTAAAAATAAAATCAATAAGTAAATTAGTTACTATAAGGTTAGATGATTAGTTAGATATAAGTTAGGAGTTAGGTTGTATGGGAAACAGATACTTGTATTAGACCATACGGTGAATCAGAAAATAAAGTTACAATTGTTTGACTCAATTGTGACATCGAGTGATAATTGTAACATAGAAGAGTGTCATTTTTAATCCTCAAAAATGTGGAAGGGGGTTTTGAAGTTTAGGTTAGGCAAGACATCTCTCTTCCAAGCATCCTCAAAAATGTGGAATGCTGTATTTATAAGTGCAAGGAACAGCAAGAATGCTCCATCAACCCTCATAAGTTTACGGTTTACGGATCCCAGTCAGATGAATCCGGTTAGGGTTCACATGACAGCAATGGCCAGTACAGAGGTTCGGAAGGGTAAGAATATGGCTGAGAAAGTAATAGAAAGTCCTGTTGACAGTGTTCGTCTGGAAAGGGAGGTTTTAAAGTTGAAGGAGAGAATCCCTAAGCTGGATCTCTACCAAAGGTTAGGGTCTTGAATCCAATTGTGTTGATTTGAATTGTAGAATTATTATGTTGAGGGCTGAGGCTGACTCTGATACATTTATTATCAGGTGTTACATGATATGTAATCCAATTATTGTTTCTCGTGTGGCACTATACCTGCTCTTCATGTATGTTCAGTTTGACTCTACACCTGTGATGTATTCTTTAATTAGGTTTCTTCTGCCTGGTGAGGATGATTCGGGAAAGAGGAAGATACAGAGCGATATTAATATTCCACGTGAAGCTAAGATCCCTACAGAGGAGAAGCTCTTTAAGTTGTTGAAAGAATTATTTGTGTTGGAGGAGGAGATAGGGGAGTTGGAAGCCATGGAGGCGGAGCACCTGAAAACTCGGGGATGTGGCCATGAATATGAAAGGTTAGGGTTTCGAATCATAATCCACAGAATTGAATTGATTTTTTTCTCAAGTAAAATTTTATTGAGCTGACTTTGTATAATTGAATTAGGAAAAAGATGGAGCTGTTGACAAGGTGAGGTTTTCTTATCCCAATCCAACTGATTTTGTTTTATGTCCAAGGGCCTTATCCAATAGTATTTGTCTTGTTTTTTATTTAACATTTTAGGGTGGAACCTTTGTACAACAAGGCAAAACGGTATGAGCTCAGCGCTCAATCCTCTTGGTAAAATTTCAAAGTCGCCCAACCTAAATCTATTCCTTTTCCATGATTAGTTAGAATTCAAAATACACTAAAGTTGATTTGTGTTATTTATGCAGGGAAAGTTTTCTCATTTCTGTCTTCCTTCCAAGATTTGAGTTTCTGCTGAAAAAAAGGTTTGGTTTTTATATTACACTCTAATGAATTTATTCCTGCCTCAAGTTCAATTTGATTGAGATTGACTCTACATCTACCTTGTGCCATCTATATAGGTCTTTCTGTGACAAAGTTTTGGAATTAAGTCGAATACGAGATACCTATCCCAAGATATCTCAGAATCAAGGAAACTTGGCTGAGTTTTGGAAATCGTTGTCCTTCCCAGTGGAGCCGGAATACTTTCTTGATGAAGATTTATTGAGTGAACGAGAAGATTTAGTGAACGAATTAGTTCCTCTATTGGAATCTGTGATACCACGTGTTAAAAAAAAGGACTTGCCTTTTCGCTCACTGTCACCTGAGCCTGGTAAGTATTTTGATGTTGTAGAGTTGCTGTCAAGGTTTCCCGGTGACTTAACTCGAAATATGGGGGATCGAGTTGCTCTTAACCTGGATACCTTCAAAGGGAAACATGTCCTGATTTGTTGTTTTCATGTTCCTTACCTCTTTACCGACATGCCCTCAGATATTCAGACCCTGATAAATATCTGTGATGAGTTGTACTCCACCAGAGATGATTTTGAGATGGTAATGGTCGCAAGGATGAATAGCCTGGCTAATTATCGGGAGGTTTTTGATCACTTCTTTTCGGGCTTCCCTGGATTGTGTCTTGCAGTACCGTTTGAGGATAATCAACGACGTGACTATATATGCAGTGTAATCGGCCTTAACCACCATCAGGATTTTTTTCAGTTTCTTCACCTGAATGCCGAGGGACAAGTTTTGTCAACCTCGAATAGTTATAGTGTCTATAAGTACTATGGAGCCGAGGGTTTCCCCTTTACTGAAGATGTCTTACACAAAAGGGATTTGGAACTTCAGGATATGATATTTGAGAAGAAAGCTTGGTTGGATAGAGTTTTGCGGTGCAGCGATTCCTCCCCAGATTTTGTTTACAAGTTCAATCCAGCAAGCAGTCCTCGGGAGGAGGTGCTTATTTCCCAATTCAGCAATAAGTTCAAGAATAAGCATGTAGGGCTGTACTTGTGTAGCGGGGGAGAATTCCTTCCTGATCTCCTTGACATGTACAAGAAGTGCAGGGAAGAACAGCTGGGCTTTGAAGTTGTGGTGGTCTATATGCCCTTTACCTATCCATATGACCCAAAAGTATTCCAGGAGAAGATAGATAACTTGTTGATGGAGTACGATATATGTGATTGGTGGTGTTTGCCCTTCAACAACTCTGTCAGCACGCGGTTTGAGTATCTCACTAAATCCTACGATGAGGGTTATAGTGGATTCTACACGTGCGATAAGCTCATTATGGTCGGACCAAAAGTTGATCATCTGGACGTCTATGGGGCCTATGTGATACGGGATGAAGGAATCAATGCATTTCCTTTCACTGTAGATGCCGCTATCAAGGCGAGAATGAAGAAGGTGCAGGAGAACACATTGGAGTCTTTATTTGTAGATGATGAGGTTTCAGTTTTCCGAGGTAATAATAGCTCAGATTCCAGGAATCTTGGTCAACTGTTCCATGGCAAGAAGAAAACAATCCTTTGCATTGACAGACTGCTTACACCCCCTTTTGGTGGCACTGATTTTGGAACATTAGCATTGGTTTACAATCAGACCAAAGCATTTGAAAAGGAAGATTTTGAAATGGTTTTCGTTGCTGCGAAACCTCGTATAGATGCTGAAGAGGAACAAATTAGGGAGATTCCATGTCATGAAATGCCATGGTACATCTGCCCTAGAAATGGAACAAACTCTACAAAGGTGGAGGAGCTGATGAATTTGATCAGCAAAGGTTGTTCTGGTGTCTTGGTTGGCTTCGGAGAAGATGGGCGAGTTTGTTTCTGTCAAACAGCTGACGAGGTAACTTTTGATGCAAAGCGGAAACGTGATCCAGTACTACAATTTTCATTGGATAATACTCTATACGGCAGCATCGAGCATGTGATGGGGTATGATGACTTAGTTGATCATCAAATGCTTCTCTTTGCAAATCCACAATATGGCCGGCCACGACCATGAAATGCTAAGGCTTGCAGTTGTATTTTTAAAGTCTGAATTTCTGTATTAAACAGCAAATAAATTTTAAATTTGTTTTTAGGGTCGGTGGGTTGTTTACTTGTTTTGTAAGAGCAAGTCCATTTTCTGCTCCTGTTTTTTTTTTTTTTTTTTATGGAAATTCTGCTCCCGTTGGACAAGAGGACCATTTGAAACAATTAGCCAACCATGTCGTATGCATCAATCTGTAGTATTTGTTATAAGCTCCTCCAAGTGTTGCTTTGATGAGCCTGGAAAACCAGTCTACCTATATTCTGCCACCCTTTTTTTTTTTTGGACAAAAATTCCAAAATATTTGGTGTATTAGTTAATTAATGAAAATGATGTTGTGAAATCAATATAAAGATCAAGTTAGCACGAGAGCCTTGGAGGCTTGTTTATATTTTATGACCCATAACTCCGCGTTGTTGCCTTAGGTGCTCACGTCTCAGGCGGAGATGTCTCGAAAGCTACGCGACCTCCGCCTCTGTCAAGCGCATCAATCTGTTGCGGGGAAGGCCGCGTTGGCCAACCGACTCGTCCCGACTCGTCTATTTTCCAGCTTTGATATGGCGGTCACTGAAACTCAGGCAAAGCCCGAGGTCCGGGAAGAAATGCAGGAGGGAACGCAAGCCACATCTAGCAGGAGTCGTAGTCGCCCCAGGGGGCAGAGCACTAGGAATGATGAAGCAGATTCCCGAGGCGGCTATTCCCGAGGGGGAGACGCATCGGCGGGGCAGGGTGATGACTGGAACCGGGCCTATGTACATGCGCCCAGGGTGGAACCTCGTGTGGCGGCAAGGAACAGGTTATCCGTCCCATACGATGAAAAGGAGCAAGACGCAAGAGGCTCACCTTTCACAGAGAGGGTTTTAAATCTAAGACCTGGGTGCCTTATTGATTCCTAGGTGAAAATCTATCTATTAAGCCCGAGGCCATCTATCCGGGCCAGGGGCAATTCTGTAATTCTATTCTTGCTATTTCTTTGAAGGTTTCTAAGCGTGATTTAACGCTAAAGGGCTCATTATTTTATTCCCTAGGCATATCAATGCCAAAGATCTCGGTCATACCCATGCGGGGATCCGTAGGTTTTGATTCTATCTCATTCTTTTGAAGATGCTAAGCGTGATCCGACGTTAAAGGAATCTTCATCTGAGTTCCTAGGCATATCCATGCCAAAGGGCCAAAGCCATATTCATGACAAAGGGTCTAGGCATATTTATGCCGGAACCTGTCGGTTCCAATTCTTTTCTTTCTTCCGAAGATCTTAAGCGTGATCCGACGCTAAAGAACTCATCATCATATTCTTTAGGCATGTCCATGCCAAAGGCTCCGGGCATATCCATGCTGGAACCCAAACCACTGCCTAATCCGAGGCGCAATAATAATAATTTCACTTAATTTCTACAATACATTATGAAGTCCAAGGGTAAGATAGGGTTTCTACCATATGTATCTCCAATATGGGGTTCCTACCATAAATTATGAAGGTCAAAATGTCTTAAGGTAAGATATGGTTCCTACCATAGCTACCTCCAAGAAGGGTTCCTACCTTACATTATGAAGTCCAAGGGGTACCCACTCCCCTCGAAAGAGATTCATAATATTATGAATAAGAACATCCATAATCAAGACATGGACTGAAATCTAACCTGGATGGAAAAAACCAATGAGAAGGACGTCCGAGGTCCGGGGGGACGCCCGAGATCCGGAGGGGTGCCTCAAGGTCTAGAGGGGGCGTCTGAAATTCATAGGGACGCCTCAAGGTCCTGAGGAGGAAGCTCACGGTGCGGAGGGGGCTAGTCCAAGGAGGCCCCGGCCGGGTCTGAAGGGGCCCGGGGCCGAGACCGGAGGAGGCCCCGGACGGGTCTAAAGGGGCCCAGGGCCGAGGCCGGAGGAGGCCCTGTCGGGTCTGAAGGGGCCTGGGGCCGAGGCCGGAGCGGGCCTCGGCCGGGTCTGAAGGGCCCGGGGCCGAGACCTGAGGAGGCCCCGGCCGGGTCTGAAGGGACCCGGGGTCGAGACCAGAAGAGTCCCTGGCCGGGTCTGAAGGAGCCCGGGCTGAGGCCAGAGGAGGCCCCGGCCGGGGTCTGAAGAAGCCCTGGGAGGAGGCCACGGCCGGGATCTGAAGGGGCCCGGGGTCGAGGCCGGAGGAAGCCCTGGCCGGGGTCTGAAGGAGCCCCGGGGCCGAGACCGGAGGAGGCCACGGCCGGGATCTGAAGTAGCCCGGGGCCGAGACCGGAGGAGGCCAGGCTAGAGTCCGTGGAGGTTTTTCACCTCTTCCTTTCCTCGTCTCCTTCCCTTATTCCCCTTCTTTCCCTTCCTCTCTTTCTTTCCTTTCTCCCCCTCTTATTTTTCTTTTCTCTCTCCCTCTCTTCTATTCTTTTCCTCTCTACCTCTCTCTCCTTCATTCCCTTCATTCCTCTCTTCTCTCTCTCCCTCTCACTCTCTTGTTTTTCTTCTCTCCCTCTTCCATTTCTTTCCTTTCTCCTCCTCTTTCTTTCCCTCTTAATTTTCTTCTCTCTCCCTCTTATATTTCTTTCCATCTTAGTTTTCTTTTCTTTCTCCCTCTCTTCCTTTTCTTATCCCCTCTCTCCTTTCTTCCCTTCCTTCCTCTCTTCTCTCTCTCCCTCTCTTGTTTTTCTTCTCTTTCTCTTCCCTCTGAGGTAGAGACTGCGAAGCTACCCTTGGCATATCAAGATCGCACCCCACTGGGCGTGCCAACTTGATGCTGCTCAATTTCACCGGTCTTCCAAGGTGGCCGGAATTGATGCAGGGGTGCTGGTGAGCTCCTGGAAGAGATGCCTAGAGCGCCACCAGTCCGATATGGTCTTGATACACCAGGGTATGTGTGTCCGTCAGTACCTATAAAAGGGGAGCCCCCCGGCCGTAGCCGGGGGTTCCCTCTCCGACGCTCAAGTCAGAGACCCATATAGAAAGAATGTGAGTAGTAAGTAAAATGAGGAATGAGAGTCTACCTTCTCCATGTGGCTTGCTTTCCTTTATATAGTGTCTCACAACTAGAGTTTAAGGGTAACCTACCTAATGGGCTTGCTCCTTGTAAGGGCCCAATAATACATATCCTAAGAGTTTTAGTCTGCTATCATCAGATAGGCCTTCAAAAATTAGACTTGGTTCTTTGTCCAGGAACAAGGTTTTCACACTTACATATGAGGAAGTTCCATCATACTGTAAGGGATGTAGGAAATTGGGACACTCTGATAAAGAGTGTAAGCCAAAGGAACCCCAACTACAGAAACTCACATACTCCAACCCTCAAATGAAAAAACCCCAAGCCAAAGCCCCTGCTGAAATCTTCAAAAATGTTGGTAGGAACAATGGGAAACCCAATTCCAACAATGAACCAAAACCTCAGAATAACCATCTCCCTAACCCATCCAACAAAGGAAAGACCAACAACCCAGCTCAGCAAATTCCAAAGGCTTCATCCTCAAAGGTCAATGTGTCAAATAGTTTTTCCCTCTTGGAAGTCCCTGAAATTGTGGAAATAGTGGAAGCAGTGAAAGAGGTTAGGGCAATGGTGGAGGTATCACAAGCTAAAGTAGGATCTGCATTGATGGAACAAGTGGTTGCTACTGAACCTGCAATGGTGGAAGGACCTGAATTAATGGAACAAGTGGTTGTTACTGAACCTGCAATGGTGGAACAATCTGCAAAGGTGAATGAGATGGAAATACAACCTGTAAATGTGGAAACTACACTAGTTGTCACAAATAAACCCATGGAATCTTTTATTGAAAGTATGGTGGAAGTGGATACTACTACAGATGGAGCATCAGACATGTTGGATATGGATAAGGATGTTAACACAGATGTCACTGCTCTAGATATTATTCAAGCTGATTTGGAAATTTCCCAAGGGGATGATATTGAGATAAGTATGGGTTTCAATACAGCCCCATCATCACCACAAAGACATACAATGAACCTATATTCCAGGGATGATAATTTTCTAGGGCAAATCACAGGCCCTCTGAAAATACCATTATTGGGTATATTTTCAGAAACAATTGAAGACAAGGAGGAACTGGAAAACAAAAGAACCTTCTTTAATGCTCCACCAGCACCTCCAATCACTAATCTGAACTCTCTCTTACGTCATTCACTCTTTCGTGGAGGAACAATTAACACAAGTTACAAAAAGCCTGTAGGATTTTCAACATCAATCAAATGATAGTGAAGATCAACATGCCACGCCAATGCTTGCTTCATCATCAACAGTTGGCCCTGCAAAGGTAAGGACCAGCATCAGGTTAGCCTCTAAACAACAAAATATTTCATAATGATAAGTACAATCATATGGAATGTTAGGGGTTTAGGTACATCTTCAATAAGACTGGCTAGATTAGTCAGGAAACACAACACACATTTGCTTGTTGTCATTGAACCTAAATAACCAATTGAGAAAAAAGGAATTTTATCAAAAGGTTTTTGGGTTTAGGAATTTTTTACTCACTCAGCACACAAGAATCTGGATCTTCCATTCTGAGAAGATCCAGATCCACCATTTTAGAGAAAGTGATCGGTTTATCACTCTTGATATAACTATGCTACCTCTGAACACAAGATTTACTTTTGTGATAGTCTATGGTGACCCATATTGACCTAAAGAAAGAAAGAAAATGTTTGATGAGATCAGAACCATGACATTTTTAAATCCAACTCTCATTGGTGGTGATTTTAATGTAATAAGATCATTATCTGAGTATCATGGACCCTATGTACCTTCTCTACCTCCCATTAGGGATTTCAATGAGTTCATCAATGAAATCTAGTTTGAAAACCTAACCACTGTAGGAAATGAATTTACTTGGTGCAATGACCACAAAAGACCAACTTCTAAAACACTGGACATAATTTTAGCTAATAATTGTTTCTTCCAGAGTTTTAGAAAATCTATAGTGCAAGTTTTGAGTAGAACTAACTCTGACCATGCCCCATTATTTATGGAAATCAGAACAGAGGGTGACACAAAACCTAAACCATTTAGGTTTCAGGATATGTGGTTTCTAAGGAAAGACTTTATGGACATCATTAAGCTCAGCTGGTCCCAACCCCTCACAGAACAGGGACAATTGGGCTTTGCTCTCAAACTTAAGAGACTTAAGACAGCCATAAAAAGCTGGAATAAGGACAAGTTTGGGAATTTTCAAGATAATGTCTATAAAGCAGAAGAGGCAGTGCAAACCCTTGAAATTCAGTATGATAGAACCCATGACCCCCATGATAGAACCCTATTACACAAAGCCCTAGTTGACCTGAAGAGAAGTCTCCTAGAAGAACACACTTTTTGGAAACAAAAATCTAGGTCAAGATGGTTAAAAGATGGGAACTGCAACACAGAGTATTTTCATAAGAGTGTAAAGGAAAAACACAGCAGGCTTGGCATACATAAAATAAAAAACCTATCATCTCAATGGTTGGAAGATGAGGACAGTATTGCCAATGAAGCTGTAAATTTCTTTCACACTCTTCTGACTGATGAGAATACTGATAGCACAGGTCAAAGCATGAGTTTCCTGCTGCAATCCATCCCTAGAGAGGTAACTGATGAAGATAATCAGAAATTGCTAACCCAAGTCTCAATGAAGGAGACAGAAGCAGCAGTTTTTAGTCTTGGAGCCTTTAGTGCTCCAGGGCCTGATGGATTCACTGGTTCATTTTTTAGGAATGCATGGGAGGTGATAAAACAAGATCTCATGCAAGCTGTGCAAGCTGTGCAAGAGTATCATTATGGGATTCAAATACCCAAAGCCATTGGTAGTACCTTTCACTGCCCTGATACCCAAAAATCCCAGCCTAGCTTTTCGTTTCCGAAGAAGTTGTTGAAATAATGCACTGAGTTTGATCTTTCATGGAGGGTTTATGCTGGGCTAGTCCAATATGCTCAGTCTGGTGCGAAGTCAGCAGAGTCAAACTAGTCGTTGTTGACTAGTTGTTACTCAACTCCTTCACGATTTGTTTTGTGTTTTTATTCCAACTGATTTTGCAAGTTGATTCAGTTAGTTTGTTAGTCTTAGTTGTTGCTTAGCTGTTAAGCTAGATTAGCATATAAATAGAGGATTAAAAGTGTGTGTGAAAAGTGTGAACGATAACGGCAATTGCCTACGAATAAACCGTTTTCCGATCTTGGCCTTTAATGGCGTTTCTGAGTTTTGTGTTTTGAACGATTTTAATAGAAGTCGAACTATAGTGTTCCACACTCTGCTTCCCCTGTTTCCCAAGGGCGAAATCCGCTACATTAACGACACCTACATTGATGATATTTGCCAACGTGAGCGTTTCGAAGAAGGAGCCTTCGATTGTGTACAACAGGCGACGTCAGGCAAATATCACCGGAGAGATCTCGGAGATTGTTGATGGTGCCAATGCTTTGGAGTAGTAGATATGTTTCTGGTTGTATATTGATTTTTGTTAGATTTTTGGGTCAAATTAGATTATACAAAATTTTGTAGGTTTAATTATTAATTAAAGTTAGTCCAAGAGTATTAGTTATAGAATTAGTTTTAGAAGAGTGTTATTTTGGAAATTAGTTTCAACACTAAGATTGTTTAGGAAAAAAAACTCCCTATCTGCCTATCCATTACATTATAGCCTTAATTAATGTTTAAGAAAACATCATTTTCATTTAAAGTGTAAAGAACAATCACGAGTGACTCAAAGTGGCACGTACGAACAATCACGAGGCAATAAAAAAGATGGAAAAGAAAATAAGTGTTCGAAGGAAGATCTATTTCTAAGATGAACTAGTTAGACATAAAAGTTAAAAGTGTGTAAAGGAGAATAGTTATTACTTATTAGTGTTAATATATTGTCAAATTGTTTTTTTACATTGGAAGATGATAAGTGAGATGAATGGAGCTCCAAATTTTAGTCGGTTAAGGTATAGTGCTTTTTATAAGCTTTGAATTTAAGATTTTTGGTTGTCTAGTTTTTGATGGATTGCATTTTAAATTTTTGACTATCTTTTCTCTGCTACACACATGATAAAAGTAGTGTAGCTATCTTATTCACATATTTGACTTGATATATCTAAATGCATATATATATATATATATATTTTAAATTAACCACCGTTGGTGGAGGGAGTTATATTGGCTTCCCCTTGCCTTTTAAATGACTGAAAAAAAGAGTTACAAAAAGCTGCAATCAGGTAAGGCCTAGAGCTCAGTGCAGCAGAGTAATACATAGAAACCTAAAACTAGGCACTATGGTGTAGTAATACACTACACAAGGCATAAGGATATTGCCTTCAAAAGAGATGGGGTATGCTTCCCATTCTACAAAAAACAGAAAGTGGGAATGGGAGAAATAATAGATTTGAGGAAATTTCAAAACCACTTGCTTATCAGTGATTTCATGGCAAACACAAAATCGCTAGTCAGCCTATGGGTGAAAATTCCCCATATTATTTCCCATTCATCAGAAAAGATTGCATCAGATTGATGCTTTCATGTGGCTTTGAGTGAGAGCAGTCCTTTGGCAGTAGAAGAGATCAGACTTTTGCTGGATTGTCTTGAGTACATCATCTGCATTATATACCAGCAAAAAACAGTCAGCAGTATCTAGTTCTGTATGCGTAACGAGGGTAGCTCCATTTTATCTAAACATAAAGCTCATCTAACTCTAGCAGGAAGATTTTGTAAGTTGAGTTCCACATTTAGTTTGGGAGGTCGTCGCCGTACCTCTCAAATATACAATTTATGTCCACTTACTACCTCTACACACAATTAAGCATATAGTGGCAAGTAAGGTTCGTTCCACAGGGAAAAGGTTATTTCTATGTATATCTTGTAGTATATATATATATATACATGTATAAAAGCAATGTAAACAAGGGGGGGGGGGGGGGGTTTGAGTTGAGTTTTGTTTTTGACACTACTAAGTAAAACTACTAGAACTTTAAAGTTACAACTACTTTACCATAAGATTACTCTAACTAGAGATTTAACTAAGAGAATAAGAAACTTGGACATATGAGATTGGTGACTTCTTATTATGGGATTTTCCTCAAACTTTATCATGATGCCTTGAGAATGGTGAATATTAGTGAGAAACTATCTTTAACCATAGCTATGAAAAATGAAAGCATCTTCACAACTTCAATTAACAACTTTACTAGATGATAACAACTAGTTCAATTGAAACAATATTACTTCAAATTAGATGTTTCTCAACCCTACCCATGCAATTTGATAACAAACTTGACATAGGTACAATGTTAATGAATGATCTTAAGAACAAATACAATTGATAACAACATGCATTCGATTCCTAATTTACTACTCCTACATAGAAAGAATGATAACATTCTAACCATGGAAAAGCAATATCTAACACATATCCAACACATATCTATCACTAGGAAATCATTCCTAATCATTTCAAGCATCAAATACACATATAAATTATGATCATTCAATAGCAAATCACCATTCCTAAGCTTCATGAATCATGTTCTCAATCCATAACAAGAAGTCCAATCACATATATCCAAGAAGGGTTTTAGCCTACTACCATAGTTATATTATCAAAACCATAATCAATACTACAAACCATGATGAATTCAAAGATCAAATTCAAAAGGAAAATGAAGGAAAATGAGTTTTGCTCTGTAAAAATCTGATCTTCTAACAATGAGGATAAGTCCTATTTATATCCCAAAACAAATAAAATTAAAATAAAACAACATGCAAGTTGCAGGAAAAATTCGCGGGTCGCGCGAAATCCTTCGCGGACCGCGAGCCTGGTTCTCACGGCTCGCGGCCGAGGATTCGCGGCCCGCGCGTCTTCGGTTTCCGCGGTCCGTGACCGAGGTTTCGCGGACCGTGCGTCTGGTCCTCGCGAACCGCGGCCGACGTTTCGCGGATCGCGCGTCTTCGGCTTCTGCGGTCCTCGTGCTGGTCCTCGCGGCTCGCGACCGGAGTTTCGCGGACCGCGCGAAACTCGGCATCTTCAAAACAGCAACACACACCCTCGCGCTTTGCGACCTAGGTTTCGCGGTCCGCGAGAGTGTGCCTTCACGCCACTTCTACGACCGGTTCTTCAATGTATCTGCTTCCTTCAGGACGGTCATAGAAGGTCTTCAAATCATCCAATTCTATCGCAAGTGCAATTCAAGGTCGAAATGCACGTCTTCAATTTCAAACCATCATGAATGATTCGGTCCAAAAGCCTAATATAAAAGTACAAAATACTATCTAAAACAGCTCTCAAATGCTACAAAATAAGAGTATATATAGGACCTATCAAAATCCCCCACACTTGAACCTTTCTCGTCCTCGAGAAAGAACGATTAAGATCCAAGTGCATACTCTAAGTAATTAAGCACATAACATTTGAGAGCTTTATAAAAGACATCTATTAACAAGAGAAAAGAAATTGTTTTTTTTTTAAAGAAATACAGTATTAAAAACAGCAACAAAAACAGCAACAAAAGCAGAATCATAGTCCTACATCTCTCCCCCACACTTAGCCTAAACATTGCCCTCAATGTTCAAATATATCAATGAAAAACATAGTGAAAGGAAAGAGTGTGGGATATACTCACTACGAGGGGCCGGAACCGTCGCGACGGCGCTGAGCTCGCGATCTGCGATGGCCCTCATAGTCAAATGCCCCTGGTCCATGTGGGTGCATGGATGCCATCATGGCGACCATCACCTCCATGTCGTCCTCATATCTGTGAGTAAACGCCTCATGCCTCTACGTGAACTCCTGGAATTGCTGCTGAGTGACATACTGAGGATCGTGATGTGGAGGAGCGTACTGATCTCCATGCTCAGGGGGTGCCTCTAGCCTGGCTAGGGCGATGGTAGGTGCAGGGACTGTGATCTGGGTGGGCAAGGTGAGCTCCTCCATGCGGGTGCGCTCAGTCAGCTGCACAGCCTCCGGATTTGGCAGGTACATGTGCTGATTCTTGGCTACTAGCCAGATGAATCTAGGAGGAGGGAATTTGTGCATTTGCAAGATATTAGTGGACTCCAAAGAAGCGATTGAGTGTAATTGGTGAGCTCTCTCGGCTGTCTTGCCTATCGCCTGAATGTCTGGAGGTAGATGGATGCGCAAATAAGCTGCCAGAAGAGAAATCATACCCCCATGCAGTATCTTCCCTGAGCTCTTCTGGGAGGTCTCCAGACATTTTTGCACAAAGAGGTCTACCCAACATGGGTGCTCTATCCTCCAAAACATGGTCCAAAGGCATTGGACTTGTTCCCTGCTGATATGCGTCAACTCCCCCTGGCAAAAGATCGTCATCACTAGGAGCTTGTACACCATACGAACAGCTGGATGTATGATGTGGTTGTTCTTTGTAGCGCCCGTGATGTTGGGAGATCCAGACAAGCAATTCCAAAAGAAAGCTAGATCAAATCCTTGTGGGGCATATTCTTTTGGATTCTTGTAGCCCTCCGCATATTCGAATCCAAAAGCATCTTGGATTTCATCATAGGACACCCGACGGTCTACATCATTCAACCTGAAGGTGATGTACTGCATGCCATGCTCCTCGTCATAGTGCTTGGCTAGAGTGGATAGGAACTCAAGTGTATAGCGGATGTAGGTCGGTGCCGACTGATCAATGAATCCTCTCATGCCAACGCGATCCAATAAAAATAGCACAGGCTGCTGCAAACCTAGCTCCTGAAGTAGCTCAGAGGAGAGGAACTTCGTCTCCATGATCGTTCGCCTCCCATTCCCAATCAACTTTCTCCACCGTTGTTGGGCATCGTCATCCAAACCTTGCAGTCCCATAAGGTCAATAGGAGGCAGGTTTTCTGCAGGGGGAGGGCTAGGTTGGCGAGGGGGGGATTCGGGGATCACGGGCTCATGCGAACTAGAGGCTTCCCCTCGGCGAGACCTTTTCCTCGGTGCCATTATCAAAATCTACTCAGCAACAGTCCAGCACAACTAAACTAGCTATAAGGCGGCAAGCCCCTACTCAAAAAGCTCAATATATAACTAAAGGCGGCAAGCCCTAAATCACCCAAAATTCAAGTAAATTCAGTAGGGTACCGTCAATTGAAGCCTTTGGAAGTAATGTAGCTTGAGGAGATCATCAATTGAACCAAAATATCACCAAATCAAAAATGCCCAAAAATTAGGGTTCTTGAGATTTGGGGATATTTAAGTTCGTTTTGACATTTGGAAATTGAGATGGGGAAAAGGTTAAGGGTGGTGGAGGGAAGGTTTGTGTGTGGTAGGATTGGGGAAAAAGTCGCCGGAGGCCGGCGAATCGGAGTGGAGAGTTTCCGGCGGAATTGTTGTCAATGAAGGTGAAAGATGGTGTTTTTGATTTGGATTTTTGGTGGGTTTTGTTGGGAACGAGTTGGAGATTGATTTGGGTGGAAGGGATTGGTGTAAAACCCGCCGGAATGATGGAATGGAGAAGGTGGCCGGTGGTGGGAACTATTTCGGGTGGAAGGGATTGGGAAGAAGAAGAAGAAAGAGATAGAAAGATTTTGGAGAAGTAGGGGCCGCGTTTTGTCGCGAGCCGCGAGGTTCCTGTCGCGGGCCGCTGGTCTTCGTTGCGGGTCGCGGGCCTCCGTCGCGGGCCGCGAAACCATGCCAAAACGTTCCAGGGATTGCCGAAAAATCCCTGGATTTTAGCGGGCCGCGCGTCTCCGTTCGCGGTCCGCGCGATGAAACCGCGGACAGCGCGCGCCGAACCTTCGCGGTCCGCGCGATGAAACCACGGACCGCGCGGTGCTCTCGCGGCGCGCGCGATGAATTCGCGCGCCGCGCTCGGCAAATCCTCGCAGTCCGCGCGGTGAAACCACGGACCGCGAGCACAGTGCCACGGTCCGCGCGATCAAGCCGCGGACCGTGAAATGTAGCGTTTTCGTTCCAAGGATTTATGAAAATCACCTGGTTTTCGCGGGTCGCGCGGTCTTATTCGCGGACCGCGCGTAAAGTCTTCGCGAACCGCGCGCCCTAATTCGCGGGCCCCGCGCGCAAAACCCCGTCGCGGCGCGCGGTGAAATCGCACCCCGCGCGCGCAAGATCCTCGCGGTCCGCGCAATGAATTCGTGGACCGCGCGCACTGTGTCGCGGTCCGCGCGATCAAGTCGCGGACCGCGAAACTCGGCGTTTTGGTGGCAGGGATTTTCAGAAAATCCCACTTATTTCGCGGATCGCGGGACGTCGTTCGCAGACCGCGAGACACGGCCGCGGCTCGCGTGCTCTGTTCGCGGTTCGCGAATTTCCTGGTCGCGGTCCGCGCGATCCTAGTCGCGGTTCGCGAAACCCTCGGTCGCGGTCCGCGTGATGAATTCGCGGGCCGCGAAGAAATGGCTCTTCTAGCCTTTTTGTTTTGTTCCATTTCACATCTTTTTCTACAAAAATAACAAATCAAAAGTTCGCATTATGTCTGAATTGCAAGTTTAATAAAATGTATATAAACAACAATATATAGAAATAGAGTAATGTTCCAAATGTTGAAATTGTTCGACGAAATGCTTTTAAAGATCAAAACTCGTTTATTTAACATCGTCGGCACGATGTACCTCCATGGTAAATATCAATCGTAGGTCGGGTTGCCTAGAGACATGTCCTCTAGGATCTCCGATTTGAAACCCTCGTAATACGGTTTCAACCTTTGGCCGTTGACCTTGATGACTTTGGCATCCTCGTCGCTTTGGAACTCCACCGCACCATGAGGGAAAACTCTCACAACTACAAATGGTCCAGTCCACCGAGAACGCAGTTTACCTGGAAACAAACGAAGGCGTGATTGATATAGGAGAACTTTTTGATCTACCTCAAAGGTTTTCCTAATTATCATCTTGTCATGTCATGCCTTCGTTTTCTCCTTGTAAATGGCAGCGTTCTCATAGGACTCATTCCGGATTTCCTCAAGCTCTTGTAATTGAAGCTTCCTTTCATTCCCGGCTTCGTCCAAGTTCAAATTGAACCTTGTGATCGCCCAATAAGCTTTGTGTGCTAACTCCACCGGTAAATGACACGGCTTTCCAAAGACTAACCGGTATGGAGACATACCAATTGGAGTCTTATAAGCCGTCCTATATGCCCACAGTCCATCATCCAACCGAGTACTCCAATCCTTGCGAGTCGGCCTAACCGTTTTCTCAAGGATGGACTTGATTTCCCTATTGGAAACTTCGGCTTGTCCATTTGTTTGTGGGTGATAGGCGGTAGAAGTTTTGTGATTTACCCCATATTTCTTCAACAATGCGGCAATGATTCTATTGCAAAAGTGATTGCCTGATCACTGATTAGAGCTCGGGGTACCCCGAACCTAGAGAAGATGTGAGATTTGATGAACTCTGCAACCACTTTGGAATCATCAGTACGAGTGGGGATTGCTTCAACCCACTTAGAAACATAGTCAACCGCAAGCAAGATATATTTGAAACCAAAGGAAGTAGGGAAAGGTCCCATAAAATCGATTCCCCATACATCAAAGAGTTCACAATATAAAGGGCAATGTTGGGGCATTTCATTCCTAGAAGAGATATTTCCCACTCTTTGGCATTTATCACAAGATTTCCAAAAGGTGTATGCATCCTTATTCAAACTAGGCCAATAAAAACCACAGTCTAGCACTTTCCTAGCAGTTCGCCTAGCACCAAAATGACCTCCACATGCATATGAATGTTAAAAAGCAAGGATTGAGTTGGTTTCATTATTGGGAATGCATCTCCTAATCACTTGGTCGGAACAATGTTTCCACACATAGGGATCATCCCACACATAAAACCTAGCATCATGCTTTAGCTTATCCTTTTGTGCTTTTGTGAAATGAGAAGGACACTTACTTGTGACCAGGAAATTCACAATGTTGGCATACCATGGAAGAGAAACACTAAGAGCAAACAATTGCTCGTCGGGAAACTCTTCGTGAAGATGGTCCTTCAATGCTTTGGTCCCAAACTCCTCATTAGGCACCAAACGACTCAAATGGTCGGCCACTAGATTTTCAGCTCCTTTCTAGTCTTTGACCTCCAAGTCGAACTCACTCAAAAGTAAGATCCATCGGAGCAACCTAGGCTTTGCTTCCTTCTTCGTCATCAAGTAACGAAGAGCTGCATGGTCAGTGAAAACAATAATCTTTGTACCAAGCAAATATGGCCTAAATTTTTCTAATGAAAAGACTACCGCTAGCAATTCTTTCTCGGTAGTGGTATAGTTCCTTTGAGCATCATTGAGAGTCATGAATGCATAGTAAATGGCATGGGGAACTTTTCCCACCCTTTGACCTAACACCGCACCAACGGCATAGTCACTTGCATCACACATGATCTCAAATGGAAGGGGCCAATTTGGAGGTTGTATAATAGGGGCTGACACTAGCATAGACTTCAAACAATCAAATGCCCTCTTACAACCTTCATCTACCACAAATTCCACATCCTTTTGTAACAATCAACATAAAGGGGAAGAAATTTTTGAAAAATCTTTTATGAAACGGCGGTAGAAACCCGCGTGGCCAAGAAAAGATCTCACATCACGCACACAAGTAGGGTAAGGAAGAGATTGGATTGTATCAATTTTTGCTTTGTCTACTTCAATACCCTTAGATGACACTTAATGACCTAACACAATGCCCTTTTCAACCATAAAATGACATTTTTCAGAATTAAGCACAAGGTTCTTATCAATGCAAGTTTTTAGGACTAATGACAAATGGATTAAGCAATTGTCAAAAGAGTTTCCATGAACAGTGAAGTCATCCATAAAAACCTCTACAAACTGTTCAAGGTATTCTGAAAATATGCTAACCATACACCTTTGGAATGTGGCCGGTGCGTTGCAAAGGCCGAAAGGCATGCGTCGATATGCAAAGGTGCCAAAGGGACATGTGAAGGTTGTCTTCTCTTGATCTTCTGGTGCAATGGCAACCTGAAAGTACCCTGAATAGCCATCAAGAAAACAATAGAAAGAGTGGCCTGCAAGTCGGTTTAGCATTTGATCAATAAATGGCAAAGGGAAATGGTCTTTCCTCGTTACCGCATTTAGCCTCCGGTAATCAATGCAAACACGCCATCCATTTTGAATACGAGTGGGGATCAACTCGCCATGGCTATTCTCCACCACGGTCACTCCGGTCTTCTTTGGTACCACTTGCGTTGGGCTTACCCATTTACTATCGGAGATTGGATAGATCATTCCCGCATCCAACAATTTAAGCACCTCGGCTTTTACTACCTCCATCATAGGAGGGTTCAATCGCCTTTGAGGTTGTCGGATGGGTTTAGCATCATCCTCCAATAGAATACGGTGCATGCAAGTACTTGGACTCATACCTTTGATGTCGGCAATAGTCCATCCAATGGCCTCCTTATAATCTTGTAGCACTTTCATCAACCTTTCTTCTTGTTCCTTGGTGAGTTTGTTTGAGATGATCACCGGTAATTTTTCACCATCACCAAGGAATGCATATTTTAGATTCTCGGGTAGTGGTTTCAATTCCACCACCGGTGGTTTCAATTCCTCATCAAATTCCATAGTAAGCCTACCACTATGCACATCGATAATAGTTCTTGACGTTTTCAAAAAGGGACGCCCTAACAAGACAGGAGTAGCAAATTTATCATGTTCCATGTCAAGAACGTAAAAATCGGCCGGGAACACCAACTTGTCGACTTTCACCAAGACATCTTCAACAATACCCTTAGGGTATGCATTAGAGCGATCGGCAAGTTGGATCACTACACCGGTTTTATGCAAAGTGCCAAGATTTAATGATTCATACAATGTGTATGGGATGACATTTATGGATGCACCTAAATCTAGCATGGCTCTAGGAAAATAAGTGTTCCCTAAAATGCAAGGAATTGTAAACATGCCGGGATCACCACACTTAGTAGGCATTTTGTCTTGAAACAAAGCCGACACATGTTCATTGACTCTTTCATTTTTAACATGCTTAGACCTTTGTTGACGATGGTTCACACATAATTCTTTCAAGAACTTAGAATATCTAGGAACTTGATCAATAGCATCGAGCAAAGGAATGTTTACCTCACACTTTCGAAGAACTTCGAAAGCTTCCTTGTCCATCTCCTTTTTGCGAGTATTCTTCAAAGCCTCGGGAAATGGTGCTTCCACTTCGAAGGGAGTGCCTACCTTAGTTTTCTTGTGGAGAGGTGAGAATGGAGGTGACATTGGTTCAACATGAGCGGTTGAGTCCACATGTTCCTCATCAATTAGTTCCTTCTCCTTCTCAACCTCGGCATCACCTTTTTCTTTGGTTAGCCCATCAAGAATCACTTCTTCATCGGCCAAGGTTACCTCAACTTCGTCGTTGGTCAAGCTCTTCTTCACAAGGCCTCTCTTGGGCGCCTTTTTCACAACCACTTCGGGTTCAACCGCTTGTTTACCACTCCTCAAGGTCATGGCACTCGCATGAGGCCTCAGATTTAACTCTGGTTGTGCGGGTAGTTTCCCGGAGTTTTGTGCTTCCAATTTCCCCAAAACAGTGGCCATTTGACTCATTTGCACCTCAATGCTTTTGAATCGAGCGTCTTGTGGGAATTGGCCCGAGCTTTCACCTTGATCACGAGATTTATCTTCTAACCTCGGGTAAGCATTTTGAGGAGCACGATTATTGAAACGGCCTTGTCCTTGGTTTCTTTGGTATTGTTGGGGTTGAGGGTGATATTGAGGGTTTTGATGATCTTGGTACCCTTGGTAGCCAAAATCTTGGTACCCTTGGTTTTGGTAACCTTGGTACCCTTGATTTTGGTTGCTTTGGTCTCCTTGGTAGCCTTGGTCATTTTGCCCCCTCGACCTATCAAAAGATTGACCACTTTGACCTTGGTAACCCCCTTGGTAGCCACCTTGTTGGCCTTGTTGCCCCGTCGGTTCATCTCTCCACCGAAAGTTGGGGTGATCTCTAGTTTCGGGGTTGTAATGTTGAGCAAAAGGATCATACTTCCTTTGATTACCCCTATCACCACCTTGGCCTTGTCCACCTTGAAAACCCCTACCACTTTGGTAGCCTCGCCCTCCTTGGTAGCCCCTAAAACCATGGTTTCCTCCTTGATCGCCTCTAAAACCTTGGTTTCCTCCATAGACCCCCATGGCATTGACTTCTTCGTTATAATCCTCGTTTGCTTGAGGACAAGATTCAGTGAGATGGTTCGAAGCACAAATCCCACACGTCATAACTTGTTGCCTTGTTTGATTTCCCGAGTTCCCTCCGGGGCTATTTCCCATCATGAAACCTCTCATCAATGCCGTGAGCTCCTTGATATCTTGACGAGAACCATCATTGTTCCCACCGGAGTTACCCACTCGTAGTCTCCGGTCCTTCTTCGGTTTGCATCCCTCGGCTAATTGCTCAAATAACATCATGGCATCGGAAGAGCCAAGGTTAGCAATGGAGCCATAGCAAGACCGATTTATCAACTCGGTTTCTCTATCATTCAAACCATTGTAATAGAAACACACCAATTGAGGTTCGGTGAAGCTATGGTACGGGCAACTTGAGAGGAGAGTTTGGAATCTTTCCCAATACTCATACAACGTCTCATCATCGTCTTGAGTGATGTTGCTAATGGCTTGTATCAAGACCGAGGACTTAGAGGGAGGAAAGTACTTGTCTAAGAACTTTTTCTTCAATTGTGGCCATGTAGTGATTGATGATGAAGGTAAACGGCTTAACCATTTAGCGGCCTTGTCCTTCAAGGTGAAGGTGAAGGTTTTCAACTTAAACTCATCCACACTCATCTCGGAAGGTTTCAAACTACTACACACCCTATGAAAATCCTCAAGGAAGTCGTTCGGATCATCCACTTCTCTACCATGGAAAGTTGGAAGCAAATTTATCACTCCCGTCTTGATTTCGTATTGAGAGTTCGGGTAAACAATGCTCGATTGTTGTTGCTCATAGTTGGGGGACATGTACTCTCTCATAGAAATGTTGGTAGGAGAAGGGTTAGGGTTTTGGAAAGGGTTGTAGAATTGGTTTCGGGGAGGGTTTTGGCCGGTATCCTCTTCTTCGTCCGCCATGTTGAAAGGTAGTGATTCACTTTCAAGGGAGAAAGGATTAGATGCTAGTGACTCTTGCACTTGCTTCCTAAGTCGGCGGAGATTTCTTACTAGCTCGGAATCGTATTGCAAAGGGTCTTGGTTCGAGGATCGTGTAAGAACCATGCACCAAGAGCTAGAGCAATAGGGTTCCAAACTAAAATAGAACCTGAAAAGAAAGATAGATTAGAAATAAAACTACAATACACACATAAAGATACGTCTTTTCCCCGGCAGCGGCGCCAAAATTTGGGAGGTCGTCGCCGTACCTCTCAAATATACAATTTATGTCCACTTACTACCTCTACACACAATTAAGCATATAGTGGCAAGTAAGGTTCGTTCCACAGGGAAAAGGTTATTTCTATGTATATCTTGTAGTATATATATATATATATATACATGTATAAAAGCAATGTAAACAAGGGGGGGGGGGGGGGTTGAGTTGAGTTTTG
Organism: Cruciata laevipes; assembly: GCA_963678965.1. Classification (NCBI taxonomy): domain Eukaryota; kingdom Viridiplantae; phylum Streptophyta; class Magnoliopsida; order Gentianales; family Rubiaceae; genus Cruciata; species Cruciata laevipes. Next base: position 19,237,556 of record OY787633.1, read on the forward strand.
TTTTGTTTTTGACACTACTAAGTAAAACTACTAGAACTTTAAAGTTACAACTACTTTACCATAAGATTACTCTAACTAGAGATTTAACTAAGAGAATAAGAAACTTGGACATATGAGATTGGTGACTTCTTATTATGGGATTTTCCTCAAACTTTATCATGATGCCTTGAGAATGGTGAACATTAGTGATAAACTATCTTTAACCATAGCTATGAAAAATGAAAGCATCTTCACAACTTCAATTAACAACTTTACTAGATGATAACAACTAGTTCAATTGAAACAATATTACTTCAAATTAGATGTTTCTCAACCCTACCCATGCAATTTGATAACAAACTTGACATAGGTACAATGTTAATGAATGATCTTAAGAACAAATACAATTGATAACAACATGCATTCGATTCCTAATTTACTACTCCTACATAGAAAGAATGATAACATTCTAACCATGGAAAAGCAATATCTAACACATATCCAACACATATCTATCACTAGGAAATCATTCCTAATCATTTCAAGCATCAAATACACATATAAATTATGATCATTCAATAGCAAATCACCATTCCTAAGCTTCATGAATCATGTTCTCAATCCATAACAAGAAGTCCAATCACATATATCCAAGAAGGGTTTTAGCCTACTACCATAGTTATATTATCAAAACCATAATCAATACTACAAACCATGATGAATTCAAAGATCAAATTCAAAAGGAAAATGAAGGAAAATGAGTTTTGCTCTGTAAAAATCCGATCCTCTAACAATGAGGATAAGTCCTATTTATATCCCAAAACAAATAAAATTAAAATAAAACAACATGCAAGTTGCAGGAAAAATTCGCGGGTCGCGCGAAATCCTTCGCGGACCGCGAGCCTGGTTCTCGCGGCTCGCGGCCGAGGATTCGCGGCCCGCGCGTCTTCAGTTTCCGCGGTCCGCGAACGAGGTTTCGCGGACCGCGCGTCTGGTCCTCGCGAACCGCGGCCGACGTTTCGCGGATCGCGCGTCTTCGGCTTCCGCGGTCCTCGTGCTGGTCCTCGCGGCTCACGACCGGAGTTTCGCGGACCGCGCGAAACTCGGCATCTTCAAAACAGCAACACACACCCTCGCGCTTCGCGACCTAGGTTTCGCGGTCCGCGAGAGTGTGCCTTCACGCCACTTCTACGACCGGTTCTTCAGTGTATCTGCTTCCTTCAGGACGGTCATAGAAGGTCTTCAAATCATCCAATTCTATCGCAAGTGCAATTCAAGGTCGAAATGCACGTCTTCAATTTCAAACCATCATGAATGATTCGGTCCAAAAGTCTAATATAAAAGTACAAAATACTATCTAAAACAGCTCTCAAATGCTACAAAATAAGAGTATATTTAGGACCTATCATAGTTTATACTTCAGAGCATGTTTTGCAAGGAGGTCAGCTACACTGTTTCCTTGTCTTAAAGTATGATTGAGAATAGCAGGGTAAAGGTTGTTTGATATAGAATCAACCATAGAAAACAAATTCCATGGAGCCTTGCTTTGATCATGAATCATTGATATAGCATTCAGGCAGTCTGATTCTAAAAAGAAACCAAACAGGTTTATAGAATGGGCAAAGAGAATACCTAAATTTATAGCCTGTAGCTCTGCATCCAGTGGGGATAGAGAGTTTACATAGAAACATCTAGCAAGTATTAGTGAACCTGCAATGTTTCTGAGTACAATTCCTATCCCAGCATGTTGACTACCAAAATTCCAAGCAGCATCTACATTCATTTTGATACCACTAGGTGGTTTCAGCCATTTGATGGGGTGAATGTTTGGTTTTGGAGGTTTGAGCCATTTTGGAAAAACTCCAGAATTTGCTATATCTATGTCATGCTACTTGCTAATGTAAAGAGGCTTAGCCAAAAAGGCATCAAAGATCATGTCCTTGATTTCCTTAACTATGACCTGAATATTAGGCCTAACTGAGTCAAAAACTTTCCTGTTTCTGGCCTTCCACAAACACCAACAGACAAAGGATGGAACCATATTAACTAGGTTGGTGTGGAGTGAAGTTAGACCTTTAAAAAACCAGTAGCTAGCCAATCTACTCCAGAGAGAGACAAAAACTGGATTTCCAATACACATGATAGAGTGTACAGCAATCCAAACTTGCTTGGCAATAACACAACTATTGAAAAAATGATCAATGCTATCAGAGTTGTCACAGAAAACATATTTTGACACCACATTGAAACCGAAAAATATCAGGATGTCATCAAAAGGTAGTAAGCAATTAAAAAGTTTCCACATAAATACAGAAACTCTTTTTGGAATTCTGGAAGACCAAATCTTTTGCATAGAATAAATTTTACCTCTTTTAGGCCTGAGAGCATTGTAAGCAGAGGAAAAAGTGAAATTCCCTTTGTGGTCAGGTTTCCAAATAAGTTTATCTTTTCTGTGTGGAGAGAGCTTGATGTCCTTCAAAAAATCCAAAGCATCAGTTTCCAGCAAAGGGGATAGAGAAGTCATATAGAGATCCTTATGATTGACAAAATCTGCCACAGTACAGTTAGATGGAATATTGGTAGAATCAGTGGAGATAAAATCACTAAGGACCCCGGAGTCAATCCAGATGGAGTTCCAAAAGCTGCACATGCCATCTCCATTTATAATTTTAGAGTGACTAGCAGCAAAAGGATCCATCTTACATATCCTTCTCCATGTTTGTGAGGTTCTGACATTAATGGAAAGAGAAGTAAGAAATAATGTCCATGGAGCTTGAGCTTTCTGATATTTCCACCACAATTTTGTTGAGTAAGCATCAATGATGGTGGAAAGTGATCTGATCCCTATTCCATTCTCTTCAGTTGGATAGCACAAGTCTTTCCATTTCCTCCACTTTTTCTTTTCTGTGTTTTCAGTGTAGCCCCAGAAAAAAGAAGAGATAACTCTTTCCAGATTTTTTAAAATGAGCTTTGGGGGGTCATACACTGCCCAGATGTGCTGGGGGATGGAGTAGATGCATGATCTAATAAGAGTTAGCTTTCCACCAGTGGACAGCCACTTGTTCTTCCAGCTGTCTAGTCTAGAGTTTATCATTTCAAGTACAGGCTGAAAATGGGAACAAGTCATTTTCCCTGTGAAAATAGGGCATCCAAGATATCTAAAAGGATATTCTCCTTTCTTCATTCCTAGGATGGATTGAATTAATCTAATGGTATGTAAAGAAGCATTTTTGCTGTAAAAAACCTCACTCTTTTGAAAATTGATTTTCTGACCAGTGGTTTTTTCAAAAACACCTAAAAAAAGCTTTGAGCCTAGTTAGACTAAGCTTATTTGCATTTAGAAAAATTATAGTGTCATCTGCATAGCTCAAATGAGAAATAGGAATGACACTATCAGGCAAGTTAAAATATTGAATTTTACCTAAATGATATGCATATGCCAATGATCTAGTGAAAGCTTCAGAAAACAAATTAAAAAGGAAGGGTGAAATGGGATCTCCCTGTTTTATCCCTCTGGAAGCTTTGAAAAAACCAACTGCCTTTCCATTGACCAGTACTGAGAAGCATGCTTGAGACAGATTTTTGATGATGGTGTGCACAAAAGATCCATGGAAACCAAATTTCAATAGGACTGCACTAAGAAAATCCATTCAACTCTATCAAAAACTTTTTGTAAGTCCAATTTGAGAATACAGTTAGCTCCTCTTGTTTTCTTGTTGATAAATCTCATCATTTCCTTTAAGTAAAGCACATTGTCTGAGATTTCTTTGTTAGCTAGAAAAGCAGATTGGTGATGGGAAATGAGGGAAGGCATCAGTGGTTTAAGTCTTTCCATTAAGATTTTTGAAAAAATCTTATTGCTAACATTAGAAAGGCTTATAGGTCTGTAGTCATTGAAAGAGACTGGGACCTCTTTTTTGGGTATAATGGTGATCCAAGTGCTGGATATGCCTCTGGGGATATTTGGGTTATGAAGAAAATCATTTGCAGCATTAAGAACATCTTCACATATGATATCCCAGGCTTTAATGTAAAATTTAGCTGTGTAGCCATCAGGGCCTGGACTGCTGGATTTATTCATACTGAAAATAACCAGTTTGAGCTCCTCCATAGAAACAGGTTTTATGAGGAGCTCATTCTGTTGTGGACTAACAAGGGAGGGGATTTGACTAAGGAAATGTGAGTGAAAAGGGACCCACTCTGTGAGTTCAGAGGTAAGGAGATTTTCATAGTAGGAAACAGCTTCATTCTCAATGTCAGAAATTTCATCAAGCCAGATACCTTGTGAGTTCTGAATTTTTGAAATCCCAAGCTTATTGTTTCTTTCCTTTACAGATTTGTGAAAAAATTATGTATTTTCATCTCCTTCTTTGAGCCATTTTATCTTTGCCTTTTGTTTCCAGAAATTTTTTTCCTCTGCAAGTGCTTTGTTTAAAATGGTTTTGGCCTCTTTAAGTTTAAAAAGTTCCTCATCTGAATGATTAAGATCACAGATTATTTCTTGAAGCCTAAGTTTTTCTTCAGCCTTGGAAACATTATCAAAAATGTTTCCAAAAACCTCTTTATTCCAAGTCTTGAGGACTTGTTTCAATCTATTAAGTTTCAGAAATAATCTCACCATACCAGACTCAGCTAAAGGAGAAACCCAAATGTTCCTAATCACCTCCATGAATTCATGTCTCTTGAACCAGGTGTTAAGAAATCTGAAGGGCCTTGGAGAGGAAGGAATTGCACTTCCTACTGTTAGTAAAAGAGGACAATGATAAGAGGTTTCCTTGTTAAGGACTAATATAGAGGAAGATGGAAAATTAGAACTCCATAGTTGGGAGCACAATCCTCTATCCAGTCTTTCTATAGTAGGATGAAGCCTAGCATTTGACCAAGTAAAAAGATTTCCAACTGTTTGGATTTCTGAGAGTGCTAGGTTATGAATGAAATCATTAAAGTCCTGCATACTACCTAGTTTAGGAGAGGATGGGCCTTTATATTTGCTAACAGACCTAAATGCATTAAAATCACCAATGTATATAGCATTATTGTATCCTAAATCAGTTAAATCCTTCCACAAATCTAGTCTTCCAATTTTTGTTCTTAATCCATAAATGAAAACACCCTCCATTGGTGCTTTCAGTTTATGACTAAAAATGTCCACTGCAAGAAATTGTCTATGGTCACATTTAAGGGCAATAGAAACAGTATTATTCCACATAAGCCAGATGTGGCCTGAAGCAGCATACATACAATTATCAAAATGTAGTAATCTCATGTATTGTGCACATTCAGTATTAGGATGTTTAGGTTCAATTAAACAAATCAAATCAGGTATATGAGCAAGCACAAGTCTTTCTAACCTCAGCATGGAAGTATCCATACCTCTGATGTTCCAGACCAACATGTTTATTCTAACGGTTGTATTAATCATTAAAGACAACTTTTAGAGCTTTTTGTGGATGACCTAAGTAGATAGGCCACTTGATGCAATTGGTTGCTATAGGTATTTTTCCTACTTTTCTTAGAAGTCCTTTTCAGTATTGTAGGTGTTTTTACCTTAGCTGTGCTCACCTGTGTAGAGGTTGAAGGGGTGTGAGAGGATGAAGCCTGATCAATATTATCTCTCAAAGGAGTATCAATATTTTCACATGTCTCATCCTGTTCCTCTGAGCTAGCTGTGAGAGCCTCATCATCATGAATTGTAAGTGGGGAAAACCTGTTTCTGTTCTTTTCCTGGGAATGGAAAACCAGCATATTAGAATGAATAGGAGGTATAATAGGGTTGTGAGACAAACCTGAAACTGAGATATCATCCTGGGAATATGGTGCATTTGTATTGGGATTAATGATCTCATCTTTATTCCCCTCATTGTCATTCTGTACAATAATCAAATCCCTTATCCTTATTTCAGCTGGAGCAGTAGTAGGTGGTACAGTCTCCTTGGGAGGGGGTACTGGACTAGCCAGTATAGGAGGTTCTGGATTAACTGAAAGTTTCAAAAAATCCAAGGATAGTTCTGAGTTGACTTCCACAGAGGGGAGGGGGATATAACTTGTAAAGGCATCAGGTATTTGGGTGGGAGCTTCAGGATTTAGAATGCCAAGTGTTGGAGGAGCATCTTCAGTTGGAGTAACTCTATCACTTTGATTTGTTTCAACAGTTAGCACAGGAGTAATCTTTGGGATATACTTAGTGGTAAATCTAGCAGTCCTAGAGGCTTTATATCTATACTTTCTTCTTTTGTTGCCTCTGAGTGTAGATTTCCCATTGCTTGGAGCTGATTCCTTGTACTGTGGGGTAGCTTCCTTATCTAAAGGAGTGATGCCAGAGGAGCTTGGATTTCCCTTATTCTCATCTGTCTGTTTGCCCTTGTGAGGAACCTTTAAAAGTGGTTTTGCAGCTCCTACTTTGCCATCCTTTGTTAAATTAGCATCTTCTATTGGCCTTGATTTTCTTTTGAGTTCAGGGTGAAGGAAACCACATTCCTTTGTAGCATGGCCAATTATTTTACAGTGATTACAGTAGAGGGGTAAGTCTTCATACTCTATAGGATATTCTGCAATATTTTTTCCCACTCCCACCACAATAGTATTTGGCAAGGTTGCTAGCAAATCAATTTCCACACAGAATTTAATGGCAGAGGGTCTAGTGATTCCTAGTGTAGCAGCATCCATTTTCAAAAATCTACCAATTTGACTACTAACACCTATGATAGCAGAGGTATTATAGAAGTGAATTGGAAGTTTTTGTAGTGTTACCCAAATCGGCACAATGGATGACTCTTGTTCAGGGGAAAAATCCGGTGACCACTTTTGTACCTTCATAACCGAATTGCCAAAGCTCCAGGAGCCCTTCATCCAGCATCTTTGATAATCCTCTTTCTCCTGGAATCTGATGAGAATATGCTTGAAGTCTAAAGATCCCAGTTGATAGCGACCTGTGAATCCAATGGATTTGAAAGCTACGTTGAGAGCTTTCATGGGTGGCTTCGATCGGATGAACTTACCGACCAAAGCATTGTGGTAATAGGATGCGAGCACAGCTCCCTCCTCTGGTGGAAGGATATATGCTATTTTTCCCTTATATTCAGTAATAGGATGAAGGTCAGGAGTGTTTGGTAGAGTGGAGTAGAGGGGTGTCAATTTGGCGGTGAGAGCAGTCGCGAAAGATCGAGAGGAGGGGGTTCCGCCAGTGGGGAGCGGTGGCTCCGCCATGGGGGAGCAGTTGATTTGACCGTTATCAAGCCGTTATCAGACTCTGAAAAGTAAAAAGAAGGGATTAAAAAACAAAAGTAACTGTTCCGTTGGAGTGAAAGTAGGAGAGAGGTTGGAGAGTTTTTCTTGGAGAGAGAAACATCAGGTTTTCTACTCGTCTAAATGCATATATAATTTGCATGTGTAATCAATGACGGTCCCTATTTGTTTAGTATCTTAGTTTATCTTATCTCTGTTACACTCCTGTTAAAAGTAGAGATACATTTGATGGAGATTTGGTGATACTCGTCCGACAATAACCCCAAAAGGGGTATGGAATGTGTTTATTTTTTTTAATTTTCTTGGGTATGAGACTAAGTAAAAAAAAAACATCATCTACACTTAAAATACAGTTCATTTAATGAGGGTAGAGAAGACAAATTTGGAATTCTGATTTTTATTATACTAATTCTCAATTGAGACCTGTCTCCATTGAGACCAGGGGCTATAGGAGCTTTCCAAAAATTATAGGTACAAATTAAAAAACGCGCCTAAATATAGGGACTTGGTTGCAAATTTAGTTTTCTTCTTTCTCCTCTACCTTCTCTCCAGCATATGATTTTTTATGTTTTTTACTTGATTTTTTTCTGCCCCTACCTCTGATCTTCTATGTTTTTTACTTGATCTTATATGTATTTTGCTTGAATTTTTTTTACTTGATCTTATATGCTTTTTACTTGATCTTTTTCTGCCTCTACCTTCTATCACTGCGTCTGATATTCTATGTTTTTTCCTTGATCTTTCTCTGGCGCCCCTACCTCTGATCTTCTATCATTTTTACTTGATCTTATATGCTTTTTGCTTGATCTTATCTTTGATTTTTTTTTTGCAATTATTACTTGAACTTGATCTTATTCTCTTTGATATTATCTTGATATTTTTTAGTTCTCATTTGAGCTTGATCTTATTCTTTTTTATCTTTTTCGATATCACTTGAATTTGATCTTATTCTGTTTGATGATTTTGATTTTTTTTTTTATCCTTTTCAGTTATAATTTGAGTTTGATTTTTTTCTGTTTAATTTTTTTCTTTATCTTTTCTTTGATTTTTTTTTCAGTTATCACTTGAGTTTGATAGTTTTGAAGTAATGACTTGATGTTCTATGCGTTTTTATCTTTTTTGCTTGATCATTTTAACCGTTTCTTTGATCTTTTTCAATTATCTCTTGAGTTTTATATTTTTAAGTAATGATTTGATCTTATATGTTTTTTACTTAACTTTTTTCTTTTTGATATTTTTTGATAAAATATGGAAATAATTCTAACCTGGAGCCATAACACAGAGCTCAAAATCATCAAATTGCACGTCTTCGCCTCCAACTGCGCTTTTTTGCCTCCACCTCCTCTAGCTGATTGCGGTTGTGCTGTTTCGACGAGGCGCAAAAGATCAAAATATGAGAATTAATGTTTGATCTTTTTGATATTTTACCTGATTTATTTCAGTTATTACTTGAGTTTGATTTTTATATTTTATATTTTATATATTTTCTTTGATGATTTTCAATTATTACTTGAGTTTGATTTTTTTTGCAATTATTACATTGAACTCATGTTAAGCATATGAAAGATCAAACATTAAAGTGAGCAGATCAACAATATTAGGAATTCTGACTTTTTATTGATCTTTTCTTTGATTTTTATATTTTATATTTTATATATTTTCTTTGATGATTTTCAATTATTACTTGAGTTTGATTTTTTTTGCAATTATTACATTGAACTCATGTTAAGCATATGAAAGATCAAACATTAAAGTGAGCAGATCAACAATATTAGGAATTCTGACTTTTTATTGATCTTTTCTTTGATTTTTTTTGCCTTTATGAGCTGAGATTACATCAAATATGTTGCAGGCATCATCCCACACGCGAGCTCTTTGAGACATTACATCAAACAGGTTGCAGGCATCATCCCACTCACACTAATTTCAGGCTCGATGCCCTGGCCTTGTTACCTGAATTCAGAATAAAACTTTCCGGCGAATCCATAGAACACGTATTCTCCGCCGGAATCCGATTAGATTTGAAGTCACGAGTGGCCGGGAAGAATCGAATGGAGTGAGCCGGAGAACAAGGAGGCGGCAGGCCTGAGATACTGGAGAAACGAGCAGTCGCCGCACTAGTGCAAATCAGGGGTTTTAAGGCGGTTGTTTAAGGCGGTTCCTTGGAACCGCCGTTAAATAGCATATTTTTCGAACTCGAAAGTCAATTTCGGATGGTTTACGCGAGCTGTAGGCTAAGAAAATGAAGGAAGGCGGTTAGGCACTTATTTTACGACGGTTTTGTATAAACCGCCTTAAATTAAAATATATACACGAACTCGAAATGCAAATATACCACAATGCGATATCGAAGAGTTACACATATAAAAGACGATATCGAAATATATGTTTTGGGTTTACAGGAACAAATATCATATGATGTATACGATATCGAAGGTTATAATATATATTTTCGATATCGCATTATATTGTTGAGTTTGTAGAAATAGTTAAGATGCGAAGTCTTCTACTGTGTTGTCTTTGTATGAACATATTTTCGAATTCGAAAGGCTAGATTAATGTGTTTGAAATCGAATTCTATTGTCCTGATTAACCTAAAAATGATATACTTGTATAAAGAAAGACCATCAAATATAAAGAAGCAAGAGTACGTTAAAATTCCAGAAAACAACAAAAGAAAAGAACAAGAGTACGGAAAATGTCAAACAAGATTAATGGTACAAAGATAGTGAACATAAGAACAATGAGTATCTAAGCTCCTTTGAAAGAAGTATTCTCTTCCATTGGAGGTAGCATAATAAAGTTGTCCTCATCATCACTATTACCATCGCTAATCCAACCATAGCAAGGCTTCCTAATCTTCTTAGTTGGGGGTGATGCCTCAGGTTTGACATCGACATTGTCAACATGTTTGACTTCCACAGTCGAGGCCGAACCAATCCTGCTTCCATCAGCGATTAGGGGCTGAGGCTTAGCAATCTTTTCAACCACAATGAACAAACGTAAATCAAAATCACCACAAAATTTCCGGTTAACACCATACAAGGACATGTGGGATTTAAAAGATCAGAAACTAATATTGTGCATCCAAAGTGGTAACTAGCTACTTCCAAGCACAAAGGTACCAAGTACTAGGTAAATAAGTTATTGCACAAACAATAATAGCATGAACTATTGAGAAAACATAAATCAAAATTTACATGAATCTATGAATACATTACCTTGGAAGCATCCCTGTCAATCAAGGTGGGCAACACCACCAAATCTCTTGGGGTATCCTTTTGAGCACAAGATTGGCTAGAATCCTTCGACATCTTGGAATTAGTTGATGGGTTTGTGCTAAGGGATCTATTTGGGAATTTTTCGGCACAGAGGGATTGAAAAAGTTGGGATAAGAAGGTTGAGTTTAATAATCTCCGCCGGTTTATTTATATTAAATATATAATTTTCGAAGTCGCTAACTCTAATTATATACGTTCGATATCGCATACAAGTTCGACCTTCTTGACAGGGGACTAGGAGAATATGCATTCGATATCGAAACCATTGCAAACTGAATTTCGATATCGAACACAGTCTTCTTAGGGTATTGATCAAGTACTATCGATATCGAATTCACTTAAGGGGCTAGAATTTATAAACGTTCGATATCGAATGTTTATTAGGTTTGGGCAAAATTGCGTTTTAATTTGGTCAATCCTCTAAACTTATGTTATTTTGTTGGGTTGGTATTTTGTTCCAACACTTGATTTCGAATTTCAAACTCCAAAATCACATTCATATTAAAATTCATGGCCGAATGTTGGAATTCATAAAACTTCAAATCAAAGTTCATACTAATAAAAAACAACACAGATGAAGTAAAAGGAAATAAGTGATCCTAAAAACACCCTGAAACATGAAAGGGCATAATATTAGATCAAGCATTGAAATTTAATCTTCTTCAGCTTCTGAAGACCATCCTTCACCTGTTGAACTTGAACAGGATTCTGCAGAAATGTCCCAGTACAAAAAACATTCCATAGCGTACTCTGGTTCTGTTGGATCCATAGTAACTCCAATGAAATGTTGTCTGCCTAGTCTGATAATTTCTTCCTTAGCTTCATGGGTCTCCCTAATTTCTTTCTCCGCCCTAATCAGCCCTTTCTCAACCGCACGGCGCATCAACTCTATTCTTTTCTGGAAATCATAAATTATTGCAACAAGTAAAAAAAAAATCCATAATTTGATCTTTAAAACTGTATATATGATTAATATTGTTTCACAAAAGAATAATTGAGGGGATAACTTACTACACCACGAGTGTATTCTTTGTCAAACTCCTTTTGTGATTCTAAAATTATGTATGAATCATCCCACGGAATTCGTGCAGCCCCCGACCGAGGAAAAAGATATTGAAATTGATTCTTCAAGAAGTCCAGCTTGCGGCGTTGCTCAGGTTCAACAACGTCTTCCCACTCTACATATTTCATACAAGATTCAAATTAGTAATAATGAAGTGTGTAAGCAAAAAATGTAAAATCATTGAGGATCCAGCACTATGTTGAGTATTAATTCATACCTCTCATCCCATCAGTCCTCAACTTTGCAATCCTTGCTTCCATTGCTAGCCTTCTTTGTTCAGCAGGGGATACATTGCTATTGCCCGCCATTATATGAGTATTTGTTGACAAGGAGAGGAGGAAGAAAGAAGAAAAGAAAAGGCTTGGATGAAAATGATGCTTGAGATCCCATAAAATAGACTTCCCAACATAGTTATGGTCCCATGTGATTAATTGGACGGAGCAAACAAGAAATGAGGGTCAAAGATAATTTTAGTCTCTTTGTCTACTGACTCAGGGTTACTATACTTTCGATATCGAAATCAAAATTTACCACATTGCGAATTCGAATCGTTACACAGGTTAAGGTCGAAATCGAAATTAAACTTTTGAGTTTACAGAAACAAGTCTCATATATTGTATACGATATCGAAGATGTTAACATAAAGATTCGATATCGCAAATTAGTTCGACCTTCTTGACAGAGACTAGGAGAATATGAATTCGATATCTATATTGTTTTAAAACACTTGTCGATATCGAAATGACCTATGGGGCTATAATTTATAAACCTTCGATATCGAAAATATATCTTGTTTGCGCAAAATTGCGTTTTAAATTGGTCAACCCTCAAAACTTAGGTATTTTTCTTGTGTGGGTATTTTGTTCCAACACTTGATTTCGGATTCCAAACTCCAATCTAAGGGATTGAAGGTTCATAAAATTGTTGGGTTGATTCATACCATAATCATCAACTTAAAGGTATCAAATTTGTATAGTTTTTTTGAGTTTTGAACCTTACCATTTAATTGTATGTGAGTTTGATGATTGTTTCATTGTTTTTTTCCTTGATTGCATAGGAGTTTGTTGTTTATCAATTTTATTGAGTTTTGCAATAGTTGGACGTTGTAGATATGGAAAGACTCGAAATTATTAGAAGGAATGATAGATTGTCCCTTGAGTATCGTGGTTTGATAGAGGAATTTATTCATGTTGGTTTTGAGGATGCAAAGATGAAAGATGTTGAAGGTGTTAGATGTCCATGCAAAGATTGTAAGAACAATGCCTATTATGATGATGCGATGGTTTTACGTGAACATTTGTATTGTAGGGGTTTTGACCCTAAGTACACGGTATGGATTTGGCATGGTGAAGTTGTAGTTGACAAAATTATTCCCGAAATTGATGTTGGTAGTGAAGACATGGAATATGATGCTTATCTTGGTGAGATGGTAGAAGATGTTGCTAGGGAATTTGTTAATAAGCCTAGTGTTCTAACGGCAATGATGAATGATAAAGAAACACCATTATACAAGGGGTCTAGGCATTGTATTATGACGGCAACATTGTTGATGATGAATTTGAAGGCGAAACATGGGATTACCGATAAAGGGATGACGGAGTTGTTTGGTATTGTTAAAGAATTGCTTCCGGTTGATAACTTGTTGCCCGATAAAGTATATGCTGCAAAAAAGATTTTGTGTCCAATGGGAATGGAATTGGAGAAGATTCATGCATGCCCTAATGATTGTATGTTGTATAGGTCGGTGGAGGAGAAAAAATTGAATAATTGTCTAGTATGTGGGGAGTCTCGATACAAAGTAAAGGATAAAGAATTAATCAAAGTTGGGGATGAAGAGAGTACATTTAGCGATAAGAAAACACCCGCAAAAGTAATGTGGTATCTTCCTATTGTGCCTAGATTGAAAAGGTTGTTTGCAAATCCTGATGATGCGAAACTGTTTACTTGGCATGCAGAGAGGGAGCGAGGGGGTGATGACATCATTAGTCATGCATCGGATGGAGAACAGTGGAAAAAAATGGATGAATTATACCCTGAATTTGGGAAAGAACCCCGAAACCTCCGACTAGGGTTATCAACGGATGGTATGAACCCGTTTGGCAATTTGTCTAGCACACACAGTTCATGGCCTGTGATGTTGGTTATTTACAATCTACCTTCTTGGTTGATGATGAAACGCAAATATGTGTTGCTATCAATGATGATATCAGGACCGAAACAGCCTGGAAATGACATTGACGTTTACCTTGCCCCACTCATTGAAGATTTGAGGTCTTTGTTCAACTCGGGTGTATCGATAGCCGATGGTAGTCGTGGGGATGAGAAGTTTGAGTTAAAAGGGATGTTGATGTGGACCATTAATGATTTTCCGGCATTGGGCAATTTAAAAGGATATTCAGTGAAAGGTCACCTTGCATGTCCAATTTGTGAGAAAAACACAAGTCATTGTCAATTGAAAAATGGTGGGAAAACGGTTTATCTTGGTCATCGGCGATTCCTTCCTGAAGATCATCCATGGAGGTTTGCTAAAAAATGGTTTAATGGGAAAATTGAGACCGATCCAGAACCCATTCCTCCAACTGGCGTTGAAATCCTCCAAACCATGGAGAAGTTGGGACATGTTTATGGAAAAAAGGAAAAGGTTGCAAAAAATAGTGGTAGTTGGAAAATAAGGTCAATATTTTTTGATTTGCCATATTGGAAATACCTAGAGGTTACTCACTGTCTGGATGTCATGCACATTGAAAAAAATGTGTGTGACGCGTTGGTCGGTACACTGTTAAACACCCCGGGCAAAACAAAGGATGGGTTGAAGTCACGTCTAGATTTGGTGAGTTTAGGCATAAGACCTTCGCTCGCACCTGTGGAGGAAGGAGACAAGTCTTACTTACCACCGGCTTGTTATACAATGTCGACGAAAGAGAAGGAGAGTTTTTGTAACACATTGAAGTCGGTCAAAGTTCCTACGGGGTATTCTTCCAATATTAGGTCTTGTGTCCATGACAAGCGATTTCCCCACGTCGTAAATGGGAATCCCACTCAATCAAAACACATTTATATTCACCTACGACTTCTAACTACTATAGAGTAGATAGTGGGAAGTAGGGATCGAACCACAAGGAGAAGGATCTTGTTTAGTGTTTTAGCGAAGATTATAAACACATACATATATATTATATAGAAAGCGAGGTAAACAAGGGGGGTTTTTGTAGTTGGTTTTGTTACACTACGAAAGAAAGCAACTAAGATAAACTACACTACAATGCAAATACAAGGCCTTGGGAGGCAATTGACTTCAAGTTCAACTATCGATTAATCATTGAGTGAACGCTTCATATATAGGGTTTATGATCATAAGTCGTGGATGAAAAACATCCTATTCTCTCGATAATAGCTAGTGAGCATGAACACATCACTCAAGAGCCTTCATTATCAATCCACCTAGATGATAGCATCTAGATACATCGACAATGGAATTAACAATGGAGAATTGACAAACTCACCCATACTCATCGATAACGTGAGCGTTGGACAAGACATTTGAAAACTATAAAGAACTAAGATGATGATAACATACAAATCTCAATTCATATTTGCTACTTTATGATATTGGGGTAAATGCTAACATCTACCCACGAATCTAGCAATTCGATGCATATAATCACACATTGGAAATGAATATCTCAACTCTACAATTGCATATAACGAAGGATCAATGATCACATTAGGTTCCTACGAAGACATGCAACAATTCAAACTCCTAAACAATTCATTCCCATGACTATAATTTACCATGTTTCATAACAACAATCACACAACCTCTCTAATGACCAATTACTCTACCAACTAGGCTAAACTACTCCATGACTAACAAGCAAAAGAGTTTGTCACCACCCAATCACTTCTAATTAACATAATCTCTAAATTAAACTAGAACTAGGGTTTAAACTACAATTATCCAAACTATGAGGCATGCAATTGATTTAAAACACAAAGCCCATGGCAATTTTAGCAAGATTAACAACATTCATATACAATTCAAGACAAGTTCATCAAATGATAATCAAACCATAAATAGAAGCATATGAAAGTTCATGAAAATCTCAAGAATAGAAGTTTAATCAATTGCTCCCAAGGAAGATTAAGCTACAACAATCATTCTAATCAATACATATTCAAACATAGAATCAAAGGGAAGAAAAGAGAAGAAATGGAAGAAAAACTAGGGAAATTGGCTTTGGATTGAGAGGGAGCTCGTCCAAAATGAGGGAAAAAATGGAATATTTATAGCCCCAAAAATTCAGCTCAAGAGTGCAAGTGGGCAAGAGTTTAGCGACGCTTTATTTGGTCGCTGTTCATCATAGTGACACTTCTGGGCAGCTAGTGACACTTCTGGGCAGCAGTGACACTTTCTTCATCTGGAGTGACACTTCCTTCAAACAAAAGCGACACTTTTCTGGGCACAAGTGACACTTTTCTGGGCAGCTTCTACCACCTTTTGTAAAGTGGCCTTCTCGCCACTTCTATGACCAATTATTCAAGTTCCAAGCATCAAATCATCAACTCTATAACATAATCATAGAAGGTCTTCAAGACTATCAATCAACAAGCTCCCAAAATACACATAAACATAGGATTTTACAAGTTCTAAACATAAAGAACCAATGATATAATTCACTCTAAAATCCTATACTTTGTTACAAAATTATCTTCAAAACAAGTCTAAAATGCACTAAAAACTAGAGTACAAATAGGGTATATCAAACTCCCCAACACTTAAACCTTTCTCGTCCTCGAGAAAGAACGATACAAGTCTAAATTTTCATACTCCTAAAAATCAATTCAATGCACATTTAAGACTTCAAAACAAGAGCTTTCAATTACTTTCATCAACAAGCAAAGTATGCCAATATAAGTTTCATCAATGCAATTTCTTTGGCACACAAAGCTAACAAAATATTACAAAATTTCTCTCCTTTTGCCTAGGTTTTTACCTAGCCCCTCTTTCTTTCCACACACTCTCCTTTTGCCTAGGATTTTACCTAGCCCCTCATTTTTCCACACACTCTCCTTTTGCCTAGAAGTTTATCTAGCCACTCATTTTTTTTTTTTTTTTTTTTAAGCCTCTCACTTTTACCTAGGCCTTTTTAATGTTTTGACCTATCCGGGCTTTTCACTCATTTTTCTTAATAAATTCTTCAAGAGAAGTGCATATTTACAACACCAAAACAAAAGCAAAACAAAAATCCTAAACTTCTCCCCCACACTTAAACCAAACATTGTCCTCAATGTTCAAAACTATTAAAATCATGAGGAAAGGGAATGACTCACACACTAGAACTTGGCATTCATTCATGTAGTCTATGGAGTTAAGCACGACAAGATGTAAGACTACAAAAAATATATGCTCACAACAATCACAAATCATAGAGCAATCCCAACAAAACAATCACAATTCATAACTTCGCAAAACACAAGGCGGCAAGCCCCTACCAAAAAGCTCAGTATACAACTAAAGGCGGCAAGCCTTTCAAAATGCAATTAAACCTATTGGCGGCAAGCCCTAAATCATCCACAATTTTAAACAAATTCAGTAGGGTACCGTCAATTGAAGCCTTTGGAAGCAATGTAGCATGAGGAGATCATCAATTGAACCAAAATATCACCAAATCAAAAATTCCCAAAAATTAGGGTTCTTGAGATTTGGGGATATTTAAATTCGTTTAGGAATTTGAAATTTGAGATGGTGAAAAGGATAAGGATGGTGGAGGGAAGGTTTTGATGTATTGGGGTTGGGGAGAAAGTCGCCGGAGGTCGGCGAATCGTGGTGGAGATGGTGGGGTTGGAAGAAGAAGAAGGGAGAGGAGGGCGGTGGTGGGTGGAGGAAGAAGAAGGGAGAGGAGGGCGGCGGTGGGTGGAGGAAGATGATGGGAGAGGAGGGCGGCGGAGTGGAGGTGGGGAGGGATGGAGGAAGGGGCGGGAGGAAGGTGGATTGGGAAGAAGGTAGGGGATGGGAGCGGCTGATTTGGGGGTCTGGGGGATTTAATCCCCAAATCCGTTTTTTTTTTTTTTTTTTTTTTTTTTTTTTTTTGCGCGGGCCGCGAGGCCCGATTCGCGGCCCGCGAGCCCGATTCGCGGCCCGCGGGATTAATTCGCGGACCGCGAAAAAGGGTCATTTTGTGGCAGCGATTTTTGGCCCGAAAATGGGCAATTTTTCGCGGGCCGCGAATTTTTTTTTTTTTTTTTTTTTTTTTTTTTTTTTTAACACAACCAAAGAAAAACAAGAATTAAAACGAAACAAAAACAAGAGTGAAAACGTAATCTACTAATTAAAACAATGAAAGATACAAAGAAACTATTTTTTTTTTTTATTTATAAACACAATAAAAGCTAAGTAAAAAAAATAAAACGATCAAAATCGATTTATTTAACGTCGTCGACACGACCCAAATGTTATTCATAGAACAAAAGCTTGAAATCCTTCACTTTCGAAAGAAAAATGAAGGGTAGTAGAGAAGGTGTTGGAGGAGGGATAAAAGATGGTGGTTTTAAAGGAGTGGGAATGGTAGGAAGCATGAATGAGTCATATGACTTCCTACTCTCCTCTAAAACTTCCGGAAGTGGTGAAATTTGTTGCATAGGTGGAGATGAAGGTGACAATGGAGATGGTAAAAGTTCAATAACACTCACATCTCTCTCTATTTCATATTGTTCAACAAAAATTTCCTCATCACTTTCAAACTCTTCCTCATGCATTGTGGTGATATCACTCACCATAGCAATAGGATTATGTTCTACTTCGGATGGTACTTCCTTGGAGTATTGAGCTTCTAATCTCATCACCACATTCAACATTTCGCTCAATTGCCTCTCAAGATTCTCTAAACGTAAATTTTCATCATAAGTCATTGAATCTTGTTCTTGAGGCAATTCACAAGGATGTGGGGGTAGATTTTGTTGCTCGAAATATTGGTTTTCCGGTTGATATCCATAATTCGAATTCGAATAACCACTCCATTGTGGATTATAAGAATCATCATATGGATTAAAACAATTTTGACCTTGAAAACCAATGCTTGTCTCCTCCTCATAGCACTCATCATCATAGCACCCTTGGTATGAAGAACCAAGGGGCCTTTCAAGTTCATAGTGCTCACTTCTCGACTCAAAATAACAAGGCTCGTAAAAATCATTTGAAAGATAAGAATCACACGAGCTTGTTGCATTCTTCCTCATCCTTTCATGGTTAAAGGAGAGGAGTTCAAGAAAATCTTTACTTTTTAAACTAAACATTACTTAAAAAGGTTTGAAATGGTAGTGCAAGAGTTCTAAGATAATACACACTACAAGGTGTCGTTTACACAAAGAACTCAAGCAATACACTCTCAAAGAAAAGAAAGAAAACAAAGGAGATAAACAATAAAATCTAAGATAAAACACAAAACAAGAAATGCCTTCTCCCCGGCAGCGGCGCCATTTTTGACAAGCGATTTCCCCACGTCGTAAATGGGAATCCCACTCAATCAAAACACATTTATATTCACCTACGACTTCTAACTACTATAGAGTAGATAGTGGGAAGTAGGGATCGAACCACAAGGAGAAGGATCTTGTTTAGTGTTTTAGCGAAGATTATAAACACATACATATATATTATATAGAAAGCGAGGTAAACAAGGGGGGTTTTTGTAGTTGGTTTTGTTACACTACGAAAGAAAGCAACTAAGATAAACTACACTACAATGCAAATACAAGGCCTTGGGAGGCAATTGACTTCAAGTTCAACTATCGATTAATCATTGAGTGAACGCTTCATATATAGGGTTTATGATCATAAGTCGTGGATGAAAAACATCCTATTCTCTCGATAATAGCTAGTGAGCATGAACACATCACTCAAGAGCCTTCATTATCAATCCACCTAGATGATAGCATCTAGATACATCGACAATGGAATTAACAATGGAGAATTGACAAACTCACCCATACTCATCGATAACGTGAGCGTTGGACAAGACATTTGAAAACTATAAAGAACTAAGATGATGATAACATACAAATCTCAATTCATATTTGCTACTTTATGATATTGGGGTAAATGCTAACATCTACCCACGAATCTAGCAATTCGATGCATATAATCACACATTGGAAATGAAGATCTCAACTCTACAATTGCATATAACGAAGGATCAATGATCACATTAGGTTCCTACGAAGACATGCAACAATTCAAACTCCTAAACAATTCATTCCCATGACTATAATTTACCATGTTTCATAACAACAATCACACAACCTCTCTAATGACCAATTACTCTACCAACTAGGCTAAACTACTCCATGACTAACAAGCAAAAGAGTTTGTCACCACCCAATCACTTCTAATTAACATAATCTCTAAATTAAACTAGAACTAGGGTTTAAACTACAATTATCCAAACTATGAGGCATGCAATTGATTTAAAACACAAAGCCCATGGCAATTTTAGCAAGATTAACAACATTCATATACAATTCAAGACAAGTTCATCAAATGATAATCAAACCATAAATAGAAGCATATGAAAGTTCATGAAAATCTCAAGAATAGAAGTTTAATCAATTGCTCCCAAGGAAGATTAAGCTACAACAATCATTCTAATCAATACATATTCAAACATAGAATCAAAGGGAAGAAAAGAGAAGAAATGGAAGAAAAACTAGGGAAATTGGCTTTGGATTGAGAGGGAGCTCGTCCAAAATGAGGGAAAAAATGGAATATTTATAGCCCCAAAAATTCAGCTCAAGAGTGCAAGTGGGCAAGAGTTTAGCGACGCTTTATTTGGTCGCTGTTCATCATAGTGACACTTCTGGGCAGCTAGTGACACTTCTGGGCAGCAGTGACACTTTCTTCATCTGGAGTGACACTTCCTTCAAACAAAAGCGACACTTTTCTGGGCACAAGTGACACTTTTCTGGGCAGCTTCTACCACCTTTTGTAAAGTGGCCTTCTCGCCACTTCTATGACCAATTATTCAAGTTCCAAGCATCAAATCATCAACTCTATAACATAATCATAGAAGGTCTTCAAGACTATCAATCAACAAGCTCCCAAAATACACATAAACATAGGATTTTACAAGTTCTAAACATAAAGAACCAATGATATAATTCACTCTAAAATCCTATACTTTGTTACAAAATTATCTTCAAAACAAGTCTAAAATGCACTAAAAACTAGAGTACAAATAGGGTATATCAGTCCAATTAAAGGAACTTAAGTTGGCGGGTATGAAGTCACACGATTGTCACAATTTGATGCAAGAGTTGAATGTCATTGCAATTAGAGGTTCCCTCCCGATGCATGTGCGGAATGCTATTACGAAGCTTTGCTATTTTTTTAAGGCTATTTGTCGGAAAAGTCTTAGTCATCGGAGGTTAGACAAGTTGCAAAGAATGGTGGTGGAGGTTTTGTGTCGGTTGGAGATGTACTTCCCTCCATCATTTTTTGACATCATGGTTCATTTGATTGTTCACTTAGTCCGTGAGATCAAACTATGTGGACCGGTCTTTTTACGGTGGATGTATCCATTTGAACGGTACATGAAGATCTTCAAGTTGTTTGTGAAAAATCGTTACCGTCCTGATGCTAGTATTGTACAACGCTATGTCGCCGAAGAGGTAATTGAGTTTTGTACAAACTACCTAAAAGATGTTGATACAATTGGTGTTCCCAACTCTAGACATGAAAGTAGGTTGGATGGTCATGGATTGAGGCACAATCGCATGTTCCAACCATCGGCTGATCATCTCATTAAAGCTCATGTGTACGTTCTCCGGAATCATAAAGAAATTGCTCCATATGTAGACATTCATATGAAGGAATTACTCGAGGCGAATAGTGGTTTGACCGAAGTGGGATTGCTAGACGAGCACAATCGAACGTTTGCATGTTGGCTACAAAATCATGTTGAATCTGGAGTTCATTCTGAAACTGTGAAATGGTTATCTCGTCGCCCTCTTGGTACAGTCAGATCCTTTGGTGGATATGATATAAATGGATATACCTTTAGGACAAAAGATATGGATGATAATGGTGTATCTCAGAATAGTGGGGTTTCTAATATTTCAGATTCACTAGAAGATGGAACATTGAAGAAAAAGATGTTTTTTGGCACTATAACCGATATTTGGGAGCTTGATTATGTGAAGTTGAGAATAGCCGTTTTTAAATGTATTTGGGTGGATGAAAGGCGAGGTATAAAGCATGAAGGTTTAGTCATGACTCTCGTTGATCGTGCTCGACAAGGTTCAAAAGAGGATCCATTCATTTTGGCCGTCCAAGCTGACCAAGTATTTTATGTTACTGACCCAGTCGACCCTCGATGGGAAGTTGTTGTCGGAGGGAAGAAATCCTTTGTTGATGATGAAATGAGAGAACATGATGATATGACCGACGAAAATTCCCCATTAGATTTTCTTTTACATGAAGACAAGCTATTGGAAGATGAAGTGAGCTTGAAGCGTTATATTGCTCGCGTTGATCATGATGAGGGTATTTGGGTTACTAATACAGGTAAGGTATCTAAGAGGAAGAGAAAGAATCCTATGAAAAAGAAGTAGATTCGTAAATTTTTGTAAGTTATATTTGGACGAATGCAGTTTCGATATCGGTAATTATAATATTCAGTCTTTCGATATCGACTTATTTTTAATACTGACCAAGTATTTTAGAACTTATATGTTTTCGATATCGTATACAATTTCGACTATTTATTCGATGTCGAAATAATGTTCTTCTCAATCCCTGTGAGACGCACCGATTACTTCTATCGATATCGAAAGGGTAAACTTATATATTTTCGATATCGCATAAACCGTTCTATTGTTTTCGAGATCGAAATTAACTTCTTTTTAAGCCCTGGTATACCTACCGATACATATTGCGATATCGAAATTATATGTAAAATTGTCCAGATTGGCAGAAGTTAATTAATATTAAATTGACACAAACTTAAACATAAGTCATCATAAATCAAACCAATTTAAGCAAATGTTATTCATACAAACATTAAAAAAAAAACCACAAGGCCTTTTATCCTATGAAACCTCAAACATTAAAATAAAATGTGCTTTCCAATGTCAAAGTCGTCTCCAGTATTTTCTTCTTGTTCGGGTATCTCAGTTTGGGGTTGCATAGTCTCCGGCTCTCCACTTGCTTTTGAGGTTTCTTGCTCTTCATTCAAAGTTCCATCCACGCCAGTTGGAACTGCTTTAGAAGTGGATGCATCACCCGACTTGGACACTTCATGAGCTGTCATAAAACCTCGCAATATGTTCGTATTGCGCCATATCCTTTGACTCCCAAGCTTCACTGCTTTTCTCAGCCTTATGAGTGTTGATAATTGGTTCTGGAAAAAGGTTTCTCCACCATCAACTATAAAAAAATAAGGCAAACATTTTAGTAACCTTAGCAAATTCCAAATAATCCAACAAATAAAATAGAAAGTCATAAAATAATTGAATTACCTTCTTCGGAATCATTGGTATTTGAGGAGACTGTTTTCTCCCACTTCCCCTCAACAAGAGCCCACTTCTTCTTTGTAAAGTACATTTCATCATAGTATTTACATGGAGTAGGGTCACTCCTTGTTGTAAATTCAAATCCATCATGCGTCTTCAAGATTTTTGCAATGAGATTACCGTAAGGCAAGCATGTAACAAGTCGCTTGCTATTTGCCACCGCCTCCATGTGACTAACTATTGCAAACCCAGCATTAAAAAGCCGTTTCTCCCTAATGTAAAAATACATCAACAGGCTACTATAAGTTGCTTCCGAGTCCTTTCCCCCCTTTGGCACCACATTTCTAGCAACCATATCATAAATAATTCGCGATGTAGGTTCAAGGTCGGCTATCTTATAGTCGCTAGCCTTCTTGGGATTATTAGCAGGCATACCAAAGTACTTATGCCCCATGTCCTTAGGGTTTAGCCTACCTTGCCGTACTTCTTTAGGCCAACAACCACTAGTATAAATCCTAACAGGGGTCTCATTCCTATACCTAATACCCAAGAGTTTATTGATTTTACTAGGGCTAATGTCAAACTTAATCCCATTAACCCTAGTAGTGAATCCACTATCCTCATTCTCAATCACATTAGCATAAAATTGACTAGTTTCATCCAAGTACGAATCATCATTCAAAGCAAACAGTTCATTCAAACCTTGATGATTAAACAAGCTCATTATATCAGTCAATCCCAACATTTGCATCTTATTGAAGTCTAAAACATAGCTATTCATCAAAGAAGAACTATTGGTAAAAGATTTATACTTTTTGAAAGCTTCTTGACTTACAAACTTCCGAGAATCAAACCTCTGATAGGGAGTTTTGGTAGCAACGTACTTCCTCTTCATTCCGCCGCCGGCCATTCTCCTTGGATTGTGGATGAATTGATTGATTTTGAGGGGAGATTAGGGTTCGTCTATTCTGAAATCGAATTTGGGGATTTCTGGGCTTATGTGTCGTGTTTTTTTTTTATATAGTTGTACTCCATTCGATATCGAAAGCACCATTACACACTTGCGATATCGATATGTGTGTTATGAAACGTTGACGTACGGTTAACCGAAACCCATTGCGAAATCGCACGACACTTAGAGTTTTTTAAAAGTTTAAATTCATCAAAGAAGAACCAATGTTGCGATATCGAAGATGTATTTAAGGAGAAAGCGATATCGCAATGTTAAAACTAATACCGGAATGCACTTTCGAAATCGAAGGTTCAGGAGGCCATCTCTCTGTTACATGTAGCGAATCAACTAGAGATATCGTAAACATAAAAATTTATTCGTTCGATATCGAAAAGTGTGTTTGATAGATATTTCGATATCGTAAAAATACAGTTTTTTTGGAACTATTAAACTCATTTTGATAATGTATTTCTGAAAAGTGCAAATGAACTTATACGAATACTACATAAAAAACATTAAAGAGCAAAACAACCATCATGGTTAATCAAATTCCCAACCATCATTCAAGTTACATTTAAAAACACCTACAAAAGTGCAAAATATTGTTCAACACAAAGGAAAGCAATTACACATTCAGTCAAGCAAAATCACTTCCGATATTGTACTTGAAATCGATCAGCGCCTTGACCTCCAATATCGACATCATCATCAGATTCTGATCCATTGGCACCGGAGCCGTCATCGGCATTTGTACGCCTCCTTTTACTATGATCAAGGTCACCATCATCTTCCTCATCAGATGAACCATCAGTTTCATCTCCTTCTTCATCTTCATCATCTTGGTCACCTTCCCTTTCATGGTCCCTTTCCTCATCCTCTAGCTCTTCCTCATCATCTTCCTCTTCCTCTTCTGACTCTTCGTCATTGTCACGCTCAAAGTTCTCACCCTCATTGGAATCATCACTATCATTGTCGGAATGCACAACTCTAGCATTAACGTCGAAGGTTTCATCAATTTCATATGATGGCTCTCCTTCACCTGCACTTATGTCCATCGGATAGCCAAAAATGTCTCCCATTCTTTTCAATTCATTTTCAAATTCCTCCGATGCCTTATTCCTTGCTTCGATCTCTGATTCAAGCAGTTTTAGCTGACGGTCCAAGTGAGATTGCCACCTCCGAGTTTGGCCTAAACAAATTCATGAAGTATTAATTATAAAATAATGAAATTAATAAAATTAAAACATGTAATTACACAAAATTACAAATGCTTACCAGGAGTTAACCTCTTCTTCTTCGGGTCCTTTGGGCCATATTTACCATCTTCCTTGAGTTCAAGCCCCTTCTTGACCAACCACCCGTGGTCATAGTACTCGGATGCTAAGGGAAAACCTTCGGGTATCACCCCTTGTTTGCGGATCAATGCCGTTATCAGTCGACCATAAGGAAGTCGCGACTTTGAACTCTTGGCTGCCTTTGCCATGTATTGGAGAATAGCATACCCGGGGTTTATCTTATGCTCCTCCATGATGAAGTAGAAGAGCATGATGTTGTGGACTGTTGCTTCACAAGGATGACCTCCGCTAGGGAATACATTCATAGCAATGAACTCGTACACAAGCCTTTGCTCACCGGTTAGTTCCCCTATCTTGTAGTCGGGTTTAGGTTTTCCCAAGCCAAATTCTTTTGGAATGTTAAAATATTTTTTGGCCATCCTATGCAGTTTGAAAGGGAGCTTAATATCAATGTTTTTGACAAAGCTATTTTGGACAAACATGTCATATGGACCATTAGGATCCGTACCCCTCAAGAAGCTATCGTCCACATAAGGACATCCTATAGCCTCGTTGATAGTGAACATGCTAACTGGAATGTCTATTCCTCTAACCCTAGTAGAATACATCTTCCCATTCTTCCTAAAATTAGCATAAAACTGAAGAACCTCTTCATGATAGGCCTCATCTTCCAATAACAACAAACCATCCAAGTGATGGGGTCTAAACCACTTCAAAACGTAATCAAATTTCAAATCATTATCTAATTGGGATTTTTTGAATACCTTGCTGATGATAACCTTCCTATGTAGCCGTTCATGATAGCGTTCAGAAGCGGCCGTGTCGATGAAGGTTTCCTTGACAACACGTCGGTTGGAACTAGGGTTTGGATTGGAGTTTTGACCACTAGCATTGCTCCCCTCGGGTTCATCCCGCTCCTCTTCCCCATTTCCTCGGTTCCTACCCTCTGGTTCCGGCCGCCCCTGTGCTCCACGACCTCTACCTCTACTGGTGGCGCCACCGCGAGTCACGCTCGGACCGGCACCTGTACCCCGACCACTCCCTTTTGCCTGCCTCGGAATTGGGTTTCGGGTTTGTACCTCCCTTCTTCCTGATTCACGAACCATGATTCCGGTGGGTTGGGTGGAAATTCGAAATCGAATTTGATATAAATCGACTATTAGGTTTCGAAGATTTGGGGGAAAATATTTGAACTTCAGCAAAGCCGCTTTTTTTTTTATATAGTCACAACACTTTCGATATCGAAGATCTATTCGGTCCATGTCACAGGGCATGAGCAGATTGTTTTAGCGATATCGAAAGTTATATTCATTATTATTTCGATATCGCTACATATTTACGTTATGTTTTCGATATCGAATTCGGCTTCTCTCATAATATTAACATATCGATATCGAAGATTCTTGTAAACCATGAGTTTTATTTAATATTTCTTTTTTTTCATATATAATATTAGATGCGAAACTTTTATATTTGTATACTGTAGCATAAGTTATAATGCTATTTAAGATCCAATACAATGTAAAAAAAAAATACGTTGTTACTATTTTTTAACTTTATAAAGTTATTAGTTTGTCGCTCACTCGATGAACTTAAATATGTTGCACGTTATTAATTTTAATTTTAAACACAATATTGAGTCTTAGTGAATTTAAATGAACATGGTTTTAATATAGATTGGTAATCAACTATTAGCATATATGCATTCAACGAACAACAAACTTAGACGCAACACAGTAATGAGCAACCTATGTACTTCAAACCAAACTATGGACTATATTACATAGTAATCTATTTAGTGCAATCAATCAATGAAATATCCAATAAAATTATACATAATATAACACCATCTATCATATTAATGTCGAAGTACTAAATTACTGGTAATAAAATCCCAATCATAGTTTTTGTGAAATATGAAATTAATAATCAAACATATTAATCAATTATATTATAACAAGCTTGGATCAATACAATAACATGACACATATCCAATACAATATAATTTAAAATAAATAATTTATTAATTTTGAAAATATATAATTCTCATATTTGTGTAAAATTTGTTAAATTATAGTCGATATCGCAAATGTAGAACTTAGAATTTCGAACTCGAAACTAAACCAAGTACTACCCACGTTGACCCTCATTGACCTTAAACCCTAGACCCTCAAAAGGATGTTCGAAATCGAATAGTTTTATCAGTACTGCATCGATATCGAAAGTCTTAACATTTACCTTTCGAAATCGCAACCAACGTGGGTATTATCCATGTGGAAACCCACGTTGACCCTAATTGACCTTATACCCTAGCCCATGAAAAAGAAATTTCGAAGTCGAAAAGGTTTATTAATCAAACGAATTTAGCCTTCGATATCGAAAGTATTATCCGTTGGACGCATTTAATGCGAGTCAGCTGCAATCTCGTCGGGTCAAACACACCCAAAAACATCCAAACGCCAAAATAATTGGTGTAAGCGCATTTATTGGGTTTCAAACCCTCTACCCACCTCTTCCATCAATTTTTCCCTCCCATTACATCATCTATTCTATATCTCTCAATCAATCCATCATATTTGTGTTATTGCAATGATTTTCAACTATCTTTATTGAAATTTGAGGGTTTGTTGGTCAATCTTCATCCATTTCTCCACATTGACACTTTAGGGTTCTTAAGACCTAAAGGGTTGTGTTCATTGAATGGGCTTTCATTGAGAAGGTTGGGTGGTACACTTCAAACATCAATTACTACAAACGGTGAGTAGTCAATTTCTTTTTTTGAAAACCTAGGGTTTGAGTTTTTTTCTCCATTTTGGGTTAAGCTTTAATTAAATGTGTTGTGCTCTAATGTCATCTTAACATGGACTAAGGTATTACTAATTTATGACTCTATATGTTGTATGAGTATTTGTTGGGAGAACTTATTTTGACATAAGTTCATAGCTAGAACATGTGTGAAGAGCTCTAACCTATGACTATTGTCATGTACTTCTATTTGTAGGGATCTTAATATGGCTAACAATAAACGTGCAAAGGATGCTAACGATGAGCAACCGAAGAAGAAGAGTAAACACAATAGCAAAAATACAAATATTGTAGCAAACGAACTTAGTAGTCGCAAAGTTGCTCAAGAGCATTGCCGGATTGTTCAAAGGCGTTGGGATAACCATATTAAGACACCAATGAGTTTTGATCGTCATGGTGTAGCTATATCGGATGAGAGGGCGTTGTGGTCAAGTTGGTGTGGTTGCAAAGGTAGAACAAGAGTGGACATAAAATTAAAATCGTGGAAGGAACTCGACCAAGATAAAAGGGACAAGTTATATGAAGAGTGTAAGGTACATCTTTACCAAAACCTTTACTTCATTATCAATTTGTACTATGTTTTTTTATTGCACCATTTTTTAACGCAATCAATGTTATTGATAGAAGCAACCCTTTGAGATTGATGCATCGGATGAGGAAGCCGTGAAAAAAATTGCTTTGAACATAGTGTCCAAGGCTAGCCGAGACTTCAAGTATAGATTGGCCAAGGAGTACATATACGAGGGAGGGAAAAGAGTTGGTCAACATCCTCGAGTCAAATACAATGGTATTCTCGAATCAAGTTGGGAAACTTTCAAGCAAAGGACTCTTGATCATGAAGCGGATGTTAGTCTATAACTTTTGTTATGTGTGCCTTCATTTCATTTTTAACTTATACTAACACAATCATGTTTATTGTAGGGTACCCGATATGTGAAAATCAAAAGTGCAAAGGCAAATAAACTCTATCATACTATGAGTAGGTCGGGGTATATAGGGGTGGGAAAGAAGATATCTAAAGAGAGATGCGAAGTGGACACAACAAAATTGGTTGAGGGAGGGATGACCCTAGAAGAGGCCCTCGAGAAGGTGGTACCATTGAAACATGATGACATTCCACACCATGAATTGTTTGTTAGAGGAAGGATGAAGGACGGTGGAAATTACTCAACGACCGAAGTTGAACAAGTTGCAAAAAAAGTGGTAATAATGTTTTATTTTGTTCATTCACTTTATTTGTATTTAATATATGTGTTGTGATTATATCCAAATAATGAATAATATCTCTATAGGATGAAATTGTGGTTCAAGAAAAAGAAGGTCTATTTGCACCCGTAGGTAAGTGTGATATATTGGCTAAAGCAATTGGTAAAGATCATCCCGGGAGGGCAAGGGGGGTAGGTCGCCACTTGAGTCAACGAGATGCTTTTGGCATTAAGCGAAGTAACGGAAATTCCAAGCCATCGGAACTATATTTAGCCAAGAAGACGATCCTCTTGCAAAACGAATCAATGGAGAAGCAAAGAATTGAGATTGAGGATATGCGAAACGAGCTACGAGGAATGGCTCAACAAATTGGTTACGTCCATCCACCCAAAGAGTGTGTCGTTGTTGGTGAGCGACGTCCATCGTCAAGGGGATCACATCATTCTCCAATAAACGAAGAACTTGAGGTAATCAATGGAAATGTGGACTTGGAGCCAAAGCAACGGTACGTTGAAAAAGCAAAAGAAATCACTTCCAAGCCAACCCCCGTTAAGGTAATCCCTACACTAACAATGTCAATTTATTTAATCTTACGTGAGTATTGACTTTGAATTTTAAATTTCATTAGATTTTGACATACAAGCTCTTCATTGATGTTGGTGATAACGAACCCCCAAAACATGTTGCTAATGGAACTTTTGATGAGGGAATGCGCACACACCATTTACTTGCCATTCCCGTAGGATTTGGTAAAGTTGGGATAGGTAGGGCGATAGACAAAATGGCACTTTTACCAATGCCCGAAGGGGACATCGTTAGGGTAGGGCAAGCGGTGAGCCGGTTTGTTATTTGGCCGCGTTGGTTGATAGTTGATGGAAATTGTAGTGACATACCGGTTAGGAAAAAACCTTCCGAGTTGAAGAAACCAACAATAGCTAAAAAATACCCATCCTCTTTTGACGCAAAGCAAACACTTGAATTGTTGAGGTCACTCCCTATGTTCGTTAGAACATTACATGAGTACTTGGATCACAAAGACATAAATATGATATGTCAATTTTCGGGTAACGAGCAAGTGTTCGGAGTGAGGAGGGACTTGAAGGTTCCTTTGCAAGATTTCAAAGATTTTTGGCATATGTTGGATTTGGACTCCACTATACTATCACTACATCAAACGTAAGTTTCCTCATATTCATTTTGCATGATATTATTTTTACCTTTAAATCCCGTACTAATTTTTTACAATTACACTATTAGCTATATGCATCACAAGTCTTTGCAAAAGAAAAAAGATTGGATAGGTTTCTTTTGTCCCCAATCCATGACTATATTTCAAGGCAAGGCACCAACAAGCCAACGTGCTTATCTTACCAATTTACTTCGTATGAAAACCAAGAAGATATTCATAGGCCCCTACCTAGAAGGGTAATCATCTTTCTGTATACTTCCGGGTTGATAACTTATGTTATTGTCTTATTTAAAACCTAATAATGTTGTCAATTTTGTACTAGTGGCCATTGGCGTTTTGTTGCTATGTTACCCGAGGAAAAGCGAGTTTATTGGATTGATTCTCTAAACTTTCCACCAACCAAAGCCTTCGCCGATCTTGTCGAGGTGGTTATGCATGAGGTTAATGATAATACCCTTCAATCTTTTGAACTCATACAAATAACGGTAAGCAACTGTATTTGTGTTGCTTTTAATGTTTTAGACATAATTTCATTGTCTAACTACCGTTTTGGATTTTCAACTCAACAAAGTACAAGAGACAACGATCTACTTGGGAATGTGGCTACTACACATTCATATTTACCGACAAGTGTGTTGATTCTCTAACGTTGGACAATCTTGATCTCCGTCAAGTAGGCTCATTTTCTTCATCATCTAGTTTTTTCATCTCTCATTAAACTTTGGAATATAACTTGACATCGATTTTTTAATTTCCTTATTATATCACAAAAATGTAGATTTTTGAAGATGACCAAACTCCCTACACTATGGCCGAATTGAATGATGCAAGAAATAAGTTCGCACGCCACCTTATATTGGTTCGTGGTCGGGTAATATCATCCCCGTTTCTCCTAGCATAGATTTAGGTTAAATGATAATTTAGTTGTGTTGTTCTGCTATCATAGACTAGTTTAATGTTACATGTGGTTTGGATTTTATCTATTAGTGTAGCTTTAGATTGTCTGGGCAGATGTAACTTTCGAAAGCGCAATATTAGAATTATCCGTTTCGAACTCGAAAATATTGGAATTATATCTTTCGATATCGCATATGCATATGACAGACAACACTTTCGATATCGTCACCATATTCGGGCATTCCAGCAGGGGTTGAGCCGAATTTTACTCTCGGTATCGCGTATATTATTCGTTCCCTTTCTAACCTTAACGATATCGCACGAACATTATAACCGACATAATATTCGATATCGCAAACATCACATAACTCATACGATATCGAGATGTGTCTCTGGTCTTGTGACAGAGCTTCAGCCGAATTTGCTTGCGATATCAGCCGCTCGTCGTTCGGATTTTAATCAATTCGATTACGTTGGATTAAAACACATGTTGCGATATCGAAAGCGTGTGATGAATTCCATGGATCTTCAAAGCTTATTACGATATCGAAGAGGTTCGTACGTATATTCGATATCGCCACAAGTTTATTTGAGTTTTGGTTCATATAGTAATTAATCGATATCGAATTACGGTTTATGGACTTTCGAATACGACAAGTCATGTTTTTAGATTTCAAATTTCAATTACATTATCGATATCGAATATATATTTCAGATATACTCGATATCGAAACTGCAGTAGTTCATTGTAAGCTGTCGAACTCGAATGTATACTACACTGACATCCCAATACCATCGATATCGTACGCATATATCTAAACACCCAGGTGGCTGTGATACTTGCGATATCGAAGTATGGTGCATGGAGTTTCGAATACGACAAGTCATGTTCTTAGATTTCAAATTTGCTGTTCTACTTTCGATATCGAATATATATTTCAGATATACTCGATATCGAAACCCCTGTATTACATTTTAGACTGTCGAACTCGAATGTATACTAAACTCAGCTCTCAATACCATCGATATCGTACGCATATGTCTAAACACCCCGATGGCTATGATACATGCGATATCGAAAATATATGACCGAACGTAGTTTGCGAGTTCGAAAGTACGTAAAAAACCACGGCGGTTCATGGAACCGCCTTAAATTATTTCCGTTTTACGGCATGGCCACAGAAGGCGGTTCCATTGTGCCTTCTCTGGTACGTTGGAACCGCCTTTAAACCTCTCTCCCTCCACTAGTGCCGCAAACGAGATCTGGAGAAAGGCAGATTTCTATTTAATTTGCATTTTTAATCCCTGAAGTTTATCGCGTTTAGACTATGGCGCCGAATATAAATTATTTACGAAATGATCCCCGAATTATTTAAACACTAATTTGATGTAGGTAGGTGGACTCCTTTAGCCACTTGGTCTCCACAAGTACAGGTCTCACCCAAGATTTTCTCTTTTTATTATTATTAAGACTTAATTTTTTTAAAAAAATGGGTTCAAAATCATAGTTTTTTTTTTATATATAGTATTTTGAAAGGCCAAAGCTCAAATGTGCATGGAGGAGCAGAACTCAGCAAGAAACAAAAATGCAAATTTGGTATTCTAAATTTTTTAATTATTAATATTTAGGTTTTGTTTGCTTGAGTTTATTTTTTAATAAATAGAACAAAACTGAAATTTATTTAATTAAACCGAAATAATTGAGAGTTAAGAGTTAACTCCAACCAAACTGAGCGCATGTCTCTCTATCCAACCACTTACGCAGCATCGTTTGGTTGAGGATAAAGCTGAATTCTGGTTTGAAGTACATAGAAGAAAGCTAGTCACGAGCAAAAAAACGTTGCAGCCATCTCCAGAACTCGTTAACCGCCGATGGGTTTTGTAGTTCATAATTATGGGAGTTGGAACTGCGGAATGTTTAAATCTTGTTCGCGCTACTTAGATTCCACGTGGGTTTCGCGGAATACTATGATAGTCATGAGTTCGTCCGGGTCACGATTGCGATTACTAGAGCAAGTGGATAAGGAACTAAGAAACGGAGATGAAAGGGGTGCATTGTCCCTCGTCAAGGATTTGCAGGGCAAACCTGGTGGTCTCAGGTGTTTCGGCGCCGCCAGGCAGGTCCGTTCAATTCCCCCAATCTCAAATTTTTCATACTCTACTTTTTCAGTTTGTTATATTCCTGTGGTTGTGGACACCGCTGTTTCACTGACTGTTTTTTAATTGAATTGGTCTTAACTGAAATGTACTCTTAACTGAATCGGTCTAATCTGAATTGAACTGCAGTTGAGTCTAAAAGACCAAGGGTCCCTTTTAATGCATGCTTTGGGATTGATTGAGTATGATGTTATATTTAGAGTCCCTGTATATCTCTTGATCAGTTCTGCCTTTAAGTATAAACTAGGATAGATGGCTATCAATGGAACGTGACTTCTTACGTAAATGCAGATTGGTAGGTGGGTGATTTGTCCTTTTTATTCCATTGTAATGATGATATTCTCCATATGGACTAAACATTTGAAGTCTTGCAATCTCATAATTTGTCAGAATTTTACAACTATATTTAGTGAAAGCTTGCCTACTGGTCCTTCTTTGGTATACTTTTGATGGCTACATATGCATCCACAAATGATAATCCATATGGCAGTGGATCATTTTTTATGGAATTTGTAAACTCTTCTGGATGGTATAGAATGATCAGAGAGTTAACGCTTTGACAACTCTGTGCATATATACCGGAAAAAAGTACTACAGTTTGATGTCTCAGACATCATCTATCACAACCTTTGATATATTTGTCCTCTGAACTTCTTCTGTAGAGTTTTGTTTGCAGATACCTCAGAGACTATTCTTTAGATGAATTAAAACTAAACGAAACAGATCCCTCCTATCTCCAGTGGACACAACTCTAGGCTCGGTTGAAAGAAATCTGCAAGTGGCAGCTCTGATGGGAGGAATTGCAGCATGGAACGTGTTTCACCACAGCAATTGCTGATCTTTTCATTAGGATTTTTGTTTCTCGGGACACTGGATGCTGTATGTTTCGTTAACTCCTTACCTCCTTCAACAAGTATAGCTGTTAAGTTTATCATTGTGTGAAGTTTGCATTTTTCTTTGGGGGAAAGAATACAAGTACTAGGTGGTTCTATTTCTATTTCCCAGTTTATATGTATCTGTACTAGGTGTGCTATTGGTTATTAAATTTGATTATTCCTTGCAACTTATAAAGTTGATAAGTAGTATGTATCAGCAATTGCTGTGGTGAAACACGTTCCATGCTGCAATTCCTCCCATCAGAGCTGCCACTTGCTGACTATGAACCCATCATCCTCTTACTCGACGTGCCCCTCCTCTGCACAAAAGAACCCTCATACAAATGCACATTAACCAAATCACACCACTAGCAGTAACATCCAATTAAACATGCAATGTGATGACAGCAAGCAAGCAAACAAACACAAAGCACAACCCCAGGCCCTAAGAAAACATTTGCTCAACAAATCAGGATATAGATAGAAGAGTGGATCACAAGCATCAACAACAATAACAAGTTGGCAGGAACACAACATCAGTATTCTAAAATTTCATATTTTTTCACTTAAATGAAGCAGCAGAGCAGGACACGTAGGTCCTACATATCAGGTCACTTCTTTCAACCACCCTCAAAAGCTATATCCATACATCTCATTTTCCTCAAGTCAAAAGGAGCTAGCAACAACTTCTCATTTTCCTCAAGTCTGAAAAGGCAACAGCTTGGGTGAATAAAAGGAAGATACCAAACTGGCCTAATTGAAAGCCAAATTTTAACCTTTGTTATTAATTGAATTCATATCCCATGGAATTAGCATATAAATCAAGGTAATATTAACTGTTGTATGGAAGTATGTTCTGAAACCTGACCTTCTAAGTCTGTGGCGCCATAACAAAACAGCCTCTTCCTCGTTAGCATTAAGAACTTAAACTGACATTTGGGAATACCATGGATGCCTGAGAAGAAATATCAATATAGATATAGTGAGACAAAGTAAATGAATAAGATGACAAAAAGCTCAATGGAGGGTGCATGACACGGAGACTAATTGCATACAAATTCTCATCTATTTTCAGCTTCTCAGCTGCTCCCTTCGTTCCTCAACTGATTTCGATCAGAAAGCACAAAGTTAGCAAAAGTCTAAAGGTAAATCAGAAGATAATAAACCCATTATTGTCACCAACTACTATAGAAAGTCAAACAAAATATGGTAACCTCTTTCTCCGTTCCTTATTCCTCCGTCTCTCTTCGGCGCCATCCCTATTTTCTTCTTTGGCCTCCTGTTTATCTTCCTCTGCAACATCGCTGACTATGAACCCATCATCCTCTTACTCGACGTGCCCCTCCTCTGCACAAAAGAACCCTCATACAAATGCACATTAACCAAATCACACCACTAGCAGTAACATCCAATTAAACATGCAATGTGATGACAGCAAGCAAGCAAACAAACACAAAGCACAACCCCAGGCCCTAAGAAAACATTTCCTCAACAAAGTGATTACAGTCCAACTGAAAAACCTAGTTATTCATCATCAAGTTGTCAATTAGTAAAAACCATTATTTCTCACTGAACACCCATCAAATATTCAAAATGAAGAGATTGCATTCAATTTTTTAAAAACTTTCAACGCAAACCTGAATCTTCCAGAAGAAGGCGTCTTCTTCATCCTTGTCATTATCCTGCACCACAAGGGTAGGATATTAAAAATGAGCTAAGCTAAAACAACGACTTTATAAAAATG
Organism: Cruciata laevipes; assembly: GCA_963678965.1. Taxonomy (NCBI): domain Eukaryota; kingdom Viridiplantae; phylum Streptophyta; class Magnoliopsida; order Gentianales; family Rubiaceae; genus Cruciata; species Cruciata laevipes. The sequence goes on from OY787633.1 coordinate 19,273,749, forward strand.
GTATGTTGACATTTCTTCATCCTTGTCATTGTCCTGCACCACAAGGGTAGGATATTAAAAATGAGCTAAGCTAAAACAACGACTTTATAAAGATGGTATGTTGACATTACCCTCATCTTCAGCTTTTCGCCGTCTCCTCAAGTCTCGAAAAACTCCTCATCGTCAGATAATCCAGAATGTTCAGTATACTGAAGTGGCTCCCTGTGCCCATTTCAACCAAGGATCAGACTGCGACTTTTCCTAATAGACATGCAAACACGGATCAGAAAGTGAAAAGATAAAAAGAAATACTTAACAAAAGGCTAAAGACAAAGAAAACCTTTGGTCGAGGAACTGATATATCGGTCTCCTGGAGCAACTCATAATCTTCATCAAGACAATAATTCGTCCCTGCCTCCCCATATAGTAATCAATGAAAGCATCATCAATAAGCAGATAATACCTATTATCCCATTATTATCACCAACTACATAGAAAGACAAACAAAACAAGGTAACCTCTTCGGGTTCTTCTTCCTTCGTCTCTCTTCAGCACCATCCATATCTTCTTCTTTGACCTTCCTGCTCATCTCCCTCCTCAACATCACTGACTATGACCCATCATCGTCGTACTCGTCCTGTCCCTTCTCTGCTCAAATTCTTTTTGCAAAAGAGTCACATTAACCAACTCTCAAAGCAGTGAAGTGACATCCACTTAAATGTGCAATGTTAACAATGTTGCATATTTTTTTAGCTAGGTCAAGAAAACATAAAACACAAGCTTAAGCGCCATACGATAAACATTTCCTCAACTAATTGATCATCAAGTTGTCAATTACTCAAAAGCCTAACTTCTCACCAAACCCCTACCAAATACTCAAAAAATAGAAATAAAAATAAACACTAAATATTGCATTCCTTTTTTTTCTAAAATTTCAACGCAAACATTGCTTGGTTATATTTAGATGACAAAGAGCTCAATGGAGCTGCACGCCTGTGTGGAACACGAAGACTACTTGCATGCAAATTCTCTTCTATTCTCAGCTGCTCCCTTCGTTCCTCAACCTATTTGAATCAGAAAGCGAAAAGTTAAAAAAAAGGCAATAAACCCATTATTGTCACCAACTACTATAGAAAGCCAAACAAAACAAGGTAACCTCTTTCTCCGTTTCTTCTTCCTTTGTCTCTCTTCGGCACCCATTATCTTCTTCTTCGGCCTCTTGTTCATCTTCCACTGCAACATCGCTGACTATGAACCCATCATACTCGCACTCGTTGTGCCCCTCCTCCGCATAAAAGAACTCTCATACAAATGCACATTATTAACCAAATCACAACACGAGCTGTAGCATCCAATTAAACATGCATTATGATGACAGCAAGCAAGCAAACAAAGACATGTAATCAGACTTTCAGCAAACAAACACATGTAAAAACATGCAATGCGACTATGTTAGAGTGTTTCCCTAGCTGAGCTCAGACTTTTGGTGAATTTCAATCAGCAAGCCAGTTTATATCAAGTGCCCTCATTTTCTCGACTATCATAAGTCATTATCATTTTGCATTCGTGGATATTAATGACATGTCAATTACAAACCAACAACAAATACAAACTCAATAACAGAAACAAGATGTTCGTACCCCAGAAATCTTGTTGAACTCTTAAGGAAGTCATCCAGTCACATTTGCAGAATCAATGTCCACCACATCCTCCTCCCTGGCTCTATACAACACACAGGCAACGTAGCTTTAGCAGTGAGAATGGACTCTTTGTAAGATTGGAACTTATCATAAAACAAAAAAATCTCAAGTTTTGGCTTCAACATATTTCAGTTCAGGGCTGATTTCTTGATCTGCCACATTCACACGGCAACACATCTCTTGTTATTTTCAGCTTGAGCAATGGCCAACAATTGAGCTCTGAAACTCCTCATTTTGGAATGGCTTAACAACAACTTTCTTCATGGCCAGTATCTTAACAGCCCCTTCAACATTTACCGCGCTGCTGCCTTGGCATTTTCCAGCAGTTGGTCACAGAAACTCCAGAAAAAAACAAGCATAAATTAAACCAATGCAACTGGAATAAATAATCAAAACAAGAAGACAGATAAAAAATGAAATCAGACCTTGTAATATTTTGAAGGACCGACCGAGCAATAATCTCGTTTCTGTCTCCAAGTGCCCTTCCTCCTACGCCTTCCAGGTTCTTTTGCCTCCTTCAGCAACTCCCTCAACAGCACAAGACAACCATCAGAGAACCATTTCTCACATATTTAAGAGTTGGGACTTTCATTTTGGAATGACTTGACAACATTTTCTTCGTCCGGTTTCTTGATCTTGACAGCACCTCCAACATTCACCGCAGCTGCTGCCTTGGCATTTTGCAGCAGTTGATCACAAAAACTCCAGACAAAACAAGCATAAATTAAGCCAATGAAATTTGAATAAGGAATCAAAACAAGAAGAGATATGAAAAACAAAATCAGACCTTGTGATATTTGGAAGCACCACCGAGCAAAACCTCGTTTCTGATCCAACGCCTGCCATGTTCTTTTGCCTCCTTCAGCAACTCCCTCAACAGCACAAGACAACCATTTCTCACATATGAAATACGATGTCAATTCATTTCTCAACCTATAAAGATCATCCACATACTCAGTGACTGCCCATTTCATTTCTCACATCTGCAGCATCATTGTCCACCACATTCTTCACCTTGGTAGGTCTTTTCCACAAACCACAGGTGCTTTCTTTCCGGCCCTACCACTGTCTATATCCGAATGAGAACTTATTTCAACTAAACCTGCTCTCTTTCATCATACATATACAAGGGGTCATTAACTACAGAACCAACACAGTGAATTTGTCCTCAATAACAGAAAATGATGGTGGCCAGATAGCACATGTAAGTACATGTATCTCAGCTTATTTCTTTTCTGTTTTTTCTGATATTATTTTTACTAGAGAGTGACTAAAGTTTGAATTAAGTTAGGCTTCCATTTCCATAATAAGAGGTTGCTGGCAGAATTCAGGTAGGCAAGCTATTCTTACCTTTTTGATAAAGTTTTCTTTCACGGCCACATGGATTGAATCCTGCATGCATACCTTTCACCTTCAATGACTCCAAACACCATTTCACCCTCTTGAAATTATGCTTTGCAATCCTACATGCATACCTTTAATAATTCAAAATACAGATTTCAGAATGCAAAAAATAAGGGAACAGGTTAGATAGAAATCCACGAAAGAAGTTTCCACTTTTTAATTTACTAGCCTCGGTGCCCAAATTAGGTATCTTTTAAAGTTCACTGCTGATTTAAGCAGCAAAACTCTCCAACTGTTTTCTGCAAATAAAGCCATCCCATTTAAATCAGTTGTAACCTCAGGAAGCCATACAAATAATCAAACTGGCATCACAAATTTAATACAGGAAGTAAGCCTAAAAGTTTTAGTGGACATAGCACACACTGTTTTAGAAAAACAAATATACAATAAACACTACAATCATCAACGATGCAACTTTGAGAAACACAATCCCCACAGACTACATTTACATTAACGTGGAAAGAGTAAATCAGTTGTTTCAAATTTGCAATTTGTATAGGACAACCTTACACAAAATCCTTACATTCATTACAAATGAAGCTCCAATTAACATTACCATAAAATGAAACTAATGAAGCTCCAAAACAAACATAGTAGAATTCAATGAAACAATTAATCAAAAATTTTCAAGAACATTTTATAGGCTTCTTTGTAATACCATCAATGGAAAATACAGCATAAAAGTTAAATGAATAGAACCTATAAGTTGCACCCAATACCACAAGCCCTGGACGTACTCTTGAGTCTCTGACTATGTAATCATTCATGCCATCATGTAAGAAATTTGATAATCTGATAAACTTTGGGTTCCAAGGACCTGCCAGTAAGAAATAAATTACAATCACTACAGAATTGCATGAACAACTCAATTAATTGACCGTACTAAGTTATATGCAAGATCCCGAGATTAGTAATTCTAAAAAGGCATATTGCAGGTAAAGCAGGAAAAATCCCTTTCTGGACAAAAACGAGTGAACCGCCGATCTAGTAACCAGCAATCTCATCAATAAATCCCAAAACAAGAAAACCCCTAGAAAATTAATCCCAAAAAAACCCCAAATCGCAAAAACTACAAAAGGGTTAGAGCGGACATACGCGAAGCCGCGAAAAGGGGCATAATCGAGTATGAAACCAAAGCTCCGCTTCTCTCATCTCTTCATCGGTCTCACCGAGCGTAAAATCAAAGAACCTTGGAGCAGAAAACTTGGACTCGGCATCAATCATCAACGTGCTGGTGCCGATTTTATCTTCTTTGATGGCTGCGGACATGACGGGGGCGAAGTTTTCGGGTGTAATGTGGATAGGAATGGTAGATGAGTAGTATTAAGGGGAGAAAGAAATGTAAAATATAATTACCGGCCTAGTTCAACGGTCTGATTTTTGAAAAGTAAGGAGAGAAATTGGTCTTTGTACTACTAGTATGGTATTGGTAAATTTAGGGATGATCATGGCTCTAGTACCCGAACCGGTGTAGACCCATTGGGTCGGATTTGTATTTTATTTTTTCAGACTCATCGGATTTGGTCGGGTTTGGATCCAATGTTTATTAAATGAGTTTGGGATCGGATCATAAATATTAGAACCCAGACCCGACCCAAGACCTATCAATTAATAATATTATAACATATTACTGAAATATAAATAATAAGTAAACCAATTCGAGTTTTATCTCTTTGATTCCCTCTTTTACTACAAACCAGAATGTTTTGACATTGGTATGAACATTGTTCAACCAATTCGAGAATCTCATTTACCGCGACGCTAATTATGATTCCTCTCCAAAACAAAAGACACTTATCTTTCAACTCACCTAAATAACTTTACCTGATGCTTATGCAATTACTTTCTAATTTGCGCATTATTGATATATATGAATGAGCTTTTGTCTGCGCTCAATATTTTTGTTTCTAATCTCATGGGAATCTATCCCAATAATATTTTTATGAATATGTGTTCCTTGGAATGATATGAACATTTGATTGACTTTGTATTTTAATCATTTTGATATTTTTTCATTTGGATCACGATCTAGAAGACTTGCAAAAGTGGTGTTGCAAGCGAAGTGTTCGGCTTCTTGAAGAGATCATTTTGCCAACACTTATTATATTCTTGATGTAGTTATTATGTATGATATTGTTGTGTATTGTTGATTGAAAATTAACCATGTTAGATCATAGACCATCTAAAAGTAAAACTATAAATTTCTCACTATTTTATTTTAAATATTTTTTCAAAAAAAATTATGTGTAAAAGATTGATAATGAATTTTAATATTTTTATTTCAAAAAATTTATACCATTAAAGTTATACCAAAAAAGTTAAAAGAGCATCATATCCCATAACCTCATTCTCTCGAGTGTGTGGAGGATTATTACACCATAGAGAATGGGACAAGAGAATGAGATTATGGGATACTCCTACTCTCAATTTGGATCATCCTTTTCAACCTAAATACTCATCGTGTATTCAAGTGGTTCGAGGTGTCATAATTTTAAATACTCAAGATTGGGCGAGGTTTTTGCAAAACAAATACAATCAAAATAGTGCAACTCCTTTATTAATAATGCTAGAGGACTTTCTACCATTTTCATTAAAATGCCCGTTATCCTTCATTTGTGTGTCATGCAAACTTTGGCTGTGAAGAAGATGAAATCTAAATATTTTATACCATTGACTCCATTCTTAAGCAGTTTTAGAAAAGTTATTATTGTTGCAGTGTTATGATCAGTACTGTTGGAGTTACAATATTGAATTTCCTATGACGGTGGTGGTGTTGGTGAAGGTATGATGAGCAGACCCGCAATACATTAAGTGGATGCTTCTTCGACCAGAAATTACACGTCAAATGCCCTAACTCTTAGGGTGAAGGACTTTCAGGTCTGGCTTCCTTTGCCTCTGTCAGCTCGGCTTTCGATTTCCCCTCCGTCACCGCATTCAAACTCCATTATTTCTGCAATTTCATTATACACTAAACGATGTATTTGCTGAATTTTTTTTGAGAAATTAAATTTTAGAGTTGCAAAAAACTAATTTCATGTGAGTTTGTGACCTACCATACTATAAATTCTATGTCCGCCCCTGATTGTACCTCTTGGTGAGGATGCATAAATTATCTCTACAAGGTAAAGGTTTTAAAATAAATATTATACTCCAGTAAATTTATATCTTCATTAAAGTGGTTCACATTTAACTTTAATATTTGACTCTCCAAATTCTTTATTGATGATTGACTATATCACTACTCTCCATTTTGAAAGACCTCTATATAGAAAATAAAATTTTCAATTTTCCTCCAAATTCTACAAAATGGAGTAATGCTATGCGTAATTTGATTTTAATGATTCCTTTTGTCATTTTTCCTCTACAATCAACCCAATGCTGCATGAAATAATATAAATCTGAGATATAAAGGCAGTATGACCGAAAAGAGAGTGCACATCCAACTCTATAGAATTCTGATATTCACATTTGGATTGAGCCCTTAGAATTTTGAGGTGGTCTATGAGGAGACCGTCTACATATGTAGACCGGAGATTAATTTGTAAATAGTGTAATTTATCAAAAATGCAGAGGGACCAATTTGCAATTTTTGAAAAGTTAAAAAAATCACGCGCTACAGTAACTTCGCGCGTGTACAATGTTTTTGCTATAGTACATGAAAGTTTTAACCCAAAACCTTACCGCTACAGTAAGATTAGGGATTTAACTCAAAACCTGAAATTTACTACAGTGTTTGCTACAGTACATGAGGGATTGGTGGAACGTCGTTATGAACACCAAAATAAACCTGCGATCTCAATGAATAAAGAGTGATTAGTATAGAGGAAAGCAGGGTCGATCCCACGAGGATGGAGCAAAAACTATTAATTTATCCTACTAACACGTTTTGGTTTAGCAACCACGCCTATAATTTGAAGATTGGTTTTCTAACAACTACGAAAGTAAAGCAACTAAGAGCTAAAAATTAGCAAACACACAAACACAACAAGGGAATGGATGCAAAAAAGTCTATAAGAGAATGCAATCGGCTTAGATTACTAGTTAGTTCATATCATTGATCATTGGCTAAAGATGAATCAATCTCATGCAAATCAGTCAGTTATAAGGAAGCAAGTATTTGCTGAACTCCCCAAATCCCCTCTTATTATTTGAAAACGAGCAAGTATTTGCTGAACTCGTTATTCCTCTGATCAAAGTGTTCCTCGGAAAGTATTTGCTCACCCAGTTACACACTTTTATCAGTGTTTAGCACAAAGAGAACCCAACATAGATACCCCAACACGTATTCGCATGCAAGAACTATCTACTTTATTGTTCATCATCTTGTTATTACAGTCTGTATAAGTTATCTGCTTTTCACAAGAACTTTGCTACTCAATTAGCCCTAGCCCACAAGATTAAGGTGATCAATCTCAAACTAGCAAGCATAGATTATATCATGAACAATCAAAGAACTCACAGAGAGAGATTATAAGCACAATATCCTCACAACTTATGAACTAACATCGAAATCTAAGCCGATCTACGAAATTAGCTACTCATAAATATGGTGAAACAATCAACAATCAAAGATGCAAACATGATGAATTTAACAAGAAGTAGAGAAGAGATTATCGAAATAGGAATTAATATCCAAACTATCAGATAATCAAAACCCTAGTTCTTGGGTCTGATGAAGAAAACAGAAAGAACAGAAAAGGATTCGGCAGAAAGGAGGAAAGAGAGGAAGAAGTGTGTGCTTGCGTTCTTTTCTTCCAAAAGAAAAGGGGCATTCCCCTTTTTATACTCCCACTTCCTAAACCCTACTACTATTCCAACTAAGAATGGGTTTACAAAAATCCTTGGGCCAGAAATTAGAATTCAGCCCACAAGATTTCTCCATGTCTTTTAGCTCCATAATTTAGTTCAATTCAGCTCCAAATCAGCACTTCATGCTCCTGTTGTTCATCTCCAACTATGTGTGTAATCTGATCATCAAATACAGTCCATCAGTGCTTAAATTCACATAATTCAGCAATTAATTCTTCAGAAAAACACACAAATATCAACACATCAGAGGTTTAACCCAAAACCTGAAGTTTATTACAGTCACATGAGGGATTTAAAACCCGAACTTGTAACATAGAAGATGATCATTATAACATAAAACATGAAGAATTTAAACCAAAACCTTGAAGATTTTTATTATCTAACAAACTGAACTTGTAACTCAAAAGGTGATCATTATAACATATAACATGTTGAATTTAAATCAAAATCTGTCACTTAAAACATTGAAGTTATAACTTAAAACATGAGGAGTTTAAGGCAAAACCTGAAAGATAGTTAATTATATAAAAATTGGTAGAGTATCAATCATCTAAAAATCTAAAATATGTAATTTATAGATTAAAACATGAGCAATTTAAAACAAAATCTGAATTTTTTTACAAAAAAAAATTTTAATAATAAAAAAAATTGAAGCGGTATTGTTCACGCGCGAAATTACTGTAGCGCATGAATTGCCTAAAATTTTAAAAATTACAAATTGGTTCCTCCTTGTTTTTGAAATATTAGACTATTTATAATTTAATCCAGTCTACATATGTAGACGGTCGCTTCCAAGACTTTGCATAGAATTTTTATCTGCGTCCCTAAGCTATATCAAATATTTTGGTTGTTTCAAAGTTCAAATCACGCAAGGGTTCCTGGGGATAAGTTTGGCTAACATCCGAGAATTGAGGTTTGATGTCCCTGCTGCGCATGTAAGTTAAGAATTGTAAGTTCAACAAAAGATTTTATTAGCCGAAACATCAAGCAGTTTGGAGTATAACATGGTTGAATATCAACATATAAATAGGGAAACTATAGATTAACATGTTTTTTGCCCTTACCAGATACTTCACGCATTGGAACAAACTGAACAATGTCACGTGTGGCCATCCTTCCGGTTGAGCTCTCTAAACGACGTCCATTGTCAGCATCCAGGATCTGTCAGAATCGGTTTCAAAGTCCGAACCAAAAACCTCAATGAGTAGAGACGGAGGGAGCATAAAAAAAAGATTGGACAGTCCAGCTGAAGAAGTGAAGTTAAGAAAATGCATATAAAATGAATGTACCTCCATTTGCTGAAAATCAGCGCCCCCAACTCCAACAATAAGTATTGAAAGTGGCAGGTCAGAAGCTCTCACCAAAGAATCTATAGTTTCTTGGATATCACATATGACCCCATCCTTGAAAAAGGAAAAGATTCAACATTTTAACATCAAAGCACAAATGCGCTAACAAATTAGAATGAAGATAAACAAAATATGGCAATCTGCTTACGGTTATGATCAGCAAGATGAAATATTTGTTGTGGCCCAAAGAAAGGGAGTGACCAGCAATTTCCGCAGCTTTTGAAATAACAGGACCAAACAACGTGGGTCCAGAAAGGGAGACATGATAGAGTGTACTCGCATAAGCAGCCATTATGCCTTCTATGCCGGTGACCTATTGTGAATTGAAATAGATTGAGCATTTAACTAATTCACTTCATCAACTCCAAAAACGGGTTCAAGCAGAATGCAAAATGTTTCTAACATATTTCAGTTGCAACAGAAACTCATACCTCACAATCAGTGGGGCTTCCAGTCAAGTTGAAACAGTGAGATACTGAACCCCCAGAAAGCTTTCCACCAAAGCCCCAAGCAGGAAAGCATCTATCAGAGTCATAAAACTGTAAAACTTCCCCAACCTCCATTATGGCCTGCAATGAGTTTTAGTCAATAACTGTACTATGATGATCTGTGCAGCAAAAAGCAGACAGATACTGGAAACTAATTTGCAATTGCCACCACTAAACTCTCTTTCAGTTTAAACTACATGATTTGGTTTTTAGTTCCTGAAAATCAAGCCCGAGCTAATGAACTCTTAAAATTTGCTTGAAATTTGTAGGGCCCAAAAGAAGACAGCATATAAAATGGCAGATAATAATCAGACTAAAGAAGAGATTACTGGATATCAGTTTAACAAGCAAAGTTATGTGTGAGTACTCAATTTACCTGCTGGTAAGCATTCAACCGCCCAGAGGGATCAATATAGTGCAAGGAATCTGAGCTACGAGGATGTCCATTTGAAGCTGGATAACAATGAAGATGTAAACCATTAAATTGCTTAAAATGAACAGAAAACTGAACCTTCATAACACAAAAAGGTACACTAAGCCTCTTACCAGTAAAATCAACAGCAACCATGAAGTTAAGCTCAAACCCACTTGAGATGTAATCAATGAAGCTAAACAGTTGCTTTTCAACATATCCATCCACAAAAAGTTGACCTTTTGTTTTCTGATATAGTTGAGTGATTCAATAAGTAAAGCAATGGCAAAAGTCAGTAGATGGGATCTAAAGAAATAATACAAACAGGATGCATGCATAGTCGTGTTTGGAGATACCAACCTTTCCAGGACCACTAGAAGGTGAGGACATGAGATTTTCTCCAGTTCTAGTTTTGTGAAGGTTTTCCAATTCTGCAACTGTTTTCTGTAATTTCCTGTCAAAAAGATAATGCTAATGAAATGAAAAACACAGTAAGAACGTGATGAAAATTGGTCTCAGCTAGAATTTCAAGAGATACCCACCCGATAGGTACATGATTGCCATTGCTGTTGAAATCAAAACATTCAATGATCAATGGGTTATCCTGCAATAGAAACTCACTCAGTCAGGTTTAAGGTAAATAGAAATCCAAATATAGTAGTAGCTTATTTTAAAATTCAATGGCAAATTTTGTTTTACTCAAAAAGTGCAGACATTGTTTCATTAATAGTAGCTAAATGGTTCAGAAAACTAACCTTGCTCACATACTGACGCATGGTAAGACATAAAGGTTGCCAGATCGGATTCAAGTTGTTGTTTATGACTTCAGTCTTGCAAATGGGAATAGAAGCCCCACTTTCAACAATTCTGGAAATTCTTAGAAAAGGATCCTGAGAACATTTAAGAAGAAAAGTTATACAAGAAATCATTTCAAACACCTTCAGGGGTTATGACTAGGATATTCGTACACTTTTAGAGAAAATATCCTTGTTGTCCAGGTGAGAACAGCGAAAAGTCATCTCTACAGCATTCCTTGAAGCAACAGTTTCCTCAGCTTGGATGGTAAGAGTACCAAAAATTTTCAAGCCACGTCCATCTCGATTGTGAAGATCCAATGTTAAAGTTCTGTTTCTTCTAGTAATAACAATCTATAATAGAAAATAAAATTATCAAATATTAACACAGTCAGAAGGATCTAAATTCACAAATATCCCTGCAACAAACCAGAATGTTATGCCATGCATCAAGTTGGTAAGAAGCCAGAGCAAACTGGAAAAAGAACTTCGAAATTCCAGCTAGGTTTAAACAGGAACTTAGTAAGACTTGATTGTGTTCTTCAAGTAAAACCAAAACATACCACACCATACTATAAGAAGCTTAGCCACGTTTTCTAATCCTACAAATATCCTTTCCTTGAATCAGAGGTTCTTACTAAAACACTGAATCTCATTTACATAAAAACTGAATGTCGCATGAAACACTTTGATAGAAACATTAGTTGTTCTCATTCTTAATTGTTAGAAGCTACCCACCTGAGAGAGAGCGCATGTGGCTTCACCAAGGAAATCTTGATCTTTCAACTTAAGCATCTGCAATATTGAATAAAATAAATCAACTATCATAAATAATGTGTAACTGGAAGCTCCCAAAAGAATATAGCATACCTTAACAGGCATACTGTGGTATCTTGTATCAACATCGTAGACATGAAAGCTAAAGAAGGACAAATAATAATTCACCAAGTCAGTAATGCAAAAAAAAAAAAAAAAAAGACAAATGGTCCATTTAAGACATCAATTTAGTACTTACACCAGTGATTGTACAGTCTCAAACTGATAATCAACTGTGATTTTGTTTATCCAAGCAGGTTCTAAGTTATTCAAAATCACTTCTGTCCTACCAAGTTCGTGGAGAGTTCCATAGGATCACTCTGGTAACATAAGAAAATACCAGATTATCAGAGTGAAAAAAACACACTAGACGGACCATTGCAGGAATGCATATATCAAAATCAAAATTAAAGTAATCATGCAGATCATGAAAGATAGGCCTAACTCTTTTCTTCAGAAGCTAAATGAATTACATACCTTTGAGACGACATCAAGGTCACGCAACTTGGCTGCTGACAAGGTTAACTGCAAGTCAAAAACAAACAAACAATCAGACCAGTCTCTTACAATCAAAAAAATTAGAGATGACAAACTTTCAGAATAAATAAATCATTACAAACATTCACTGTAGAGAGGAATAAGTAAATCATTATAAACATTCACAGACCATCACGGTGCAGAGCGTTTCGAACTGATAATTTCTCAAAATAAATTTGCAAAAAACTGTGCATCATACTTATTAAATGTGTAAAATCAAATGACCAAAAAAGTCAACAAGTCACATCACGGTGAAAGTGAGATAAACACAATATCCATGTTTATCCAACAAATAAAGCCAAAACACAACCTCCATTTTGGTGCATAGCGCTTCGACTCCTTTCGTCCGGAGAAATAAGTCGACGGCGTCGTTGTGGCTTCCGCCGCCACCGCCGCCGCCGTGGACCCCACCACCCCCAACAGCTTGTTGCCCTCCCCTCACATCAGAAAAGCATGCTCCCATCTTCTTCTGTATTTTATTTTTTCCAAATTGTCAAACACGGCGAAGTTCGGAGTACAGTTTTAATCAACTTTATAGTACAACCTAATTTCCCCCGCGTCTCTCCATTTAAGCAAGTATGCGTAAACGAATCCTCTTGGAAACACAAGTTTTCTTTGTTACCAAATTCAGAAGAAAGTTAAGGGATTACTCAAATTAAAGTGATTGCAATTTTGGAGAAACTTCCGCGTTCGTGCTCTTTCTCGCTCAATTATGGTGTCATTAGTTGGGAAATCACCGATTCATTATCCAGAAACAGGTCCTTAGTCCTTACCTGTACCTTTTAAATTGTTATGTTACGCGCATTAAGTTGTGGACGTGCCTAATTTACCCCCAAGCCAAATTATTGTGTATTCCTAAATTTAGTAAATAAGTTAATTTTTACCTGTTTTAAAGATTCAAAATTTTAGTTACACTTTTAAATTCAAAACCAAATAAATTAAAAGGGAAAATTGGGATTAAGTGCAGTGGAACATTAGAAATTGAAAAGTGGGTGTAAGTTTCACATAATTTCTGAAAAGGGCAAGTGAATAATCAACTTAATTTCAACTAGCTGGTGGGACTCCACCGCACGTTGTGCGGTGTGCTTGAAAAATATTATTTTAGTAAAGTAATTTAAATGAATCTAATATACAACGGAAAGATAATAAATATAGTGAAATTGAAGAAAAATATGGCTATTATAATTAAAAATAATTGAATTTCAAAAACTAATTTAAAACTATTACAAAATGTGATAATGAAGGCCCTGTTTGCCAGAGTTTATCTATGGATCAGTTCAGTTAAATCGTAATTTGATGAAATTCGGGTTAATTCAGTCATGCTGATTCCATTTTTCAATACATCGATTTTCACTTCAATTCAGTTCAGTAAGAAATAAGCTCTAGCAAACAGGGCCGAACTATTCCATCCAAATTAAATAAAAAAATATGGAAAATCTATAAAAAAAAAATAGAAAGAGCCAAACAAACCCAAAAATACTATTGTAATATATGAATGTAAAATTCCTAGTTTGAGCTTCTTGTTAAATTCATCGATTGTGGTGTTTTCCATAAATTCCTTGAGTTTAGTATTTGATTGATAGTAATATCATCATCAAGATCTGATTAAATGTCAATTTTGCCGTATTTAATGGTCTGGGCTTTTCTTTATTTTGATTCGATCTCAAAATTAACATGGTTGGATTTAATATTCATACGAAATCAATTATAATATTATAAATTTGGATATTTATTACATGAAATATATTAAACTATATCATACCATATTAATAATATTACTTAACTAAATTAGGGATAGTTGTCAACGGTATTGTTGTAGCATGGTTGAATTTAACATTCAAATGGACTCAATTATATATAAGATGACTAAAATCAATCTAATAAATTAGTTATTATAAAAGGTAATGAAATGTTGAGTTAAATTATAACGTCTCATTATTTAATAAACAAATGTTTTTTATCATACGATAAAAATAAAAATAAAGGTAAACAAAATAATATTGTATTTAAAAATAGCATTTTAAGGACAATAAATATCCCTTGATTTTCCATACATAATCAAAATGCAAGATTGATCTTTTATCCTCGTTTGTGTAGTTTCTTTTTTATGAATGAGATCATGTACAAAATCATCAAAATCTCTACCATATGCATAATCACAAAAGTTGTGGGCAGAATATGTTTAAAAAAATAAAATCTTCATACAAACTCTAGCTTTCGGTAATCCTAATTAACATGCATAATTAGAAAACTATAGGTAGCCTATATTTCAAAAATTATAGGTAGAATATAGGTAATCTAGGATGCTTATGCATATAATTCTAACAAAAACCGAATTCCACTCCTTTGGGTATTCACGGAGCTCTTGGGTTTGGGATTTTTGTACTGTAAATAAAATTTTAATTAGTAAATTGTCAAAAGATCACTCACTGAATTCATCAACATCAAAAAAGAGGCAATATCAACATTAGTCACTATATATGTCACTATGGCCTCGTTCGGCAATCAGCGTTTAGCTGTTAGCTGTTAGGGGATTTTATTATCTGTTAGCTGTTAGCGGATTCTATTAGCTGTTTTGACTAGCGGTTTGACTAGCGTTTTGTACATGAGTGTTTGGCTAATAACAATTAGCTGATAGCTGTTTCAATGCGTTAAATGACTGAAATAGACATTAGTACAATTTATTATTAATTATTTTTTTAGTGTTTTGCTTGCTTATCAAAAATTATTATCACTTATATATTTATTTATTTTTATTATTTATTATAATATATCTACATTTATTAAAAAAATATTTTCAGAATTAAATTACTTAAAAATTTTATTTTGATATATATTTAACATGTGCCATTTTAATTTCAAGATTTATAATACTTCAAAAATAAATTGAAAATATTGGAAAATATGTTAAATGTACGTATGTTTGAATTGTGTATGTACGAAAAAATATGCAAAGTTGAATTCTAAATTATTAGTTTTAATTTTTTGTGAGAATAAGGATAAAAAGGATATTTTGTTATATTGTTTTGATTAATTTTTTGTAAACGCTGCTCTTTCTAGCGTTCCAGAAACGAGAGGTTTCATCAAAACAGCTAATTAGAAAAAGCTTTTCACCAAACACCAAGAAGAGCTGATTGACCAGTCCACTGTCCATATTTAACTCAAAAAGCTAAACGCTCTTCAAAACTCTCGTCACCAAACGGGGCCTATATCTGTTCTGCTGTTATTGTAACTGATGTTGCTCTATTTTTAAAAGCTCCTGAGATTTAAGCCTAGAACCACTGTGATACCATTTTCACTTGCACAGATTCATCAAAATGTATTTAGCTTATCAATGTAATCAAAATAAAATATCCCAAATAACTAACAACCGGCAGCTGATCAAATCCTCCCTGAAGAACACCTTCGAGGTCCATGACAAGCGATTTCCCCACGTCGTAAATGAGAATCACACTCAATCAAAACACATTTATAATTCACCTACGACTTCTAACTACTATAGAGTAGATAGTGGGAAGTAGGGATCGAACCACAAGGAGAAGGATCTTGTTTAGTGTTTTAGCAAAGATTATAAACACATACATATATATATATAAAGCAATGTAAACAAGGGGGGTTTTTGAGTTGGTTGATTACACTACGAAAGAAAGCAACTATCATTAACTAAGCTAAGAGGAAAATACTAATATTATGAGACCTTGGGAGGCAAATGACTTCAATTTCCAACTATCAACTTATCACGGGGCAAATGCTATTACAAAGGAGTTTCGACCATTTGTCAAGGATGAAAGCATCTCATTCTCCCAATTGTAGCTAGAGAAGATGATAACACCTCTCAAAGCTCTTATTGTCGAGTCACCTAGACGATAGCATCTAGATAGCTCAACAATGGTGTTAAGAATGGAGAATTGACAAACTTACTCACATACCCACGATAACGAGAGCATACAAACAAGGCATTTGATAAATATAAAGAACTAAGACGATGATAACATACAAATCTCAATTCATACTTGCTACTTCATGATATTGGAGAAAACGATCACGTTCTATCCACGAATCTAGTTATTTATTGCTAACAATCATACGTCAAAAAGGAATTTTCAACTCAATTGTACAATCACATATTAGGGGGACAAATGGTAGCATTAGATCCTTATCTAAAAACATAATTGATTGATCATGCAAGTTCATAAGATTTCCAATTCTAACAACTCATATTCATCATGGCATTTCTCAACTACAATCACATAACCAAGGGGAGAGTTTGTCATCACTCAACCCCTTTCCATAGTCACTAAACTAACTACTTGAGATAACATTACACTACAATCCATCACCATTCCAAATTACACTAGAATTGCTCTAAAACTAGATTATCTTAACCTTAAGAACTAATCTACTCTAATTAGTGACTATGAGGTATGCAATTGATATAAAACACAAAGCCCATAACAAATTAAGCAAGATTGAACAATATTCATGCATAAGAATTCAAGTTCATCAAAAGATAATCAAAATCCAAAGTTTAAGCATACACACCCTCAAAGTCTCAAGGGAAAGTGAATTCAAATGCTCCCAAGATTAAACTAAGCTAATACAATCATCCTAATACATCACTACATAAGAATCTAATCTAGAAGAAGAAAGATTGAAGAAAATGTGAAGAACAAAGGGAAAATGAGATTTTGGATTGGGGAACTCGTCCAAATGATAAAGGGATAAGAGGGGTATTTATAGCCCTTCAAAAAATGCTTCTTTGGCCTTTTTTCTGCCAGAAATCCGCCCATTTTCGCGGCCCGCGAGGCCCATTTCGCGGCCCGCGAGATGCTTGTGCTGGTTGACAGCAATCTTCTTTGCTTCGCCACGGATGAACTGTTGATCCGTTTTTGACGTTCTAGTAGTCCATTTTGTAGTACTCGAGAAGACGAAGCCAATGGTACCACTTATGCACTCCAATTCCTCTTGTAACATTTCCAAATTTCAGCTTCAAAACGTTAGTGCACAAGTCTTTCTTCAAAATGCAAGGTAAGAGAAATTTAGCCTTAATTCTTAACCCTTTGCACTAAATGCTACCCCAAATGAACTCTCAAATGTGCTAAAAGTAGAGTATATATTGGCTACATCAGTCCAACACTTCCAGACTTGTGTAGTTCTGGTTCTTGGTCACGTTGTACGACCCGTCATGGATCTCGACCTCGATAGTGTAACCGTCGTAGGAAGATGATCGTCTTCTGATTGCTGCGGATCATCGTCGATATGTCCTGACTCCTGAGCCGTCACCTGGAAGCTCCCGTCGCCGATGCACGCGATCACCCGCTTCTCCTTAGCCCCTGGGAATTTTACATTCATATACTTAAACCAGTAATTGTCGTAAGTGGCTGTTTTGCGGTTCATCTTCTTGGTTAGCTCAGAAGGATCCTTCATCAGATCGCATCGGAATATGGACCCGTTCACGATTGACATACGTGATCGGGCTCACGATGATGGCCTTCTGCTTGTTCAGGAGAAGAGAGTATCCCACAGATAGCAGATGGTCGTACTCACCGAGCCCCAGTAAGTACCGATGTAATACGGCATCTTGATCAATTTCATATCTACAAACATAGATCACGTTGTCCGGTGAGACGGCTCAAGATCATTTATGACCATTGTATAGGTGCCCAAAGAAAAAATCAACCATCAATTCATATATATATATATATATATATATATATAAGGAAATAAGGAAATGAAATATATGCACATAGAATTTTAATGAAACAATGATCCTATATTTGTATATGTTTATATCCTTAATTATCATGATAAAATATCGCCTTGTGAGTTGTAAAGTCATCCATATACATCGCATAAAACAACATCATATATTTATATATATTTGTATCCTTAATTATCATATATTGACGAAAACATGTTACACAATAAATTGATTATGGTAATATCTTAAGAGCTCACACAATAAATTTACTATATTTTCAAAATTGACGGATGGTAATCAATAAATTATGGTATATACATAATTTATACCATAATGACGTGTATAAAATTTACTATATTTATAAAATGACGGCTTAAGATATATATCATTATATGTCCAATTTTTAATTTCCTATATTTAAAAAATTGACGGCAAAAAATGTTACTTTATACGAAACGAAACGACGTCGTTTATTCCACACACTTTTTGAAGTGAATAACTATTCAAGTTCCCTTTAGGGATTAATATGATTATTAATATAAAGACAACAATACCCTTATTTTTTGTTTAAATCTCTTATATTTAGTTAAATTCAACTTAGCTATATTTATTTTACTCCAATATACATAAAATTTATTTTTAATCAAATTTTTTCAATTCAGCTCAAAGCAATCCAATTCACATGAACTTGATGAAACTTAAATGAATTAAATTCCAAGGAAGTAAACTAAATTGGATTAATACATCTGAAAAAAAATGATGCAGCTTAATTAAATTGAATTTAGCCAAGTATAAATGAATTTAGTAAACCAAATTGAATTGAATTGAACTAAATGAAAATAAATATTATCTTTTAGATGGATATGAATTGACTTGGATTTAATTTTAACCAAAATTTTGATTAAATTTAATGAAGCTGGACTGAATTAAACTAAAAAAATGTGAACTTAAATTGAATTGAATTCGTCCAATTTTGAATTATCTGAATAAAGTTAAATTAAATTGAACTAAGCAAAAGGGAAAGAAATTAAACTGAATTCAAATAAATTTGAGTGAATTCATATAATTTAATGAAATGAAACTGAATCAAATACTACTACAGTGAACTAAACTGAATTCAAACAAAACTACATAAAATGACATAGGGCTAAATTGGACTAATTTGAATATAAATACATTTATTTATATATTGGAGTAAACTTATTGAAACTAAACTAAATTGAGCTAAGCACAACCAGTCTAATTAAACATAATAGAAATAAGGGTATTGTTGTCTTTATATTAATAATTATATTAATTAAAATAATTTAATTATTCATTGCCCTTTTCAGAAATTATGTGAAACTTACACCTCACTTTCCAATTTCTAATGTTCCACTACCCTTAATCCCAATTTTCCCTAAATTAAAGCCAAGGTATGAACCACATAACAAAATTCGGGTCGGGTAAAGTCAAATAGATCAGATGACCCACCAGATGCCTGTATTGCTCGGGATTGTCGTAAAAATGGCCTCAACTCGAGCCAAATCATGGTGTTGCTCCATAGGAAATATCATAGGCTTAGAAGCCATCAAGTCCGTGTCCGAAAAAATATCAAGAGCATATTTTCTTTCTGATAAAAACATTCCATCGGTACCTCTAGCAATCTCAATCCCAAGAAAGTATTTCAAGGGACTGAGGTCCTTCATATGACACCAAGAACTCAGATAAGTCTTGAACTTAGTCAAAAGAGCCTTTGAGCTACCAGCAATAATCTAGTCGTCCACCTAAACTAGAACATGTAATGAAAGCTCGTCACGGACATAGGTAAAAAGAGAATAGTCGGCCTTACTCTGAACAAAACCAAATACTCGCAAAGCCGAAGTTAACTTAGCAAACCAGTTCCGAGGGGCCTCCCGCAAACCATACAAAGAATATTGGAGCTTACAAACAAACTCGGGAGGAACAGAGTAGCCCTGAAGTGGACGCATGTAAACCTCCTCCTCAAGATCACAGTGCGGAAACGCATTATGAACATCATGAACCTCCCAACCCTTAATCATAGCCACAAAAAGAAACAAGCGAACATAACCCATCTTTGCAATAGGAGCAAAAGTATCAGTGAAATCCTCACTTTCTATCTTACGATTATCAAGGACAACCAACCGAGCTTTATGACGCTCAGTAGACCCGACAAATTTGTAGTTAGTCTTGTACATCCATTTAGAGCCAATAACAGACTTGCTCGGAGGAAGAGCCGATAAAGTCCAAGTGTTGTTACGTGCCAAAGCACCAAATTTCTCACCCATGGCATCCCTACATTGGCGTGCTTAGATGCCTCAGAATACGTAGTAGGATATGTAGAAGATGTCACAACACACAAAAGTTTAGCATGCAAAGCAAAAAATATACCGCAATTAACATAGTCAGTAATAGGATATGGAATACCCGAAGATAGTGATGACGACAATGCGGAAGAAACGTAGTGGGGGTTTAATAGCAGTAGTAGCAGAGCATACAAAATCATTTAGGTATCAAGGTCTCTTCTTTTCATGTGTGTTGGGCCGAATTGGTCCAGGAAAGGGAAGTGATAATACCGGTCCAGAGCCCTGCTGGGCCAAGAAAAGGGCCCGTGGCCCAGAACCAACAAAGAGGAACCTTTCCCGCTCAGAGGCATGTCCGGACAAAAAAGAGGACAAGAGAGGACAGAAGATGACAAGGGAGGTGGTCCTGCAGCTTATCTTCAAGGGAGGCAAAGCTCGAACTATAAATACTAGCCTCCAACAGTGAACAAGGTATGTGACTTATATCTCTCTACCTTATATTGAGAATTCCTTCCGTACATTTTCCTTCCCCACTATCCCCATCTCATCATCACGCCGGAGCTTCTTCCCCGGGACACCCCCCGGGGATTGTTTTGCAGGACTAAAGAGGGCCGGCCGAGGAGGGGACTAGGGGAGCGTCCAATCCAGGAAGACGGACGGAAACGGGTAGCATCAATTGGCACGCCCGGTGGGACCTTTCCACCTTCACAGGATGGAGACGCGGCACCTTCAGGGGGAGATTCTCTTCCACCCCCAGGAGACGAGGTGACCTTAAGGCAGTTGCAGGAGGAGGCTAGACACCAGCGAGAGCTAGGGGTACCGCAAGACGGCCACGTTGAAACTGCCTCCGACGAAGCCTACTCGGAAGGAGAGTACCAGGATGAGCAGGAAGGGCTTGGGCTCGCCGGGGATGGCACCACCCGGGACCAGGGACCTGAAGCCCGGGAGGAGGGGCAGCCCTTAGTTAGTACGGAGGAAGTGGCGGCCTTGGAATTCATGAGAGCCAACAAGGAGTTGTACCGCCAGTGGGTACTCTCCACCCGGGAAAGCCTGAGGCGAAGGGAACCCGGGAGGAACCAGGCAGGTCCTCTAGGGGGGTACCAAAGAGAGGTCATTGACTTGGACGGGGCCGTTCAGCCGCCAAAGCTACAGGGGCGTGTAAATTCCTCCACCGTCCCACCCTCTTTCCCTCAGAATTTCGGGGTTGGAGGAGGAGCGGTTACGGGACAACAATCGAATCTGGTTCCACATGCTCCACCCTATTACCCGCGTTCCAGTTGGGGGGCGGGACAAATCGGGTATGACCTGCCAGTCATGCCTACAGAGCCGTTTGGGTATCAGGCCCCTGGAACCCGGGGAAACCCGATCCAGTATTCCGGACCCATGTATGGATCAATGGGGATGAACTTCGGTTACCCGGAGAGATACTATCGGGAGGACGATAGGATGCGGGGCTATCAGGTGGCACAGCAGGACCCCAACTCCTTGGAGGCTCGGCTAGACAAACTGGTGGGAAGAAACGGAGCTAAACCTACCTCCCCTTGGGTACCTCGAGTGCTCGCGTACCCATGGCCGCCGGGCCTACGGACCCCGGAGGGAATCCCAACATATAATGGAGAGACAGACCCGGAGGAGTTTGTCAGGACGTACCAGAACCTAATGGTGTCAAGGGACTTCCCGGAGGAATTAAGATGCAAGCTGGTAGGCTGTTACCTGAGAGGAAACTGTCTCTCATGGTTCGATTCGTTGCCTCGAGAAAGTCTCAGAGACTATTACGATTTCTCTAAGGCCCTGCTGTTTAGATACGCCGGATTAAAGAAGGAAGGAAAGCAGTTGACTGAGCTTTTGGCTACCCGGCAGAAGGCTGCAGAAGGGTCAATGGAATACTATCGAAGGTACATGGACGATAGCATGAAGGTTGTCGACAGGCAGCAGCAGGAGAAGGCAGTGATTAGCGGATTTATAAATGGCTTGAGGGATATGGTGCTGTTCCAGAAGTTGATGGAAAATATCCCGGAAACCTTTCACAACTTGCAAATGGCGGTACAACTATACTGCGCGATTAATGATGCCACACGGAAGAGAAAGGAAGAATCTGGGGGATTCCTCCCGGATAAGATAGAAAGAAGGAGAATGGCAGACCCAAGTAGAAGGGACCCCGCTCCCGCACTGGCAAACCGTGCCAGGGCGGACAGTTTCACACCGCTCAGCAAGTCCCGAGCGGAGATTCATGCTATCCACAAGGACCTGTTCCCGGATCCATTGCCCATCCACGGGACCCCGTCTAGGGAAAACGCGGACAAATGGTGTGCCTACCACAAGTCTTATGGGCATGCGACAGAGGGGTGTAGGATGCTGAGGAACGAAATAGAAAGACTGATAGAGCGGGGACAGTTGAGAGATTGCGTGGCAGCGGAGGTAAAGAAGGAGAATCCCCGGGACCAGCCTCAAGAGCAGCCCCGCAGGAGGTGGAGACCTAACCCGGGGAGAGGAAACGGAAGAATCCAAGGCAACCAAGGTAACAGGGCCCCGGGGAGGCCCGCCATAGCCGCCGCGCCGGTCCAAGCAGTGGAGCCGGCCCCAATACCCAACAGGATGATCAACGTGATCAGTGGAGAAGTCGGAGAAGCATGTCAGTCAGTCTCCGCTATCCGGGCCCGGACCCGGTATGTTCCCCCGGGGGAGGTTCAGGGGAAAAGGTTTCGCCCCGATGAAGCTCTCACTTTCTCTGAAGCGGATGCAGCCCCGCCGCGGATACCCCATTCTGACCCAATGGTGGTAACGGCGGAGATTGAAGGCTTCTTGGTCAAAAGGGTGTTTGTGGACGATGGGAGCAGCGTGGAGATCATGTTCGCTTCTTGTTTCGATCAGTTGGGAATTGGGAGACAGAACCTTAAACCTCCCTTATCTCCCTTGTCAGGGTTCACGGGCAAACCCGAAGTTCCACTAGGTGTTATTCCCCTCGCAGTGTGTATGGTGGATGAGAAGGACCGGAGCAAGAGGATCTCGGTGACGTGCAACTTTGCGGTTATTGACGCACCCTCGCCATACAACGTGATCATAGGAAGGCCATGGCTAACTCAAGCCCGGGCAGCGAGTTGTCCGTATCTACTGACGATGAAGTTCCCCACTGCGCAAGGTGTGGCGGTCGTGCGGGGTAGTCAAGCAGTCGCAAGAAGTTGCATGATGACGGCGGTGCTGGACGCAAAGAAAGCAGTAGGGGCGGTACACGGAGAAGTTCCCCGCCAGGAGTTGGAGGAGATGCAGGTGGCGGACAAAGGGATGGTCACGGTGGGAAAAGACCTCCCGGAGGAAGTAAAAGGCGCACTGAGGGAACTTTTGGCCAAGTATCAGGGAGTATTCTCGTGGAGCCCGGAGGACATGGTGGGGGTGTTACCAGAGTTGGGGGTACACAAGCTGAACATAAGCCCTGCAACTAAGCCAATCAGGCAGAAGAAAAGGCCTGTAGCACCGGAAAGAGCAGAATTTATAAGGAATGAAGTAAAGAAGCTGGAGAGAGCCGGGGTGGTCGAGGAAATCATCTACCCGGAATGGATAGCTAACCCGGTCTTAGTAAAGAAGCACGATGGAAGCTGGCGCATGTGTATTGACTTTACGGATTTGAATAAGTGCTGCCCCAAAGACAGCTATCCTCTCCCAAATCTGGACCGGCTGGCAGAGGCTATTGCGGGGTATTCGGTGCTGGCCTTCTTCGACGCACATAAAGGGTATCACCAGGTGCAGATGGATGAGGCGGACAAGGCGAAAACCTCATTCATCACCGATTTTGGAACCTTTTGTTACAAGAAGATGCCCTTCGGGCTGAAGAACGCGGGGGCTACGTACCAGAGAATGGTGGACAAACTCTTCAAGGATCAAGTGGGAAGAAACATGGAGGTGTATGTTGACGACATGGTGGTTAAAAGCAGGGCTTACGGGGCTTTCTTGAATGACCTGGAGGAGATGTTCGAAAAGCTGGAACGGAGCAATCTAAAGCTGAACCCCTCCAAAAGTACCATTGGAGTGGGTGCGGGGAAATTCTTGGGTTTTATGGTGTCAAGCCGGGGCATCGACGTCAACCCGGAGAAGGTGGAAGCCTTAGCTAAGATGACCTCCCCTAGGTCGGTGAAAGAAGTACAGCGGTTAACAGGGTCCCTCGCGGCCCTCAGTCGGTTCCTGTCAAAGGGAGCAGACAGGCAGTTGCCTTTCTTCAACATTCTCAGGAGGGCCAAGGCGTTTGAGTGGTCTGGAGAATGTGAGAAGGCATTCCAAAATCTGAAAGAGCACCTCCAACAGTTGCCAACTTTAAAGAAGCCCCTCCCGGGGGAGGAGCTTTTTCTGTACATAGCGGCGTCCCGGGAGGCGGTAAGTGCCGTACTAATCAAAGAAGAGGATGGAAAGCAGCACCCAATCTATTTTGTTAGCCGGGCACTTCGGGGGGCAGAAACCCGGTATACTGAGTTGGAGCAGTTGGTTCTGGCACTGGTGCATGCTTCAAGGAGGCTTAAGCCCTACTTCCAGGGCCATCCCATAGTGGTTCTTACCAATTACCCGCTAAGACAAGTCATGTTCAAGCCGGAGGCATCAGGGAGAATGATGAAATGGGCCATAGAGCTGGGAGAGTATGAAATCCGGTATGAGCCAAGGAGGGCTATCAAGGGCCAGGCCTTAGCGGACTTCCTGTTGGAATCAGAAGCAAGGATAAATGAGGAACAGAAGACGCCTAACACTCCGGAGGATACGGCTAAGGCTGAGACAGACCCGGCTTGGAAGCTATATGTGGATGGATCGGCGCACGCCGGGGGCAGTGGAGCAGGAATATTGTTAATCAGCCCGGAAGGGAAGGAGTATCCTTATGCAGTCCAATTCACTTTCAGAACAACCAACAATGAAGCCGAGTACGAAGCTTTGATCGCAGGGTTAAGGTTGGCAAAGGAGATGGACATCAAAACTCTCACGGCACACAGTGATTCCCAAATTGTGGTGCAACAGGTAAAGGGAGAGTATGAAGCCCGGGAGAGAAGCCTGCAAAAATATCTGGAAGTGGTAAAACCTTTGATAGCCGGGTTTAAAACCTTCGACTTGGTTCAAGTTCCCCGGGAGAAGAACAGCAAAGCAGACGTTTTGAGCAAATTGGCCTCCTCAGAGTTGAAACCTGAGCCCGACCAAAAGTTATACTTGGAAGTACTAGGGAGGAGGAGTTACCAGGAGAGCAATCAAGTAATGCTGGTGAACGAGGAAGAATCCTGGATCAGGCCCATGCGGGCGTACCTAGAAGAAGGAACCGTCCCGGAGGATAGGGCCCAGGCCCGGAAGCTAAGAGTTAAGGCGCCTAGGTATGTGATCCAGGGAGGGGAGCTGTACAAAAGAGGGTACCTCCAGCCTCTGCTAAAGTGTGTAGAAAGGTTGGAAGGCCGATACCTCATCCGGGAGATGCACGAGGGATCTAACGGGAGCCACGAGGGAGCACGCACCTTGGCCAAAAGGATCTTAAGGCGGGGGTATTATTGGCCGATGTTGTTCAAAGATGCGGAAGAGCATGTACAGAAGTGCCTGGAATGCCAGGCATTTGCCCCGCTAATCCATGTTCCCCGGGAAGAGTTGGTCGGAGTCACAGGAGCTTGGCCGTTCAGCAGTTGGGGAATTGACCTGGTCGGACCATTCCCGACTGCCCCGGGAGGAGCCAAGTACCTGATCGTAGCGATCGATTACTTCAGCAAATGGGTGGAGGCAGAGCCGCTCACCAACATACGGGGACTAACTTGTGTCAAGTTTTGCTGGAAGAACATCATCTGTCGATTCGGCATCCCGAAGGTCATAGTCACGGATAACGGGGCGCAGTTCGAGAACGATCCTTTCAAATCATGGTGTGTCAAGTATGGTATAGAACAGAAGTTGACGTCGGTGTACCACCCCCAGGCGAACGGGCAAGTAGAGGTCACCAACCGCACCATAATCAAAGGACTAAAAACCCGCTTGGAAGGCGCGCGGGGAAATTGGATCTGGGAGCTACCCAGTGTTCTTTGGGCCCATAGGACTACAGAGAGCTCAGCTACCGGGGAATCTCCGTATGGCTTGGTGTACGGGTCAGAGGTAGTAATACCCGCAGAGATTGGGATCCTAAGCCCTCGAACTCAATATCAGCGCCCGGAAGAAGAAGACGATGGACGACGCCTTGACTTGGATCTCCTGGAAGAGAAGCGAGAGAATGCGACACTTCAGGAAGCCAAGGTGAAGGAGAAAGTAAAGAGGTACCATGACAGAGGGGTGCGGAAGGAAGTCTTCATCCCAGAAGACTGGGTAATGAGGAGGAACGATAAGAGCCGCCAAGCCCCGGAGGGCAAACTTGCACCCAACTGGAAAGGGTCATACAAGATCAAGGAAGCACACCCGGGAGGGAGCTATGTGCTGGAGGACAAGCAGGGAAAGTAGATCCCCAGGAGGTGGAACGTAGCTAACCTGAGAAGGTTTTACGGGAAGTAGAGCACCCCGCATCATACCACAGCTACTAAAGCATGAATATGCCGGGCATGGATATGATAGGCATAGGTATGCCCCTCCCGGAAGCGTGAATACGCTAAGCATGAATATGCTAGGCATGAATATGCCAGGTATGGAT
Source organism: Cruciata laevipes (assembly GCA_963678965.1). Lineage (NCBI taxonomy): Eukaryota > Viridiplantae > Streptophyta > Magnoliopsida > Gentianales > Rubiaceae > Cruciata > Cruciata laevipes. The sequence goes on from OY787633.1 coordinate 19,300,660, forward strand.
ATACCCCTCCCGGAAGCATGAATATGCCCGGAGAGAGAGAGAACCCGACGCTTGGCCTCGTTCCGGGTTTAGAGGAATATTTGCTTAAAAGGGACCCATGGGTAGCTCCCATTTGGGTGCCCCGCTAGAATGGACCCGGAGCTTGGATAAAGCCCGGGGATCAAAGAATGTAATGATTACAGGAAAGAGTTAATGAAAAGGGTCTTTCAGAGAAACAATTTTTATTCAATCCTCTTTAAATTACAAATCGCATGAATACGTGGTCATAGTCATGGTAGGACAATTACATAAGCATTTTACATACAAGTATTCCTATCTATTTGCTACTAGACCCACTTGGGACCTGACCCGGAAGCACCCTCAGGGTTACCCGGGCGGAAACCCCCTCCGAAGAATTGAGAGGACAGGAGATCTTCGGCAAAACGGGCATCCGGGGCTTGATTCCACGCAAGCTCCTCTTCCAGTTGCGCAGCGTCCTCTTCGTTCAGTTCAGGGATAGGCACAACCACGGATCCCTCGGGAAGCGGCTCCGCCAGGTAGGGGTGTGCATGAACCGGTCCGGACCGGAAAAATGGACCGGACCGGACCGGAAAGTAACGGACCGGAACCGGATATAAGGGATTCCGGTCCGGTCTCCGGTCCAAGTTTTTTAGGAATTCCGGGTCCGGTCCGGTCCGGTCCAAAACCGGGTATTTTCCGGTCCGGACCGGATGGACCGGTATTTAATATAATTTATATTATTAAATATTTATTAATTAATTTATGTGTTATTTTATTTTTGGTCATTAATATTAATATTATTCTATCAATTCAAATTATATTTATTGAAATTTATAGATTTATAAAGGTGGTTTTTAGTTGTTATAAATTTTTAACTCTCATTTTTTGAACAATATTAATCTTTTGGGAGACCATTGCATCTTCTTTTAATATTTAAAAATCATGCAATCATGTTTCACACACTCTAATTTAATATAACTCATTTTTATTATAATTTTCATATTACTAAATTTTTTTGTAGTAAAAAAAGTTTAATATTTAACATAAAAATAAAGTTAAAAAAATAATATATTAAAATTCCGGTCTAACCGGTCCGGTCCGGTCTAAACCCGGAATAATTCCGGACCGGTCCCGGTCCAGAATATCCCCTTTCCGATCCGGTCTTCGGTCCAAGATTTATGGACATTCCGGTCCCGGTCCAAACCGGTCCCGGTCCGGGTCGGACCGGTTGCACAGCCCTACCGCCAGGCGCATTCTTCTCACCCCGGCAGAGGTGACGAACCTGTACTTAGGAAACATGACCGCTGCACTTTTACCCTTTTCTTCCCGGCTAATACGAGTACCCTCGGCGGTTTTAGCACCCTTTGTGGTGACTCCAGAGTCGGCAATCTCCCGGATACGTCTTATCCGACGGGCCACCTCGACCGGGTCAATGGATACAGTCATGTCCTCGTACCTTTCATACGCCACATCCACCTCCACCCGGGCAGGGACTCGGCGAAGGCTAGAGGGATAGGGCTCAGCTTCTCCCGCAGCAATCTTATTATGCCATTCAACGACATCCAGATAGGCCTTATGATTAGGAGCTCCCTCACCAAACTTCTGCGGGTTAGCCTCCATGCGTTCCATCGTCCTACGGACCCCGGCGGGAATGTCGGTAAGAGGAGACACCCCAACTAGGCCGTTCTTGAGACCCAACAGGTGATAGGATAGCCGGGTAACTAGTAGAGCATCCTGAAGGACCCTATTCCTATGAGTAAGGGACCGATTTTCCTTCTCAAAGTCGCAGAGGAGTCGGTTCTGGGCGGAGCGGGTCTCCAAGGTCCTAAGTTTTTCCTGCGCACGCTCTAGTTCGCCCCACACCATACCTAACTCCTTGGCAGTACGATGGCGAGAATCGTCCTGAAGGGCCTGCAGCTCGGCGATGGTCTGGTGGGAATTTAAGGCCTCCCGCATATGATCAGAAGCCAGGTCAAAGCAATGATTCAGCGAGCCAAATTTGTTTTTGATGGCTTTAAGAAATGAAACCAATGCCTGGATGGACCCGAACTCTTGAACAAACGCACACAATCCAGCCTCAGACATGGCCCGGATAGCTTGATCGCCTCTAAACCTCCAATGAGCGAGCTTCCTTTGAAGGAATGAACATTGGAGGCACCCGGCGCGGGGGAGAGAGAAATAGGTCCCGGAAGAACAACTAGGGTGAGGGAAAACAAAAGGTACGGATCCCCGCGGGAGATCTCCTTCCAAGTGGTGCTCAGACTACAAAAAATAATAACTTCATCAAATTAAAAGGTAGAACTTATATTAATCAAAATGGGCGCCAAGGCCAAGTTCTACATATGCCTCCCGGGGAGGAAGATTACAAAATACTTAAAACTACAAAAAAAAAAATATACTAGAGTCTAGAGGAATACATTATCCTCGGTCGGGCCACTTTCCCCCGGGGTAGTATGAGCGCCCTTCCACCTCCTTTCCAGCTCAGCCACGTCCGCGTCAGACCAGTTGGGACCACAGTAGGCAGGGGCATCCACCTTTGGCTCATCTTCCGGGCGCTCAGGAAATCCCACTTTCCGGGTAGACTTCCGGGATTGATAGAGCAAGTCGTCCTGCCCCCTGGGAAGCCCCACAACATATTCACCCGTCCTCTCCTCAACGGCCTGATATCCAAAGTTGTCAGGTATAGCGCAGAACTCATGGTAACTTTCGGACCAGTGAGGCGTCTCCGGGACCACCCCGTAGGCGTTGAAGCACTCCGGGCCAGGGGATTCAGGGATAGCAGCCTCGGTGACCCCCGGAAGCTTGACCCTCTTAATGTCCGAGGCTGAAGGGGCCCGGGAACACATCTTCAGGGAATCCCACAACTGGGGTACCAGATTCTCCAGGTTGGCCTCCTGAAGAGACCTCCAGCGATAGTTGAGCTGATCGCTCGCCTTGGGACGATAATAGGATGCTTGTGCTTCAAGGCGAGCAGGTCCCGGGAGCCAACCCCGCAGACTGCGATACATCTCGTGGCATGCATCAGCACTGGCAGCAGCGGCGATGCCCTCTAGTCTCTTGTCGAAATCGGCAGAGTGGAGGACTTTTCGAACCACAGCGTCCAAGGCTTCGAGCTGGGCCTCCTTCTTCTCCTTCTTCAGAGAAGAATATTTCTTCTCTACTTCCGCCAGCTTCTTTTCTTTCTCGGAGAGCTTTTTTCTCCCTCTCGGCTAGCTTCTTCTGAGAAGCCTCCAGTCGGGCGGCCAGGTCATCCCGCTCGGCCAACTTCTCCCGGGCATCAAGGAGTTCCCTCTCCTTCTTAGCAAACAAACCCGCGCTATACTTCGAGTATGTCCGGTTGAGCGCGTCCGTCAGCTGTGAATCCGCCAGGAGAGAGTCGGCGAAAGTAGTGGTCTACAAAATTCAAACAAAGATAAGATTATCCGGAAGGATGGAGGACAAAAGTAGTAATAAGCAACATGGTTAGCGCACCTCTTCCCTCTGCTCGGGGATGGCTTGAGAGTTATCCCTTGAAGGAGAACTCGCAGGGGGAGGAGGAGGAGGCGGCGGGGTCGCACTTTCCAACCTCTGACGGGAAGATTGAGGAGTTTCCTTGTCATCGGTTAAAGGCCGCTTAAACCTGGAACCAGCCCCGCCGCTGTATGTCGGGTGCTGGATGAAAGATTTCCTCCCGGGGGTAGGAGAGGACCCGGGGGCTTTCGGTTGGGAAGAAGGGCGCTGCAGACGGGTCCCTTGGGGGATGAACCCGGGATTCTCGGCAGCCCCCGCCCCGACTGGGGATGCTGCTTGCTGCTCGGCTGGAGAGACCATCCCCCGGTGAGGATTTCCCTGCTGACTATTATCCCCGGAAGGCATCTCTTCGAATAGGGTAGCGTCCGCGTGCAAAGTAGGCTGAACTGAAGTCAGGAAGAACAAAAATAAAGAGATCAGAATAAAACACACATATATGAATACGAAAATAAAGAATAAAGCCTTTAATAGGCACCTCCAGCCGGCCACACAGCGGAGACGGTCGGAAGGGAAAAGAGTTTCTCAGGGTATATCCCGCGGGGCCAATAATAGCCCGCGTTCCCAGTCTTAAAGAAAGTGTCCATGTCTAGGGGAGATAGACGGAGGAAGTTATGATCATGGGTGAGGTCTGTTGGAAGGGAGGAAAGGGGTTTCTTGTCTTCAGGAACGAGGGAATCGTTCCAGGGGGGCATTGGATACACCCGGGAATCGCAGCGGAAGAAACCCTTCGCAAGGTACCCTTTGGCGGATCTGGGCTTACCCCTCATAAAGTCCTTCGTCCCGGAACGGATTACGAGAGAAAATACCCCCGGAAAGGACGCGTGAGCGCGTCGGAGGGCATAGAAGGACCGGAAGAGAAGGAGAGAGGGGGAAACATTGCATCTAGCGCAATTAAGTAAGAAGCCCAGTACCAGTACAATCCCGTTGGGGTGTAGCTGGGCCGGGGCCATTCGATAAAAGTTGAAAATTTCTGAAAAAAGAAGAGGGAAAGGAAGGCTGAGCCCGTACTGGAAGTGAATCCGGGGGATGCAAGGTACTTCCCGCTCGGACATCCCCGGGGGAAGTTTTGATAGCGACGCATCCAACGGAAAAGGGATAAAACAACGCCTAACCAAATCTAGAACGTCCCTATCCAAGGAGGGGGGAGGCCCGGGGAGATTAAAAAATCGATGGCCAGAAGGCTTCGCTCCGTGGGTAGGACCCCGGGGAGCATCATTGCCAACTTCCTCATCAAAGGCTTCCCCATCCGGATCCTCCCGGGGAAGATGGGAACGCTGTGTGGGGGATGAACCCGCCCTGTCTAAGGCGGATGTACTCGGTTCGATTGGCTCCGGGGAGGTGCTGAAGGTCCCAGAGGGGGTACTCGAGGAGGAGCCGGGAGAAGAAATAGGGTGGGGGGCTCGAAACTGAATTTCAAATTGGCTTTGAACCCCCTCGGTATCTAGGAAGGAAGTGGCAAGGTGCGGGGAACTCATGATGAAAGAGGAGCGGAAGAAGCAGAGGAGGAGGGTTAGAGCTTACTTGTTGAGGAAAAGCAGAGCGTCTGGAAACGATGTGGAGAGTGATTTAGTGAGGAGGGTTAGACCCCTTATATAGGGAGGTGAATAGGAAACGTCGCCTCGAAAGGAGGAAAAGCAATGATAACACGGGAAGCAAGGTACTGATTAATGCGGAAGGGGAAAGACGGCGCTGTCAGAAATTAATTATAGCATGAAGGGGCCCCACCGAAAGAGGTAGCCAGAGGAGGAGCATGTAAGATCAGTCTCCCGCGTCAAGGAAACCCGAAAGACTGGTCTGGGGGGCTAGTGATAATACCGGTCCAGAGCCCTGCTGGGCCAAGAAAAGGGCCCGTGGCCCAGAACCAACAGAGAGGAACCTTTCCCGCTCAGAGGCATGTCCGGACAAAAAAGAGGACAAGAGAGGACAGAAGATGACAAGGGAGGTGGTCATGCAGCTTATCTTCAAGGGAGGCAAAGCTCGAACTATAAATACTAGCCTCCAACAGTGAACAAGGTATGTGACTTATATCTCTCTACCTTATATTGAGAATTCCTTCCGTACGTTTTCCTTCCCCACTATCCCCATCTCATCATCACGCCGGAGCTTCTTCCCCGGGACACCCCCGGGGATTGTTTTGCAGGACTAAAGAGGGCCGGCCGAGGAGGGGACTAGGGGAGCGTCCAATCCAGGAAGACGGACGGAAACGGGTAGCATCAGGAAGCAGAATGCCCATACAAAATCATTCAAGTCAATGTCTCTTTTTTTCACGTGTGCTGGACCGAAAGTTGTTATTATAAACCATCAATTCAAATTCTGAAATCATCAATTTTTATATTTCGTAAAACATAAAAAAGATCGAATCACCAAGTCATATTTTGAAAACATCAAATCATATGATATTAAAGTCATATTTTGAAAAATCAACTTTAAAATCAGCAATAGATTTTGTAAAACATCAATTTTTGAAAATCAAGCCATATTTTAAAAATCATCAAGTTTTATTATAGAAACATCAAGTCAAAATTTGAAATCGTCAATCTTTAAAATATCAAGTCATATTTATAAATCATCAACATTTAAATTATCGTATTTATAAATCATCAAAATTTAAAACATCAAGTCCTTTATAAAATTATCAAGTCATATTTTAAAGTCGTCAACCGTTAAATCATCAAGTTGTATTTATAAATCATCAAATATTTAAATTATCATATCGGACATATAAATCATCAAATTTTAAAATCATCAAATCTTATTTGTAAATCATCAATTTTATTGGAAAAGAATAAAATTATAAATAAAAAACATTAAAAATAAGACAAGTAAAAAAAATTAAAACATCAAGCTAATAATAGATTTGCTATAATAGAGATTTTGTCAATTTTTAGAGATTTTGTGTATTTTTCCACTCCAACAGATTTGCTATCCCATTTGCTATTATAGCAAAATTGATGAGAGAGAAGATTTGTTTTGCTAAATATGCAGAATGGCAAATAAATTTTGAGGAACGGAATTCATGCACATTGCAAAAGAAAAAAAGCTATCTTGGCAAATTTCTTAATGCAAAAAAAAAGGAAAAAAGTTATTAATAAAATATCTAAAGTAGAGATACTGTTGGATTTGAGTAATAAATATTTGGAGAATATAGGGTTTCCATTCTGTATTTTAGAAAAAGTTTTGGAGAATCAGTTGGACTTGCTTTAAGGAGGAAGAAGGTGTGCCTGGGAGAATAAGTCTGGGGCTAGGGATGGCACCCGACGGGAATTTGGTGGATACCCGCCCGCCAACCGCCCAACGGGGCGGGTATGGATATGAGTTTTTTATACTCGCCATGGGTATGGATGTTGGATTCAAACCCGCCATGGGTAAATGGGTGGGTATGAATATTGATTTTATACCCGCCCGCCCCACCCGCCCCATACCCGCCCGTATAATACTTGTATAATATCCGTTATATATAATATTAATAGTATTACTTGTATTTATATTAATAATATTATTAATTTTAGCATTTTTTAAGCATGTTTGGTCTATTTTGAAACATAAAAGAATTTTATAAGTTAATGATTAGCATATTATAAATTATTTTGTTCTATTAATATAATATATTTGAATTATTAGTGCTTTTATTTAAAATTTTATGATAATTAATAGATTTAGTTTAATTTTTTATAAATATGGATTAATAAGTCGGATGAGGAATGTAGGTATAACATGGGCATGGATATCCACGGATACCCAGATGAGATGGATATCCAGCTGGATGGGCTTGGATATTAAATTTGTACCCGTCATGGGTAGATGGATAGTAAAATTTTAGAAGGGGATGGGCATGGATAGTCTACTATCCACGCCCAGTTCGCCCAATGTCATCCCTAACTGGGGCTAAATTTTGTTTTCTTCTAAAAATTTGCAAATTAGCCCCTTAACTCTCGCGCAAATTTTAAATATGCCCCAACAGTATCAATGTCAACAAAAAGTCATGTACTCCATCCTTCTGTCCTAATAAGTACCGTCATAAATTTTCTTAGAATGATGGACTTTTCTTAGGTCTTTTAAAAGATAAATTTTCAAAAAATTTGCAGCCATTTTAGAAAGAATAAAATTTCATTATTCACCAGAATCACTACCATCACTAAAACATGGAACAGCACGTCCCCCACTAGTCACTACGTTCCCGTTAACTGCAAATAATGGGGTAAGAGATAAACTACCAATAATCTCCCAAATAAATAACACGTAAACCCAAAAAAGAAGCACCAGAACACGCAAATGGCTTCTTTTATTCTCCTTCTATGCTTCTTCACAGTTATGATCAGACTCTGCTGCTGCATCGCTTCCCACTCCGTTATAGATGACCTCAACAATCTGAGACCTCCGGCGGACTTCAACGCGACGATCACGAACAACTGCATCAATAATCCTTCTCTCAGGTACTGCAATGCCCAGCCATTTGATCTCCTGCAGATATTTCAGTCCACCATTGTTGCAAGCCATCTGTGCAACGTTTCTGGTAATCCCAACTGCGTGGAATCTTTCCCGAAAATCGACCTTCACAACAAGCCCAAAATAGCCCCTCTTTACCTTTCTTTCGACTTCTTCTGGAAGTATTGTCCTCTAACCATCTTGTCCGTTGATGTCTCCAACAACTCACTGCAGGGAAGATTCCCGTCCCAGGTTTTCTACTGTTCGCAACTCCGTGAACTTGATCTCAGCAATAACTCTCTCTCTGGAGATGTTCCCATTCAGAGCTTCTCTGCTCTCCCTAATCTGACCTTTCTTAACCTGTCGTATAATCTCTTTGGTGGTGGCGGAAAAGTGAGCCCTGACTTCTTCAAGCGCTTTAATTCCTCCAGTTTCATCCATTCCGGTATCATGATCGATGACAGCGAATTCAGGCTCAAAGTGGTCATGCTGCTGATCGTCTTCCCTCTCTCGGTCCTCGCAATCGTGTCTTTCCTGTTCTGGTTTTGCTTACGTCGGCCGGAGAATCTTCCCTGTTCTTGTCATGGCACCGGATCATACGATGAGTTTACCCCACTTATGCTGAAGGCGGCAACGAATGGATTTTCCAGGAAGAATTTGGTTGTAAGCAGCGATTCGTTAGATTCTTACCGTGGAAAGCTCAGGGATGGAAGTGAGGTGAGAGTGGATGTGTATAAGGACAGCTTCGGAAGCGATGATCAGCGTGTTTTCGAGAAGGGGTGCAGTGTCCTCACCCATCTGAGCCACAAAAACATAGTTGGTGTGCTAGGGTGGTGCGACGAGGGGAGCCTGAGAGCCATTGTTAGTGAATGGTTAGATGGTGAGAAGAATGTGGAGTCATGGCTCGCCCATTTTGCACCTTCGTGGAAGCACAGAATGCGAGTAATCATTGGGATACTTCAAGGATTGCGATACGTTCACGAAGAATGCCCTCAAATCGAGTGTGATCTCAAAACAAGCAAGATAGTTCTGAATGACTATGGAGAGCCAGTGATTTCAACCTTCAAAGTTGTCGATGATGAAGAAAGCAGCACAGCAAACAGTAAGGACTTTGTTTTCTTTCCTTGTAAATATATATATAAATGCTATCACAGTCAGATAAAGTGTAATTAGTTAATGTTGTTTTTGGTGGTCTCAGAGGTTTACAAGTTTGGGGTGTTCATATTGGAGATGGTATCCAACAGGAGGGCGTGGGAAGAGTTTGAGAGCGGTGAATTAGGATTTGTGCGGTGGGTAAAGCTGCATTATCCGCACGAACTGCAGGTCTTGATGGACGAGAGGATGAAGAAAACAGAGGGTATTGTGAAGGAAGCCGGAGAGATGGTTCAACTGGGGCTGTCTTGCACTGATGAATCAGGCGTTCGTGAGCAGCCCAGCTTGGAGCACATCTCCTACGTTTTGTCCAAATACTCTATCCGCCCGCTTCCTCGCTCTACTAAAGCCAAAGGCAAAGGGAAACAGCTTCGAACCTCTGATGATGATGATGATGATATAGCTGTGTGAACTGCTTCGTTTTTATGCCTCATTAGATTTTTCCATAGTTTATCTTCTTGGATTTTTCTTTTTCTTTCCTGATTCTACAGGAACATGTAGTATGGATAAATATGATCAATTTCACTCCGATAAGGAATGTGGAATTATAATATTACTTATTGTAAATTCGATTGAGTATGTGTAGGTTTTTTTATTCTAATATTAATCAATGTTAAGTTTTCATGCAAATGTTTTTAAAGTTCATCAATGTACACTTTTCATATGCATGCAGTTGCTTTAATATAATTAATTGTAAATATTTTTGTAAAAAAATTAATATTATAAAATGTACACTTTATAAATAAGCTGTAACAGGGAGAAGTTTGCGTGCTAAATTTTATCTCCAGCATACGTGTTCAAAATCATACGTGTTCTGTTCTCCGTGTATTACTCATAACTCGCCACGTTTTCCTTTTTGTATGAATATGGTTGATTACAGACAGAGATATTCATGGGTTTCTGATAGGTACGAGTACGACTTTGATAGACTTTGGTCCTTTTTCCGGTCTCCGTTTCTATATTCATGTCTGACCGAACGTTTGATGAAACCTTGTTTCAGTTTCTGTTTATTAATCCTGATTCATAGCAGTATATCATCTTGGTTTTTAGGATTCCGGTTACTGTAATTTTACCGTCAGCTTATTTATGCACACAACATGTTTGATTTAATTCCTCAACTTATTAATGTCCGGCATCATGGATTTTTGAACCAAGGAAGCAAACTGTTTTGCACATACATGATTGGGAAAATGCTGGAGAGCTCCAAGTAACTGGACCGTCTGAGTAAGGATCAAGAAGACGTCCTCAACGACATCAAGAAGCTTCAGTCCAGTCAGTACTCTTTTTCCCATTTAATTTACTCTTTTTCCCTCTCTGTCATCCAAAACGCACATTTCTTAGTCAACTTTTTTATAGCATGTTTGACCATAAAATTTAATTAATAGTTATACAATATTTATCATATAATACTCTATTTGTCCCAACCAAAATTGCTTAGTTGACTTTTCAAAATCAAACTGAGTCGACTTTGACAATGAATATATTCATTTGGATGTTTTAAATTTTTCTAGAAAAATAATAATTTGAAAATATATGATTTGATGAATCTAAAAATATACTTACTATATCAACTAAATATATATTATTAGAAATTAATGGTCAAAGTCGGTTTAGTTTGATTTTTAAAAGTCAACTAAGCAATTTTGACAGAGACGGAGCCACGGAGGGAGTATATGGTTAGATTAACAGTGCATTTTATTTTTAAACTATCAAATTTTTAGAGGTCATTAACATGTGTAAAAAATATTATTAATGGTCAAACATACCTAGAAAAAATTGACCAAGAAGCGTCCGGTTTTGGTTGAGACGGAGGTGCAATGCCAATTTAAGTAATATTTAAATTTTGGGTGTTGTTATTTATAATATGGTATTTTGCTGAATTTGGATTTTGGAGGATCAGATTTGGGGAGGGTGAAGGCAAGGTAAGTAATTAATGAGATATTAATGTCAAATTATTAGTTGGTCGAAATGTCAAATTTACCTTCTCTGGCTACTAAACTTTTCCTACTTATCAGTTTTTTCCGACCTGGCCGCCAACTTCTGGATTATTCAAGTCTTCTACAACATCTTCCTTACATATTTGCAGCCTACCGTGGTAATTTGAAGGATATTCTGAGGTAAGATTTTGGTTAAATTCTATTTTTGTTTCAAATTTGAACGGAGAAATCTTCCTTAAGCTGAGAATTGTGATTTTAAGGCATCAGAATGACTAATCAGGGTAGTTTTGATACTAGGTTTTAGCTCATAAGAAACTTATGTCAATACGCTGCGTTGAATGTGCATCAGACATTCGTTACTGTAGAATCAGAGAATAGAATCCTTCTTAGAAGGATTGACCGGTGAAATGGAAGTGTAATAGATGCAGGCAGTATATTGACTCTTTTAAGTTTGGGTTCCAGTAAGGAAATTACAGGTAAATTTGAAGGAAGTTGAATGGTAAGAGGATTAAATTCTCTGTTCGATTCGTTAAAGTCATGGATTCACATAATAAAAATGGATTTTATATCCTTTCTATAGTTATTCAATGACCATATGACTTGGTAGTGATAAGGTTGGAGTGTGGTCTGAATGAGCTTTGAGATAAAGAGAATGAGAAATGAAGAGGAAAGAAAAGGACGAATATAAAGAGATGGAGTTGCTTATGGGCTTTGTAGAGTTAATATGAAAAGAGATTGGGTGAAATGTGCTCAAGTAGAAATAAAAGTTAAGTGCTGAATAGTAGAAAGTGGTCAAGTATGAATAAGTGAAAGAGGGATTCGGACTGACTGTAATAGTTGTCGTGAACTGGATATAGGATGAGACATGATGTGGTAGTGAAATTATTTGGTTTGTTTATATACTAAAATATTGCTGAATGGATTAATTAACATGTAAAAAACTTTGATTATTAACAATGCGTTTTCATTTCAATGTCATTACTCTTCAAAGATATCAAGATTTTAAAATGCGTAATTTGAATCTTCTTATGTTTACAGTACCCATAAGCTGATAGCACTATGAGTAAGGATCCTCCCATACCATTCAAAGAAGGAGAATTGGTTGAGACGAAATCTTTCCTCAGAGGTTACCGAGGTGCATGGTTTCGCTGCAAGGTATTGTTCAATGCTTAACTTAAGTCACTTCAAACAATTTAAGGGAACATTTTTGAAACACCACCTCTTATGGCGGGTTTCTCGGATCTGTACCTGTTTAGAAAATAATAAAGTACAATAAGAAGTGGCGGACTTAATGATCTCACCTCTTACTCTAATTTGGCATGAAAATTACATATGCATAAATTAGAGAAACCCATTGCCTGAAAGCTCTACAGAATTCCTACTTTCCTTTGGTAAGCGAACATGTTAGTGTTTTCTAGATTAATTAAATAGCTGGACATGAGTGTATAGTGTGATCCACAATCTTCAGATGCATTCCTCTTTGGAAAAGCACGTGTGACATTTACCTTACAAGTGCTATTGTGGCTAGTTACTAGCAGTTGGTTCTCTTTTCTGGGATAATGCATAATTTCTAGTTTTGACAGGACATTTTATATTTATGAAGGTCTTACATTCAGCCATATCTGTTCCTTCGTTGTAAGCTTTCTATTTTGTCTCCAAGCCCTACCTTATATTTCAGTTTACCATTCGCTTTCCAATTTATGCAGACCAACCAGCCTTGGAATTCATTGATGTCTTCCTTCCCTTTTGAATCGTTATAAATCTTCCTGCGTTAAAATGAAAACTTTCCCTTTCTTTTCAGTTTTAGGTTTTTCTGAAAGAGTCATAGTGGTGTTTCTTACCACTTTTAACTTTGATGTTTTTTTCCCATATTTGATGAAATTGTAATTCTTAAATTTCACCAACAGAAACTGGTAGTAATGCAATTTTTCTTTCTACACTGAATGCATGTCATATGAGTCTCTTACAACTTAAATTGGGAAAAATCAAGGCCAACTGAGTTATGTTTACACTGTTTTAAACCACTCACCTGAACTCGAAGCTATTCATGGCTCATGCGTCAAGTTATGTAGTTGAAAAATCTTTTGCAGCGCCTCCATTTCTGAATTCTGTAATACAGTTTGATTTTGTTTAAAACCTTCTAAACTCATCTTCCATTTGTTTGGGGAAGATGGGGTAACTAAGCATTTTTTTGAGGTACTATTCATGCATCCACTTAACTAATGGAAATTCTTCATTTTGATTGATTGCATGTACGTGTTTACTTGTAAGTCCATAACTTGGTTCCAGACTCTTGAGCTTCATAGCCCCAGCCCACCCTTTTATACCTTGCAAATTGTGTTTTATTGATAGCGGGTTTCATGTTTTAGGATTATCAAATTATCATTGAAGAATCAAGTCTCATCAACTTCTTTCTTCCTAGATTCTGCTCCCATACAAGATCACTTTACTTCCTTACTTTATCTTCATTTCTCACTTCTAGGCAACAAGGGAAAATTTGTTCATTTGGTGTCATTGTTAATTTAAGCAGTAGTTACTACATGTATTTTCCACGTCTTTGGTGCCTAGTTTCCTATAACCATGGTAGTTCTTAATTTGAAGTTTCTAGGTTTACCTTGTCTGAGATTGAGTTGGATTATTAGCTTGTATTGCCCATCTTTACTAAATTTGAGTTACCTTTTTTAATACCTTGTGTCCTTGTCTTCGTTCTTTCTGTTGTGTATGGTCTGTTGTAATGTTTCTCACTAAACCTACTTCCTTTGCATTGCGAGTTGTATTGTAACTGTTACTCTTATCAGTATAACTTTGACTTCTCCATGGTGCCCATCCTCATATATAAGTTACTTAGAAATTGGATTTCTTTCTCTGGTGCAGTGTCACATATATAAGTTACTTAGAAGAATTGATAAGAACCATTCTGCCAAAAAGACAACATCCCATACACTAGTCTCATTAGCAAGAACTTATTTCAGTTTACATGTCACATGAATTCAACAGTATAAGAATTACCATCAATATCGATGCACATACTCTATAATTGGTTCTGACGTGTTTTATTTTTTGCCAGATAGTTGAAATAAGCGACAGGAAGAATCAGGCTGGTCATGTCTTGCACTACATCGATTTTCCTGAAGAGAGTAAGTCTTTCTATCCATCTCTTTAGTCTTTATGTTTCTGAGTTTATAGGCCCGACTGGTTTGAGAGTTTCAAAATGTTGGGTATGCACATGAAGCTTGGTTTAGAATATACTATTACGATTAATAACAATATATCTCTGTAATAATATTAAAAAGAACTAGTTGTATGGCATTCCTGGAGTTAGGTGTTGTCAAAAGAAATATGGACATGCTGTCTTGAGGAAGTTACAGTTTGAAACTTTTAATTATTGTGTCTTTCTAAATGTGAGATATTACCTTTTCAATGTTAAAGTTGAAAGAGTTAATTCTAAATGTTAATCTCGGGTAAGATGAAAACAAGGTAACTGCCGAAATTAAGTGGATTAGAAAACTAGGTTCCTTTTGCTCTTTTTTAAGAAAATTTCTTACAAGTTACTTCACAAATATGTTGCACCAGATTCAAAGTGTTTTCAAAATCTTATTATTATATATTTTGAAATCGTAAAAAGCTCCATTAGGAATTTCAAAGTCACCTGTAAAACAAAATATGAGATGAGAAGCCTGGGATTGAGTTGAGAAATGCTGATTTTCAATGCTAAATATGGGATGGGTATAGGATGCAAGGCTGACAAAGAGTAATAATAAAATTAGACTTAATTTTTGCCGAAAATATGCTGACAGTATGACAATGCCTATGGATGTGCAAACACCTTGATTGGCTCCATCTACTCTACTCTTATTAGCTTATCATTAGATATTTTAGGTTCATTTTCTTATGGCGACAATGTTTCTCCATCTTTATATTTACAAAGGTCACTTATGTACATTATTAAACTATCTTGGGCCATCTCTTTTATTATTGCTGTTCTCTTATTTATTCTATAATGTATTACTTCTGATCATTTTCATTTACAGTTATCCTTATTCCTGTTGCTATGTCCACAATATCTTGGTTTATCTGAAAAGGTAATTGTAACATGTTTTCTAGAGAAAAAATGGGTGCCATCATATCAAGTGCCTCCGGATCCAGCTGGTGGTAGCAAGAGGAAGAGGGAACGTGTAAGTTGTCAGAAGAATCAAATGAAAACAGAAAAGGAACTGGTGTTGAGGCCTCCATATCCACCCATCTACCACAAAGATGAAGTGATTCCCCCTAGTGCAAGGTCAAACACAAGAGTAGTCAGTGAGGGTCATTGGTGCGTGGGGGATCTTGTAGATATGCTAAGAGATGGCGTTTACTGGTGTGGGAAAGTGACACAGGTTCTCAACAAAGAAGAAACAATGGTAAATAATTCTTTCCATTTTAGTGCAATGTACCTTATATTTTATGATGACATGATGAAGTCAGGCTTGGTAATAGTGTTTGAAAATGTGACATGAAATGGGATAGCTGTGGAGTGTGCGGTTTTCTTTGTTTGAAGTTGCTATGTTGAATGTTCTATCAGTTTTTGACCATTAGGATTATGTAGGTTGAATTGCTGCCACCTCCAATGGGCGAAGGTGATCTCTATAAAGCAAGCATGGCTGATCTACGCCCAACTTTAATTTGGTCAGTAGAAAGTGGCTGGACTGTTCCTATTCCTGAGGTTTGTTTTATCTCTGTATATTGGATCTTAGTTATTTGGGGGAATTAAAATTGTAAAATGATTTGTTCGCATGTACTTAAAAATTTTGATTGTTCTTAGTTATTGGATCTTAGTTTTTTTATTGTACTTAAAAAATTTAAGGGCTGATGGTAGAGCCTGTTTTTAAAAATTTTGACTGTCATTTACTATCTTGCAAATAGTTTTTTTTTTTACTTAAAGAATGCTTCTTTCTTACAATTTTTATACATAATACTATATCTTAATCTTAATTGTGATTCATGGTTATTTTACTTATTGTTGCCATAGATCTAAGCATTTACTTATCATGTCCTTGACTCTGCCTCAACCTCTGTTGATATGACAGGGTGCTGCAGACTTTCATCAGCGTGTGCAGATTCTGTATCCAGAGAAGCAAAGTAAGGATGATTTTTATTTCATTAATAAAGAAACAGCAGTTCATTCGACTCTCTATTATTTTCTAGTGAATAATAATAATTTGTTTGGAATGTAGCTGTTGATAGTGATTTACCAGCTTCAGAAGAGCATATACACTGTTTAACAGTCACAGAGGTGGTAGCTGATGATGCACCTGGAACAACAGAGACATCAGAGGATGTAGATATTCCGTTGTTGTTGTCAGCCAGTATGGCCAAATTTGAGGCGGCCATGATTAATATAGATGAGATTGCTAACAAGCTATCATGGCTCAAGCAAATTCTCAAGGATGGGTATCCCCTTCCAGATGCCTAGTCAACTTCCAGGGATTTTGCAGAACACCGTTCTTAACATACAAGTCCTTGTACTTTAGATAATTACTCTACTATATACTTAGCTAAACAAATGGTTTAACTGTTAAATGAAGACATTTCGGATGTTGAATAGTGACAGTGTACCTGGTGTTCTACCTTGTTTGGCTTCTCTGATACTCGGAGTCTTTAGAGGCTTAGAGTAGGAATTTGGTTGCAAGGGATGTTTTTTTTAGAGATGGTTAATATATATATTATCAATACTAATATATATACAATAATAATGAAATGTTCCAATGGATCACCTTCAGACTCCAACAATTATAATCAAACAAAATTATTCAATTTGTTGAGTTGTATAATTAGAAATCCATATAATCAAATGGGGATAAAAGAAAGAAAAATACCAGGCATTGCTCACTTTAATTTAGATGATCATGATGGAAATTGTACCCTGGTCGAAGATTATGGATATACTACAATATTTTTACTCACTTTTAAATGTATCAAGATCAATTTCTCCAACATCTATTTCATTCTCGGTTTTCATCAATGTATACTCTAGAGTCAGCCTTCATTGAGAGTTATCGGACGACAATAGGTGTGAGATTTCGGAGTATCCAATGGTGGTAGATCGATATGTCTCAGTCATAGGATTCAGTTTATTTCTTTTTCCTGTTACAAGGAAACTTTGCATGTGGTAATTTTATAAAGGGGTGGTCTCTGGAGCGACCGTCTACATATGTAGACCAGGGACTAAGTTATAAATAGGGTAATATAATAAAAACAAGGAAGGACCAATTTGCAATTTTTGAAAAGTTAAAAAAATCACGCGCTACAGTAATTTCGCGCGTGTACAGTGTTTGCTACAGTACCTTGCTACAGTAACATGTGAGGTTTAACCCATAACCTGAAGGTTGCTACAGTAACATGAGAGATTTAATCAAAAACCTGAAGTTTGCTACATAACATGAGGGATTTAACCCAAAACTTAAATTTCGCTACATGAGGGATTTAACCCAAAAGCTGAAGTGTGCTACAGTAACATGAGGAGTTTAACCCAAAACCTGAAGTTTGCTACAGTTAAATGAGGGATTTAACCCAAAAGTTGAGCTTTGCTACAGTAACATGATGGATTTAACCCAAAACCTCAAGTTTATTACAGTCACATGAGAGATTTAACCTAAAACCCAAAATTTTAATTTAGAAAATAAAACATCATGTATAACATAAAACATGGGGAATTTAAACCAAAACCTAGAAAATTTCTATTATCTAATAAACTGAATTTGTAACTCAAAAGGTGATCATTATAATATAAAACATGTGGAATTTAAATCAAAATGTGTCACTTAAAACATTGAGGTTATAACCTAAAATATGAGGAGCTTAAAGCAAAACGTGAAAGATAGTTAATCATATAAAAATTGGTAGAGTATCAATCATCTGAAAACCTAAAAGATGTATTTTATAAATTAAAACATGATCAATTTAAAACAAAATATGAATTATTTTACAAAAAAAAAAAAAATGGAATCAGTACTGTAGCAGCACTGTTCACATGTTACTGTTGACATGTACTGTTCACGCGCGAAATTACTGTAGCGCGTGAACTTTCTAAAATTTTAAAAATTGCAAATTAGTTCCTCCTTGTTTTTGAAATATTAGACTATTTACAATTTAACCCGGACGGTCGCTTCCAAAACTTTGCCTTTTATAAAAGGAAGTTTCATATGTAATTTTAAGTAATATAGAGATAAGGCCACGCAGCGAGTAACTTTACCAACTTGTATCCCAACAACTCCGGTGCAAGATTTCCATATTGTTCGACAGAGCTGCTGCGGACTGTCCATGGCGAACATCAATGTAGCTTCTCACGTCCTCAACTTTTGCATCCCCATTTTATTCATATCCCTATCACTGAGCCTGAAACACACCTCCTCAATCCCGCTCCCAAATCTCCCCCACTTCGATCCCGACCTCTCACTGTTGGGCGACGCTCAGCTAATTCAATCCCCTCCATCCGTTCAGCTAACCGATCCAGAGGCCTCGACGACCTCCGGACTCCTCATTCGAACCAGACCCTTCACTGTAGGAGACCTCTCGTTTTCAACTGATTTCGTCTTTTCTGTTTCGGCCAACGCCGGCAATGGCCTAGCATTACTACTTGTGTCAGCTGATTTCCCACCTATCTTCTCCCGGGACGCATTTGGGATTCCCCCGGGAAAGAGATTCTCTGCGGTGGTGGAGTATCAATCGGCGGCGGCGGTGGTGGGAAATGTGTCGGTAGTTGTGAGCAGTGGGGTGAAGATGCATTCTTGGGTTGATTACGAGTCGAGTTCGAAGAAGGTAGAAGTTAGGGTGTGCGAATTCGGTGGCCCTCGGCCTTATACTCCATTGCTAGCTTATGGAGTTGATTTTGGGGAAATGTGGCAAGGCGAGGAGGTGTTGGTGGGATTGAGCTCTTCGAGTCGAAAGCCGATGCAGAAGACTGCTGTGTATTCGTGGAAGTTGAGTTTGAGAAGCGTCCCAAAGTGGCTGCATTCTAAACCCCTGAATCCGCAAGAGTTGTCTGCTATACATGGCAAGGTTGATAAGAAGATGTATGGCGTTTGGAGGGTCGTTCCCATTGTTTTACTTGCAGTATTCGCCGTGCTCCTGTTGCGACTGATGCTTGCTAATCGCGGTGATCACCAGATTCCTGTCAAGTGCTTGACAAATCCAGGGGATCTCGGGTACGAAAAGGTCAATGTAGTGCCTAAGTAGTCCACTTTGTAGCTTTATCTTCTGTTTTTATGTTGTTGTACTCCAATTTGGTTAGCTAGCTTGTAATGGTGCTTGAACTCATGGTTTTTTTGGGAATGAAATGTAACTGTAGCGGTAGGCAATGGCTATGTAATGTTGTAAGATTTGATCAGTTGATTGATTCCATATGTTGTTGATTATCAGTCTCAAATCTCTTTTAAAAGGTTGATAGTTGCACTTGGATAGTGTTTTCGTTCCAACTCTGATAGTGATGGCTCATTAAATGCTTGCATTGGCATCACAAGACTCACGACTGAGTTAAGGTGCTGAAAATCACAATCCTGCAAATATGGCAAGTAAATTGCATTGGCAATGGCTTGGTAGGTATTTTATAAGTAGCTTACAACTATTGGTAGTTGCATGCAGCTGATGCAAATTGTGTTACTGGGGACGATGTTGGAATAGTGTCCTTCGAACAATGTGCATTGTCCTAAATAGCTGGAGGATTAATTACGGAGATAATTAATTCAGTTATTTAAGTGATCGAAATGTTTAGCTGGAAACCGCTTTCGATCTGCTAGCGTCAATGATATTGAGCTCGCAGCTTATTATAACTGAACCTCATAGGGTCACACACAAAGTATGAAATTGGACAAAAGGTAATTATCTATTAGTCTGGGAGTCTAATAGTAATTACATGAGAAAAGAGTCTTATTGGGCTAGGCCCATATTGATTAAGACTAGGGTTTAAGGGATTCTGTTTATTATGTATAAATAGACTTTTACAGTAATAAACAGAATCAGTTTTCTCTCGTATGCGTTCATGTGTTGAACAACCAGAAACAAATAAACCCTAGGTTTCTCATAGTCTCATCGTCAAAGTCCGGAGGAGGAGGCGGAGCTCGTCGACTTGCTTGCGGGATCTGTCCTAAGCTGACAGCGGTGGAGGCGATCCAATCGTGCTGTGTGGATACTTGTAGAGGGATCACAACAGGGATCCTCGTCTCCGTGACAGACAGAATCTACCGGGTAATCACGTTCCAAAAGGTAATTTAAACCCTTATGTAAATTCGTATTAGTAACATGCATGCGATCTTGTTATATGAATTTGACATTCCGCTAAATTAGATTTAGTCAAAACCCTTCAGTGGTATCAGTAGCCTCTTGCATGTATTAATATGATCTAGGATTTATGTAGATAGATATTACATAAATTGAAATTTTAGATTTATGTTCATATGATCGAATAAATTATTGGATAATTTAATTTGATTTAATCCTACTTAGAATTATAATTTGTTTTATTTTACTGTTCACCGTGACGGTACTGTTCATCGCGGCGGTACTGTAGCGGCGGCGGTACTGTAGCGCGGGTTTAAGAAACCTAGGGTTTCTTATTAAGCCCAGTGCTGGGCACTTGGGCTAGTGGGTGCATTTCGGACCATTAATGCTGCTGGGCTTGGTCTGACCATTGGAATATTCTGGTTGGACCGAAATATGGTCAGACCGGGTTCTTGGTTCGGTTCTGGTCATGGTTGACCGGTTGGGTCCAGAAAATTTTAATAAAATAAAATTCATTTAAATTTAATTGGGCTGGGCTCATTTATAGACTAAGTCTAAATTTTATTTATTTTAATTTTGTATTTTAGTGGGAGTAATTTTGACTTTGGAAGTGCAAAATTAAATATGAGCATATAAATTAATTAATGTTAATAATTTTAGAAATTAGTTGACTTAATTAATAATATGATTATTTGCGTGAAATTGTAGACCATTCACTTTAGAAGTGAATGGATAGAATGTATGAATTGGATTCATTGCAAGGATACAAGTGACTAGTATGGCCCATATAGTGGTTTTTACGGTCTGCGTACCGTTATCATTGGATGTAATTTTGCTGTCTGCGTGCTGTTTGTTGTATTTTAATTTTAATTTTAGCTTTTTGTATTAAGTTGAAATAAATTGTAAGATCGATGAGAAGACCGGAGGATGGGATCCAGGAGACAAGCCGGAGATTTTATCAAGACTAGAGGGCCATACTAGGATCACTTTATCTGTCTTTTATTCATTATGCATTTATTTATTGCTTTATGTTATAAATGCGAATGAATGGTCTATGTGTGTGGGATGATTATAAATTTGTTCACTAATAATCAGACCATCATAATAAACCTATGTCCCAAATTAATAATGAGTTATTTGTCTTTCCAAACATGACACCCATTTAACCCTTGATCACTGATGATGGATTTCGCCAAAGCGATAGCGTCATTTCTAATCTTGGGAGGATAATGCGGGTAGACCTAGTGAAAGGGGTTTACATGTCAGTTGTGGTTTACTCATCAATATCAGTGAGGGGTCCTCAGATGTTGAGACAAAACGAGATGGGTAATACATTAGATGTATCCCATCAACCAAGAGTAGTATTGGATACTATTAGCAATGAGATTGCTTACCTAAAATCAAAGAATTTGAGACAAGCCAAAGCATGCTTAATTCCTTGTGATTTTGAGGGTCTTGGAATCATTTTATTCATGGGACAATTGGATTGAATAGAATGTGTAGATAACTTGTTTGATTTCATGTACTTTTCTTGCTTGTTATTTACTCAATTTAAATGGTTTTTTATTGCATTTTATTTATATTGTAATAATCGTGTATGACAACAAACAACTCTTCTTATCTGTGTTCAAACCTTTGGAAGGTTGAATTGAATGGCAGTTTCTTGGGAAATGAACTTCGGGATAGTTCTATTACAAGAAAAGAAAAGAAGTATTTTGTTAATATTCAAATCATTGATGTCAAATGTCTTGTGTTGTATAGTATGTGTCCAAAATTGCTAGGCAAATTTTGAACATAGATACTTACAACATCAACATGGAGCTCTGAAATGGGATTCCGGAGCAGTCCATGGTTGAAAGGTTTGAGGCCTTAAGATTATTCTTAATTGTAAAGTTAAGAAAGGAAAACAAGTCTCATGTTTTGAAAAATGATTGGATTATTTGATAACATGGAGATACTAGGTTTACCTATGGCTGATAGTTAGCTAGTGACATCATTCATTTCATTGATGGTTTAGAACCATTTTAGTTGAAATGAGAAGACTTTGACTAAGTTGCATGGGATGCTTAAAACGCTAAGTCAAGTGTCTAAATTGAGACCAAGAACGAGGTTCTATTGGTACAATAAGGGTAATGGTTTGAATATAACATGGAAGATGAAGAAGTGGGATAAGGATAAGGGCAAGCATAGTGCTGATGTGCCTAAGTTCCAAACACTTCTATTGCAATTGAAAAATATACTACCTTTAGTCCTTAGAGGAAAAAGAGATTGGTGAGTAATTTACAATTGTATTTATTTACGTTATAGACAATCTTTACGATCACTCTACTAATTGGTATTAGATACCATATGGTTCTCACAATTTTAAAAATGTGGAGGGGCCAAAGTAGGAGTTTAGTTAATGGGATGTCAACCTACTCAAAGGTAATGAAGCAAGGGTTGCTGCATTGACTATGAGAGTTTATGGTTTATCTATGCCTTTGGGGCTTTCACTGGATCATATAAAGGTTATTTGGATCCATGTGTTACAGCAACACAATCATTTTCTACATTTTATATGTTGGACATGGAAATGTATTATGATAAAAGGGGCAATGATTGTTCCGTTTTATGTAATTGTGTTGGAGTTTTGCAAAATTAGACACGAGTCTTTATTTGCTAGATAAAGTTAAACAAGTTTGTAACGTAAATATCAAAAGAGCTAATAATGAATGATTCGAATTCGACCTCATAAATTGTCGATTATGCCACTAATATTGAGCACTCATAGTAACTCGAGTGGGAGGGTTCTGTGAAATCGTTTGACTTGGAGTCTTTTGATATGTGTATATATTGTGATGGTAAAATGACCAAATTACCCTTCATGGTGATGGGTGATGGAATATGAAATCTATTGGGTCTTATTAACAAAGTGTTATGCAGATCAATGAGTTAAATTCCATGAGGTGAATCACTTCATTAACTTGGTCGGTTACTTGAGTAGATATGGTTGTCTACTCGTGAAAGACAAGTTTGAATCCTTTAAGAAATTTAAGGAGTTCAAAAATGAAGTTTAGAATCAACTTGGCAAGATAACTGAAACTCTTCGATTGGATTGAGGCGTTGGATATTTGAGTCAAGAATTTGTTGACCATCTGACAAAAAAGAAATAATCATGTTGGATATGATTGTTCAAGATGGGTCAAGTCAATCTTCCAGGAAAATACTTCTATAAGGTAGTGTTCACACTGAACAAGGCATTGTCTAAAGCAGAAGGAAAGACATCATATGAGATATGAGTAGGAATGGTTCCTTAAATGTCTTTTCTCATTAGATTTGGGGTTGCGAAGTACATGTGAAACGTTGTTTGCATTAAACTTGCACCAAGTCTAATAATTGTCTCTTTATGGAAATGAGACAATGGGGGTACTTCTACAAACATTTTGAGAACCATGAGATGTTGCTCAAGAATGTGTCCTTTTGGAGAAGTATCATCTTTCCAAAATGACAAGTGGGAGAAATTTAGACCTCGATAGCATTCGAGGTGAGCAACAATCAGAACCGAAAACATCGATCCCTTCTTTAGACGTGGTGAAGATGAATACGGTAAAGTCTTAGAGACTACTGAAGTTACTCATATGCCCCATGTAAGTCAATGAGATGTAGTGTTCAGACAAAAGGTACATTTATGTCCTTACAACTGAAACTATGAAATCACATTTTAGAAATGGTGAACCTATGTGACTTAAAGTAAAGCTTTGACAAGCCCTAACTCCATAAAGTGGTTAAAGACCATGAAATTTGGAATAGATATTTTGTATTAAATCAAGTTTGGAATTTGATTGAAAGGTTATAAACAAGTCTACAGTGTAGATTGTGATGAGACCTTTCTCTATTTGGAATACTTAAGTCTATCCGGATATCCTAGAAAACTTAGCTCAGTGCGATTTTGAGTTCTACCAAGTAGAGATCAAAATTAGCTTCCTTGATTGGATTTTGGAAGCAGATGTGTATTTTATACAGTCTTGGAGCTTTTGCAACGCTAGGAAAATATGCGAGCTTCAGATATCCATTTATGGATTGAAGCGAGTATTATGGAGTTGGAAAATACATTTTGATGAAGCAATTTAGAGATTGGCGTTCAAAGAAATGTTATGGAATCTTGTGTATACAAGAAGGTCAGTGAGAGCAAGATTGAATTCCTAGTCTTTTATGTCTATGGCATTTATTGAAAATGACAATCCAAAACTGTAGTCTATGGAGATTTAGTTTGGAAAGTATTTTGCAATAAAGGACTTTGGAAATGTAGAGTGCAACTTGGGCATCAAGTTCTACAAGGTAGATTAAAAATGATTGATGTGTCAAAGCACTTACTAGGTAAGGTGTTAGACACGTTCAATTGAAAGATCGTAAAAGATTTTCTACCCAAGATTCATGGCATAAATCTTAGCAAGATTCAGTGTCTATCGAGACGTGATGAGCAAAAGTGAAATAATATGATCTCTAATGCATGGAGCTGTAGGGTCTCTTATGTTTGATATGACATGTACTACATATGACATCTCATATGCTTAGAGCACAACGATTTAATATCAAATAGATTGAGGTGAGGCACAATGGTTTGTGGCCAAGAAAAGTTCATAGTGTCTGAAATGGACTATGTATTCCTTGATCTATGGTGAAAATGAGTTGGTTGTTAAATAGGCTAAGTGAAGCTATGTTGTTGATTTTACAATAAACTGAGTAAATTGCTGTTTTGGAAGTTGCAAATGTGATTGAAATTGGATATTCATCACTCGGCTTGGTAGCGTCCCGTCTTAGCTAACTCAATGACTCTCTATTGAGATAATCGTAGAGTCATTGCTTAAGCAAATTAAGGCAATGGAGCACCATTAGTCAAAATTCATACTCAGGATATTTCATATTCTATGAGAGAATGGTGAAGTTATCATATGCAAGGGAAATAATGGATTTGATCCATAATCTAAACCTTTTCCACAAATGTTGCATGTTGCCTAGGGCTCATACATTCGTGATAGGAATCAAGCACTTTGGATAGTGCCTGTGATTTCTATAATGTTCTAGTTATCACAGTTTGGTGATTTTAGACATTGAAGATTGAACCGTTTATAATATTATGAAATTATTATTTCATATTCATTTAACTTGGTTTAGTGTTAAATGAAAGTCCAAAATCAATTTACATCTCCAAATAGGTTATCAAGAATATGTCTTGGATAATGAAACTCTATTTAGTGAACTGGAATGTACGATTGATTATGTCCCTGGTCCAGGTCATTGAGAATGGACACTAATGACTGAAGAAGACTAGTTTGCAAGTTGATTCACAGCGCTGTTTCATGGGCTGAAGGACATGGATGTCATGAATCGATTGCATGGATGCAAGTTGGGAACTTGTATTGGACTGACCCATCATGAGAATACTTTAAGATATTTAGAATGTTATAAGTATATCTCATTGACTATTGGAACGTATTCCTCATACCTGAGTAATTCAGTGTTTGCTTACTTGTGGATTGATTGCTTTGAGGGTTGTCAAACGTCGTGCCGTGAAAGGAGGCTATAAAGACAGCTCTTGGGTGACATGAATCGAGTAGAGAAAACTTGGATGTACAAGAGTGGGATTGTCCTCTCATTTACATGAGATTGTTGTCTTATGGGCCTCTTGGAGAGTTGAGACTGTAAAATGCATGGCCGTGCTCAGATGGATTATGGATTAATCATCTGTCTTAACAGTTTGACTCGGGAATTCGAGAAACACATTTGAACTTGATAAGGATAACATGGGATCTTACCTTATGTTCGAATGAAGACCTTAAGAGACAAAGGAATATGAATGCACACTTGTTCCAAAGGACAAGTGGGAGATTGTTGGAATAGTGTCCTTCGATCAATGTGCATTGTCCTAAATAGCTGGAGGATTAATTACGGAGATAATTAATTCAGTTATTTAAGTGATCGAAATGTTTAGCTGGAAACCGCTTTCGATCTGCTAGCGTCAATGATATTGAGCTCGCAGCTTATTATAACTGAACCTATAGGGCCACACACAAAGTATGAAATTGGACAAAAGGTAATTATCTATTAGTCTGGGAGTCTAATAGTAATTACATGAGAAAAGAGTCTTATTGGGCTAGGCCCATATTGATTAAGACTAGGGTTTAAGGGATTCTGTTTATTATGTATAAATAGACTTTTACAGTAATAAACAGAATCAGTTTTCTCTCGTATGCGTTCATGTGCTGAACAATCAGAAACAAATAAACCCTAGGTTTCTCATAGTCTCATCGTCAAAGTCCGGAGGAGGAGGCGGAGCTCGTCGACTTGCTTGCGGGATCTGTCCTAAGCTGACAGCGGTGGAGGCGATCCAATCGTGCTGTGTGGATACTTGTAAAGGGATCACAACAGGGATCCTCGTCTCCGTGACAGACAGAATCTACCGGGTAATCACGTTCCAAAAGGTAATCTAAACCCTTATGTAGATTCGTATTAGTAACATGCATGCGATCTTGTTATATGGATTTGACATTCCGCTAAATTAGATTTAGTCAAAACCCTTCAGACGAGACTTCCAAAATGATAAATTTGTAACCTTTGTATACTTTTGTGCACTGACTGTTGGGAAGAATGAAAATATGCAAAGACATGGCTTTTCGCTGTTAACGGTTGAAAAACCATCCTCCTAACTAACACTTTAGATGTGTTCAACTTACAGGTGAAGCATGGTGTTGGAGTAGAGGAAATAGTAAACCGGGAAGAAGCGTCACTGAATCACTTGCACTGGAATAAATAGACTCGTATAGGTAATAAATTGAAGCTGCTGAACATTTTACATTTTAAATTGAAGATGATGTGACTTGTGCATTTTTAGCTAGATTTCTGGTTGAAAATTCCACTTAACTATTGAGTATTACTTATAATTTAAGTGCATTACAATATAAGTAGGACTGAACGAGTCCAACGTTGAACATGCTTGCAGAAGTTTGAATGTGATATTGCCACTAGTGCAGAAACCATGTTTTTACGGCGGTTCCATCGTACCAACGAAGGCACCTGGGAACCGCCGTTACTGGCTGTGCCGTAAATGGCGCAACCCGTTACGGCGGTTCCCAGAACCGCCGTGTTATTTACAGACCCTTCGATATCGTAAGTCAAATTCGGCACAAGGTCTTACGATATCGCAGGTGTGCATTCCATACGATGTTTCTCCATTTCTGTACGAAATCGAAGGTAGATCTTAAGTAGTTTAATGGTGTTACGATATCGTAATCAAATCGAAGCGAAAGTTGAATCGAACTCGTAACTATGTATTTATATATGGCATTCCCGGTACTCATATTGACGAGTTCGTATGCAATTCCGGTGGACTCGATAATGTTAGGCTTTCGATATCGTATAGATGTAATATACGATCCGATATCGAATGATATAACCATATTAGAGAAGTCGCATCGGGTGTTGGTAGTGACTCGAAATCGAACTTGCTTAAGAAACTCCGGGATTCCATCTATACGGACACGAGTTCGACAGTATACTGAACACAGATACGAACTCGGATACGACATTGTCGACTTTAACTAAACACGATATCGTAGAGAGTGGTCAAATCCTAATAATGAAACGAAATCGATTTAAGAGGTTCTTATCTTGCGATTTCGTAGGTGGTTTAGGAAAATATTAATTCCAAATCCAATGTTACGAAATCGATTCGTTGTAAATATATTTTGCAAGCTCGTGTCCAGTTTGTGATCTTTGTGACCTGTGCGATATCGGTTGTTTTGAAAAGTTAGTTACGAGTTCGATACATTCATTCAGGCTATACGAACTCTTTATATTTATGAATGGCACTATCCAGTAGGCGCTCTCGCAAGATCATTCCGCTGTCATCCCTGTCCCAAGACCGATAAATGGTACGATATCGACACTGGAAACAGAAAATGCACGAACTCGAAAACAATTTCTGCTAAATTCAGGGTGAGAAATGATTCGATATCGAATGTATATACGACATTGACACGAGTTCGAATGCATTATCGTACTGAACCGAATGCTGGACCCGAGTTCGAAAGAAAATTCTTTCCAGTAACCATATTCCAAAAATATCTACTGAAATCTACAATTTTAACAGCACCACAAGCAACCTTCCTTCTAACAGTACACAAATCTATACTACATTTTTCTTATGTAAGAGCGGTGTGGATATGACTTTACTACGAGCCAAAACAAGGTAGCGAGCTAACTTATCTCTTGCATCATTTAAGTCGGCGATGGTGTAGGGAGTTTGGTCATCTTCAAAAACCTGATTTGGAATAAGGTAGTTTCCAAGTCAAGTTAGATTTCATAGTCATCATGAAATGAAAAATATGGTGATGAATACATTGAACTTACTTGACGAAGATCAAGTTTGTCCAACGTTAGATTTTCAACACACTTGTTGGCAAATACAAAGGTATAGTAGCCGGACTCCCAATTACGTCTTTGCCTCTTGTACTTTGTTGTGGGCAAAAATCAAGAATGCTAGTTATGCAACGAAAGCTTAACAAAATATAATAATTGGTGATAAAATGATGTGATTGTTTACCGTTATTTGTATGAGCTCAAAAGAACGAAGAGTGTTTTGATTAACATCATGCATAGCCACCTCAAGAAGATCGGCGAAAGGTTTGGGTGGAGGATTATTTAGAGAATCAATCCAATACACTCTCTTTTGCCCCGGTACCATAGCAACAAAACTCCAATGACCCCTATCGAAAAATTGGAAACATAATATTATGTCAAGACGAAAATTTTAGTTTTAATATCAAGTATAGAGGAAGATGAGTACCCTCCGTTGTAGGGCCCTATGAATATTTTCTTGTTTTCCAATTGAAGTGTGGCGGTTAGATAACTAAGTTGAGCAGTAGGGGCACAACCTTCAACCATGCGCATGCTTTCGGGACATAGATAACCAATCCAATCTTTTCCATTTTTACAAGACTTGGAATACATGCTCCTTGTAGAGTAAATGTAAACAATTAGGATTAAATAAGAACCCGCGATATTTAATGAAAAGGTAAAAATAAGGAAACTTACAATTGATGGAGTGTTAGGATATTTGAGTCTAAATCCCCCATATTCCAAATGTCTTTGAAATGACCCAAAGGAATAATCAAATCCGCTCGAAATCCAAACACACTCTCATTACCGGAGAACCTATAGAACGATTTGATGTTTTGGTGATCTAAGAATTCGTGTAACTTCCTTACCCAATAAGGTAGTTCGTTCAAAAATTTTAACAATTCCTTGGGATCAAAAGTGGTGGGGTATTTATTGGCAATTATTTGTTTCTTCACCTCGTCTACCTTTTTCCTCATGGGTATGTCATTAGAACCTCCATCAACTATCAACCATCGTGGCCAAATAACATACCCTCCAACCATATCCCCAACCCTAGTTTTTTCCCCTTCGGGCATTGGCAAAAGGGCCGTTGGCTCTATTGCCCTACCTATGGCAACTCTACCAAATCCTATGGGAATAGCTTGGAGATGGTGTGTGCGCATCTTTTCCTCAAAGGTTCCATTTGCCACATGTTTAGGGGTCTCGTTGAGACCACAATCAATGAAAAGCTTATACGTCAAAATCTAATAACAATATAATGGCAAAGTTAATAATAACACAAAATAAATATTTATTTAGAATATTAACATAGTAGGTGAAAAATTACCTTTATTGTGGAAGGTTTGGATGTAATATCTATGGGTTGATGTTGCAATGGTCGAATTGGCTCCTGTTCAAGATGTCCAATGTTTACCTCCACAATAGGGTCTTCATTGACCGGAATATGATGCGATCCTCTAGACGAGGGATGACGCTCACCAACTACAATATTCTCCTCGGGTGGATGTACGTACCCCATTTGTTGGGCCATGGCATCAACTTGCTTCCTTAATGAAGCATACTCCAAATTTTGGGAAAGTATTGTTTCTTTTTGCCTTTCTATCGTCCACTTAGCCACGTATAGTTCCGAAGGCTTCTCTTTTCCGTTACTTCGCGTTATCCCAAAAGCCTCTCGTTGAGTCAAATAACGACCAACCCCCCTTGCCCTCCCGGGATGATCCTTCCCAACCGCTTTAGCCAATACATCCATCTTCCCCACGGGTGTAAAAGGGCCTTCCTTCTCTTGAACGAGTATCTCATCCTATATAAAATTTTCAAAATAGATTTATAACACTTGTTTCGATTATTATCTATTCGTAACTGGGAAAATGTTGCCTTACCACTTTCTTTGCGACTTCTTGAACTTCGGTAGTTGTGTATGTTTTATCACTCTTCATTCTACCTCTAACAAACATATCATGCCGGGGAATGTCATCAACCTTCAACGGTACAATCTTCTCCCGTGCCTCTTCTGTGGTCATCCCATCCTCGAGGTTCTTGGTATATTACTTCTCTTGGCTCTCACCATCAAGCTTGTCTCCAAGACCCAAGTATCCCCCCTACTCATTGTGTGATAGAGTTTATTTGCTTTGGCACATTTTATCTTCATTTCTCGGGTTCCCTTCCATAAAGATTATGTCATTAATAATATTAAAAGCAATACATTGATTGAATGACAATGAAAACAAATAAATTATGTCTTACATCGGCTTCATGATCGAGAGACCTTTGCTTGAATGTTTCCCAACTCGATAGGAGGATATAATTGTGTTTTACTAGAGGATGTTGACCAACTCTTTTCCCTCCCTCGTATATATAGTCTTTCGCCAATCTAAACTTGAATTCACGACTAGCTTTGGAGACAATGTTCAAAGCCTTCTTCTTCACGGCTTCTTCATCCATTGCATCAATTTCAAAGGGTGCCTATTGTATATGAAAATATGAGAAAAACTACAATACAAATTCATACTTTAAATAATGAACTCAATGGAATGGAGACGATGTACCTTACAATCGTTGAAAAAATCCGTTCTTTGTGCTGGATTAATCTCCTTCCAAGTCTTTGTTGCAATGTCGACTCTTGTTCTCCCGACTTTTCCACACCAACTCGACCACAATGGTCGCTCCTTAGAAATAGCAATGCCTTTCGCATCAAATTTCATTGGTGTCTTTACCTCGTTATTCCACCGCCTTTGTACAATGCGACAATACTCCTTAGCTTTTTGTTTTGCCGAAACCTTTTTTTGTGAACTCTTGTCTCCACCATTTGCTATCTTCTTTGTTTTCTTAGGCCTCTTGTCCCCACTAGCATCACTTTGGCGTTTTTTGCTACCCATGACAAAGTCCTACTAAAACAAGAGTATAAATAAGTACCTAAGTTAGGGCAATTCACAAAAGCATGAAAAATGAGAATGAAACAAAGTTAATAGAAACTCATTAATGCTATATGGATATGAATAAAGTATAAACATGCACAATACAATCACTAAATAGCACAACATATCAATAAATGCATAAACATATTGACAAAAGATGGAAACCCTAGGTGAAAAATGCAACAAATTTATAAATAATCCATTTCAATAAAAGAGTGTTTGTAGTGTTTCAAACATAACTATTAATCAAAGCCCATACACTTTAACAAACCCTTGAGGTCCTAACAATGCATATATGTTGATGGATGTGTAGAAATAGATGAGAATATGGGTCTTTATATAGTTGAACAATAAATCTATAAGATATGCTAAGGATGAACACAAACTTGTTGGTTTGATTGAAATAAAAGAGTGTTTGTAGTGTTTCAAACATAACTATTAATCAAAGCCCAAACACTTTAACAAACCCTTGAGGTCCTAACAATGCATATATGTTGATGGATGTGTAGAAATAGATGAGAATATGGGTCTTTATATAGTTGAACAATAAATCTATAAGATATGCTAAGGATGAACACAAACTTGTTGGTTTGATTGAAATGAATGGATTAGAGAAAGAAATTGGTGGGAAAAACCAAAAGAGGAGGGAGATTTTGGTGTTTGGAGAGTAATAAATGCGAAAAAGAATGAGAGTTTTTGGTTTTTGTGGTGTTTTTTGGGGTTTTGACCCGCACTATCGCCGGTTGACTTGCATTAAATGCGGTTGTCGAAATACCTTGCGAAATCGTAACTAACTTTCGTTTGGAATTTCCATATTGCGAGTTCGTATGACCCATTATAAGGGTTTAGGGTTTAATCTCCAGTCCGGGTTGCCGTGGGTATCCATCGGGTATTACACTGTTTAGGGTTTTAAGTATAACGCGTTGACTACAGGATACGATTTCGTAAGCCTTATATTGTATGTTGTCGATATCGAGACGTGGTTATGATTATATACACGATATCGTAACTATTATAAGAACAACATACGATATCGAAAGTAGTATAATTTGTAAGTATACATTTATGATATGTATGACTAATGATTGAGGTTTTGTGTATTTTTTAACAAGTCCAAAGTTAATCTTTTTTGCGTTGATCCTTGATTTATATTATATAATTGTAGTATTTGTTAGATTAGTAATTAATTAGGTCAGAAATGTGTTCACCATTAATGTGTATAATTATGAGTAATTGGCTAATCGTCCCCAATTTGTTTCCAATCAATTGGGGTTATACTTTGTTTATTAATAATTGTAATTTAATTAGTCAAATTTGTTCTTTTGGACTGGAAGTTAGAAATACATGGATGAGTATTAATGTTTTGTGTTGTCTGTTCATGTATGTATGTACATGCTATGGAGTAAATGACTATATTGAATTGCAAATAACTAATGCTTGTAAGTAAACCATGATCCAATTAGTCAAGTAATATGGCATATATATTGTTCACAATGTTTTTTGTAATTACAATGCGTTAGTATCAAAGTACTATATTGTCTATTCATATGTATACATATATATATATATAATATTGTCAAGCCATATATAGGTTGTATTAAACACATGTAATTTTATGACTTTAGGTATTCAAAATTAAAATCTTTTGTACTATTGTATACCATTCTATAGTTCCATACATATATATATATAGATTATTTTTTAGACAAATAACTTTGTACTAATTTATATTAGTTTTAATAAATAATTCAATTACTCATGTTTATTAACTTTATATGTTTATTCAACTATATAAAGTTCATATATAATCCGTTAATTAATTTATAATAATGTTATATTTATTTTGCTCGCAATATTAAAATGAAATAACATACTCATGTATCAAAATATATAGGCTTACGAGTTCGAATGGACAAGTTAAAGGTTTCGATATCGAATGTTTAATACAACCTATGGGTAAGGAAGTTGGACTCGAATTCGAAGGCCAGGCAAAATTGGACTCGAATTCGAAACTGACCGTGAAAGCCAGGCGAAATTGGACTCGACTTCGAAGGCCATCACTATATTTTAAAAAAAAAGACGGGTATTAGGAATATAAAAATTTTCCCCCAAATTTCTTCAAATCCCTAATTTTGAAAAACCCCCAAAATCCCTAAATCATCTAACAAGCTGGCGGACATGGTTCGATCAAGAGGAGGAAGTGAAAGGCCTGCAACTCGAAAGCAAGGGCGTGGTGGTCGGACTGAGTCCGTCGCCAATGAGGCGGAGAGCAGCCGCGGTGGTGGCCGTGCAAGAGCTCCCCGCTCTGGATTAATTAATGAGGCTGCACATGCGGTTGAGAGCCATGGTACTCGACGTGGTAGAGGCCGGGGTCGGGGAGAAAATGTTGGTGGTGGAGAGGCACCGGTGAACCCTCCACAGCCACAACCGGAAACTGAAAACTCAAGCTCGGAAGAGGATGTAGATCTTGAGTTGAAGCCCACATTCATCGATGACGATGCTGCCCTTCGCTACCAAGAATGGGCTGATAGGAAAACCCTCTCCACCAAGGTATTCAAAAAATCTCAACTAGAAGATGAGGTTAAATTTGATTATGTGTTGAATTGGTTTAAGCCCCATTACTTAGATGGATTATTGACTTTAGAGGAGGATGTTTATCATGAAGAAGTTCTCCAATTTTATTCAAACTGGAGAAAGGATGGTAATAGCTATTTAACTAGGGTTAGAGGTAAGGACATATTGGTTGATCAATTTACTATCAATGCTGCTATAGGATGTCCTTATATTGATTCTAGTTTTCTGAGAGGAACTGATCCGAATGGTCCCTATGACATGTTCATCCAACAAAGCTTTAAAAGAAATATTGACATTAAGCTACCTTTTGATCTTCGGAAAGTAGCAAAGAAGTATTTCCGAGTAACAGCCCCTGATTTAGGAAAACCTAAGACCGACTACTCCATTCTTGAACTCAGTCTAGAGCAGAGACTTGTTTACGAGTTCATAGCTCTGAATGTTTTCCCATCCGGTGGTCATGCTTGTGAAGCCACGGTTCATAACATCATGCTCTTCTACTTCATCATGGAGGGGCATAAGATAAACCCTGGTTATGCCATCCTCCACTACATGGTAAAGGCTGCAAACTCAACGGGGAAGTCATACCCATATGGTCGTTTGATCACTGCATTGATCCGCAAGGAAGGGGTTGTACCTCAAGGTCGTCCAGAGGTGTCCGAGTACTACGACAATGCATGGTTGATCAAGAAAGGGCTGGTCATCCAAGAAGATGGTAAATATGGACATAAGAACCCAAAGAAGCGGCGGTTGACTCCTAGTAAGTAATGCATATTTCATGGTCTTTGAATTTCTGTTATTTATTTTCATAAACTGTACTTTATTTTGTTTATAATATATGTGTAGGGCAAATTCAGAAGTGGCATTCACATTTGGACGATACTCTAGTTAAAATAGAGGAGGAGGTTGAGTTGTACAATAATGAATTGAAGTATCACCGTGAAGACTTCACCAAGCTGGCCGATATGCTTGGTTTGCCCCTTAAGGAGACCGATGAAGAAGCAGCTACTTATAACATTGATGAGGATTTTGATGTTGATGCTTGTACGGATGACTCCGACTCAAGCGAGTATGATGAGGAAGAGACTTCAGAAGGTAACAACTTTGAGGGCGAGGGTGACGAAGATGATCAGCCTGAGGAAGTCGTTGAGGAAGAAGACTCAGATGGTGAGCTTGTAAAGAATAAGCGCCCACGGGTAGAAGATGATTCTTCTGAAACCTCAGAATTCGGCAGCAGCTCTGACGATGATGATGGACAAAGTCAAGCTCCATCAAATCCACCAATCAATCCAGAGGAAATCAATGAAAATTTGGATGAGAGTGTCCTCCTCGAGATTGGAGACCTAGACCCAAAATGAATCTGTGTAACCTTTTATTTGTGTTATTTATGCATCATGGATAATGTTAGACTATTGTGTTTTTGTAATAGTTTGAAACTATGCTTTTAGTTTTTGGAAATGGATCCAAGTTTATTGTCTTTTAATATCATTTCTACTTCTACAAACCATGCTTTTAGTTACATTTTGCTCTTCTACTTCTTGATAAATTCTAGAACATGATTTGGAAGTTGAAAAAGTTTTGTATAATGGTAAAAACTAGCAAATAAAAAACTGTCACCGATCTTCCTGTCGAATTCGTAACATGGATCCCAAAACCTTACGATATCGAAACGGACTAAGCGAACGATATGACGATATCGAAGCGGTTAAGTTTGATATACACGATATCGAATGATTAATCGTCTTAATAGCAGAAATAAAGACGATCTAAGACACGACTTCGTATGGATGTAAATTTCAAATTAAAAACTTTGATCGATTTTGCATTCGAACTCGTAACAGTTTATTTTACATAGTACGATATCGATACGACGTATATCTGGTGTACACGATATCGCAGGAGTAATCGTCTTGGGAACAGAGATAAAGACGAGCTTAGACACGAAGTCGTATCGATGTAGGAAGCTCCCTACGATATCGTAACGTAAGTCGGGACGTCACCAGGGAAAACCTTGTTTAAATTCACTAAGTACCTTCTCGATTTCGAAACTGTAGTTCGTTTATCAAAACGACATCGTCTTGATTTGTCAGCCACTTGATTTTATCGATATACGATACGATATCGCAACCATGGTTTGTAGTCCTAACGAGTTCGAGAAACGATTCACAAATTGTATGTATTTCGATAAAAGTGGGGACACGTCACTTTATTTGAATTTTCATATGAAATACTCCAAGTACAAGTTCGAACTCGAGAACTTACTTCGACTTCTTAAACGGCAGCGTTTTTGGCATAGGGTTTCCCGATACGATATCGAAACCTATGTATTGATTGGCTACGAGTTCGAAAGATGTCTGCATATAAATAAAAAAAAACGGGGGGGAGAACTAAAACCCCCAAATCGCGAAGAACTTTAAACTTACGCTCAAATTCTCCCCTTCTTCACCGAACTTCATTTATTTTCAAGTATGGCCGGTGGGGGTACGAAAAGGAAGTGGGCAGCAAGGAGGGCACCCTATCAAAGGTTTGAGAAGAAGAAATTTGTAAGTCAAGCAGCCTTTGTAAAGTATAGGAGTTTGATTAAGGGTTCTAATTTGATGACATGTTATGTTCTTGATTTCAATAAGATGCAACATTTAGGATTGACTGAGATCATGAAACTATTTAATGACCAGCAACTAACTGAGTTGTTTACTTTGAATGAAGATTCATATTTTGATGAAACTTGTCAACTTTACGCTAATTGGACTGACCATGAGGATAGTGGGTTTACAACAAAGGTTAATGGGATTGATTATCACGTAACCCCATCTTTGTTCCATAAGCTTCTTGAAGTTCGGTATAAAGGTGAAATACCAGCTAGGGTTTATGCTAGTGGTAGATGGCCGACGAACGGAGGACCCAATAGGCTCAACCATAGGGAAATGGCTCATAAGTATTTTGGTATGCCTCTAAACGATGCCAAGAAAGCTAGCGATTATAAGATAGCTGACCTACCCCCTTTTGAGCGAATAGTTTTTGATATGGTCTCTAGGCATGTGGTACCAAAGGGAGGTAAGGAAACGGGGGCCACTTATAGTAGCTTGTTGACGTATTTTTACATCATGGAGAAGAAACCATTTAATGTCGGCCATACCATCATGAGTCACATGGATATCGTGGCTAGGAAAGGAAAGCTAGTTACATGCTTGCCTTATGGTAATCTCATTGCCCGCCTTTTGAAAACGGATGAAAATTTCCAATTTTCTTCCGCCTCTGCTCCAAAACCTTGTAAATTCTATGAGGAGAGATATTTTACAAAGAAGAATTGGAGTCTTGTTGAAGGGACTTGGGTTAAAAATGCACCCCCAAATACCGAACAGCGGGAAGAAGGTAATTTAAACGCTTTGTACTAATTATACTCATTCTTACGTTATTGGTATGATATTTAACTGAGCTAATGATTTTGTTGCAGAGGGTGGCGATGCATTTTTCAAGAGGGTCCAAGGCAAAATGTTAAGGGTCGGAAAAGCTATAATGAAGGGGCGACAGCAGATATGGTATGACAGGAAAAGAATGAGAATGCTAATGAGTGTCCTACAAGATCATCCTTCTCCCTCTCACGGACAACAAGCCAATGCCGAGCCCCGGTCTTCCAATGACCTCGTTGAGCCACAGCAGGAGATGGATGATGTTAATGCTCATCCCAATCAAGGAAGAGAAGCTGTCAATGCCGATCATGAGCTTGAGAAAGAACCTATAACTGCTGAGGCCGAGCTGGATAAGGAAAATGTCAATGATGAGCATGAAGTTGAGAAAGATATCCCTGCTGAGCATGAGGTTGAGGCAAACCATGAGGTTGAGCAAAATGTCCCCACGGAACAGAAGCTTGAGGCAGAGAAAGAATCTGACAATGTGGAGCCCTTACCTTCAGATGCCATTGTCGTTAACGAGGCCGGGAACCAAGATGATCAGTTAGGCCATGACACAAATCATGGGGTTGATGATGATGATGAAGATGTGATGAAAAACATTATAATTTAATTTCCTGAATTTTACATAGTTTGAGTCCCACTGAATTTTATATGTAATATTAGGATTTGAAATTGAATGATTTTATGAATTATTGTTTCAAGTTATCAATTCATATTTGATTTCCCTTTATTCCCAGCACAAATTATGAGTCATGATTTAAATGACTTGGTCAATTCCACGGAATGGTGTTGTTTTAATGTTGTGTTCTGTAACAGTCGACTATACCTTCGAAGTCGTAAGAGATAAACATCGCTATACGATATCGCTTGAGTAACCTCATTCGATATCGTAGGAATATATTATACCCCTACGATATCGAATATTGAATCGCTAGGAAGAGCAGTGCTTTAGCAGATTTACCTTTCGAATTCGTTACAATGGAAAATGGTCCTAAGCATTCGCAACGTAATTCGCAAACTAAGCCTGTGCTTTAGTGGATTTTGGTGTCGATATCGAAACCATTTAAATTGGTCATACGATATCGCAACGTAATTCGCCAACTAAGCCTGTGCTTTAGTAGATTTTGGTTTCGATATCGAAACTATTTAAATTGGTCATACGATATCGCAAGAGTAATCTGAGTATAGGCTGACTATGATTTCTTAGATTTTTGTTTCGACTAAGCCTGTGATTAAGTGAATTTACGTTTCGATATCGCATACGATTTAAAACTGGCTTCGATATCAAATGGATTGGTAGAACATAGTACAATAACCTTTTATCTGTTTAAAATGACATCTAATATAAATAAAATAAATTCAATGAATAGTAATCAACATGAAATTGTATTTTATTAAATATAAAAGGAGATATTACTCCAATTACAAATTAACATAAAATAAATTAGTATAATGTTGAAACTAATTTTTTAATTGTTTGATGGTTCGGCTTCTTCATCCGAAATGTCCACCATCACCATGTATCCAGTGTTATGCCTTCTTGGATGCTCAACCAATAAACCGGCATGGACAGCGTCCTCTCCAAACTCTAGAACACGTTCTTCAAACCTACGATGATCTTCTCGTAGCTCCCTCTCCGCCCTGTTTATGCCACGTTCTAGAGCACGGCGCATTTTTAAGATCCTTCGCTGCAAATTTGAAATTGATTAAGTAATTGTACAAAATTATTAGTATACATATTAATTTTTAAACTACAAAATATAGAACTTACTTGGCCTTGAGCAAAATGTTTTTCAAACAATGTCCTAGTCAAAATGACGACTGGACGGACACCATCTAGGGCATAAAATGTTGCCCAACCGAACAATTGAAATTGCCTCTCGAAGTCATCTCTCTTGTACTCCCATTGGCGACGCATTCTCGCCTCCACGTGAGTCCATTCTACAAAAACAGTGAAGAAATATGTGTCAAACGTGTGGAAAAAATAACAAATTAGGAAGCGATATTTATTAACTACAAATTGTATCTGTCATCTTCTCTCTCCGCATCCTTGCAACATCTTCTTCCAATTTCACCATCCTTTGTGCAGCTGGAGTAAGATCACCATTGGCAGCCATTTGAAATTCTGGGAAGGAAGAAGTGGGTATGAGAGTGGTTTGATAGAGTTCAACATTTGGGCTTGAATATTACTTTCAAATCTTGTAAATTCAACTTATAAGCACATTCATGGTTTTTGATTTGTTATGATATAAATTCTGAATCTCCTTGTTATTGCTCATATGTGAATGTGTTTTGACAGAGTGTTGAGCCGATGCAACCAATCACAGATGGAGACGATATTGGTGAAACCTCTTCTACCTTGCTATCACTATCTGTAACAGAAGATGATGCAGACAACAGTGATGAGGATGATGGTGAGGATGATGGTGTTCTTGTACAACCACAACCATCACTACCGATTAAGAAGATACGAAAACCTTGCTATGGTTGGATTAGAGATGGCGACACCATTGATGATGAAGAAAACTTTGTTTATCTTGAACCGGCAAATGAGGATGATTTTTTCCCCAAACCTTAGATGTTCATTGTCTTAGTTGACATTGTCCCGCCTCTAGGCTATTTCTACACTTCTACTCTTGTTTTCTTTATCTTACGAGATTGTCACTACTCTTGTTTTATTCTATGTATTGACACTGTCCTTGTTCTTTTCACTTTTCATGAATTATCAATGTATGCAATTGTTATTCATGTTTATGAATTCAAATATGTTTTCTGGAAGATTTTCATGCAAAACATTACGATATTTATCTATACAGCATGCAGTAACTTAAAAAACTATCCATCAAACAAATGAACTACGTATAGGGTATGCTTGCTGATTCAAGACCACGCACTCTTTCGAGTTCGACAACATTGACGGGTAGTCTTTCGATCTCGTAAGGTTAGTCTTGTATGACCAAATGAGCAGTAAAATTTCGTTTCATGAAACTTTATTAAAAACCAACTCGTTACGATATCGCAACCATCACGAGTAATAAGTGCGATATCGAAGGCCTACTTTATAAACGAAGCGAAGTCGAAACATTCTTTCGTGCACATAACTATTACATGATCAAATGTGATGAATAGATAAGGCATTCAAATTCAATCTTCTTCAGCTTCTGAAGACCATCCTTCACCTGTTGAACTTGAACAGGATTCTGCAGAAATGTCCCAGTACAAAAAACTTTCCATAGTGTACTCTGGTTCTGATGGATCCACAGTAACTCCAATGAAATGTTGTCTGCCTAGTCTGATAATTTCTTCCTTAGCTTCATGTGTCTCCCTAATTTCTTTCTCCGCCCTAATCAGCCCTTTCTCAACCGCACGGCGCATCAACTCAATTTTTTTCTAATATCATAAATTATATCAATAAGTAAAACAACATCCCCATAATTTGATCTTTACAACTGTATATATGATTAATATTGAAGACAATTTCATAAAAGAATAATTAAGGGAATAACTTACTACACCACGAGTGTATTCTTTGTCAAACTCCTTTTGAGATTCTAAGATTATGTACGAATCATCCCACGGAATTCGTGCTGCCCCAATCCGAGGAAAAATGTATTGAAATTGATTCTTCAAGAAGTCCAGTTTGCGGCGTTGCTCAGGTTCAACAACGTCTTCCCACTCTATATATTGCATACAAGATTCAAATTAGTAATAATGAAGTGTGTAACCAAAAAATGTAAAATCATTGAAGATCCAGCACAATGTTGAGTATTAATTAATACCTCTCATCCTATCAGTCCTCAACTTTGCAATCCTTGCTTCCATTGAGATCCTTCTTTGTTCAGCAGGGGATAAATTGCTACAGCCCGCCATAATATGAAAAAAAAAACCAACGAGAGGAGGAAGAAGGAAGAAAACAAAAGGTTTAACTGAAAAAGATGGTTGTGATCACATATGTGTTTAATTGGACGGAGAAAACAACAAGTTGTGGTCCCCATGTCATTAGTTGGACGGAGAAAACAACAAGTTAGACATGAGATATTTTTAGTCCGTTCGTCTACTGACACAGGACTTTCGATGTCGACAGATTATAGTACATACGATACGATATCGTATGTCCGTTCGTCTATTGACACAGGGTTCTGGGCGAGTACATTTTCGATATCAACACATAATGTTTGTGTTAAGATATCGTAGCTGTTATATTAGTATACAATTTGGACAGGTCAATGTTGTTCGAACTCGACTCAAGATTCGTTTCATCCAACTTTAGTAAAAACAAACTAGTTACGAAATCGTAAGAATCAACATATTTGTTTGCGATATCGTAGATACATATTAACAAACATACGATATCGTATGTAGTTTCAGAGTACGGCGGTTATTACCGAACGCCGTGAAATATCTAAGGAACCGCCGTTAATTAGTACCCAGAAAACTAGGGCAATAAAAACGACCGAATTTGACTTTCGAACTCGAAAGATGTACACAGTTACGGCGGTTCCTGGGTGTTTTGCGGAACCGCCGTAATTACCTGCCGTAAATCACATGATTTGCACTGCATATTCAAAGAAGCGAGTTGATTTCCAATTTCCATGGTTATGTAACACATTTTGAGTAGAGAAGTTTGGCAATTAATGGAGAAAATTGTTGCTGGATTCAAAGATGGCGGTCAGTTTAGTTGATTCAAGGAATTTGCGCTTTAATTCATGGTACCAATAAATCCTCCAGTCCTGCAAACTTCAAGAGCTGGGATTTGGTGATGGTGCCATTTTTACTATTTCTGCAGAATTATAGTTTTAACGGGGAAGAAAGGCTTAAGATTAATTTTTACCACCAAAGTAAAGGCCGTAACAAAGGTCTAGTGGTCCCACACGGTTTTCCGTTGACGGACTTTTGATAAACAAGTTCAATTCAATCAATGCGTTTACCGTTGCTTCTTAGTCAATACTCACGGTCACACATACTACGTAGTTCAAAGTAAACAGTTTACAAAGTCATTTGAAATGATGATTGAAGATTGAAGATTCAGAATCTATTCACTGTGGGCGGAAATGATGATTGCAACTCTCATTGTGGTGTTTTTACTGTCGGGAGGCAGTGCCGCTTT
This sequence comes from Cruciata laevipes, assembly GCA_963678965.1. NCBI lineage: Eukaryota > Viridiplantae > Streptophyta > Magnoliopsida > Gentianales > Rubiaceae > Cruciata > Cruciata laevipes. The sequence continues at coordinate 19,343,321 of OY787633.1, forward strand.
GAGTGATGACAGGCCTTGCCTGAAATCTTTAAAGAATTCTGTTGAAGATCCTGATGGGAGGTTGGAGCTATGGAATTTCTCCAACACCAGTGTGGGTTTCACGTGCACCTTTGTCGGAGTCTCCTGCTGGAACGATCGTGAGGATAGGCTTATTAGTATTGAACTCCCGAGCATGAGACTAAGAGGGCAGTTTCCGGCTGAGAGCCTGAGAAGTTGCAGCGGCTTAAATACCTTGGATTTATCAGGCAACGAGTTGTCAGGACCCATCCCTTATGACATCAATCGTATTCTTCCTTTTATTGTTTTTCTTGATCTTTCAAATAACTACTTCACCGGCATCATTCCTCCCTCCATTGCAAACTGCACATATCTATGTACTTTGGCACTTAGTGGCAATGGATTAACGGGTCCACTTCCTAATAATATTGCCATCTTGCCTCGTATTAAGAGCCTTGATGTCTCAGACAACATGTTAGCAGGTCCATTGCCAACCTCCTACCCGGTTTCTCTTGACTTCTACTACGACAACAATCCAGGACTCTGTGGACATCCTTTGAAGGCCTGCCAGGCTATGGCGCCATTGCCACCCTTGTTTCGCGGCATCCTCACTGGTTGGGCTGTGTCTATGGCTTTAGTCTTCTCCATTTGCGTCTACGCTCTTCCAGAAAGATATGTGCACGTGCTAGTTCACTGGATCCACAGGAACAAGGAGAAGCCACTGCTGCGTGCACTAAGTGAAGTGAACGCTCTAAAGGTACTCAAAAACTTGACTTCTCTTACATCAAGTTTAAATCAGGATCTGATTGTTTGTTGGTAAATATATATGACAGGTTAAGAAGATGGAAAAGTATGCTTCCAGGATTCCTTTCGTGGAACTTAAAGAGGCCACAGGCAACTTTAGCCACCAAAACGTGATTGGTAGTGGAAGGAGAGGAAAAACATTCAAGGCCAGGATCCAGAACGGATGGCCGCTTGCTGTGAAGTGCCTCGTGGATTCGGATGAGAGGGACAGAGAAATCGCCTCCGAGATCATAAGTCTAGGAAGATTGAGGCACTCCAAACTGTTGCCTCTCATAGGTTTCTGCATTGAAAAAAATGACATGTATTTTGTTTACAAATTCATGTCAAATGGAACCCTGTTTGATTGGCTACATCTCAGGCAAGGAGATGGTGGAATCATGGGACATTGGCCGTTGAGGTTTAAGATTGCTAAAGGTGTTGCAGAAGGATTAGCATGGCTGCACAAGTCTACCAGTTTAAGAGTTGTTCATGGTGATATAACCTCCAAATGCATCCTGCTCGATAAACATTTTGAACCAAAGATATCAAACTTCTGGGAAGCCAAGTTCATTCACTCAAAAGATTCAATTTCAGGCTCTGGATTTTTCTCAAGTGGTGTTTGGGGAGAATTCGAATGCGACAAGAAAGATGTTCACAGGTTTGGAATACTGCTTCTTGAGCTGATAACAGGAAAGGAGCCTCAGCATTTGGCACACTTTTCTGTTGCATTCGAGTTGGATCGCTGTCTGATTGGTCAAGGTTTTGATGAAGAAATTCATCAGTGCCTCCAGTTTGCCAAGAACTGTGTGCATCCTAACCCAGCCAAAAGGCCATCAATGTCTCAAGCTTATGCAACATTGGGTGCTTTGGAACAGATATACAGCTCTACAACTATAACTAGTCACCGCTTTTCTATTTAGATGGTATGTTCAAATCATGCAAATATAATAGATTTCTTATCAATAATAACTAAAGACAGGCTATTTCAGGTAAGCTGAAACAGTTTATTCAATGCATTGCTTCTGGAAAAATAAGTCCCCAACGCGTTGCTTTTTCGATGCGGCTCAGTTTGAGTATTTACTGGAGCTGAACTGGGTAGTGTAGGCTCTTCGGCATCGCCGGTTAACTTAACTCCTTGCTTCTGTATATAATCCCATTTGTCTTGAAAGAGAAACAAAAACGCCATGAAACTGACCTGAGCTGTGAAAAGTATCGTCCACAGGGTGGAGCTCTTCGATGTCTTACGGTGGTATGCTTTTAAGCCTGTGAAAGTGTTGAAAATTGCAACCAGGGATATTGCTGTTCCCAGAATCCAGTGGAAGAAGTACCATATGCACCTGCTTTTACTTCCCCTGTCATCCACAAAACAGTATATGAAAATATTAAACGACGTAGTTTTACTAATCTGGATGTAAACTTGGACCAGGTGAATCTAACCTCGTTGGCCTGCAACACGCGGAAAAGAGTTGAAGGTAAATGGCAGCATAGAGAGCTAATCCAACTCTTTGGTGAGAGTTGTTGAAGGAATTCTCCAAGTTTCTGATGGAAAGGACTGCTCCAGCCGTGGCAATTACTACTGAACACACCTTTTCCAAACAGATTGAGATGATCGTGTTAGGTTAACAGATTCATTTCCTCTGCAAATTAATGGATTTTCATCTTTTTTTTAATGAAAGCTTCTGATGCACGAAACAAAACCATGCGCATGATGAGCATATTGTGCATGTTCTAAACTCATAGTGTCATCCAATTTGGATCTAAAATTATGGTGCCTATAATATTATAGCTTGTCCAGTCCAACTTTACAGACAACAAGTAACAAGTGTAAATTTTTGTTAATTCCAGCTTATAAGTATAACTTTCTAGCAACTATGAAATGAGGGATTAGCAAGGACTTGCATACTTTTCTTGGATTGATATGGCTAATTCAAGTATCGTCCCCTCCTAAGACCATGTTATCTTCAGTTTGGTTTAGCAAAAAATAATTTTATGAACTTTATTCAATTCAGTAAGAAATAATCTCATCAGAATATACCTAAGACTTTTGGTAGAATATGAAGTAAAGAGTGAATTTTGTAGATTCATCTTCTCTTAATTACCTTTGAACGTGTACTGTAGTTTGTGGTTATAAGATGAGTCGGTCATAAAACAGCATGATTGCGCATCATTAGGCTTTTTCCATGAGTTAGTAGAGTTTACAATGTTATCCCAAAAAGGCTTTTCATGAAATTCAAAGTTGGCTTTTCCTACCAAACTGTGGGCGCACAGTTCCATCCCATGTCCAATTTAACGTGCCTGTCTAGTGAGTTTATGCTTAATTTCAATCACTAATTATTATTAAAGTTTGTAATGATTGTGCATTAAGAAAATGGAAAAGAATTTGTAAATAATACCCCTAAAGCCACGAAGGTGACAAAGCTACGAAAACGAAAGTAGTAAATAAATCTCTTTTTATGATTAAATCAAATGAATCATTTTGGTCGTTATAATATAACTTTCACATTTGATGATTTATTTGCTTCACAATCTTCTTTATGAAAAACGCTTTCCCTTTACATTCACCTATCACAAAATGACGTCATAAAAGTTCGATTTAAAAAAATACTGCATTGTAAATTAGTATCGGTGAGAATTACCTGAATTAGCGGAAATAACTATGTTTAACAGCATCGATTTAAAATGAGTTACCTGGAAAACTGCATGGAGATAAAAGAAAGCTTTGAATCTGGCTTCATGTTTAGCAGAGCATCTGATGACTAGTATTCCAAGAGGCATTAAGAATGCAGTTGAAGCCCACAGCAAAATTCCATGAACTGCAATATCATATGCCTTCTCAGAATCTCCCTGCTCATTCAAGTTCAATAAATCAATCGAACATCATGATTCAAATCTCTTATATCTTCATCAGATAAAGCTGCAACTTACTTGGTATTTTACCGCGCCATCTTTTGTTGGCTTCAACTGGAAAGCGGATGAGCATTTGACAGCAGGCAAAACAGCAAATCTTGCACAGATGAACAGATTGATGAGTTTATGCATCCTTTGGGGTGAAAACTTATCACTTCTAGTTCCTACGTAGTATATGATTACAATTTATGGCAGGGCAACTTCTGCTTTTAGACATTTGCTGTGTCTAAAGTAGTCAATTAGTTGAGCCTGAAAGACCACATACAATCATCACAGTATGTTTAGAATTATGACTATAGGTGTAGGACATCTTTTTTCTACATTTACAATTGTAAAAAACCCCAACATGATCTCATATGTAGCAAAATTTACGTCACTACTTTGTTTAATTACTGTAGCTTTTTGGTGCAATCAATGGATCAAGTTTCATGGATGTTCAACTTTAAGTGTTTTATTAATAACATTGAAATATTACCCCAACAATTTGCACTGATATATGTGAACAAGTGCAAAAGGGTACAGAGGCTGGCGAGGACTTGACATCAGCTGATCTGACATCCGGTAGGCTCTTGAAATCGAGATCTTACATGAAAGAAAGCTCCGAGAATGCTGCTCATCTCAACGTCTATCTTCCATTCAAACAACACAAGCCCTTTAGCTGCTCCACTGGAATATTTGATCAGCATGAGCAATGCTTCAAGAGCCCTAAACAACTTTTCAGAAAAACAGAGGGTTTGATTCTTCAAAGAGCAAAGGTGAAGCATTGGGATTATTACTACCGGAATCTTGATCAGGAGTTCTCTTCCTCTTCAACGACACAACTCTTTGCTTACAAATTATTGAACGTTATTTATAATTCTACTCAACCATTAAGAAATCTGCTTTGTGTTATTTCAAAGCTTGATTCGTTGCAGGTTTAAGTTGCATTCTAGCTGTTTGAAACATCATTTATTTGTTTGTAGTTCCTTCTGGCTATGTTCATCAGAATCCAAAGTGTAAAGAAAAACTATAGAGTACTCCATATGTCATAGCCGCTTTTCGATCAGACACACTAATAATGATTACCAAAAACACAGATTCAAATTGTCTGATAATATCCCATTTGGTAACAAAAACCATTAAAAGCATCCAAGAGAATATTAAGTTACTCTTTAAACACTAGCAAATCCAAGTACTGAACTAGACCGGTAAAGCTGCAGGCAGACAAGTTACATAAAGAGGTTGGGCTTGCAAGCCTTGTAGGTGGTCTTGAGCTTCCTAGTAGGGGGCCTGACCTTCCTGAAAACCAGAGGGAACTTGATGTTGGAGTTGTGGAACTGCTTCACACCATCCCTCTTGCAAAGGTTGGAGGGGACGGTAGCAGTCTTGATGATCTGGATGCAGTGATGGCGAACTCTATGGCGAGAAGCCATCTCGGTGTACATCTGCTCCACACACCCGTTAAGGGTAGTGTCCCTGTACTCCTTGTACATGTTGTGGTACCCAGTCCTACTCTGATACCTCAGCCAGATGCCATAGTTCTTGATGGTGGTTGGGTTCTTCTCAAAGATCTGCAACAGCACAAGAAATATGCTTGATTAAGGTTTGCCTCAAGAACATGCATAAGTAAAAATGACAGAAGAACCATGTTAAGGGATTTGCCCATTCAGTGATCCTACGTATGCTACTTCATGGGGACATAAACAGACTGAAGCAAGTAAATAGAGAGATTGATAAACACAAGAGACTGTCCTAGTTCACAAACAATAAAAATACAAGGGAAAAAAAATCAAAGGACAGAACTCTAAAGGCCATCCCCCATTATCCCCCTTTCAAAAGCATTTGCCTAGTGCAATTTATCTTATCATCATATAGCATAATATGCATATTATAAATAGTTAATATATCTGACAAGCTGCTACATGCATTTGATGTTCTTACGAGAACCCAAGAAGGCTAGTTAAACATATTTCTGGGCAAAATAGATTGTTAAAAGTCAAAAACAAGTCTAATGCATTACTAACACACAAGACAGTACAACAAAAATAAACTGGCAATATCCACACAGCTCAAATACAAACCTGACAACAGAATACACGAAAACTAACTAACTAGACACAATCAGAAATACAACGCAAACCAATTATGACCAAAACAAGTTGATCAACCTTAATCAACTCCTAAAGTGCAAGTCTTTTAACATATAGCCAAATAACCATATAATGCACCCAAATAATAGTCTCAGAACAAAGATAATAAAAGATTTCGTTAAAAAATACCTCATTGATAGCAAGGACTTGGCCGTTGCTCTTCTTCACCTTTTTGAGCTTCCTCAGAAAATACCTGTGAAACAAAATTCATGAAAAGGGAAAAATATCAGGAAACCCACTTTGAACCCTGCCAGGCAAGCTAGATCTATTCACAACACAGCTTCCACATTAGAAAATTCACTCAATCGAAACAATAAGAGTTACAGTCGAACTAAACAAGCACATTTCTAAATTGCAAACACGCACCAGAACTTGGACTTGGCGCGGACCTCATTGGTGGCCCAAAGCTTCATGCGGTAGATCTTTGGATGCTCATCGGTCTCCGACGGCAGGGCTCTTCCGACAACTTGGTACTGATGGAACTGTACACACGTATGAAGAAAAATCAGACACTCAAAAACAGTGAAGGGCGATGGATTAGAGATCAATCAAAAAGAAGAAGAAGAGGCAATCGTACCCTGAAGGCAACCATGACGATCTCCTCTGTAAGTGACGGCCGGATTGGAGGAGGCTTGGGTTTCGGGGTGATCAATGAGTTAAGCAGGTAGGGTTTTGCCAACTATAAATATAAACCCTAGGTCCTTGGGCTCATTGGGCTTTAACGATTCTTGGGCTCGTCAAGCTTTATCGCATGACTCAGAGATAGAAGAGTCTTTTCAGAACTGATTTGCTAAAGCCTAAAATTACACTCTTGTAGTTTGGTTAGTAGCGTTTTCATTTTTCAACCCGTTTACAGGTTTTATCTAAATACAAACATTGTCAAATATTTAGGAGAAATTCTTGGGTGAGACCTGTCCTTGTGGAGACCAATAGTAGGGGAATGATCATTTACTGTTTCTGCTTGATCTTTTAGTTAGTTTGTTTGATCTTTCAATCAATTCTCATTTGAGACCTGTCTCAAATGAGACCAAAGATTATATGAGACTGCTATTGATTGAATTTGTCGTTGGTGAGCTTTAAACCCACTGATTTCCTTGATTGAATTTGTCGTTGGTGAAATTGACCAAGGAAATGATCAAGAAAATTGACCGAAAGATCAAGCAAATTGAACGAAAGATCAAATTAACTGAAAAATCAAGGCAAAACAAAAAATACTCAAGGACATTGATTGAAAGATCAAACAAACTGACTAAAAGATCAAGCAGAAACAGTAAATGCTCATTCCCCTGCTCTTGGTCTCCACAAGGACAGGTCTCACCCAAGACTTTCTCTAGTATTAATGTTTGACAAATTCTTGGGTGAGGCAGCCTCACCCATGAGGCAGGACTAGACAAAACCCTTTTTAATAAGTTTAGGGGTCAAACAATAAGTTATTTATTTTCGGTGCCATATCGTGATATTACTAAATATCAAGGACCATTCCGCAAATGATTATAACATTCCCCATCTTTTCCCCAATTCTCATCTCCAGCCGCGCCACCGTCATTCGTCGTGGAAACCACCGTCGCGCAGCTCCGATCACGAATTTCCGTCACCGTCCGACCGCCGCAGTCGCATTCCCGCCGTCCAATCCCCGTAACCGCGATCCCTGTCAACCGGAGAAGTAGCAATCCTTGGTATGACCGCGATCCCTATCATTCAGAAAAACTTGGTATCGTCGATCCATGTCATTCCCGCCTGGAGATCGACGGCATCTACAGATCGAAAGGGCTGGAATCTACAGATCGAAAGGGTTAGAATCACTACAAGAAAATTGGTCTTTAGTGACCAAATTATTTGTGACCAGTTCTAATTTGGTCACCAAAGGTAATTTTAGTGACCAAAAATTGTCATCACAAAAAACTGGTCACTAAATCCAAATTTAGTGACCATCTTTATTTTTGGTCAACAAAATGGTCACTAAAAGGCATGATTGACTTGGTCACTAACCGTATCCCACTTTTGGTGACCATTTTTAGTGACGAACAATATTTTAGTCACGAAAGAAAGAGAGATGACCAAAAGTTTTGGTCACCAAAGCATAATCAATTTAGTGACCAGGTAATTTTGTCACCAAATCACATGGAAGACTAAATAATATAAAAAATTCAAGCTTGAAGAGAGGCCTTTTTGGGCCACTTAGGCTAAGTTATTGGGCTAGTAGCCCACAATTAAGGGTCAAAATACTAATAACATTTAATATTATGTTGAGATAAATTGATTTATGTTATAATTTTTTATCTTAAATTAGTGCACCAATTATATGATTTACATCAACATTTATAACTTCTCGTGTATTTTTTTATCTATAGAAAAAAAATTATATTTAATTCAAACTTAAAGCACATGTAATAATAATGCAAATTTTCTTTTAAAATGTTACATTTTTTTCTTAATCAATTATCAAATTCAAATCGCTGAAAAATGATATTTTAAGTGATTTGAATACAGGTTAAAATATATGCATTAAAAATGGTTTCTTGTAATTTTTACATTTCAATGCTTGCTTAGTTCTTTATCTCACGAACTTTACTCTACACAATTAATGGTATACTCTTAATTTACTTAGTTGAATACTAGTAATTGTGTTGAACACTACTACAAAATGATTGTTTTACCTTAGCAACAAACTTTATAACTAATCTTACTTGACTTTGTATAAACAATAATAATTGAATTGACTAAAACTAATCAAAGGTCAAACTTTCATTTACTTTCTATATAAGTATTAACTAAAGACTGTATTCTAACTAATCAAAGGTTAACCCTTTTGTGACTCTCTATAAACACTAACAACTAAATTGATATTAACTAGTCATAAGTTAACACTTACTTGACTTTCTATAACCACTAATTACTAAATTGAGTTTAACTAATCAAAGGTCAAGCATTACTTTAACTTTTTATAGAATTAAGTTAAACTAACCAAAAATCAAACCTTACTTGACTTTATGGAAACACTAATGACTATATATAACCAAATCAAAAGTCAATAGGTACTTCACTTTATAGAGAAACTAACTACACTAGTACTATTAAATATAAGTTTAACTAATGAAACTCAATACATAAACTAAATTGAAATTTAACTCTTACTAGAATTTATTTAAACACCAATAACTAGTAAAATCAATAATCCTTACCTAATTTTAACTAATAGTAGCAACTAAATTAACTTTAAATAACTTTAATCATTCAAAAATAAATCAAGTCTCTATACACACTAATGATTAATGAAGTTCTAGCAAACATTAAGCTCTAGCAAACAGTGCCTTATATACATCCATTATATCAAATATAAGGATCGCCGTTTATTCTACACACTTGTTAACGCGAATAAGGCACTGTTTGCTAGAGCTTAATGTTTTGCTAAATTGAACTGAACTGTATTGAACTGAACTGAAGTAAAATTAATGTATTGATAAAAGAATCATCATGACTGAATTAGGCTGAATGTCATCAAATCACATGTTCACTAAACTGAACTGAACCGAACCGAGCTAAATTAAATTGAGCTAAATTGAACCGAACCGAGCTAAATTGAACTGAATTGAATTGAATTGAACTAAACTGAATTGAACTAAACTAAACTTATTAATCTCCATCAAATCGTGGCCTATCTATTATAGTTCCATTTAGAGATGATTATTTATTTATCAAACTATTATTTATTACATTAAACTAATAATTTATTTATTTTACAATTTACATCAGGTTACATTAGATGCTAATTATTGAATTCGGATCTGTTCACCGCACCATATGGATAATTTTTGTATGAGTACATTAATACACATTAGTTTGCTACAGAATATTACTTAACATTCAAAATAAATTAATACTGAAAATAGAGGAATATTTGTATTTAATGATTAGAGTAAATAATATTGTCATCATTATAATCAATTGTATTGATCTGAACCGTCAATTGCATTTGTTTCCTGAATCTCACTCGTTGATGGCTTTATCAATATAAATTATAAACCCAATATCAAATCTTATCCTCTTCAAAAACGAATCTCAACCTCGTCTCTGCATCTTGATCTTCGCCTCAGATCGCTGCCTTCACACCGCATCGCCGGCTGATGGAATGCCCAAGGAGACCAAGTCCGCTATAAGGCGTCGTCGTCGAGAATTTTCTGGTCTTTGGGATTGGATGACCAGCCCGGTGCTCGAGGTATCACCGCCCTTCGCTCAAATCCTTCCGATCGCCAATTTCTTTCTTCTCTTCCCACGGGTTCTACACTGGCACCACCAACTCCAACGCCACTTTCGTTCAAGCCCGACAAACTTGGCCCCAAGAGTAAGCCTGATTTAGTTCATCAGGGAAGATGAGAAAGCCGCCAACGCCGCCCGTCGTACCGGCGCCAAGATCGAAACCATCAGGAAAGGTACAACCGCTTCTCCAATCTGTTTCCTTCCGTTCTTTTCCTTTTTTGTTTGCTTATCTTAGATGTATTCTCCTTGCTGTGTTGATGTAGACCTAGGGTTTTGATTTTATAGCTGCCTGATTGTTAATCGTTGTATGAGATTCCTTAGGGTTTAGTATAATGTTGATGTGTACGAAATTGTCAATTGTAAGGTCTGAGTGTTTGTCAGAAAAATAGTGAAGTTATTTGGGGGCCTTTTAGGACTTGTTTCTTGTTAGAGAATTTGAGCTCGGTGAGTCAATAACCTTGTTAAGATTATTTACATGTGTTTGTGTTCAGAATTGTGATATTTGATAAATATGTGGCTTGTGAGGTTATAGTTGACAATATCTTGCTTAATTTTGCAGCTGCGGCTGTCATTCGGTTTTGATGTTTCTGTTATGTCTCAATGTAGTTAGTTTCTATATATTGTAATTATCGTTCAAAGTTGTTTTTGAGCAATATCCACTAAGTTTTAATTCTCAATGTTTTCTCCTCTTTTGTTTTAGTGTTTTAATGTTAGTATTGGGGTTGCTTATTCTTGAAGCAAGTTTGTCATCTCCAAAAAGGCAACGCTGCCGAGACTCTTTACAAGTTTGTCATCTCCAAGTCAGTGCATCTACTTACTTTTTATATTGTGTTTTCCTTTTAGGAGTAATTGTCTTTGTCGAGTGAAATTTATTATGATTGTTTGATTCTCCATCTGATTTGAAGTCGGTGTGCCTGCTGTAAAAAGTACAGGTTTAAAACAGCAAAGCTTTGCTGTTAAGCATGTTTCTTTCTAAGTTGCATATGGTATGTTTTAGTGATGATGATCCTGATAATGTTAAATTTTGTTTTTCATACAAAGATAGAAGGGCACTGAAATTGGTACTAACTCTACTGCTCTCATCTCAATTTTTAGGTTACTGTTTCATAAAAGGCCAATACTGCTCAATATACTCATCATCAAAATCGAATGAAGGGAAAGAAATATATCTGGAGTAAGTGATATTGGATTCAGCTTCTTTTTCTGGCTTTACATTGAATTCAGGCAACTTATGAATTTTATTCGACTTTCAATTGAGAGTATTTGGTGTAGCATATTCAGTGTTTGTATTGATAAAAATTTAAACTGTAGGTGAAGTCAAAGGAATCCTCTTTTGCTGATAGGAGGAAGGTGTATGCTGCAATTCTTGAAGAAAAGAAGTTGAGTATGCTGGCTTCACGGAGGCAAGTCCGAGCCGATAAAAAAAAACTCAGCACTTGAACCATCCAGTTTTGTGGAAGCTTCTCCAGCAAGCACCTCTCATGGTCAGTTAGATTCACAAACCCCCCTCCCCATTTATTTGCTGGGTTACTATTATCCATTAGCAATTCTCCAGATATGCATTGATTTTCCATGTGGTCAGTTAGGTTTTTCAATGGAATATGTTACGAGTTAGCCTGAAACCTAGTTCATTGTTCGAACCTCTGCATTGTTAGAATGTGGCATTGTAGACTGCAATGTAGCTTTCCTTATACGGTGTGCATAACTATGTGAACTTTTCTGTTGCAAATTTGTCTCATGGGTCTAGCCTAATTTTCTGTTGCAAAATTCTTGACCAGTTGTTCATTAGACACACAAGTAAGCTCTTGTCTATCATTGTGCTCCTTTGTTTGCAGTTAAGTTCAAAAGATTTAAGGTTGTTTCTTGTAGTTTAAGGCATGTGCTATATTTTTCTTGTATTGGATTATCTATTGTTATTACTTTATGCATATACACTGAATTTTCAATTCACTTTATGCATATACACTGAATTTTCAATTCTTTTGGTGATTAATTAGGTGTTTCATGGAACCACTTCTTGGCTGGCTATAATGATACTAGTGATGAAGAAGAAAGCCAAGGTTTACCATCTTGGGGATGAATATGACTATATTGCATCAATAGTTTAGTATTGTATCTTAGTTTGGTACTTATTTTGAAGACTATTATGTAAATGGATGGTGTTACGAATTTTATATTTAATATATTATTTTTTTGAAATTTACTGTTGAGATTACTGTATGGTAATTATAATCATTAATTAAATAGTGACAGATCACCTACACTTAAGTGACGAAAATATTGGTCACCATTTCATTTAACCATAGTCATGATATGGTGACAAAATCTCTGGTCACCAAATCATGTCAACTAACCCTGATTACCTCGTCATTGGTGACCAAAATATTCGTCAGCCTCAAACTCTTTAGTGACCAAATAAATAAATTTAGTGACGAAATTTTGTGACGGAATATTTGGTCACTATTTAGTGACGAGTTGACTTTGGTCACCAGATTTGCCTTTGGTGACCAAATTTAGTGACGAGGTTGAAAAATGGCCTTTCGTGACCGACCTAGGGTGACCAACTGGTCGCATCACTTTTTTGGTCACTAAAGGTCAAAGTCAACGGAAAATGGGCCTTTAGTGACCAAATTTGAGTTGTCACTAAAGGCCAAATTTCTTGTAGTGAATCTACAGATCGAAGGGGCGATCAGATCTGATCCCATGAATCGCGATTCATTATTGCTGTGGTGCGGTGGAGTTTTAAGGAGTTCTGCAAATCTGATTTTCGAGATTGTGGTTTAATCTTTGTCGGCAGCGCGGTGGTGGCTGGGGCTGCGAGGAGGGTGATGTGTCAGTCTTGATGCAGTGATGATGATATTGCGGTGGCATGCCATTGAGGTTTCCGTCCCTGGTGTCGATGCTTGTATCGTTGACGTTAGTGTTTGTGTTTTCGAGAATGAGGTTTGTAATGTTTAAAATGAGGTTTTTGTTGTTGAAAATGAGGTATGTGTCGAAAATGAGGTTTGCTGAGGTGGCGTCGAGGTTTGAGGAGTGACATCGAGGTTTGATGAGGTGAGGTGGCATCGAGGTTTGATGAGTGACATCGAGGTTCGATGAGGTGAGGTATCATCGAGGTTTGATGAATTAACATCGAGGTTTGATGAACTGACATCGAAGTTTGATGAAGTGGCGTCGATGTATAATGAGTTGGTACGAGGTAGGATGATGTGGCAGGAATGTAGGATGATGATGTGGCAGGAAGGAGAGAATGAATGAGAATTTAGTAATATATGTAATTAAAATAAAATATTTACAAATAAACCCCTAAATTTTACAATAGCAAGCAAGTTTGGACCATAGAGATGAAAAAATAAGGTTTCGAATACATAGGAAAGAATGGATTTCATTCCAAACATGCAATACAATGACACAACTGTTAAGGAAATGGTCCACACTAGCAATATTATACAGAAGAGGAATTTTGAAGTTAAATAGAAACCAGACCATGTGAGTACATCGTCAAAAGGAAACATTATATTAAAAAGTCTCCACATGAAAACTTAAACTTTTTTTGGTGATCTTGTAGACCAAATTTTGGAGATAGATGGAATTCTACCTCTTTTTTGGCCTGAGATCCTGATAGGCAGACTTGAAGGAGAAATTACCTTGTAAGTCGGGCTTCCAAATTAGCTTGTCTTCCATGCTAGGAACAAGTCTGATTTCCTATAAAAAATTGAAGCACATGAGTTTCTTGAACTATAGGAGAAGTAGATGGGAACTATGTCTCTCTGTTGAGTACAAATTATGATCAGTTTGTTGATTGTCAAAATGGGATTCACAAGATCAATGATGGAATGATTCCTGGCCATGTAGAATTCCAAAAATTGTACATACCATTACCAAGTTTTTCATGAATTATTATAAACCCCTAAATTTTATAATAATGGATGTTTTTTTTTTGATGTAATATTTTCTTCTATTAAATTGCTCAAAAAAGTTCATACAACTGATTTGGCCATCACTCTAAGCCAAACATTCAACGGATATAAATAACTAACCAAAAGGAGAAAAACAACTATTCTACAGCCATATGAAATGCAAGTGGCTATGATCATAACTAGTTCATCAAGATATTGCTAAGATTTTAGAATAACTATAATGAATGCGCTTCCATTCCATCTGTCCTTGCATATCTTGCCAAATCTGCATCCACCTTTGGAGCTTTGGTGTCTTCAACGTTCCATTTCTGTCTCCAGCTCGTATATGATTAAGGGAAAATCCACCATAGCATATCTGTGAATTGACATGTCAAAACACAAGTCTGCCCTGGTTCATTTCCCATAGAAACCAAATTATCCATTATGTAGCCTGGTCTGAGTATGCTTATAATCTTTTTCGATCCAGCCCGTCAAGTCTTTAGATAGTGTCATGGGCCAAGGTTGGGTAATTGGTTTCACCCAGCAGCCCAACACCTCTGAAATACCAAAGGTAATCAGTGCGGTACCTACGACATATGTACAAGTTTCATACTAGGGCCATAGTCCCTCATCCAGTCCGTCAAATATTTTTGATAGTATCTTGGGCCAAGGCTGGGTAGCTGGTTTTTATACCTGCAGCCCAACACCTCTGAAATACCAAAAGGTAATCAGTGCGGTACCTACGACATATGTACAAGTTTCATACTAGGGATATATTGATACGAATATGGTATCAAATATCATAAAATAATTAGTTAGATTTTTTACTTACCAAGCTTTAGAGTTTTTCCTAAAATGGTGTTTTAATCTTAGTAAGATTATATTTATTTTCCTTATAGTTGTAGGAGTTGATTATTATTTTCTTAGATTATTGGTAGGATTAGGAATTTTATTAGGGTTATAAATATTGTTCTTCTCATTGTAATAGACAGATTTTGAGACTTTAAGATTAATACAAGAGATTTCGTGATTCGGGAATTTCGACTTTGAGCTGTGTGTTCAATTTTAAGACTCGGTTGCAGTCGCCCAGGGACGGTGGTTCGTGGTTCTCCAGGTAATTATTTGACGGTTGTTAGGTAATTATCATATCAATTCCATGTTTATTTTGCAAGTCCGTGTTCCTAAGCGATTTACGTGGAAAATTTCACATCATATATCCCCACAACCAATCCGTCAAGTCTTTGGATATTGTCACGGGCCAAGGCTGGGTAACTGGTTTTTACACCGGCAGCCCAACATCTCTGAAATACCATAGGTAATCAGTGCGGTACCTACGACATATGTACCAAGTTTCATACTAGGATCCATTCACACCATCCTCATCATCAATCAGAGGGGTCAAAGCCTGTTTCAATCATCACCTTTAGAGCATCCACCTGCCTAAATTTCCCCTGGAAGATTCTGTTATTCCTCTCCCTCCATACATTATAGAAGATGCTGATAAGTCGGTGGAATCTTATTCTCTTTCTCCATCCTACCATTCTTCTCATCCTCCTCAGGCACTCTCTGAAGTTTCCGCCAGTCTCCACCCTGTAATGTTTTTGGAGCTCCACTGTAAATTGGCATGTACAAAATATGTGCTGCATCGTTTCTCCATTGTGCCCACACAGAGTACAAACATCTGCCACATGACGTATTATCCCTTTCGACTGAAGTCTCGCTATGGTCGATAATCTCCCTTTTAACACATCCATAGAAAGAATGAGTGTTTAGGCTGCAGTCCTGACTTCCACAATATTTTCGCTGACCAATGGTTTTCTTGGCCTGCCCCTTTGAGGTATCCATATGCCTTGCTAGTTCTGAAATTTCCCTTCGTGCCAACACATTCCATTAGGTATGGACGAATTTCATCTTTCAGTGACACCAACTTGCCCCAACCCCAACCCCAACTATAATAATGGATGTTGTTGTTATTTATTTATATTATGGGCCGTATTGGAGAATATTACTCTTAATATTTAGTCAAATATTTGTTTCAATTAAAACAGAATTTTTCAGAAACGCTCGTAAAAACAGTGTTCCGCATATATAATATATACATATATAAAGTCAATTCGCTCCATTTTTCGTGGGTAAAATAGACAAATTGGTAAGTTCACGCTTAATTATTTGTTGAATATAACTAAAATTTTTAAATAAATACAATATAAATCTACTTATAAAAGGTATTTTATATGATATGATTATACAAAAGAATTATTTGTAAATATGAATATTAAATATCATACATGCTTAAGTCTTTACATTGCTAAATTTCCTTTCAATATTGTTGTGAAATATAAAAATATTTTTTTGTTTGAAATTTTTAAATATACCGGGCAACGCTCGATGGACTTTTAGTAGTTAATTTTAAATTAGATTAATATTGTAAAATTTCAATTTCATCGTTATTTTTCAACTAAAATTTTAAATTTAATAACTCACGTTACAAAATATAGTGATAAAAGTACATATCTTTGTCTCTCTGCCTCCTCTAGTCGTCCATCCTCTCTTCTTGGAGAAATAGGGTACAACCTTTGATTTTTCTTTCATTGATTAATGTTCTTGAACAATTGTAGAATTTTCATACATAACTTTTAGATCTTTTATATCAAGGGCTTTTAATAATTAGTTTTTTTTCCTTTTTCCGAAACCCTTACTCAATCAACAAGACCGAGATTCTTGAAATTTGGCCCTTTCGATCGGATTTGATTATTTTGATACTTGATTCCAGGTTTTTAATACGTATACACTTATTATTCTCTAAATAAAAAATTTCCTAGCTATGTACAACAAACGACAGTTTTACTGAAAGTTGATGAGGTTGTCATAGAGAAAACAATCTTCAACTTGCTTGTTAGTGAATCCGAAAAACTGAAATACAAAGCAGACTATGGAGAATCATTTTCCCGTCAGGCACCATGCCCTCTTGGAGAAACAAGATTCATCTTTTTGGTGAGCTTGGAAATAGGTCTGACTGGATGGATGAAAATGCTACATGTAGGATCTTTTTGACCTAGACTGCGGTGAGATCTACAAAATAGATATATACAAATCAGCGGTATCCATTCAAGATTCTCAATGAAGGCAACCCTTGTTTATTAAGATAGAGGGCTCCCTTAGCAGATTGTGGCATGTTATTCCAATTTATTTCATATGAAATATGCTTACAAAGATCATGCTTAGCTAGCAAATCTGCCACCTGGTTCACCTTGTCCGAGTGTATGCATAGCAACAATAGGAAACAGGGTGCATTTTATATGTTGTGCAAGATGAGCTACTTTCCAACGACTTTGGTTGGATCATCAATCATCTTGAATGCATTGAATGCAGTCAGATTCAAGTGTAAAGGTAAATAAATGCAGAGAGTGTGCAGTATGTAATCCAAGTTTTATTGCAATAAGTTATGCTTCTAAGGGGGAGTAAGCTTTGGTGTAAAAACATCTACTAACTTGCAAAAAATCACCTATGAAATTTCTAAAGATGATACCAATCCCTGCATATTTGGAGATTTCATCCCAAGAAGCATCAACGTTTACCTTTACCCCACTAGGGGGTTTTACCCAAGAAATTTTGACTATGTTAAGTTTTGGAGGTTTCAAACATTTAGGTAGTACTCTGAAACTTGCAATTGTCACGTGCCTTGGACAAATAGAAGGTTTAACTACATACGAGTTGAAAATCATTTCTTTAGCCCCACTTGTTATATGTTGAGGGGATGGAATTATTTCTTCAAAGAGCTTTTTATTTCTAGCTTTCCAAAGCTACCAGCATACAAATGATGGAACAATATTTACAAGCTGTGTTGAAGTGATGTAAGACTATGAAAAGACCAATAACAAGCAAGTTTGGACCATATAGATGAAAAAATAGGGTTTCAAATACATAGGAAAGAATGTATTTCATTCCAAACATGCAATGCAATGACACAATTGTTAAGGAAATGGTCCACACTATCAATATTATCACAGAAGAGGAATTTTGAAGGTAAATAGAAACCAGACCATGTGAGTACATCGTCAAAAGGAAACATTATATTAAAAAGCCTCCACATGAAAACATAAACTTTTTTTGGTGATCTTGTAGACCAAATTTTGGAGATAGATGGAATTCTACCTCTTTTTGGCCTGAGATCCTGATAGGCAGACTTGAAGGAGAAATTACCTTGTAAGTCGGGCTTCCAAATTAGCTTGTCTTCCATGCTTGGAACAAGTCTGATTTCCTATAAAAATTGAAGCACATGAGTGTCCTGAACTATAGGAGAAGTAGATGGGAACTATGTCTCTCTGTTGAGTACAAATTATGATCAGTTTGTTGATTGTCAAGCTGGGATTCACAAGATCAATGATGGAATGATTCCTGACCATGTAGAATTCCAAAAATTGTACATACCATTCCCAATGATCACTCTAATATTAGAAGCTGCAAACTCATCTACCTTACATATTCTTTTTCAAGTTTGGTATGTTCTTGATGAGTTTGACTCAGAGGCTAGGAAAAGTGTCCATGGGGCTTGTGCATTTTGATATTTCCATCATAGTTTAACTAAAAAGGTTTTAATTCCTATTTCATTTTTAGAAATAGGGTAGCACTCCTTTTTTTTGATCAATTTTACCCCTGCTTTTTCCAGAGATTTGATGATCAGGTTTTTTTTAAGTTTTTTTTTATAAGATGATCAAGTTTGGAGGGTCAAAGACATCCCGAATGTGTTGTGGGATAGAATAGATGATTTTATGATCAATTTAGAGATTATTTTAGAGCATCTGCTATACTTGCTCTAAAGAAGACTTTGCCAATGGATTAAAAAGATGTGGGAAGAAAAGGATGATGAGTATTACAAGCAGGGCAATAATTACCAATTCGAAAATAAAAATATACCTTTAAACAAATCGAATTAAATATCCAAGCTCTTATTTACATTAGAAAAGCTACTCATATATACGAGAAATAGAAGGCCAGATGCAGATCCTCTCTATTCTTCATTCAAGTCTCCCTCTTCCTAATGACTTTATACTGATACCTGGAACTTGGAACCTTACCAAGCATTGGTGGCTTTTGTTACTCCAAGGCTGATAGCTACTAAAGCAAGGATTGCCTGTAGTACCAAAAGAAAAAGAAAAAAACCCTATGAGAAAACTACCAAGTCTTCGAAATTACAGATGAGATGACAGAGAAATATACTCTTGTCAGAGGTTCAAACCAAAAAATTCAACTTCATCACACACATATATAATCACCCACCAACCTTTTCTCTTTATTGCTAAAACTAACTCATTTTCCACATGAAAGAGATTGTTTTCATTTGTTATATAGGTGAATCTGACTAACTGAAAATTGGATATCCTTCGAATTTAAGTAATGCTATATGTTACTTCAATTCTTACAGTAATTTACAGAAGGATTTTTCCCCCCAACACAACAGTACATTTATGAAACTACTCTTTATGTGAAACAATATGAAGACAGTCACAATTTCACTCATTAATGGTAACTGGGCGGAGATACATATGGGACAGCTAAGCAGTATTTTTTTTGGTCATCAAGGGAACAAATTGGTCCAGGAAATAAAAGAATAACTTACAGCCAATGTGCATGCAAAGAGTCCGGCTTTTTCTCTGTGATCCAACCTAGCACACATCAAAAGGAATGCTCCAATGTACCAAGGAACAGCACCAAGGAAAAAACCACCAACAAACCTGTCAACAGAACAGATCAGACCACTGTACCTAACCGTTGAGGAAAATCAATCAAGATGCAAACCAAACATATCAAGTGAATCATGCATATTGCAGTAGAATGCAGCTTAAAACACCTGGATCACAACCTACGTAGCTTAAACCACATAAAGATTTATTCTGTGTGAGATTCAGTTTCCAATAATAGGTTTTGATACAAGCTTTTCTCCCCTAATACTGAAATTCCCTATAAATCTCAATCCTTTAAACAAGAACTAACCAGCAGTTTATTAACCTTGGCAGAACGAGTATTTAGTTATTTATATTGATATTCAATTATTCACCATAAATGTCGATATAGTGTACGAAATTGGCCAAATTACACAAAACAGAAAATCATGGCTCGGTTTTCATTGATATTTAATTCAATTCTTATGACACTTGTATCCAACTTCATACCCGCAACTCAAATGGGTTATATACTTATATATATATAGTCAAGAAAATTGTCAACATAAAACGTAAAACTCCTTACTTTCTATTCCATATGTGTCCTACCATATTCTCATTGATCACAAATAAATTGATAAGAAACATTTACATGTTTTTGAGATCAGATACCACAATGATGAATAAAAAGTGTTATTTGTATATTCTGGTCAAGATAGAGAGACTGGGAATCATAAATTGAACTTACAGCAACCACCCAATCCCAATACCACAGCAAGGAAGGCTATGCTCTATAGGTATTCTACCTTCAGCAACAGCATAACCTGAAGAAGAGACAAAAAGACGGAACAAACTAGTGAGGCAAAATGAGCTATAAAAACAAGTAAAGAAAAACAGAAAATTAATTTCTCAAGCAGTAGACACCTGACAAGATCTAAAACTATATGTAGTCCTTCCCAACCAACAAAAATAACTATTCATTTCAGCAAAGATCAATAAAATTCAACTAATTTTATTTGTTAGCTGTTTTGAAGATAAGAAGGTAGCAGCCCTTGATACTTCTGGTATTGGCAAGAGATAAACAGCACCTTCGACCAAAATTTAATTTCAATATTAATATATCATAATAATATGCAATAGAATGTCCAAATTGATTATAGAGCCCAAACAAAATGGTATTACATTGTGAAGCTACGAAGCCAAGTTCAATCAAATCAAGCATATATTCAGTAAAGCAAAATACAGATATACTCATGCATAGAGCAAGGAAGACAATTGGAATGTATGACAACTGTGCTACACTGAGTTGAGGACAGGAATGTATATGGGTATGGGAACAGAAAACAGTAAAACCATATTTTTTCTTGATAACGAGCACTTCTAGAACTAAAATTTTAAAATATTGTTATAAATAATTATAGCTTCAAGGGCATCATTTGAATTTGTAAAACACATTCCTGTACTACAAACACTTAGGACATTTGGAGAAGACTACAATTCTTAGAGAGACTTGGCCTACAAAGAGACTATAGTCTACAGTGCACATAAAAGTCGGAAGGAAGGGTAGGTTGAAAACTAGCCAGAACTCTCTAGATCTGTCAATGGCGGGGAGAAGTAGCGGCACCATCCCTAAGAAGTACCTGAAGTCAAATGGCCATTGCTGACCCCAAATTTTTGGAAACCTTCAGCATTGGACAACTACTCCACTGAAAAGAAACATGAGAAGAGGCAGTTCCCAGAAGATTGTTCCAAGGGGAATTTGTGAAAAGAGGATTTACAAAAAGGTTCCTTTCAACTTTCTAGTGCATAGTGCTGTAAAAGATTTAGATTCTAGAGGGTTCTGGCTGGTGAAAGAATGATTTATTTATAACTCTCTAGCATATTATTCAATGAGGATCAACTACTCAATTGCGTACTGTATAAAGAAATCATCAAACAATAAAGAAAACAAATCCAAGCAAGTAACTGTTACAAACTGCCACACCAAAGTGCTATTTTCAAAGAACATAACCACCATGTGATCTTTCCAGTGCCCCCAATAAATAAACATCTAATCAATGTCTATAACTCAACGTTATTACTACATCGAAGATCGAATCTTCCTAAAGTCCTCACCAGATTCATACAAGACAATTAATTAAAACACAAGGATTAGTCAGAGAAGATAGGTTTATAAAATCGGATCGATGGAGAAGAATAAGCAATTGAAATACCTGGAACAACTTGATAGCCAACGTGATGATGATGGTGATGGTAATAATAAGGCGGCGGGATGGCGGAGCCTGGAGGGACAACGGGCTGAGGGAATCCAACGACGGGCACCGACGTATGCGGCGGCGGCGGCGGCGGAGGAGGAGACTGAGAATTCACACCTTGGAAAGTACCATAGTAGTATTGGCGGGGGTCGACGGTGTTAGACGGGCCGCTCCCTTCTCCTGCGGTCATTCTTTTCGACGGAGGAGTTACGAATTTGAGCGGTTTTGTGATCTCAATCGAAATCAGCTGTTTTTATTATTATTATTTTTTAAAACAATTATTTATTTGTTGGATTAGCTGTTAAGTTTGTCATTAGGATCAACTAAGAACTGTGCCAGTTTTGACTTTTACCTGTTTTTTCTTGTATTTTCTTCTAATTAAAAAAAGAGAGAAAATGTCCCTCATTCAATCATTTGTCCTGCACTTGCAATCTTTAATTATAATTTGTTTAAAAAAATCTTTAAATATTTTTCAAAAAAAACTTTAAATCAGGGCCGGGCCTGAGATTTTGGGGGCCCTGTGCAAAAATAAAATTGTGGCCCATAGTCAAAAAACCGTTCGTAAAAAATAATAATATCGTAATACTTAAACACAGATATTAAAATGCACATTTAATATTAAAAAGGAAACTTCAAAGTGTACAAAAATATCATTTATTAATTAAAGATTTTAGTTAAATTAAATACCTTTTAAATTATTTAATTTAACAAATAAAAATATAAACATGAGAATTTAATTTTATTTATAAGCATGAATTCATTTGTTTATTTAGTATTATTATTTTAAATTTACCTAATGTTTATTTTTCAATTAAATAAACTATTACCTTTAAAGAAACCCGTCCATTAATAATGTCTAAATTTTATTCAATTTTGGAGTTTCTCATTTTTACAAAAAAAAATTAAAGAAAATAAAAAACTCTCAGCAGGTAATTCCCATTTATTATTATGAAATTTTATCTAAACCACTCTGCTCTTTCTAAAACCTCATTATCCATATACGTTATACCTCATCCTTATCTTATTCAAAAAAAACAAACTAATTCATACTAATCTTTTCCTTATTTAATGCTCTCATATAATAGGAAAATTCTTTAATAATTTTGATTTCAGTTGAAATCTTTCCAAAAATTGTGCCAATCTTCCTAATTTCTGCGGAATCTTTGCACTGTAATCAATTCGGTAAGTTTTTATATATAGTAAATATATATATATGTATGCGGTAAAAATAAATATTTTGGGGCCCCGTAAAATTGGAGGCCCTGCGGTTGCACATGCTGAGGGCCGGCCCTGCTTTAAATATGAAACTAATTCTTTAAAATCTACACAACAAAATAGTATAATTTTAACCAATCTTTAAATATGATACCACTTCTTTAAAATTTCACAACGAACAAACGATTGCTAAGAATGTTTCAAACTTTTTTTCAAAAAAAATTGATAAAATAAAATGAATGTACCAAAAGCAGAAATGCGCCATCCATATCGAAATGGAGAGATTTACTTAGAAATAGCATTGCTGTCTTCACGTCGGCATAGTGTTGGAGTAGGAAGCAAATTTACAAGCTACTCTAACAGGAGGGAAATAGAGATTTCTACAAGGCAACTAAAACTAGCTAGAACTATATACACAAATAATAGAGTGCCTAAAATATATTTGCAAAATACAAAAAAAAAAAAAAAAAAAAAAAAAAAAAAAAAAAAAAAAAGGAATTTGTTTCATAACTTTCATTGATCTTTCGCTAATAAGCTATTGTCAAGCAATCTTGACTTGAAAGATGTAGTCCCAATCAAATCAAGGAGGAGCTTCTTTAATCTTTCTGATGCTGGACCAGGTCTAAGGATGTCAGTATTGCCCCATTCTGAGCAAGAAACTCTGCCACTCCATGCTTTTCCCAAGCACCACCCCCCTGGTGCAATATCTCCCCATCCCCGGTTAAGCCTCGCTGAATCAATCTTGTCCAGCATTGGATCATCCAAGGGAAAATTTCCTGCAAAAGCAGCTCCACTTGCAAGCAGTGCCCCAACATTTAAGAACCTAGTACTCTTGTCCTGATAGCCACAAGGGGCATCACAATAATCAATTCTTAAATTAGAGTTAATGATGCTGCGGGAGAACTCTGAATTGTGCACAATAGTCTGGAAATAAGCCTTGTGAGAAAGCCTAGTGTTTGTGAAGTATAATAGAAGAGTCCTAGGTAAATTTTCCCATCCTAGGATTACAAACTTGAGAAAATCTTGACTGAGAATCACATGTGGAGATCCTGGGGAGAAAAAAGAGAGGCAATATCACATTATCACTATATCAGTTGAACAAATTATGCAATAACACCTATCCAAATTATGCAATAACACCTATCCAATATCACTATGTCAGCTCTAATAATTTTCCATTGTAGTTCATGGAAACAATTTCTTACAAAATCAAAAAATCGTGAAGGGAGCCAAAGTTTCCTGTCCACTATCAACCTATCAAAATACTCCGCATTTCAGTAGAAAAATCGAAACTTTTGACTTGGAAAAGACAGTAGTTTTGATGAGCAAAAACTATATCGTGAAAGTACAGCATTCTTTGGCACAGAGACAAGAAGACCAAGGCACTCAACTACTATATGGCTATCCATTTTGATAGAAGAACAAAAATGAAAGTAGTCCAAAAGTATTAAGAGGTATATGTTATATCAGGTTCCATAGATATTTATCACAGACTCAGGTAAGTGAGCATTCCCTTTTGTAAATGGCAAGCTATATTAAAGAGCAAGTAATATCTACACCAAGTATTCTACATATGCAGTTCCTCTTTAATAACCCCATGTCTTAGCTTTCTGATGGTTTGTTTTATTTTATAACAAGATCCAAAAAGAGGACTCAGAAATCTACCTGCAAAAAATGTGAATGAATTTGGCGTTGTTCGCTTTTCTTTGCCGGTGAACATTTTCCCTCCTGATTGAAGATAAATGCGAGAATCAACAATGACTTCCAACTCCCTTTGATATCTGATGACAACAGCAACATAACTTATATCAAGCATCTTCAAGTAGTTGATGAACTACTCCTTTTTTTGAAAAGAAATAGATTTAGAGAAGCTTACTCCTTGCTTGTGTTTGTCTCTATAAAATTGAAGTCTCTTGGTAAAAAGGACAATATGTGGAGAAAATCTGCCAAAACATGACGCAACATATGTCATTGTTTGAACAAGCTGAATGGTGCTTCTTTGGGTTGGAGATAAAAAGGGAAACACATAGGTTCTAATTACACATTCAGATTACACACATATTTAACAATGTTCAAAATAATAAACTGACTGCAGAGGCCTAAGAGTCAGAGACTAGAGAGTTAATCCTTCAAGTACCATACTCCCAATGAAGATGACAAACTGACAAGTGTTTATCGCCATCTCCATACTAGGTAAGGAGGGCTCTTTCCCACTATTCTTAGGGCAAGAAAATTCAGCATAAGTTACTTCGTTCCACTAGAAGACTCCTCTTAGTAACAGTACACTGTTCTAATGGAACGAGCTAGTTAATACTTAATTCCAAATGACATACTGAACTCAATAGTGAAGGAGACCTTTTTGAACCATGCACTAGATCCGAACACAAGTAATTTTCCATAAAGATCTAATATTTGTGCATCAGTTCCAGCACCACATAAAACATTATTTTGTATAAGAAACACAGTCTACAATGGAGACTGAAGAATCTAGACTTGTATGTCTTGTATAATGTTGGTCTAAAATGTTAACAGCTTCAAACTTTACTTTTCCGGTAATAAAAAGAAAAGAATGCTGAAATCCAAAGATAATGCTAAGTAAAATTCCTCCAAAACCCTGCTAAAATTAACCTTTTCTAGGACTGCAGAATAACAACAGCACTAGTAACATAAGGGATAAGCTCTGCCACAATATAATGAAATGTCCATAATTGACTAATGACTACACTATTAATCCAGAGAAGTACTACCCCATCCAAATTTAAGTTCAATTTTTTGTTTCCCAAAGTTTTCTACAAAGATTTCTGACCGTTTAATAGTAACCAAAAGTAGTGAAAAATTGATATTCAAAAGAACGCTAAACCAGAAAATTATATGTCGAAAATCGAACAGACATACCATCCTGTGGAATGAGAGGATAGTCGGAAGCATCGAGATTAACAAACCAATCCCAGTCAGATTTCCACCTCAGCAAGATGGCAGCAGCATGAAGAACCATAGCAAGAGGTGAAGACCCCTCCTCATTGACAAAGTCGGCATCTTCCACAACTGCCACATTCCCAGCTTCCATGAAGATGGGCACCGCGGCCACCAAGGCGGCCAGGTGGTCCCTCTGCTTACTCGAGGCGCGCTGATCCAGATGCAGCAGGTAGTAGTTTCTGGGGTGGTAGGCGGCTTGCAGAAGGCGCACCATTCTGGGGCCGTCGCGGTTGGAGCCGGAGATGAAGTAGGCGAGTTTAGGGGGCGGAGGGAAGGGGTTTGAGAGAGGGGAATCATTGTAGTAATGGTGGTGGTTGCGCTGGGTGGGGCTGAGGAAGAGTATGAGAGAGAACAGGAAGATGGGGATGAGAGAGAAGAGGAGGACTTGCTTCATCATCGCCTGAGATTCTTCGATTTTTCATTCAAATTGCGCCAGTGATCATGATCGGGAACTTCCCGACGGGAAGACGACTTACGTAATTTGAGGGGATGTCAGGGGAATAAATGTCTGTTTGGTATTTTCAAAAAAAAAAGTCTGTTTGGTACAGCTAAACTAATTTCCAAGTACTCTACTAGTACTACCCTCTCTGATTTAAAAAGGGATGCTATTTACACAACCCAATATTCTAAATCCACCACCCATTTAGGGTAAATTTTACTAAAATATCCCTTATTAAAATTAAATTTTAGTTAGCTATTATTATAAGACTTAGTCCTAATCAAACTTTAATTAATGAAATGTACCCCACTCTGTATCCCTAAAGGGAACTTGAAAAGTTATTCACTTCAAAAAGTGTGTGGAATAAATGACGTCGTTGCGTATTGCAGTCAACTTAAACATGGTAGTATTATAAAAAATCACGTTGGATTAAATATGGATTATATACTTACATAATTAGGGCAACAAATTGGGATATAATACACACAATTTTATTTTTAAAAATCACGGCATAAATTGGACTAATTATGTATGTACAAAATTTAGTATATTTTATACAAGTTTAGTATATTTTAGATTGTTATGGTATTTATGATACAAAAAATTTTCTAAATATTTTAAAAAGATTAAAAGTTAATTCAAAATTAGTAATTTGGTATAGGATCGAGCAAAAATTTTATAATTTTGTATAGGTGCCATGTAAATAATTAGCATGCCATATTTAATTAATATGCAATATTGAGCAAAATATTTATAATTGTGTATAGCTGTCATGTAAATAATTACCATGCCATATTTAATTAATATGCAATATTGATTGTAATCACCCACAATGTGGATGATTATATTAATGAACATGAAACATATCCCTTGCGATGAAGATGAAGTAAAAAACCCTATGATTCTCGCGACAAATAATTTCGATACTATTGGTGCGCCTTATTCTTGATGTCTTCTTCTTCGGTGAGTTGATGGTATGACATTTAGATCTATATTGTTCTTATTAAATACTACTGTCATATGTAGGAGCAAAATTCTAATGTCAATACACGTGATTTCTAATTTCAATTATTTATTTTCCTTATTAGTCTTTATGGTTCAAGATCTTAGGGATGGCTTGTGTTTAATCATCTTTTATTTTATAATTTTTTTATTGTCTAATAAGCACTTTGTCTATGTCGATCAAAACAATTTCTTGGTGCTAGGAGCTTATCAGAAAGGTATTGACATTCTACTCCATAATTTATGCTAAAAGATGTTCAATTTGTAAGATTCTCTATCTCTCTTATCTTAGTTTCTCTTTATATATATGTTCTGCACAAATAGGAATTAAAAGTGATTTCCTTTACTTCTGGTGATGCTTAGAGTTCATTGTTTAGAATTTCATTTGTAACAAGTTTTGGGTTGGATTGGATTCAATGTTGTGAAGCATAATTGTTTAGAATTTCATCCGTAATTAAAGTTCATTTTTCTGTTCTGTGCAATATAAAGGTGTTCATAATTGTTTTGTGATTTCTTTCTTTATTATTAGCAATTAAATGGATTTTGTATTCTAAATTTGGTGAAATTAAATATTTTCATGTTTTGTTATGTTTGGTATTATTATTATTGTTTTGCGAAAACCGATTCTTTGTTGACATTATATTTTTATACATTTTTGTGCTTGTGTTTGATGCTGGTATGTATACTATTTCGAGTATGGAATATTTTTATATATTTAGATCTATATATTTAGATATATTTTTATATGTATTTAGATATATTTTTTTATATATTTCGAGTATATATATTTTTATATGTATACTATTTTTATATTTAGATAAATATATTTTTATATATTTAGATATATATACTATTTTGAGTATGAAATATTTTCATTTTACCAAACTAACTGCAAAGATTTATTTTTTTTAAAGTCATTGCTAAGAATCTAAGATTGATATATATTTAACTAATTGTTTTGAGGAAGCTAACACAATCACACAATCTACAGCTTTGTGGATGTGCTCTGAAAGTTAAAAAGGAAACTCAATATTGGATTTCATAATAACTAATTTTCTTATTGACTCTACTATAAATATACCAGCTCAAATCCGTCAATGTTCATGCTAGCTTATGTATAATATATTGGTGTCAAATATCATTGGAAAATGGTTAATTGGTGTTCAGATTTGTTGGTTTAGGGTTCAACTGTATTCAACGAATGCCTAGAAAAATATGATGCGCGATGGAGTTTTTCCTAAATATATACTACCGTGAAGATTTTGTTGACGGTTAAATATTGAAGATTAAGCAAGGAAGAGTCATTCATGAATGAGAAGTTCTTAAGAAAAATAGTTATGTTTTTCAATTGAATAAAAGTAATAAACGGTAGGATAATTGTAATAATTTGAATAAATATACAACAATAAAACTTCTTAGAAAATCGAAACTTATTTAAAAAGTGCTCAAGTACACCTTAAATATATTTTGTTTGGTTTAGTTCGTTTGAAATAGAATAGGAATATTCTGTCTATTAGGCTTGGGAGATGGTTCATTATTACATTTATTAGAGTTTTAATTAATTTTTTAAATTTCATTTCGTTCAATAATATAAAACATATAATATACATATTATCATATTTTCAAATTTTGGTTTGATTTCACCTAATATTTCCTATTACTATCTTAGTACAAATACTACAATCATTTAAATTTATTATATAAATTAAAGTATTTAGATAATTATTAAAAAATGATCAAATATACCGCACAACGTGCTGGTGAGCCCAACTAGTATATAGTATAAAATATTCTTATCAACTTTCTCTACAAATTTCACGTAGCTATTCAGATTAATAAGTAAATTCACATCATGTTTGCCAGAGCTTATCTGTAGATTAGTTCAGTTCAATTCAGTGAAAGTGTAATTTGATGAAATTCATATTAATTCAGTCATGCTGATTCCATTTTTCAATACATTAATTTACACTTCACTTCAGTTCAATTCAGTTCAGTTCACTACACCAAGAAATAAGTTATAGCAAATAGGGCCTAAATTTGAAAGTGTTGAATGAATGTTGAAGGTTTTGAGAATTTCTTGTTCCTTCAATTAAATTTAACAAAAATTTGAATGCAAAATTTATTATTCAAAACTTAAGGGATTTAAATGATATAATAAATATTAATTGAATTCTAAATTTAATGAGGGGTGATTAAGTAAATTTATCACTAAATGGGTTGTGGATTTAGGATATTAGGTTGTGGAAATAGATCTTGTGTTTAAAAATAAAAAACCATTTTGATTTTTGGTCTCCGAACTTTTAATAAGAAAAAAATGTCCATGTACGGATGTACCCCTGAATTTTTAGATAAGTGTACCCCTGAGTTTTTGAAAAGTGCTCTGATACTCCTGGACTAGCGTTAACTTTGTCAATTTTACCTCTAAAAACTCCGCTCGGCACCTGATTTTACCCCTAATTTTATTCACCGTTTTATCACTCATTTGTTTAATACTTTTCTTAATGGACATCTGGCAAGGAACGGGTTTCCATTTAACGGTGCCTATATACCAGTGCTAGATGTCAAAAGTGGTACCAGTTAAAAGGTTAGCACCGATAAACAATCGATGTGTAAAAGGTGTCATATATTCTGTTCAAAAAAAGTTTCATATTCTCTTATAACACCGCTTTATATTTAAACTGGTTCCATCAGATTTACAGCCGGTGCAAAATATATAAATAATCGATCAGTTTTTATTTACTGACACAGATGAATCGTTGCCTATGGAGGGTAATCTAGTAGTGGTCTACTGTGTGATTCAACTCATGCTCTTGATCACTATTTCAATGCATGTTCTGTTACATATAAATATAAGGAAAGAGTTGTAATGATCATCAAAGGGCATAATTTATAAAATATTAAACTACATTTTATAATTGATTTGTATGCATAATTTAATGTTGAATAGTTTGATGTATATTTTTCATGCTACAATATATTGTATGTAACTTAATTATTTATGATATACAATACAAGCATATCATAAGCATTCCAATTACAAAGAAAGCAGTCATTGTTTTTGTATCATGTGTGAAAGGGAAACATAAAAACTTCAGGATGAAGTGTGAGAGTGTAGACGAACGGGAAAGTCATTACTTGGCCTTGGCGTTGGAAAGTAAGTCGTTCCTTCTTTTTCTTTTTTTAAATTATAATCACCTATGAAAGGTGAAGGGATTTTCATTAGGTTCCCAAGCCTTCAATTGACTAAAAGAAAATGTTTTCAACATACAAATACTAAATGTTCAAACTAGAAAAAAAGAGAATAAAAAACTAGAATTATAAGGACTACATGAGTGCCTAAGATTAGGACTTCAGAGGCAAATTGCAGCTCCAGTGGGGGGAGTGGCATATTTCCAGCTAAAAGAGCTCTGATTTAAAACACTAGAGACTTAGAGAAACCCCATGCAATTTAGTGAAGACGAAACAAATCGACACATAATTTAGCTCAGGGTTTCAGGTCTATAGGTTTGAAATCAGTCTTGCATTGATGCACTTATTGGATTGAGTGGACTGATGTGTGAGTAAAATTGATTGAGTTCCAGCAAACTTTTTGAGTAGTGTTGGTGAAGATCCTCCAATTCCAGCAAACTATTGATATAGTTCCAGCAAGCTAGCAGAACCTGCAATGTATGAAATAAAATTAGCAGCATCCATCCTTTATAAGGTTCTCAGAGAAGGAATCTGTTCTTTATCCATCTTCAAATGAGCCCTATTGATAGAGTAGCTAAGGTGACATTTGCATTGGATTTCTGTTGAGCAGCAAATTTTGCCAAATAATCTGCCACTATATTCCCCTGTCTAAAAGTATGCATGATAGAGAAATGTTTAAGTTGAGAGTGAGTAGTGTCAACCAGATGAAACAGTTTCCAATGAGCAGTAATGGGATTAAGAATCATAGATATGCCAACAAGACAGTCTGACTCTATAATGCATTGCAAAAGACCCTGTAAATGACCATGTATAATCCCAAATTTTATAGCTTTTATCTCTGCCTCAAGAGGAGAAGAAGCTTGTATGAAAATATGCTCAGCAGATATGAAATCCCCCTTGGAATCTCTACAAATTATACCTATCCCTGCCATAGAGGATGAACCAGACCATGATGCATCTACATTGATTTTGAAACCAAGAGTAGGTTTTGACCATTTAATTGCAGCAACTTTTGGCCTTGTAGGTTTAGTTAGAAGAGGGAAAAGGCCTCTATCAACTAGTCCTCTATCAAATTGAGAAGTTACAGAGATGGAGTTGACTTTAAAAACATTGAATATCATCTCTCTAATTTCTCTATTAATAAACTCTGTGGCAGTAGGTCTATTATCATAGAGCTTATTGTTCCTTGCTTTCCACAGATTCCAACATATGAGGCTTACTACCATATGAATGAGTTATGAGTGAAGGGAGGAATGACCTACATAGCTAAAGTAATAGGACAGTCTATTCCAGCATGTAGAAAAATGAGTGTCTACAATCTCCACATAGGCCAAAGTATCCTTCCATACACTTAATGAAAAAGGACATTCATTAATGAAATGTTCAAGGGAATCAGAGCTTGAACAGAAACAACATTTTGACACTAAATTGAAACCCATACTTGTAAGAATGCCATCAAAGGGGAGAAGGGAGTTCATGAGTCTCCACATAAATATATATGTTTTCTTTTGAATCATTTTTCCCCAGATTTTGGATAAAGATACAGAGTTACCTGGTAGATCAACCAAAGCTTTATATACTGATTTAAAAGAGAAATTTCCTAGCAGCTCAAGCTTCCATATAAGTCTATCCTCTCTGTGCTGGTAAGTTTCTGTTTCCTGTAAAAAGAGTACCAAGTCAGCATTGATAAAAGGTGATATAGATAGCATGTAAGATGGCCTATCTATCAGAAAATTAGCCACTGTGGCTTCTAGTGGAATAGAGGTAGCTTCTGGATCACATAAATCAGCAATGGGGCCAAAATTGGACCAATTAGAAGTCCAGAAGTTACAGCTACCATTTCCAAGAATGACCCTGGAGTTATGTTCTGCAAATGGATTGATATGGCAGATTCTTTTCCATGTAGGGGAGTTTCTAGCAGAGGGAGGTAGTGCTGCTATCATTTGAGTCCATAGAGCAGTACCCTTCTGATATTTCCACCAGAGCTTAGCTGAACATGCTAGGATGATGGCAGAAATGATTCTGCATCCTAGCCCATTCTGCTGAGTTGGGAAACAGAGTTTGCTCCATTTCCTCCAGGTCTTTTTAGGTTTAAGCTCAGTCATGCCCCAGAAGAATTTAGAAAATTTCTTTTCTATCAATTTAATGGTGAATGAGGTAGGGGACATGACTGTCCAGATGTGTTGAGGCAATGAGTATAAAACAGATTGGATGAGTGTGATCTTACCACCAGTTGATAGCCACACATTTTTCCAATTATTTAATCTCTTATCTATCACTTCTAAGATTGGATGGAAATGAATATTCAGTGTTTTTCCAATGAAAATGGGACATCCTAAGTATTTGAATGGAAAACATCCTTTTTTCATTCCCAAAATAGCTTTAATCTGGTTAATTTTGTAGGTAGTAGCATGTCTGCTCACAAAGAAGTCACTCTTGTCAAAATTAATTTTTTGACCGGAGACTTCTTCAAATTTTACCAGAAAAGCTTTCATTATTACCAAACTTGGCTTGCTAGCTTTTAGGAAAACCACCGTATCATCAGCATAGGAAAGATGAGATACAGGTGGTAGATTTCCAGGAACACCAAAGTGATCTATTTTACCAGTTCTAAAAACAAAAGCAAGGCTTCTAGTAAAAGATTCAGAAAACAGATTAAAGAGAAAAGGGGAGAGTGGATCTCCCTGTTTGATACCTCTAGTAGACTTAAAAAAGCCTACTGGATTACCATTTATTAGGACTGAGAATCATGCCTGTGACAAATTCTTCATAATGCATTTGACAAACATACCATGAAAGCCAAATTTAAGAAGAATGCTATTAAGAAAAGGCCAGCTAACTCTATCAAAAGCTTTCATAAGATCTAATTTGAGAAAACAGTTTGGAATCCTCTCCTTCTTATTAAGATGTCTGACCATCTCTTTAAGATATAGCACATTATCAGATATATCCCTATCTTGCATGAAAGCAGTCTGATGGGGAGATATAAGAGAAGGCATAAGTGGCTTAATTCTTTCCATGAGAATCTTTGAAATTTTTTTGTTAAGCACATTAGAGAGGCTAATGGGTCTGAAATCACTAAAGGAGACAGGAGTATCTTTTTTGGGAATCAAAGTGATCCAGGTACTACCTATTCCTCTTGGCATTTCAGTCCCAGACATGAAATCATTACATGCAGCTAACAAATCAGTGGCTATAATATCCCAGCTTTTAATGTAAAATTTTGCAGAAAAGCCATCAGGGCCTGGAGTGCTATTCTTATTTAAATTAAAAACTACACTCTTCAGCTCTTCAATATCTACAGGCCTTAGCAGCTGCAAGTTTTGTTCCTCACTTATAATAGATGGAATTTGACTCAAGAAGTGGGAATAGAAAAGTGCATGATCAGGGACATGTGAGGA
This sequence comes from Cruciata laevipes, assembly GCA_963678965.1. Lineage (NCBI taxonomy): Eukaryota > Viridiplantae > Streptophyta > Magnoliopsida > Gentianales > Rubiaceae > Cruciata > Cruciata laevipes. The sequence goes on from OY787633.1 coordinate 19,377,433, forward strand.
TGACAGAAGATTGTGATAGAAAGAGATGGCTTCTATCTCAATATCCTATGGTGAGTCTAACCAAATTCCTGAGGATGATTGTATTTTAGTGATAGATAATCTACTCATTTTTTTCTTAACTGAGTTATGGAAATATTGAGTATTATCATCACCTTCTTTTAGCCATTTAATTTTAGCCTTAGATTTCCAGAAATTTTTTTGCTCTTTTAATGCTCTGAGTAGCAGTGCTTTACATTTTTTATACTCAATGAAATCATCTACAGCACCACTAGCTTCATATTGAATTTCCTGGAGTCTAAGACTTTCCTCAGCTATTTTGACATTATCATGAATATTGCCAAACACATCCTTATTCCAAATTTTCAGAAATTGTTTTAACCTTTGAAGTTTGAGGAAGAAAGTTAACATACCTTGTGAATGTGGTTGACCATATACCTGAATTTGATTATTCCAGTTGTCAAGAATCAGTGGGAGTATTTCTGCCCTTTTCAGCCAAGTATCTAAAAATATGAAAGGCCTAGGTTTAGACAGATTAGAACTTCCAATAGTTAAAAACATAGGACAGTGATCAGAGGAATCCTTGTTAAACATCTGAATGGAGGAAGATGGAAAATTTGACTTCCAGCTATTAGAACATAGACCTCTGTCTAGTCTTTGAATAGTGGGACTGTGTATTCTTCCATTTGTCCAAGTAAAAGCATTACCAGATGTATTGATGTGTTCCAGTGGCATAGTATCAATAAATTTGTTAAAATCCTTAATACTACCCAAATTAGGAGTGAAAGATCCTTTGTATTCATTTATTGAAGTGATTGCATTAAAATCTCCAATGTACAATGAGTTTGTAGATGGTAGATTTTTAAGATCTTTCCACATTTGCTTTCTACCATTTCTACTCCTAAGACCATATATAAAATATGCATTCATAGGGCATGTAAATTTAGAGCTTTGAATTTGAACATACAAAAATTGTCTATGATCAAGTAACAAATTGACAGTCAAATTATCTTTCCAGAAGACCCAAATTTGACCATTGTCAGCATGTAAAAACTTAGAAAAGTGAAGCTTTTTCATATAAGATTCACATTCCACATTTTTATGTTGAGGTTCAATAAGGCATAATAGTTCAATCCTGTGGTCAAGTAGCATTCTTTGAAGTCTTAACATAGAGGTATCCATTCCTCTGATATTCCAGACTAAAGATTTAACTTGGGAGGTTGTACTATTCATACTTCACTTATCATTTTGCTTTTTGATAAAGAACCAGTCATTTTTTGATTTATCTGTGTAAAAATGTGTCAACTTTTTGTTTTTGATGCTGCTGAGGATCACTTACCTGAGTTGTGCTTACCATAGCCTTATGGGATTGGTCATCCTCTTCTTCCTCCTCTGATGCAGATACATAAGTTTCTGAATTAGCTGCCATAGAATGATTTGGAGAGCCATCCTCATCTGATCCCACTTCTGATTCCTCCTCAATGAGAGGATTAAACCTATTCATACTTATATTTTGGGATGCAGGGAGCAAATTGTTAGAATAAACTGAATTGACTGTGTTGTGAGTGTCTTTACCTGGATCCTTGAAAGAGTCATCCTTTGCAAACTTAGAGAAATTAATTCTCTTTCTGGATCTTTTGGTGATAAAGTATTCATTAGGCAGAGTGGAGAGTTCATTATCATGACTCTCCACTAAATCAATGGCATTGTTCATAGGAGACAACTGTGGTAGAGACTCAGGGATGTGCATGATGGAATTGGAGCTCTTTGGTAAAGTGGAGTATAGGGAGGGGTGGTTGGAAGGATTAGTTGTGCATCTTTGGAAATAGGATGTGATAACAGCTTGCGATACTTTCTTTGGGATGACCACTTTTTCTAATTGTTTCCAAACTATATTAGGTTGCTGGTTTCTATAACTAACAGTGGTCTGGTTTCTTGGTTTACTAGCTTTAGGGGGATATGGTACAATAGCTTTGGTTGTAGGGGCTAGTGCAGGCTGTTTCTTCACAATAACAAGGGGTTTGGAAACAGGCATGGAGGTTTCAATTCCATTCACATTCAGAGGAGCATTGCCATTATCAACAGAAGGGACTTCACTCTCAAGCACCTTAACAGGTATGTCAATAACAGGTCCTTTAACCTCTAAATCTGAATGCAATAATTTGCATTCCTGGGGATAATGTCCTAATATTTTACAATGAGCACAGTAAGCAGGTAAATCTTCATATTCAATCTCATATTCATCATTATCCCCAGGCAGACCAAGATTAATAGTAGAGTATATGGTGGATTGAAGATCTACCTCAACGCAGATTTTGAGTGCCGAGGGTCTGGACAGTGCTTGAGTGGCTGCATCCATCTTGATAAAGAAACCAATGCTATTGCCGACATGACGGATGCCTGATTGATTGTAATAGTAAACTGGAGGATGTCGTATAGTGATCCAGACTGGAACAATGGATGATTCTCTCCTTGGGGAGAAATCAGGTGTCCACCGGAGTACTCTCATGGGGAAGCCGCTGATGTTCCAGAGTGACTTCATCCACATCGTTGGAAGTCCTCCTTAGCAATGAATCGGATCAAGATGTGGCGGTGGTCGAGAGCCCCAATTTGAAATTTTCCGGTGAAGCCAACTGTTTTCATCGCAACTTCAATCCGCTCCATTGATGGCCGGCCTCTTTCGAACTTTCCGATTAGGGCGTTTGGTATGGAATTGACATCTCTCTGACATCTTCCGGCGAGAAAAGACAAGCCAATTTTCCTTTGAATTCAGTAATCGGTTTAATGTTAGGGGTATTTGGGAGGGATGAGTATAGAGGTTGATTTCTATTGAGCAGAGCAGAGAGGAATGGTTTTGGCGAGGAAGGCTGCGGTGGCTCCGCCATCGGCGGAGCTAAATTACACTGTAATGGATCCGTTTGCGGTAGCTTTATGTCAGAATAAAGCCGTTATGGCACTGTTACGATAAAAAAGGGGGGCGCGTGTTTTCAGTTCCCAGGCTTTTTAGAGGAAGCGAGAGAGAAAGCAAGGAGAGAGAAAGCGAGAGGAAACTAAGCAGAGTTAGTTGAAAAGATGGTGCTGAAAGCTGATTATAAGTCGTTCCTTCATTAGGATATTTCTTCTCCCATCTGAATTTAGCTACGACATTGTGCATGAAAACTAGGATTACCACTTTTGCATATTCGTGTCCAGGGCACATCCGAGGTCCTCCTCCAAACGGAACCTATGTATAAGGGTCATGTTTGTTACCCCTTTCAAATCTTGAGGGGTCAAACTTATTAGGTTCAGGAAAGTATTTAGGGTCGCCATGAGTGGCGGAGAAAATGTAATGAATCTGGAAAACAAACAAAGATATCCAAACTTAATATTTATTACATATTCATAAAAAACACACACATATATATAATAAAAATGTTTGTCAATTTTGAAAAATGAAAAGTAAAAGAGAATCAAATATTTACCTTTGAACCTTTCGGAATCGTGTAACCTTCATATGTAAAATTCGTAATAGCCTCTCTAAAACTCCCCGTGGCTGGTGGTATTAGTCTCAAAACCTCAGAAGCTACACTCCAAGTGTATTTCATTTTTCTTAAATCTTTCCATTTGAGTACTTCATCTCCTTTCTTTATTGCTAAAATTTCATTTTGCTCTGCTTAAGCGAAAAGGGGTGATGGATACAAAAGTACATCAATTTTCACATAAGTTAAATAAAATTACAATATAAATCTCAATGAATTTTCAATCAACATTAACAAAATTTACCCTCACGCTGTGATAAAAATACGTATGTAAAATATGTTATCCATTATGATATACTACACCTCTCTTCCACTATGATATATTCAATTATTCTATATTTGATCCATCCAAATAGTCTTAAGTTCTCTCAGATAGTTGAGGTATCCGAAGGCTTTGAGATGTTGGTAGCTGGTGAAGTATGTGGACTGCTCACTAGAAACGCCTGCCTCGTCCGAGCTCCTGGACCTCGGATAGGACTTGCTTGGGACATGTTCGTCCGAAACCTGCAAAACAAGCCCCCGGAGCCACCCGAATGTAGCAGCTGCGGACCTCCGGTGTGATGATGAGATTTCGTGTATTGAAAGAAAAGATAAAACTCTGTATTCAAGAATTAGAGAACTTACCTGAAATGGCTGATTGTGGTCTCTATTTATAGGTGTACTGGACCTTCTCCTTCTGCCTCATCATCAATGTACATCACCTTCACGTACAAGCGGTGCCTCCTAGTCACGTGGGTGTACGGGCCGATCTTTATCTCTTCTCACATGATTCGGAACCTTCCTGAAAAGTCACCTAAATCCGAATCATTGGCATCATCACAAGCCCCCCAAGACGAAAGGTCTGGGGGCTCTTTTTCGCAGAGCTTTTGTCTTTTCTTGCCTCGGCTTTTCCTCTATTTTAGCGAGTTACTTTTACGCGCTTTCAAGTGAACCCTACCACGTCCCCAATTTTCGGCGGCTGCACAATTCCCTCTTCCCAACATTTCTCCATTTTTTTATATTGTGTAATCATTCTTCCCTACCCCCAATATTTTCCTTGGTTTCTCCCCCGCCTTTATAAATACCCTTCTTCCCCTTTTTTTTTTTACAATCTTTCCCTCTTGTCCTTCCGCACTCAGGTACCCTTCTTTTCCTTCTCATTCCTCTCCTTCTGTTTTCTGTTTCTTCCTCTGTTCCTTAGTGTGGTTTGCTGTAAAACTTTTTCTTTGTATCGATCAAAACTTTAGGACCGAAAATATAGTGGGTACTTTTAGCCCCCAGTCTGACTCTTCTACCACTCGTTCCGACCTCATGAACATAGTTGTTCACCAGGGGCTCAATGACCCCCATTTCTGACCTTAGATCTCCGAGCAACCCATAACGACCTCTTCCTTTAAGATGACGAAGAAAGGTAAGGATCGAGTTCAAAGGGTGAAGAAACCCCGTCGATCCGTTACTCGCGTTCCACGCATCATTCCTCTCGAATTTCATTGTGATTCCGAGCCCTACCCTGTCTGGCTTACTAAAGACGTTAGGCATCATTCTGAAAATTCTTTCACCCCCCTCCCTTTAGATGCCGAGCTAGGGATGCTATATCCACATCCCAAAATCCTAAATACACATCCCATTAATGGTAAATTTTACTAAAATCCCTTATAAAATTTTAGTTTTAATTGTGCTAGAATTCTAAATTTTAGTCCTAATCAAACTCTAATTCATGAAATGCACCCCACTCTTTATAAATTGTATAAACTAATTTTATCAATCTTGTTACAAGCCCGTATTATTTTAGTCCAATTAAGTTTAGTTCAGTTCAATTAAATAGATTTATATTTTCTTTCGTTTCAGTTCAGTTCATTTTACTTTTTTCAAAAAAAAAACTTTAGATTACAATGATGTATGACATATTTTAAAATTATTCATTTCAGACAAATATATTTGAATTTTTTTCAGTTCTATTAAATATGTTTAATTTTATTTCAGTTCATTTAAACATATTTAAATTTATTTTAGTTCAGTTCATTTTAGTTAAGTTCAGTTCAGCGTAAAATAAGCTTACACAAACAAGTTCTTAGGCCCTGTTTGCCCGAACTTATCAGTAGATCAGTTCACTTCAGTTATATTCAGTTTAATTCAGTGAAACTGTAATTTGTTGAACTTCAAATTACAGTCACGCTGATTTTTTTTCTATACATTAATTTTTAGTTAAATTCAGTTCAGTTCAGCAAGACATAAGCTCTAGCAAACAAGGCCTTAATCAAGAGAAGTATATCTTGATATATAACAAAAACTTGAACCCGGAATTTATTATTCAAACTTTAAGGGATTCTTATGAAATAATAAATGTTGATTGAATCCAAAACTTAATGAGGGGTGATTTAGTAAATTTATCACTAAATGGGATGTGTACTTAGAATATTGGGTTGTGTATTTAGATCTTGTGATTTTTTAAACTTGAAGAGTGTAAGGTTTTGTTTGCCAGAGCTTATATCCTGCTGAACTGAACTGAACTGAATCGAATTAAACTGAACTGAATTGAAAAAGTTTAAATATACTTATCTGAACTGAAATAAATTTACATTTACTGAACTGAATTGAAGTAAATTTAATTATATTTAACTGAACTGAACTAACTGAAATAATTTATCATTTATCATTGTAATATATATAGTTAAAATGTAACTTATAATAAAAAAGTTATTGAACTGAACTGAAATAAATTTAAATATATGACCCTGTTTACTAGAGCTTATTTCTTGATGTACTGAACTGAACTGAACTGAATTGAATTGAACTGAACTAAAGTGAAAATTGATGTATTGAAAAATGGAATCAGCATGACTGAATTAAACTGAATTTCATCAAATTGCATTTTCACTGAACTGAATTGAACTGAACTTAATTGAACTGATCTGAACTGAACTGAACTGATTTACGGATAAGCTCTGGTAAACAGGGCCTATCTCTAGCTGCACTGAACTGAACTGAACTGAACTGAAGTGAAAATTGATGTATTGAAAATGGAATCAGCATGACTGAATGAACCTGACATTTTCTATAATAAGCTCTGTCAAATAGAACCTAATAGATATACTACAATATTGTGTTTATCTAATAGATATTTTAGTATTGTTAAAATTAATCAAATTTATATAATACTGCATAAGACAATATTATATTTAAAAAATGTACTCTGTTATCTATATAATTGAAAATATCTTTCCTTAAAAAAATGGATTTTATTCTCCTAATGAAAGAAGGGATGATTGCCATCAAACCACCTACAATGCAGCTCAAAGAATACTTTACTGAATTTTCAAAGATAGTTTTTGTCGAGAACAGAATCTTTCACCAACTCGATTTCGCTCCGGCCAGCTTTATGATTTTGCCGCATATTTTGCTATGCCGCATGTGGATTGGTAGTCATTGATTGGCCATGTGATTTGGTAATTAGAAAGAATTCTTTACCCTTTTCTGTTTCAAATTCTTATAGTAATTAGTAAGAAAACGATGAATTCGAATTATACTAAAGGGATAGTCTTTGTTTTCCATTGCCTCATGAGAGATTACTTTTCGTACAACTTTGATAAATCTATTATTTTTTATGTAACGAAATGGGTATTCCATAGTTTATAATCGAAAAGAATAGTTACAAGAGATTTTTAAAATGGAAAGTTTCCTTATTTCAGCAGTTTATTATCTTTTCATTTTGAATTTTCTTGATTCTCATTCATTGTAAGACAAGAATTCTCATAATCATAAAATTGGTTATTGTTATATCCGTCTTTGTAAATTGAAAATGGAATTCATCCTTTGGGTTTTCATTTCTCTTCACTCGAATGTCAACCGTTTCACATATAATTTTTTATTTTATTTTTTTGCATGCTGCCGTTCATGTATTTTCTACAAATTTGCACCCAACTTCTACAAATTCGGTATTATGATTGTTTCGATGAGGTAAAACGATGGTGGCTTTTGGTGATGATGTTTTAACTGTTTTGAAATAATGAGTGATTATTTTGTAGGCCGCGGGTAGGGTGATGGATGTCGCCGAGGTATAATTAGTAGTAGTGGGTCTTTCGATATCCACAATGGTTATGTACTCCCTCTCTCCCACCCCATCCGAGAAAATTAAAGTTTAATATTTAGCCTTATGAAATGACTATTTTGCTTTTATAAATTCTGGTGTATTACATAGCCACCACCACCCTTCAGTCATCTACCTCTAAGCACCTGCAGAACAATCACACGAGTAGGAAGAAGAGTAATCCAATCGAAACCTAAATGGTTGCCGTTAATGTCCGATCTAAAATTAATATCCAGATCAAAATTTAATTTTCATCCCAAAATTACCCATTCTTCAACTTCATCTTCCACCCTCTTTAATTCATGTATTTTTTTAATTTTTTTTTTGGATTTGTGTGTGTCATCCTTTAATCCGTGTCTATCAATCTTTAATCTATGTTTTCCATTCTCTAGATACTTTTTGCCATATTCATCATAAAGAGAACTTTATTTTGCAAATATTTTGTATCAAATGTAACTCAACCTAGCTTCACATCGCCCTCTGTAGCATAGTCTTGCAGACAATCTGACCAAAGGGATGATTTGTATAAAAACAGAACATGGTTTCATGAACAAAGGGATAATTTGTATGAACAAGAAAAAGGTAACCAAATGGATGGTTTGTATAAAAACAGAACATGGTTTCACGAACAAGAAATAGGTGGACCAAAGGAATGATTTGTATAAAAACAGAGCCTGGGTTCATGAACAAGAAATATGTTACTCCAGGAGAGCATCATCACTCGGTTCAAAACCTTACATTTTCAGGCCTCAAAGCCGTCATCGAGAACTTGATTATCTTTGCCATTTTCACAAGGCATTCTTGTTGCTTATTTCCCTCGACCCTTTTCAGGATATGATGGCTATTGGCTATTCTCGGCTTCTACCTCTGTTTGGCCATTTTCTCTCCGTTTTCTGCCCAAAATTACGAGTTAGGTGAATTTTTTTTCCTTCAAACCATTGATCTACACTTCTGTAATATAATGAAAGTTACTAAGTGGACTTTTAACAAACACCTCATATGCATAACAATTGAGAACAACAATATGTATGCTCCTATTTAAGGATACAATCGATAAAAACAGCAAAATACAATCAAAATAATTGTTAATCATTTTGAGCGAAACCCCCGGAACAAATTTTCCGAAAACATGAGTTTTAGAAAACAAAATTAATGGAATTACAAGAAAAAAATTAGCAGGTCAGGGATTTTGTAGTCAAAATGAGTTTTGAACGTCCAGAATGAGGTTTGTTTCATCGAAAATGAGACTTGCTTTGTCGAATATGAGGTTTGTGTCGTCAAAAGTGAAGTTGGACTCGCCGGAAATGAGACTGAGGTCTGAGGTGGCAAAAATGTACGTTAGGCATTTGTCACCAAAAATGTTGATGTTCACAAAACATTCGGAAAATTATGGTAAACATTTACATAGGTCATGCCTGCTCCTGTTTGGAGGAAGCTTTCAAGTTTTCAAGCTTCTTTTTGAGATAGGCCTGCTTTAGTTTCTCCCGATGGGCCGCAGCTTTTTCTTGCCTCAGCATCTTAATATCAGATACCTTCTCCCTAGCTAGTTGTACTTCTTCATGCACTTCCCTAGAAAATAGATGGAAAAGAAAACATCAAACACCGTTCTTCAACCATCACATTTAAAGAGAGACAGAAAGAAATAAAGAAACCCCTTTAAAAAGATTCGATGATCAGCTCAAGGGAACAAAAGTAAAATTCTATTTCCAGACTAAGAGCTTTACTAAGATATTATAGACCAAGAATACTTTGCAGATCATAGAACTCTTATGGACTAGAGAAGCAAATAGATGCCCCAGGACATTTACAAGATCCAAACCTATGGATGTCACAATTAGCAAGCATACTCTTTATATGACATCAAGGAGAGCAAAAGACATCTGGTATTCTCAACTTGAATATACTAAAACGTAACAGAATTTGAAATCATTACAAATTCGACTGATTTTTAAGTTAAAGAGAGTTAAAAAGTCTTGAATCAAATTAAGCATTTATGGATTAACTAAGTACAACAATTACTTGATTCAGCTTCATTTTTATTCTTTAAATCACCAAAAGTAATGAATCCCAATGAGCCAACAAAAATAGGAAAATATGAATAGAATCGTGCATCTATAGAATGACTCCCTTAAATATACCTTCAGAAATATATCAGACTCCCTAGAAAAACAATGTCACAAACCCTACGTCGCCCACCCAAATCCAGATTGCAACGAAATTATCTATAGAATGAAGTTTATACGAAAGCATCTATAGAATGAAGTTTAGGTCCAGTAAGCCTATTGAAAGGGTAAGGCTGTGTACTGGATAAGGCCTTTATTTTGGCATCACTTCATACTGTTTAGAGGTTAAACATACCAAGAAGTAACTACCAAGATCTCAAACACGATGTGATAATCCCAAATTCTCATGAGCAAGCTAACCACTATAAACACAATAATGCAGAATGAACCAAAATAAGCCACCGAAACAGCATCATTCATACATGGAAAAATCTATTCACAATGTAATTATCCTACATATAGTTTTTTATAATAATTTCAAAGCAAAACTTAAACGAACATGGAAAAAGGCATTTGTAAAGGAGGGTTTAAATTTTGTAACTTACATCACAAAACGCTTATGCTCCTGCCTGTCTGCCGTTGAAGATATGCGGCCAAGTTCAGCAGGTCTGACTACATGATCATCATCATCACCATGGTCATGACCTTGAGTTTCGGGCCCTGGAGACTCCCTTGACCTGTCTTGTTCAAGCCCCTTGCGGAAGAAATCAACAGAATATTTCTCTTGATCTTCCTCATCAGAAATCTCTCCGCGGATCAGCTTGTCGTACAGCTCTGCTTTCTTTTCCAATGCAGCGTAACTAGCTGCTCCATCTCTTATAGCTTTAAGCTCAAGCTTATCCCTAAAATGTTACTTAGAAACATTACTTAACTAATCAAATACATCTATAATTTAAGAAGCAAACACATACACACACAATAAGCTCTTTTCTGATGCACACATACAAAAACAGCCACTAAGCAAGACTGCAAAAAGGGAAAAGAATGCATATGGACAGGGATTTAACTAGAAAGCCCTAAAAAAAGATTCACCATACTTGGCAGCGCGGGCTTCGACGCCGGAGTTTTTGGCGGAGAAGGGATCGCGAGCTGTGATCTTGTGCTTAGCGTGGTGGACATGGAGGTCCGATGAGAGGCGGTCCCTTTTGGAGTCTTCCTGTGTCTTGTAGAGCTGGGCTTTGAGCTCCAAAATAGAGGATGCGCCGACGCCTTCGATGGCGCGGTGCTTCTTGGGCATGATTGAGGATTCCGTCAGCCATCCTAGAGATTCCAGCCCCGCCCGCTTCTTCTTCGTCTCCACTTCGTCTCCCATCCTGGGACCTACAAACAAATTTTTAGTTGATCCAGCACTAAAACGGTGCAATGTCAAATCCTCGATATTCAATGCAATTACTTAATGGAAGGCAGCTGACACACCAAAATACACCTTAACAACACCTCCAAAACAATTATCAAATAATGCAGTGTTTTCTGAAATACAACAGCTCATAAAACTGCAGAGGTAGCACAAAAGTAAATTGCAGAGGCAGCAGAGCAACTGAAACTTTCACTGAACAGGAAAGCCAGAGGAGTTAGACTCTTACAAATCAGTGTAGTAGCCTAATCACTTATCAGGCTCCAATAAATCACTTTACTGATCCACTCATATGCATATTCTCCAATGCAAAACCAAATTTCTAAAGCAGACCATTAAATGACAACAAGTATTTTAATCAAAAAAGAAAAAGAAAAAGAAAGTTCTGTCATACATAAGTCTGATAAAATCCTGAACACAGTAGAGATCTGATCCATTAAAAACTATAGCAAAAGACATATAATTCTAAGAGGTCACAATCATTAGGCCAAAAACAAAGTGAAGGAAGTCACCAATATACATTGACAGGCTGTTTCCAAATTTGTACGACTTATATTGAAGATTTGTCTGTGGAACGCACTGTACACACGCTACATAATTCTATCCTTCTATTTAAAAAAAAAAATCAAAAGAAGTCCAGCCTAAGCCTGCGGTATGACAAAAGTATTAAGCTAGTGATTTACCTAGCTAAAACACTACACAACCGCCTAATAAATTAATTAGTGTATATACCAGTGTTAACTATTTTTGTCATTGTCAGAATATTTATCATTGTCAAAATTGCAGAACATGTATGATTTTGCAACATAATATTCAATAATTGTGTTCAAAAGATGTTGAGCAGTAATTGTGTAAGCAACATTTGAAAACATAATCTGTTGACAAATGTAACATTTAAAATTTGGAAACTGTAAAGAAAAGAAGCTGCAACTGTTAAGCAGAAAGAAAGCAAAGACTACAGTATATGATGAATGCAGTGGCTGCTGAACTATTTAAGAGCAGCTTTTATACTGTTTTAAATTTTGTCTCAAAATCAGACACAATTATATCATACAGAATTAGAAAATATAATCTAAATTCTGATTTCGGTCAGGGGTAAAATCATTAATCGCGACTGAAGCATGTAGGCAAAGGTCGAGAACATTATAATTGCACATGAGGTATTGCTTTGGCCACATTTTCCACTTAGAAAATTATATTGACAGATACATAATAGGACACATTTCTTAAAAGTGCTTTGGCCAGAGAAGCAGTAAAAGCTGATTGGTAGCACAGAAGTAATCTTACATAATACCAACTACATCACAAAAAGACACTATATATTATTTAACAAATTAAGAATAAAAATTTCTCTTTGACAACACAATAAATCATGGAAAATTACCAAGTAACAAAAATAATGAACCATATCCTATTAAATAAGGGTAACAACTAACAAACATGCCAGTGAACACAAGATCCCAGATAAGCTGAAGTACAGGTAGCTAAAAAGATCCTGGGTGCGAGCTATCATCCTAAACTAAGGAACCCAGATGCAATAAGTTTTTTTACTCTCATCAATATATGCAGACTGAGCGCAAAGACAAGACAATAAACTACAATTTATTGTATTTGAAATCATTAAAAAATGTACCTGGTGTAGGAAGATGCTAACACTTAAATGAGAGGAATTGCCGACCACGAGGACCTGCTACCTATGACCAATTCAGTTTACCTGAAAAAAATAAATCGATCAGCTTTAAGGAACAGCCACATGCATCAGTAATATTGGATATCTTAATTTGGAGAAAAGAGAAGCAAAAGGAAAAGAAGAAAGGCAATAGATACTGTAAAACTCAAAAGAAATCAGTTATAAATATTCACCATCTTAAATGTAGCAGAAACCACATTTAAGAGGTATATGCTATTATGAGAGTGATGAGAGATTTTATATCTTAAAAATTTAAAAGAAGATAACAACCGGTCAAACAAAAGACCCTCCATCACAAACAATTAGACAGAATGGCTACCATTTTCTATCAACGCATATTTTTGTAGTGAAAAGAACCTGATAGCTTGAAGCTGATCAGAAGCCATTTTATATGATTGAGATAGCAACTAAAACCTCCTTGAAACGCGTAAAGCATCAACATCAAGGATGATATACTAAACTACATTAACAGTCCAGAATAATTATACAACTGGCTCATGTAAAGGAGTTCTTTTTGTATCACAAGATCCCAGATAAGCTGAACTACAGATAGCTAAAAAGATCCTGGGTGCGAGCTATGGTCCTAACTAAGGAAACCGGATGCAATTAGTCTTTTTACTCTCATCAATATATACTCTCATCAATATATACTCTCATGTATTAAGTGGAGCTGGTCAAACAATTAGAATGTACATGACTAAAACTGCCAAATTCCAGAGAAACTTAAGAACTTCAGTAACATGAAACTTAGAGAAAATTAAAACGTAAACCTGAACTTAGATACTATACTGCAACTAAAACGAATTGAGTCTATCATTCCACCAGCCCCAATAAGAGCTCCAAGACGCAAAAAAATTTCACCTAACTCGTCTGGCCACTGTAAAAATCGGCCCGAATTCAACAGCTCAGTACAACAAGAACCAACAGGCCACAAGGGCAAAAGCCTTCACAAATTTCAACTTTAACCCGGTAATTAGTGAACAAAAAAATGAATTCAGAATCAAAAAAACACAGAAAATATTGAACAACTAAAAGCGTTCATAAGGGAATTCTGTCGAACACGTTGTGGGCAAAAACTAAAATGAGGAATCATACCTAGAAACAGAAGCATAGATATGGAACTGAAGTAAATGAGTATTAATCTAAGAAATTGAGTGAAAGGGAGGGTCATAAAAAAAGGAGTCACCTTTAGAACAAAGGAGAACAAGCCACGTTCCACTCCAGAAGTTGCCACGTCGCGGTTTGCGTAACAGCCTGGAGAAAAATGGTGGGCAGGGGCAAAAGCGTGAAGGAAAGGATTTGACGGCGGGTGACCGGAGAAACCAAGGAAAATCAGATGAAGCAGAGAGGAGGAAAAGGCGGGCGGAGAAGAAAAAGAACAAACTGATTAGTTTTTGGTCGAAAGTGTTTATTTTGAGGCTAAATTCATTTTTGAGGTCAAGGTAATTTTAGGCCAAAACATTGTGTGGTTTACAAGTTTTGGTTTTGGTCCAAAACCTTATTTGTTTCATACATGGTTTTAATTTTGGTGCAAAACCAAATTTTGAAAAGATTTTGAATTTATTTTTGTATAAAATAATGACAAATATACAGTAAACGAAATATATTTTATAAAATAAAATAAATTTATTTAAGATAAGATAATTTTTTATTTATATAATAATACAACTAATATTTTTATAAATTATTATATTACATAGGTAATAAATAGAAGTGTGATTGAAAGTTGATTAATTCATTTTAAAATATTATGAACATTACAAAATCGGTAAAATAAATATTTTATAAAATTGATCGTTTATTATTTTAATATTATATTAAATTTAAAACTATATGGTATTTGAATTGGTTGGGTCAAATTTTTATCCAAACTTTTTATATCGATTATGACCTAACCTCATATAAAATGACTATACAAAATATTATCCGACCAGATCTAATGTACCAATTTTTTATTAAAAACAAATTATGACTAAGTAAAATTAAATATCATGCCATATTTTCAATCCAAAATAGAATTATAAAAATAATACTTAATTCAAAATTCAAAACCCAAAACCTCCAACCACACAAGATTTTACCTAAAACTAATTTTGAACAAAACCAATTCTAAAACCAGGTTTTGCTCAAAAACCAAAACCTAAAATCAAGCGAATCACACAGGGCCTCAAACTATTAAAAAAATATTCCCTAGCATTTACTTCAAAACTTTTATCATTCCATTAACTTTGACCGTTAAAATTGAGTTAACTTCCGTAAATCATATTATTTAGGGGTCTTTTGTCATTCACATTATGAAACTCCTTTAAAATCACTCTTTTCCTAATTTATATTTTCCATTGATTTTTATTACGATTTTCATCACCTTCTCTTTCATGCCAGCTTATTCGCACCGACATCACTCTCCACCAAATCTGTTACGACGGTGTCGGTCGAGAGGAAGATGCATGAATGATGAATGTGAAGAAGATCACTTTCCAAAAATATTAAAATCACTTTCTTTCTATCCAAAATCATTTAATATGAAAGGACCCTCTGGAAATTAGGATGATTTTAATTTTTTAGGAAAAAGACATATTTTTCTTTTAAAATAAAGGTAAAGACAATTTTACCCTTGATATTTAGGGTTACGATGACAGACAATTGATGTGTTTGTGCTACGAGGAGAGATCGTGTTGGTAGTGTTAGATATGTTTGTGCAAGTGCGTCATAGATGCAACTAAGGTTGGCGAAGAAAGGTGTGACAATGCCGATGATCTTAATGTGCCTACGGTGATCGCACGATGATTTGAAGCAAGTGCGTACGGTGATCGCACGATGATTTGAAGCAAGTGATGATTTTAGGGTGCAACTTTGGTGATTTTTGTGAAATATGAATGCTACCGATTTGAATTTGAATGCCATATCAACGGTTATTTTTCATATCACTGGCAATTAATTTTAGATCTGGATAGGCTTTGATCTGGTGTGATTTGCCTGATGCAGTGTGATCGTGACCGATTTTGTAACGCCCTGGTAAATATAAGACTAAAATTTAAAGGGCGCTATGAGTATTGATAAAATTTACTACTACAATTTTTGAATCATATCCTTCAGACGAAGTTATAAACAATTTGTGTACAATACTTTTGGCCATTAAATATTACAGAGATGTCTAAATCAATCTAAAACAAACTCTATACATTCGGGATTCTTTACTAACACACCATCGTATACTGTATCTTATCACTTAGGTAGAGGCTAGGATATAAATCTGCAACAAACAGTGTAAAGAGTGGGGTGAGCGACCCTAGCTCAGTGGAATATATCACCCTTTCGATAATCTAGACAATATTCACTTATCACAGTCAAGGACATAGAGCAAAGAGTCACGTAGCACGGGTAGCAGCAAGCAATAGTCAAGTAGCTTCACAGAAGACAAGAGCAAAACTTTACACTCACAATAGAGAATTTAACGACCAAGCCAAGAGAACGAAAATAGCCTATTGAAAAGATATTGAAGACATGATAAAACTCTCACCTTTTCCTGACTTAACACGTAGGTGGAACCTGCAATATTTATTCTCTGAACAGGTGCTCTACTGAGAACTGTACAATTAGTGCTCCTAACAACAGTAAGAACATCTCAAGCTCCTACTACAAGTACAAGTAACTGATTTTACTTTGATTTTAGATACAAAATAGTCCTTCACTTTTAAGCTCAAGATACTGCCATGTTCTTACAGAAAGTTCAGTTCAAAACATAAAACTGGAGTCACTTTGTAACCCTCTTTTCTTACTGAATTATAAACTAAATAGGTTCATTCTTTATATCAAATCGAAGTTTAGAGTTCCAAGATTACAGTGGTACAAAAATCAGCTGAAATGGAGTTATGGCTATCAAGATATGGATTTTTAAAGTAACAGTCAGCTGGCTGCCCAGAACAGCACCAGTCCAGTCACAACAGACTTAAAAATCAATTATCTCTGTCATTAATCATGAAAATTCAGAAATTACAAGTTCTATACCCTAGAGTATGTTACAAGGATTTCACAGGTGCAAGAATCAACAAAATTAGAGTTATATTTAAAAAGATATGGATTTTTAAAGTCAGGGCTGTGCTGCAAACATGTATAAAAGAGGGCAGAACTTCAAAACTCATTTTCTCCCTCGTTTCTAAACCAAATTGAACGATTCCTGATTTAAGATTGTACTTATAAAACTCAGGTTTACAGATATACCATTATTGTTATGTATGGATTAACAGTTTGGAAAATATAATACTTTAAAGCTCAGAAGTTCACATAGAACCAAAATTCTAGATTTCTAAACTCAGCTAGTTTTCTTTCCAAAGCCAAAACTCTTTCAACCAATGTTTACCAGTTCTAATCCACACATGTATGTTTTACTCATTCATAAGACTTCATCGAGATTATTAAATCGACTTAAAAACCATACTCTTAACAAAGCAGTGTATTACCTCTAAAATCAAGATGCTTCAAATCTTCCCTAGCATTTTCTATGAGAATGTCCCCTATATAATTGTACATCAATGGTAAACTAAGAATTAAGGTGTCCCAATATATACCAACGTTTAGCTAAATAATATCAAAGGTTAATGCTTAAATTTATATTCAGAAGGTTGAAAACTCACTCAAGATGGGTATTCGATCGAAGCTGAAAACCATGGAGAGGGATCGTCGATGCTTGGTGATCAGATGGTAATGTGGTTGCAGCAGGGTGGGGAATACATGACCGCCACATAGGAACCGATTAGAACGTAGGTGGGAGTAACAAAGTGATTCCGGTGATCAAAGGTTACCATCTTGACTCTCCAACCCATGCTAATCTTCAGCTCTGTAGCTCCGAGACCGTCTTCTCCAAATTCCCAATCACAGCCAAGTAATTTATTGCTTTCGGTTGTAATTAAGAGGAGAAGGAGAGATGTTGCTAAAATTGGAAACCTTTGTGCCGCAAGATGGTGGAGATCTCACGGCGGCAGAGATTTCTGGAATTTTGCTTTCCCTTGGAAAGCAGGACAAGAAGATGCTTTGAGAAACCTTGGGAGGGTTAATTAAGTGACTTGTCTTGGGGAACTTTCCCATTTCAATTTTTCATTTTCATTTTCAGCAATTCCCTTTTATTTGTTTATTTATATTAGTTCTAACTAATAAATTTTAAACTCGGGATTCATTAGATAAATCTTAAGTTAAACCCTGAATTACTATTACGAAGATTTCTTACATTTTATCGAGTAAGACGGGACTTCACCATTATTAATGTAGAAGGTTTAAGATTTCAATCTATCCTATTTCAAAGTAATATCATACCCGACTATAGAGCACAGAGCCTCACAGATTTGGTTTGATGGCGACGTGACGATGGTCCGACAGTAGTGTGGCTGTGAGTTGCACCATTTGGCGATGACATTACAGTCGCCGTTTGGGGTTTGGTTGGCTAGTATTGAGGTTTGGGGCGCCGGTGATGATGGAATTTGGGCAAACGGTGATAAGATGGGGGGTTAAGGTTTGAGTAGTAGATAGTCATTTTGCGGCTTCCGGTGGTAAGGTCCGGGTAACCATTGATGAGGTTTGAGGCGTCGATGATGAGGCGTGGGCTAGTGTTGAGGTTGGGTTGCGAGATTCGGGTTTGTGTAGACGTTGTTGAGGTTTAAATCACTAGCATTGAGTTTTGGGTTAATGGGATTGAGATTTTGGTCACTGATATAGATGGTGTAAAATACACAATTATGGGATGGGATATAATTTAAATATATAAACTTACTTTGTGTATTCAATATTCACACTATACTTTGTTGTCAAAAACAATGCCAAACTCTTTTTCAAAAAAAAAAAAATCTGGTTCGTTATAATAAACCACTTGTGCAATTCGGTTGCACGTAATCGTGCAATTCGGTTGCACGTAATCGTGCAATTTCTTGTTTAGTGCACTATCGAAGCTTTGTCACCGGAGAAACGAAAATGCTGCAGGAGGAAAGTTTCCGCTTAAGAAACGGGGAGGATGACGGGCAGAGATCGGATACCTCCACCTCCACCTCCACTTCCCCCTCCATCGCCGGCCAGGGACGCCATAGCCTGAGCAACGATATCATCTGCAGCGGCTTCAGGCCATGATACCACCACTAAAAATCCTTCAGGTCATGTTGCTGCATCCTCCGGCTCAAGAACTCCGGCCAAGCGACCTGCCACCTCCGGCTTAGGAATAATGGCGAAGCGACCTACCGCCTCTGTCTTAAGAGCTCCGGTGAAGCGACCTGCAGCCAGTGCACCAAACTTATTTTCCCTTGGTGCTTCTGGGGCTACGGCGATACTGGTAATGCCACCTTTGGCGTACCGTCTCCGAGACCTCCGCCATATACAACCAAATCAAGAGCGTCTCAACCGCCAACATCTTCAATTGCAGTAGCCATTTCAGGGGCTCGGGAGGTTCATTGAATTTTTATTATTTTATGATGGGAAAAAAAAAAGTAGATGCTAATAGGGTGATTTAGGTTGGTGTTCTAGGTCTAGGTGTTTCGCATTGCGCAAATGCGAAATAATCCTTGTTTCACATTCCAGAAGCGCAAAATAAGCTAATTTCTTTTTTTCAGACCCAAAATATTTTGACGGGCTATTCACATGGCAATTTATTTCGCATTCCAAATATGCGAAACTGTAATAAAATTTATTCCCCCAATATTCCCAAACTTGCTGACGTTATCGAGAGACAAAATCCCAAAATTCCCAAAAATCCACTCTGACCTAGTTCATAAAAAATCTATAGACATCAGATTTGCTTAACTGCGGTTGGTTTTAGCTGTGATTTATGTAAATTGGGGCTGGATTATGTAGACGGAGACAGTTTCGGAGGGCTCGACCTAGGTGGATTTCGGAAAGCAGCGGTCGGCGGTGAGTGGGTGGTGCGAGCGGCGGTCGGGGTTGAGTGGGCTTTGCGGGCGGCGGTCTGCGGTGCATGTTTTGTGGTTTTGAGGTAATCCTTTGATTACTCTGTTGTTTTTCAGATTATTGGTTCACTAGTGTAATAGCCGTGCATTGCATGGAATTTTCAAATATTTTATTTATGATTTATTTAAAAATTTCTTTTTTATCGTCAACTAATTATTATTATTTTGAATGTTCGTCACTTAATCATGGTAGGTAATGAATATTTAAATTATTCAATTATGCACATATTATATACTCATTAAATCAAATTTGTTCGTATATATGTAATTAATTTAACATATACATATATAATACATATTTTTAAAAGAAGATGGTTCCATAATATTGTTATTTTTATTAATATTTGATTCAATGAATTATAATTTGGTTTTTAAAATAAGTATGATTGTAATTATTTATGCAAAATTAAAATATATACGTATTCACGTTATTCCATTAAAAAAAAGGCAATAAAAAATTAAAAAGTATATCCATGTTAGATAGAAAAAATGAATATATGAGTTAAAAAGAAATAAGTTTTCAATGAATATGTAACTTCTGTTCGTAATCGGTAGATGATATCTTCCTCCTTTCCTAGTCCGTTTACAATTGCTAATTCATCCACATCCACATCAGAATATCGATCATGAGTGGAACTCTATCAGATTCCTGCCATGAAACAATAATTATATATATACAATTTGTTATTTTAGATCTAATGCATTTTATTTATAATATCCTAATCAAACAGCAAGCCAAAAAAGATAAACTTACACCGGAGTCCTCGTGGCAATACAGCAAAATCTTTTGAAAAATGTCTCTATATCCTGCAAATAAGCATACGCGTCGGTAACAAAATTTGGAATACAACGTAACAAAATCTGGAATACGACATAACAAAATATGCTATGGAGCAACAAAATTTTAAATTATGCGAGATTTGGTGTAATTAGTTAATATTCGGGCATGTTGGGTCTGGGGGAATACGAAGTAAGATTTGGAGCAACAAATTTTTAAATATTCAATCGTTGATTTTGCTAACAAAATCAGTTGAAAAGATATTTAATATTTAAATTGTAAAAATAGTAAATAGGCATATGGCTATAAAAAATGGTGGAAACAGTAACGCGTGTGGAAAATGGGGAATACGACTTCAGCGGTCTCGTAACAAAAATTTTAAATATGCGAGATTTAGTGTTAGTAGTTATTATTCGGCACTTTCGTTTTGGTAACAAAATCCGCGTCAGTCAAAAAATATTTAATTGGTAAATGGTAAAAATAGTAAATAGATAGTAGATAAACAGAGGGCGGGAAAAGAATGGATGAAACAGCGACACGTGTACAAAATGGGGGGAAAAAAACGTCAGTTGTTTCCTTCTTTAGTTATAGTAATAGATGTATTAATTCATAGCCAATTTATGTTCGAGTTTCAAACACACAATGACACAAACTAATTTAAATTAAGAAAGGTAACCAGAAAGGCGACAACATAGAAAGAGAAGAGGGTTAGCATAGAAAAAAGAGGAGGTAATAGGCAGGAAGAAAATTAGCATTACTAGCGGGGGCCAAGAGAAAAAGAGAGAAAAAGAGGAAAGAGAAGAAGAGAAAAAGAGGAAAGAGTAGAAGGGAGAAAATAGAAAGGGAGAAGAAAGGGAATTCGGAAAAAAAGAAAAAAAAAAAGAGCTTGAAAAGAGAGAGAATAGGGAAATAAATGAAATAGGGAAAAGAGCGAAAGAGGAGAGACAAGAAAAGGGAAAAATATGATAAGCTCGGATTGTTGTCAAGATATCCGAAGATAGGAATGGGTAAGAGCAAATCGCAGAGAAGGTATGAAAAGGGGAGAAGGGTAATATTAAGAAGGGGCAAGATATCAGAAAGAGGGATATCCGGATAACAGGAGCATAGAGGCTCGGAAGGGGCGACAAGAGGATGAAGGGATAGTTATGATAATACGAGGAGGGCTCGGACAGTGCAAAATTTCAATAAAGAATGAACAAAAGAACATAAACAGAGGAAGAGAAGAAAAGGGAGGGTGATAAAGATAAGTTCGAGGTGAGAGGAAAGAAGATTCAGGAGGACAAAAGAAAAGAAATAGAGAACCTTCGGATAGAATAAAAGGAGGGTAAAAGAGAGAAAAGATAGCAAGAGTGCAGAGAGCACAGGGGATATATTATAGAGGCGGTTCAAAACAAAGTGGGAAACTAAAAAAGGGATGACACTATATTTTTGATAGTGTCATGGGCCAAGGCTGGGTAACTGGCTTTTATACCAGCAGCCCAACAGCTCTGAAATACCAAAAGATAATTAGTGCGGTAGGTACGACATATGTACAAGTTTCATTCTCGGGGTAAAACCCCTCAACCATTCCATCAAATCAGATAGCGTCATGGGCCAAGGCTGGGTAACTGGTTTTTATACCAGCAGCCCAACACTTCTGAAATACCAAAAGGTAATCAGTGCGGTACCTACGACATATGTACAAGTTTCATACTAGGGATATATCCCCACAACCAATCCGTCAAGTCTTTAGATAGTGTTACGGGCCAAGGCTGGGTAACTGGTTTTTACACCAGCAGCCCAACACCTCTGAAATACCAAAGGTAATCAGTGCGGTACCTACGACATATGTACCAAGTTTCATACTAAGATCCATTCACACCATCCTCAACATTAAACAGAGGAGTCATAGCCTGTTTCAATTGATACGGAGCAAATCCGCACTAGTAATATGGGTCTCGGATAGCTGACGTATCCGAGGAATATAGGTGTTGATTGTAGATGAAGTATGGATGTTGCTCGCTAATTTCACTTGACCATCCGAGCTCCTCGCCCTCGGATTGGATTTGCTTTGAACCTGTCCTCCGACACCTGCAAAACAAGCCCCCCCCCCGGCGCTACCCGGGGTGGTAGCCCCGGTGTGATGATGAGATTTCGTGCTTTGGAATGTAAAAACTATGTATTCAAGAGTTAGAGAACTTACCTGGAATGACTGCTTATGGCCTCTATTTATAGGCGTCCTGGAGCGCCTCCGCTTTATGCCTCATCATCAGTGTGCGTCACCTCCCCGTACGAGTGACGCCTCCTCTCCATGTGAGCGGGGCGATCCTTATCTTTTCCAGGTGACTAGGAAGCTTCCTGGAAAGCCGCCTGGATCCGAATCTTTGAGTATCATCACAAGCCCCCCAAGACGAAAGGTCTGAGAGTTCTCCTCCGAAGAGCTTTGGTATTTTCCTGCCTTGACGTTTCCGATGTCGTGGCGATTTAGCAGCACGCGCTTTCGAAGGTCCTACCATCTCCCCGAATTTTTGGCGGCTACACGATCCCTCTTTCCCAATGTCTCTTTCTCTCTTTTCCCGTGCGTAATCATTTTCTTTTTCCTCCAATGTTTTCCTTGTTTTCTCCCCCTCTTTTATAAATATCCCCCTTTTCTTTTCTCTCTTCCTCATCGTCTCTTCCTTATGTTCTTCAAATTCAGGTACCCTCCATTTTCCCTCTCGTTCTTCCTCTTTCTTCCCTTATTTCCTCCTCTGCTGGTTATAAGACCTTCCAGTAACGCCAATCTAATCCCTAGGGCTTTGAACATAATGAATATCTCTCTTTCAAAATCCGCTTCTTCTACCACCCAATCTGACCCTAGGGCCCGAGCCATTCAACTAGGTTCTGATGGCCCTGTTTCCGACTCTGAATCCCCTCGACCAACCTGATGTGGCTTCGTCCTCCAAGAGGGCGAGAAAAGGTAAGGATCAAGTTAAGAAGGCCAAGAGACCTCGTCGATCTTTTTCTCGCGTTCCTCGCATCCCTCCACTTGGGTTCTACTGTAATCCTGAGCCTTGCCCCGATTGGGTCACCGAGGATGTGAAAGTTCTTACCGAGAATTCATTCATCCATCTCCCTTTAGATTCCAAGCTATCCCTTATGAGCAAGGATCAGTTCCAATCTGATGCCCCTTACCTTCCTGCCCGTCATATCCACTTCGGGCTTTCTCTTCCTTTTCCACCCCTCTTCTCTGCCATTCTCAAATATTTCTCTATATCCCCTATACAACTCCATCCTAATGGGGTTGCCACCGTTCTAGGGTTCCTCACTCTTTGCCGCCGGCACAATGTGAAGGAAACCCTTAACCTATTCCGATCATTTTATCGGATTGTCCTTTCTCATCCCTCTACCCCGGGGTGTTCACCTCTTACCCGAGGGGTAATCCGATCGTGTGAAGTAAAAGTGACTGCGTTAAAAGTTGGATGAGTTTTGGATGTTACTCCTTCAACTTAAAAGCCTATCCTACTCCCTCCTGGAACGAAAAGCTCCAATCCGAGGAGGCCGGGTCCTTTCTTCCGGATACTGTGATATCCGAGCATAATTCTCTGTCTTGCCATTCTATCGACATCCTTCAGTACTGGATTAAAGGGAACAGCGCGTTCAGCTGGCCTCGTGACATTTATCCTCCGGAGATCTTTACGGTGCCTCGATTCTACTTTGAGTGGCCTTCAGAAGGTCTCCTTGCAACCTTCTTTGTCGTTGTTATCTGTTACTGTTTGTTGTTTTCTCTCTCCTTTCCTTTTCCTGTATTTTCTCACCTGGTGCCACTTTTTTGCAGTTGTCCGAGACCTGCCCGAAGAGCTCTCTTTAATTGCCAATTCTCCAATGGCAGGCAACCACTCTCAGCGCCTACATACGACTGAAAAGTCTGTTGAAAAGGTTTCAAGATGGGCACCTCCCCAAAAGACTACCCATGTCTTACCTTCTGATGACTCTGCTTTCCTAGAGCCTGTAATAAGTTATTCCTCCAGGCCCCGATCTTTCTTGAAAAGAACTCGGCCTGAAGAAGCTTGTCCGAGCCTTATTTCTCCTGTCGAGCCATAACAGGTGTAGCAGCTGCCTCCTGTCTATGAACAGTCGGCTCCAACCATAGTGGCCAACTCCACACCAAGCCCCCCTGCTTATTCCATGGTGAGTCCTGCCTACTTATTTCTTTTCCCTTTTCTTTGGATATATCTGTCGTTTTTCATTTATTAACCTGGCCTTCTTGATCTAGGCCGACACTTTATGGAGGGTATGTGTAAATCTCCCCTATTCCGATCCCTTTTATCCAAACAGATTGGCAAGTCTCATGCTAATCTGGTGCAAGAGTTAGAAAAATGGCGGGCAGATTTGTTTCAGGAGAAAGAGCACTCTGCCACCCTTCACAACGAGCTCAAATCTGCTCAAGAAGAGTTGTTGTCCCTGAAAGAAAGCTCAGTCTCCTTGCAAAGTGAGCTAGAATCCTGGAAAGATGGGTCCCGACTTAGAGACTTCGGGGAAACCTTAGTGGATGGGGTGGTTAGTTCCCAGATCTTCAGCGACGCTGTGACCGAGGTGGTCAAGGAAGCCAACCACTGCTAAGCAACTTCCATCTACGAGAAGAGTGAATTCCTGGGCCTTAGCGTTTGGAGTTTCAGAGGTCCTACTACCATCCTGGAGCTTGGGCCAGGTACGAGCAGCGTTTCTGAGCGCTCCGTCGAGGCAGCCTGCGTACTTTTGTCCCGAGGATATGGGCTGCTCTTCATTCTTCTGCTCATCCTACTTCAGCCATCGATCTTCTAGTGGTCGGCGAGCTCAAGAGTTCCGTTCCTGAAGAAAGACATGTGGTTGAGGTTGACTTTCACAACGCTGCTGGGGTCTTCCCCGAATCCCCTTCACACCTACCTTCCGAGGGCGATATGGGATATGTGGAACGTTGCGCTGACCCGGGTTACTTCGGATTTGTTGCCTCCTTGGCCAATGACGGTCTTCAGATTGAGATAGAAGACAGGATGTCTCCACTTCAGGTGCCCGAGGTCACCACGGGTTATTCTGTAACCCAGGAATCCTCAGAGAATCCTCAGGCATAGCTCTCTTGCCTAGCTTTAGCAGCTCTTGTAATTTATCTTTTGCATTCTTCCTAGCTTTCTCCCTATGTATCGACCAACATCTTGTAATAATATTTCAAACATTTTTCCTTGTTATCTCCTTGTTATCTTGTCTCCTTATTCTCACCTTTTATTTCCTCTTTTATTGTAATAGGATTTGCACCCTCCTTGCCCCCCATCAGATAACCCCTCTTCCTCGGGTCCTTCTAGCTCGATTAGCCGAGAGAAGAGGTTATGCGACATCGGACTCGGATCCCTTCTTGATGAATTTTCTTCTGTGGATGACATCTCCCAATCCCTTGAATATGTAAGGAAGAGGTTCGGTTCCCTAAAAGATTGCTTTAAGCTTGCCACTTCTTACGTGGACGATTCTGACAACATCTATCAGACTCTCCATCAATTGCAGCATTCTCATAAAGAACTTTACCACCCCAAGCATGAGGAGTTAGAAATGGTCTGGGGGGATTATACCCAAGCTGTTGAAAAGCTACGCCTTTTGGAAAATAGAGGGTAAACCAACCAAGCTCTCTCTAAGGTGGAGTCCGAAAACAGGATACTTCCGCAACCAGGAGCTCCAGAATCATCTATTAATTTTAAGATTATCCTTTCATCTCTTGTCCCTGCTATCCGGCAAGACTGGTGCCATCCCCTTTTCAGACATGCGGGATGCCGTTCAAAATGCGATAACCACTATGGAGAGATCGGGTCAATTTCAACAAGGTAGTTCTAATTTCCCTGCTTATTCCGAGGCCTTGGAGTGGTGTCGGCGTATCTTGTCTGGGGTACCCAACCCTCTTCCTCCCTCTTTGCAACAAATCCCTCGAAAGGTTGAGGTGGATTTTATCTTTCACTGATATGAGAGTGCTCGGCTATCTACCGATCCCGAACAGATTCAAAGAATAGTTCAGAGATTACTCAAAGTTCGGGAATCAAAACTTCTGAATGTTGGTAGCGATCCCAGACCCTCTGTTGAAGCTGCTCTTGTCTTATCAAGAAGGCATCCTTCCTCTCAGCCTATGGTATCTAAGTCTGTTCCTCTTCTCAAGGATAAAGCTCTCCAAGTCTCTGATGGAGAGAAGTCTAGCCAACGTACTCCGTCGCAAGCAGAGGCAATAACTATCCATAACCTTTCTTCCTCTGATACTCATCCGAGCCCCAAAGAGTCCTCCTCATCCGATGCCTGATCTTGATTTCTCCTGTAATCAAGACTCAATTTGTTTGTAAATTACATGTATCTTAATTATCTTTATTATGCAATGTATAAGTCCCGAGAGGACGTCTCACCAAGGGTACTCAACATCCTCTTATTAGTTTTTGTTATTTCTGATTATCTTTCCTTTATACTCGGATTGCCTTTGCCGAGATTTGTTTCCTCGGATTACCCTTGCCGAGGTTTCTCCCTTTTTTGTGGGGCACCAATCATGGGAGCGACTAAGAGGTCCCGACTTACCCTTTATTTACACCGAGCTATCCAGCACGTATGCAAATTATCGCGTATCCACGCTTTACTAACGCACTATCCAGTACATTTTCCTGTTCTGAGCGTATCCACGCATCCGAACTTTGGCGTATCCACGCCAAACCCTCTTTTATTGCAATGTGTCTTCTATTGCACATGCAATAATCATGCGTATCCACGCATCCGAGCTATGGCGTATCCACGCTGAGCCCATAATCATTCTTCTAGATTACCCTTTCTTGATCCCTTAAACACCTCAAGGATTAGCACCTTTTAATATCCTCTCCCTTATTTTTAACCTTACTTTTCTTCATTTTCTATCCGATCTCCCTTGTAGGTTTTCCTCCTATCTTAGATGGAATTTCCTTATCCATCCTCTTTTCTCTATTCCTCCCTGTCATCCCTTTTTTAGTTCCCCACTTTGTTTTGAACCACCTCTATAATATATCCCATGTGCTCTTTGCACTCTTGCTATCTTTTCTCTCCTTACCCTCCTTTTATTCGATCCGAAGGTTTTTTTTTTCTTTTGTCTTCCTGAATCTCCTTTCCTCTCACCTCGAACTTATCTTTATCACCCTCCCTTTTCTTCTCTTCCTCTGTTTATGTTCTTTTGTTCGTTCTTTATTGAAATTTTGCACTGTCTGAGCCCTCCTCGTATTATTATAACTATCCCTTCATCCTCTTGTCGCCCCTTCCGAGCCTCTATGCTCCTGTTATCCGGATATCCCTCTTTCTGATATCTTGCCCCTTCTTAATATTACCCTTCTCCCCTTTTCATACCTTCTCTGCGATTTGCTCTTACCCTTTCCTGTCTTCGGATATCTTGACAACAATCCGAGCTTACCGTATTTTTCCCTTTTCATGTCTCTCCTCTTTCGCTCTTTTCCCTATTTCATTTATTTCCCTATTCTCTCTTTTCAAGCTCTTTTTTTTTTTCTTTTTTCCGAATTCCCTTTCCTCTTTCTCTTTTCTCCCTTCTACTCTTTCCTCTTTTTCTCTCTCTCTTCTACTCTTTCCTCTTTTTCTCTCTTTTTCTCTTGGCCCCCTCTAGTAATCCTAATTTTCTTCCTGCCTATTACCTCCTCTTTTTTCTATGCTAACCCTCTCCTCTTTCTATGTTGTCTCCTTTCTGGTTACCTTTCTTATGACCTTTCGCTTTCCATTTTCCTCGTCCAGGCCCTATCCTGATGGGATTGCCAATCAAAAAATATTTAATTGGTAAATGGTAAAAATAGTAAATAGATAGTAGATAAGTAGAGGGCGGGAAAAGAATGGAGGAAACATCGACGCGTGTACAAAAAAGGGGGAAACCGACGTCAGCTGTTTTCTTCTTTAATTATAGTAATAGATATATTATATTTATATGAAGGCAACTCATTGAAATAAGTTTATCTTTTTTGGCTTGATGTTTGATTAGAATATTATAAATAAAATGCATTAGATCTAAAATTAAAAAATTGTATATATAATTATTGTTTCACGGATGGAATCTGATAGAGTTCCACTCATGATCGATATTCTCATATGGATGTGGATGAATTAGCAATCGTAAAAGGACTAGAAAAGGAGGAAGATATCATCTACCGATTACGAACAGAAGTTACATATTCATTGAAAACTTATTTATTTTTAACTCATATATTCATTTGTTTCTCTCTTTTAACTTAATATGGATATAGTTGGGTGGCAGCTTGGCAGGACCAAGTAAACACTCTTTTTGGTGAGTTTTGATGTATTGACACAATTTTATTGATGAGGTGACATGTTTGATGAACTGGCACCGATGTTTGATGAGGTGGCGTCGAGATTTGATGAGGTGATAGCGAGTTATGATGAGGTAGTAGCAATGGAAATTTTCCTTATTTGGCTTTGCCATGGGTGAGGCTATCTCACAGGATAATTACTCTTAATTTTTTTATTACCCTTTTTAATGGAATAACGTGAATACGTATTTATCTAAATTTTGCATAAATTACAATCCTACTTATTTTTAAAAACATGTTATAATTCAATGAATAAAATATTAATAAAAATAAAAATATTGTGGAACCATCTTCTTTTGGATAAGTCTTGGAAGAAACCGTCTCTATATAGAGACCGATTAAATTGTAAATAGTTATATAAGTCAAAAACACGGAGGGACCAATTTGCAATTTCAGAAAATTTTAAAAATCACGCGCTACTGTGTCAAGCCACGCGCTACAGTACCGATTTGCTACAGTGTCGAGTTGCTACAGTAAAACATAAAACATGAACCCTTTAACTTAGAACATGAACATTTTAACTTGAAACATGCATAAAACATGAACATTTTAACGTGAAACATGAACATTTCTTGAAACATAAAACATGAACAGTTTAAATTAAAACATGAATATTTTTTGAAACATGAACATTTTGACTTAAAACATGAACATTTTAATTTGAAACATGAACATTTTTACTTGAAACATAAAACATAAATATTTTAACTTAAAACATAAAACATGGACGTTTTGACGTGAAACATGAACACTTTAATTTGAAACATAAAACATGACCATTTTAACTTGAAACATTAATATTTTAACTTAAAACATAAAACATGGACGTTTTAACGTGAAACATGAACACTTTAACTTGAAACATAAAGCATGAACATTTTAACTTGAAACATGAACATTTTAACTTGATACATAAAACATAAACATTTTAACTTAAACCATAAAACATGGACGTTTTAACGTGAAAGATGAACACTTTAACTTGAAACATAAAACATGAACATTTTAACTTGAAACATTGAAGTACACTGTATCAAACACTGTAGCACAATGTGCACGCGCGGAAACACTGTAGCTCGTGATTTTTTAAATTTTTAAAAATTGCAAATTGGTCCCTCCTTGATTTTCTTGATTGAACTATTTATAATTTAGTCCCGTCTCTATATAGAGACGGTCTCCTCAGAGACTAACTCTTTCAAAATATGTAATTATATATGTATATGTTAAATTAATTACATATATACTAACAAATTTGATTTAATGAGTATATAATATGTGCATAATTGAATAATTTAAATATTCATTACCTACCATGATTAAGTGATGAACATTCAAAATAATAATAATTAGTTGATGATAAAAAAGAAATTTTTAAATAAATTATAAATAAAATATTTGAAAATTCCGTGCGATGCACGGGTATTACACTAGTAAACCAATAATCTGAGAAACAAGAGAGTAATCAAAGAATTACCTCAAAACCTCAAAATAGGCACCACAGACCGCCGCCTGCAAAGCCCACTCACCGTTGCCCGCAAAGCCCACTCAACCCCGACCGCCGCTCGCACGACTCACTCACCGCCGACTGCTGCTTTCCGAAATCCACCCAGGTCGAGCCCTCCGAAATCGTCTCCGTCTACATAACCCAGCCCCAATTTATATAAATATGTCTATAGATTTTATTTTTTACGAACTAGGTCAGAGTGGATTTATGGGAATTTTTGGATTTTGTCTCTCGATAACGTCAGCAATTTTGGGAATATTGGGGGAATAAATTTTATTACAGTTTCGCATATTTGGAATGCAAAATAAATTCCCATGTGGATGCCCCGTCAGAATATTTTGGGTCTGAAAAAAAAGAAGCTTATTTTGCACTTTTGGAATTGGAAACAAGGATTATTTCACATTTGAGCAATGCGAAACACCTAGACCTGGAACACCAACCTAAATCACCCTATTAGCATCTACTTTTTTATTTCCATCATAAAATAATAAAAAATTCAAAGAACCTCCCGAGCCTCTGAAATGGCTACTGCAATTGAAGATGCTGGTGACTGAGATGCTCTTGCTCTGGTTGTATATGGCGGAGGTATCGGAGACGGTCCTGATCTGGTTGAGTACGCCGGAGGTGGCATTACCAGTATCGCCGTAGCCCTAGAATCACCAAGGGAAAATAAGGTTGGTGCACTGGCTGCAGGTCGCTTCACCGGAGCTCTTAAGACGGAGGCGGCAGGTCGCTTGGCCGTAATTCCTAAGCCGGAGGTGGCAAGTCGCTTGGTCGAAGTTCTTGATCCGGAAAATGCAGCAGCATGACCAGAAGGATTTTAGCGGTGGTACCGCAGATGATATCGTTGCTCAGGCTCTAGCGTCCCTGGCCGACAATGGAGCGGGAGGTGGACGTGGACGTGGAGGTATCCGATCTCTGCCCGTCATCCTCCATGTTTCTTTAGCGGCAGCTTTCCTCCGGCAGCATTTTTGTTTCTCCGGTGACAAAGATTTGATAGTGCACAGAATCAAGAAATTACACGATTACATGCAACCGAATTGCACAAGCGGTTTAATATAACGAACCAAATTTCTGCATGGTTTTTTTTTTTTTTTGAAAACGAGTTTTACATTGTTCTTGACAACAGAGTATACTGTGAATATTGAATACACAAAGTAAGTTTATATATTTAAATTATATCTCATCCCATAATTGTGCATTTTACACCATCTATCTGTGCATTTAATTTAATGTAATCGTGCATTGTATTAACTATTAATGTGCATTGTATTTATTATATTTATGCATTTTATTATTATAATACACATACAATTAAAATAAAATACACAATTAAACTAATTAAAATGCACAATAATTTTTGCTAAAGTACTAATAAATCACAGCTAATAAATCAAGCAGCAAAAAAATGCTACTTAAACAATAATAATAACATGCAGCACAATTTATCATCCAAGACAATGTATGCATAAATATGCATAGTTTTTTTTTTTGAATTCAAGATAGATTACAACCTACCTATTACATA
This sequence comes from Cruciata laevipes, assembly GCA_963678965.1. NCBI lineage: Eukaryota > Viridiplantae > Streptophyta > Magnoliopsida > Gentianales > Rubiaceae > Cruciata > Cruciata laevipes. The sequence continues at coordinate 19,409,184 of OY787633.1, forward strand.
TACACGTCCTAATCTAGGACTAACTAGGAGACACCACATTAGATCCATGTAAGCACAGTGAAGCTATACACGCTCCATCCACGTAGCTCTGAGACGTCCTCCTGAAGGACCCAGCTGCTTGCACCAACGAGCCACCGAACCACCGAAGCCGGAACCACCGATCGCACCATCATGAGTCACCACCTGCAGCATGGGAGACCACAGCGGGGGCCACCAACACGGCCCCTGGGAAACCACCATCGGCCCCTCTACGCTGGGTAGACCCTGACAATAATTGCTCAAATATTCGCAATTTTGTCAGGGGTGTGTTTTGAACCTTGGACCTCTCAGTTATAGAGAGGGTGGATTACCACTGAACCAGGCCCATTACACCATAAATATGCATAGTAACTCACCCGAACAATAGAATTGAGCAACAGAGATGAATTGGATATCACAAATCAAACGTGCTAATTCCCACAGTCATTGTAAGTACCTATGAAAGAGGTGATTTAGAAAAGGATTATTTTCTTGTAAATATATTACACAAAACCAGTCCAAAGTTGCCTCAGTTCAGCCAAACAAAATTCTTACAACCACAAAGTATAAATTTTTACTTTTTCTGAAGTACACCACATAGCATAATTAATTATATATAAATAAAGTCATCAACCATAAAAGTAAACTAAAACTAACTAGTCAAAAGTGGATTAACGTGATGAATCTAGGAAATAATTGTAACCACGTAATATGCCTATCCAAATCAAAAAAACAAAACTAATTCTGAGTAGATGCAATATTTCAATGAGTTGCCTTCATATAAATATAATATATCTATTACTATAACTAGAGAAGGAAACAGCTGACGTCTTTTTCCCTCATTTTGTACACGTGTCGCTGATTCCTCCATTCTTTTCTCGCCCTCTATTTATCTACTATTTATTTACTATTTTATCATTTACCAATTAAATATTTTTTGACTGACGCGGATTTTGTTACCAAAACGAAAGTGCCGAATAATAACTACTAACATTAAATCTCGCATATTTGAAATTTTTGTTAAGAAACCGCTGCCGTCGTATTCCCCATTTTCTACACACATTATTGTTTCCACCATTCTTTATAGCCATATGCCTATTTACTATTTTTACCATTTACAAATTAAATATCTTTTCAATTGATTTTTTAGCAAAATCAACGATTGAATATTTAAAGATTTGTTGCTCCAAATTTTACTTCATATTCCCCCAAACCCAACGTGCCCGAATATTAACTAATTACACCAAATCTCACATAATTTAAAATTTTGTTGCTCCATAGCTTATTTTGTTACATCGTATTCCAGATTACGTTGTATTCCAGATTTTGTTACCGACGGGTATGCTTATTTGCAGGATAAAGAGACATTTTTTTAAAATATTTTGTTGTATTGTCACGAGGACTCTGGTGTAAGTTTATCTTTTTTGCCTTGATGTTTGATTAGAATATTATAAATAAAATGCATTAGATCTAAAATAAAAAATTGTATATATATAATTATTGTTTCATGGCAGGAATCTGATAGAGTTCCACTCATGATCAATATTCTCATGTGGATGTGGATGAATTAGCAATCGTAAAAGGACTAGGAAAGGAGGAAGATATCATCTACCGATTACAAACAGAAGTTACATATTCATTTAAAACTTATTTCTTTTTAACTCATACATTTATTTCTTTCTCACTTTTAACTTAATATGGATATAGTTTTTAATTTTTTAGTACATTTTTTAATGGAATAACGTGAATTCGTATTTATCTAAATTTTGCATAAATTACAATCCTACTTATTTTAAAAACCATATTATAATTAAATGAATCAAATATTAAAAAATATTATGGAACCATCTTCTTTTCAAAATATGTATTGCAATATGTATATGTTAAATTAATTACATATACACTAACAAATTTGATTTAATGAGTATATAATATGTGCATAATTGAATAATTTAAATATTCATTATCTACCATGATTAAGTGATGAACATTCAAAATAATAATAATTAGTTGACGATAAAAAAGTAATTTTTAAATAAATCATAATTAAAATATTTGAAAATTCCGTGCGATGCACGGGTATTACACTAGTGAACTAATAATCTGAGAAACAACAGAGTATTCAAAGAATTACCTCAAAATCACAAAACAGGCACCGAAGACCGCCACCTACAAAGCCCACTCACCGTCGACCACCGCCCGCAAAGCCCACTCAACCCCGACCGCCGCTCGCACGACCCACTCAACGCCGCTCGCACGACCCACTCACCGCCGACCGCTGCTTTCCGAAATCCACCTAGGTCGAGCCCTCCGAAATCGTCTCCGTCTACATAACCCAGCCCCAAATTACATATATATGTCTATAAATTTTTTATGAACTAGGTCAGAGTGGATTTTTGGGATTTTTGGGATTTTGTTTCTCGATAACGTCAGCAATTTTGGGAATATTGGAGGAATAAATTTTATTACCGTTTTGCATATTTAGAATGCGAATTAAATTGCCATGTGGATGCCCCGTTAGAATATTTTGGGTGTGAAAAAAAGAAATTAGCTTATTTTGCACTTCTGGAATGCGAAACAAGGATTATTTCGCATTTGCGCAATGCAAACCACCTAGACCTAGAACACCAACCTAAATCACCCTATTAGCATCTACTTTTTTATTTTTCATCATAAAATAATAAAAAATTCAACCGAGCCCCTGAAATGGCTACTGCAGTTGAAGATGCTGGCGACTGAGACGCTCTTGCTCTGGTTGTATATGGCGGAGATCTCGGGAGGTGGAGGTGGAGGTATCCGATCTCTGCCCGTCATCCTCCATGTTTCTTTAGCGGCAGCTTTCCTCCGGCAACAATTTTGTTTCTCCAGTGACAAAGCTTCGATAGTGCACAGAATCAAGAAATTGCACGATTACATGCAACCGAATTGCACAAGCGGTTTAATATAACGAACCAAATTTCTGCATAGGTTTTTTTTTTTTTTGAAAAAGAGTTTTGCATTGTTCTTGACAACAGGGTATAATGTGAATATTGAATACACAAAGTAAGTTTATATATTTAAATTATATCCCATCTCATAATTGTGCATTTTACACCATCTATCCGTACATTTAATTTGATGCAATCGTGCATTGTATTTATTCTATTTATGCATTTTATTATTATAATACGCATACAATTAAAATAAAATACACAATTAAACTAATTAAAATGCACAATAATTTTTGCTAAAGTACTAATAGAAATAACATAAATTTTCACATAAATACGGATTCTAACCCATACAGTCCAAAAAGAAATAATTTAATCCAACTAAGAACACATAAAGATTCGATAAGAACAAGATTTATTTCTAACAAAATCTCACAACTCGAAGTCGCAACCCCATCAATGAAGATACTATTTCACCGCGCTGATCACTCCACTCTTCCGTGCAATTGTTCCCTCTCACCATCGCCCCCACCAAATAAATACGACCCAGGTGTAAAGTAGCTTTTGAGGATCTATATAGAAAATGTAGGGTTCTGTAACTCTTCTTCGATGAGAGTAAAATAAAATTAGATCTTAATATTATGGCATTTGATTCTAATTTTTGGGGCAACATATTTTTCTTTTCAGAATATAGACCTTGACTAATTTGTAATTATATTATAAGATAAAAACACAGAGGTCCTATTTTGCAATTTATGAAAAATAAGAATATACACACACGTTTTTTTAGAAAATCTACTGATATTTATCTTGATGTGCTTACGTTTTTCATTCTTTTGTAACCATCCATGGCCCACACTGCAAAATTTGAAAGTCAATTCTGGGAGGGAATGTATTTTAGTACCACAATGGGAATGTTTTATAGTATTGTTATTCATATAAAATTTGGGTAAAATGACAATTTTGATAAAGGTTTATGGCAAAATAATATATTGTGTAACTCTAGATCCATGAAAGAGATGTGTGCACTTTTTGTATGATTTCTTTAAAAAGAGTACATTATTAACTTATTTTTACTTATTACGTTATATTATAAAAAAAAACCAAGTTATTTTACAACTTTTAATTTTCCATAATCTAGATTAGAGATACTATACATGTGATTTTTCAGTTCCTTTTAAATGTTTCTAGATTTGTTTTAAAAAATATAATATTGTTTAAATTAAAAATAATAATTATACAGATAATATTATACTATATTGTATATCACACATACTATTTCTATTATTAAAAAGTTGAATAAAATAAAATTTTGCTAATTAAATTTGGGGATGCGCTTTTTTTTTGATATAATATTTTCTTCTATTAAATTGCTCAAAAAAGTTCATACAACTGATTTGGCCATCACTCTAAGCCAAACATTCAACGGATATAAATAACTAACCAAAAGGAGAAAAACAACTATTCTACAGCCATATGAAATGCAAGTGGCTATGATCATAACTAGTTCATCAAGATATTGCTAGGATTTTAGAATAACTATAATGAATGCGCTTCCATTCCATCTGTCCTTGCATATCTTTCCAAATTTGCATCCACCTTTGGAGCTTTGGTGTCTTCAACGTTCCATTTCTGTCTCCAGCTCGTATATGATTAAGGGAAAATCCACCATAGCATATCTGTGAATTGACATGTCAAAACACAAGTCTGCCCTGGTTCATTTCCCATAGAAATCAAATAAGCCATTATGTAGCCTGGTCTGGGTATGCTTATAATCTTCTTCGATCCAGCCCGTCAAGTCTTTAGATAGTGTCATGGGCCAAGGTTGGGTAACTGGTTTCACCCAGCAGCCCAACACCTCTGAAATACCAAAGGTAATCAGTGCGGTACCTATGACATATGTACAAGTTTCATACTAGGGCCATAGTCCCTCATCCAGTCCATCAAATATTTTTGATAATGTCTTGGACCAAGGTTGGGTAACTGGTTTTTATACCTGCAGCCCAACACCTCTGAAATACCAAAAGGTAATCAGTGCGGTACCTACGACATATGTACAAGTTTTATACTTGGGGTAAAACCCCTCAACCATTCCATCAAATCAGATAGTGCCATGGGCCAAGGCTGGGTAACTGGTTTTTATACCAGCAGCCCAACACCTCTGAAATACCAAAAGGTAATCACTGCGGTACCTACGACATATGTACAAGTTTCATACTAGGGATATATCCGCACAACCAATCCGTCAAGTCTTTAGATATTGTCACGGGCCAAGGCTGGGTAACTGGTTTTTACACCGGCAGCCCAACACCTCTGAAATACCATAGGTAATCAGTGCGGTACCTACGACATATGTACCAAGTTTCATACTAGGATCCATTCACACCATCATCATCATCAATCAAAGGGGTCAAAGCCTGTTTCAATCATCACCTTTAGAGAATCCACCTGCCTAAATTTCCCCTCGAAGATTCTGTTATTCCTCTCCCTCCATACATTATAGAAGATGCTGATAAGTCGGTGGAATCTTATTCTCTTTCTCCATCCTACCATTCTTCTCATCCTCCTCAGGCACTCTCTGAAGTTTCCGCCAGTCTCCACCCTGTAATGTTTTTGGAGCTCCACTGTAAATTTCTGCATTTTGTCTCAATGGCTTTGTGCACACTCTCAGGTATTTGAAAAACACTTGTCCAGTGACTAGCTTTACTCAGCAGAATTGTGTTTATACGAGTATCTTTATGAAAAGGAAAAAAACTAGCAAAATCAATATCTAAGCTTGACACCTGCTGACACGTGGCATATTAGTTGTACAATACTTTTAGCTAACGGTAAAGTACTAGACCAATACAACTATAATGGGGCCCACATGAATAAGTCAACACAACGGCATTGAGGCAAGGAGGCTAGTTGGTCTACTCTAATTGTCCATAATACCCTTGGAAAATTAAAGAAACACTTGATGTATTAAGGGTATTATGGTATTATTGAACACGGAAGATACGCGTTAGCCGTGCCTATATTAGATTGTTTATAAAATTTATATATAAAAATAATATGTCTACAAAAGAAAAACTTTATCAAGTCGAAAGCAATTTAGAAAAAACATGAATACATTATTAGAATATCCAAAACAAAATACAATTAATGGCATTCACAAAAATTTTTTTTTGAAAAAATGGCATTCAGAAACTGATGTGAAAAATCTCATTGTATACTACATTGATAGTCTTACAATCATTTTTTGCTCCCTTAAATTTGTCCCTGACCCTTATTTATAGTCATTGCAAAATTCAATCGATACCATGGTCTAACATCATGCATTACGAATTATTAAGGTGCATTTTTTTTATTGAGAGATAGGAGAATCAAAATACATGCACAAGCCTATCTACCAAACATATTAGGTTCTTTTATATATGCATTGTCAAAAGCATTGCAAACTTCCACACTTTAAACAGAGTTTTGGTTGAGTCAAATACCAGAAAAATGCTAGTAAAAAGAAAAGACAAAAACAACAAAATATGATAAATGCAAAGGCTTGGACCGTTTGGTACATCAACATATCCAGGGCATTACAACATGATTAACCTTCAAACCACTAAATGACAAAAGATGTCTACATATGAAATGCTTGTGCAGAATCAAGAGATCATATTAAAGAAACATGTTCCATACAGAAGATTTTTTTACAGAAAAAAATAAAATAAAGACTTGCATATGTACACTAAAACAGCAAGAGTTTGAAGTCACTAAAATAAAGATGCAGGAAATCTAAAGGTCTAAACGAAAGGACTTTGAAGTCACTTAAACATGCAGACTAACAATAACAGAAATATTATAGCCTTTGAAAGTTGCTGGATATGAATTCCTATCAGTTCCTTTTGTTCCTTAATTTCCTAGTCATCTCTGAACCATCTTGCATCTTGATATCATCAACGGACCTCTTGGAAGACTTTGAAATTGATGATTCACCTACAATATGAACATTGATAAATGATGAAGAAGACATTGATTTCATCCTAAAACACAACATATTATAGCTTTCACTTTACAATACCGTACTGAAAAAGTTATCTAACCTTCAGCTACTTCATTGATATCATCAACAGACCAGTAAGAGACAATTTCCTACAAACATCTGATAGATTCCACACAAAACTTTGAACCCAAAAGTTTGCATCCTAATTCTTACTGCTGCATTATATATCTGTAAAGAGAAGGGGAAATTCACAGTACTACATGTACTAAACATTGGCTGATAAATTTCCAGTACCTTTTGAAATTTCTTATACCAATCTCTTATCCCGAAGGACCCGAACTGAGAAAATGCTTATATAGCTAAAATTTAAATACTTCCAATGAATAAGAAATTGAGATTATCACTTGCGTTGAGATGATCTTAAACACGATTTGAACTACCCTGCAACGAAGCAACTAAAAAAAACTGAAAAAGCCAAACTTAAACACAATCAAATCAAATTGTGAACTTGGCGGCAACCTGGAAGGATTCGGAAGGCAAACTTGGCAAGCAATCTAGAACTTCCCCTCTCGGAAACCCCTTCAAAGCCTGCAACGAATCGATCACCGATCATTAAAATATAGAGTCTAAAAGTTTAAACCTTTCAGTTTGAATCAAAAATTCAGAACAACGACGACTGAATCCCTAAACATGTAAAACAGATCTGATGAAGCTAAAAAACAGCAATTTTCGAAACAAAATTGATGGGTAGCGTTTTACCTTTTGAATGGACCTTATTCTTCATAGCTATATATACGTGAAAGCCGTTGCCTGGAAGAGAGAGATCGTGGTGGATTGAGATATTGAGAAGTTGTAGAATGTGGCCGAGAAACTGTCAGTTGAAGGCGGTTCTGTTTAAGAAAAATCGTAGAAAATAGCTGCTAAATAAGAAGGGATATATGTGGAGAGATCACAACCATTAAATTGATCCAATGGCTGATATTTAATTGCCTGGCATGACTTAAGGGGAAGGGCAAAATGCTTAGATGACCCCCAGTTATGGGTTAAGTGCGATTGTGACCCTCAGTTCTTGGTTGAGTGCGATTATAACCCCCAGTTTTTGGTTAAGTGCGATTATGACCCTCTTCCGATCAAAGTTTTGTAAAATATAACCCTAAACATGCTGATATGACCAATTCAGGTATACACATATGTGAGTAAACAGTATTTCTCTTTGAATTTGAAGTGAATTTCATAAATCATCCAAATATATTGTTTAGAAAATCATCAAAATTACAATGTAGGGTTATAATTGCACTTATCAAAAACTCGGGGTTATATTTGCACTTATCACATAACTGAGGGTTATATTAGCACTTTTCTCAAAAAGGGGAATTAAAGCATTATGTTAAGATAATTAGATTTCCCCAAATTGATTTTTAGGGTTCTTCTCTAAATTTCAAATTCATTCTCATTTCTATCCTAATCTACCACTTTCTCCTCTTCTGCCATATCTGAAAGTGAAACCCAATATTCGATCAGAAATGAGTTGGACTAGAATCAAAAGCTTGGGAGAAGGTGGTTATGGTTCTGTCTGTCTGGCGCGATCGAAACCGACTCCCGACGATATTGCCAACTGTCTGAATATTCCTCCGTTGATCGCTGTCAAATCAGCCCCCTTTTCTACTTCCGAACCTCTGAAATACAAAAGGGAAGTTCTTCACTCACTGATGGATTGCCCGGACGTCGTAAAATGCTACGGGGCCGATGCTTGTCTTGTGAAAGGGGGTGTGATCATGTACAATATCTTTTTGGAGTTTGGCTGATCGGATATATTCCGGTGACCCTTTTGACGAGGAGGAGATTAAGTATTACACAATGTCGATTCTCCAGGGTTTGAAGTATATGCATAGAATGGGAATCATTCACTGTGACATTAAGCCAGCAAACATACTCTTGGTTGCTGATGATGATAATCCCGGTGGTGGTTATTCTGCGAAAATTGCAGATTTAGGTCTTGCATTACAGCAGGAAAAGACCAATTCTGAAGAACTCAGGGGAACCTTGCTTTACCTAGCTCCCGAGTCGATCCTTCATGGTCAGTATAATTGTGGAGTAGACATATGGGCACTTGGTTGCACGGATGCTGAAATGTTTGCCCGAAGGCTCCTCAGAAAATTCAATGGAAAATTTGAACTTAAAAGGGAGGTGATCGAGCAGATGGCAAAACAGGAAATCCCGGGCATCTTCAGACATCAAAAGAGCACCCATTTGTTTGTGAGGTTGTTCCTAATGTAGAGATCAGGGGTACGAATCTCAACAATGAATGGAATGTGTCATCTGATGATGCTGCTGATGAAGAGTTCAACGAACTAATGGCACCTATGAAGTTGTTGAAGAGAAATAGAGAAGGGGCCTTAGTTGCTATCAGATGATACACGTCCCTTTGTTTGCAAGAAACCAAAGTTGGATCATCAAGTTCACAAACAAGCAGTTCCTTAGTTTGCAAATTACTTAGAAAGTTTTGTTGTATTTAGAATGCAATTCTAGACATCTAGATGATTTTTTGTTGAGTTTGAGGTCCAACGACCCATTCTATATGTATAAACGATTTGGATGATAAGTGTGTATATAAATGGATCTTTTGTTTAATATATTGCTTTGTGTTCTAATACTTTTTTTGTTCAAAACTGTGTGGTGTTGTTTTTTATCTTGTGTGCTTTATGCATTTGTCATTCCTGGATGCTAGTTCTGTCATGATTCTAGCTATCCCATTTTTATACATAATTGGAGTTTACCACGAAATAAGCTTAGGCTGGAGATCACTCCCCCGGAACAGAGCTGCAAGGATATGGTTGAGGGGCCTGGAAATACCATGTTTTATCTAATTTTAACTTCAATGCAAGGATAGGCCTCTTTTGTAAAAATCTCATGCTAAATCTTGATAGAATAGGCCTAGTTAGCTTATTCCTTTATTCTTTTGGAGGCTCACTATGCCTTATAGAGCTTTTAGCTCTCATTTGTATAAACTCTTTATTAGCTGCAAGGTTTGGAGAGCCAATAAAATTCTCCTCCACCATGGGTGAATTTTGCTTTTAAAAAAAAAAAGAGTAACATGATTTTTACATCAGACAAAGTAGTTGTTTTACGTAGTTCTCACCTAGTTCTCACCTGTGTTTGTTTTCTTGAAGAATGTAATCTAGTTCTAATCTTCAAACAAATATAGTAAAATCTCAAGTTTTTTATAAAAATTCTCATGTCTACACTAGTAATGAAAATATTTTTCAAAAAGAGGTGGTACTATAGCTGCCTCAGAGGGATTTTATGTTCACCAAAGTTTCCTAAAAAAACATAATATACCTTGCCACGCAGTTTCTTTTCAATCCTTAAATATACACATCACCGGAAGGTGGATGAAACCGTTGCAGAATGATCCAACACTAGACAGTCGTAGTAAACCTTGAAAGAAGGAATGTCATCACCGCTGCTTTACCGAACCAAACAGTTCCTCAAAAGTGCGCTTTGGAGCTTCAGCACGAGCAACTATTTCCACCACCTTGTAATTGGATTCAGGATGTAGCAGTGCCTCAACAGCAACTTCAGCTACCTGATCTCTAGAAATGGAACCTTCAAAAAGAGTGTCCTGAAACGCATACCCGCTAATCAGATTGGAAATAAACAGTATAACTAGATCATCAATAAACAGTATAGCTCCAAGCCATACCTCTGGTTCCATTACTATATTTCCTGTAGGCGGGTCGTTTTTCAACCCACCAGGTCTTATGATTGTGTAGTTGATTCCTGATTTCTTGATGTATTGCTCTGCCTTAAGCTTTGCAATCAGTACAAGTCCAAAGACATTGAGAATAATGTATGTGGGATTCAACAATTGTCCCATGGCAGCTCCATTTACTAAAATCGAACTAACAAGGATAAATCTGTTGATATCACGTTTCTGGCATGCTTCAACAAGGTTTACTGTGCCGAAATTGTCAACCTGCAGAATAAGACTAAACTCTTTCAGTATAGAGTATCCATCAAAGATTTCATCATGCAAACATGAGCATTTCTCATGTAAAAATACCACTGCAGAGACAATTACGTCTAGTAAAACACATCTTTAACTATGATCTGGGTTTTGAGGAACAGAACAGTTGTGTGAAAGAAGGACTAGCAGGAAGTGAATAAGCCTGATATAAGAAATTTCTCAGGCAAGGACAAACATCAGAAAGCATGGTCTACTTATTTTATGCCATAACTGGGGATTTTAGACATAGAGTTCTAACCAGAATACTCCAGACTATATCTAAGTCTTGTTAAAAATGATATCTCAAATATGTGATAGGGAGACAGCAGTAAACAAAAGTAAGGGGCGGACCCAGAAATTAAAGTTAAGGCTGGTCATAATAGAATAAAAGTAAAATTATAACACTGAATTTTAATATATTAAAAATTATAAGGGTATAAATGAAACGAAACGATTTCACGAAACGATTTCACAGTTCCCCTAGGTCCGCCTCAGTAACTGAAACGATTTCACAGTTCCTACAATCTAGAGTTTTATGTTTTGATTAAGGCAAATTCTCATTTGAGATAGGTCTCAAATGAGACCAAAGATTATATGAGACTGCTATTGATTGAATTTGTCGTTGGTGAGCTTTAAACCCGCCGATTTCCTTGATTGAATTTGTCGTTGGTGAAATTGACCAAGGAAATGATCAAGAAAATTGACCGAAAGATCAAATAAACTGAAAAATCAAGGCAAAACAAAAATACTCAAGGACATTGATTGAAAGATCAAACAAACTGACTAAAAGATCAAGCAGAAACAGTAAATGCTCATTTCCCTGCTCTTGGTCCCCACAAGGACAGGTCTCACCCAAGACTTTCTCTTTGATTAAAATCCTTCAAATGTGCAAATGTGACTATCTTTGTGATAAACTACATTAGCTATTTCAGCTCAACAGCCTCATTACTATGCATAAGCTGCTCGAACCCATACCAGCTACTACATGAATTACAAGAAATGTATTTTCATCTGCATACACAGAAAGTAGTCCAATGCCTATGACCTTGGTGTTCAGTGAAAATTTTTAAAGTCCTAGTTTTTTAGTGAAAATTTATTATAAGATGGCAGTTTCAGTGAAACCATGCATCTGATGATGGGCTAACTATCAAAAAAGTTGATAAGGCCTGTATTTAGAATCACAAGTTGATCAGGCTATATGAGCATCACAGTCATATGAATCGTGAAGGTGTTAAAATCAAAATGCAACAGTATTCTAGTTTCCAGCTCTAGGAAAAAGATATATTATGTAGCAGAAATAGATGGACTATGAAACCAGATAGATAACGATGTAAGGAAAGATACGGAGACTCATAAAACCAAGTTATAAACTAGTTTGGGAGTTTTAGACAACACCTTCCATGGTGATAGTAAATCCCAGGAAGGGCGAAAGCCGGTCGAACAAATAACAGCATCAGTATCATCGCCAATGGCCTCAGCTAGTTTGGCTGAACCCTCAGTAACATCTGCTTTTACCTGTAGATGATCAAAAGTGACAACTTTTAGCACTCTTCTGTGCAAACTTATCATATCATTTGAACATACAAAATTGAAGTTTTTGAAGCATGGACTCACAAATTGAAGATGGGGGCTGTTTGCAGGGAAGGTTGTCTTGGCCTTGTCAATGTCCCGGACGCCGGCCTTGACTGCAAAACCTCTAGCCAGCAGCTGCTCAACAATCCTTTTGCCGGTGCTTCCAGTGGCCCCAGCAACAAAGATTTTCTTCTTCCCCACTTCAACACTTTCTTTCACCTCACTCCCTTCCTACACCAACAGCAACAACAATTGCAGATTCGCATTAAAACCAAATTTCCCAGGTTAAATGGGAATTGAAATCCAGGTAACATACCATTGATGCTTTGAGGCAAAACGACCGAGGTTGGGAACTGGACAATGGTTTGGTTAAAGATAAGGAATGAAATAGAGAGGATCTGAGGATAGATATGGCCATTGTTTACTTGGCACTATTCCTACAGTCTTCTTCTTTACCCATACTGAATTCGATTAGCGGCTATCCAGTAGCCACACACAAATCTTCTAAACTTAGCACTTACGTATCACGGTTCTGTACACCTTTGTGCCGTTAGTTTGCCGTGACAATTCAATTACTACTAGAACCATCTTTTTTAGTGCTTACTAAAATTTGATATTTGTTCCCAAATATAGACAGAAAATAAGTTATGAGAAAAATGTTTGAGGTACCTCCAAATTTACTTTTAAGGGAGTTTATTGTTTTTTTCTGAAATGAACTTATCTGTAGAGTAGTGAAAATTAAATTAATGTATTTAAAATCAGCACAACAGGATTAAGATGAATTTCCTCAAATTATATTTTTACTAAATCCAAATGATCGGATATGTTTTGCATACACCAATCAGTTTCGCTGCTGATTTTGCCAGCACTTTCAGTATTTCTGGCAACTCCATTACGCTCTCAATAGATTGAATGCATCAAACTCATTCCTATTAGACAAAAAAAATATACACACAATATAGTGGTAGCATGTAATTGATGTGCTTCCATTAGAGCTGTCAATTCAAACCCAAACACGAAAAACCCGACCCGACTGACCCGACACGAATAACCTTTTAACCCGATTAAAACCCGAGAATATTAGGTCAAATTCGACCCGACACGAACCCGAATAAATTTTAACCCGACACGAACCCGACCCGAACCCGAGAATGACCCGAACCCGAAAGTGACCCGAACCCGATTTAACACAAACCCGAAAATGAGCCGAACTCTAAAATTAAGTTAATGAACTAGTAGTAGTAATAGAATTGGTGTAAAAATGTTTATGATCACTGCAATTTGCTTTCCATAAAAATGTTTATAAATATATTTATGATCACTGCAATTTGTCGAATGAATTATAGGAATAATTTGGTGGATTATAGCAATTGTTCAGTAAAAAATAATATATTTATTACAAGAGCATATTTTCTCTAGTAGAGTTGATATATATAAGTATAAAAGTATCAATTCAGTATATTGTGTATATTAATATTTATTTCAATTCATTTTTGTTTATGAAGATCATGTCGTCATAATGCCTTGAGCTAAATTGAATAATCTCTGGCGACGATACAATTTTTAACTCATCAAGTATAAAATTGGATTGAACTATAAGGGAATGTAGTGAAACTCAATTTAGTTCCAGTGTTTATAGAAACTCAATTAAGATTTGATATTTTATTATTTAATTTTAATTTACTTGTTAGTGTTTTTAGAAAATCAAGTCAGTTTGATCTAACACTAGTTAAACTCAATTTATCCAGTATTTATAGATAATCAAGGAATATTTGATCTTTCACTACTTAAATACAATATACTAGTTACATTCATTTATAAAAGTCAAGTAATATTTGACCTTTAATTATTTCTATTCAACTCATAGTAAACAAATTCAGTTAATGAAGTTCATTAATTGTCGAAAGTAACAAATTAAACATTAATCACTAATTTATAGAGAATCCCTATTTTTGAATAAATATAAGTTACTTGATTATTATAAATTGAGTGATGGTTAACAGTTGTATAGTTAAATTGAACTTAATTAATTTTTGAATAAAGTCGAGTAATAGTTGACATTTGGTTAGTTAAATACAATTAAGTTAGTGTGTTAGCACTAAAACTCAGTTACGTATGGAAAGTCAAGTAAGTTTTTCCATTTGATTAGTAAAATTCAATATAAATTATTTCATAGTATTTATAAAAAAATTTAAATTAAATGTAATATTTAGAAGTAACTAAATTTATTTTTAAGTGTTTATTGAAACTAAATTAAGGATTAATTTTCGGTAAATTTATTTCAATTTAGTTATCGTTGTTAGTTAAGCAGGTTTCCAATTCGATTAATTACATCAATTTAGTGGGTTTAGGGTTTAGTGGGTGGGTTTAGGGTTTAGTGGGTTTTGAGTTTTGGGGTTTGGGGCCTTAAGACAAAAGTAAGCCCATCAAATATGCCCAATTCTAATATCAAAATCAACCCAATAATTATTTCATTTCATGTTATTTTGGTGTTAATATAAAATAGAGTACTTGTTGATATCGTATTTTTTGTTAATTTAATTTATTACTGACATCGTGATTATTGACATTTTAATATTCATATTTAAAACTAGAGTTTCTTTCTAACCGAAGTGTTAATACAAGTTAGAATAATTGTTAAATTTAATATAATTATGAGTATTTGTCAAAATATAATATTTTGACCCGAACCCGACACGAAAATAAAACTGACCCGATACCAACCCGACCCTATAAAACCCGACCCGAACCCAACCTGACCCGATGAATAGTCCCAACCCGACATCAACCCGACACGAACCCGACCCGACCCGACCCGACAAGACCCGAAAAGATATTTTAGACCCGTTTGAACCCGACCCGTTTGACCCGAACCTTTTTAGACCCGAACCCGAGGTCGACGTTTAGACCCGAATCGACAGCTCTAGCTTCCATGCTTTTGGTAAATTTGGCAAGAGAACAAAATAGGAACAATTTAGAAAAGTGTTTACTAGATCAACACAGCTGTAGTGTGTTTTTTTTTTTTGGCCAAAAGCATCACTAATGATAATCTAGCAGCTCAGTTTAAGAAAAATATTTGCACAAAATAGCTCACTTCTTGCATTACTTACACACTAAGAGAAGTTGCAATATAGTAGGATATCGATCAAAAACATCTGTCTAGAATTCCGCTTACAATGCTACAAATGCAGTTTAGCAATCTAAAGTCATCTGTCAGAAAGAAACCAGAACTATGGTAGATGCACAAAGAAATCTTGTCACACACAGACTAAATTAACTGTTGGCATCAACTGCATACTACAGAGACATCATTATGACCAAATAATGCAAAATTCACAACTTGCATTCTCCGACTGGCCTCACACAAAGTACACTACATCTGCATCCCTAGTATAGAACAACTTGTTCTCGGCTTCCATTATCTGCTCAAATTGGAAATTCAGATTCAGTAAAGTTCCAAAGACATATCAGAAAATACACTCTATGTATACAAGTATATAAACCAACATGTATCCGTTCAAAATTACCTCTACCAGGGAAAGGATCTCCTCTCTCGAGTAGGGAACAGATACTCCATTGTTAACGACTATCTCTATGTCCGCAACTGACATTTGTTCAACATGCTGTGCATGTCTATGCCTCCCAAGTGCCGCGCTAAAAGCTTCCAGTCTGCAGGTACATCAACAGGAAGCATTCAGCTATTTAATCTTACACTAGTATTTAGTTTCAACTGACAATCAAGAAAGCAAAGCTATTCATGAACAGAGTCTTTCAATATACAAACCTCTCTGGGGTGTTGCCATCAGCTCCAGTTGGGTCAACTTCCATGGCCTCACTTTCTCTAGATGAAAGAGAAACATAGAAATATGTCAACACTGTAGCATGCCACTATAAGCCTACAGGTATGGGCTTTTCCAAATGACTACAATCATGAGCTTATCATACAAAGATATTGGCCAATAAAGGGTATGATTCTGGCAAACTTAAAACAAAAAAGGTATAGGAAGTAGATAAACAGTCTCAGGGTGCATTCCTAGGCCATCAGTGAAGCAGAAACGTGAGATTTACTTTTCACTACTAAACCATAAAAACTATAAAAAGAGAAACATGGACCCATCAGCTCAAGACTGCTGACAGTAAAAGAGAGGTGACACGATGAAAAATGCACAGGTAGAACTTGGTGAACAACTTCATCTGCCTAGAGTAAATAAACTTACTCCTAGACATGATATAGACAATTTTTCTGTTGAAGACTTTATGGGTGATGCTGTTGAATTATGTCTATGTCAAGTAGGTGTTCTCTCAATCAGACCATAAAGACTATAAAAAATGTAGAACCATCAGCCATACTTGGCGATGATTTCTGAGAAACAAGAAGCCTTCTCTCAATATGACCATACAGATTACAAAAAGAGAAATGTGGAGCCATTGGCCCAAGACTACTGACAGCATAAAAGAAGTGAAACTTAATGCAAAATGCACAGGTAGAACTTGTAAAGTAAATAAGTCTTAAATGCTATTGAAGACTGTGGGTGATACTGTTGAGATGTCAAGTAGGCGATAATATCTAGGATACAATAAGTCTTCTCTCAATTAACTAGTCAGCCTTTCAATGACAGATTGCTTGAGCAGAGGTAATGAAAACATAATGCTATCAAAACTGAAGCTAGTTAAAAATGTTGGGATCATTCCTAATATGGTAAAATCAAATTGTTATCTATGTGATAATACTGGACCTCCATGCACTAAGTTATCAACTTCCAACCAAGGTGCAGGAATAAGAGAACAAACCAAAATATATATTATAAGAGTAACATAAACTAATTCACAAGTTGATCCTCCAGATGGTTATAAAATCAGTGACTAGGATTACCTTGAAGCATCTCCGTTTTCTGTGCCATCCATCATGCCTTCAGTCTGAGCAGTATCAGTTTTACTGGCACTGTCAGCTTTTCGCTTTCTCTCCATTTCTTTCTCCCATTCTTGTTCGCGCTCCTCCATTTCAGTAAGCTCTTGATGATATATAGCAAAGTTCAGAACTTGAAGAGCTGCATCAACGTCTTGTTTCAACACCTATTCAAGAGTATATTATGCACCAGTTGCTTGACATATAAACTGTACAATATGAACCATTCGAATAGCTATTTTGAGTTGCATATATCTTTACCTCTCTTCTTAACTTCAGCTTGGCATGGGCAGTCGAAAGACGTATTATGGTTTCCAAGGTCCTAGCAGTTATAGGAAGCGTTCCACTTCCAGTCTTTCAAAAAAAAAACATTCTTAATTTAATAAGTATTAGATATACTAAACACCATACTCAACTAGCTCAAGAAACAGGGGGTCAACCTTTGCATTGGAACTAGCGCTACGCAACTCTGCATATGCAGTTGCAATTTGATCAGAAGCCTGTATAAATCATGATAAAATTAGCATGAATCAAAACTCATACAGAAACCTTTAAGGATAACAATATCAGAGATTCTACTTAGAAATATTTATTCCAATACTGGATATGGAGAAAGGAAAAGAACAAACCTCATCAGTTAATTCAGGTTGGATCCTGTTTTTTGCATAATGAATAAACTTCTTCAAGAAATCAATGGTGAGAGTTTCACGCTTGCGACTTGTTTTTCTCCCATGTAACATTCTGTTATACTTAACAAAGACAGCAGAATTTGTCTCTGCCTCATCCTCCCTTTCATATGTACCATCTGACGCGGTGCTATCTGAAGGATCGAGTTAATTTGCTTCAATCATTGAGTACATATTGCAAACACCATTTATTAAGCAAATAAACTTACGTACCTGTTATAGAACGAAATCTATGCATCCGAAGGACGTGGTCTGAAATCAGACGGTCAATAACAGGATCCATTTGATCCAGAACAATGAACAGTAAATCAAAACGAGAGAGTAAGGAATCTGGCAGCCCAATGTTCTTTGTGGGTGTCAACGAGCGATCGTACTGACATACGACAATTGAAATAATGAGTGCTTCAGAACTTGAAACACTAAACTTTTTAACTTATTATTGACTTTTTTTCAGTTCGATTAGAGTGCCAATTTTGTAATTGAAATGCAGCTCCATGCTCCATAGTTATACAGGTAAAAGAGGGAATAGCAAGTAAGCAGTACATAATGTTCTTATCATTCCCTGGCATTAAAAAAAGAAGCTTACTGTTCCATATATTGGGTTTGCAGCAGCTACAACACTGCAACGAGCATTCAAGGATGCATGAATTCCAGCTTTTGCAATTGTCACAGTCTGCTGTTCCATGACTTCATGAATGGCAACACGATCTTGATCATTCATTTTATCAAATTCATCAATACAAACAACCCCCCTATCAGCAAGAACCATAGCACCAGCTTCAAGCCTTCTTTCTCCTAAAAACAGGGACACCATATTTTAAGTCAAAGTTGCTTTTAGCATGCAAATTCATGTAACATCAGAAAAATTAGCAACCTGTTTCTTGATCAGAAGTAACAGCTGCCGTCAATCCAACCCCGGAGGAGCCCCGGCCAGTAGTTGATATGGCCAATGGAGCAATATTCATTATCGCTCTAAGCAGCTGAGACTTGGCAACAGAAGGATCCCCAACCATCATCATGTTTATGTCCCTAAGAAACAGCAATAGAAATTATTCAACAGGAAATAAAGTAAATGGCAATGAGTAAAGGAACATATACATGAAATTTCGAATGGTGATTTTTAGCTTACCCTCGCAGATGTGTCCCATTTTTCAGGTTCTTTTCAGTACCACCAAGCATCAATAGAAGCAATGCTTTTTTAATCCATGTATGGCCATAGATAGATGGGGCAAGTGAACTAGCTAGTAAATCAAAGGCATCATCTCTCTTAGATATCTTTCGAATGTTGTCCACGTCTTTGTTTCCAAACACTGTCGCATGTGTTGATTTGTTCAGCGGAAAGACAGAGTTGGCTATTAGGACAGTCCTGCAATTCCAAGAATGAATTTAAATATTGTAACTTTTAAAGCAATTACAGGCAAAGGGAAGATAGTACAGTATCATGTAGGGACCTGAATACGCCATTGACACTCCCTTTGCTTTTTGCAGGTAGTGCTTTGTATATCCCAACTATAGCCATACGGTCACCAGGCTTGCACTTATCCACTAGATCGTCTTCTAAAATGATATCTACTGTTCTTGGCAGTTGACCTGGAGCAGAGTTTTCTGGAACTTCTTGCATTGATAGTGTTTGGTGGTCTTTGTATGTGCAAAGCCCATACTCAGTGACCAACAAATTGCCTTTCTCATCCTGTAACAAATTCATCCAATAAGAAACATGCATACTCTGATCAATTATAGAAAACTACATCAGGTCCAGGAAGCAATAGTTTACCCGTGTTGGATACACAGAACCAGTTGGTAAGCCCATATTTGATGTAATATCTCGGTATTCACGGGATGTGAACTCCGTGGTCTCCGGGCAGAAGTGAACACTCTTGACAACTTTTGGCCTCACAAGAGAACCTGACAATCATAGGAATAAGCAATATCATAACTCCTGAGAGATGGTATACAAGTAGATTATTTCTACACCAAATTCATGAAAATGTTGGCACTTGTAAAACAATTGTAGGATATCTTTGATTTCCTCAGGGTTGAAATTACTAAACAATGGCCAATAAGCCCAAAAAACTGAACACTCCCAAGAAGATTACTTCTCTACACATACGCGAGCTTCGAGAACATGTTATTAAAATAAATGTGTCATACTAAAATTAAGGTGTGTAAGAAGATGCACTTCTACGTTAGTTGTATTACATTGTGATGTGGGTAGGAGAACAGTAATTTCCTGTTTGCTATTTTTAGATTATGAAGTCGTTCAAATCTTAATCACCAGGGCATCACTGTAGGTGACCTGAACAAAAATATGCAACACAACAACTCACAACTTTCCATCGTCAACACAGTCATAATTATCACTACTGACACTCACTTAACCCACAAATCAGTCACAATAGTCTTGAATATACGTGTAGCTAAAACAGAAGTAACATGGCCAGAATGCATCTAATTCACACACCAAACAGTAGGAGATAGCAGAAAACCAATCAGAAAGTGCATTCTAGAGCAGTGACATGAAAAACAAATGGGTGAAAAGGAAATTACATTTTGTTACTATGCCCTCAACACACACTATCGAGCCAATAAACCCTGATAAGAGGTCCCTTGGAGTGACTCTTCGTGAAACGAAAGGACCGTCAAGCCCAACAAGCACTTGCTCCCCATCCCTCAAGTACTTTGCATTGATGCCACGAACCATTTCTGTCATTGAATCACACAGTGGCTGCATATACTCACTGGGGTTCTGCAGAAGCCTAGAATTTCAGGACAAAAGAAGAAATAGATGAAGATCAGATCAATGCTTACAGAATGAAACGAAACAACACATACAAAACTACATAGAATTCACTAAGGCTCTTCTGTATATCTAAATAGCAATAAATTATGGTATTTCATCATTAAACCTCTCAAACTCCCAAAAGTCAATAACTGTGATAATACTTAATAACTATTACAAAAGTCTCTATTTTGAAATATCTCAGGGCATTTAAACAGCTTAGTTTTACAGATTTAAAACAAATTCTCTCAGAAGATACACATATACATAGAATTTTTCAGCTTAATCCATTGAAATTTTCCCCAATTATAACTTAACAGTAGACAAAATCCATTAAAACCCTAGCTTTGCGGATAATAAAAGACAGCAGCACTGCAGATAAGATCACAACTCACAAGTAGAAAACTATTAGTGTTATTTAAAAACAGAAAAGATCGGAAACCTGCGGGCTAAGTCGGCGCCTTCCCGGTGGTTGTAGAAATGAGATAGCTTAATAATCACCCGGCGCTCTTTGTTGTACATCATGTTGTCAATATCTTTCTTCAACTCGATATTCATTTCCTGGAACAAATCAATAACCCACATAAGCGACCTGCCCAGGGATTAACGTAATCTTAAATCGAAAAAAGAGACGGAGAAATGAATGGATTACACTTTGGTCGAAGAATTTGAGAAATGCTCGCTTGTGCGCTGCCCTTACTTCTTCGCTGAGATCCATCTCTCGCCTTCGTCGCCTCCACTCTGTGTGCGTAGGGGGAAGCAGTATCGTGAAAAGGTTGGGTATGTGTGTTTCTTTTGCTTTTGTTTTGGGTAATAGGGTTTTGCCCTTCGCGGGAAAATGAGGAGTGGCGAGGCTCTTTTTGGCGGGAAATACACGCGAT
Organism: Cruciata laevipes; assembly: GCA_963678965.1. NCBI lineage: Eukaryota > Viridiplantae > Streptophyta > Magnoliopsida > Gentianales > Rubiaceae > Cruciata > Cruciata laevipes. Next base: position 19,430,941 of record OY787633.1, read on the forward strand.
GGACGTGTGTTTAGCTATAGAGATTAAACAAGATTAAATTCCATCTAGTTATTCACTTATTTGACCCAAAAAATTAAAAAAATCCTTCTAGTTGGACTGAAATTTTTTTTTTGTTGAAAGGTTGGACTGAAATTTAATTTCATTTAATTGGTTGAATTTTTTAAAAACTAATACATATTGAGAGTATTCTAGCATAACATGTAGACTATTTTTTTATTTAAAAAGAAAACCACCGTGGGGAGTTATAATGGCTTTCCCTTGTTTTTTAAAAGCAATTTTTCCATGCAGGTCCATTTTTCTCTTGCAGGTCCGTATTTTTACCATAATGCCCCCTGATGGAACCCTATGATTTCAAGCCCATTTTTTTCCTTAACAATATTAGAGGTATTATGGTAAAAATACGGACCTGCAAGAGAAAAATGGACCTGCATGGAGCAACCCCCTTTTTAAATAACGAAAATGGAAAAAAAAAATTACAAAGGAACCGTTTCTTAATTATATGGGCTTGGTTGTTTATAATAAAAATCTAAATTAAGGAATCTATGGTGTAGCACTACCATAGCTAGACTACACAAGAGAACATAATTGCCTTAAAAAACAATGAGTTAGAAACTTAAATATATACCCATCTAGCCTCAAAAAATTGTACCTTTTGTGAGTTCAATGAAAACTTAACCACTTGCTTATTACTGAATCAGCAATGTGAAACACAAGGCATCCTATGGAGAAGAGATCATGTCTCACAAATCGCTACTATATATCATACAGGTTATAGCCCCATGTATACTGTATGATCCCAGTTTACTTCAGAGTTTAGGTGCATCTCAGAGTTTGTAGTCTTATGAGCCTCAATATCTCCAATATGCATTCTGAATATGACTTGCACAAAAAAGAAATATTAGCATAATATATTCAAGATTCTAAGAGATGGAATCCCTTGTTTATCAAGAACAAGAGCTCCATTGGCGGATGATAGGAGCTGACTCAGACTCATATCACAAGAAATTAAAGCTGGTTTATAAGAGCATTTTTAGCAAGGGAGTTTTCATTCTTATTCCCTTGTCCAAAAGTATGATTAAGCAGAGCAGAGAAAAGGCTATCATGGATATGATGCACAAAATGGTAGACTTTCCAGAGAGATTTGGAAGGTTCTAAAATCATACTGATGGCAGTAAGGCAATCAGATTCAATCCATAAAGTAAACAGATGCAGAGAGTGTGCAGTGTGAAAACCTAGTCTAATGGCAAGCATTCCAGCTTCCATGGGGGAATGGGCTTTTGTAAAGTGGCATTTAGCATGAAGAAAGAACCCACATAATCTCTAAAGATTATGCCAACCCATGTTGTACTTGATGGACTATCCATAGATGCATCAACATTTATTTTAACTTTACTGGAAGGTTTTCTCCAAATGATTTTGACAATGTTTTTTTTTTAAGCTACAAAACAGAATTACAACTTACACTCCCTAGGCTGATGGCCAGGAGTTCAAACATAGTAAATACAAGAGAGGCTACTAGGCATAACACATTTGCCCACAGAATTACATAAATAATTGGCTTATTGGGGGGGGGGGGGGGGGGCACTTGGAGCTAGCTATGTCAATATCATGAGATTTTGACAGGTAAAAAGGTTTGATCATATAAGGGCCTCGTTTGGCTATCAGCGTTTAGCTGTTAGCGGATTTTATTAGCGGTTAGCTGTTAGCGGATTCTATTAGCTGTTTTGACTAGCGGTTTGACTAGCGTTTTGTAAATGAGTGTTTGGCAAGTAACAATTAGCTGATAGCTGTTTCATTACGTTAAATGACAGAAATAGACATTACTACAATTTATTATTAATTATTTTTTGTCGTGCGTTAATTGTTCATCGAAAATTATAATCACTTATATATATATTTCATGATGTTTATTATTTGACTTATTATTCATTATTAATATATTTACATTTATTTAAAAAATTATTTTTAGAATTAAAATAATTTAGTATATATTGTGTAATACTACAAAAATAGATTAAAAATAATGTGAAAAATCTGATTTGTACGTACGCAAATATGTTTACGTTAAATTTACTGAATAGTTGAATTGTAAAATTGTGTATGTATAAATTATTTAAGGAATTCGATTAATTATAGAAAAAGAAATTTGTGAGGAATAAGGATAAAAAAGATATTTTGTAATATTTCTTTGATTAACTTTTTACAAACGCTGCTCTTTCTAGCGTTTCAGAAATCAGAGGTTTCACCAAAAAAGCTAATCAGAAAACTCTCCTCACCAAACACTAGAAAGAGCTGTTTGACAAGTCAACTATCCATATTTAATCCAAAAAGCTAAACGCTCTTCAAAACTCTCGTCACCAAACGGGGCCAAGAGTTAAAAATCATTTTTGATAATTTGTTAACTAGATGGTGGAGTTTCTTTTAAAACTTTTTATCAAAGCTCGAGATTTGAATGTTTCCATGTTGAGCTCTTCCAGTAACAAGCCATTTAATTTTATTATTGTCCCGTCACTAATCTCCATCTCTTATGGGACCTCGACCTTAACAGATCTTTCACCAACAAAGGAATCCAGATAACAAGTCATGTTTTGCAACTTTCACCTAGAGTTCAGATTTTGATTCATGTTGAACTTATGTTCTGCTACAAGAACTTCTCAAACTGAATCCAATTGTATTCCTTCCATAACCAGCTTGCACCTTTGCGACCATATTCCTAGAGAACGAACATGGATTTGGTAAGTGTACTTCATTCGGTGCAGTAATTAAATTTCCATCCATTTGTTATCGCACCATGGACTAAAATAACTACAACCATGTTTCTTGATTCAGCACCGTCTATGATCATGTGTGCTTCATCATCCTCACGAGTTAGGCATCTCTGACAGATTTGTGATGAAATAATCTTCTTTCGCTTTAGATTAACCCGTGGGGGCTGCCTTTTTAATGAGTCTCCATAGTAGAAAGATGATCTTGTTAGCCATTTTTAGGTTCCCTCTAAGAGCTTCTTCCTTCTTAATCCTAATTATAAAGAAATGAATTGTTAAATATAAGAAGAGGAAAAAACTTCTAGTGGAGTAATTTTTTACCTTATTGAACTTGTTTACTCCACTTTTGGTCAAATGGTTGCAAATAGTAACACCCATTTAAAAATCAGTCAATTCTTGAAATGCTAAATTTCAACAAAGGAAATATATTTTATGAGGTATTAGCTCACATAAAAATGAGTTTTGTTGTCTCCATTGGGATTTCCGACGAGTAATTGACAACAAAAAGGAGGTGCACACCCATCACAACCAACAACAACACCACCCTCCTTCATTTAACCACTTCACTTGTTTCCCCCGTGAACAACTCTCTCTCATCAGTCTCATCGAAAACTCTCTCTATAAATACACATCAATCCCCCTCTCCCTCGTTCTCATCGAATCTCAACAGTGACTCTCGCCTGCCTCCCTCCCTCCGCCACCATGTCCACCATGCATTCCGTCCAATCTCCTCCCCTCCTCCGCCCTCCCCTCCACTCCCTCCGCAACCCCACCTCGCAGTTCTTCTCGCTCACCACCAGGCCACCCACCCCGATTTCCAAGAAGCTCCCCTTCATCCGCGCCACCGCCACCAACCAATCCGCCCCAAAGCGCGAGAAGGATCCCAAGAAGCGCGTCGTCATCACTGGGATGGGGCTCGTCTCCGTGTTCGGCAATGAGGTGGATGCCTACTACGACAAGCTGCTTGCTGGAGAGAGTGGGATTACTCCCATTGATCGCTTCGATGCCTCCAAGTTCCCCACCAGATTCGGCGGCCAGATTAGGGGCTTTAAATCTGAAGGCTACATTGACGGCAAGAATGACAGGCGCCTGGATGATTGCTTGAGGTACTGCATTGTTGCTGGTAAGAAGGCCCTCGAAGATGCCGATCTCGGCGGTGATAAGCTTGGCAAGGTTTGCTTCTTCCCTACTGAATCGATTGGAACTCTAATTTACTTTTAGTACCAATCCATTTCTAATGCATTCTGTTTTTTCCACTCATACTTTTTTTATGCTCCCTATCTACTTGTTAAGGCTAAAAGTTATCATTTCTACGAATCTGAAGTTGGTTCTCTGATGAAAATTGGAGTATGTTTTAGAAGATCACTGACGTATCATTATAATTGTGATGGTTCATCTGGAGTTAAAAGAGATTTGCAATTATTTTTTATTTTTTTGTATTTTTGGACATTATGTAATACTCATGTTGTGCATATAGATTGATAAGGAGCGAGCTGGTGTTCTAGTTGGGACTGGCATGGGTGGTCTAACGGTATTCTCAGATGGTGTTCAAGCTCTGATTGAGAAAGGCCACAGGAAGATTACTCCTTTTTTCATTCCCTATGCAATAACAAACATGGCATCTGCCTTACTTGGCATAGACTTGGGTTTCATGGGGCCCAACTACTCCATTTCAACTGCTTGCGCAACCTCGAATTATTGTTTTTATGCTGCTGCCAATCACATCCGTAGAGGTGAGGCTGATATGATGATAGCCGGTGGAACTGAAGCTGCCATAATTCCAATTGGATTGGGTGGTTTCGTTGCCTGTCGAGCTTTGTCTCAAAGAAACGATGATCCACAAACTGCCTCTAGACCTTGGGATAAAGACCGAGATGGTTTTGTCATGGGTGAAGGTGCTGGCGTTTTGGTATGTATGCTACTTTATAATTTCTATTGCTATAAATAATCACTATTCATTGACTCCCCATTCTATAATCTTACCAATATATGATGTGTTGTCATTCTTTGAGATTGTTGATTACATTGACTGTAGCAGTGCATGTAGTACACTACCACCTTCTTCTGATCTCTATAATTGACCTTTTGTTTTAATAATATACTCAAGTATCTGAAGAATCTGTAGAATTGTTTGGGTTTTTTCTATTCTTAAATTTGAGATAATGTGATTAATACGTGATATTTCTTTAGTAGATATTCTATTTAGTCACATGAAAAGAACTATAGACTATTCAGTATATATTCTCCTCTACTATACTGTTGGAATAGGTTTTTTTACTTGCAGTGGCTAAGTATACCCACTGAATATAGTTTTTTACTCTAAGTTTACCAGTAGATTTTTCAGTTCTGTACCATTTTCTTCTGAAGGTTTATTATCTTGTTTAATTTGAAGTGTTATATTTTTGACTCTGTGAATGAATAAAGGAATTAGGTTGACTTCTTTGAGACTCTGACCAACTCACATTTTGGTAGGTGATGGAAAGTTTGGAACATGCCATGAAACGTGGTGCACCAATAATTGCCGAGTACCTGGGAGGTGCTGTTAACTGTGATGCTTATCATATGACTGATCCACGCTCTGATGGACTTGGTGTTTCTACTTGCATCCAAAGCAGCCTTGTAGATGCTGGTGTGTCTCCTGAGGAGGTATGTAACTGTTGTGCTTTCTGGCAGAATTATGGTTCTATTTGCAATTATAACCATGCTACTAAGTGTTTTCATTAATCATGTAAATGAACTGTGTAATGAAAGCATTTCATGTCTTCTTTCAGGTTAATTACATAAATGCTCACGCTACCTCCACCATAGTTGGTGACCTGGCTGAGGTTAATGCTGTTAAGAAGGTGTTTAAAAGTACTAAAGAGATTAAGATGAATGCAACCAAGGTAATATGAATGCTTATAATTACCAAGAGTCTTTGTTAAATAGAGAACACAACACAATCTCATAAGGCAAAAGCCTTAATTATCAAGGGTTGTACCCTAAGAATTTTGTTTTGCAGTTCTGACTTGTTTGTATTTGGTTACAGTCAATGATTGGGCACTGTCTTGGCGCTGCCGGTGGTCTAGAAGCTATTGCAACTGTAAAGGCCATTACAACTGGCTGGCTTCATCCTACAATAAATCAGTTTGTACGTTCTCGTAACACTTAATATTGCTATTTTGTTTTAGTTTTCTCAATTATTTGTCCATCAAAATGGATTATTGATCAAGCATTTTTAGTTATATGCCATCCTCTGTAACTATCAAATGCACATCTTTGTGATTACAGAACCCAGAGCCCGCTGTGGAGTTTGATACTGTTCCCAATAACAAACAGGAACATGAAATAAATGTTGGTAAGTTGCATATAAAACTCAACTTTCCCACTAGTTGAATCCTCATAGAACTTCTTCCATTTTATACACACTGACACATAACCTCTTGCAGCCATTTCAAATTCATTTGGATTTGGTGGACACAACTCTGTGGTTGTCTTCTCGGCATTCAAGCCTTAAATCTCGTTTTCTTTGAATTTGTTGCGGTAGCTACTCATAATCTCGGGTAGGTTTCAATCTTCCCAACTTAGCTGAATTTGTGAAGAACTTGGGACTTTATACCTTACCTAATCTTTTCCTAACTTAATTAACGTGGCAGCCATACCTAATCCATTCGGACTTGGTGGACTGACTCTGTGCACATCTTTTCTGCAGTCAAGCTTACGTTACTTATATCAGCTCATCCAATGTTTGTAGGATCAGCTAGCTTACTCCTTAAGAGATTTGTCCGGGTCGATTTCGAATTGCTGCGGCATGAGCAGGGAAACCAATGCTGTTGTTTAATATGATTACTATGAGTTAAGCTTGTTAGTTTTGTTAAAGACTCCTCATTTCTTGTAGATTACTGAAACTTGGGAAGGGTTGAGCCTGTAGCCGAGTACTGGTCAATTTTGAGTATGTAGAAACGGGATGCTCTTAATATGCATTGAAGAATTTGGCATATCATGATTAATCTGATTTTATCCCATACTAAATACAAGATCAACACAGAATCATAATAGCACAATTAAACAGGTTGGATAAAGGTCAAACATCAATATATTTTTATTTTTTCGAAAGCAAGCTCTTATTAACCAAATTAAAAAGTGATTACAAAGAGTACGACCCAAATCTATAGCTGTGTACATTAACTAGTAGTACATTTTTGCTTACGTTTTACAAACTGAAAAAAGGGAGAATTTCGCAGTAGAGACAAGATTTCCTATGCAGTACCCTTGATCTCCCTTTCGTCTAAATTGGCCAAAAATCCTAGTATTTTTAAAGTTGAGACCAAAAATCCTTAATTTGACCAAAGTAGGCAAATGATACTATTTAATGAGATACGTGAGACATTGTCCAACATTGCTTGTGTCAACCACGAGAATTTTAGAATATAATCATCAAACAAGTACAAAGTACACATAATGACATAAATTTACATTCTATAGTTCAAACCCAAGAAGACTCTCATTAAGCTAATTAAAACTAAAACTACATTTTATAGTGAAACAACAAGAATCTTCACCTTCAAAGCATCCACCTCTAGGTTATTTCTTTCAAATACTCTTCTATTCCTTTCAGCCAAAATCTCATACAATAGGGTTGTGTGAAAAATTAATTTTCCTCACTGTTTTCTCTTCCTCATCAGGTCCAACAATTTCTTCAAACCTCTCAAGTTCATCACCATGGCTAATCCCAACTCTTGAATTAACTTGACCAAGTACTTACAAGTGGAAATAAATGAACTGCATTATCAGCTTGTCCTTAACAAAGACAACATGCCCCATTATCTTAAACCTCTGCAACTTATCTACCGTCGCCAACCTAGAGTGAAATATCATCCATAGAAAGATCCTATGACTAGGGAGCAGTTTAAAATGCCAAAACATTTTTGACCTTGGATCTTTCTCCATTTCTTGCATAAGCAAATCATAAGCTTTCATGGTACTAAAACCATCGGTAAAACTCACACATCAAGGAAGATCACTGATCATCAAATCCTTCAACTTCATTAGAGTCTTTCAGTCTTCCAGCTAAACTAAAGGCTTCCCTTTCATATAGTATGCCTGCAATTGAATCCATAGTATATCTTTTTTACTACTGACATCCCAATGAAGTTTACACATGGAGGTATGGTTTCAAGTTGCAGAATCTCTGATTCCCCAACCCCCTGCACTCTTTGCCACACACATAAAGGTCTAGCCAATTGCAATAAACCTTCTTTCTCCTTTAATCCTATCCCACATACAATTTATGCAAATCTCTACGGTTGCTTTATGCACTCCTTTCGCAACTTGGAATACACTAGTCCAATAACTACCAATGCTATGAAGAACAATGTTTACCACTTAACCCTTACCTGCATAACTAAAAGTCTTGAATTTTAGGATTTTATTATCAAATTTAGAACTATACTTTAAATAATAATTAGAATTTGTATATATTTAATACATTTTTTGTGTGAAGTGAGCATTATTAAGGGAAAATTTCTGTTAAGGACGTGGTACAAATGTAAATTATTATAATGGGTGTGAAACTTGTATATTTATTGTTAAGGGCATTATGATATTTCTACTCTTTATTTTATTAAGAATAGTCATTTATAACCCTTTCCCCCTGCAGATAATACCCCGCAGATGCAGCAGATGGTTAGATTGTTGGGGAAAAATTATAAGCAGAGAAATCTGATTCTAAAGCTGGATAAGCAGAAAGCCTTTGATAGAGTCTCTTGGGGTTTTTTGAATACCATATTACTCAAATTTGGTTTTCATGGATCCCTGGTCAGGACCATCATGCAGAATATTGCATCAACTTCTTTCTCAGTGCTTATAAATGGCACAGTCTCAGGTTTTTTTTCCATCGAGTAGAGGAATTAAACAGGGATCCATGAAAACCAAATTTGAGCTCTAAAGAAGTTAGTGACCTTGTTATATTCAAAGCTTCAGCATGCCTAGAGGTGTGGATCCAATCACACACTTAATGTATGCTGATGACACTTCTCTGTTCACTACCTCCAACAAGAGGAATATGAAAAGAGTTAAGTTATTCCTACAGCCATATGAATGTACATCTGGACAGCAGGTGAACTACTCAAAATCAGAGTTTTTTGTTCATTCAAAATCCACTGATACAATGAATATGATCATCAAAATATCTATGGGAATGAAGCTAGGCCAGTTCCCATTCATTTACCTGGGTCCCAGTCTTCAATGGGAGAAACAAAGTTGTTTATTATCAACCAGTATTGGAGAGGATTCTTAATGCCACCAAGAATTGGAAAAACAAGTGGTTAAGCTATGCTGGGAGGATGATTTTAATTAATCATGTGCTGCTGGCTATACCTGTCCACATTCTATCAGCTCTCAGTCCTCCAAAAAAGGTCATTAAAAAGATGGAGACAATGGAAACAAGATTTCCTTGGGGTGAAACTGAATTTGGCCCAAGGAAAGTGTGGAGGAAATGGTCAAGACTAACTGCTCCAAAGAGTGAGAATGGTCTTGGCTTCAGAGACATCAATGCCATGGTGGATGCCTTCTCATGTAAAATGTGGTGGAAGTTGCAGAAAAATGACAAAATGTGGACCAAATTCTTGTGGTCATTACCAGAAACTTACAAAACTTCTCAACATGCTAACTTTAACTCTATAGTTTTATATGAAAATGGAGCATGTCCTTTTTGGTACTCTAATTGGATTGGTTCAGGTGCTCTCTGCTATGAATGACCACTAGAGATGGAAATTCCATTCCCTAATATATCTCTGGCCACCTTCATTCAAAGTAAGCATACTTACCTCACTGTCTTGGAGCCAAACCTGGCTACCAATATTGTTTTATCTCTACAGGGTGCACAGATTTCTCATGCACATGAAGACAGGCTGGTATGGAAGCCCTCAAAGAATGGTGAATTTTCCATCAAATCTGCATACCTCAGCTTCAAACCAAGAGGAACTTCAAATGAGGTCTTAAAACAGGTATGGAGTTCTCCCATCCCAGCAAAAATATCTGCCCTCTTGTGGAGGATAAGTAATAGGATTTTACCATTTGATGATGTTTTGACTAAATTTGGTCTTAATCTACCCTCAAAATGTCCATTGTGTGCATCTTCTGACACTATTAATCACTACTTCAACGCTTGCATGCCAAATAATGAAATATGGGATTACATTCACAATATTCTTGCTATAAGCCCTCCCAATTTCATTAATGTAAACCAAAGAGTTAGATTTTATATGTCCTACAGTGGTTTTTCCAAAGTACACACAATAGTAATAAGAGTAACTACTCTAGTGGTATTCTGGGCTTTGTGGTGTAGAAGGAATAAATTTTTGTATGAGAGTAAAATCCAAACTAAGCATAGCATCTGTACTGATATAGTGAGGCAGGCAGGTAAATCTTATTTTCACAGCATTCACCCTCACAGGGTCTAGTGATAAGAACCTCTTCATCATTCAATCTGGCCTAGTCCCATTCCTGAAAAGGAGAAGACCAAAGTCAGTTAAAATTGTGAAGTGGATTCAACCAGACTCAGGTTTTAAAATAAATGTGGATGCCTCTTTCCGACAAGATGCATCATCTCCAAATACAGGCATTGGAGTTATTAGGGATAGTCATGGAATTGTATGCAAAATGTTTATGAAAAGCATGGACTCCCTATCTCCCATACATGCAAACTAGCTGCTATTCAATTTGGCTATCAAAGAGGAATACAAATGCATTTGAATGCTTTCTGTGTAGAATCTGATTGTCTGAATGCAGTGATTGGGATCCTCAATCCTGAGTCCTGTAGTTGAAATGTCTACTCTGAGTGTCGTGATTTGCATGTTTTGTTTAGTTCACACACCATCTGTCACACACTGAGAAAAGCTAATATTGCAGCTGACCTTCTAGCAAAATATTGCACTGTGACAAGCTAATATTGCAGCTGACCTACTAGCAAAATATTGCACTCAGTTGAAACTCACTGGACCAAGCAAACTCAGAGGCATAATTTATCTTGACAAAATAGGCACTCCCTCAGTTAGATTGATAGGATCTTGATTTGCCATGAACTTGTTATTGCTTCCTGTTTTCCTGTCACGCAGATTTCTAGAGGAGCAACACAAAGATGAGCAATTTTTTCAGAGGACTCACATGAGTCACAGTTCAAGTTGCAGTGGAGTAATGGAGTTCTACGCTCAAGGATATACAGAGGTTGTTGGAGCCATCTTTTGGTGCATATTCTATGGTGCCTATTTCTGCTGAAGTCTCTAACCCATGCTCACTTTTGTAGCAATTAGGAAAAACTCTAAGTTCTTAATTCTTTGATTCTTTTGGAAGCTTAACTTCAAAGCCATTCTGGCTAAAATGTAAATCCCTTTGGTCTAGCAGCACATCTTCTACCTTTCGACTGATACTAAAAATCTTGGCCTAAGAGAGTTCATCACAGGGATGAGGGACACCAAGGGGGTAGGCTTATCCAAGGGTGATGGATTTCTCTATGGAACGTTTTTCAGGAATCAATCCTACGGTTTATCCTTGAGCGTAGAACTCCATTACTCCATTCGTAGATAAGTTCAGTAAAATTTAGTTCAATTTAGTTCAGTAAAAAATTAATTTGATGAAATTTAGTTTAATTTAGTCATGTTGATATTTTTTCAGTACATTTTTTTTCCACTGCAGTTCAATTATGTTCAGTTTAGTTGAATTCATGTTTTTGTTAATAAAATTTATTGTTACTAAAAACATGATCAAAGGAATTCAACTGAACTGAACTAAATTGAAAAATAATGCACTGAAAATAAATCAGCATGACTGAATTAAACTAAATTTCATCAAATTTTATTTTACTGAACTCAATTGTACTAAAATAAAAAATAATATACTGGAAAAAAAATCAGCATGACTGAATTAAACTAAATTTCATCAAACTTTATTTTTAATGAGCTAAAAATTGAACTAAATTGTACTAAACTGATCTAAGCTCAAGAAAACAAAATCTATTAATAGAAATATGAATTTTTTTAGGGAGGAGAGGGTTATAAATGACTTTTATTAATTATATTAAAGGTAGAAATATCAATTTTTGGTCCGGGTTACTTGAAATCAATTTTTTGGGTTCGGGTTACTTGAAATCAATTTTTTGGGTTCGGTTTTCATTTTTTTTTACCCACCCATTTAGTCTCAGCTTCTACAATTCTACTCATTAGCAGAAGTGCAGAACCTTTTCTGCCTTTCTACAAATGGGGAAGAAGAGAGATTCTACTTCTACTTCTTCCACTCCCAGGAGCCCCCAAAACTCCAGCGAGGGGTAATGATGATCATCTACTTCTCCCTTTTTCTGTCTTGGTCGTTGCTATCCCTATGTTGCTAAGCGCGCTGTTTTCGGTTTCAGGAGAATGGTGCTGCGAGTGAGGACATCAGAGCGAATGAAGGAAATAGCCGCAAAGCCGAGGGAACCCACCTCGGAAAAGAAGCCTAAGACAGCAGCGTCAAAGAAGAAAAGCTCCAAAGCTGATGCCTTTAAGCCCAAGAAGCCCCCCACTGCTTTTTTCTACTTCCTGTATGTTTTATGTTTTCATTTCTTTTTTCCTCATTGTGATCATATGTTGAATTCCATCCACTGTGCTTATTTTCCTTTATTCTTTTTTTGCTTTACTGCAGATGCTATTAATAGTTTATTCTACTAGTATAAAGTGAGATATTGGAGATGAATTTGGCTCTGTCAAAGATTGCTGAAATAAGTTACTTCTTCAGCATAATTAGAATTAGGTGTGTTAATGCACAATCCAGGATTGCATTCAGTTAAAAATTGGACTTATTCGAGATTCGTGGTGGTTGTTATGGTTGTTTGTCATCAGTTATATAAATCCTCCTACACAGCCCATATTACTGCATCCTTTTCTTTTTTGACATCTTACATCCATGGTCATAGATGAATTAAACAAACTGCTTCCCGTGCTGCCTTACCAACTCGAATGAGTTAGTCATTCTTTCATAAATTGCACATCACATGTTGTCATTTGGCCCCACTTCATATTCTCTCACCAGGTATGTCCATTATCTCGGGGTGGATGGATATTAGGTGATTTTGGTATCTCTTCTCAGATGCAATTTGGTGTACAGAAATATAAATTTGTGATAATATCGCCTAATGACCAGAATCATTCCTAAATTACCAATTTCATTGGCTAGTTTTGTAATGAGTGAAGGACTAGAAGGACCAGGCTTCTTGTTGACTCTTCAACTTGTTAAATTCTAATGTTATGAAAGATTGTTCTCATGTTACCTCTTAATGTAGCTAGTTGCTGGAAACATGGAAAAGAATTGTCACTTAGGAAGCAGTATAAAATTATTATAGAAGGCTTAAATTTTGCATGACTTTCTTTTAAACTAGCTTAAAATGATTTGCTGATGGATTATTTTTTATCATTGAAGGGAGGATTTTCGTAAGGAATTCCAAGAGAACAATCCGGAAATCAAGTCAATGCGTGAAGTAAGTGATACACATCAGTTTTTACTATGTTCACTGCAGTTTTGTTCTTTCTTCTTGTTTATAAACACGAGAATGCTCATCTGTACTAGATTGGCAAGGCATGTGGAGACAAGTGGAAGACAATGAATTATGAGGTAATTATTACATATTACATTCATACATTATCAGTTGAGAGGAGACAAAATGGTACTCCTTCCATTCCACTATTAGAGTTCCCTTTGTAAATCTATTTTAGCTCAATATATGGGACTCTGATTGTGGGATTGAGGAAAAACATCTTGTAGTATTGGACTTTAATCTTTAATGTGCCTCTGTCGGCAAAGAAAGATTGTACTCAATATTTATCGGTTCTTTGATAGTTTAAATTATATTACTTAAGCCATCTCGAAGGGGCTAGGTTAATCATGCTCTTAGAGTAAAAGAAAAACATAAGCTAGCCCAAAATAATACTATTCTAATAGTCAGTAGACGATTGGACCCACACCTTTTAAGTATTGACTTATTATCTCTGTATGACCCACTAAAAACTGCATTAATTAAATCATCCACAAGCTAAAATAACTAGCATGGTTTGAGTGTCAAGTTGAAAAATGGCTAGGTGAAATAACTAAGATTAGCTAGCACGGTTGGATGCATGCTTTTACTCCTTAGTCTTGTGTTTATTTCAAACCAAACAGTTCATGACATTTGAAAATACTGGTGATGCATCATTGTAGTAGCCATCAAGTGATTAGGGAATCCATGAAAACTTGACACTTTTGAGGATTTGTTTGGCAAGGGAGATGTCTATGGTATACTGTGCCCTTTAGAAAATATTGGTGATGCATTACTGTGTACTTTTGTTATTTCATCAAGATGGGCACTTCCTCTGTTCTCATGGTAAGTGGCCTTTCAGACTCAACTATGAGGGTTTGTAAATAAGCTGTTGTATAAATACTCACTAAGGACTCACAAGTGTCTGTTTTGTAGTCAAGCTTAAGTGATGGGAGTAAAGTTTGGCTACTGTAGGGTAGTGGTAGTTCTTACTTAGTATTTGGTAGTTCGTACTTATTATTCACCTACAACCTCACTGTCCAGCTGTTGTCTGCTTCTTTAGCCATTAAGTTTGCTGTTTGCAAAAAAATCTTCTTCTTTTTTCCCGAAGGTAAGCCACTGCTGAGTTGGTGCATTCATGCTAATTAATTAGTAACTACTCCCCCGTCGCACATTATTGTCACTCTTTACATATTTTGGACGCTCCTCCATTATTGTTATAATTTTACCTTTTCTTCTATTGACCCAGTCCAATCCAATTTTATCCACTCCCTTGTATTCATTTCTTTTCCTTTTCTTCATAACATCTCCAGAAAATCACTTCTCTCTAAATTTTGGTGCAAAACCAACGTAGGACATGGGAGTTAATCTCTCAGTATCCTTTTTGGGAACTTAGAGGTTGTTGTTTTGTTGGTGGACGAGTGTTTCCTTCTCTCTTCTCTTATCTTTCCCCACTGAATCATGAATTCAGACAACTTCCATGATTACTAGAGAGAGTTGAAAGAATACTACGTGCATGCAATTTTTGTGTTCTTAGAGAGCCCCTAGTGGTGTTTTTTTTTGTGCTCAGCATCACGTACTAGTTAAAAGACGGCCTTTGTCTCTGGTTTTCATTAAGCTACTCAAATAAACATTTACCTGAAAATTGTTCCAACTTTTCTTTTTGTTAAAGTTAAAGTTGTTAGCATCCTGGATTCTAAAGATTACATTTAGCTTTAAAGATCAGCATTGTTTGATAGCAAGTGAAATTCAAGGTACTTCACTATTTGTAGTGACCTGGGAAACAGAGATCAACTTGGGTTGGGTACAATTTTAATGAGTGTACTGCTGGAACAAATAAATTAGACAAGTGAACACCAGTGTTTCATGTAATCGTGCTAACTGCTAGGAGGGTGACATAGCAGTCTGAGATGATTTGGTTCAGAGATTAAATAACAAATCTGAAAATAGTGCAGGCAACTAATTTATTCATTCAGTTATCGCTTGCATATATTTTAAGGGTCTGTTGTTTTTTCTCTCATGAACTGAATTATTATTTTAAGTAGGTCATAGTTCAATGTATATTTCTTGTATATTTTGGGCAGGAGGTTATAAAAAAAATTGTCTAATCATATGGCTGATTCTACCCATGGTTCCATCAATTGCTTACGTGTTATTTTTAATTTTTTTTTTGAAATATACATGTTAAGATTCTTGAACACCAAATGAAGAGAGGGTTCTATAACCCGGCTAGAAAAGAGTGCGTAGTCTTTACTGGCATTACACTTGAGAAGGACCTGGAGATTAAGTTGCTCCTTTAAATTATAGCTGAAGTTGGTTGCATTAGAGCTTTGTTTAGGCATTTATCTTGCATTAATTTTCAGGATATAGGTAAAACTGTCCTATTATTAGCAGATTTTTCATTGTGTACCTTTTGTCATCATATAATATTTAATTAGAAAGACCATTGACCAGGTGAATTCTTTTGTATTTAAAGCTGTTGGGCAAAATTTATAACTATCAGCAAAAAATTACTGATTTAACTCAGGCTGAAGTGAAGGAATAGTTGCAGTTTATACATGACTTCATAAGTACTAGTTAAACCATTTATTGTTTAAAAAGTAATTTTGGGTTATATCTTCTTTCTGTTCCCTTTAAAAATCAAACTTATTATTTCAGTTTTCCTCTTCTGATGTGTCTATATCCAATATTACTAGTATAACTATTAATCTCTGGGTGTAGATGGAGTAAAGTATGGTAGTATGAATTGTAAGCTGTGGTTGCTGTTGTAAGTTTCTAGATGAAAAGGAAGACGTTGAATTAAATAATTAATTACCTTATTTGGTGTTGATTACAATTTATGGGGTTCATATGTTTGGAACATATGATGGGAGAAATATTCTGCACCTGTTTTGTTGCTTTCTTTACTTTGACAAAACACGTGGATATTTTGTTTGCTGATGACAAGAACAAGAAGCAATAGTGAAACTGGAGCCTGAAATGTTGTTCACACAGTTTTGTAGCCAATAAAGTGTAAAAATAATGCTTTGTGTCAATATAATTACCTCTTTGTTTAATATATGAATGAGAAAATGGTGTGCACAATAACTTTCTAGTTTAATTTTCTTCTGAATTCTGCACAATTTATAACCCTACATATTATTTCTCCTAGGAAAAGGTGGCTTACTATGATATAGCTACAGAGAAACGAGCAGATTTTGACCATGCCATGGCAGATTATAACAAAAGGAAGGTTAGTCCTGCTATCCTTTCGCCATCTGTTGCTACAATGTCTTCTGTGAATGCTTGATCAGACTGACTAACGTAACTGTGCAAAAAATGGCAGGAAATGGGGGAATTTCAGGAGTATGAAGAAGACTCAGACTTTTGACAGTTGAAGCTGCTAGGACCATAGAGCATCATAAAGGGGTCGTATTTTTGTTGGTAGGTTCATCATTTCGTACGTTGCCTTGTTCATCCCCACCACCACCACACCTACATATTCTATTGTACATTCCTACCTATTCCATTCTCAACCAGTGACGTTTTCTCTAATCTAGTTTGATCCCAGTTCATAGTAATTGTTAGATATAAGGGCTTCACTAAGCTCTTTATTTTTGGCACTATGCTTGTTTCACTCTACTAATGTTGCTTGCAATACTTATCTCTAGCAAACCATTTTCTTATTCGATATATTACAAGTTAGAAATACTGTGCTGTATATTAACCGACTGGGCTGCATAAGTATCCCCTCCGTTTTCTTAAACTCAGTTCAATTTAGTTCAATAAAAAGAATAGTTTTATTAAATTTAGCTTAGTTTAGTCATGTTGATTCTAAGTATCAATGCATTAATTTTTAAATCAGTTCCTTTCAATTTTGTTCAGTAAAAACAAGCTCAAGAGAACATGGCCTTTGTTGTTTTAGGAGATGCTTGATTTAAACTTTACTTTAAAAGGAGTGTGCCATAAAACTGGGGATCAAATTGAAAATTGTCAACAAACAAAATCCAAACATGGGTCTCACACTCACAGTCTATCAGAATTCAGAAGGCAAGCAATACAGCGCATGGACTTTCACCGAGTTTATTCAAGTGACTACTTAGGCTATACTTAGAGCATGGGAGAAAATAATTTTATTCTCTTTTAGTCACTGAAAATGGGATTATCAATGTATTACTAAAAGTAAAAGTTGGACGTAAACGAAACTGTTTGATTGTGCAATTTATAACTTTTAAGAGAGAAGATTGGGACTCAAATGGAGGCATGACATCTCAGTGACAGGTAAATAATAAAATATCATGGAAAAAGAGTTGCTAAATCTCCTCTTGAATGTCTTATTTCCAACAGCTCATTTCTTTCTATCACCTCTACAAGATTACAGTTTCTAGTTGCTCCTGTCAAAGACATGCTGCCTCGTGCTCAAGGAACTGAGGGATTCAGAAATGCTTCTGACTTGTGCGATCATTGCTACGACGTCATTGAGCTTGTTCACAGCCGATCCAACACCCTGCATCATGATCATTTGACAAAACCAAGATTAGCAACTTCCTTTTAAAAAAAGGTGCCATTAATAGTTCAAGTTTGTAAAAGTACCACGCCAGCAGCTCCAGCCGTGATTGCCATTGGGGCAGTAACAGCACTAAGTCCAGAAGCGCACATCACCGGTATCTTCACTGCCCTAGAAATTGAATATGCTGCTGCCAATGTAGGAGTTGCCTTCTCAATCAGCCCTAGAATTCCAGACTTGGAAGGATTAGCACATTTCCCTCCTTCAGTTTGTATGATATCAGCACCCTCAACCTCTAGCTGCTCGGCTAGCTTAACCTGTTGCCACCCAGTGTGTTATACTTTTGGTTGAGGAGCTATTTAACTTTGAGACTGTAATCTTTAGTTTACTAGAGTATCCATTACCTGATCAGGTAGACTTAATGTGTGAGGTACTGTTACAGAGAGTGTTACCGAAGGTAGAATCCTCCTTGTCTCCTTTGTTAGATCCAGTATCTGAATGGAAGAACAGCATATCATTGACAAGTTTTGTGTTGAATAAAAAGCGGAAATATGAGTTCTGTTTTCCAGCCACCTCAGCCCTCCAAGAAATCACATTAGGCAAAAGTTATTATTTTATTTTATTTTTAGGGAGATTAGGAAAAGGCAATGGTTGGACATGTTCTGATGCATTTTATACCTGCTCTGGGGAGAAAGTGATGCCCATTTCGTAAAAGGAATCGTAATTTCCAATTTCAACCTAAAGCGAAAAAGAAGTCAGTTCACAATGATCACAAGAACAAAAACAGCATGGATCTATGAATTAGGACAGGTTTCTAGTACGAAAGGTAGTATCAAGAATGGTAAAAGGTTTGGTTTCTAACCATTGAAGCCCCAGCTTCAACAGCTGCAAGAAATAGCGCTGGATCCACTGAAGAAACACAAACCTACAAAGAGAAGGAAGTAACTTATGTTCTCCTGAAGCAATTGTGCTGAATGTACAAATAATTATCAACCACACTGTAGTTTCCTTGATTGATTCAAACTAGAGAAGGATATTCCAAAAACAAAGTGGGATCATACACAAATATTAACTGCATGGATAAAAAACAGAGATGTTCAATATACAACATTTTCATGTGCAAATACAGGATCAGTCTTGCTAGGTTCCATTAAGAAACCTCAGATTTAGAGCTTCAGAAGACTAAGGTACTGAAGATTTTGTGAACATGATTAAATATGAATAACGCATATTGCTTCTGCATTTAACTAAAGCGGAAAAAATGCATAGTTGAAATCCACAACCCTGCAACAGAAAATTATTAACTTTAACACAACAGAGAAGTAAAGATGTACCGGGATGGAAGTCAAGCTAGTAGCCAGCTTCACCAAGTCTGGGTCACAAGCTATGTCAATGTGCGTGGCTCCACCCTGTTTGATCAATGAAACCAACAACTGCCTCTTAGAAGAGATGATCAGAATGAACCTAACCTACAGAAATCTTGATTTTCAAGCATTTGAACTATAGAGGTCGGTAAGATAGCACACATGTTTTTTTAGAATTATTTCGCAATACTTCGTCACAAGACTGAAGATATCTCACACAAATACACTGAGTAACATGACAGGATTCATCAGACAACTTCTAAAGCTTCATAAGTATGTCAACCAATAGGATTTTCCAGCTAGATTGTATTACTTTACTACAATTCAAATGAAGCCAAATAATGTTCCTTAACAGTATAGTATATCTTATTCACTGGTGCAAAGCTAGAGGTAGGGCAGCTACTACAAACCTTATCTGCAGCTGTAACAACAGAGGCAACATTATCTCTATCGAAATTCCGCAAACCTGAAATGATCTGAAATAGGAGAAAATTCATTTTCACCGTGAGATTACCCAGCATAAAGTCCATTTCCATTTCCACAGCAACTACTATATAATAGCTATCTCATCTTATAATATAGGTTTAAAACTGGCATTAGAACTAACACACTGGCAAGAGGGAGCATTAGGTTTTCATAACATTATAATGCAAACTGCTAAGTACTTTCAAGGGAGCATTAGGTTTTCATAGTTAATTCAGTAAATTTCTTCAAAGACTAATGCAGCTGACAACTAATAACATTATAATTTGTATTGAGGAAATAAAATGAAGAGATTGAAGAACAAAATGAATGGATGAAATGCTCACAATATTCGGAATATGCTTAAACATGGGTATCAGAAATCAGCAAGACTGATGACAAACTCAGATACCTTCAAGGCTTTTCTGTCATAAAATTCCCTTAAAACAACATCTTTCGAAGTGGAAATAACAGCCCTGGTGAGAGTAGCTCTTCTTTTTCTGCATGGTAATGAAATGCTTTTCGGAAAGAGAAAATCGCCAGCCACGAATTGAGTTTTGGCAACCTTCAAGTTGGATACTTTGGTGGGCAAAACCGTTGAGCAGTTGAAGCAACTCATCTCTTTCAAGGTTGGATATTTAGGAGGGAAGAGGAGTTGGGGGATGAACTAAGAAGGATAACCGGATTCCTTTAAGATAAGATGGTACGTATATATATCTCATAAGCCAAACCCCTCTATAAATTATTAAGAGCAAAGTCCAACATTAGTGGTGTCAATTCGGGTTGACGTGTCGGGTTTCGTGTTCGTGTCAGATAGGTTCGGGTTGATACGTGTCCGGTTATTTCGGGTCAAAATTTTTTTATCGGGTCGTGCGTGTCGGGTCGGGTCACGTTCGTGTCGGGTTAGATTCGTGTCAGCCCAGTTTGCTAGGTCGGGTCGGGTTCAGAAAGAATTATCTCGGGTCGGATCGGGTTGGATTAGACTCGTTTGTAAGGTTGAGTCGAATAAAGTAAAAATATAATACACAAAACTCACATTGGAAGAAACAAACTTTTGATGTTGGGTTAGACGAGATCGAAGTGAGTTCAACTCAAGTATATAACACAATTGATAATTTTAGTTTTAACTAAATTGTTTATATATACTTGAATCACACTGTTTTTAAAATTTTAGTTATCATCACTTTTATGATATTGTGGTCATTTAAATATTTTTCAAACGTTTTATACTCAAATTGAACCAAAAAAATCTTTAATTGAATACACTCACACGTTTCATTACATCACATTTAAGTTATTTAATAAATATACACCTCGAATTGAACGTCAAACATCTCGTAACTTCAAATTTTCCAAGTATCTTACTTGTTTTGGAAATAAATTTAACAACTTAACTGACGTCTACGGTGTTATAACTCAATATTATCTCCTAATATCATATATGAAATACATATAAAAAATTTCATATTTTTTTAAGTTGTTGAACTAGTTGACGTAGAACAAATTGATGGACTTTACTAGTGAGTTTACAAAGGTTAAACATGTTAACATTGATACCTCGTCTATAGAATGTAGATACAAATTTTAATGATGTTAAAAGTTTAATATTGGTTGCGAAGATGTTGGTTATAAATCCCTTCAAGCAGATTTCAATTTTGACGTTTCCACAAAGTTTTTACTTTTATCACCTAGGTCCCTCCAAGAAAATGGGAAGTGTCGAACTATAAAATTGAGTGACCCAAAACAAAATTAAAGTCATGTGAAATGTGAAAATATAGTTTTATGATATTTTGAGGCAGCGGAAGAGGTAGAAAAAATATTTAGATATGTAGCCCGATAGTTCCATATATGTTACTATGGCCCTTTTTAAAAGTCAGATTTTGTGGAATAGTAAAATATATATTTATTTCTTTATCCATAAGTTGACAAGTAGCAAAGTGGTGTAGTGGTATTTTGATCCATCACCTAAGCGTATGTTTGAGGGTCAAATCTCCTAACAAGCATTTTTTTGTTAAGGAATTCCATGAGTGGGCAAAGGAACAATTCAACTCCAATAACTAGCATTTTTGGATTAAATTTTTTAAAAGTTTGAAAAATTATTTATTATGTCACAATAGATACTACTTATACAAAAAAAGTTTAAATAAAAAAACTCCAAATTAAAAATGCTTTTGAGCATATTAATAAAACAACCTTTTAAACTAAATAAAAAATCGACATTATTAATTATAATAAATTAGATATATTGGTTTAATAACAATTAAAAATATGATATTAGAAATAAATTAAAATTACATTAACTATTTATGAACGATTAAGTTGGTTTAGATCTTAAGGTTTAGGTCATTTTTAGGTTCGTATTATGTCGGGTTCGGGTCATCTTTGGGTTCGTGTTAGGTCGGGTTCGTGTCAAAATTTATCGGGTTAAAATTAATATTCAGGTTGAGGTCGGGTCGGGTTCAACCTAATAATTTTCGGGTTACAATCGGGTTACGTGTCAGATCGGGTTGGGTCGGTCGTGTCGTGTTTCTCGTGTTCGTGTCAGGATTGACAGCACTATCCAACATGCATGTTAAACTGAAATAAGATGGAAATTTAGAGATTTTGGTCATTTAAATTTTAATACATTTTTTATAAGGTACTCTAAATAGAGATTGGGAGGAGAGGAGTTACATACTTCCTAAGGTCATTTTTTTTTAATTTAAAACCACCGAGGTGGGGGATTTTTATAGCTTTCCCAAGCTTCATTAATAAATAATAAGGGTTGTTACAATAATGATTAAGACTATTGAGATAGACTAGTGAAAATTTCTAACTAGTGCACTTCTCTATCCGTGAGATTGATTCATGGGAAACCTTCTTGAGATCTAGAAATACCACCCCTGGAGCACCTACCCCATGGTGTCCTGCAACCCTGTGATATTCAGATTCCAAGCCAGGTTTCCCATAATCAAGCAGAAGGAAAGAGAAGTGAGACTACTAAGTGACTAGCAAAAATGCCTATACAAAATAATACTATTTGTGCAAAAATACAGATCAGAGATTGCATTCTAGGCATTTATTCTCCTGAAATGAGGGAGAGATTGCTCAGTAAACAAGATCCCCTTAAGTTCATGGGGAATTGAAGCCCGAGAGAAGACTAGCCTCCGTTGAGTTTCCCTTCCTTTCTTGGCCAAAAAGTCTGGTGATGTGTTTATCTCCCTGTAAACATGAGAGATCATGATCTGTTTCTCCTCCAAAAGTTTGATCAGTTGAACAACCTGGTTCCTGAGTGTCCATGGTGGCAACTGCTCCTTCTTAAGTACTTGGGTGAGTTGCAAGCTGTCTGTCTCCATCATCAAAGGCCGAAGTCCCCTCTGAATTGATAGTTCCAGTCCTGCAGCAATTGAGAGAAACTCTGCATGCAGAGGTGAGGTAGCATTTACAAAATCCTGCATCCCTACAATGAGATTTCCATTATGATCCCTAACAATACATCCTAGTCCAGCTTTATCAGGGCCATTAAATGAGGCATCACAGTTTGCCTTAAAGCCTCTATCAGGAGGGTTCCATTTAATGACCTTGATAGTTTTGGTTCTCCTTCGTTGAAGAAATGGAATAATCCCATGATTTATGTATGTTCTATCAGAATGAAGTGATAAACATAAAGGTTTAGCAGTGTATATCATGAAAGATAGATTTAGAATCCTTTTCCAAATATTGTCAGAATGGAACCTCTCATTATCATACATATATCTGTTTCTACTCTTCCAAACTTCCCAACAGATTATCATAGGAAGGTTGGTGAGGAGTGATTGAGTGACAGATGACCTAGATTTACAAGACCAGTAGTATGCAAACCTATCAAATATTGTTGCAAAACTAAGAATAGGCAGACCTAATATTGCATGCATTCTGTTCCATAAAGTCAATATCAATGGGCATGAGTTGAAGAAATGGGACATATTATCAACATGATTGCAGGCTGGGCATTTTGAAACCATATTTATGCCACTTTTTCTCAAAATGTTTGCAAAGGGGAGCCAGGTATTGAGAAGTTTCCAAATGAAAATAGAGATTTTCGATGGAACCTGATTACTCCACAACTTGGAGTGGCATCCGAGAGGACTGAACACTGGTTGCAATGATTTGAATGAGGATCTGATGCTGAATTGTCCTGTAGGTTGTGGTTTCCATATGAGGAAGTCCTGATGATTTTCCCATAGTTGTATCCTTTCCTCGAGTTTTTGGATGAGATGAGGTTCCAGATGTGGACTGAGCTGAGGAAGAAATGAGCTTTTTGCATTTTCCAACTCCTTAACCTGCAAAAAAAAGGCATAGGTTGTGGTGTTGTGTCTGGCCATTTATCTATAAGAGGACCTTCACCAGTCCAGTTAGCCTCCCAGAAGTTACAGTTGCCATCTCCAATTACTACTTGAGTGTGCTAAGAAGCATGGAGATTAACTGCATTGTATCTGGCCCATGATTCAGATGTCATAGCACTGTGTGGAAGTGACCACATATACTTTGCCCATAGAGATTTTCCTATCTGGAGATTCCACCAGATTTTCAGATGCAGCCTCCACTGTGGTTGACAACTTCCTAAGGTCATGTTCTCTTCACGGTATTTGAACTTATCTGAACTCATCTAAACTTAAAAAACTTTATCTGAACTAAAAAAAGTTTATCTGAACTTAAAAAACTTTTATCTGAACTCATCTGAACTTAAAAAAATTTATCTGAACTCATCTGAACTGAACTCATTTGTACTTCAAAAATTTAGTTGAACTCATTTGAACTTAAAAACTGAGCTGAATTGAAATATATAGATAAATTGAACTGAACTAAATTGAAACTAACTAAAATATATGATCATTTTTAATATATTTGAAATTGATTAATCTAAATATAACATAATACATTTAATATTAAAATATACAGAACTGAGTTGCACTGATGTAGATAAACTGAACTGAATTGAATTGAAATAAATATGATTAATTTCAATATATTTGAAATTTATTAATCTAAATGTAGCATAATGCATTTAATATGAAAATATATAGAACAAAGTTGAACTGGAATATATAGATCAACTGAACTGAAATGAAATAAATATGACATTTTCAAAATATTTGAAATTTAATAATTTAAGTATAACTTAGAGTTCAAAAGAATTATTTTTTTGTTGAACTGAACTGAGCTTGATTAAATTGAACTGAAGTGAAAATTAATATACTGAAAAAAAGAATCACCATGACTGAATTAACCTGAATTTCATTAAATTACATTTCACTTCAAGTCACTGAACTGAACTGGACTGAGTTTATTTTATGATGAATTGAACTGAATTAAACTGAACTGAAGTGTAAATTAATGTGTTGAAAAAATAATTGGTATAACTAAATTAACCTTAATTTCCTCAAACTAAATTTTACAGAACTAAACTGAACTGAATCGATGTAAAAATTAATGTGTTGAAAAAAAAATGGTATGAATAAATTAACCTTAATTCATTGTATCAAATTATAGTGTTGTTGAGCTAAAATGAACTGAATTGAATTGAATTGAATTAATGTATTGAATAAAAAAATCGGTATGACTAAATTAATCTAAATTTCATCAAATCATATTGAAAGTGAACTAAACTGAATTGAATTGAATTGAACTGAACTGATATGAACAATTAAGCTCAAAAGAAGAGGGTCTACGACGCATGAGAGTAAAATCACAAAATATTTTTAGCATTATTTAAATTATTATAATATACAATATTGAACTGAACTGAATTGACATGAAAAAGTATAAAAATATTGAACTATTTAAACTGAACTGAACTAAAATACAAATAAGTTTACTGAACTTAACTTATCTGACAACTAAATAAGTTTACTGAACTGAACTCATCTGAACTGAAAAAAGATTATCTGAACTGAAAAAAGATTATATGAACTTAACTGAACTCATCTGAAATAAAAAATATTCAAATAAGCTCTAGAGAACAGGACCTTAGTCCATACATATGTCTTTCACTGTTAATATTTTAACTACTTTTATTAATAATGTATAAAAACTTTATATTAATAAACTATACAACAAATTAAAAATATTAAATACGATAATAATTTTTCAGTTAAAATGATCCAAAACTCACTTTCAAGTGCTGGTGATTTGAAGTCCTTTGACAGAACATCAGTTGTCTACTTCCATTGTTTTTCCTATGAGTTGCGCCAGAATGAACATGGTCGGTCCTAAGATTTTGGGGGCCTCAAATAAAAGTAATTTTTTTTTGTTAAAATATGAAGTAAAAAAATTATTTTTAAGTGTAAACAAATTTATTTATTTATTATGCATTGTAAAAGACTATATATATATATTAATTTTTTTAGTTACATTTCAAATTCTATAATGTCTAAGGGCCTTAATTTTATAAAAGAGTATATTTTCTTTACATATAAATTTAAATTATTTTTTGCAAAGAATGTTCCTCCTTCTCATTACGAATAAAAAAGTGTATTACATAATTGGACTGATTGCGCTAACATGTGCACTTCATTGACAAATCGCCTTTCAGCTTTAATAATGGTGCAACTAGTAAACCCAATGGCTAAAGTTATGATCTGTCTGATGATGAGATTGACATCCGGGGGGTATCTGGGTACCTCCTTATGTACGTCCATGCGTTCCCACAGTCTATGACAAAGTTCACCAGAGTCCGGTCCCTTCTGATTGTGTTCTTCATGGCTTGTAGAATTGTAGTGAGCTCCGCCTGAGTTGCATCCTGGTCGTCCCTTGCAGACCGTCTCTTTATTAGGTGGTCTCGCACTCCAAGCCGCAGTTCATGTGCCCGATTCCTCACAAAAGGCAGCATCTGTGATGACTACCATACCTTGAGTTTGAATTTCGTTCAGTCTGAATCCCTTGTTCAGCCAAATTAATCTGATGTCCACCCGCTACACACTCCTCCTTAATAGCTTATGATGTCTTATTTTCTGCAATCTCACCTGCTTGTTGGGGGTTACTACTGCTTCCTTCCTGCTCCAATGTATCTCTAGCTTTCGCCCTTACTTCCAAGTTATCAAGTGATTTGGCAATGTTGATGTCACCCTCTGTTGTTGGAGAGACTTGTTCAATTGTTGCCACACATCGTACGGACCAAATGTCCCATATGACATAGCATGCCATGGTTTTGTCTCCCTCTCCGGTGCTATCTTGAACCACTTGCCACACCATGATCGCAGGGAGGCATACATGCAGTCTTCAAAGTTAAGGCCTGGATGCGATGCATGCCAGACCCTACGGGAAAATTCGCACTCAAAGAGCATGTGACTGATTGTTTCTCTCTCGTTGAAGAAAATCCCACACTATGGAGATATGTTCATTCCTCTCTTCCTCAGGTTTGGGTTGGTCGGGCACGCACCTTGAATCATTCTCCAGAATTGGAACTTAATGTTCTCCGGGATGTTGCTCATCCACAGTTGCTTCCAGAATTTTGCTTCTCCATTCACACGGTCCCCATTTTCTCCCGCCAATGTTGAGGAGGACGGTTGTAGAGCTTTCTTGTTTTCCCATGCCACATGATATCCTCACTTAACAGAATAGTTGCCCAAGAGTTCCTTGTCCCAAGCCAAAAAATCCTTGGCTCCTAGTTTCTGCGCTGGGATATGAATTCTTCTTATTTGTGCGATTTCTTGTTATGGGAAGATGGTTCTGATCAGTAAAGGAAGCCTCCATTGTTGCTTGTTATTGACGAAGTCGTTGACCTTGAACCCCAGTAGTGGAAGTATGCCTTGGTCAAATCTCGTAGGATTTGACTGGTTTGGGATCCAGTTCACCTGCAACGGCACCTCTGTTCCCAAGACGATTTTCCACTTAAGGTGGGGTTTGATTAGATCCGCTACCCATAGAATACCCCTCCATCCCCACGAGTCTCCCTGCTTAGGCTTCGTATCCAGGAATTCTTTGTTGTTGCAGTATTTCGCTTGGAAGAATTTAGACAAGAATGATTCCATGTTCTTTACCAGATTTCATGCTTACTTAGCAAGCATTTCCTGGTTCATCTGTGGTGTGGACCGCATAACCCCTCTCCTTTTCACTTGGATTTACACACTTTTGGTCATGCATTCCAATGGATGCCCCTTCCTTCCGGGTCTCCGGGACTCAAAAAGTGGCTAAAGTGTATTGGGACAATGAGGTTAAAACGTGTTTGCAGAGCAATATCCTACCCATAATTTAAATTACTGAATATACTACATATGTTTTCCAAATTTGGGGCCCTTAGTTACTAAAGTTATTTGGGGGTCTCAAGCACTAATTAAGTTGCATTACTATAAGGCCGGCACTGCGAATGCAATAGTTGGTCCGTCTTTGACTCACCATGGATCTGCAATACTACGTGATAGATGGAAAAACACTTTTCCATTGGATGACTTGTGTTTTGATTTGCCGATTCACAGACAAGCAAGTGAAAAATGATGTTTTACTCCATCCTTTCCCCAATACTCTCTGCACATAATGATTAATATTGTTTGTAAAGTGATTCACTTAGTGTAGTTTAGTTGTAACTCATTATTTTTGGAGGCAACTATGTTGTCTCGGGTGGTATCTTCACTCCACCTTTAGCTTCTTACTTTAGGGTGTTGTTTGTATATGCACGTATTCATCAAACACAATAACATGCATTGTCAACACTCAAGACTTCAAGAGAGAAATCGTCATTTGGAATGTGAGGGGAATCAATAGCCCCTCCAAGCAGAGAGTGGTTCGGGAAATGTGTCTTGTACAGAAAGCGAGTATGGTTTGCTTCATTGAGAGTAAGGTAAAACAAAAAAATGAAGCCAGAGTTTGGAGTGCACTAAACCTTGGCTGGGATTACTTAACAACTAATGACTGTGTTGATTCAGGGAGGCTTTTCTTGGGGTGGATGAGAGATATGTATTCAGTGCAGGTCATTTGTAACGCCCCAACTAAACCACCAATCCATTAAGGTGAGTTCAGTCGGACATCTGCCTGGTTCGCACCAGGACTCACGAATAAACAGAGTGAGAAACACAAGCATAAGTAAACTAATATTATTACATGATTCTGAAAACCCAATCCAATTTTAATTTGATTTACAACTGCCACCTAAACTCCTAAATTAATCTACATGTACAAGGGTCTCATAGGCTTGGCACCTCCGTCTTGCGATATCAGATCGTCTCTCAACTCCTGACCTAGTATCTTTAAAGTTTCCCAGGACTGTCATGCCACACAAAAACAAATAAATGAGCTTTTGCCCAGTGATGTCTCCCGTAAAATACATGATGTAACTCAGAAGCAAATCAACATGTAGTATATATAACCTAGAAGCATACCAACATGTAATATCCATGATAATCTTTCCACAAGAAGAACAGGCAAAAGCGAAAAGGTAAAAGCAAAACCTCGTATTTTCCATTCTGTCCAAATAAATAACCACTTTCAAAGATCGTAAGGGTAAGAAGTCAGCACCTAATAGCTTGAATCCCTATCACATCCACTAGAAATAACTTTGCAGATTAATCTTTATACATAACACAAGGTTGACTACTTCTAATATCAGCCTTGACACCTTCAAGTCTTAGCGCTACTTAGTTATGCAGAACTTTACTTTTAAATATTAAAACACCACAAAAAAACAAATTAACTGTTTCTATATTGCAGAAATCTTCCAAGAAGGAAGTATAGAGTAAAGCCAAAGTATTTCACGAAACGATAACATTTATCATTTCTTTCTTAACCCAAATATTTCTTTCATGTTCAGCATAGAGCACATATTCAGCCATCTCAGTGAATCATACAATTAGCACAATATCCGCGAATCCACATGACCTTGACAAAGCTATATATTATCATAAAGAGCATATACGATAATCAAGTTACACTATTACCATTTCAGTGAGAAATTAAGTTGTTCCTAGATTTTAATGACTTGTACCCTCGTAATGATTTCACATAAAGTTTGACAATCTGTAGACACACTCGCATAGCAACCTAACCATAACCCCCAGAGAATTACCAACTGGAATAACAGTTCTTAAGATCTTTGAGATATATGGAATACTAATAGCACCATCCCTATTCACCAACAATAAATTAACAGACCTTCAATGTTGAAATTAAATGTTTAATTTTCTCCTTCTCTTTTTTTTTTTTAACATCTATACCATACTTTACAAGCTCATTCAAAATCATTTATTCATGCATAACATGCTTCAATATATATAAATTCTCCTTTTTAAAAATTCAGCAACTCTCCCTGGAAGGTTATAATAGGACTATACATTTATCATCGAGCAAAATCCAACATTGCAGAACCAATCCAGGAAGAAACTACATACCACGAGTAACCTTACTAACATTGCCTTGTTAATTCATAATATCTCAAGAAGGTGTTCCTCTCAAGTCTCAACCAAGTAAAGCAAAGTATGTTTAAAGCAAGCTATAACAAGTTCAAGGAAAGAATGCATTCACTCAAGAATTTTCACTCACTTTCAACAAATAGAGGATTCTAGAGATGGCTTCCCGTGGATAGCACTTAGGTCTCGATGTTAGATATAATATTTCCAAATAGTGAGGGATTCTAGAGGTGGCTTCCGTGTGTAGCACTTAGGTCCCAGAGGGATTCTAGAGGTGGCTCACCCACACGTAGCACTTAGGTCCCGAATGATATTTTATTAGGATTCTAGAGGAGACTTTCCGTGTGTAGCACTTAGGTCCCAAATGGGATTCTAGAGGTGGCTCACCCACACGTAGCACTTAGGTCCCGAGCATTATTTTATAAGGATTCTAGAGGTGTCTTTCGTGCGTAGCACTTAGGTCCCAAATGGGATTCTAGAGGTGGCTCACCCACACGTAGCACTTAGGTCCCGAGCATTATTTTATAAGGATTCTAGAGGTGTCTTTCGTGCGTAGCACTTAGGTCCATTTGGATTCTAGAGGTGGCTCACCCACACGTAGCACTTAGGTCCCAAAGGGATTCTAGAGGTGGCTCACCCCGTGTGTAGCACTTAGGTCCATTTGGATTCTAGAGGTGGCTCACCCACACGTAGCACTTAGGTCCCGAACAACATTTTACAAGAATACTAAAGGTGGCCCCCGTGTGTAGCACTTAGGTCCATTTGGATTCTAGAGGTGGCTCACCCACACGTAGCACTTAGGTCCCAAAGGGATTCTAGAGGTGGCTCACCCCGTGTGTAGCACTTAGGTCCATTTGGATTCTAGAGGTGGCTCGCCCACACGGCCTTTAGATCCCTGATCACAACTAATTTTCATATTTCACATATATTCAATACCAATTAGAGCAAACCATTGTATTTCAGTTAACGATCACTTATATTCAACTTATATCTTAATGTCGAGAACTCGAAATAATAATTTGAACATCCACAAACCACAAAATCACATCAGATTCCATGAATGACAGTAAAGACCAACATGCGCAGTCATCGATCACGTACTGGTGATAGCAAAATCAGTCCACCAGAATTTAGACACTAAGTGTCACCAACTACCACATAAGTTAGCAACCTCAAGTAGTAAGAATGAAAATCCAAAAGGTAATGCAAATAATCATATATCAGATTAATTGCAAATAAGTTCACATTATCAGCACTATCACATTTTCATACAACAAGTTCTAAGGAAAACTTTCACTTCGATAACATTATACAATGAATCCAAAAAAACTACTGTTTTGTATGTTTTCAAAAAGATACATAATGACATTATATAATACACATAAGGCATGACAGCTTAAAATCATTACAGACTTTGAAAAGTGAGAACACTCACCTGTTTGGAGTCAAAGTATTTAACTAGTTTGGGTACTAGTGAGTGTAGTACGAATATTGTATCCCAAAAGACGTGTTCCTATTGAAGTACTTTTGTTTAACCACTGGTCATAGAATCCAGAACCTTCATTACCTATTTTATCAATTTCTTTTAGATCCAAAATGTAGATTCAAGTTTCAAATTTACCCAGACATAAAAATAAACAACCTACGATTAGCAAATGTTGGTAAGATTTGATCAATTAAAGCAAAGTACATAAGAACTTAGAAAAATCAGCTCTGCGCTTCAAGATTTCATAAACTTTATAGCCAGGTTAATCGCTGGTTTCTCGCTTGAACTGAACACTTGTTCAATTTAAAAGGTAGATCAGAGTCCCATGATCACGACTAGGCAAAACTCAACAAAAACGTGTACACAGTTAAGCACACTAAAACTCTTCCTTTTGAAATTGCAGCAGATTCAAACGTCCATTATCTCACCCCTTAATTATTCCTTTTTAACAACTGAAAGCTCTGCAATACAGATGATGTGACAAGGTTTGTAATGGTACTGGATTTAGCAAAAACAGAGTTACGATTAGCAAGATATGTTTATTTAAAGTTCAGTTCGCTAAAACTTTTATTCTGCGCGCAGCAGACTTATCAGTTGATTATCTCACCCAATTCTTATCTGATTTCAAAAATTCCAAATACAACAGTATAGATCATCCTACAAAAATTGAAGGAATACAAGATTCAATATAATCAGGGTTGTGGTTTATCAGATATAAATTTTTAAAGTTCAGGTTTCTATTTATTGTGCTGCAACAATCACAGAAAAATGGCAGAACTTTAAAACTCATTTTCTCACTCACTTTTTAGCCAAATAAGTTAATTCTTATTTCTAATCTGCAGTACTGAGTAACAGAATTGTAATGGATCAAGAATTACAAAAATAGGAGTTACGGTTTTGCAGTTATGGATGATTCAAGTAAGGTTACATCTGCTGCCAATAGAAATCAAGGTAGTATGTACTTTCAGTGTTTCGAAATCCACTTCTTAACTCAGTTCTCAATCAAATCAGCTCTCTCTTGCTTCCATAGTATAGCCTTAAGTTTAAAAATTAAGACTGCAAGGACTTAGCTTACGTAGGCTCTCGGCTATTAAGTTACAAGTTTTCAACATTTAGCTCTTTGGTTAACTGAATTGTTTCAGATTTGTAGCTGTTCTTCTTAAACTCTATCGTCAAGGTCATCCCTAGGTTCACCAACTTCTTTTACATCATCTATCCATGATTTCAGAGCCTAAAACTTAATTGATGAGACTCACTTTATCCCATTCAGTTCATTAGCTTCCTCGTTCCTTTATATAAAACTTTAACTCTAGTGGTCTAACCCATAATCTAATAAACATCAAGGTGTCTTTACATGTGCAAAGATTTAACCAATTAAATCAAGAATAAATGTTGATGCTTAAACTCATATTCAAGAGGTTGGAAGCTTACTATTTTTGTTTCAGTTCGAAGGCAAGGAAGAAAGGACTCCAAAAGCTGACGGTGATCTTCAAAGGAATCCACCGGAGATAGTGAGATCAGGAAGCATTCGGAGGTTTCCGAGGCGGCTCAGAGAATCTCGGCGGTGATGGGTTTACTATTCCGGAGATGAGGAAGTACGAGCACCGTAATTAACTTCACTCGTGAAGATGGTTTTGATCAGTGGAAAATAAAATCCAGAGAGAGAGAAGACGGAGATAGGATAGTGAATAATGAAGATGAATATCGCAGGCAGGAGTTGAGTTTATCCCCCCAAACCCATTTAGATACTCCTAGTTCCTTCTTGTTCTCTCGATAGGTTTCTTTTCTCTTTTCTCTTTTTATTTATTTATTTTTATTATTATATTTAAATAACTTTGGTTGGATTATTTTGACAAAGATGATATATATCCATTCTCACTTTCCAAGCTTCTATCTCATAATTTTAAATTTTAAATTACGCAAAACTCTTTATTTTGCTTCAAGTAGAAAACTTATTAATTAATTAAGGAAATATTTTTCTAAAAGTCCAATTCAGTTTTGATAAACTTCTATGTTTTAATAGTGTCACTGATAAATCTTTAACTGGAAATTAACTACAACAATTTCATAGTCTTATGATTATCATGCATATTCTAACATCCTGATTACTATTCTGCATTATTATTATTATTATTTAAAAAACAAATAATAATTTTCAGGCAAATCCCCAAATTATTTGTCATCAGTTTGGTAACTATCTTAACATATCCCAGTACTGAATAGTCTCATACGTGACTAATGAATGGGGCTTCACATTCACCCCTCCTTAAGAAAATTTCGTCCCGAAATTTATTGTCACACTATAATCTATTGTGCAACTCAAACTTGTTGTTACATAGTCCTCTTGTTTTAAAATAACTTATATAATACTGAGATTTACTTGATATAACAAGTTGGTCTAGTGTTTTATCATCATATATACAAATATTAACTTAAAGCTTAGAGATGTTATAATTTCTAAAAGGTTCTATTTTTATGTGAATGATGATATACTTGGTTTCCAGTCGAGGAGATTTGATTATAAATTCCCTCAGTCCCATAATCCTATAATTTACTTTAGTTGTTTTTAAACTTATTCTTTTGTATATCAAAATTAAGTTTTGATATAATTGTTTCAAGGTTCCATTGTGTTAATAACTAATGTATACATACATCTCTATGTATGTAGATTAAAGATTTGTCCTAGATCTTAATGCTCTGATACCACTCTGTAACGCCCCAACTAAACCACCAATCCATTAAGGTGAGTTCAGTCGGACATCTGCCTGGTTCGCACCAGGACTCACGAATAAACAGAGTGAGAAACACAAGCATAAGTAAACTAATATTATTACATGATTCTGAAAACCCAATCCAATTTTAATTTGATTTACAACTGCCACCTAAACTCCTAAATTAATCTACATGTACAAGGGTCTCATAGGCTTGGCACCTCCGTCTTGCGATATCAGATCGTCTCTCAACTCCTGACCTAGTATCTTTAAAGTTTCCCAGGACTGTCATGCCACACAAAAACAAATAAATGAGCTTTTGCCCAGTGATGTCTCCCGTAAAATACATGATGTAACTCAGAAGCAAATCAACATGTAGTATATATAACCTAGAAGCATACCAACATGTAATATCCATGATAATCTTTCCACAAGAAGAACAGGCAAAAGCGAAAAGGTAAAAGCAAAACCTCGTATTTTCCATTCTGTCCAAATAAATAACCACTTTCAAAGATCGTAAGGGTAAGAAGTCAGCACCTAATAGCTTGAATCCCTATCACATCCACTAGAAATAACTTTGCAGATTAATCTTTATACATAACACAAGGTTGACTACTTCTAATATCAGCCTTGACACCTTCAAGTCTTAGCGCTACTTAGTTATGCAGAACTTTACTTTTAAATATTAAAACACCACAAAAAAACAAATTAACTGTTTCTATATTGCAGAAATCTTCCAAGAAGGAAGTATAGAGTAAAGCCAAAGTATTTCACGAAACGATAACATTTATCATTTCTTTCTTAACCCAAATATTTCTTTCATGTTCAGCATAGAGCACATATTCAGCCATCTCAGTGAATCATACAATTAGCACAATATCCGCGAATCCACATGACCTTGACAAAGCTATATATTATCATAAAGAGCATATACGATAATCAAGTTACACTATTACCATTTCAGTGAGAAATTAAGTTGTTCCTAGATTTTAATGACTTGTACCCTCGTAATGATTTCACATAAAGTTTGACAATCTGTAGACACACTCGCATAGCAACCTAACCATAACCCCCAGAGAATTACCAACTGGAATAACAGTTCTTAAGATCTTTGAGATATATGGAATACTAATAGCACCATCCCTATTCACCAACAATAAATTAACAGACCTTCAATGTTGAAATTAAATGTTTAATTTTCTCCTTCTCTTTTTTTTTTTTAACATCTATACCATACTTTACAAGCTCATTCAAAATCATTTATTCATGCATAACATGCTTCAATATATATAAATTCTCCTTTTTAAAAATTCAGCAACTCTCCCTGGAAGGTTATAATAGGACTATACATTTATCATCGAGCAAAATCCAACATTGCAGAACCAATCCAGGAAGAAACTACATACCACGAGTAACCTTACTAACATTGCCTTGTTAATTCATAATATCTCAAGAAGGTGTTCCTCTCAAGTCTCAACCAAGTAAAGCAAAGTATGTTTAAAGCAAGCTATAACAAGTTCAAGGAAAGAATGCATTCACTCAAGAATTTTCACTCACTTTCAACAAATAGAGGATTCTAGAGATGGCTTCCCGTGGATAGCACTTAGGTCTCGATGTTAGATATAATATTTCCAAATAGTGAGGGATTCTAGAGGTGGCTTCCGTGTGTAGCACTTAGGTCCCAGAGGGATTCTAGAGGTGGCTCACCCACACGTAGCACTTAGGTCCCGAATGATATTTTATTAGGATTCTAGAGGAGACTTTCCGTGTGTAGCACTTAGGTCCCAAATGGGATTCTAGAGGTGGCTCACCCACACGTAGCACTTAGGTCCCGAGCATTATTTTATAAGGATTCTAGAGGTGTCTTTCGTGCGTAGCACTTAGGTCCCAAATGGGATTCTAGAGGTGGCTCACCCACACGTAGCACTTAGGTCCCGAGCATTATTTTATAAGGATTCTAGAGGTGTCTTTCGTGCGTAGCACTTAGGTCCATTTGGATTCTAGAGGTGGCTCACCCACACGTAGCACTTAGGTCCCAAAGGGATTCTAGAGGTGGCTCACCCCGTGTGTAGCACTTAGGTCCATTTGGATTCTAGAGGTGGCTCACCCACACGTAGCACTTAGGTCCCGAACAACATTTTACAAGAATACTAAAGGTGGCCCCCGTGTGTAGCACTTAGGTCCATTTGGATTCTAGAGGTGGCTCACCCACACGTAGCACTTAGGTCCCAAAGGGATTCTAGAGGTGGCTCACCCCGTGTGTAGCACTTAGGTCCATTTGGATTCTAGAGGTGGCTCGCCCACACGGCCTTTAGATCCCTGATCACAACTAATTTTCATATTTCACATATATTCAATACCAATTAGAGCAAACCATTGTATTTCAGTTAACGATCACTTATATTCAACTTATATCTTAATGTCGAGAACTCGAAATAATAATTTGAACATCCACAAACCACAAAATCACATCAGATTCCATGAATGACAGTAAAGACCAACATGCGCAGTCATCGATCACGTACTGGTGATAGCAAAATCAGTCCACCAGAATTTAGACACTAAGTGTCACCAACTACCACATAAGTTAGCAACCTCAAGTAGTAAGAATGAAAATCCAAAAGGTAATGCAAATAATCATATATCAGATTAATTGCAAATAAGTTCACATTATCAGCACTATCACATTTTCATACAACAAGTTCTAAGGAAAACTTTCACTTCGATAACATTATACAATGAATCCAAAAAAACTACTGTTTTGTATGTTTTCAAAAAGATACATAATGACATTATATAATACACATAAGGCATGACAGCTTAAAATCATTACAGACTTTGAAAAGTGAGAACACTCACCTGTTTGGAGTCAAAGTATTTAACTAGTTTGGGTACTAGTGAGTGTAGTACGAATATTGTATCCCAAAAGACGTGTTCCTATTGAAGTACTTTTGTTTAACCACTGGTCATAGAATCCAGAACCTTCATTACCTATTTTATCAATTTCTTTTAGATCCAAAATGTAGATTCAAGTTTCAAATTTACCCAGACATAAAAATAAACAACCTACGATTAGCAAATGTTGGTAAGATTTGATCAATTAAAGCAAAGTACATAAGAACTTAGAAAAATCAGCTCTGCGCTTCAAGATTTCATAAACTTTATAGCCAGGTTAATCGCTGGTTTCTCGCTTGAACTGAACACTTGTTCAATTTAAAAGGTAGATCAGAGTCCCATGATCACGACTAGGCAAAACTCAACAAAAACGTGTACACAGTTAAGCACACTAAAACTCTTCCTTTTGAAATTGCAGCAGATTCAAACGTCCATTATCTCACCCCTTAATTATTCCTTTTTAACAACTGAAAGCTCTGCAATACAGATGATGTGACAAGGTTTGTAATGGTACTGGATTTAGCAA
The DNA here is from genome assembly GCA_963678965.1 of Cruciata laevipes. NCBI lineage: Eukaryota > Viridiplantae > Streptophyta > Magnoliopsida > Gentianales > Rubiaceae > Cruciata > Cruciata laevipes. The sequence goes on from OY787633.1 coordinate 19,468,513, forward strand.
AAACAGAGTTACGATTAGCAAGATATGTTTATTTAAAGTTCAGTTCGCTAAAACTTTTATTCTGCGCGCAGCAGACTTATCAGTTGATTATCTCACCCAATTCTTATCTGATTTCAAAAATTCCAAATACAACAGTATAGATCATCCTACAAAAATTGAAGGAATACAAGATTCAATATAATCAGGGTTGTGGTTTATCAGATATAAATTTTTAAAGTTCAGGTTTCTATTTATTGTGCTGCAACAATCACAGAAAAATGGCAGAACTTTAAAACTCATTTTCTCACTCACTTTTTAGCCAAATAAGTTAATTCTTATTTCTAATCTGCAGTACTGAGTAACAGAATTGTAATGGATCAAGAATTACAAAAATAGGAGTTACGGTTTTGCAGTTATGGATGATTCAAGTAAGGTTACATCTGCTGCCAATAGAAATCAAGGTAGTATGTACTTTCAGTGTTTCGAAATCCACTTCTTAACTCAGTTCTCAATCAAATCAGCTCTCTCTTGCTTCCATAGTATAGCCTTAAGTTTAAAAATTAAGACTGCAAGGACTTAGCTTACGTAGGCTCTCGGCTATTAAGTTACAAGTTTTCAACATTTAGCTCTTTGGTTAACTGAATTGTTTCAGATTTGTAGCTGTTCTTCTTAAACTCTATCGTCAAGGTCATCCCTAGGTTCACCAACTTCTTTTACATCATCTATCCATGATTTCAGAGCCTAAAACTTAATTGATGAGACTCACTTTATCCCATTCAGTTCATTAGCTTCCTCGTTCCTTTATATAAAACTTTAACTCTAGTGGTCTAACCCATAATCTAATAAACATCAAGGTGTCTTTACATGTGCAAAGATTTAACCAATTAAATCAAGAATAAATGTTGATGCTTAAACTCATATTCAAGAGGTTGGAAGCTTACTATTTTTGTTTCAGTTCGAAGGCAAGGAAGAAAGGACTCCAAAAGCTGACGGTGATCTTCAAAGGAATCCACCGGAGATAGTGAGATCAGGAAGCATTCGGAGGTTTCCGAGGCGGCTCAGAGAATCTCGGCGGTGATGGGTTTACTATTCCGGAGATGAGGAAGTACGAGCACCGTAATTAACTTCACTCGTGAAGATGGTTTTGATCAGTGGAAAATAAAATCCAGAGAGAGAGAAGACGGAGATAGGATAGTGAATAATGAAGATGAATATCGCAGGCAGGAGTTGAGTTTATCCCCCCAAACCCATTTAGATACTCCTAGTTCCTTCTTGTTCTCTCGATAGGTTTCTTTTCTCTTTTCTCTTTTTATTTATTTATTTTTATTATTATATTTAAATAACTTTGGTTGGATTATTTTGACAAAGATGATATATATCCATTCTCACTTTCCAAGCTTCTATCTCATAATTTTAAATTTTAAATTACGCAAAACTCTTTATTTTGCTTCAAGTAGAAAACTTATTAATTAATTAAGGAAATATTTTTCTAAAAGTCCAATTCAGTTTTGATAAACTTCTATGTTTTAATAGTGTCACTGATAAATCTTTAACTGGAAATTAACTACAACAATTTCATAGTCTTATGATTATCATGCATATTCTAACATCCTGATTACTATTCTGCATTATTATTATTATTATTTAAAAAACAAATAATAATTTTCAGGCAAATCCCCAAATTATTTGTCATCAGTTTGGTAACTATCTTAACATATCCCAGTACTGAATAGTCTCATACGTGACTAATGAATGGGGCTTCACATCATTTCTAAGGGCCCTTAGTGGATTCATGTTTCTTGCCACCTAAAGGCTCTGAGGATGGACTGTTTCATGACTTTTGTGTATGGTAAAAATTTGGCGATTGATAGAAAGCCACTATGGGAGACGCTGATTCAACTGGGACCTCATACTGATCCATGGGTGGTGGTAGGGGATTTCAACTCCCCTTTAACACTCAAGGATAGAGCAGGTTGCTCTATCCATGAGTTTAGTGATGTTACCATGATCGAAGAACTCCAGGAGATGAAGACTTTTGGCCCATTCTATACTTGGGATAACGGCAGAGATGTTGATGGGAGAATTATCGGTAAGTTGGATAGAGCTTTGGTTAATGAGGCATGGATTGATGCATTGGAAGAGTCCAGATGTATGGTGTTGATGGAGAGAGTATCATACCACAAGCCACTCTTGTTACAGCTTACAAAGAACAAGGAGAAGGTTGCTCGCACTTTTAAATTTTATAATATGTGGACTCTATCTAACCAATTCCATGCAGCTGTGCAAAAAGTTTGGGATGCTCACCCTGTGTTCAATCTAAGAGGCCTTTACAGAAACTTGCATTTTCTTCATAATCCACTGAGGAAAATTAACAAGGGAGAGTTTAGTGATATTAGAAGGAGATCAGGTTGCAGTGGAGTTGGAGAAAACTCAACTAGCTCTGAGTCAGAATCCTTTGGATACCACTCTATATACATCGATGAAGGATAAGAAGAAGGAAGCAGTCAAAGTGTATGAAGCGTAAACACAGTATTTGATGCAAAGAACAAAGTGTGAGTGGCTCAGGAAAGGATATCATCCCACCAAGTTCTTTTATGATTTTCTTAAAGCCAGGCAGTTCAAGAATCACATCTTATGTCTGGTAGATCATGAAGGTAATCTCTTGGAAGGCATAACTGGCATTGAGAATCACTTGACAGCTTATTATTAAGACATTCTGGGAAGTGCAAAGGAACCTTCTATTGGCATTAATATGGAGATCATTCAACATGGTCAAATCTTGACTGTTGAACAACAATTAAGGCTCATTAAGCCTGTCATCGAGAAGGAAATTTACACAACTTTGTGTAGTATCTCTCCTCACAAGAGTCCAGGGCATGATGGGTACACAAGCCAATTCTTCAAGGTGGCATGGCCTCTAATAGGTAGGAGTATGGTGAAGGCTATCCAAGGATTTTTTTGCTGGAGATGCAATTTCAGGGGATCTCTGCAAAACTGTGATTACACTGTTACCAAAAAAGGATCAGCCTCAAATTGCAGCAGATTATAGGCCTATTTCTTGTTGTTCTACTATATACAAGAGTATTTCTAAAGTAATCTGTATGAGGATGGGAACAGTTCTGCCTTTTATCATTAACAATGCTCAGGGTGCTTTTGTACAAGGTAGAGCTATATCTCATAACATATTGTTGGCGCAGGAGCTGCTTCATCACTATGGCTGGAACTCATATAATGGAGTAAGCAGTTGTATGTTAAAACTGGACCTGAAGAAGGCTTTTGACAGTTTGGAATGGAGACTTTTATTCAACCTCTTAAACTCTCTGAAATTCCCCCCAGTTTATGTTAGATGGATTCAAAGATGTGTGGAGAACTCCACTTTCCGCATCTCAGTAAATAGTGGGTTTACTGATGATTTTCCTGCTAAAAGGGGTATGAAACAGGGAGATCCTCTCTCCCCTCTATTATTTGTTTTGGCAATGAAGTACTTCTCTAGAATTCTATCCTTACAGTTCCAAAAGAAGAAGATTGAATACCATATGCAGTGTGGAAGGGTAGGAGTGCAATGTCTAATGTTTGCTGATGATCTTCTGGTTTTCAGCAAGGCCACCAAGAAGTCCATGGAAGGTTTACTGGAGGCTTTGCAAATTTTCAGTGACACTACATGCCTCACCATCAATCCTTCTAAGTTTCAGGCATACTTCTCTAAATTGGATAGAGCTACTGCCCAATGCATGGTGGACATTTTGCAAATAAAGTATGGCGAATTACCAGTGAGTTACCAGGGCCTTCCCTTAACAGGTGCAGTATGGGACTCTGGAACTAAGCAAAAGTTATTGGAGAAAATGCAGCCGAACTTAAAAACCTGGAATTCTAAAGCACTAACTCACCCTACTAAAGTGCACATCATCAACTCCATTCTTTTATGCATTACAGGATATTGGAGCAATGTTGTTCAACTCCCAGTTGCTGTTTATGAAGATGTAGTTGCTTTATGCAGAAACTTTCTTTGGGGTCACAACAAAGGAGAGAGGAGACTTGTACCAGTTGGCTGGGAAACATTGTGTAAAACCAAATCTGCAGGTGGTGTTGGGATTCGGGACCCAAGGCTGTAGGGACAAGTTCTCTTCTGTAAACATTTATGGGAGATACAAACGAAGCAAGATAGCTTATGGATCTGTTGGTTGCATGGGTACTATATGAAGGGAAAGGACTTTTGGAGTTGTAAGGCTAGTATAAATGCTAGCTTTATCTGAAAAACGTTCATGAATCTCAAGAAGAAGTTGAATGGTGATCTTGAGCAGTTTGTTCGAGGGGGCAAGTTCCGGCTTCAGCTTGCTTTATGAGTTTTTCCAGGTGCCACATGTGACGTTTCATTTCTCTCGTGTCGTATGGTCTAGGAAATTATTGCCTAGAGAATCCTTTTTTATGTGGATGCTTGTTCTGAGAAGACTGTTTACTGCTGACAGACTGAAACAGAAACACATCTCTATATCTCAAGAAGATTGTCCTTTTTGTGGTCATGTTCTAGAAACTGTGGCCCATATTTTTGTTCGTTGTCAGTATACTCAGGAGCTGCTCGGATTGTTGAATCTCCCTCAGTTTTCATCTTTCTCGGAGCTGCGCAGATTTCTGTTTAACTAGAGTAGAAGAAGATCCAAAGTTTATAGCATGCTAGGGGCTGCTCTGTATCAACTTTGGTGGGAACGGAATAGGCGCGTGTTCGATCACAGTAAGTTGAAGGAGGAGGACCTCAGGCAACTTATTTTGATAGAGTTAGACCTTAGAGTGGGCCTATAGTTTTTATTAGGCTGCACAACTTTGTAATAGAAAAATATTGTTATTTTTGTCTCAGTTTACTTGTAAGGTGAAAAAAGTCCAAAAAATTGTATGGGTGGGTAACCTTTGGAATTAATACAAAAAATGATTACCAGGAGAGAAATCGTCACAATAATTCAGTAATTGTATTATTCGTATTCTGTAGTATGATGAGTTGAAAAAAGGACCTCCTTCTAGTTTCCTTCGTTGGCTTAGTTTCTTTAAGCTTAATTTTAATTTTGTCAAACTATAGTAAATTTAATATTATCGGATTATAATTTCATTAAACTGAACTGATATATATGGTGATATATGGTGTTATTTTTTCTCATCTTTATAGCAAATCGCAGTTATTACTATTTTTGGCAGCTATAATAACAAAGGGACCATTCTGAGGCTCACCCTTTTTCCAATTTGCATATTTTGAAACTTCACATCCACGACCACGAATGCGTTACGTTTATGATGTTGAGCGCCATTGACTCGATACCTAATGTATCTTTCAGTAGTTTATGCCAAAAGTGATCGAGCACTCCAAAATAAAGTCATTGACTTCAATATTGCCCATAAGTCAACTATAAATAAAAGAGTAATAGCATGGTGTTATAAACTACTGGTAGTATAGGCCCCAAATAAATCCATGAAAGTTGAAACTGTTTGGCCATATGATTCGATATCGGATCAAATGTTATCTACTGTTTGGCCATAACTCTTCGTCAAACATATATTTCACTCGAGAAAGTCTTGGATGAGACCTGTCCTTGTGGAGACCAAGAGCAGGGGAATGAGCATTTACTGTTTCTGCTTGATCTTTTAGTCAGTTTGTTTGATCTTTCAATCAATGTCTTTGAGTATTTTTGTTTTGCCTTGATTTTTCAGTTAATTTGATCTTTCGTTCAATTTGTTTGATCTTTCAGTTAATTTTCTTGATATTTTCCTTGGTCAATTTCACCAACGACAAATTCAATCAAGGAAATCGGCGGGTTTAAAGCTCACCAACGACAAATTCAATCAATAGCAGTCTCATATAATCTTTGGTCTCATTTGAGACAGGTCTCAAATGAGAATTTGCCATTTCACTCAGTCAAAATCACACTCAGTGAAATTTAAAGGATTTTATTCCCACGCTAGTTCATTTAAGTTCTCGTGGCAGTGTAACTGTAATACACCCAAAGCCTGAGGTAATTCTAGATATAACAGTACTTGTCGATAAGATCAGAGGCCGAAAAAGTTGAAGCAGCAGCAACCTACTTCCTCTTCTTCTTCTTCCTCAGTGCAGTCATAGCATTCATCTTATCCCTCAGATAGTAGAGCTTGGCTCTTCTCACTTTCTTCTTATCCAGGATCTTAATCTCCTTTATGTTTGGCGAGTACCTGCAACACATTTATTCAGTATCACTAGGAATACTAATGAAACAAACAGCTCATCATTATAAGCTTGTAAGTTTATGATCAGACTATTTATTCAAAATCAGCCAATTTAGAGGTCTGGGGTACTCAGCATATGGGGGGTTTATAACAAAGAGTACTGCCCTAGAACTATGAACTAAATAGGAGAAATATCTCTAACTCGACAAAAAGGGTCAACAAACTCATATAGACTTACAGAGGAAAGAGTGATTCAAACCCAACGCCAGCCTCAGATCTTCTCAATCTGAAGGTAGTATTCAAGCCAGCATTGCGCCTTGCGATCACCACACCTTTAACAGTTGATAAACGTCTTTTGTTCTCAGGTACTTCCTGTAATATCATCAAAATCACAAACATATGAACCCCTTTTCCTTGTTAATTGACTATAGCAACCCAACTGTACAATGTAAAGCTGGATGAAGGAAAAGAAAAGAGAACGATTTAAACAAAGACCAAACGATAGAATAATTTCAATTAAAACACAAAACACAGTACCACTCTAAGCTGTACAAAGTAACCAGGTCTTATATCGGGAATCTCTCTTTGTGACTTGACTTCCTCGACTGCTTCTTTATCAAGAATCTGCAGTAATCATAAAAATGAAAAACATTAGCCATGCATATACTACAAGTTTAGTGAAGTTCTAACCGGGAACTAAAGAACGATTACCATTATAGCATCTCAAGCATTTACTCATAAACAACAAAACCCAATAAGTTCATACCTGCATAATGTGCCTTCCAGTTTTATCAGGTCTCTTGAATTTAATGCGCCTAGGTACATCTGACATATCAACAGAGGCATCTTGAGGAGCAGATTCGACTGAGTTCCCCATGGTTGAGAAGCACCTCCTAGTTGACACTAGATCAGCTAGAAGGCCAGTGTTTTTGGATGTCATCAAGAAGCAGGATTGGGTGCCAAAGTCCATCCTCTGAAACAAATTCGTAGTTAACAAAAGGTAATAAAGCACAAAGAAATTCTCATAGTATCAATCTTATTTATGTCAAGCTCTTTACCGGGTGATCTATCGCATGTTTTTCAATTATTCTCCCAAACTACATTTGTATTATACAGTAGTCTACATTTGTATTATACATTATCAAATACCATGATAATGCTAGAGCAAGCTGTTAAACAAACATAGCATGTTCATAATACTACAAGATTCAGGCACCACAATGTTAAACAAATTCTTAGCAGCTACATACAAGTCTACTGTATGTCAGTCAACTGGCCATTTAAATAGAACCTGAAACAATAAAAATTAGGCCCTGCTGCTCTTATAATCTTGGTTTGCTTTTATATACCTTCTCAAAACAAAGAAATAGCTCAAACATAAGAGTAATAACTTTTCCAAAAAACTTGGTGTGGATTATCTTTATGTGGCAGTAACTATTTACTGTGTAGACAACTTAGCAGCTGCCTAGAATAGATGGTAAAGCTAAATCTTATCTAGGTAAGTATCTACTTGATGAAGCTTAAATGTTGTATTGAGACTCAATAATTTCATCAAGGCATCAAGGGAGCTTCATGCTGGTTTTCCTAACACAAGTCATTAACATGAAAAAGATGCAACCAACTAATGCGATCAAAGAATAATAAAGTTATGAATGTTGGATCTAGCATGAGCTGGTTTCTCATCATGAAAGAGATACTGGGAAAGGGGATTGCTTCAACAACGCGCATCAAAACAGACTACATTGCATCGATATCCATTTCATTATGATAACCAAAAGAAATATAGATGATTTTGGCATATTCTTCATTTATTCTCCCAAACTACATTTGTATTATACAGTAGTTTCCATTATCAAATACCATTACCATGATGATCCTAAAGCGAGCTGAATAGAAGATCATTTGAATTTAGTAACAGAAACTTGTGTACATAAAATTTGCACGTTCCTAATACTACAAGATTCAGAAGCACCGTGTGGTTAAACAAATTGTTAGCAGCTACATACTAGCCTTTTGTACGTCAGTAAATGATGAGAATGGTAAGTATCTGAAGCAATGAAAATTAACCTTTTCAAATCAAAGATATGGCTCAAAACTCATAAAAGAAGAGTCATAAATTTCTCAAAATTTTTGGTTCAGAAGTTCTTTATCTGGCAGTAATTACAGTGGAGAATTCTTAGCAGCAGCTAGAACAGTTTGTGAAGCTAAATCATATAAATGTAAGCATCTGCTTGATGAAACTTAAATAACATACGGACCAAAAGGAAGTAAACGTTGCTAGTATCTACAAACACACTCAATAAATCAATGTGCAAATGCCTCTCTACAAAAACAGAACGATGCAATCAAACAATTTACATAAATTATATGAATCCCTTGATACCAAGGTACTCAAAAATATTGTTTCTCAACTAGATGAGCATAACTCAAATGAATTTGGAAAAAAAAAACATATTTACCAGAGCGAAAAGAGTATTACCGGAGGAGGATTCATTTTGGAGACAACGGCGGAGGCATTGGGCGACGGCCGCGTGGACATCCACCGGCGGCAGTGTTTAACGGTGGTTGCGCACGAAATCAGAGTTTTGCGCCACGTCATTGCCTTGATTGCTGCCAATAAACCCTACAATTGGGGGTTTTAGATTGGGGGATTTTGGGGTCGCTTCATGTTTGAGTCGAATGGGAAAAAAGGAACTGTAGCCCTTTTTTATTGGATGAGAATTAGGGAAGTTAAAAAGGAAGGGCAAAAAAGGTATTTTAGTTGGTAAAAGTTGTGCACAATGTTTTCAAAAATAACTTCTTTTCAGTGTAAGAGCATCTCCAATATTTTTTTTTTTGAATTCAAGATAGATTACAACATACCTATTACATATACACGTCCTAATCTAGGACTAACTAGGAGACACCACATTAAATCCATTTAAGCACATTGCAGTTATACACGCTCCATCCACGTAGCTCTGAGACATCCTCCTGAGGGACCCAGCTGCTTGCACCAACGAGCCACCGAACCACCGAAGCCGGAACCACCGATCGCACCATCATGAGTCACCACCTGCAACATGGGAGACCACAACGGGGGCCACCAACACGGCCCTTGGGAAACCACCATCGGCCCCTCTACGCTGGGTAGACCCTGACAATAATTGCTCAAATATTTACAATTTTGTCAGGGGTGTGTTTTGAACCCTGGACCTCTCAGTTATAGAGAAGATGGATTACCACTGAACCAATCCCATTACACGAGCATCTCCAATGCTTTGGTAGTCTACCACAAAATAAGGAGACACTTGGCAGATGGTTAATAGGCATTTAGTATGACATGGATTAAAAGCGTTTGACAATCAACCTTTTTAAAATTCCTTCTCCAATCCAACCCTCAAGAATAGATCTTCAGTGTGACGTATATGAATTCAAAATCACCAGCAAACGCCTAGAATGGCTGGAATTTCACAAATATGGGATATGAACTACATAAATTGTTGCAGCGATTGCAACAAAAGTAATGGCAAACAAACATTATAAAGATAAACTCAAACAGTGGAGAAGATGGCAGTAAAAAATTCTCATTAGCCTAGAACTGCATCACCAAAACAGGCTCAGCAACACTATAACGAGCTTCGGCGCAACCAAGCCATTGCAGAGATCATACTCTTCTTCCAATGCTTCTTCGTCTCATCCACCAGCGAACCACAATCATCAAATGCTCTCCTCAAAATCTTAAACCTCAACCTCAAAGACTGCAAACCTTCCGACAACACCAAACTAGCTAAGTGTACAAGACGACAAGCCTTGATACATCCTCGTCTGGACAGTCCAAATTCCCAGACATAATCACGTTCAACCAACTTTAGCTGTATGCTCAAGGTTGGTTTCTTGCTAAACAACTCATTCACATTATTCAATCTCCTCAATGAATATCGAGTATCATGGTAAAGTTCCTCTTCCTTTAACTCATTACCATTAAATTCAGAATTGATCTCTAAATTGGGCAGGCCATTCTACAAAACATCAAAGTGCTCCCTAGAAACTGTCCAATTTGACCTATCTAAATGTACAAAAAATGGATCATAGGTTTCAACCAAACTTACATATTTTCGAGGTTGAATTGTATCAAAACATTCTCAAAATTTGGACAGTATAAAAGAAGATCGATTCTGAAGCAGTAATAATCACAGCCTCAATAGCACTTGCAAATATAATGAAAGCACAACAAATCCAAAGCATTAACAATCTCATGCATATAATGAAAGCAAAATATCGAGGACAAAAGATGAAAGCTTTTTGCAATTTTGTTGAATCAAAATAATGACCATTTATACTACATTCTGTTCATCAAAAAAACATTCTAACTTTTTGGAATAGTTTTTGATACTTTCAAATTGGATGAATACATTCTACAAGCATCATACCAAATTAGAGCCTCTCATAATCTCATATTCCTAAAGGTAATAGTCCTTTCCCCAGCTGAAGACTTATCTGCCAAGATATGTATCATTCAATAACTTTAAATCAAGTATGATCATGATTAGTACCAAACAACCATATATGTATAGAAACTCGGATAAAATTACATAGTATTTAAGCTCAATACTATAAGCAACTGACCGATAAAAGTATATACCAACTGAGCACAAGAAAGGATTTAAACTGAACAACGACCGAGTTGATATGTGAGTTGACTGAGAGGGGAACACAAAATTGAGATGCGCTGCTTGCTAATTCCTGTTATCGAAGCAGAGCAACAAGGTTACAAAACAAACAAATGAGGCGCTTGGGTAAAATGAAGGTAAATAAGTGCATCTCTAGAACAAAACCATATCATAAAATTGTAGATTTGAACATTAACCAAGCATGATCTACATGACCCAAGCCAAAAATACGATCAGATTTTAATTACAACAATCAAAAAAATTTCAAAAAAAATAATTCATTCGCATCAACAAATTAATCCTACACAAAGAAATCATACCTGGGAGAAAACAAGCCCAAAACAAAAATTGAGGAGGCGATTTGATCTGTGCGGAAGTTTTAGCGGCAACCTTGGCAGCAGAGAATTGAATGGCGCGCTGATCTGGCGAAGAGCGGGTGTCAATTTGATCCTCGGAAAACAGAAGTCAATTTGAGGGCCGCACTTATAATTTTGTCCACGTCATAGCGACTATCGTTTCTGACTTTTGGGTTGGAGGTTATATTTTTGGTAGTTAATCTTACGTGGCAAGAGACATTTACCGAAAGGAGTACCACATTGGAGATGCTCTAAAATGTTTTCCCTAGTTCAATTCATTTTCATTATGATTAATTAGGAATTAATTACCCTAATGGTCCCATAAAAGTTCATAGTGTTTTCTTTTAGTCCCATAAAATTTTTTGTTCCTATTTGGTCCCATAAAAGTTGTTATTGGTTCTATTTGATCATTTGGTCAGTCAACTAACGGAATTTCACAAATACCTTCCATTTTTATTACAACATCAATTTAGTCTTGTAATTTTTGAAACATACAGTACAAGTTAAATAACATTAGGATAATTAATTTAGCTCTTATTTATAAATATTAAATTTTGTTAAAGTTAATGAAGCAAATCAATTTATAAAAGGATAAGTCTTGGAATAGACCGTCTATATTCTGATCAAAATATAGACGGGACTGATATGTTAACTATACAGACACGGAGGGACCAATTTGCAATTTCTGAAAAATTAGGATTTTCACGCGCTACAGTAACCCGCGCGTGAACAGTGCCAGTGAATAGTGCCAGACCTTCATGTTTGAACATCCAGGTTCCATGTTATCAAACTTTCATGTTTCGTGTTAAAATCTTAATGTTTCGTGTTAAAACCTTCATGTTACGTGTTAAAAACTTCATGTTTTAACCTCCAGGTTCTATGTTATAAAACCTTAATGTTTCGTGTTAAAATCTTAATGTTTCGTGTTAAAACCTTCATGTTACATGTTAAGAACTTCATGTTTGAACCTCCAGGTTCCATGTTATGAAACATTCATGTTTCGTGTTAAAATCTTAATGTTTCATTTTAAAACCTTCATGTTACATGTTAAAAACTTCATGTTTTAACCTTCATGTTCCATGTTATAAAACCTTCATGTTTCGTGTTAAAATCTTAATGTTTCGTGTTAAAACCTTCATGATACATGTTAAAAACTTCATGTTTTAACCTCCAGGTTCCATGTTATAAAACCTTCATGTTTCGTGTTAAAATCTTAATGTTTCGTGTTAAAACCTTCATGTTACATGTTTTAACCTTCAGGTTCCATGTTATAAAATTGCATAAAGGTCCCTCTGTGTTTATGTAAAATTGCATAAAGGTCCCTCCATGTTTTTGTCTAAAATTTTCTAAAATTGCATAAAGGTCCCTCAGTGTTTTTGTCTTATACACTATTTACAACTTAATCATTGGTCTATATTCTGTCAGAATATAGACGGTCTACTCAGAGACCGACTCTTTATAAAATTCTACCTCAAATAAAGAATAAAACTAAAATTTTATACAATAATTAAATTCAATATTTTGAAAAATAAATGTACTCTCAACCGCTAGCTATGGCAGTCACGGTACTTATAGCTAGTTAATATTTTAGTGAGCTAAACTATTACATGTATATAATGTATGGTTATATTTAATTATTCATAAAGGATCTCTTTATATTTTCATATATCATCTTCAGATATTACCCAAAATTATTCAAACTCCGTGTGATTGTGCATGAGCGGGTATAGTGAGAACAAAAAAAAAACTTGATTGATGTTGAAATTAAATATATTAGAGTTAAATATTTTGATATTTTAATAAAAATGGAGGGTATTTGTACAATTTGTTTTAAAAAATCCGTTAGTCAACACTCTTTTTCCGTTAGTTGACTAACCAAATGACCAAATAGATACAATAATAACTTTTATGGGACCAAATAGAAAAAAAAAATTAATGGGACTAAAAGAAAATGTTTTGACTTTTTATGGGATCATTAGGGTAATTAATTCATTAATTAGATACAAAGGAAAAAAATAATATTATCACATAAAATATGATCAAGGAAATGATTATACCTAGATAAATATATATATATATATATATATATATATATGAATATAATATGGATTAGTCTTGGAAGTGACCGTCACTATATAGTGACCAGGGTCTCAATTGCAATTTTCAGTGGGCGGCTCCTTAATTGCAATTTGTGGAAGTTAAATCCACGCGCCTCCCATTATTATAAAAGCTAATTTTGTTTTCTTATTTCCCATTTTACGTCGCTTTATTTTCCAGAAAATCCTCGCGCTCTGCTAATCCCATCGCTTTAATTTCCTGCCAAACCTCGCGCCTCAACTGCTAATCCTCGCCTCGCCTCGTCGCTTCAACTGCTTCAATCGAGACGTGGATTCGCCGGGAAGAAGCTTCAATCGATCGGAGCTTCACCGCGACGCAGCTCAATTGATCGGAACTTGAAACGGTGAGTTTTGTTCGATTCGTATTCTTCAGTCACTTAGGGTTTTTGATTCGACGCTTTTTTCGACCTGTAATCCGGCGATGTTAGTCGTTTTTGTGTTTTTGTTTGATCACTTGCTTGAATAAGTGTATTCAATTGTTAATCGATTGAATTTTTTTGTATCCGCTGATTGTTTGTATCTGCTGCAATTTTTGAACAGGTTTTGAAGAAGTTATGGTGCGAACTCGGAATAATCCAGTGTCAAGTGATTCTGGTGAAAATGCAGCGGATCTCGAAGGTGATTCTTGTAATGCTTTTTTTTGAATTGATTCTCGCGCTGATTTTATTGTTGGTTTTTTGTCTGTTTGAAGTGATCCTTGCTATGAGTTGTTGTTTTGGTATGTGTCCTAGTAGGTGTGTGGTTAGGGATGAAAGGTGCTATGTTTATTGTAAAAGGTGATGGTTGTCTTTTAAGCATAAAAGGTGTATGTGTGCTACTATGTTCCTAGTAGGTGTGTGGTTAGGGATAAAAGGTGTCATGTTTAATGTAAAAGGTGTATGTGTGCTACTCTGTTCCTAGTATGTGTGTGGTTAGTTTTAAAAGGTGTCATGTTTAATGTAAAATGTGTGTGTGTGATACTCTGTTCCTAGTAGGTGTGTGGTTAGTTTTAAAAGGTGTCATATTTAATGTAAAAGGTGTGTGTGCTACTCTGTTCCTAGTAGGTGTGTGGTTAGGGATAAAAGGTGTCATGTTTAATGTAAAAGGTGAAGGTTGTTTAAAACAACATCTTTTATATTATAATATCTATGTTTTCATAACACAAATGTTTTAGATGCAATGTCCCATGTTTTAAATTACATGCTGGAGACTGAGTTAGTAGTTATGGCTGTCATGTTTTATATTATAAATCCCATGTTTTAAGTCATAAGTCTCATGTTTTAAGTTTCCAGGTTGTGCATTTAAAACAACATCTTTTATATTATAATATCCATGTTTTCATAACACTAATGTTTTAGATGCAATGCCCCATGTTTTAAATTACATGCTGAAGACTGAGTTAGTAGTTATGGTTGTCATGTTTTATATTATAAGTCCCATGTTTTAAGTCACAAGTCCCATGTTTTAAGTTTCCAGGTTGTGCATTTAAAACATCATCTTTTATATTATAATATCCATGTTTTCATAACACCAATGTTTTAGATGCAATGTCCCATGTTTTAAATTACATGCTGGAGACTGAGTTAGTAGTTATGGCTGTCATGTTTTATATTATAAATCTCATGTTTTAAGTCATAAGTCCCATGTTTTAAGTTTCCAGGTTGTGCATTTAAAACAGCATCTTTTATATTATAATATCCATGTTTTCATAACACCAATGTTTTACATGCAATGCCCCATGTTTCAAATTATATACCCCATGTATTGATTTTGTGTGTTGATTGTTTTGGTGCTGCAGATTCTTGCGGGGAGCTTATTCACATGGATAGGAGAGATGGGTTTGGAACTGAGATTAGATCTGTGAAGGAGCGTAAGAGTGAGAGGGAAAAGAGGAGGAGAAACGAGAGACAAAGAGGATAGGAGAGAGCGTGTAAAGCAGCGGCCTTTTGTCATTTTCTTGGGAAAAGGAAAACAAACAAAAAGGAGAAGGTGTTAGGCGCTGGCAAAGGAGTGCTCTTTTCCAATTCCTTGCACGCGCGCGTGAATTTAGCAATTTTGGAAAATTGCAAGTAAGGACCTCCGTGTCCTTTTGTTTGTAAATGGGTCCAGTCACTATATAGTGACGGTCACTCAAGAGACGGACTCATATAATATAGTCAATATTACATCTTTTCATGTAATTTTTTAAACACAGATGCATTATGAACTATACTTGATAAACATCTTCTGCAGGGTAAGTGCAAAAGACACAGTGGATGTTACTTGCAAAAGGCTAATCAAATGCAGAAGATCTCTGGCTCTGGGCCAGCAGGGATTAGATGCTTGTTTGGTGCTGTCAAACTCCACTTTACCGCCAGATATACATTCCGGTGGTCAGGCAACACTGGAAGTTTTAGCATCACCATTTCCTGGAGTTGATACACCATTCTTCTGAAAAACAATATCTTCTGTATTGTCCTTAGTCTTAATTAGAAACATGTGACAACTATTCTGCTTATCATGAACATGATTGTTGTATAAAAGCTTTGAAGAATCAGCATCCTCGAGGCTTTTAAGAGAGCCTATCCGTGGTCAGTTTAGCTGGTGACTTGGACTTGGGTTTAGAAGCCATGAGTTCAATATGCTGAAATATCGTTTCAGCCATCTTAGTGGAATGAGGTGGTACGTACGTGAATCATAACTTGTTCTTGATGTTCGAAGATCATCATTTTGAAATTCTTTGAACCCTTTCATCTATTAAACAATGTTGACGTGCTTCCAATTTCTTGATAAAGACAAGTATTATGAGGCTTTTGACGGGTCCTCCGCATAGACCCCAGATCATCATCAAGCATACAACTCCTACGCTTCAGAGCCTGCAGCAAAACAATACGTGCCAAATAAATGATGTAAACATTCCATACATTAAAGTGTATTTAAATGATAATTTTGAAATTTATCATATATCATTGTAGTCTATAGTAAAATAGTAACATTTAATTTTTTTTTAAATGAACTGAACTGAAATGTATATATATAGAACTGAACTGAGAAAAATATAAATTTAATTAATTGAATTGAACATATATATCCACAGAAAAGCTCTGATAAACATGACCTGAGTGAGTGAGATTTAAATTTAAAAATTAAACTGTAGCATTGTTTGCTAGAGCTTATTTCTTGATGTATTGAACTGAACTAAAGTAAAAAAACTAATGTATTGAAAAATGGAATCAGCATTACTGAATTAACCTGAATTTCATCAAATTACATTTTCACTTAACTGAACTGAACTGATTTGATCTACAGATAAAATCTGAAAAACAGGTGGCTTTACACATTTGTAAAATTTACAAGAAAATAATTAATTATTTTAAAATTTAATTTTTTTTGTAACGGTTTGGCATTAGATTACTGTTTTACCAAAGCTAAAACTAAAATTACGTGGGACCATCGCAACACTTAGGCCCAGTTTGCTAGAGCTTATTTCTTGATGTACTGAACTGAACTGAAATAAATTTAACATTACTCCAAGTTCATAGTTCATAGTTCATAGTTTTCAAAAAACCGACAACCTCCTCGCCGGGGAGGCTCCGACCGGCGTCTTTGCCGGTCGGTGGTGACCTCCCCTCCCCCTACCTAGTTTAGCTCCAGCTCCCCCCCCCATCCGATCCCCTCCCACCTGTGAACCCTCTTGCTGACTTTGACAAGCTACGACTTTGTTTTGTCTGTCCAGCGGCGCTCCGACCAGGTCCCGGCCCAGACCGGCGACCCCGACTGCAGCCCGGTCCAGACCAGCGTCCCGGGCCTCGGCCAAGCCCGGCGACCCGACTGCCCGGTCCAGTCCAGGCGAGCCCAGCCCGGATCCCAGCGAGCACCTGCAGCCAGATCTCGCAGATCCCGACGTCACAGCGGCGATTTTGAGCAGACCCCGGCCCAGCCCGGCGGCCCCGAAGTCTCCTGACGAGTCCAACACAACCACAATACCTGCAGATCTGGAAAAGAGCTACGCACGGGCGCTTTTGGATACACACCGGAAAAATTAGGAGAGGAGTCAACAGAGCTACACCGCTGGGACGTGAGGGGTGTGCCGCGACGCCACGCGCCACCGCCTCCGTCACTCTCTTAGGGGCGTTTTCATATGCCGCGCGTGGGGCCACGCGCCTCCACGTCATCCGTGCGTGCGGTACACGAGCTGCCGCGCCGGAAACCTGTGCCGAGCTCTTTCGTCTCTGTCAGTGAGGTTTTACTTCTTTTTCCTTTTATTATTATTTCTGTCTTTTATTTTCAGTCTAGTTGTCTTTTATTTGGATGCAATTAGATGAAAGCTATCTGCCAATTATGATTTTATTTAAACTGTTTTTGGCTTAAGATCTGATGAGCAATTAGGAGAAATCCGAGTTATGAGTAGTTTGTTAACTCACTTCTTGGCGATTGTGCTTCAGATCTTTAGACCGTTGGAAATGTTTATCATTTTCATACGTATTAGATGGTTTTTGCATACTCAGCCTCTCATTTGCCTGCTTTAAATCTCTACAACCTGAGAGGATAAGTAAGCGAGGGTTTGTGTTGATAGAGTCTGAACGGACTGGGGTGTTTCTTTTACCACGAAACTAACCGGCAGGGGCGGCCTCACCTTGAGGCAACTGAACCCCTCGCCTCAGGCCCCCAAATTTTTGGTTAATTTTGGGGCCCCATTTTTTAAAATTAGCTTTTATTATTAGTTAGAAAATTAATATAATTAGCAATTTTGGGGCCCTTTTTTAAGTTTGTTTAAGTTACATGATAAAAATCAAGATCTAAAATGATAAATAAACACTCATTTTTAATTATTTATGATAATAAAACATTAAAAGAGAATAAAAATTCTAAAAAAATTTCTCTAATAACTGAAATATCTATTATAATTTTTATTTTATTAAAAATATCATTAATTTATTGTGCCAACAGTATATGTGGGGCCTTATTTTTTTTCTCGCCTCAGGCCCCCATAACCCCAGGACCGTCACTGCTAACCGGAAAAGAAATGACAATATCTGGGCGTGATCTAATTGTTTATGTATTAGTCTAGGGAATATGATTTGGAATTGGTCTTTTTGTGGAGCTATCCTGACAGACTTGGGGAGTATCCTTGCCCATTTGTTTGTTACGTCCCTCCTAACCCTTCATTGGCGGGAGGGTAAACCCCATGGGCTTCTGGTCTTGTTTAGACTGGTATATTTCGATTAGATAGTTTAGAATGCGAGTTAAGGTGCTACGCTTGTCAGGTAGTTTTATTCGACCATAGATTTTACGATGTATTCCCTTTTTGATGTAAGCCTTCGGGCAACTCCTTGCTTCCAGGTGAAAACCTAGGAATTATGCCTTTGGGCACACAGCTTTCGGGCAACAGGTCCTTGCCTTGGGTGGTGATCCCACCCCTATTTTCCCTTACTTTAGGGTTGATAGCTGGTAATGGTCTTGTATCTTTATTTTTTAGTCATTTACGGTATGAGGAAGACAATATAATCCTCCCACCAATGGTGGTCTTATCTTAAAAAAAAAAATTAATATTATTGAACTGAAAAAATTTAAATTTACTGAACTGAAATAAATTTAAATTTACTGAACTGAACTGAAAAAAATTTAAATTTACTGAATTAAACTGAACTGATCTACAGATAAGCTCCGGTAAACCGGGCATAGAATAGTAAATGGAAGTATTAAATAACGAAAAATGTACATCATTCAACCGAACAATTTGCCATTTGTGGATGAAACACAGCACATGAACTGTATGCTATGATCCAGAGAGTGGGGTATTCATATCTGGAAATGGACTAGCAGTCCTTATTGATACTTTTAGCGAACACTGAGTTTATCTTACCATTTCCTTGTATGCGAACAGTAACTGTCTCTTGCAGTGTCTTCTGGTAGGGATACAGAGCATGAAGTGCAGTTGCTTTTGTGAGGACATAAAGAGAGGTAATTAGAAGGCGAACAAAATTACATGTCGACGACGACGACGGCGGGCGGCGGCCGTTAGAGAAAAGCGAGCAGAAATGTGACAGCTGGAAAACCCCACAGTTGTTTGTTGAAAGCTTGGTGAGTAAGAGGTACGTGAAAGTGAGCATGGACGGTGAGCCATTTCTGCGAAAAATTGACTTACAGGCTCAAAAAAGCTACACCCATCTCGTCGCCCAACTCGTAAACCTCTTCGCCATCGGTAAGTATTGTATATGTACATATAAGTCAGTGAAAATATTGCTAAAAACACAAAATTATATAATCTCAAATGCTAGTTTTCTAAATTGACAGATGAGGAAAGCTCAGATTACGTTCCCATATATGAGGATGGGGATGGGGATGGGGATGGGGATGGGGATGGGGATGGGGATTGGATGCTTGTTGTGGGAGATGTTCCTTGGAGGTTCGTAACCCCGAACCCAATCATACTTCCAAAATATTATGAAAAAGAACAATTCTTGGGTGAAGCAGTCTCGCCCAAGAGGCAAGACCAATTAAACATTTTTTTTTATGAGATTTGATGAAATGACACAAATGTTTTGATGAGGTGACATATTTGATGAACTTGCACCGAGATTTGATGAGGTGGCGTCGAGATTTGATGATGTAGTAGTGAGTTATAATGAAGTGACACTAATGAAATTTTCATTATCTGGCATTGCCTCATGGGTGAGGCTACCTCACAGGAGAAGTACTCTTTGAAAAATTATTTATACCTTTTTTTAACCCTCTTTAAAATGTAGATTTTTAATTTGCAGGCTTTGTTCTGAGTTTATTTGTAAATCAGTTTAATTCACATAAATTAACACAGTTATTTGATTATTTTCCAGTTTGTTCACTGAATCATGCAAGAGACTTAGAATAATGAAAAGAACGGAAGAAAATGGCACTGAGCTTCGCTGCCAAACTTAGATTGGATGACGTCATCTCAAGATCGGTGACCATTTTATATAAATGTTTGATACAACCTAATGACGATAGCTTAAAGTTATAGCAGCTCCATTTAAGTACATTAGTCAATGAGTGTTTGTGATTATTTATTATAAAATATTTTAAATATATAAAGTTGTTAATCAGCATTGCAATCTCATATATTTATTTACTAAAAATTTATCCTACGTGGCTCTCAAGTTAAATATTCATCCCAATGCAAAATTTTCTAATTGGCTATATAAAAAATTTTAATTGAGAGTCTCAAATAAACCTTTTATTTTGACAAACTCAAATTGAGACTTCTAACTAGATTTAATCGTAGATGTACAAAATTTTGTTAGATTGTAAATAGAGGTCTGTACAACTAGATTACCTAATATAACAGATAATTACAGAAAGTCTATATTCTAACTATGCTAACTAATATTCAGTAAATATTCTATTTACTAACAAATTTTAGTTGAGAGTGTCAAAAGAATCCTCTACTTTGACCGACTCAAATTGAGACCTTCACATTTATGAGCAGGATCAAATCTTGTATTATCATTCAAACTCTATTATAGACTTAAAAGTTGTTACAACTAATTAAAACTGAGTCTCAGCTGCCAAAACCTCTCAAAAATTTCTTCTTCCCTTTCCCCCTTTGGGAGATTGGGAAGCAATCTTTAACTATTTTCATTGAATTTTGTTTTTGAATAAGTGTGGAATTTTCATACAGATGCTTTGGGTAATTTAGATCTGAAGTTTTTCATTAGTTTTTTTTTCTATGATTGTCCTTGCGATCGAAACTCTTACTCTATATGTATCTAGATTGAGCTTCCTTCGATTCGGTTACTTCGTTTGTATCGAGTATTTAGATGTTTGGTTTTGTGTTTCAATGCGTCTATAGTTTGGATCAATATGTTTACACTTGAACTACACATGTTAATGTGTTCGTGATATTGTAGATGTTAAAGATCCATGGTTAACATATGTTGGATCATGCTTGGATATGGATCCACTAGTGCAGAACCCTGCATCCCCGGTGCCCTTTCACGACGGTTCTGAAAAACCGCCGTGGCTGGTAGGTTCCGAAGGAGATTCCGATGTCGGAAGGCCCTAGGAAGGCATTTGACGAACTATATACAGTGGTTATTGTAAAACCACCGTAAATTTATTATTTTCGACATCGGTTACTATATCTAAAGTGCAATATGTGAGATTATGATGTCGGAAGCTCAACAAGAAGGCATACAGGTTTATAGCATTTCTAGTAAAACCTTTCTTTTGTTTGGACTTCATCACCACACACACCACCCACAAAATCCCATCGTTTTTCCCTAAGTGTAATCGCACATGCCAATCAGATCGCCGGATCGGAGTTGCCGCTAACCGGTCATGCCGCACGCCGCATCGGCACGCCTCGCCATTTGTCCGCCTTTTTGCTCTTGCCGACGCTGACGATGTTTGACGACGCTGCTCATGATGCCGATTCCAAGCACCATTTTGGGGGGTTTTAAGCTTTCCACAACAAGACAAACTAGCTAGTACAAAATGGGTTGTAGGTGGTGGTGGTGCCACCCCAGTATTGTGCTCATCTTCTTACTTTTCGGAGTCGCCGCCACCTGCCGGTTGCCGACTAAGACAAGGCAGAAGCTTGAGCTCAACAAGCCCCTCTCAGGCCAGTTCCTATTATCTCAATAACTCCATTTTATGCTTCTCCAGATCCCGTTTCTTCTTCACCTTAGCTAAATCACCATTCCTTAAAGTCTGCAATCATACATCTTTCTCTCTGCTTTTATTGTCTTCAACGATATTTGTTTTTATTTTTTTAGGAATTTAATAATTGAACACAGGCATGCTGCTTTCCTTTACTGCTATAGAGAGGAGAGGAGCCATTAATTTGGGCAATTTAATTTTAACCATGCAAGTATTGATATTGTGGTGAGTTTTCTTGTTTTTATTCTTTTTCTACTATTGAAATTATGGGATTTCTCTTAAATTCGAGTTTGTATGATTGAAAAGTTTTGAGCTTTATTGTTTTGCTGTAATCTTCAGTGTGCATTGAGTATGTTGGATTCTGAATAATTAGCTATGCACTGATCCAGCACATCTATCACAGTTTTCCACTCACTTCATTTGCTACACTGATTAGGTACAGTCTTGTAATTATGCGACGTTTGTCCCCGTCGGAGAAGAAGCCCCTCTACAAGTATGTCCTTTCTTTCAAAGCCTTACCTGATGAATTTGATTGTTTCAGATAATCGATGATATTCTCGTATCTTGGGTTTTTAATTTCAGAGAGCAGAGTGGATAAAGTACTTAGGATCATTTGCTAACATGGAAACACGAGCACATAAGATCTATGATAAGGACAGTTAAGAAAGAAGGTTGTCATTTTGTTACCTTTAAGGTCACCTTCGATAAGGAGAATTATATGTGTCTGGTTTTCATGCAAATGTATGTCCTTTTGGGTTCATGATCCCCACCATTCTGATGTTCTTGTCTTGCGGGACGAAAATGTATGTGATCATGGAGCCGAGTGGGAGCTCTTGTTGTTGCACAAGTTTTTGTTGCTGCTTTCAGGAAGAAATGTCAAGTTTCCTGAAGAGCCATGGAATGAGCTTCTCAAGTACGTTCATGCCAGTTGCACCAATTCGGGTAACTTCTTTCTTAAGACCAAAATATTCAATTATTTAGATGACTTAGGCTTGAAATCACTCTGAATATTCTTGTTATTATATCAGCAATGGCAATGATCAACAAGTTTCTACACGAAGTTCTTAAATCATGAAGGAACTTGGTATAGCTGACTTGTTCTTGATCACAGGCTGTGTAATATTAGCAAGAGTCCTGGCTGCGTGACATAGGGTGCATCTATAGCTTCGGAAAACACCTATGACTGCAACTTGACCATTTGAGTATATTTTTGCCGGCCAAAATTGGTCGGCAATTTTTTACTACTTGCTGGGGAGGTTACGACGTCCGAAGCCCTATAGTCCGGAGAGGTTACGATATCGGAACCGAGGAACCAACCACGGCTCAGCCACCCACGGCGGTTCAAAACCGCCGAGGACAGTCAAAAAAACTGCTGTGAGTAGTACCTTACTGCACTAGTGATCCATTTTTAAGCAGTTTTTATTTTCTCTAGTACAATTTTACTGGTAGCAGTATAATCCCGAGGGATATTACCCTTTTATTAGATCTTTACACAGTTGGTATATTCCAGTATATTCCTAACGGTTCCTAAATTTTACCCTTTATTGATATAATAATTGAAATGATATAAAGAAAATCTTAGATAAAATGGTCAAACAACTAGTATAAAACTGGTCAAAATATAAACAACCAAAGGATTTTGTGATATGTAAAAATAGGATACCAGAAAAGTAAGGGGGTGTTTGAACGATGTCGTTTGACGTTTTCGTTCTCTTCCCTATATAAACACTACGGCAGTTTCTTCCAAAACCACTGCAAAACCCTTTCGAGAATTTGTTGAGTGTTGTTTTGTGTGAGTAATTATGGGAAGTTCTTCTGAAGAACAAGCCCATCTGAATCAGATTTTGGTCAACTACTTCAACACCATACATGAAACTCTTGAGGTTTGTTTAATTTTAATTGTTTGTACTGTTTCAATTTTTCAAGGCTCGTCCCTATAATTTGCGGTTTTCTTTGAAATCAGGCATTGGATGGAGCACCAACTTCAGGCCTTCAATAAAAATCCAAATGACCATGCAAAAATGCATTATTCACATCTAGTTGATGAAGATACCATCCTCTGGAAGCAACCATGGCAAAAAGAATTCTCACAGTCACAGATTTTGCCACAAGTGAGAATACTTCATGAAAATCTCCCCCTTGCTTCTGAGTGTATCCTTTAGCAACTAGTCTAGCCTTTTGCCTTTCCACAGTGCCATTAGAATTATATTTAATTATGTAAACCCATCTACAGCCCACTGCTCTCTTTCCCTTTGGAGGAATAACAAGATCCCATGTGTGGTTGGCTTCAAGGGCTCCAAGCTCCTTCTGCATAGCCAATATCCAAGGACCCTGAGAGCTAGCTTGTGAGTAAGAAACAGGTTCTTGTTCAATTTGCACAGTTCCAAGAAAAACATCTGGGAAATCACATACAACCTGATGAGACACATAATCTTCCATCCAAACATGTTTTTGTCTGGCTCTTGGAGGAAGAATGGACTGAGAAGATGAAATGGGATGAGAAGCTGATGGTGAAGATTGAGTCTGAGCTGATGAAGAAGGTTGAGTCTGAGAAATGCTTAAATCAGAATTAACATGCTCAGGAGTAACATGATCAGATACAACCTGCTCAGAAAGAACAGATTCTGACATTCCTTGGTTCAACATCCCTTGGACAACAGGATCAACAACATGCTCAGTAAAATCAAGAAATTCAAGGTTGACATCCCTTGGTTCAGAATGGTTCTCAGAATTCTGAAAAAGAAAGATAGCCTCATAAAAGAATACACCCCTAGAGCTGAAAATCTTATGAGCTATCAAATCATAGATTCTGTAAGCCTTTTGTCCATATGCATATCCAAGTAGAACACACTTCTTGGATCTGGGATCAAATTTAGTCTTAGTTGGTGATGTGTTAGAAGCAAAACATAAACACCCAAAGACTCTAAGATTATCAAGGTCTGGAGCTGATTTGAAAAGCATCTCATAAGAAGTTTTCCAGTCCAAAACAGCTGTTGCAACCTATTTATCAAATAAGTAACAGTCAGAATAGCCTCACCCCAAAACTTTAGAGGTACAGAACTTTGAAATAACAAAGCTCTGGCTAATTGAAGGATATGCTGATGTTTCCTTTCAACCACTCCATTTTGCTGAGGAGTGTATACACAGCTTGTTTGATGAAGGACACCTTCTTCCAAAAGAAAAAAGTTTGTAAGCAGAACTGGTAAACTCTGAACCATTATCTGATCTTACTGTTTTGGTGGAAGATCCAAAATGGTTTTTCACCATTTTAAAGAAATTTTTGAAGACAGTAATCACCTGAGATTTTGAAGCCATAAGAAAAGTCCAGGTGGCTCTAGAATGATCATCCACAATTGTGAGAAAATAAGAAACACCAGTCATGGATTTCTGTTTATAGGGACCCCATACATCAAGGTGTACCAAATCAAAACATTGTGATGCACAATGATCTCTGAGAGTAAAAGGCAATCTCTTCTGTTTAGCCAAATGACATATATCACAGGGAAGATCAGAAAAGCTAACTCTTTCATTAATAGGCAAATGGTTAAGTACATTTGTAGATGGATGTCCCATTCTATAATGCCATCTTTTGAGACATGTACAACACTATTACAACTGTGTAATTCCTGCAATCTATTTCTAGCAGCTTGAAAATAGCTCTTCAGTTCTTGCACCTCATGAGCAATGAATCCCTTGTCAAATGACTACATATTCAGTATATACAACCTTTTCTCCACCTTAGCTAATGCAATGATCTACTTAGTCAAGAGGTCCTGGATGCAGCACAATTGAGGATAGAACAAAAAGAATACCAACTGATCATCAGACAGCTTATTCACAGACAAGAGATTATACTTGAATCCAGGTTCATGCAAACAGCCAGTCAAATTCATGTTTGAACTAAGTGCTACATTTCCTATACTGTCCACACACTTCACAGTTCCATCAGGAAGATACACATGCATATAATCCTTTTGTTTAATGGCAGATTCAAGATGTTTTCTATTAGCACACATATGAACAAAAGCACCAGAGTCTATAATCCATGCATTTTCAGAGCTAGAATCAACTAGACTAAGAGCATACTGAAGAGATGTACCTGAGAAGTCATTGAAGTGAGCAAAGTTGATCATGCCACCTTCATCATCCACTTTTCTTTTTCCTTTGATCATTCTGGCAATCTCATGCTGAATCAGACCTCTGATGTCTAGCCCTTCCATACCAACATTTTACTGATTAGACTGAGTAGCTTCAGAAGAAGTTTATGCCTGATTAGCAAAGCTTCTGAGAGCAGACAACTTTCTGGATCCTTTGTACCAGTCAGGAAAACCATGAATGTAAAAGCATGTGTCCTTGCTATGACCTTCACCATTACAATGCTCACACTTCACATCCTTCTTGTATCCTGTGACCTTCTTTTTGAAACCTGTAGCAGTGGTTTTGACTGCATTAGCAGTAGCAGGCACATTCTGAACTTGAGGCTGAGTTGAAAAAGCACTTTGAGTTTCAGTGTGAGAACTAGTGCTATTTTTCTTCTTCTCAATCTGATTCATCATATTGAAGACCTTCTGAAGATGAAGAACTGGATCCATCACTAGAACAGAATCCCTGACCCCTTCAAACTCACTGGTTAATCCCAACTGCATAACCTTGTCTCTGTTATCCTTGTCCATAGTTTTCTTAACAGATCCACAAGTACACCCACAGATACAAATTGGAGTGGGAGCTACATTTGATACTTCATCCCAAAGTTTCTTCATCTTAGTGTAGAAAACAGCCAAAGAATTACTTCCTTGTTTTAGAACAACAATTTCATTTTGTAATTGCCAAATCTGTGCTCCATTAGCTTCACCAAAGTGAACATGCAATTCTTTCCAGATTTCCATAGAACTTCCAGCATATAAAAAGCAATCTGATAAATCCTTTGAAATAGCATTGAGAATCCAAGAGGTTACCATCATGTCGACATCAATCCACTGCTCGTCATCCTCCGAATTCTCATCAGGCTTTGGATATGCTCCTTCAACAAATCTGAGTTTCTTCTTTGCACCTAGCGCAAATCTCATTGCACGGCTCCATGACTGAAAATTGTGCTCAGTCAGCCGCTCTGCAACCAGTGGTGTTCCCGGTGCATCATTTGGATGAAGTTGCAGCATCTTCTGCAACTCCGCAACAGTTCCTTGTCTCATTGCCCTCGGATTTCCTCCGGCCTTTGGATTCTCCCTGGTTTTTGCAGCGCCTTGACCTCCTCCGCCGAGCACTGACTCCACATCATTTTCACCATGACTTTCTGCCATTTCTGAAAACCTTGAAGAAATCCGCGATCGATCGGATGAAGATGACGATCAGTTGAACCGTAAGCATCGCGAATTCAGAAAAGAAGGAAAAGCTCAAAACCAGGTCAAGATCATGACCCGCTCTGATACCATGAAATTTTAGTAAAACACAGCAAAGCAAGGAAACGCCATTAATGGCGGTTTTATTGCAAATGAGAGAAACTAGAATTTTTGTATTGACTTTCTCAGTGATGAAGTTGCAATCTAACTTGTTTATATAAGTTACAAAATGCAACTAACACACTAATTAAATCAGATTTATAACCGCCTAACTGATCCAGAGGTGCCAAAAGCGTGCCACTTGAGTTTTGGCAGGAAAAGCAGTTACAGGCGGTTTGTTGCTTTCTACTTTGACCACCTGTTTGACTTTTTTTTCAACAATTTAGATGTTTGGTTTTGTGTTTCAATGCGTCTATAGTTTGAACAAGATGTTTACGCTTGAACTACACAGGTCAATGTGTTCGTGATATTGTAAATGTTAAAGATCCATGGTTAACACATGTTGGATTATGCTTGGATGTGGATCCACTTTTTAAGTGGTTTTTGATTTTCGCTAGTACAATTTCGCTGGTAGCAATATAATCATGAGGGATATTACCCTTTTATTAGATCTTTACACAGTTGGTATATTCCAGTATATTCCTAAATTTTACTGTTTATTGATGATATAATTGAAATGATCTAAAGAAAATCTAATTTTTTTTTTCAAAAACTAGTCAAAATATAAACTGAATTGCTAAATGTAACCCATGATTTTACTCTTTGTAGCCCAAAATCCCACTCAAATTACTATAATGCCCCTGTAGTTAGCCTACTAGTTTTTCATGAACTAAAATATGAGTTTATTATTGTCATTTCACCTATCTTTTGGGCTACAAGAGCAAAAATATTGGGTTATATATAGCAACACCCAATATAAACAACCAAAGGATTTTGTGATATGTAAAAATAGGATACCAGAAAAGTAAGGGGGTGTTTGAACGATGTCGTTTGACGTTTTCGTTCTCTTCCCTATATAAACACTACGGCAGTTTTTTTCCAGAACCACAGCAAAACCCTTGCGAGAATTTGTTGACTGTTGTTTTGTGTGAGTAATTATGGGAAGTTCGTCTGAAGAACAAGCCCATCTGAATCGGATTTTGGTCAACTACTTCAACACCATACATGAAACTCTTGAGGTTTGTTTAATTTTAATTGTTTGTACTGTTTCAATTTTTCAAGGCTCGTCCTTTTAATTTGCGGCTTTCTTTGGAATCAGGCATTGGATGGAGCACCAACTTCAGGCCTTCAGAAAGTGAACTGGAGTCAGGTTGTTCAAATAGGGGAACAGCTCTACAAAGAGGCCACTATGGGTATTCCTCATTATTTTTCTTCAATTCCAATTCTGAGTTCTCCTATTAAATCTTTATTCTGTGTTACTTGTTGGAATTTTCGCCTTTTCGGGGCCTTTTTGGTGTACATTTTACTGTGTCTATGATAGATGTGATGTATGAATCTCTGTAATATCAAGCTTGAATTCAATGGTAAAACCATGGTTGGGTTCATATGACATAGAGATTCGCATGCTGTGCTTTGTTGGAAGAAACTGATATCATGATTATCACTAGATAATATAATCATAACAATACTCATGGTAGAAATTCTATGTTTCACTATCTGTCCGGTTACGAGCAACATCTCTGACCTCAAGTGCAAAAACTATTACTTTTTACTGAAATATTTAGTGTGGAATTTTTGGAAAGAACATAAAATCAGTGTAAATTGTTAGAAGATAGGTGATGTTGGAATGGAGATGCATGTAACTTTCTACTGAAATAACATGATTGTTTGCCTGCAGCTGGAATGCTTTGGACTGGAGATAAATCAGGCGTAAAACCCCTGGAAGAAAGTATGGCTTCGTTTTTCAATTCGCTTCAGGGCCTCATTCTGCTTGCTCATGGAACAACTGCAGGAGCAGGACCCACCCTTACTTCTTGCATTCAGTCTTCTCTGAAACAAGTGGTTGATTTCAGTTTCAATCTGATGAAAGAGTCAGTGTGTTCTTACGGTAGTCTCCTCTCCTTTTTGCCATTGCTCTTTGACCCCATTTCTTCATTACATTTGAATGTCTTTGTCATTTCAAGATACCCTGCAGTTTTGCTTTTTCAACTCAGTTTTTGGTTGCTGCACTTGTGCTTTGTTGTACATTTTTATTTTTTTCACACGTGTCAAGACATGGAGGAAAAGCATAAGGCTTTTCTCTCTTTTCCTAAAATGCTACATGAAAAGAAAATAAAAATTGAAGAGTCCATTATCATGAACATTGAGTGGCCAAAAAAATAATTATGCATTTCAGACTATTCAGTAGGGGTTTTAAAGAAAAGGATACTGGAATAATGTCACGCGTCAGAGTAAAGTTAGGGAGGCATTTTACTTGAAGATGATTTTGACTTTTCATCATAAAGGCATCTTTCAAATATGTAACTTAGGTATTATTTAATAGTCAGTTATCTCTTATATTTTTGTTTACCATGACTTAAGATCTAGTTGAAGTAAGGGGTCAAAGACTTCGAGCAATTTTTTTTCTAGTATAATAACTCGGTTCTCTTTGAAAAATAATTTCAGACTCTACAGATGGAAAACATAGAATTCTAATCCCCCAGTTGGTCGGTAAAGTTTGGGAATCTTGTGATGCCCTTAAGAAGACCCCATCAACCAATATCACTGCAATAGGGAGAGCATTGACACGAGTTACTGTCTCAATCAAAGATGTTTTTCGTGAAATGAAAGAACTGAAGGAAGCTTCTGCTGATAACCAAGAGGAAGTAATAGATATGGTTTCTGGTGAGAGTGATGATGAATTTAATGATGATGACTTGGGCAATGACCTTTCACCTGAAGAAATGAAGATTGCTCAGTCAACTTGTGTTGTCGTCTCTGATATTCTTGATCTGATGAACGAACTGATTCGATCTATTCTCGGCTTGCTGAAATTGGAAAGGCAGGGAGCTTTGGTAAATTCTGTTGATTCTCAAGAAAAGCTGTTGAAGCTCTGTCAGCATATTGCATCACAACTTGAGGAGCTTGGAGCTTGTCTCTACCCACCACAAGAAATCCCCGCCATGAAAGGGATTTTGGGGAAAATTTCTGATGATATTGCTCACATTCTAGAGGGTTTGAAACAAATTGGAGGCTGTTCTCAGGATTTTGTCCAAGCATATAGTAAGTTGAAGAGATCAATGGGACAGTTGGGTTCCGAACTAGGATACTCTAATGCAGCTGATTTAGTGATCGGTGTGGAGAGTTTTGGCATCTAGTCTTGCTGCTTTCGAATTGTGGCACGGAGTGCCTTGGAATCATATGGAGTAGTAGTTTTTGCTCCCACAGGAACTTGGTACTGCAATCATTTTAGCAGGATGAAAGCATAACTGATTCTCTGTGGCTGGAGTTTTAGTAAATCCAGTTGTAGTAATATGCTAGGAATATTTTATGTTTGATGAAGTACCTGGAAACTGAAATGATGTATTTTTTTTTATTTTATATTTTTGAAATAGCATTAACAGTTGATGTTTTTTTCTTTCTTTTTATGATAAAGGTTCAATTCCCGTCATAAAGGGTAACATAGTCTGGTTACATATACATTTTGATTATGGATTCTGCATAAACACTTTTACAAATGCACAGATTGAAAAAAGTATATAAATAATTTGGCTAGATGTTTTGATAATAATAACCAATGAGCGTATGCTCAGCTGTACTTTATTCTTCCATCACAGTTGTAAATTTGTGATCATACCCAAGCATTCTTGTAGATATACATTCATACACATTCTATTTATTGTCCTCTACCTTCACATTCCATTAGTGGCAGGCTTTCTCCAAAAACATAGTGTCCATCAATATTCAACAGTCCAGCAAAGTTTTCTTGATCATCCAAGGCACCAATTCCAGAAAAAATAAATTTGATTCTGTTGTTGTTGTTGTTTTTTTAAATTATTAAATCACTTCTTGGCACAACATTACTCTGTGAAAAGATACATCTACTATTACTACTAAACCTCAACCCGTTGCTTCTCATATTCCATATCTTGATTTAGATTCTTTAATCGTTGGCCAAGAATTTTCACGGTGAGGGTTGGTTCAGGTGTATGTGGTTTATTGTGATTACTTATGCTGCTTCAAATTTTTTATCACTGTACAAATTATAACAAATTTGACATGACTACCTTGTACATAATTTCCTCGTAACATAAATCTTCATAAAACTGTACTATATAAATTAAAAAGGTACTATACGTATAATATTAGCTTATATTCAAGTGATAATATGTCATTTTTCTTTTTATATGAACAAGGAGCTTACGATGCTCCCAAAGCTTTCACAAATTCACAATACATCTGCTGAAAGCTTGCATTCCAACCGTTTTGGACAGGTTCGGGAAAGTAAATGAAACAAATTAATTAACCACTCTGGACAGTTTTCCGATTGACCTGTTCAAAGTTCTTCTCGACCGATAGAACCATTAAATATACGTGAGATTGAGTACAATTATTTTTAAAAAAAAAGTGAATTCCAAAGAAATTATCACGTATATAGTTCATGAAGAAAATTAAAAGAAATAATCTATGAAATGGAAGATTGAAGCAAGTAATCCATAAACTAAATTGACCAAAGAATAAATTTGATAAAAGAATAAAAATTAGGTAGAGATGCGTTTCCTTCTTTTCTCTACTTCTACAACCTATAAATCCATGACAAATATTTGATCTGAAAAGTAAGAATCAGAAAAGGAAGTGAACTATCCAGCAGTTGGCCGGTGAGTGATCAGATATGGCAACCGCAACAGAGGTAGAAGAAGCCGAGAGTAAAGACCAGAACCACGGCTTCCAAAACGTAAACAACCTTGAATACGAAACCGTCGACGAACCAGGTGTAAACCGTCAGCTTTCTCTCATCAGAACTCCATGATTTGCTGCTGGAGTCCTCGGCGGCGACGCCGCCATCGCCGCCGCTTCGTAAGCCGCTCTTCTTGTTCAACTTCCTGAAGAACAACGGGAGCGTCGGCTTCTTGAAATGCATGCCTTTCTTCGTCTTCTTCGAACGCAGATTGAGAGTTTTGTTTGAATAGGTTTCAGAAAGATGGGCTGGAGATTATAAAGGAGGAGCGGGAGAGGGGCAGTTTGGGAATAGGAAAAGGAAGTTCCGCGTTTTGGTGGGGTCAAATTGTCAAAACATGGCTGTCGTGCGTTTAGTGAGTGCGTGAAGAATAAATTCCTGAAAATGCCCCTTTTGGTGGGTTTCTTGTTTTCCCGTTGGAATTAAACGTACACATTATAAATCACTTCAAATGACCGTTTTCCCTTTAATGAATAAATGATTGATTGATTCTCTATTAAAAAAATATGATTACTTGGTTATTTGATTAAATTTCGAGTAGACCACGACTTGGTGAACTTCTCAATTTCTCATGAATTTGCCTTTACTTATCATGCATATTCCTCCATTCAAATTATTAGTGTGGTACTTCATTTTTTACGTGTCTTTATTACACATAAAAATTAAGTTAGATCAATAGATAAAACTAAAAAAAATCGAAATGAAGGGTTTGGAGACGTCAAATCCGGTTGATTCGCGTTCGTTGCTAAATATTTTTTTTATAAACTTGTGTACTATAACTAACAAAAAATAATGTTGATTAGTATTGGATTGTGTTGAGCCAAATCAAGGTGATTGTGTCAAACCAGAGAGACCATTGACCAGGAGGTGATCCAATCAGGGCCAAGAGTTACAAAGGCTATGATGTTCAGCAGGGATGTCACAGATTTAGAGGTCAAAACTGCATTATTCCTTATCAAAGAGGATAAGGCACCTGGACCTGATGGCTATACTTCTGCATTTTTTAAGGAGAACTGGGAAACTGTATTGGAATTCTTTCGTACATGCCAGCTTCTGAGAAAACTTAACCATACATTGCAACAAGACTTAAAATTTTGATCATGATCGACTCATTTATTAAATGAATGACCTTGGTCCGATGTCTAACCGATCTGATCTCGATCTTTTTAACAAACGCTCGTGATCGTGCTCACCCTTACACACGGGAGAAAGATTCTCCCGATACTTCTACGACATAATCTCCATTAGGGACCTAATTGTACAGGCCCGGGGACTTGGAGTTACCGCTCCGTAAATGCTTCAGGAGTGGGCCAGTGGGGGAAGTTTATGGCCAATGCATATGAGTTCTTCCACAGACTAACCCACCCCGAAGTTTATGTGGAAATAAACCAAGCCAATGCCAAGCTCCTTGACACAGTATGGAAGAATTACATCCCACAGAAACATTGCTTTGGAGCCTGGCTAGCTGTATTGAGGTGGCTTAAAACGCAAGACCAGTACTTTGAAGATGGTATTGAAACCACAGACCGCATTTGCAGATTGTGCAACCTGGAAACATAAACCAATAACCATATATTCTTCAACTGTGAATTTACTAAGGTGGTATGAGGGAAATTTACTAAGGTGGTATTGGATCCAGTTGCGCAGAAGGCCAAACTCGTTGATTAGGGCTGACAAATGGATCAAGAGAAGAGTTAAGGGCTTGAAAGCTAGAAAAAAAACTTGGCCCACTGGCCCTCACTGCCACGATCTACCACCTCTGGATAAAGCGAATTAAGGCTGATAAAGAGGGGGTGCTTCCATCGTCTGCACGGGTAATCACCATGGTCCTAAGAGACTGCTATATGGTCCTGAATAAGCTCCACCCCGAAGCAGCCCCCTTCTAACCTTGCACAAAGGACCTAGAACAAAATGCCATCTAATGCAGTACCAAAACATCCCCACTCTAAAACTTCAAAGTAGAGGATCGGAGGATGCATATGATATAA
Source organism: Cruciata laevipes (assembly GCA_963678965.1). Lineage (NCBI taxonomy): Eukaryota > Viridiplantae > Streptophyta > Magnoliopsida > Gentianales > Rubiaceae > Cruciata > Cruciata laevipes. The sequence goes on from OY787633.1 coordinate 19,502,595, forward strand.
CGGAGTTTAGTGAATATGTCCACTAAGTGCTAGTGCACCAACTGACATTAGCTGCCCATATGCCTAAAATGGGCAGGGTCTTTAAACAAAACAAAGGCAATCTCTTCTCTTCTCTGTTTCAATCTCATTTCAAACAAAAAAAAAATCTTAAATTACTCTCTTCTTTCAGAATAGATGTTTATTTCTTACTATCCAAATAAAACATTTTCTTCTCTTACTGTCCAATTAAAACCCTTTTTTTCTTTTCCTTACTGCCCAAATAAAGTGACATTTCCTGTTGTACCCCTTTTGAAAAAAAAATTGAATTGAGAGAAGAGAGAAAAAAAAAAGGGGCGGACTCCCTGTCCTAGTGAGGGAAAAAAAGGGGAAGGAAAATGCTACAACTTGTAATGCAGCAGAAGATCTGGTTAAGTTCGTACTACCGCATGAAGATCTGTTACTACCTGAAGAAGCGAGGCCAACCTTGGTTGATAATTGGAGAGACAGTTCGACAGCTTTCATTATCCGTCCCGACACAATCATCTAGGGACTAGAATGAGAAGACTTGTTCTGTTTAAGTTGCTACTGTATTTAGGTTGAGTAGTGATTCATCACCCCAACCCATAGTTATAGTATCATCTATTTGTATTTTCTTAGGCCGCTCTCATAGGGGCCCAATATCTCCACATCACTATGCTGATAGATCTTAGTATGTATGAGGGCCGCAAGGCTCCCTGGATCTAAATCTCATTTTTTATTTACCGTTTTACCATTTACTTGTCGAGGTACTACTAGATAGGGTTGAATGGTGAGCATGTTCACCGTTACCCCGCTTTTGCACTCTTGTTCTACTCTCATTTTGCTCTTAGATTATTGACACTACTATCCCTCATCCTCAGTCTACGTGACAAGAATAGAGTAGCGAAGTTAGGTTCGATAATTGGACGACTATCATATTTTTAATACTATTTACCGCTTTCAAAGCAAAAGGTAGTTGTGTCAAATTTGATATCTTTACTCGGGAATAAAAATGTAAAGTGTGAAAATAAAATGAACATATTAAAAATGTAAAATGTGTCACGGGAAAACTATTCTGAAGTGAGATAAAAAATATTACACTTCCTCGACATTAGCTTAAACATAAATTTAAATATGTTTATCACTGAATTTTGATTAGTTTTCAACATTTAATTCTGTTAGGTGCAAAAAAAAAAAAAATGTTCGATGAATTGGTATTCCATCTACCAAAACCAAAACGCTACTATTAATTATATTTTTATCGATGTTTGACTGTACATAACATCTACATTCTTAATCCTATCGAGTAAAACACCTTTTATACATATTCTATCAGTTGTGTAGTGCATAAAAACAATTTATTCATTTTTTTGAGCTGCATAATGCACCTATTAATTTTGCAACCGTATGTGTCAAGAGTCAATATTTTGGTAGTGCAGTTTAATTCAAGTTGCATTCTTTTAGTTAAAGTAGATGATTGATTGATTATGGAATCTTTGTGTTTATCAACTACTCAATTTAGCTTCGTGATGTCAACCTCACAACGAATCCTCATAAACTTCCCAACAACCGATCCATCCGTGTCTGCTTGCACATCAATTCAAGCTCTATTTTCTTGCACGTAACTGTCCCGGAGTTCTTCGTCGGCAGGTTTCTCACGTGCAACCGTGCATCTTTTTTGTTCCTTTTCAATACTATGGAAGATATTACGTCACTTTGCGAGAAGTTGACCCTCACGGAGAGGGAGAAGATGGCGCCTCCGGGCCGCCCGCATCGTTCCGATGTGGATCTCCGTTTCTCATTGGTGGGAGGGATCCTGGCACCAAGGTCGATCCAATGAACGGAGGCAACAAATATGTTTAAGAATTTGTGGAAGAGATCGGATCTGAAGAGTAAAACCCTAATGGAGAATACGCTCTTTAACCAGTTGGCTTCTGAATCGGACAAGAAATGGGTGTTCGAGAGGGAGCCATGGCTTTTTGATAAGTATCTTTTGGTTCTTCGTGAGTCGTACCCTGGGATGCAGTCATCTAGGATGGATTTTGATATTTTGGGTCCTCGTCTATGGGGTGTCACCTTTCTACATGAATGGTGAAACCGCTGAATGGCTAGGGAATGGCATTGGGAGATTTATTGATGTGCAAGCAGACACAGATGGATCGGTTGTTGGGAAGTTTATGAGGATCCGTTGTGAGGTTGACATCACGAAGCCACTGCAACGAGGCCTTTACACTAAGGAGTTCGACGAACCGGTAACTCTTCTTTATAAATATGAAAAATTACCAACTCTTTTTTGTTCCTTTTGTGGCATTATTGGGCATGTGCATAAGGACTGTGAGCAACATAGTTTGATGACGGGTGTTGAAAGGATTAGAATTCATTACTCAGATTGGTTGAGGGTTGGGTTTAATACTTCTCCTTTTACGGATTTTGTTCCAAATAAGGATTATTTTTTCAAAGAAACCCTTTCTTAACCATGGAGTTCAGTTTCAAAGCGGTCGTGGGGGTCAGCATCATGGTGGTCGCAGGAGTGGTCATGGGGCTAACCAATATGTAACTATTCCCCGTTGGTCGGATTTTACTACTGATAATGGTGCTTCCGGCTCTCGAAATTCAGAGGGAATGATGCATGGAAATGATGTCCAACCTCCGACTTCAGAAATTCCGGTGTCGAAGGTTATTGCATCTCTCAAGGAGACGTTAGGTGGCTCGGGTGGAACTCTTTCTGACTAGCCACTAGACTTGGGGCCCGGGGGTGCTATGGATATGGATTTGGTTAGGTCTGAACTTGGCCCGGGTTCTGTTATGGACCCGGTCATGGACGCAGTGGAGAAGGGTGTTTTGGTGGAGTCTTCTGAGGAAACGGGTGACGTTTTTGAGGTGGCTGATCCAACTAGGAAGGGGGTTGAGTCAGCTGCTGAGGGTGAGATGTTTTCGGTGGATTCTAGGGCTGTTTTAGAGGTGGAACAACTTGGCAGCAAGCAGAATGTTTCAGATTCTTCTTTTGAGTTGATCAACCCATTTCTTGTGCATGTTCCTGTTGAGTTTGCGTCTGTGGTAGATGCGAAATGGCTCTCTACCCGTGGTCGCGGTAAAGCTGGACATAAGGTTTTCAAGGCTACGGGAGCAGGCAAGGGGAACACTAAATGGAAGATTCTACATGAGGGACTCGGCCGTGGCAAGGCTAAGGCTGTTCCTATGGAGAAAATGGGTAAACGCAAACTTCCAGAGGGGTTTGGTGTGGCTTTGGATGATTCATCTAGTTTGATTCACAAGAGAGCAAAAGCTTGCGAGGATGAGGTCGCTTCTTCTGCTACTGTGGTGTTCAACACTATTCAGGTAGAGACTGGCATGGAGTCCCAGTCCTGCCCTCAACCATGAGTATTCTTAGTTGGAACTGTCGGGGAGGCTTGAGGGATACCTGGCAAGTTCAGGAATTGCGATGTCTTGCGCACGAAATTACCTCAAATCATTTTCTTGTGTGAAACAAAGTGTTCTTCTTTAGTTATTGATGGATTTGGTGCGGGGTGATTCCGCACTAGTAAATTGGGGTCTCAGATAGCTGATGTATCCGAGGGTGGTTTCTGGACGAATTATTGATGAAGTATGTGAGCTGCTCGCTAACTATCCTTGACTATCCGAGCTTCTCGACCTTGAATAGGACTGACCTGGGGCCTGTTCTCCGATGCCTGCAAAACAAACCCCCTGGCACTACTCCGAGGGTAGTAGCTCCGGTGTAATGATGAGATTTCGTGCCTTAAAAGATAAAACTCTATATTCAAGAGTTAGAGTGCTTACCTGGAATGACTGATTGTGGCCTCTATTTATAAGCGCCTTGGGTATTATCCTGTGCCTTCTCATCACACGTCACCTCCTTGTACCTTGATGTGGTCCTGGTCACGTGACTGTACCAGCTGAGTCCTTCTTCTTAGCTGTCCATCACGTGTATCGGAAATTACCAGGAAAGTCACCTTTGCCAGTCTCCTTGAGTATTATCACAAGCCCCCAAGACAAAAGCTTCAGTCTTCCGAGGCTGGAGGCTTCTGTCTTTCCATCTATTTCCCTTGCGTACCGACGCTTTCGTTTCACGCGCGCTTGTCTCTATTCTGGAGAGTGGGCCCTTGGACCGTAAAGGGCTATTATCTTCGAGCTTTTGGCGGCTACACGCTTTTCTTTTCCCCAAAAATTTCCTATTTCCTTGCGTACTATCATTACTCCTGCTTCCAATGCGCTGTCTTTTAGCATTCTCTTATTTCTCTTCTATAAATAGATCTCCCTAGTTCTTTTGTTTCTCCTCACTTTCCGCCCTTCCATTTCATCCTCTGCCTATCTCTCGCTCTCTGGTGAGTTGCCTCTACTCTTAGTTCCGCTGACCAACCTATGGATCTGGTACATGCCGATAGCCTTAAAGTTCAGGCTTCTAACCCTGTATCCCTTCCTAACCCGATCTGGGTTCTGAATCCTCTTCTTCGGAATCCCTAGCTATCGCCAAAGGCAAGAAGCGGTCTCGCCGATCTTTTACCCGCGTGCCTCAGATTAACCCTACTGGTTTTCATTGTGAATCCGATCCTTATCCCGAGTGGGTCACCCGGGATGTCATCGACCTTTGTAATAATAGTTTTGTCCCTATCCCCGAGGACGCGGAGCTGGAGCTCCTGGAAGCTGTTCAAGTCCAATCTGGTTCCTCGTGCTTACTTGCTCGCCACATACATTTTGGCTTGTCTCTTCCATTCCCTACCCTCTTCTCTGAATTGCTCGGACATTTTCGTATGTCTCCTGCTCAACTCCACCCTAACGGAGTGGCTGTGGTTCTGGGATTTATCACCCTATGTCGTAGACATGGCATTGTCGAGTCATTGGGTTTGTTTCGTTCCTTCTATCGCCTATGCGTTTCTCATGTGAAAACTCCAGGGATTTTTACATTTTATCCCCGAGGTCCCTCCCTAGTACTTGGCAAGAATGACAGTGTCAAGAACTGGAAAGAGGCCGGTCATTACTCCTTTAACCAGGTGGAGTACCCTGTCCCCGATTGGAATGACAGCATCGAAGCTGAAGTCACCGGGGCTTTTGTCCTCCAATCCGTAGCTTCTGATTATGTAACCTTGTTCGGTCTATCCCCGAATGTCCTTCAGTATTGGCTGAAAGGAAACAGAAGCTTCTACTGGCCTCGTGAGATTTATCCTGCCTCTATTTTTACTTGTCGTCGGCTCTATGCCCGATGACCTAAAGAAGGTCTTTACCTTTTGTTCTAGGCTGCCTGTCTTTATTTCGATGCTCCTTTTATTTTGTTTATCTCATTCATCTACTTTATTCTAACGTCATTTCCTCTGATTTGTTATAGTGGTTCGTGATCTCCCTGATAATCCTGCTCTTTATTCTTCTTCAGAAATGACTGGGACTCTTTGCCGAAAATCCACTAAGCCTACCTCGGATATGATATCTGGTCCCGACCCTTGGACGGAGAAAGCCTCTGCCCCGAATATGGGAGAAGGGCCTGCATCTCCTGCTGCTAAAAAGGCCCGTTTTGAGGTTCTTGGAAAGGGTTCTGAGCCCCCTGCTAAAAGGAAAGTTCTTGTGAAAAAAATCTGAGGTATCTCCCCATAAGAACGCTCCTAGGAAGGGTTCCGATCCTCTTGTTAAGAAGACTCTCGGAAAGGTATATGAGACTAAGAATCTTGAGGAGGTGCCCTCGGAGGTCCTTATGATGCAAGCCGTGGATCCTCCTTCTCCGAGGAATCCAGGTTTCTTAAGCCCAGCTCATCAGAGGGGTGATGTCTTTAACCTAGAAGGTCTTGACTACGATTCGCTCGCCTGTGCTGATCAGCCAACTGATTCTGAATCTTCCCCTCCTGAAATACAACCTGCTCCCGTCTCCGCACAAGCTCTTGCTCAGCCGAAGGTTGCTGTTTCTGCCATCGAGAACCCAGTTATTGTGGTTCCAACAGCTGAGGAACCCCACTCCTGCGACCACCCTGGTGGACATTCGTCCTACCTCTTCCCTCTTTTCCCCTGTAAGTCTCATGTTACCCTACTTTCTTTTTCCTCTCCTCTCTCTCATTCCCCTTTCCTTTATCGATATACCTGTTTTTTTTCTTTTATGCAGCCCCTAGCTTTTATGAAGGGTTTTTGCGACTCTCGCAATTTCCAATCTTTGTTGGCTGAAAAGTGGGAGGAGTTCTCAGTTAACTTAATCCGCGACCTTAAGCAAGAAAAGCAGGCTCAGGAAGCTTGCCAACGGGCCTTGGACGAAGAAAGAGTGCGTTCAGCCCTCATTTTAGAGAAGCTCAAGCCCCTTGAAGATGGGTCTCTGCTTCGTGAGTTTGGTGAGACCATTGCCCAAGAAGTGGTCAGTTCTGAGGCATGTGACCAGCCCTTGTCTTAGCTCATGGAGGAATCAAACAACTACCAAACCACCATTCTCTATGAAAGGATCTGAGGTTGGCTTCCTGAGGAATTTTGCTTGGCTGTGCAGAAAGGTTACTACCATCCTGGAGCCCTGGCCCGATATGAGCAACGTCATAGAGCCTTCCGCCTAAGTACTCTCCAAACTCTAGCCCCCAAGATTTGGGCTGCTTTGCATTCTCATTCCCCACCTACTTCTGCAACCGACCTTTTGAAGATCGGAGAAAAGAAAGCTCTAGTTCCTGTGGAGAAAACCGTTCCTGAAGTAGACCTTCGCAATCCTCATGGGGTTTGTCCAGAGCCCCCATCTCACCGCAATTATGTTAGCAACAAAGGGTACGTGGAGTGGTGCGCCAAGACACAATCTTTCGGCTTCAAGGCCGTTTTGTCCAATGGCACCCCCGTTATTAAGTTCTCCACGGCGCGGGGTCCTGTTCAACTGGCCCAAGCTACCGAGGGCTACCTGTCTCCTGCAGAAGCATCTAGCTCTCATGTATAATCTCTTTTTTCCTGGCCTTAGCGATCTTCTTAGCTTCTTTTATTCCGTTGCTTAACTCTCCCCACCTGTTAGGGGCATTTCCAACCATCTCCTTGTATTGCTACAATATATCTTATCTCCTCTTTTTGATTTTTATTATATCCTAAGTTTCTTTTATATCCTATGTTTCTTTTCTTCTTATGCTTGTCATGTGTTACCTTTCATATTATTTCTAATTCCTGTCTATAATAGGTTCATATGCCTTTCTGTAGGGTCCTCTTCCTATTCCCCTACTTCGGATAAGGTTTCCCCTCTTTTGTGCTCCCGATGCCGAGCACCGGCATTATCTGAGCGGCCAGTAGGAGCAGGTCAGAGGGAGAAAGCATTGTCCGAATATGAGTTTGTTTCCTTCTCGAGGAATTTCCTACTCTTAGTGCTGCATCTGAGTTCCTCCGATCTATGAAGGCCCATTTTGGATCCATCAAACAAATCCATACAATTATCTCTTCCTATCTTGAGGAAACTGCAAATATGCCCGGACTTCTAAATCGATTGCAACTTTCATGCAAAGAGCTAGAACACCATGCTGGCGAGGAGCTTAGCTTAGTGTGGGATGAGTATTCTAGGGCTATTGGAAAGCTCCAAAGTCTAGAAAGCAAAAATAATGAAAGGCAAATGATTTCCAGAGTAGAAGCTGAAAACAAACAACTTACCTCCCGCAATTACGAGCTTCAAAATTATCTCCTTTGTCTGAGGCTCTCGTTTCATCTGTTCTCCCTTGTCCGTGGGAAAACTCATGGTGTCCCCTTCCATGATATTCCTTCTTTTGTCCGAAATGCCATCTCTGCTATGGAGAAGATAAGTAAGTTCCAAGCTGGAGGTTCGGCTCACCCCGCTTATGCCGAGGCTATCGAATGGAATCGCCGCCTATATTCTGGGATGCCCAATCCCTTTCCGCCCTCTATCTGGGAAATTCCTCCTTCCCCTCCTGTTGATAGCGCCTTCCGCCGATATCTCAATCCTCGGATTTCTACAAAATATGAAGATTGCCATAATAGAATCCGAGAAGTTCTCCATGTCTGGCAAATGGGTTTTCCCGCTTTCACTGAGCCTGACCCTTCTACAGGATCTCCTTCAGCGAGTGCCTCTCTTGTCTCCCCATCTATGATCTTTCGATCCCTGCATTTTCCTCCTATCAATGCGCCCCATGAAAGGGCTCGGCCTCTTCTCCGCCCTTTGACTATTCGCTCTTTAGCTTCTCAAGGAGACGAAGTAGTTCATTTATCCGATGATTAACATATTTTTAGATTGTATTTTTTTATTTTAAATCCTTATGTAATATGCACGGGGTACCGAGAGGACGTCTCCCATCGGGCTCCTGCTCATATTGTCATCTCAATTAATACGATATTTTTCCAGTATTATTTCTCCTTGTTTCCTGTATGCTCGGATTACCCTTTCCGAGTCTTTGCCTTTTTTGTGGGGCACCAATCATGGGAGCGACCCAGAGATCCCGAATTTTCCTTTATTTACACTAAGTTATCCAGCACGTATGCAAATGTTAGCGTATCCACGCTTTTCTAACGCACGATCAAATAGGCTTCTTGTCCCGAGCGTATCGACGCATCCAAACTTTTGATGTATTCCACGCCAAACCTTTTCATTGCAATGCATCTTCTGTCGCACATGCAATTACCTTGCGTATCCATGCATCTGAGCTATAACATATTCATGTCGAGCCCATTAGTGTTCTTTTAAATTACCCTTATTTTATCCTTTCCCGGCCCTCTTTTTTATCTCATTGATAACTACATTTCTTTCTCCTCCCTTTTATCCGATCTCCCTTTCTCCTTCTTCCGAACCTCCTTTGATTCTAGATGAGCTTTTCCTTAGCTTATCCCTTTACTTCCTCTTTGGTTCTCCTTACCCTTATCCGATCTTTCCCATTTTCTAATTCCTCTTTTCCTTTTCCCTTCTTATACCCTTTTTATTTTCTACTCTTCGGAATTATCCGATCCTCCCTAGCGTTATTACCGGCCTCTCTGACAAGCGATTTCCTCACGTCGTAAATGGGAATCTCACTCAATCAAAACACATTTATATTTCACCTTGATGTGTTGATATTTGTTGTGTTTTTCTGAGTAATATTATGGCTGATTTCTATGGATTTTAGTACTTATGGATTGTATTTGATGCTCAGATTACACATATACCTGGAGATGAACACTTGGAGCAAGAAGTCCTGTTTTGGAGCTGATTTTAAGCTATTTGGAGCCGAAGGACACTATTCCAGTTGAGCCTTATCCCGGAATAATCCTCCATGTGGCAGAGTTGTGTTTCGTTTACGATTCCTAAGTTGCTCCATGGAAATGACCCGGCTGAGGTGAAGCTGATGAAAGGGGGTCATTATACTCTTTTTTCCCGAGAGGGTTTTTAATGAGGTAATGGTCTGATCCCTCATCTAGGGAGTTGATGAAGCTGCTGTCCATTAAAGAAGGTTAATTTCAGCCAAAATAATTGGGCCAAAAAGAAGAATTTCAGCCCGAGAAGAAAAAGTTGGCGGCCAAGGCAAGAATGAAATAAATCCGTTTCTGCACAGGATTCAGTCTCAAAGAAAGCTGCCGCCAGAATATTTGCTTGACAAGAATTCTACCTCTTCCAAAATTAGTGAGGATTTGATTGATTTTCCTAGAATAAAGGGGAATTCTTTTGGGGAATAGAATATATATAGGATAATTCCGTAGGAGTTAAAGGAGACTTTTTGCATCGCAGAATTAGTTCCCCGTAGCTTTTCTTCTGGCCAGAACTCAGAAACTTATGACAGCAGCTCGATTTATTCAGTAATTCATCATTGGTATTTTCTTCTTTGATTCTTCTCATTGTTATTATGTTTAATTTATTCTTATTTGATTTTGTGTTTAATTCAGTCATGAGTAGCTAAATTTAATTTAATCGGCTTAGGTTAATTAAGTGGTTCATGAATTGAGATACTGTTGCATGAAACTTGATCTTGTGAGTTTTTGATTGTTCATGTTCTTCATCTATGCTTGCTAGTTTAGGATTGATCACCCTAAATTCTGTTAGGCTAGTGCTAAATAAGTAGCGAAAATCTTGTGAAAAACAGATAACGCTTAAGACTGTAATAACAAGATGATGAACAATTGGGTAGATGATATTTGCATGCGAATACGTGCTTGATTATCTGTTTCAGGTTTCCCTAGCTTTAATACGATTAAAGTGTGTATCTGGGTGTGCGAATACTGCCTAGGGGTACTTTAATTAGGGTCTAGCGAATAAAGCAAATACTAGTTCGCTAGCGATAAATTAAGGGGGAATTTAGAGGGTTTAGCGAATACTTGCTCTCTTATAACTGGATGATTCATAGGATTTAGTGGAATATAGGTAGTTGATCAAGGATTGAACCAACTGATTAATTTAAGCCGATTGCTTTCTTAATATATAAACTTTCGTGATTTCATTCTCTTTCTTGCATTCATTATTCTGAATTTTTAGGATTATAATTTACAAGTTTTTCATAGCTATAAAACAAAACAAAATCAAAGTTTAAGGCGTGATTGCTAAATCAGAATTGTTTGGTAGGTTGAATTGATAGAAATTGCACTGTTCCTCGTGGGATCGAATCTGCTTACGACTATACTAATCTTTGTGTTGAGTTTGCAGAATATTTTGTGTGGTAAAACGACGTCCACCAAATTGGCGCCGCTGCCGGGGAGCGGTTTGTTAATTTCTGTTATATTATTTTTTTTTCCTACTGATTGTGTGTTAGTGCTGGTTTATGACCAGATCTGAGAGCACAGAACTGTTATTTGTTCCTGAGATTGAAAGGCAAGCTAGGTTGAATCGGAAGTTAGCCAAGGAACAGGAGTTACAATCTGCCGCAGACGCTCTGTTTGGCCAAACGGAGGTTGTTTCTGGAGCTGAATTTGAAGCTGAGTCCGAATCTGCATCTTCTGAATCCGAAATGGGTGACCAACGCATTGATCCGAATGCCAACAACCCGTACATGTGGGAGCTCACAGGTCACAGTGATGAGGATCCCCCAACTCCCATTCAACTGCCTGCGACAGCTGGTCCAATTGAAATCAAGCTGGCTTTGCTTAATGTGCTTCCTAAGTTTCAGGGGAGAAGCACTGAAGATCCTTACAATTTCTTGAACGAATTTATCAAGATTTGTAAGGTGCAGAAGAGGCCAACAAACGTGACGGAGGAGCAATTCAAGCTGGTGGCATTCCCATTCAGCATGACTGGAGCAGCAAATCAGTGGTTTTCGAGCTTGCCGCCAAATTCCATCACCACATGGAATGCCCTGAAGAAGCTGTTTTTGGAGTACTACTTCCCATCCACCAAAACAGAGGCGTTGAAAAAGGATATCTCGAGTGTGAAGCAAGAATATGACGAGCCTCTTAGTGCCTTTTGGCTGAGATTTAAGCGTTTGGTGGATAGTTGCCCGAATCACCGATTTCCAGAGGGGCAGCTACTTCAGTACTTTTATGGAGGATTAACGGCAGTAAACAAGGATTTGCTCAATACAGCGAGCAATGGAGGATTTTCCGATATCAGAGTTAATGATGCTAAGGAGATTGTGAAGAAGTTGATCAACTCCAAGAAGGAATATGATACCGAGGAAGTAAGGATCTTGAAGAAGGTAGCACAAGCAGAACCCTCCAATCAAGACGAATTCAAAGATATGATGAATAGGATGGAAAGGTTACTGTCAAAGGTGGTGGATAAAGTTGCAGTTGCAAACAATGTTATGGATGAACAAGTGAATGCCATGGGGAATTGGAACGAGAGGCAACCAATGAGGGATCCTTATTCAGCCACTTACAATCCAGGGTGGAGAGATCATCCCAACCTCCGATGGAGAGATCCACCTCAACAACCTCAACAACCTTACGTTCCGCAAAATCAAGGAACTCAACCTCGGTACCCCCAAAATCAGCCACCACCTCAAGCAAAATCTAGTGACGATAAACTAGATGTGATCATGAGTATGCTTCAGGAACAGAAGAATAGCAATAAGAAGGCGGAGGCAACCTTAGAGGAGCATACCCGACAAATAGCCCAGTTAGCGAACTCGATGAACGAGCTCCGAATGAAGCAACCAGGGCTTCCCTCTCAAGTGCAAATGAATCCAAGGGAGACGGCCAACCAGGTGACTCTCAGAAGTGGAAAGGAGCTCGAACCACTGCCTCCTAAAACCACAGAAAAAGGTGCAAAGAAGCAGCCGAACCAATCTGCCACAGAGCCCCATTTGGCCAAACAGAGCCCGGAGACAGAAGCCGAAAAGGAGAACGAAGGTGATTACAATCAGACTAGGGAGGTAAGTGAAAAAACAGGTTTGAACAATCCTATTATCCTTCCACCTTTTCCTCGTCGATTGACTAAAAAGAAAAATGATTCAATTGATTTGCTATCCATCTTTGGGAAAATGGAGATTAACCTTCCTTTCTTGCAGGCTATAAGAATTCCTCCAGTTAGCAAATTCTTGAAAGAGTTTATTGCAGGAAAACCAAAGGATTCAAGTAAAATCATCATGGGCGAGTCCGTCTCTGCGGTGATACAAAAGAAGCTACCACCCAAGTGCAAGGATCCTGGTATGTTTTCATTACCTTGTTTAATTGGTGATATGATGATTGATTCGGCCATGTGTGATTTAGGAGCTTCTGTGAATGTGATGCCATTGTCTGTGTATAAGTCTTTAAAGGGAGTTAAAATGGTAGGAACTAATACTACACTTCAATTGGCAGATAAATCTTGTGTCTTTCCTGAAGGTATTTTGGAGAATGTTCTTGTCAAAATTCATGATTTTGTTTACCCTGCTGATTTTTATGTGGTTAATATGCATACAAAGGGTAATAAAACTACAGGGGTATTGTTAGGTCGTCCTTTCTTAAGAACGGCTAATGCGACAATTAGTGTTGGAAAAGGAACAATATCTTTAGATTATTTTGGAGAAGAATTAACCATTAAAATGGATGAAGTTGTTGAAAACTCCATGGATTCTAAAGATGGTTGTGCCAATGCTTCTAACCCCATTGTCCAAGACAATCTTGAGACAACACTTTTGCAGGAAAATAGATCAGAAATGCATGATCAGGGAGTGGACGAAGTGGAGTTACAAGAACCGAGATGCTCTATGAACATGAGAGAATAAGTGTACAGTACTGATACCACCCTCTGTTTGGCCAAACAGAGGCTACCTGCAGAAATCAAGCCCGAATGTTTTGAGCAGAATGTGTTACCCTTCAATCCACACTATGGCTATAATGTGACACTCCCAATCAATTACAATCCTCCTTGGGATATGCACATGTCCAAGTGTGAGGAGGATATGATGTATCAGCTTGGAGAGCACGAAGAATTCCGTTGGAATACATTAGATCAAGCCATGTGGTACAAGGATAGAGGAGGGATGTTTCCTTGACATCTTCATTGATCGCAAGTGAAAAGTCTAGCCAGAGACTGTAAACAAAGGCGCTTTTGGGAGGCAACCCAAATTTTCTTGCTTTCCGTTTTCAATTTTATTTAAAAAACAAAAAAACAAAAAAATCTAAAAAATCTAAAAAAAATAAAAAATATTTACCTTGTTTATTATGGCGCAGGGATGCAGATTCGCAAGCAAAAGTTTCAGGGAAATTATTCCCCAACTGGGCAGCCATTCAGAATAAGCTTTCTAATCCCTCTGCCATGTTCTTCATTTTTTATATGCTTTCCATAGGGTATCTTCTTGCTTTTAAACTAAGCTTGCTTGAGGGCAAGCAAGGTTTAAGTGTGAGGAGATTTAGATGTATACATTTGTGTGTTTTGAGTGCTGTTTTGTGTGTTTAATGAGTCTTAAAAATTCTGAAAAATCAAAAAAATATGTGTGTTTTTGTGTGTAGAGTCGGTCAAATTTTCAGCATGATAGTTAGTAAGGGAATTGGGTGTTGATATGGATTACCCTTGCCGGTAAAAGAATCATATTAGCAAACTTTTGTTGCTTGATATCCCCTTTGAAATGCTTAATGATAAAACCTTGAAATTAATCTGAACTTGGTTAAATGATACTGGGATGACGAACAAGACTTGCATGAAAAAGCCAAGTAAAATGTGAGGATCAGAGCCTAGAGTAGAGCACTCTCTACATCAATCTTTCTTTCTGAGTGGTGTGGTAGCTAAGGTCGATGCATGATAGGTTAAAGGAAGGCAAAATTAGGATAAGCCACACATCGTATATAGCCTACCCTTTTATATCCCCTAGTTAGCCCCGCTGAGCCTGACCTTTTCTTTGATTACCCACTGATATGAAACCCTTTAGCCTTGTTGTTTATCCTGTTCTTCACCCCATGCATGTATGCTTTTGAACTTAAAATTCAGCTCTTGATGGTCGTGAATTTGATTTCGAGTGCCCTGTTTCCATTAAAAAAAAAAAATTAGTCTTTATGACTTATTTGTTCTATGGCATTGTAGTTGTAATTTGAGCATGTATTCTGTAATTTCGGGTCTGGACAAAGAAAAAAAAAAACAGAAAAGAAAAGAAAAGGGTGTTGTTTGCCCAAGAAAAAAAAAAAAAGAAGTCCAGATCCTGAATAGTGTTTGATCAGTCCAGATTTTGTCTTGTAAATAATATGTCTTTGCTGGAATTTTTCTCCTAATTGTTCTTGAGCATATGTGCATGATTTGTGTAAACTTAGAGCCCCTAGGGTCTAACCAACATTACAACCCCCAGCCCCGTTACAACCCTTAAAGACCTTCTTGGCTTGTTATGTATTGACTGAGGCTACCGCATGAATATTATTGAGTGAATGTCCCTTCATCATGTGTGCTGAGTGAAAACCGTGAGAAATTTGTGCTTGTTTCCTTTTGATCAGTTGATAACCAGATAAAGAGCAATGTAGGGGGAATTGATTTGAGTACTAAAGGGGGATGATACCAACATTTGTTTGTGAATTGAAACTTGAACTTGGCAAGGAGACATTTGTTGATGAACCGATGAAATGAACACTTGAAATGCTGGATTGTTTGACCAAAGTTTGTGTGTAGTGTGTTTAAGTTTTTAGTTGTCAGGTTTTTGTTTGGTTTGCTTGTTCCTTTTATTCCTTTCTTTTTATTTTTCTGGTTTGAGTTAGAGGAGTAAATGTGCATGAATGCTCTTGTGAAATAAGTTCATATCATACTTGAGGGCAAGCATGAATCAAGTGTGAGGATATTTGATGTGTTGATATTTGTTGTGTTTTTCTGAGTAATATTATGGCTGATTTCTATGGATTTTAGTACTTATGGATTGTATTTGATGCTCAGATTACACATATACCTGGAGATGAACACTTGGAGCAAGAAGTCCTGTTTTGGAGCTGATTTTAAGCTATTTGGAGCCGAAGGACACTATTCCAGTTGAGCCTTATCCCGGAATAATCCTCCATGTGGCAGAGTTGTGTTTCGTTTACGATTCCTAAGTTGCTCCATGGAAATGACCCGGCTGAGGTGAAGCTGATGAAAGGGGGTCATTATACTCTTTTTTCCCGAGAGGGTTTTTAATGAGGTAATGGTCTGATCCCTCATCTAGGGAGTTGACGAAGCTGCTGTCCATTAAAGAAGGTTAATTTCAGCCAAAATAATTGGGCCAAAAAGAAGAATTTCAGCCCGAGAAGAAAAAGTTGGCGGCCAAGGCAAGAATGAAATAAATCCGTTTCTGCACAGGATTCAGTCTCAAAGAAAGCTGCCGCCAGAATATTTGCTTGACAAGAATTCTACCTCTTCCAAAATTAGTGAGGATTTGATTGATTTTCCTAGAATAAAGGGGAATTCTTTTGGGGAATAGAATATATATAGGATAATTCCGTAGGAGTTAAAGGAGACTTTTTGCATCGCAGAATTAGTTCCCCGTAGCTTTTCTTCTGGCCAGAACTCAGAAACTTATGACAGCAGCTCGATTTATTCAGTAATTCATCATTGGTATTTTCTTCTTTGATTCTTCTCATTGTTATTATGTTTAATTTATTCTTATTTGATTTTGTGTTTAATTCAGTCATGAGTAGCTAAATTTAATTTAATCGGCTTAGGTTAATTAAGTGGTTCATGAATTGAGATACTGTTGCATGAAACTTGATCTTGTGAGTTTTTGATTGTTCATGTTCTTCATCTATGCTTGCTAGTTTAGGATTGATCACCCTAAATTCTGTTAGGCTAGTGCTAAATAAGTAGCGAAAATCTTGTGAAAAACAGATAACGCTTAAGACTGTAATAACAAGATGATGAACAATTGGGTAGATGATATTTGCATGCGAATACGTGCTTGATTATCTGTTTCAGGTTTCCCTAGCTTTAATACGATTAAAGTGTGTATCTGGGTGTGCGAATACTGCCTAGGGGTACTTTAATTAGGGTCTAGCGAATAAAGCAAATACTAGTTCGCTAGCGATAAATTAAGGGGGAATTTAGAGGGTTTAGCGAATACTTGCTCTCTTATAACTGGATGATTCATAGGATTTAGTGGAATATAGGTAGTTGATCAAGGATTGAACCAACTGATTAATTTAAGCCGATTGCTTTCTTAATATATAAACTTTCGTGATTTCATTCTCTTTCTTGCATTCATTATTCTGAATTTTTAGGATTATAATTTACAAGTTTTTCATAGCTATAAAACAAAACAAAATCAAAGTTTAAGGCGTGATTGCTAAATCAGAATTGTTTGGTAGGTTGAATTGATAGAAATTGCACTGTTCCTCGTGGGATCGAATCTGCTTACGACTATACTAATCTTTGTGTTGAGTTTGCAGAATATTTTGTGTGGTAAAACGACGTCCACCACACCTACGACTTCTAACTACTATAGAGTAGATAGTGGGAAGTAGGGATCGAACCACAAGGAGAATGATCTTGTTTAGTGTTTTAGCGAAGATTATAAACACACACATATATATTATATAGAAAGCAAGGTAAACAAGGGGGGTTTTGAAGTTGGTTTTGTAGGAAACACTACGATGCAAAGCAAATGAAAATCTAAATTATCATGCAATTATCTAAGTAAAGATTAACTATCTAAAATGTAAGTCTTGGGTGCATGTGATTTCGACTTTCTACCATGGGTTCTTCCTCAAACTATGACGTGTTACTTTGAGAATGATGATCGTTTATCATAAGAAACTACCTCTAATCGTAGAGACATATTTCTCAATCTCACTATTATAGTTATGGATGACGAAAGCATCACCACAACTCTCATCCACAAATGACCTAAATGATAGCATTTAGACCAATTTGTTGATGGCATTATCAATTAGAGACTCGATAAACACTACCCATGCTATTCGATAACGAAATTAACATGTATATAACACTAGTGAATGTGATCAAGAGCAAACACAATATGATAGCATAATGAAATTAGCTCATAAATCTACTACTCAACAATAGAGGAAATGTTAGCATTTCAACCATGTTTCTAGCAACATTCAACACATTTCTATAACTAGGAAATAGTTCCTAACCATTTCATGCATCAAATACACATACAAAACACATCCATTCATTTGCAAATCATACATTCATAAACCACACAAAATAAGTTCTCAACCCATAATAGAAGTCTAATCACATGCCCCAAGATGGGTTTTTAGCCTACAACAATAATCTTAATTAATACAAACATGTTCATCAAATCAAAGGGAAGAAAATTGGAAGAAAATGAAGAAAAGATGAGGAAATTGGGTTTGGATTGTGAGGGAACTCGTTTTCAAGTTAAGGGATAAGAGGGGTATTTATAGCTCTTCAAAATATGCTTCTTTGGCCTTCATTCAGCCAGAAATCCGCCCATTTTCGCGGCCCGCGAGGCCCATTTCGCGGCCCGCGAGATGCCTGTGGCAGATTGACAGCAATCTTCTTTTCTTCGCCACAGATGAACCGTTGATCCGTTTTTGACGTTCTAGTAGTCCATTTTGTAGTACTCGAGAAGACGAAGCCAATGGTACCACCTATGCACTCCAATTCCTCTTGTAACATTTCCAAAGTTCAGGTTCAAAATGTTAGAGCACAAGTCTTTCTTCAAAATGCAAGGTAAGAGAAATTTAGCCTTAATTCTTAACCCTTTGCACTAAATGCTACCCCAAATGAACTCTCAAATGTGCTAAAAGTAGAGTATATATTGGCTACATCACTCTCTTTGCTTACCCTGTTTCGAACCTTTACATCCTTTATCTTATTATTTTCCTTGTGTCCTCTACATTGTTATTCATTTTTCTCTCTTTGCTCCCTCTTTCTTTTATCTGAGGGTTATTCTTCTCGATTCTTTGTCCCTTCCTAACTTTCCCCCTTTTTTCTTCGGATAAACTCTCTATTTATCCGATCTCACCCCCTTTTTTTTGCCCCCTTCTTTGTTTACTTCTCCTCCTCTTCTTTCCTTTTCTTTTTCCTCTCTCTCTTTGTTTTTTTTTTCGATATCCTCCTTCCGAACCTCCTTCCCTACTTTTTTTCCCTTTTCCTTTGCTATAAATTCTAATTTCTCCCCTTGCTTATCATCTCCTGACTCTCCCTAAATCAACTTCCCTCCTTCTTAGTATCGTTGTTCTTCTAGCTACCTCTTGCTCCCATTTTCTCCGCCTGAGTATTCTCCTGCCCGGTCGATTGCCCTTCCTTCTCGGAGTGCATCCTCCTAATGGGTTATCCGATGTAGCGGCCTATCCGATGTAGTCCGCTGCCCCTTCTTTGGTGTCACCGTTTCATCGTGCGAATCGTGGGGAGTACTCTGCTTTGCCATCGATTGCTCTCCTATTATTCCTTCCTCATGCTTGTGCCTTTGTGAACCCTTTGATTATCCTCCGTTTTGCTTCTTCTTCCCTCATATGACATGCAAAGGAATTTTTTACCTAAAACAGTATTAGTTATGATATTTCTCTTGTGGTGGTTTTTCTTCCGATCCCTTATTTATCTGACCGATAACCCTCCATATCCTATTGCCGTGTCCCTGACATTCGACCCTATGCTGTCGTCGTGACCAACCTTAAACCACTAATACTTTCATGTTGGTTTTTTCCTACGCGATATCTATCCCTCTGAAGGACCTAAAACCCTAATTCTCTCGTATCCGACCTGATGCTACCAAAATCCGTCCGTCTCCCGGGGGCGGATGCTATCCGGGTCTCCTCCTAGATCAGCCTGCTTTAGTCCTGCAAAACAATCCCCGGGAGGTGTCCCGGGGAAGAAGCTCCGGTGTGATGATGAGATGGGGATAGCGGAGAAGGAAAACGTACGGAAGGTGCTCTCAATATAAAGTAGAGAGATATATGTCACATACCTGGTTCACTGTTTGAGACTAGTATTTATAGCCAAGCTTGCCTGCCTGAGATAAGGTGCAGGACCACTTCTCCTTTGTCCCCGTTCGTCCTTCTTTCTTGTCCGGACGTGCCCCCCTAGCGGGAAAGGCACCGCCCTTTCGGCGTTGGGCCATGGATCCCATTACCGGTCTAGTAGGCCCTTGGGCCGGTAATATCACTAGCCCCCCAGACCAGTCGCCCGGGTTTTCGTAATGCGGGGAACTGGTCTCATAACCTTCTCCTGAAGTTACTCTTGGTAGGGCCCATTCGTGTTAAAATTGGTTTCTGACAACTCCGCCTTTTCCCCTTCTGCATTGATCAGTACCTCGTTCACCGTGTCATCATTGCTTTTCCTCCTTTTGAGGTGGCGATTCCTATTCATCCGCCTATATAAGGGGCATAACCCCCCTTCTCACAAGTTACTTTCTGCAAAATCTCTCCAGACGCTCTGCTTACTCGCTCCCTCGCGTTTTCAACCAAGTAAGCCCTAACTCCCTATTCCTTTTTTCCTCCTCATGGATTCCCCACTTCTCTCCAATTCTTCTTTGGACACCGAAGGAGTTCAAAATCAGTTTGAGGCCCGATTCCGGGCCGCTGATAACGTGATTTCCTCCCCTTCCTCCCCGGGCACCTCTTCCGAAGCTCTTAGTACGCCCCGGGGGCCCGTCGCCCCGGGTGCGTCGGCCTCGGATGGGGTGGGATCGCGCCTAGTCGAGCATCCTCATCATCCCCGCAAGGATCAGGGTGAGGAGTTCGGCGAGGAAGGCGGTGACGACATTCCCCGGGGGCCCACTCACGGGGTGCGCCCGGTGGGTATCAGGTTTTATGATGTCCCCGAAGACTCTCCTTCTTTACATAGGGATGTCTTGGATTTAGCCAAGCGTTCCTTTATTCCCTTTCCCCTTAATGCCTCCTTATCCAAGCTTCCCCCGGGGGCCTCCGAGCGAGAGGCCGCGTGTATCCCGCGTATACACTTTCAATACGGGCTTAGCCTTCCCTTCCCTCCTCTCTTCCTCGAGATACTCACTTTCTATAAGATAGCCCCGGCCCAGATGCATCCTAACGGGGTGGCTCTGATCTTGGCTTTCCTTCTCAACTGCGCTAGATGCGCCATTTCTCCTACTCTTCTCCTCTTTCGCTCTTTTTATGCTCTACGGAAGGGGCACGCTTCTTTCCCGGGCGTCTTCTCCTTCAACATCCGTTCGGGGATAAAGGACTTCCTCCTGAGCAAACCCCGATCAGCCAAGGGGTATCTTTCCAAAGGCTTCTTCCTGTGCGACTCCCGGGTTTATCCCATGCCCGCCTGGAATGATTCCATTCTTCCAGAGGACAAGAAGCCTCTGTCCAATCTCCCTGCGGTCGTTGCTAGTGACCACAGCTTCCTCCGTCTTTCCCCCTTAGATATGGAGGTTTTTTACAAGAGTGGGAACGCGGGTTATTTCTGGCCTCGCGGGATCTATCCTAGCGACCTCTTCACGCTCCCGCGCATCTCTGCGGTGTGGCCGGATGGAGGTGCCCATTAAGGCTTTAAAACCGAACACATATTACTCTTTTTTTTTTTATATATATATACACATCTCATGGTCTAATCTTTCTGTCTGCTTTGTTTCAGCTCAACCTACCTTGTACGCGGACGTCATGGCTTACACTGACAAGCCTTCCGGGGATGACGTTCCTGCCCGGGATACCCATCCGGATCCCCAGGCCCCTCCTCAACGAACGGCTTCCGGACTTCCTCCGACTGAGAACCCTGCCATCATTCCCCAAAAGCCCCGCGTGCCGCCGCGGTCTCGCCCACAGAGCTCCTCCGGGCCATCTTCTGAGGCCCGTACCCCTTCCAGCTCATCGCCTTCACCCGGACGCCGGTCCTTCATCCAGCACCCGGTTTATAGCGGCGGGGCAAGCTCGCGTTTCAAACGGCCACCTCCCGGGGAGCTGTCCGGGTCACCCCCTCCCTCTCGTCAAAGGACGCAGGACTTCCCTCCGCCTCCTCCTGCTCGCGATACTTTTTCGCGGGCTACTACTTCCGAGACCATCCCGGAAGAGAAAGAAGAGGTAACTACTTCAGCCTCGTTCTTCTCTTTAATATTTAATCCAAATTTTCTTAAGTTTATGTTCTGTTTTGCAGAGTGTCGCCTTCGCCGACTCCCTCCTTTCAGACCCCCAGTTCACCGAGGCACTTAACCGGGGCTACTCCAAATATAGCGCGGGGCTGTTTGCCAAAATGGAGAAGGATCTCCGTGATACCCGGGAGAAGTTGGCCGGGCGAGATGACCTGGAGGTCCGGCTGGAGGCCTCCCAGAAGAAACTGGCTGACAGGGAGAAAAAGCTGGCAGACAAGGAGAAGAAACTTGCCGAAGTGGAGAAGAAATACTCTTCTCTGAAAAAAGACAAGAAGGATGCCCAGCTTGAGGCTCTTGACGCTGTGACCCAGAAGGTCCTCCGCTCGATCGACTTTGATCAAAAGCTGGAAGGCATCGCAGCCGCAGCAAGCGCGGTTGCTTGTCATGAAATGTACCGCAGCCTGCGGGGTTGGCTTCCGGGGCCCGCTCGCCTCGAAGCCCAGGCCTCCTATTACCGCCCCAAGGCCAACGACATGCTGAACCATCGCTGGAGATCCCTCCAAGAGATGGACCTGAAGAATCTAGTGCCCCAACTGTGGGAATCCCTGAGGATGTCCTCCCGGGCTCCTTCCGCTTCGGACATCAAGAAGGTCAAGCTGCCTGCGATTGATGATGCCTCTTGCCCTGACCCCGGCCCAGAAAACTTCAACACCTATGGGGTAGTCCCGGAGACGCCTCATTGGTCGGGCGATTACTATGAGTACTGCGCCGTGCCTGACAATTTTGGGTATCGCGCAGTCCACGATCAAGAGGGCAACTGCCGGGTAGGCCTTGGCGCGGGCCAGGACGATCTGCTGTATCAGTCCCGGAAGGCCACGCGGAAGGTGGGATTTCCTGCGCGGGTCGCTGATGAACCGGCGGTGGATGCTCCTGCCTATGCTGGCCCGGAATGGAGCACCGAGGACCTCGTAGAATTGGAGAGGCGGTACGAGAGGGCTCATACTGTTCCGGGGGAAGACAACTCTGCTGAAGACAATGTATAACTCTATTCTAGTTGTACATTATTTTTCCTTTTGTAATCCTTTTTATTTCATTTTGTAATCTTCCTCCCCCCGGGGAGCGTATGTAGAACTTTCGGCCTTAGTGCCAATTTTGATTAATGACAAAGTTCTACTTTTGACGAATTTACTATCTTTTGTAGTCTGAGCATTACTTAAAGGAAGCTCTCCCGCAAGAGCCCACCCCTTATATTTTCCCTCATCCGAACAGTTCCTCTGGTACCTACTTCTCTCTCCCCCGCGTTGGGTGTCTCCAATGCTCTTTTCTGCAAAGGAAATTAGCCCATTGGAGGTTTGGAGGCAACCAGGCTGACCGGGCATTGGCCGAGGCGGGATTAGATTGCTTTCTCCAGGAGTTTGGGACAATCCGGGTACTGGTATCTTTCCTCAAGGCAGTTGAGGCCAAGTTCGGGTCGCTAAACCAGTGCTTCGATCTTGCCTCCGATCATATGCGGGAAGCTCTGAATTCTCACCGAACCATTGCCGAGTTGCAGGCCCTTCATGATGACTCTCAGAGTCGCACCACCAAGGAACTAGGTATGGTATGGGGCGAACTAGAGCGGGCGCAAGAAAAACTTAGAACCCTGGAGACCCGCTCCGCCCAGAACCGGCTTCTCTGTGATTTCGAGAAGGAGAACCGGTCCCTTACTCACAGGAATAGGGTCCTCCAGGATGCTCTACTAGTCACCCGGCTATCCTATCACCTGTTGGGTCTCAAGAATGGCCTAGTTGGGGTGTCTCCTCTCACCGACATTCCCGCCGGGGTTCGTAGGACAATGGAACGCATGGAGGCTAACCCGCAGAAGTTTGGCGAGGGAGCTCCCAATCATAAGGCCTATC
The DNA here is from genome assembly GCA_963678965.1 of Cruciata laevipes. NCBI lineage: Eukaryota > Viridiplantae > Streptophyta > Magnoliopsida > Gentianales > Rubiaceae > Cruciata > Cruciata laevipes. The sequence goes on from OY787633.1 coordinate 19,525,750, forward strand.
TGGATGTCGTTGAATGGCATAATAAGATTGCCGCGGGAGAGGCTGAGCCCTATCCCTCTAGCCTTCGCCGAGTCCCTGCCCGGGTGGAGGTGGATGTGGCGTACGAAAGGTACGAGGACATGACCGTATCCATTGACCCGGACGAGGTGGCCCGTCGGATAAGACGCATCCGGGAGATTGCCGACTCTGGAGTCACCACAAAGGGGGTTAAAACCGCCGAGGGTACTCGTATTAGCCGGGAAGAGAAGGGTAAGAGCGCAGCAGTCATGTTTCCTAAGTACAGGTTCGTCACCTCTGCCGGGGTGAGAAGAATGCGCCTGGCGGAGCCGCTTCCAGAGGGATCTGTGGTCGTGCCTATCCCAGAACTGAACGAAGAGGACGCTGCGCAACTGGAAGAGGAGCTTGCGTGGAATCAAGCTCCGGATGCCCGCTTTGCCGAAGATCTCCTGTCTTCTCAATTCTTCGGAGGAGGTTTCCGCCCGGGTAACCCTGAGGGTGCTTCCGGGTCGGGCCCTAAATGGGTTTAAGGACGCGTAGATAAGAAAACCTGTATATAAAATTCTATGTAATTGTTCCTTTGCAATTTGTCCACATGTTCATGCGATGTATAAATTTCTTATGTAATTTAAGGATTGAATAAAATTGCCTTTCGAAAGAACCCTTCTCGTTAACTCTTCCTTACAACACTACATCTCTTGGTCCCCGGGCTTTCGTTCGAGCTCCGGGTCCACTCTAGCGGGGCACCCAAATGGGAGCTACCCATGGGTCCCTTTTTACAAATCTTCTCTAAACCCGGAACGAGGTCAGATGTTGGGTTATCTCTCCGGGCATATTCATGCGTCCGGAAGGGGTATATTCATGCCTAGCATATTCATGCTTAGCGTATTCACGCTTCCCGGGGGGCATATCCATGCCTGGCATATTCATGCCTAGCATATTCATGCTTAGCGTATTCACGCTTCCCGGGGGGGGGCATATCCATGCCTGGCATATTCATGCCTAGCATATTCATGCCTAGCATATTCATGCTTAGCGTATTCACGCTTCCCGGGGGGCATATCCATGTCTGGCATATCCATGTCTGGCATATTCATGCCTAGCATATTCATGCTTCAGTAGCTGTGGTATGATGCGGGGCGCTCTACTTCCCGTAAAACCTTCTCAGGTTAGCTACGTTCCACCTTCTGGGGATCTCCTTTCCCTGCTTGTCCCCCAGCACATAGCTCCCTCCCGGGTATGCTTCCTTGATCTTGTATGGCCCTTCCCAGTTGGGCGCAAGTTTGCCCTCCGGGGCTTGGTGGCTCTTATCGTTTCTCCTCATTACCCAGTCTCCTGGGATGAAAACTTCTTTCCGCACCCTTCTGTCATGATACCTCTTTACTCGCTCCTTCACCTTGGCTTCCTGAAGTGCCGCATTCTCTCGCTTCTCTTCCAGGAGATCCAAGTCAAGGCGTCGTCCATCGTTTTCTTCTTCCGGGCGCTGGTATTGAGTTCGAGGGCTTGGGATCCCAATCTCTGCGGGTATTACTGCCTCTGACCCGTACACCAAGCCATACGGGGATTCCCCGGTAGCCGAGCTTTCTATAGTCCTATGGGCCCAAAGAACGCTGGGTAGCTCCCAGATCCAATTTCCCCGCGCGCCTTCCAAGCGGGTTTTTAGTCCCTTGATGATGGTGCGGTTGGTGACCTCTACTTGCCCGTTCGCCTGGGGGTGGTAAACCGACGTCAACTTCTGCTCTATGCCATACTTGACACACCATGATTTGAAAGGATCGTTCTCGAACTGCGCCCCGTTATCTGTGACTATGACCTTCGGGATGCCGAATCGACAGATGATGTTCTTCCAGCAAAACTTGACGCAAGTTAGTCCCCGTATGTTGGTGAGCGGTTCTGCCTCCACCCATTTGCTGAAGTAGTCGATCGCCACAATCAAGTATTTGGCTCCTCCCGGGGCAGTCGGGAATGGTCCGACCAAGTCAATTCCCCATCTGCTGAACGGCCAAGCTCCTGTGACTCCGACTAATTCTTCCCGGGGAACGTGGATTAGCGGGGCAAATGCCTGGCATGCCAAGCACCTCTGTATATGTTCTTCCGCGTCTTTAAACAACGTCGGCCAGTAATACCCCAGCCTTAGGATCTTTCTGGCCACGGTGCGAGCCCCTTGGTGGCTCCCATTAGATCCTTCGTGCACCTCCCGGATGAGGTGTTGGCCTTCCAACCTTTCTACACACTTTAGCAACGGCTGGAGATACCCTCTTTTGTACAGCTCCCCTTCCTGAATCACATACTTAGGCGCCTTCACTCTTAGCTTCCGAGCCTGAGCCTTATCCTCCGGGGTAGTTCCTTCTTCTAGGTACGCCCGCATAGGCGTGATCCAGGACTCTTCCTCGTTCACCAGCATTACTTGATCGCTCTCCTGGTAGCTTCTTCTTCCCATTACCTCCATGTACAGCTTTTGGTCGGGCTCAGGTTTTAATTCCGAAGAAGCTAACTTGCTTAAAACGTCTGCCTTACTGTTCTGCTCCCGGGGAACTTGAACCAAGTTGAAGGCTTTAAACCCGGCTATCAGAGGTTTTACCGTTTCCAAGTACCTTTGCAGACTCTTTTCCCGGGCTTCATACTCTCCTTTTACTTGCTGCACCACAATCTGGGAATCACTGTGTGCCGTGAGGGTTTTGATTTCCATCTCCTTTGCCAACCTTAACCCCGCGATCAAGGCTTCATACTCAGCTTCATTGTTGGTTGTTTTGAAAGCGAATTGGACTGCATAGGGATACTCCTTCCCCTCCGGGCTGACCAACAATACTCCCGCTCCACTGCCCCCGGAGTGCGCCGATCCATCCACATACAACTTCCAAGTCAGGTCTGTCCCGGCCTTCGTTGTATTCTCCGGAGATTCAGGCATCTCCTGTTCTTCACTGATCCTTGCTTCTGATTCCAACAAGAAGTCCGCTAGGGCCTGGCCCTTGATCGCCCTCCTTGGCTCATACCGGATTTCATATTCTCCCAGCTCTATGGCCCATTTCATCATTCTCCCTGATGCCTCCGGCTTGAACATAACCTGTCTTAGCGGGTAATTGGTAAGGACCACTATGGGGTGGCCCTGGAAGTAGGGTTTAAGCCTCCTTGAAGCATGCACCAGAGCCAGAACCAACTGCTCCAACTCGGTGTACCGGGTTTCTGCCCCCCGAAGTGCCCGGCTAACAAAATAGACTGGGTGCTGCCTTCCCTCCTCTTCTTTGATTAGCACGGCACTTACCGCCTCCCGGGACGCCGCTATGTACAGGAAAAGCTCCCCCCCGGGAGTGGCTTCTTTAAAGTTGGCAACTGTTGAAGATGCTCTTTCAGGCTTTGAAACGCCTTCTCACATTCCTCGGACCACTCAAACGCCTTGGCCCTCCTGAGTATGTTGAAGAAAGGCAACTGCCTATCTGCCCCCTTTGATAGGAATCGACTGAGAGCCGCGAGAGACCCTGTCAACCGCTGTACTTCTTTCACTGACCTGGGAGAGGTCATCTTAGCTATGGCCTCCACCTTCTCCGGGTTGACATCGATGCCCCGGCTTGACACCATAAACCCCAAGAACTTCCCCGCACCCACTCCAATGGTACTTTTGGAGGGGTTCAGTTTTAGATTGCTCCGCTCTAGCTTTTCGAACATCTCCTCCAGGTCATTCAAGAAAACCCCGTAAGCCTTGCTTTTGACCACCATGTCATCGACATACACCTCCATGTTTCTTCCCACTTGGTCCTTGAATAGTTTGTCCACCATTCTCTGATATGTGGCCCCCGCGTTCTTCAGCCCGAAGGGCATTTTCTTGTAGCAGAAGGTCCCGAAATCGGTGATAAAAGAAGTCTTTGCCTTGTCCGCCTCGTCCATCTGCACCTGGTGATAGCCTTTATGTGCATCAAAGAAGGCCAGCACTGAATACCCCGCGATGGCCTCCGCCAGTCGATCCAAGTTCGGGAGAGGATAGCTGTCTTTGGGGCAACATTTATTCAGATCTGTAAAGTCGATACACATGCGCCAGTTTCCATCATGCTTCTTTACTAAGACTGGGTTAGCTATCCATTCCGGGTAAATAATTTCCTCGACCACCCCGGCTCTCTCCAGCTTCTTAACTTCACTCTTTATAAATTCCGCTCTTTCCGGGGCTACAGGTCTTTTCTTCTGCCTGATTGGTTTAGTTGCCGGGCTTATGTTCAGCTTGTGTACCCCCAATTCTGGCAATACTCCTACCATATCCTCCGGGCTCCATGAGAACACTCCTTGGTACCTAGCCAAGAGTTCCTTCAGTGCGCCTTTTACTTCTTCCGGGAGATCCTTTCCCACCGTGACCGTCCCTTTGTCTGCCACCTGCATCTCCTCCAACTCTTGGCGGGGAGTTTCTCCGTGTATCGCCCCTACTGCTTTCTTTGCGTCCAAGACCGCCGTCATCATACAACTTCTTGCGACTGCTTGGCTACCCCGCACGACCGCCACACCCTGCGCAGTGGGGAACTTCATCGTCAGCAGATACGGACAACTCGCTGCCCGGGCTTGGGTTAGCCATGGTCTTCCTATGATTACGTTGTACGGTGAGGGTGCATCAATAACCGCAAAGTTGCATGTCACCGAAATCCTCTTGCTCCGGTCCTTCTCATCCACCATGCACACTGCGAGGGGAATAACACCTAGTGGAACTTCGGGTTTACCCGTGAACCCTGACAAGGGAGACGAGGGGGGTTTCAGGTTCTGTCTCCCAATTCCCAACTGATCGAAGCAAGAAGCGAACATGATCTCCACGCTGCTTCCATCGTCCACAAACACCCTTTTGACCAAGAAGCCTTCGATCTCCGCCGTTACCACCATTGGGTCAGAATGGGGTATCTGTGGCGGGGCTGCATCCGCTTCAGAGAAGGTGAGAGCCTCATCGGGGCGAAACCTTTTCCCCTGAATCTCCCCCGGAGGAACATACCGGGTGCGGGCCCGGATAGCGGAAACTGACTGGCATGCTTCTCCAACTTCCCCACTGATCACGTTGATCATCCTGTTGGGTATTGGGGCCGGGTCCACTGCTTGGACCGGTGCAGCAGCTATGGCAGGCCTCCCTGGGGCTGTTGCCTGTTGCCTTGGTTGCCTTGGTTTCTCCCGTTTCCTCTCCCCGGGTTAGGCCTCCACCTCCTGCGGGGCGGCTCCTGAGGTTGGTCCCGGGGATTCTCCTTTTTTGCCTCCGCTGCCACGCAATCTCTCAGCTGTCCCCGCTCTATCAGTTTTTCTATCTCGTTCCTCAGCATCCTACACCCCTCTGTCGCATGCCCGTAAGACTTGTGGTAGGCGCACCACTTGTCCGCGTTTTCCCTAGACGGGGTCCCATGGATAGGCAACGGATCCGGGAACAGATCCTTGTGAATAGCATGAATCTCCGTTCGGGATTTGCTGAGCGGGGTGAAACTGTCCGCCCTTGCCCGGTTTGCTGTTGCGGGAGCGGGGTCCCTCCTACTTGGGTCTGCCGCTCTCCTTCTTTCTATCTTGTCCGGGAGAAATCCCCCAGATTCTTCCTTTCTCTTTCGCGTGGCATCATTAACCGCGCAGTATAGTTGCACCGCCATTTGCAAGTTGTGAAAGGTTTCCGGGATATTTTCCATCAACTTCTGGAACAACGCCATATCCCTCAAGCCGTTTATAAACCCGCTAATCATCGCCTTCTCCTGCTGCTGCCTGTCGACAACCTTCATGCTATCGTCCATGTACCTTCGATAGTACTCCATTGACCCTTCTGCGGCCTTCTGCCGGGTAGCCAAAAGCTCGGTCAACTGCTTCCCTTCCTTCTTTAATCCAGCGTATCTGAACAGCAAGGCCTTAGAGAAATCGTAGTAATCTCTGAGACTTTCTCGAGGCAAGGAATCGAACCATGAAAGACAGTTTCCTCTCAGGTAACAGCCCACCAACTTGCATCTTAATTCCTCCGGGAAGTCCCGTGACACCATCAGGTTCTGGTACGTCCTGACAAACTCTTCCGGGTCTGTCTCTCCATTGTATGTCGGGATTCCCTCCGGGGTCCGAAGGCCCGGCGGCCATGGGTACGCAAGCACTCGAGGTACCCAAGGGGAGGTAGGTTTAGCTCCGTTTCTTCCCACTAGTTTGTCTAGTCGAGCCTCCAAAGAGTTGGGGTCCTGCTGAGCCACCTGATAGCCCCGCATCCTATCGTCCTCCCGATAGTATTTCTCTTGGTAACCATAGTTCATCCCCATTGATCCGTGCATGGGCAAGGAATACTGGATCGGGTTCCCCTGGGTTCCAGGGGCCTGATAACCCAACGACTCCACCGGCATGGCTGGCAGGCCATACCCAACTTGTCCCGCCCCCCAGCTGGAACGCGGGTAGTAGGGTGGAGCGTGTGGAACCAAATTCGATTGTTGTCCCGTAGCCATTCCCCCTCCGACCCCAAGACTTGGAGGGAATGAAGGTGGGACGGTGGAAGAGTTCACACGCCCCTGTATCCTTGGCGGCTGAACGACTCCGTCCAGGTCGATAACCTCTCTTTGGTACCCCCGAAGAGGTCCTGCCTGGTCTCCCCCAGGCTCCCTCCGCCTACGATTTTCCCGGGTAGAGAGTACCCACTGGCGGTACAACTCCTTGTTGGCTCTCATGAATTCCAACGCCGCCAATTCTTCCGCCTCGGCTAAGGATTGCCCCTCCTCCCGGGCTTCAGGTCCCTGGGTCCGGGGACTGCCTCCCCCGGCGGGCCTTGGTTCTTGCTCCTCCTGGTACTCTCTTTCCGAGTCAGCTTCGTCGGAGGCAGTTTCCACATGGCCATCCTGCGGTACCCCTAGCTCCCGCTGGTGTCTAGCCTCCTCCTGCAACTGCCTCAAGGTCACCTCATCCCCCGGGGGTGGAAGAGAACCACCCCCTGAGGGTGCCGCGTTCTTCTTCGGGCGCCCGCGCCCTCTCCTTGGCGACTCCATCATGCGAAGGTGGAGAAGTCCCACCGGGCGTGCCAATTGATGCTACCAAAATCCGTCCGTCTCCCGGGGGCGGATGCTATCCGGGTCTCCTCCTAGATCAGCCTGCTTTAGTCCTGCAAAACAATCCCCGGGAGGTGTCCCGGGGAAGAAGCTCCGGTGTGATGATGAGATGGGGATAGCGGAGAAGGAAAACGTACGGAAGGTGCTCTCAATATAAAGTAGAGAGATATATGTCACATACCTGGTTCACTGTTTGAGACTAGTATTTATAGCCAAGCTTGCCTGCCTGAGATAAGGTGCAGGACCACTTCTCCTTTGTCCCCGTTCGTCCTTCTTTCTTGTCCGGACGTGCCCCCCTAGCGGGAAAGGCACCGCCCTTTCGGCGTTGGGCCATGGATCCCATTACCGGTCTAGTAGGCCCTTGGGCCGGTAATATCACGACCTATGTTCATGAGTTGACTCTAACCGATCTTCTGCATATTCCTCTCTCCTATGTTTCTATCCTTTATACCTATCTACCTTATGCAATCTAGCAATTATCAAATAGCAAAAAAAACCTTTATTTATTATTTGAATAATGCTCAACATAACGTTAGTTACCTACATACCTCAACCTTTAAACCTCCAAGTTCCTAGGTGGATCATAGCTTTTATCGTCTCTCCTGGTTTGTTGCTGCAACTGATTTTCCTTGTGCACAATCCTGCCTCGGCCGAACTGAGCTACATGTGTTATTCGAGGGTGAGATCCCCTAATGCCGGGTCCCACCGGGCGTGCCAACTGATGCAGGGCGATTCCGCACTAGTAAATTGGGGCCTCGGATAGCTGATGTATCTGAAGGTTTCTAGACGAATTATTGATAAAGTATGTGAGCTGCTCGCTAACTATCCCTGACTATCCGAGCTCCTCAGTCTCGGATAGGACTGACCTGGGGCCTGTTCTCCGATGCCTGCAAAACAAACCCCCGGCGCTACTCCGAGGGTAGTAGTTTCGGTGTAATGATGAGATTTCGTGCCTTGAAAGATAAAACTCTATGTTCTAGAGTTAGAGAACTTACCTGGAATGGCTGATTGTGGCCTCTATTTATAGGCGCCTTGGGTCTTATCCTGTGCCTTCTCATCACACGTCACCTCTTTATACCTCACTGTGGTCCTGGTCACGTGACTGTACCAGCTGAATCTTTCTTCTTAGTTGTCCATCACGTGTATCGGAAATTACCAGGAAAGTCACCTTTGCCAATCTCCTTCGGTATTATCAAGATTGAAGTGTCAGTTTAATTTATTTGGAGTCAATGTGGATGCGCGAGGTCGGTCTGGTGGCCTTGCGATGTTATGCATGAGACAAAAACAATTCTATTAATTTGAAGTTTTATTCTGATTACTATATCGATGTACATGCTACTATCGGTGGAAGGGTTATTCGTGTTACAGGTGTGTATTGTGAACCAAATGTTGCTAGATGTCGTCAAGCTTGGTTAAAATTTTGTAGCTTGTCTCATGATCCACACATCCCATGGTTATGTCTTGAGGATTTTAATGAAGTTCTTGCCCAAGAGGAGTTTCAAGGAGCGGGAATGAGGGCGGAATGACAGATTCAAAGCTTTAAAAAGGCTCTTGATCATTGTGGTCTATTTGATATGGTTTATGAAGGGTCTAAATTCACGTGGTGTAGGGTTTTCTCGGATAACCGGGTTCAAAGAGGAAGGTTGGACCGAGCAGTGTGTAATGATATTTTTCCGTGGTCTTCCTACTCTTCCATTTCTTTGCCTTATTCGGATCATCAGGGCCTGCTTGTAACCTTACGGGAGAGGGATCCTATGGCTGCCTGGACTAGAAGACGTCAGAAAAGGTTCCTCTTTGAGGCTTTCTGGGAGAAATCGGAGGACTGTGATAGAATGGTACGGGAATCGTGGTCTTCTCTGGATATTCCACTACCAGTGAAGCTTGAGGATTGTTCTTTAGGGATGATTTCTTGGAGCCGTGACAAGTGATTTCAAAGCGGATTGTTGAGCTCCAAAAGTTGATTCATGATAAAGAAAAGGGAGTTATTACTCCTGATGTTGTTGAGGAGTTGAGGGAGCTGAGATTGGAGTATGATTATCTGCAGGAAGCTGAAGGAATTAAGTGGAGACAGCGTGCTAAGCAGCACTGGTACAGGAAGGGAGACAAGAATACAAGATTCTTTCATCGGTTTGCTTCTAAGAGAAGAGCTCAGAATCGGATTTCTGGGCCGAAAGATGGGACCCAAACTCTTAGAACTGATCCAGATGATGTCAGTAGGATCATAGTGGATTACTTTGGTGGTTTATTCTCCTCTTCTTGTCCGAATACAGAGAAAATAGAGCAGGTTCTTCAACGGATGCCGAAGAGGGTTACTAAAGAGATGAGAGCTGATCTAACTCGTCCATACACGGCTGATGAAGTGTCGAAAGTTGTGAAACAGATGCACCCTCTAAAATCCTCTAGCCCGGATGGTATGAGTCATATCTTTTACCAAAATTTTTGGCATATTATAAAGGATGATGCTATCAGCTTTGTTCTGAGTTTTTTGAATGAGGGGATTCTCAACCCTTTGGTGAACTACAGACATATTGTTCTCTTGCCTAAGGTTCCTAAGCCTGAGGCCATTACACAGTTTAGACCCATTAGCTTGTGTGATGTGGCTTATCGTCTAACATCGAAAGTTGAGGCGAATAGGTTGCGTTTGATTATTCCAGGGATAATTTCAGAGTCGCAGTCTGCTTTTGTCCCTGGAAGATTGATTATAGATAATGTCCTTATTGCGCACGAAATCCACCATACAATGAAGAAGAGGCGTCTACAAACACGAGGTCATATGAGTATCAAACTCGACATGAGTAAAGCGTTTGACAGGATCAAATGAGTTTTTGTGACTAAGACACTAACCGCATTAGGGTTTCCTCAGAGTTTTATCGACCTGATACATATGTCTTTGTCCTTTGTTCAGTTTTCATTTATTATTAATGGAGATAAGATGGGCCATTTGTAACCGCTAGACAAGGTGATCCCCTATCTCCATATCTTTTCATTATATGCTCGGAGGTTCTTTCTGTGGTGCTTTCAGATATTTCTATTGCTGGAAAATTGCGGGGTGCCTCTCCACATGGTCCCCGAATTTCTCATCTTTTCTTTGCGGATGATACTTTGCTTTTTGGAGAAGCCACTTTGGAGGAAATTTCTATGTTTCAGTGGGTTGTTTCTTTATTTGAGGATGTTTCCGGGTAGCGTGTGAATGTGGAGAAGTCCGGGATTCTTTTTAGCCCTAACACAACCCAATGGCTGAGACCACAGATTTACGCAGTCATGAGGATTCCAGAGGTCTCGTCACATGGGAAATACCTTGGTTTGCCATCAGTTATCGGCAGAAGGAAATTTGAGGTCTTTCAATTCATAAAAGACAGAATCAGGGAGAGGATTGATGGATGGACTGAGAGGTGTATATCGAAAGCTAGGAAAGAGGTTCTGATAAAATCAATCCTCCAAGCCATTCTTAATTATGCTATGAGTTGTTTTCGTCTTCCAGATAATCTTATTACACAGATTCAGAGCCTGATTAGTAACTTTTGGTAGGGAAGTTGTGAATCGGAGAGGAAGGTTCATTGGGCTTCATGGCCTAAGTTAGCTCGGGCCAAAGGTAAAGGTGGTGTTGGTTTTCAGGATTTGAAGGCTTTTAATGCTACTCTTGTGGGGAAGCAGGCTTGGCGTTTCCTAACTCAACCTCGTTCTCTGTTAGCGTGGGTTTTTAAGGAGAAGTATTATCTCCATTCAGATCTGTTTAGCTCCACGACTGGCTCAGTGCCCTCTCATGCTTGGCGGAGTATTTGTGAAGGAGTTGATCTGTTACGTCTTGGAGGTAGGAAGTCAATTAATTCGGGTGCTAATACTAGTATATGTCATGATCCATGGCTGCCCAGGTCGGAGGATTTCTACATACAAAATGCTAGCTCCATTCCCTCGTCCCTTTCTAGGGTTGCAGATTTGTTTGATGAGGATTCTGCATGGTGGAATTTGAATATTTTGGAGGATTTTTTTACCCCGGCTGATGTTGACATTATTAAATGCATCCCGTTGAGTGGAAGAGGTGGGTGGGTTTGGCATGCTAATGCCTCCGGAAGTATACTGTGAAGTCCGGTTATCACTTTGCAGTGGAGTCACCAGCTTCTGGATTTCGCCATCATGTCCCGCAAAAGAGGAACTATGAGGATCATGCTTTTTGGACACGACTCTGGTCTTATAGGGTTCCGAAAAGAGTTTTACATTTCTCTTGGAGACTTTCTACTGATTCTTTGGCTACTGGACCGAATATGAGAAGACAAACAATGGTTGTGGCAAACGTTTGTCCGTTTCGTAGTGAGGAAGATGACATCACTTCCCACTTATTTTTCGGTTGCTCTTTCTCTCGTGAAATATGGACAACTGCGAGTCTTTTGCATGTTATTAATAGCCACGTCCAAGACCGTGGTGATCTATGGTTTCGTACTCTTATTAAGCACACCACATGGGCTGACTGTGAGGAGATTATCATGTTATGTGAGGCAATTTGGAGCCATCAAAATCAAATCATATTTAAGGGCGAGCACGTGCTTCAAGAGACATCACTGCTTCAGCTCTTCTTTCCTTGCACTCGTTCAGATTGGCACAAGGAGGGCCTCACATTTCCTCGGCTGCATTGATGCCAAGATCACTTCTTAAACTCCCGGAAGGTGTTCCGCTTGTTTATTTTGATGCTGGATTATCTACCGATTGTGCAGGCTTAGGAGTGGTGGTTTTTTATAGTGGCGGAGGATTCTTGAGGGCTCTGACAAAGCAGGTCGCACACGTTTATGATGCCACTTTGGCTAAGTCGATGGCTTTGGATGAGGCGGTGCGTTTGGCGGAGGATCTTGATATTCGGGGTGCGGCGTTCGTTGGTGACTCGCTGCTTGTGGTTAATATGGTGAGGGGTGAATCGGAAACAATCCTTCAGTGCCAGGCTACCATTCAAAACATTAAAAGTTCCTTAGCGGATACTTCATTTTCTGGTGTTTTTTGGGTTCCAAGGGATGGGAATTATGTTGCTCATTCCCTGGCTAGATTCGCTAAAACGAGTGTCTCGGGTACCTTAACCTGGACATCTCCACCATCTTTTATGTCAAACGATTCCAAACGTTTTCCGGGACCTTGAAATGAATGAATGTTATTTTTCAAAATAAAATAAAATTTAGCATTCTAGTCTTCTTTCTAATGACCAATTTTTAATATTTTTAATGACTCTTTCATAGAATTCAATCATGGTTTTGTGGGTAGATATATGCGATGGGTGTGTATGATAAATAGAAAGACAGAATGAATTTTACCGGTTCCCATTGTGCATACATCTACAATGGCAACCAAACTGAACATTCTCAATCACCGTGTACGTTCAAATTTAATTCAAGATCCCAAGTAATTGAAACATAAAGGATTAATTTCATTTAAATGGTTCAAATTTAACTTGGGTGATACAAAAATTTCTACAAATAAACCATTCAAGATCCCAACAACACAATTGAAAATTCTAGCAAACATTACACATTCGAATGTCAATAGTAATTGCAAGAACCGCCGTAATGGTCAACTTATTTGTTCAACACTCAAATTCCTATCCCTATCAAGATAACTCTGAAGCTTGAGAACAAGAAAATTCACCACAATAATAGACAAAACTATCCTCATGCAAATGCAACTACAACACATGAAATTGAAATATATTCACTGACATTCCGAACACATCTTGTGTCCTTCTGAAATTCTAATGGCCCTAATTTGGTCTGTATCAATCTCAACCTAACAAGAAAACCCATGACTTGAATACCCATAGCGCAAACGATCGTGATTAACATCGGTTTTGGCAACAATTACCTTAGTATTTCCTCGACATGTTTTGCTTCCAGCACGATGGTGATTCACACCTAAACCGGAGGCAACCATTCAATCCAACTACATTTAACAATTAACATACCTTATTATAATGAACACCTAACCGGCAATTTCTTCCACCCATCCTCAAACCTTAAATAAACCCCCCAAATGGAAATTACCAACAAAGAGAGCATTTTTTTCCAGATAATTAAGTGGGTCCGTGGGTTGTGATCAAATCACGAATCTTTAACCGTTATGAGTTTTAGAGCTCTTTGCGGTCAGACCGCTCTTCTTTTACATTGACAAAGTTAATGTTGTCAATGAAGTTAGAATTATCCACAAGTTGTCAGTCTAGAAAGAAAGGCCATTTATGTCCTCTCATATCACATAATTGTTGGAATTAGATCAACCGATAGTGTTCAAGAAGTTGTGGTTGTTTTTTGAAAAATTCATTCATGGTACTGGGAAAACGCCCAGTAACAATTACAAGTGGAATCAACATCTAATCAACTAGCCTATTACAAGACTAATTAAATCATATGCTAACCAGACCCATACTGTCTGTACTATTACAAATTGAGAGATCCAATAAAGAAACTGTAATACCGCCCTCGGGGATATTATTTTGCAACTGCGAACACCACGACCGCTTGGCAGAGAGGAACGTCTCCCGCATCAATCACTGCGCCAATCGGGGATCTGCTACAATCGCAACACCACTAGATCCAAACCACGATCTATGTTCTTTAAACTGTAAACACCTTGAAAATCATAGATCACGAACGGGAACACGATCCACGACCTGTCCAACCAGATCAAGAACTATAAACAAAAAACATAAACCACGACATGTCCAACCAAATCGGGAACAAAAACACCGACGAACAACTAAATCATGGATTCAGCCAATCAAATCGAGAACAATATTATTGTGTGAATCACACGTATTCAATGTAATAAAAAAAAAAAAATCAATGAACGGAAAAACAATTGTTCCCCATCTCCCCATGATAGGGAGATGTGGAAAAGATTGAAGAAGAAGAGGTTTTTTTTTCTTCTTTGGGGCGGTAGGGTTTAGGAGGTTAGGTTTGTGGAATTGAGTGTAATTAATGCCCTCCAGTTTTCTTGATGTCAAACGATTCTGGCAAGAAGAAGTTGTGGTTTAAAGTTTACTATTGTTCATTAAATTGAGCGCCATAATCGTACTTTAAGAACTACACTTACATTAGCACAAAACTCAAAACTTAGAATCCTATATATTAATTAATTTTTTAATATTTGAAAACAATAAATTATAACTAATCTAATAGAATTTTGCACAATAATGTTGTTCTAATTTTTGGTTCAAAGCACATTTGTTAACTCATATTGTCATAGTGTTCCAATTTGATCAACTCTCATAGTCATAGGATTATTTCCATTTAAGAACTTGATTCAATAATTTTGAACAAGTTCAATTGCAGCAAAGACCAAAACTAGAGAGGCCAAGAGCGAGGAGAGCCAATTGAAAAAAAAAAGGGAGATGAGGAAAATATAAAAATGTGTTCCAACGAGGCCTGAAAGCCACCCGCGTGTCGACTGTATCAAAACAACGACGGAATTAATCTCCGAAATGAACACTATCCGATGAGAGGTGTGATAGCTTTATGCAGATCTGCGGCGATTGGAAGATACCAATACCTTCGAGAAAAGGGCACCCGTTTGTTGATGCAATACCGCCCCCGGGTTTAAGTTGTCGCACTCACTCCACTAGCCTCGTTTTAGCAACCCCTTTTGTTTTTATCTGGGGTACACTGCCATTAGAGTGCGTGTTTGTGTGTGAGAGAGAGAGGGTGTATGAACCTTGTACAGGTGTACTCCACACTCCTTATTAAGAGATAAAAAAGGGTGGTGTTTTCTGGGGCGAACATAGAGGAGAAAATGGTGAAATTTGTGCTGGGGAGTTGCTATTCCAGGGCCTTGTTTGGTGTCTTTGCAGGACTGGTTTGTGTGAATGGTCTTCTTGCTGTAATTTCCTTCTTACAGGTATGATTCCTTCTCCCCTCCACTCCTAAATTTTAACGTTTTGGTGAATGTATATTGATTTTGTCTGTTTTCTTTTGTGGGATTGAAATAATTGTGGCATCTTTGTTTTGATGGTGTGGTAAAATCAACTAATTTTGTATTTTTATCTGTTTGTTAGTCAAGGATTGTTGATAAAGAGAGAATCCATAACATTTAATTTTCTCGTCTCTGCAATGTAGCTGGAATTTCAGGGAGGGGGAATGAACTTACTGGGTGATTAGTGATTTTTCATGGTCCTAGTTTCTGATTCAATTAGCTTCTCTGGATCTGTCAACGATTATAATCCTTAGGCTTACATGTCTAATAGGCCTTTGTTGCATCTCTGAGTTCTTCTATCCATCTATCTTACATTTCATTTGTTTTTAGTTAAAGCCTTGTTATTCCCCCCACCACCAATAGCACCCATATGTTTATGGTGCTGATGGCGCCGCTGAGAACTTTAGCAGCTTGACATTTTAGTAATCATGCCCTAGATGTCCTCCGAGCCTTTGGCATCTTGCAGTAGTTATAAGCTTCACTTATTTGAAGATTTGTTATTCATCATTTGTTCATACATTTTGTTAGGATCTCCATTGGCAAATTCATACTTTCAAAAACTTGAGTGGCTTGAATTACATTTCACTTACTCATGCTCTGGATATGATCTCTCCGCAGTCCTCAGGGCCTCTGGCATCTTGCAGTAGCTATTAATCTCACTTATGATAAGATTTGTTTCATCATTGGTGAATTCATACAGTTTGTTTGGATGTTTATCGGTAAATTCATGTAAAAAATTTGAGCAGCTTGAACTGCATGTCACTAACTCATGATTTAGATCCTCTGGGCCTCTGGCATCTTACAGTAGTTATTAGTCTCACTTATGAGGTGTGGTTTGCAGTTTGTTCGGATCACCATTAGTTGCACATTGACCCTGTTTTATGTTTTGGACAAGAGAATCATGAGAATCATTCTGTGATATTTTCATTCAGTTTTGGTGCTGCTAATTTCTCTTGGATACCGCTGCAAACTGGGTTTTATTATTCTATCTAAAAAAGTATCAACAAACATTAATAATCATCTTAGTATCTGGATTTCTTGGCTTGCATGACTTTAGACGGCTGTCCTCTGGCCCTCATTTTTCTCAATTGAATTTTGTTGAGTGAATGAAATAGGGACACATTTTTGATGCCATTTGTATTGTTTTCTTGCAATAGTATTGTTGGTAGTAGGAGGTTACCGCTTATGTTGTCTATATGCAGTAATATTCTTGATAGTGGGACCATTAGCTTTGTTCTTAAGTCATGCATTATTGTGAATGGTATGAAGGCCAGTGTTTATGTGAATGGTAAGAAAGCCACGTCACCAGCCTGAACTTATTGAGTGAAAAGTTTGGCTAGAAAAGTTGTGAAAGACTCATTATATTCATGCATTGCTTTGCTGGTGCTGTTAATATTATCTGCACGCAATAGTATTTGTCAATACTAGGCGCTTTATGTTATCTATATGCGTTGGACCATTATGTGTGTGAATGGTAAGAAGGCTAGTTAATTGCGCCGGGTTTATCGCTTAAAAAGTTTGATTGAATGAACCGAAAGACTCTTAGTAGGTGCACTTTGTGCTGTCTTTGTGTCATTTTTGTTGGTGGTAGGACCCAATGCCTGAATTCATATTACTATTCTCTTAATTTCCTATTATAGCTTCAATAAGCAAAAAAGAAGTGTACACAATATGATACTTAAAAACATAATACCTGTGTTGAAGGAAAAAAAAGGTGGAACCTCATAAATGGACGTTAGGAGTATAAATTGTTGTTTTTAGTAGTTTGTAGTAAATTATGGAAAAAATAATTTTCAAAATAATTTATTTAGAACTTAAGAAATATAAATAAATAAGTAGTGTTATGTTACCAATTGATGAAATCAATAAAGAAATATTACATTATTAATCAAATGCAGGAACAGAAATTAACGGTGGTAAGATGCTATGAGTAAAAGCATTAAAATTCAATCTATGGATCTTGATAGTTTTACTTCATTGTACATTTATTAAATGATCAGATCTATCAATGAATGAATTTTGATAGTATATATTTTAGACATTCATTTAAATTTTTAATTAGTTTTTTAAAATGATTTGAGAGTGTTATATAGGTTAGACAGTTTGAAACCATACATCTATACATTTTTTTTTGATGATGCTCACGAATGGCTTATGTATAGATGCTCAATGTATGCTACATAAGCAATGTCTTTTGAGGTGAAGTATTATGTCTTTTGCTTGATATGTGTATCATTCGTGAACTTAAAGCCAGTTTGAGATTGTGTAAAGCTTCTCCATTAGTAAAGGAAGCTGTTTCTTGTTCCTTTGTTTCTTGCCTTCCACGTTCCATTCAGCGTGTCTAGATGCAGTTACAATGACTTGAACTAGACATTTATATTGATATTTCTGTCACTAATTTAGTATGCCTTTTCTGCATCTATACTGTTCCCCTTTACCATCGTTTTCCTATTTGTGTACCAGTTACTGCGGATTCATTCAAGAAATTTACAAATTGGCTGGACCCGTCAGAAAGTAAGCATATATTTACTTCTTCTGGTATCTTCTTTGATCGATATGTGAGTCAATGTTAGTATAGTATTTGTGCATTTGGTCACTTCAATTCAGGTAGTAGTTAAGTTTAAATGTGCTGGTAACCTGGGCTCTCCTACCGAGTAGGCTTGTTATGTGGATAGTTCTGTTTTCATATCGTGGAAACAACCCGTGCTGTGTACTTATGCCTATTACTTTTGATATATGGATTGCATAAGGTACCAAGATTTGTGTTTTGAGCGTGATATCATTCAGAACCTTGTTTTGCATCACAAGTTTTTTGGATGGGTTTCTGAGTTGTAAGTGTTTTTCTGAGAAGTTCTGTTTCCAAGTTTATTTTGCATAACGATTAATAATATTTTCGAAAACCTACATAAAGTTTGGTTCAAAACATTTCAAACTTCCCTTGTCAATTGCAAAAATTATTTCGAAGTTCCATTTTCAACCTAAAATCCAAGATATGACCAACTTCAAAAAAATCCGCAGGGAAAGCAGATTCCGCACACAGATTATTTGCCTTCTTTTACATGATTAATTTTCCTCTCATCACCACGTTTTGATTCAGTGAAGTGGACGTGTTCACTGCTGTATGCTTTTACTTGGTTTATGGGAATGCAAAGTGATCCCCATATATGTTCTGGTAGCATCCAGCCATCCATTTCTGGTACCATAGTCTCTTTTTCTATGAACAATGTGCTAGACGAGATTCATTAATTAGATTAATGGGACTGTAATGAAAGCTATTGGGTCAAGCCATTAGCCCAAATTTATGCACCCCACATTCAGGATCTTCTGCGTGTTATGCCTTTATGAGGTTCATTGTGCATTTCTGTTCTGCCCGAATATATTTTCAATTTAGCTGTCTGTTAAAACGCATTGGCACTATTTTTCTGTATTGCAGCAGATATTCAGCATGTAAAATACATGGAAAGGTTTCCAAAACACTTCAAGAATGCTGACTTGTCTGTATATTACTTATCTTCTTTTAGGAAGATAGAAAATAAAATTATTGTATTTAAAGTGCCTTGGCATGAATGTTATCATTGTTGGAATAGAAATGCCCTACCTGAGAACTAGTTGATATGTATTGCAGTTTTGAATGTCAAAATTTATCATTTATGATTACAGCCTCTTTTAAAAGCTTTAGCTCATAGAGAAAAGTGAGGTATACAGCAAATCTCACACAAGCTCATTGTGTGTGCATTAGATTTTATATTGGTAGCATGATAGGCAATTTATATGTCCATTTGTCTTGATGTTTTTTTGCTAGTGTTTTATATCCGGCTATTTCCATTTGCAGGTTTTTCATCTGATGATCGGGTCATCAAATCTAGGTAAGAGAAATTTTATTTTTCTGATATGCATCAATCCTGATTCATTCCACGGGGGAATAGCTTTGACTGATTTGGAATGAAAGTGTGTTGGAATTTATAGAACTGGAAACAGAATATAAGCACTATCCCTTGAAAAATTGTATCAGTCGTAATATTGGGGTACATGATATTTTAAAATCTAGGGATTAGGTTGTATGATAGGACAGGAGATAATATATGAATTGAGAAAGACGTCATGCGTAGGATTAAGAGGTGTGAAACAACTGAATGAAGATGTTCATTGTATATACTTTAGGATCGTAATTTAGTGATGGTGATGGTTTATGGTTCGGATATTGGGCAACAAAGTAGTGTAAATGAGAATGTCAAGGTGGATGTATTGACATAGTAGCTCAGGTAGATATTCATAATGAAACTAAATGAAACAAAACAGAAGTGATGCCAGTAGATGAGAGAACGAGGGAAGCACACTTAAGATGCTTTGAGCATGTATGCCGACCATTAAAGCTCCCGGCAAGAGATTAAAGAAGACCGCTAAAACTTAAACGGGAAGTGGATGATCTAAAAAGACAATTAGCAGGGAAATGCGTTGATTATATATATATGTGTGTGTGTGTGTGTGTGTGTGTGTGTGTGTTTTAACCGAATATGATGGTGAGACATGATCAAGGTGTTGTTTCAAATTGTCATCTTAATTTTCTATTGCGGTAAATTTAGAAATTAAAATAACTACAAAATATAGAAAACTATATTACTATTTGATTTTTATTATGGCATTAATCATCAGGAAGTTACGTGTAATTCATGATCAGTATGGATTTCAGACTGAGTTATGGATTTAGTATCCAATTTTGTCTGCATTTAAACTAGATTAACAAATTGAGCCGGATTTGAAATTCTCACAAAATGTCAATTCCTAAGCGCAAGGATTGGAATTTACATGTTTTTCAGCTATTAGCAAGAAATTAGCAATTGAGCTGATAGTAATATTAGTAAACGGCGAACGAGTTTTTATTACATTTAGTTGAGATGCATATTTAGTAAAATAGGGAATGTTTGCGAGTGTTTAGATTGGAAATATTTTTTTCTAGTCGTACTATTTAATCCATAAAATATATTTGAGCTTGTATGAACTTGTTTACACCTTGCCAACTGATCAATCCTGTAATGCAAATTTCATATGCTGTTGATGAGTTCACCACTGCCTTTTTGTTTTGCTAACTGACAGGTTTTGTCCTGTATTTTATACTGAGCCTTGTTTCTGCTTGCAAGAAGTGGGCACGCTGGCCAAATTTATGTGGTTTCATCATGATGGGTTTGTCAATAACCTCTTTTTTTTTTATCCCTCTTTACATGTATTAAGTGGTTTAAGACTGGTCCATGTAATGAGGTTAAAATTCAATATCTCTGCAGCTCTCCCGCAGATGATTCTTTTTGCTGCATTTCTTCTACTTCTCTCATTCTGGTAAGTTCTCTATTCTGCCTTGATTTCTTTTGACAAAGCAAAAAATAATAATTTAGGACTCATACAGAATTGGAGGGAACTGTAGTCTGTAGATTAAAAGATCTTTTTACATCCATGAATCCATAGATCCCACCGAATTGATGAAGACATGATCATATTGCCAAACCGTTGTAGTTTGTGTGGTAGGATAAAAACTTAGTTTTGTTAATGATCTGGTCTCTTTGGTACATTTGCAGGGTTGACCTTTGCCATCAGACTGATGATGATGATGATGAAGATGACGGTTATTGTTCCCAAGAAGCTCTTCTGGAAAAGTCAAATAAAGAAGATAGAGATGTTCACAGTTGTAGAAGATGCTGCTCATTTCGAGCCCTTCATGTTGGTAGCCGCCAAAAAGTTGTGGTTCTGGTGCGTTAAACATACAATAATTGATGATATTTTCACCTTCTTTTGATGTATTAAGTTTAATAATTTTAATCTGCATTTTGTGATTACTTGATTGGAAATTTGACCATATGCAGGTGACCCTGCTAATATTAATCTTAATGGCTGCATCTTCTGTGCTGATGTGGATTGGAAAGGCAACCAATCCTATTAATCCATCCCTGGTGGCTCGGGTATACAGGCTCAAATGCTTAGGACTTACGTCATTTTTATTCACTTGTACTGTTGTCACTTGTCACTCATTTAAATTGGAAGTTCACAGTTAATAAAAATCTGTTAGCGAGGATGTTCATATGCTTAGGATGTTCTTGTTGAAAGTTATTAAATCCATATTCTTTTTTAATTACTCATGGTGTTAGGTATGTCGTTTGTGGTGGTGAATGTTGGGAGTCTTATTACACCCCAGTTTCTTGTAAATTCATACAAAATCTAATAATTCTAGAGTTAGATGCTTAAGAATAGACTTCTACTCTGTTTTTGGTCAACTGCACAACCATTTAATAAGTACAGATATTAGTCTTCATAAATCCCCTTCCCTTCATACCCTCTAACAAGAAAAACAGCAACTTAATTGAGACACAACACAGCTTATCGGGTATCAAGAAACATGATATGTATGGAGATATTTCAAGTATTTTTATTCACTCTTTGCAGAGTGTATTAGTTCTCAATTCCTTATTTTACTCCTTTAAGTCTTCATAGAATTGTGGAAGACTTAAAAGTTCATTAGCAGGAACTTTGAATTCCGATAGATTGGTATGATGAACGGTTATACCTGTTGAGGTGTCCATATCTATACAACTTCTGTTTGTGTGACCAGCCTTTAAATTTTTTTTTGTGCGTATAAGAGAGGGAGAGGTTATCAGAAAGGTACTGGAAAATTGCTAGTAAGCATCCATTAAGGTTTCTCAGTCTCGAATAAAAAAGGAGCGCCTAACCTATTTTTTTTCCTTCTCGGCCAAACAATCTGAGTAATCTTAGCCCAAAGGCTCTACAATCTACATTGGTGTAGACTCCTACCTCAGTTTAATAATTTATCTTAGGGAAAGAAACTTTTTCAATGGAACATGCAAATTATGTCAGTGTAATGTGTGTAGATTGTTGCTGAAAGTTTTAAGTTTTTCATTTTAGTTATTTATTGATTAAAAATGCACTGGATTTGAGAAAAAATCTTTTGAGTAAATGCAATTTGGCAAAATATTTGAGAAAATTTCAATCATAACTACTTTTAACAAGAAGTTTGAGATTGGGGAGTAGTTTGCTTCTATGCTCTAAAGATTTGTGGTTGCAAAAGCTTTTTCTTGAAATTATTTTGCTTTCATTTTAGTTCATCCTCTTCTTTTCATGCCTAGATTGAGTGTACTTGTATAATCTCCTTCCATCCCTCCCTCCCTCCCTCTCTGCCTCTCTCTAAATCAAATTATTTGAAATGCAGGTATATGTAGATCTATTTTCGGTAGTAGAATTCGTCCTCGGGGGAGCTCTGGCTTGTTACGGTGAGTTACTATGATTTAGAATATTTTTTAATTTCATGTTCAGCAATTGTTTCATTTAACTTTTCATTGGTGGCAATCTCCACACGTAAATAGAGATGAGATGTAATCTGATGCATAATTTATATTCTCCAATAACCGGATGTGAGATATGGAAAAACATTTGCATTTATAATGGTTTTCATTTTCTATGGCCAGTTACCTGAATGGTTAGTGGATCATCGTATTTTAGATATTTGTATAAAAGAAGTGGATTACCGAAACATTTGCTAACTATAGTTTTTGACAGATCCCCTTACTGAAATTGTTTTTTCCTTTCTTGTACTGATCAAGTAGATCTCTTGCACAGGGCTTGTATTATTTCTGAAGATGAGCAAAGTTAGATCTGAGAGGGTCTCTTCTGAAAAGCAAAAGGTAAGCTCTTGATCATATGTGGTTCGGATTATTATTTTTCAAATATTAACTGGTAGTATCTTGATCAGCTTGAGGAGTAGATGCTGTCTTGACCTCCTATGGTTTTTAATTTGTAATTGCATTTGCATCTTGACAGTAGTAAACTAAGCTATCATTACTAAATTTTTGGACCTGGTGCAGAATAACTATTGATGTAGTTTTGCATATTTTTATCATAAAAAGTTTCGTGTCAAAGGGTGGTTTCAAGCATTTGCAATTACTTTTTAAAATTTATACTCAGTACTTTTACTGCTTTGAGAACTAAATCATAGACTGTCCTTTTCTGCTGGTTGCAGGTTGCTGGGTTGGCAGTAGTATCTGTTGTGTGTTTTTCTTCAAATGCTGCCCTTGCTGTGTTTACAGATATACCTGTGGGCTCTCTATTTATCTCCTCCTTTCAGTTGGATTTTCGTTTTGTACTGCTTATCTAAGAATTATTTTTCTGGAATTGCAGCTTCTATACGACTGGAGACAGCTACGGACTACTGGCGTTTATGCCTCTCTACTTCTTCTTATATATTACTTCTTAGGTACTTTTGGCTTCTTTCATCGATGATCTATTCAGGCATCATAAGTTTTACTCTTTTTACCTTTTACCCTTATGCGTGTCTAATTTGGAAGCATTCCTGAATAGATATTATACTAGTCAGTTCCCATGCTTTGCAAGGTTTATTAATATTAAACTTAATTTAAGAGTAAGTATTTAAATAAATATAATTAATTTTTTAATAATATTATAGAAATTTAAAATAATCAACTTTCAACTTATAAAATGTTTTGTTTGTGTATGGAACTTATTTAAAATTTTATTATGTATTCTTAATACTGGTATATTATGAAATTGCTATTTCCATCAAAAGTTAAGGATATGATAGTTTTACCCTTAAAGAAAAAATTTATAACTTATCGTATCAAGAAGTTTTTTCCCTTTTGCATTGTAAAAATAAATTTTAATGTATGAGTAAGTACTATTTTTTTTAAAAAAGGTATGAGTAAGTAAAAGTAACTTTTGCTAAGCCTTACTACTTAAAAACATTATTGTAACGTAGTTAAATTTATAAGTATAATGTCTGAAACCTACTTAAAATAATGTTAATGGTTAAAATAACAGCTAAGAGCAAGTCCAACAGATTTGCTATAATAGAGATTTTATTCAAATTTGGAGATTTTGACAAATTTTTCACTCCAACAGAATCTCTGTATGGATCTCTATAATAGAAAGATGAGGAGAGAAGAAAAAAATCTCTATATATGCAGATTACTCTCTAAAATTTTAGAGAACTAAATTTAGAGTATGTTTGCTAAAAATAGAAATTAAACTACCTTTCCAATTCTCACCAAATTCTCCAACACCCTATTTGCCAAAAATAGAAGATGAAATCAAAATAATATAGAGATACTGTTGGAGTTAAGGGAAAAAAATATGGAGATTGACTTTCTTTCTCTACTTTAGAAAAAATTATATCAAAGCTGTTGGACTTGCTCTAAGGACTACTAGCGTTTATGCCTCTCTACTTCCTTCTTATATATTACTTCTTAGGTACTTTTGGCTTCTTTCATCGATGCTCTATTCATGCATCATAAGTTTTACTCTTTTTACCTTTTACCCTTACGTGTGTCTAATTTGGAAGCGTTCCTGAATAGATATTATCTAATGAAATTGTTAAAGTTTGTGATTCGGCTACCTCTTAGAAACAATAATGGACACAAGTGTCACCTTTGGCCATTTAGTTAAAGGGCCAAATTTTACATCATTGCTATGAAATCAAATGAGGAAAAGTAATTTATCCTTTCTGTGGAGTTTCAACAGCAACTGTAGAGTCTTTAAAATTATCTTTTCAATCTTTTGCAGAATGATAATGCCTGGCGAAAAGGCTAAACTTCCAGACTACATTTCATAATGTGGTTTGGTTGACACAATCAAGACCTTTTTGATATAATTTTCTCTTCTAAACTAGTTTGAGAAACTTTTCTACCCAAATGCTAGATAATTACTTTCGTGTAAGCGATTTTCAATAGCGGCTACCTCTGATCCCTAATTTTCGGTCTGATTTTGGCTTTGATTGGAGTTTTGGTATGGTCATTGGAGCAGACCACCATATGCATAT
This sequence comes from Cruciata laevipes, assembly GCA_963678965.1. NCBI lineage: Eukaryota > Viridiplantae > Streptophyta > Magnoliopsida > Gentianales > Rubiaceae > Cruciata > Cruciata laevipes. Next base: position 19,550,524 of record OY787633.1, read on the forward strand.
TCTACTTGCAATAGAGATCTGTAGCTGGACATATTGTGTGCAAATTATTCAGACTACCAATTTTGTGTACATTCTTGTATATTTTATTTGATTGTCTATTTATTGCAATTCACTTTGGCTACTAGATGAGAAAAAGATATGAAATTGACCACACCCCCAAGTTGTGCTTACCTTCACAGCCATTAATCTTGGAATTCTTAATTGTTGTTTGGATGAAGTAATATGATTGCTTTGATTTGTATAGGTACTTCCTTACCATCTGCATTTTTATTGTGGGTGATGAGAGAATTACCCCCACCACTTGTATCCAATAGAGAAGAAGAATCAAGAACAATTGCATTCATCAATGACAACTCAATGACAGTTCACCCACAACGCTGGGCTGTTGCTTCAAATCTACAGAATCAGGTTAAACTTTCTACCTTGTTTTTAGTTGCTGCTTTTCCATGTCAAGTTATGTGTATGTTCAGCTATCTTTGGTTGGATTAATGTGATTCGATATCTCTGTAACTGATGGTGTTCGTTTGCGTCTCATCCCTTTGCATTTTGCATGAGCGGTATGTTTTTTCATTTTCCATTCCTTATCTCCACATGCAGTGTGTATAAGAGAGTGAGGAACAGAAATTAGAGGATAACCGATTAGCTTTGTGGAGGCTAGGGAGTAGGGTTTGGTGTGCCTTTATAGTTCTTATACAGCATCTGTCAACAAGAAATAACTGACATGTGAAAGAATGCTACAGGAGACTAAGTTCTAGCTTCTAAGCCGATGAGTTGGCACCTTAAAAAACTTTAACATGTGAAATGAGTGTATTGGAGCACTGCATTAACTGGCTGTGTTTTTTTTTTTCATTCTTTTTGGACAAAAGGAAACATCCCAATGTACCAAGAACTACTAAGAAACAGGTTTCCTCTGGATTCTTTGATGATCGATTTAGTGGCTAGTTGGAGCCCGGAAAAAAATTAATTGTTGAAAATCTTAAACTAGTGGTTTCTAATTGAAAATTTTAACATTCCAGAACTTGAAAGAACACCAAAATTTTGAGCTGTGGATGTTACTATTGTAGAAAGGACATTCCTCAAATGTACTCTCTTCTGGCTTCAGCAGTCAAAGTTGTCCTATAAGAAACTTAGTCTGGACATGCGTTCAAGGGCCAATATGGAAAAACTTCTCAAATCTTCACTGGCTTTAAGATAATCCTAGAGTAAAATATAGAGCTCAGTAATGGATGATTTCATGTACATATATCTAAGGGCCATGTTTTACTGTTATTTAAGATGGTGATGAGATTTTGCTTTGAGTTTCAATTTGATAGTGGTTATTCAAGATGGCTATTCACCTATTATGTTATGCTATTCAGAATCACTCTTTATTGTATCCCACTCATCATGAGATGGGTGAAATTGTTGATCTCTTTGTATTTCACATAATATAGGTCACTGGCACACCACTGGCACTGTGTAGTTTAGAAATGCATGGCTCGAGTTAAAGGCAATTCATGTGGATTATGATGCTGCTGATCTGTATTATATTAATGTACTTATCACTTATTGATCCTTAGTAGGATTATGAGTGATTGAACATTGATGCCAACAATATTTATTCATGTTAAACATTTTACTATTAGTCTTTGAAGGTTATTAGTCATCCAACGATGTAAATATTATCATGAAGATGTATAACATGATTAGTTTAAGGAGCCTTTTTGGGGTAGTGGTTACCAGTATTAGTTTGGTTGAGAAAGATGCCAAGTTTTTGATATCCCTCTAAGCATAAGGATATAATAACAATCTGCATAGGAAGGTTAGCATGTCACTGCATCTAATTTAGCGAGCATTTTGTCTTCCTGCATTATGATCTTCCAAGTATTGAATCAGCTAATCCTATATGTATACACTCAGAAGGCAAACTTGCTTATGATTTGAACTTACAGTGGTTCTATTACATCTTCCTGAATATGATGTGGTGTTTATATGTAAGTGGATTTGGGTGACGTGTCTTGAACGAAAGTCTACTGATGCAAATGTATTATTCTCACCATGGAAGTGGTGATCGATCCTTTTTTCTGTTTGTTCATGAAATGGTAGCTCAGGCTTTACTAGTCCATCCCATAACCTTTGGTAGTGAAGGCACAGCTTTTATGTTGTAGGCATTATCCCTGTATGTGATAAGTAATTTCAAAATATGTGTAAAGGTATCTATCAAAGAAAAGTTAGACGGTGGATAATAATATATCTTCAATTTTATAAAGCTTTACCTATGTAACTCAACTGATATGCAGGTATCAAGAGCAAGCCCCATCTGACAGAAGTAACTGAAGTTAGTTTTGTTGTGGAGATGTATCGGTTTCATATCAGGGTAGGATGAAAACAAGACATCGACGACATCATTTCCTAGGCATATGGAGTAGTTAAAAGTCTAACAAGTTGAGGCATTTGTATATAGGAACATGAGGACATGGATTATAACTGAGTTTATTGTGAATATGCTAAACTCTAATCTTACATGTACAAATGCTATTCTGGCCTTTTTCTTTTGGATAATTGTTGATGGTTTACACTTTCAGAATTTGTTGTTCTGTTCTCAAGGAAAAGCTCAGGTAATGTTTTGTTTGTCAAAGTCTTAAAGGCATGTATTTGTATATTGCACACTTAGTCACTCCTCTAGCCCTTTGGGGAATCAAATTGGAATTAATGTTGACCAATTATTTCTTTATTTTTTTAAGGAATTAGCCGCTACTACACTTATGCTGAGGAAGAGGATGCACTCAAAAGCAATGCGTTTGTTTTGTTTATAATTGTTCAAAAAGTGAATTATCATAAGTTAGATAATATCATTACATAGCCACGTCAGAAGTTAAATCTCATCATTTGATTGACTAGTAATTGTGCATAATGTTAATTCAAGATCTGCTGGAGCGATCCCATAGTTAAGTTCCTGCTGCTTGACCTTACGCCTTTACAAATAAGTTCTTTTGTTCAGTAGCATCATTTTGTAACTGACTTGGTGTCCTAAGGTAATGCCTTATGCTTTTGGTTAAACACTATGGCCTGGCCTCATTGTGTTCCATGTTTTAGATATTTGTAGGTTTTCAAATTATAAAGGGAAAAAATAGAGATCAAGGTGTAAAAAAAAAGTTTGAAATGGTTCAAATCTCTAACAAGCACTTTATTCTTTTTATGTAATTGCACTATAAGTCCCAACTTTTATAAATTGGTGACTAATATCAAATCTAAGACAATTAACCTGGAAATGGTCAAATTCCATGTTCTTTATAAATGCATTCAAAACATTAATCACTAAAGTTTGTTGCTCATCTCTTCAATTATTTACAGTGAAGTAGTTAGTGATACAAAGATTCCCACTAGACGTGAGATTTAAACAAGCGGCACCACCTTATTCAAACAAGCAAAATTAATCTTCAATGCATCAAGCCAGTTCCAATTCGCTTGTCCATATCGATAAGATTCCCCGAGGAAGTATGATCATCTGCCTAGGAGAGGAAAATTTAATCATGAAAGCAAATGATCATGAAAGTTTTCCTAGATTCAGGAGCATGAGCCATAATACATTGCTCTTTTATTATTATTTCCTTAAAAACATCGTAACTAGAAACACGTCATTATTATGATGTATATAGAGTATATAACCACTCTAAAAAACATGTGTACGAAATCCATGAAATGTGTGCATGCTCAATTCATTAATTAATGAATAATTAAATTTAAAGTTAAAAAACTATTTAAAATAGATAGATTAATTGGTTGTTTTTACTAATAAAACTTCTACCCAAATGGCCATTTGCAATGGGAAAAAAAATCTATAACAATACAAAATCTAAAGATATTATACACAATCTGACACAATCTATCGGTAATTTGGCACACAGAAAAAAAATGGAGGCGCGTGTCCCGTTTAAAAGTTTGAATGAAAGGACTAACTTAGGCCCTGTTTACTAGAGCTTATTTCTTGATGTACTGAACTGAATTGAACTGAACTGAACTGAACTGAACTGAACTGAACTGAACTGAATTGAATTGAACTGAACTGAACTGAAGTGAAAATTGATGTATTGAAAAATGGAATCAGCATGACTGAATTAACCTGAATTTCATCAAGTTGTATTTTCACTGAACTGAACTGAACTGAACTGAATTGAACTGAACTGAACTGAATTGAATTGAACTGAACTGAACTGAACTGATCTACAGATAAGCTCTAGTAAACAGGGCCTTAGAGGAACAATCAAATAATTTAAACTGGATGTGAACTTTTCATGGTCGTTTTCAATGTTCAAACAATATTTTTTTAATTTTCTTTCTTTACTAATAAAAATTCAATCCAAACGCCCCATTCAAATGAGAATAATCATAATGAATTCAAAAGTTAAAGAGATTATACACACAGTGACACAATCTCTCAACGATACGGCATGCAAAGCAGAAACTAAGCGGGCGTGCATCTGTGTGCATACACTTGTCTTTTTTTTCTTTTTTTTTTTTGTTAAAACTACCAATGGTGGAGGGATTTATATTGGCTTCCCCATACCTTTTAAATATCAACAATAATAAAGTAATGATACAAAAACCGCTTCTATATTATAGCGGTTGAAGTAGAAAACCTAAAAGGGATTCTACATGAAGCTAAGTATAGCTTCCAAAAAGAATGAGTTAGACCTACAACTAATGGACTCATTCTATACATCAAAATGTACCAAGATAAAGGCTTTTAGGAAAAAAGGACTATACTCCACTTGCTTGTTAGTAAATCCGAAGCGCAAGGCAACTTAGACACAAGACAGCCTATAGAGTAATCCTTAATTTCAGAGAAAAAACCTTCATCAGTGGCTAGATAGCACCATGGTTTCCTGAAATTTCTAGAAATTGCATTCAGGTGCAGCTCAGAGTTGGATCTGTCCAATTTGAGGAAGGTTCCAGTTTGATAGCTTTTGGAAGCCTCATTGATGATATCATCAATGAGCTTCAGAGTCTGCAAGGAAGAAAACATGAGTTAGTAGCATCCATTCTTGAAAATTCTAAGAGAAGGAGTCCCCATTTGATCTAATCTAATCATTCTTTGAATGACATTAGGAAGATAAGCAAAGGTAAAGATGGAATCATTTTTAGAGTGAAGACACAGTTTTGCCATAACATCAGCAGGCAAATTTGCTTCCCTATGGACATGTTGTAGAGTAAAAGTAGAGATACACTGGTGAACTGAATCAGCAATATGAAAAAGTTTCCAGTGAGCAGTGATGGGATTAAGAATAGAAGAGATAGCACTTAAACAGTCTGATTCTATAGTGATGGGTTCAGAGAACCTTTTTGCTACAGAAGCTGCAAGTTTAATAGCCTTGATTTCAGCCTCAAGAGGAGAAAAAGCAGGGGTAAAAGATGTGTGTGCAGATATAAAAGCACCCCTGTTGTCCCTAATAATAGTACTAATGCCTGCTTGGAGAGATAATCTACACCAAGCCGCATCAACATTAAGTTTAAGTCTTGACAAAGGCTTGGTCCAAGCAATTTTGATTTTTTTTGGCTTGGGTGGTCTTTTTCCAAGAGGCAGAAAACTATGATTTGCAATAGAAGCATCAATAGCAGAGAAGATGTAAAATGGTTTTGCACAGAAAATCAACACAAAATGGTCCTTGATTTGCTTAAGAATATAAACAGGAGAGGAAGGGACATTTTCATAAATCCATTTGTTTCTAGATTTCCTGAGGATCCAACAGGTAATAGATGGAGTGAGCCTAATGATTAAATTATGCAGAGGACTCAATCCATTAAATGTTAGATAAAATGGTAATCTTTCCCAGATAGAAGAAAAGTTCCTGTCAGAGATTCCCATAAGTATATGCAAAGTTTTCCAGATGTGAAGACTGAACTCACACGAGTTAAGAAAATGGTCAAGGGAATCCTCATGATTACATTTAAAACATTTTGATGCCAGACAAATATGCATAGATTTCAAAATATTGTCAAAAGGAAGAAAAGAATTGATCAATCTCTACATAAAGACGGATATTTTCCTCTCTAATCTAGTATTCCATAGATGGTGAATTGACAAGATATTACCCCTAGATTGTCTGAGCTTCTTGTAGGTAGATTGGAAGGTGTTGTTGCCCTTGGTATCCAATTTCCAGATCATTCTATCCTCCCTATGAACCTGAAGCTGTGATTCCTGTAAGAGAATAAGAGTAGCAGGGAGGAGAAGGGGAGATAGCTGTTGCATGTAGTCTGATTTATCATGAATAAAATTAGCAACAGTGCTATCCATAGAAAGGGTAGTAAGGGTAGGGTCACAGTGGTCAATCAATGGACCAATGTCAAGCCAGTTTGAAATCCATAAATTACAATCACCCTTTCCAATAATGACTCTAGAGTGTGTTTCAGCCCAAGCATTGACTTTGCAGATCCTTTTCCAATTAGGAGAAGATTGAGAGGAAGGAGGCAGAGATGCAATTAGGTGAGTCCATAAAGCCTGGGCTTGTTGAAACTTCCACCATAATTTGACTGAACATGTTTCTATAATGGTATGAATAGACCTTAAGCCAAGGCCATTTTGAGAAACAGGAAAGCATAAATCATTCCATTTCTTCCAAGATTTTTTAGGATTCTGATCATGTTCACCCCAGAAAAAGCTGCTCAGTTTCCTCTCAATCTTTTTAATTATCTGTTTAGGAGGTACTATGACAGACCAAATATGATGGGGAATGGAATATAGGCATGAATTAATAAGAGTAATCTTACCACCAGTAGAAAGCCACCTATTTTTCCAATTATGCAATTTATTATCAAAGATTTCTAAAAAAAGATGGAAATGCACATTAAGGGCTCTACCTCTGTAAATAGGAACACCCAGATATTTGAAGGGAAAGGTTCCAATCTTCATCTCTAGGGTCCTTTTAATTGAATTTATTTGAACAGGAGATGCATGCTTAGAGATAAAGAGATCACTCTTATTGTAATTAATTTTCTGGCCAGAGACTTCCTCAAATTTTGATAACAAAGCTTTGAATCTACTCAGAGTTAATTTATCAGCATTAAGGAAGACTACAGTATCATCTACATAGCTCAGGTGTGAAGCTTGCAAAACATTACTAGGAAGGTTAAAATACTGAAGCTTATCATTTTGAAAGGCAAAAGCTAGACTTCTAGTGAATGCTTCAGAGAATATATTAAATAGAAAAGGAGAGAGGGGGTCACCCTATTTTATACCTCTTGTTGGCTGAACACTGGCTTACCATTAATAAGAACTGAGAACCAGGCCTGTGAGAGATTTTGCATAATACTAAAAATAAATTGACCATGAAAACCAAATTTCATTAGCACAGCATGTAAAAAATGCCATTTGACCCTATCAAAAGCTTTCCTAAGGTCCAGTTTTATAATGCAGTTAGGGTGAGTGCTCTTCCTATTTAAAAATCTGACCATTTCTTGAAGAAATATGCATTATCAGAAATGTCTCTTCCTTTCATAAATGCAGATTGATGGGGGGGGGATGATTTTTGACATCAGTGGTTTCAGTCTTTCCATCAGGATTTTTGAACAAATCTTGTTCAAAACATTGGAAAGGCTAATAGGCCTGAAGTCATCAAATGAAACTGGAGTATCTTTTTTTGGGATACCTCTAGGAATTTCCTTACCTTGTTGGAAATCAGAAACTGCGGCAAGGAGATCAGATCCTATAATGTCCTAGGATTTTATGAAAAATTTAGGAGTAAAACCGTCAGGACCTGGGCTACTATTTTTGTTAAGAGCAAAAACTATCTCCTTTAGTTCAGATAGAGTGACAGGACTCATCAGTTTAAGATTATCATCAGCAGTAATTAATTTTGGGACTTGACTAAGGAAATGGGACTGGAAAAAATCATTATCCTCAGAGCTATCATCAGAGAGAAGGTGTTGATAATATACAATAGCTTCATTTTCAATATCTGCTATATTATCTAACCAAATACCAATAGAGCTTTTGATTTTTGTGATGTTCAATCTGCTCTTTCTTTCCTTAACACAGTTATGGAAGAATTTGGTATTATTGTCACCCTCTATGAGCCACTTAACTCTAGTGACAAGCGATTTCCCCACGTCGTAAATGGGAATCCCACTCAATCAAAACACATTTATATTTCACCTACAACTTCTAACTACTATAGAGTAGATAGTGGGAAGTAGGGATCGAACCACAAGGAAAAGGAGTTTTGTTTAGTGTTTTAGCGAAGATTATTAACACATACATATATATTATATAGAAAGAAAGGTAAACAAGGGGGGGTTTTGAGTTTGGTTTATTACACTACGAAAGAAAGCAACTAGATAAACTACACTACAATGCAAATGCTACAAATACAAGGCCTTGGGAGACAATTGATTTTCAACTTTGAACTATTGATTTATTGTTCTACAACACATTGCTTTAGGAATCTTCTCACTAATGTAGTTATAGAGAATGATCGCATTCAAAATAACCCTCACTAGTTAATGACCTAAACGATAACGTTTTAGACCAATTCACCAATGACACCACGATTAGAAGACCAATAAACTTACCCATGCAATTCGAAAGCGAATTAAATACATAGATAACACCATTGAGAACAATCAAGAGCTAAATCAAAAGATAACTTTCTAAATCAACCCTTAATTCTATTACTTTGAGACAAGTGCAAAATGATAGCATTTCACCCATGCATCTAGCATATAATTGATAGCAATTCATTACCCAAGGATAGCCCAAGCTAATTCATGCTTCAAACAACACATTCAAACACAATTCATCAAATGGAAATTAAATTGCCCATGAACAATATGCATCAAGAACTCAAAATCAAGAATAGAAAGTTTACATCAATTGCAACCCAAGGTTTAATTAGCCTACAACAATCATTCTAATACAACAATACATGTTCATCAAATCACATGAAAGAAAAGAGAAGAAAAGAACAAAAACTAGAGAAAATGAGATTTTGGATGAAGGGGAGCTCGTTTTGGATGAATGGGATAAGAGGAGTATTTATAGGCCTTCAAAATCTGATTTTCTGGCCTTCATTATGCCAAAAGTCCACCCATTTTCGCGGCCCGCGAGGCCCATTTCGCGGCCCGCGAGATGTCTCTGGCTGGTTGGCAGCAATCTTCTTTGCTTCGCCACGGATGAACCGTTGATCCGTTTTTGACGTTCTAGTAGTCCATTTTGTAGTACTCGAGAAGACGAAGCCAATGGTACCACTTATGCACTCCAATTCCTCTTGTAACATTTCCAGATTTCAGCTTCAAAACGTTAGTGCACAAGTCTTTCTTCAAAATGCAAGGTAAGAGAGATTTAGCCTTAATTCTTAACCCTTTGCACTAAATGCCACCCCAAATGAACTCTCAAATGTGCTGAAAGTAGAGTATATATTGGCTACATCCAAATCCAATATTTACCTTCATTTTCAATATCTGCTATATTATCTAACCAAATACCATTAGAGCTTTTGATTTTTGTGATGTTCAATCTGCTCTTTCTTTCCTTAACACAGTTATGGAAGAATTTGGTATTATTGTCACCCTCTTTGAGCCACTTAACTCTAGCTTTCTGTTTCCAGAAGTGCTTTTGTTCAGATACAGCTCTGAGTAATTTTGCTTTAGCAATTTTTAGTTTTAAAAGTTCATCAGGTGAGTTATTAAGATCATAGGAAATTTCTTGTTCCTCTAACCACCCTCTGCTTTTTCAACATTTTCATGAATATTGCCAAAGTGCTCTTTTTTCCAAATCTTAAGGACTTTTTTCAACCTTATCATTTTAAGGTAAAAGCCCAGAAGACCAGATTCAACCATAGGCAAAGTTTTCACTGATGACTAGATTGAATTCAGGTCTCTTATACCAAGTATTAAAGAACCTAAAAGGTCTAGGTGAAGACTGAATAGAGCTACTGATGGTAAGAAGAAGCGGGTTGTGATCTGATGTAGCTCTACTGAGTATCTGAATTGAGGATGCAGGGAATCTGGAATTCCGCATGGAAGTACATAATACCCTATCTAATCTTTGTCTGGTGGGAGTTCTTCTCTTATTAGACCAAGTGAAGAGGTTCCCCGCAGTATTGATATCCTCTAGAGCTAAGGAATTAATGAAATCGTTAAAATCCCTAATACTGCCTAGTTTAGGTGAGGAAGGACCTCTGTATTCATGAATAGAGGTGATGGCATTGAAATCACCAATAAGGAGTGAGGCTGTGTGAGTATGAGTAAGAATAGAAGACCAAAGGTCTTTCCTACCAGCCCTTGTTCTCAAACCATAAACAAAAAATGCATCCATGTCATTATTAAGAGAAACACACCTAATATTAACATGCAAAAATTGTAAGTGGTCATTTAAGAGAGAGATGGTAATGTTGGATGACTAAAAAAGCCAGATTTGACCAGAACAGCCAAACATACATTCATCAAAGTGAAGTAACTGCCTATAGATATCACAAGTAGAGTTGTCATGCATGGGTTCAATGATACAAATCAAATCAAATTAGAGTTGATGTAATTCATAAAGAAACCTCATTTGAGCTTTTTGATCTAGTCATAATCCTATTTAACTGAGTTACATAGGAATCATTCTTAGAATTTGGAGCTTTTTGACCTTTCTTTGATTTTTTCTTATGAGTATCTGAGATAGTACTACTAACCTAAGAAAAACTGACCTGCTTTTCATTACTTGTCTCTAAAGTTACCTTAAGTCCAGTAATTTTTTTGTTAATGAACGACTTTTCTTATTTTATTAGTATTATAATGAATTGATTGAGTTTCTTTGATCAAATATTTCATAATTGAAAATTTTGATATTTTTATTTGTCTTTGCTATAGCTATTTCCATCACGCAATATGACATTAAACTGCTTGTAGCTCAAAAGTAAAATTTTCCTCCTTTTCCCATTTTCTCAGAACTTCCAAGCTGTTGGCTACTATTTTCTACCTTAGCGAGAGTGAGAATCATAGAGTTGAAAATATTCCAATTTCCACTTCTCCAATTCGCTATTCCATGTCAATTAGATTCACTAAGGAAGAACATCGGCCTAGGAGAGGGAAACTTAGTCTTGAAAACTTGAAGATAGTTGATGATTATGAAAGTTTTCCAAGATCTAGGAGCATGAGCCATAACACAACAACCGAGATTTTCAATCAGTACATTAATCTACTATTATTATTTCTTCAAAAACGTCGTAACTAGAAATACAACACTATCTGATGTATATAGAGTATTTTTAAACACTCTAAAAAACATTTACTTTTGCTCAATCCACGTAACTAGAAATACAACACGTGCATGTATGCTCAATCCATTAATTAATTTTCTTAATTAATGAATTATTAAATAATGAGTTTCAAACAGATAGATCAATTGTTTGTGTTTACTAATTAAACTTTTACCTAAATGCCCATTTGCAATGAGAAAAAATCTAAAACAATACAAAATCTAAAGAGATTAAACACAATCCGACACAATCTATAGCGACTTAGCATACAAAGAAAGAATATGGAGGCGTGTGTCACGTATAAAAGTTGTAACGAAAGAATTGAGTTGGAGGAATAGTCAAATAATTTATAATTAGATATGAACTTTTTCATGGCCATTTTCTATGTTCAATTTTCTTTCTTTACTAATAAAAAATGAACCGAAAGGCCACATTCAAATGGGAAAAATTTTAAACAACAAAAAAGTTAAGACCAATTCTTGGGTGAGGCAGCCTCACCCATGAGGCGGGACCAATTTAACCCATTTTTTGATGAGATTTGATGAATTGGCACCTCAAGACTTGATGAGTTGATCATGTTTGATGAATTGACACCGAGGTTTGATGAGGTGATGTTGAGATTTGATGAGTTGGTAGCGATGTAGAATGAGGTGACAACATTGAAACTATCCTATTTGGCTTTGCCTCATGGGTGAGGCTGCCTCACAGGAGAATTACTCAAAAGTTAAAGAGATTATACACAAAGTGACACAATCGATCAACAATTTGGCATGCACACACGATTAGTGGCCTAAGAGATGGAAAATCGGTCGTGAAAACAAGAAGAAGCTGATAATCATGAAAGTTTTCCTAGGTACAAAAGCATGAATCATAACACAACTACCGAAATTTTTTCCATTACACTACTCTACTAATTTTGTTTCTCTTAAAAATGTTGTAACAAGAAACATAACACTATTCTGACGTGTATAGATTCTCTAGATTATTAGACCACTTTAAGAAAACGTGTAGGAAATCAATGAATTAAAACATGTGCATTCATGCCCCATCCATTAATTAATTTTCTTTATTAATCAATTATTAAATTTAGCGTTTAACTAAAAAATTGTTTCAAACATATAGATTTACGGTTGTATTTACTCATAAAACTTCTAACCAAGTGGTCATTTGCAATGGAAAAAATCTACATATATCAAAATCCTTCCTCCAATCCTTGCTGACTTAAGCACTGAAACTGGTTACGACTCAACACCGCCCCGCTTGGCCGTTTCCTATTTTCTCTTGTAGGAAGAAACTCACTCTACATTGAAAACAAGCTTTATTACAGTTTGACGTCTCCTAACTATCGACATATACAGATCATATAAATCTTGCCTTTAAAACTTTTGAGTTTCAAATTCATAGGCTAACAACGAACATCATAACCACGAACATCGATTGTTAACACCAAGCGAATAATCAATTAGCCTCAAAGATGTATATCTAATGCCACACACACAACTTTACTGAGATATTGTATGAGCATTCGCTCCATTTCAAACATTCGCGGCCGGAGGATTAAGGTGTATACCAAGCTCAAATAAGGGCTTGAGTGAAGCCCAATCAGGATTACCCAATACGAATCCACCAACCACTTATCAATAAAATCTTGGTCTATGGAGAGATAGATCGCAGTTTTGATCTTTGGGGGACGAAAGTGAAGAAGCCGGAGGAGCTGGTGAAACTTCTTTTCATCATCTACAAGAGTAGGCTTGAAGTGGGAGAAGAAGATTTAGGATATGTGGCTATGGTGCAGAAGAATTCCACCACCACCACAGTGGGTGATTTCCTTAAGTCTGTGGTGAAGATAGCAGATGCTGAAGTGGCTAATGTGGTGAAGTTTCTTAGCCTATCATTGGAGTTGAAGAGAGAAGTCCTTACTGATTGATGATACCAAAGATTCGGATCTAGGTGACCTTCTAGGAAACTTTCGAGTCACGTGGAAGAGATAAGAATCGGCCCGTACGCTCACGTGGATAGGAGGCACTGTAACATCCCTTCTAGACCCCCATTTTTACCGACATTAAATATGTATTAAAATAAGTCAAATCAGGATGTTATTATAAACTTACAATTTAAATTGTCTAAAATCGGCTACATTATATTACAATTTATATATTCAACTACAAAATACAATATTACGACACTATCCCCATGTTCTTCGAATGGTCAAATACATCCACAAACTTTCGATATTCGAAATCTGAAAGAAAGGTGATTTGAAAAAAAGTGTTTCCATATAATTATTAATGAAACACAACAAAAACACAATCAATTAATTTTAGTCTAAAATTATTTTTAAGGGAAAAGTTTCCTACTTAATCGATGCCTACATAATCTCTTGAAATTTCAATATTTTTAAAGCTTACCTAATAAAGCATCATGTCCGCAGTTACTCCCTTCAATTACCATTCTATAACTCTACAATTAAGACTATATTTATAGCATATATCAACTGATCACATTCTATAATCAAATTGATTTACTTATTACATTTTTTTATATTCACCTTTTAAACTTATCTTAATTGCAAGTATAGTCAACTTAACCCTATCATTTTCTACAATATATATTAAAATAATATTAAAATGGTATTAAATAATATCCAAAAATACGGGGTCTCACAGGCACCACTCGTACGGGGAGGTGACGCACACTGATGATGAGGTAGAGAGAGGAGGTCCAAAGCGCCTATAAATAGAGGACACAATTAGCCATTGCAGGTAAGTTCTCTAACTCTTGAATGCATAATTTTATCTTTCCTTTCAATACGCGAAATCTCATCATCACACCGGAGCTACTACCCTCGGGTAGCGCCCGGGGCTTGTTTTGCAGGCATCGGAAGAACATGTCCCAAGCAAGTCCTAACCGAGGCCGAGGAGCTCGGGTAGTCAGGAGTTATTAGTGAGCAGTCTGCATATTTCATCAGCAATGCACATCCAGAAGCCCTCGGATACATCAACTATCCGAGGCATCGATTACTAGTGCGGATTTCCTCTGCATCAGTTGGAACGCCCAGTGGGACCCGACATTAGCGGATTTCACCCTCGACTCAAAACAACTTTCCCAAGGCTGATCAGCATCCAGAGAGACTGCTCAGCATCCAGAGGGACTGCTCGGATAGTAAATGCTATATCGGCGGAAGACAGTTCGGCTGAGGCAGGATCACGCACAAGGAAATTCAGTTGTTGCAACAAACCAGGGGAAACAATTAAAGTTATGATTCACCAAGGAGCGTAGAGGCTTGAAGGTTGAGGTACGTAGGTAACTAACGATATATTGAGCATTATTCAAATAGTAGATAAAGGTGTTTTGCAAGAATATTTGTGATTGTTATTGGCTAGAATACGTATAAAGGTTAGAAATGTAGAGGTGAACAGGAGAAGAGAAAAATACGTAGGAGATCAATTAGAGTCAGCTCATGAGCATAGGTTGGATACGGGAGAACTAGGGCTTTAGATCTTTCCGAGGGGATATGTATCACATAGGGAAGAGTCGATAGGAAAGGGTTAGCGGTTCAAGGTCAGAATAATAAGCAGGTCACGATGACAACACGGGGTCGGATGCCAGAAACGCCAAGGGACACCACCACGGGGTATCGACAGGGGATCAGAAGAAAAACTAGTGCAAAATAAAATCGTAACTAACACTATTTCAGTAAGATCCTTTGCAGGTCGTATACGAGGGTAAGGAATGAAGAAGCAAAACGGAGAAAGATCAAAAGGGCTTACAAAGACACATGCGTGAAGAGGGAGTAATAGGAGAGCAGTCACTGGCAAAGCAAAACACCCCCGGAAGGAATCCCATGATTCGCAGGACAGACCGGCGATGCCAAGGAAAGAACGGTAGGAATGAAGGAACCCGAGGACTACATCGGATAAATCATAAGTAGGAGGCACTCAAAGAGCGAAAGGCAATCGACCAAACAGGTTAGGACTCAGGCGGGGAGAATGTGAGCGAGAGGTAACCGGAAGAATTAGAGCAGTTGAAAGAATTAGAATTTTTGGTAGGGTTTCAAAGAGAAAGGAAAAGAAAAAAGAGGGGAAATAGGAAAGGAGGCTCGGAAGAAGGATATCGGAGAAAGAAAGAACAAGGGGAATGAAGGAAACCTCAAAGGGAAAGTCGGGGGGTAGCATCAACAAAAAGTTTGATTAGTGTAAATAAAGGGAAAGTCGGGACTTCCGAGTCGCTCCCATGATTGGTGCCCCGCAAAAAAGTTTAAGCCTCGGTAAGGGTAATCCGAGCACAAAGGAAAAGGAAAGAAAGGTAAAAATAAAATAAGCAAGATATTATTACGAGGAAGATAATAGATGTTGAGTATCCGTGAGGAGACGTCCTGTCGGTGCTTATACATTGCATAATAAGAATCTAAGATACATAAGATACAAGGAGTTTACAAGTAAACTGAATTTTGATTACAAGAAAAATCAGGATAGGGCATCGGATGGTGAGGATTCACTGGGGCTCGGATGAGTGTCAGAAGATGAAAGACTCTAGATAATGACTGTTCCAGTTCTCAACGAGGAGCGTTGACTAGACTTCTCTCCTTGGTCAGAAATTTGGAGAGCTTTGCCCTTGGCAGAAGGAACAGATTTCAAAACCATGGGCCTAAAGATGAGATGATTATTTGGCCGACGGGGGGTAGCATCAACAAAAGGCCTAGAGCTATCGCCCATTTCTAGAAGATTTGATTTTTGAATTCTGAGTAATTTTTGAACTCTTTCTTGAATATGCTCGAGATCAGGAGACAACCGAGCATTTTCATATCGATGATAGATGAAATCTACCTCGATCTTTCGAGGGATTTGTTGTAAAGAAGGGGGAAGAGGGTTGGGCATCCCGGATAAGATACGTCGGCACCATTCTAAGGCTTCAGAATAAGCAGGAAACTTAGGGCTGCCTTGCTGGAATTGACCAGATTCTTCCATATAGGTTATTGCATTTTGAACGGCATCAAGCATATCAGAAAAGGGAGTGGCACCAGTCTTTCCAGAAAGAAGGGACAAGAGATGAAAAGACAGGCTTAGAATCAAAAGGTGATTTTGAACCTCTTGGTTTCGGAAGCTTGGGCATAATCACCCAGACCATTTCCAACTCCTCATGTTGATGACGGTAGAGTTCTTCATGAGAAATTTTCAATTGTGGGAGAGTTTGGTATATATTTTCGGAATCATCTACGTAAGAGGCATCAAGTTTAAGGCAATTTTGCAAAGAACTAAACTTCTTCCTTACAAATGTCAAGGAGCTGGAGATATCATCCACGGAGAAAAATTCATTGAGGAGAGATCCGAGCCCAATATCGCATAACCTCTTCTCTCGGCTAATTGGGCTAGACTGACCCGGGGAAGAGGGTTTGTCCGATGGGGGGAAAGGAGGGTGCAAATCCTATGTCAAGAAAAAAGGAAACAAGATAATATCCGATACATAAGAAGAAAGATTAAACCCTACAACATGGGGGAGGGCTATGAAGAATTCAAAAGCAAGGTTACAAAAGCCGCTAGGGCTAGGAAAGAGAGCTATGCATAGGGATTCTATGAAGATTCTCGGGTCAAGGAGTAGCCCAGGGTGGCCTCGGGCATCTGAATTGGAGACAACCCGTCTTCTATCTCAATCCGAGGGCTGCCATCGGCCAAGGAAGCGATGAATCCATAGTTGCCTGGATCAGCGCAACGCTCCACGTATCCTCGACAGCTCTCAGAAAATAGGTGTGAAGGGGACTCGGGGCAAACCCCGGAAGTATTGCAGAAGTCAACCTCAACCACATGCCTTTCCTCAGGAACAATACTTTTGGGCTCACCGATCGCCAGAAGATCGCTAGCCGAGGTAGGGGAGAAGAAGAATGAATGACGGCCCATAGTTTGGGAGCAAGGGTTCGTAGGCTGCCTCAGCAGAGCGCTCGGAAGCACTGCTCATACCTGGCCCAAGTCCCATGATGGTAGTAAGACTTCTAAAGCTCCAGGCGCTAGGGCCCGGGAACCCCATCCTCGGATCATCTTGTAGATATAAGTTGTTTGGCGATGGTTGGCCTCCTTCACCACCTCGGTTAAAGTATCGCTGAAGACCTCGGAGCTAACCATCTCTTCCACTAAGGTTTCTCCGAAGTCCCTAAGGAGGGATCCATCTTCCAGAGATTTCAACTTACTCTACAGAGAGGCTGAACTATCTTCCAGAGACTTCAGCTCGCTTTGCAAAGCGGTTGAACGTTCCTTTTCTGAGGCCAACTCTGCCTGGCATTGCTCTATCTTTTGCACGAGGCCGGCATGGGACTCGTTGAGCTTATCAGTCAAAAGGGACTGGAATAGGAGAGAGTCGCATATACTCTTCATGAAAGCGCAGGCCTGGGCCAAGGAAATCAAATTAATAAGAGAAAAATGCACATAGTAAAAGAAGAAAGGTAAGTAAAGAAGACTTACGGTGGAACGAGCAGGAGGGCTCGCTGAGGAGTCGGCCAGGGGAGCAGGAGTATGCTGCTCGATAGCAGAAAGAGATCACTGTATCTGTGGAAGCCTGGCTGGGGGAGGGAGAATCGGACGAGCTTCATCCGTCCGAGCTCTCTTCAGAGAGGACCGAGGTCTAGAAGCAAAATCTATGGTAGGCTCCAGGAAATCAAAATCTTTAGGAGGTGAGGTAGAGTCGGTCTTCGAAAAAGATGCCTGTTTCGGGACCTTCTCAACAGGCTTCTCGACCGCCCGACAGCGTTAAGAGTGGTTGCCTGCCATTTGAGGATCGGAAACTAGGGAGAGCTCTTCGGGTAAACCTCGGGTTACTGCAAAAGAAATAACACAGATAAGAGAACAATAGAGAGACATGCAGGGAAATAAATAGGAAATGAGAGTTGCGATGGAAGATCGTGATAGAACCTTCAGGAGGCCATTCAGAATAGAATCGAGAGGTTGTAAAGACAATCTGAGGATAGATGGAGTGGGGCCAGCAGAAGGCACTATTTCCTTTAATCCAATATTGAAGGATGTCGATTGAATGACGACCAAGGGAGTTGTGTTTGGATACCACATCGTCCGAAAGTAAAGACCCGGCTTCTTCGGAATGGAAATCTTCATTCCAGAAAGAAGTAGGGTAGGTGGATAAGTTGAAAGAGTAACACCTAGAATTCATCCAGCTTTTAACACAGTCACTTTTACTGCGCACAACAGGGCTACCCCTCGGGTAAAAGGTAAATACCTCGGGAGTAGAAGAATGGGAAAGAGCAATACGGTAAAAGGACCAGAACAAGTTGAGAGATACGACCACATTATGCCGATGGCAGAGGGTGAGGAACCCTAGAACAGTGGCAACCCCATTCGGATGGAGTTGAGCCGGGAAAATAAAAAAGCACTCAAGGATGGAAGAAAAGAGAAGAGGAAAAGGTAGAGAAAGCCCAAAGTGGATATGACGGGCTGGGAGGCAAGGGGTACCAGATTGAAACTGATCATTTTCTATGAGAGATACATTGGAATCTAAGGGGAGGGGGATGAAAGAGTTCTCAGAAAGGTTTCTCACATCCTCAGTAAGCCAGGTAGGGTAGGGCTCGGAATCGCAATGGAATCCGAGGGGAAGGATGCGAGGAACGCGGGTAACAGATCGGCGGGGTCTCTTCACTATCTCAACTTGATCTTTACCCTTCTTCGCTCTCTTAGAGGAAGAGGCCGTCACAGGCTGATCAACGGGAGTCAGAGATCCCAAGCCAGATGAAGAGTCATGGAACCCCTTATGAACAACTCTGTTCATAGGGTCAAACCAAGTGGTAGAAGAGTCAGATTGTGAAGGGGAGGCATCCATTATATTTTCGGAACTAGGATTTAAATCGATGACATGGGAAGGTCTTACAGCAGGCCACGTTAAGAAACAAAAAGAGAAACAAAAGACAAAGGAAAAAGAACGAGAGGGAAAAAGAATGATACCTGAGTTTGGAAGGATAGGGGGGAGAGATGGCAAAAAAGGAAGAGAGAAAAAATAGGTTATTTATAAAGGCGGGGGAGAAACCAAGGAAAATATTGGGGGCAGAGGAGAATGATTACACACAGGAAAAGAGAAAAAAAACTTTGGGAAATGGGAATCGTGTAGCCACCGAAAAATTGGGGACGTGATAGGGCCCATTTGAAAACGCGTAATGATAAATTGCCAGAATAGGGGAAATGTCAAGGCAAGAGAAGAGAAAAGCTCTGTGGAAAAGAACCCTCAGACCTTCCGTCTTGGGGGGCTTGTAATGATACCAAAGATTCAGATCTAGGTGACATTCTAGGAAACTTCCGAATCACATGGAAGAGATAAGGATCGACCCGTACGCTCACGTGGATCAGAGGCACAGATCGTACGGGGAGGTGCACACACTGATAATGAGGCAGAAAGAGGAGGTCCAAAGCCACTATAAATAGAGGCTACAATCAGCCATTCCAGGTAAGTTCTCTAACTCTTGAATACAGAGTTTTATCTTTCCTTTCAATACACGAAATCTCATCATCACACCGCAGCTACTACACTCGGGTAGCGTCGGGGGCTTGTTTTGCAGGCATCGGAAGAACAGGTTCCAAGCAAGTTCGAGAAGCTCGGGTAGTCAGTAGTTATTAGTGAGCAGTCTGCATATTTCATCAGCAATCCACATCCAGAAGCCCTCGGATACATCAACTATTCGAGGCATCGATTACTAGTGCGGATTTCCTCCGCATCACTGATCATCAAGCACTTGTCCTTTGCTGTTTATTGGTGGTCTACCTATCGGGAAAAATGGGTTATGTGATTGCTGGTTCCAAAGCAAAGAAGTCAATTGCAAAGGCTATGAAAAAAGACATCAATCCCAAGAAGAAAAAACATGTGGATATGTTGGAGTGATCTACTTAAAGAAAATCGTGTAGCTATTTTGAGAGTTTTAACACATCCACATGTGTAGCTATTTTGAGAGTTTTAAAGAATAAACATGTTGATGTGTTGGAGAGATCTACTTAAACATGTGGATGTGTTGTTTTTTCTTTAATGAAAATTGTTGTTTGAGTGTTTTAATCGATCTACTTAATTCATGCTCCATCCTGAATTTGAGTAGCTGTGTAGCCTGTGTTAGTCTAGGTTGAATGTTTTCTTTCAATGTTGCATTCTATGAATTGTCTTTCAAGAAGAAAAAACATGTTGCACTTTAAGAACTTCTATCAATTGTCTTTCAATTTCCTTACTTAATTCAATTGTTAAGGTTTTTTATATGGTATATGGTTTATACTTTTTGGGGGAAAAAATCATTGGTCCAGAACCTGCAGCTGCAGGCAACATGGCCATGATCAAGGACTCAAAGATCTCCAATTAAAATTTATCCTCACCCTCAGATAAGATCCAACAATCATGATTTACGTGACTGAAGGTTTAGTCACGAGACTGTAGCATTCCCCTAAATTTCAATCCCTAAGATAGTGAAACTGTTTCGATTGAAAGGAAAAAAAGTCAAATATTAAAATTTCATTCCTTATCTCGTAATAAAGGTAATGGAAGATGTTGAACTTGCTTTATAACTAGACGTCATTTAAGTGTGTTGCTATTTGTAGCCCACAAAAGTTGTTAAAAAGACAAAAACGTCCCCAAATTTTAGTTTATGGAAAACTATTAGGCTATTTTGAGGAGACATTATTGTCATTTAACAACATTTTTGAGCTATATTAGCAAATATTTGGGCTACAAATAACAATTCAGTCACTTAAAAGACCACATATGCTACTTTCGATAAAATGAAGGGTGCACTTCTGCAAATATGGCCATACTTAACATAGAACCGCTTTTACCTCATCCTCTACAACCTCCCTCCCCCCATCGTCACAGCCAAGAAAAGGGAAAATGGCTCAGACACTTCTATCCAGTCCATTTCTGCTCAACAATTTATCCCTTACCACCACCAAACCCTTCACCGCCACAACTAAGGTAATGACTAGATTCCCTTTTCGTCGTTTATCTTAACTCTGTGAAATTGTCCTTACATGTAGAAGATACTTCAGGCCGGTCCGCTGAGGGTGTCGTGCAGGAAGAAAGAAATACACCCTGAATACTATGAAGACGCCAAGGTGTTCTGCAACGGCGAACATGTGATGACGGCTGGCGGGACCAAGAAGGAGTACGTTATCGATGTTTGGTCGGGAAACCACCCCTTTTACCTGGGCAGCCGCTCCCAGAACATGGTCGATGCCGACCAAGTTGAGAAATTCCGCAAGAGGTTTGGTGACCTCCCCGGAATCATGGACATTCCCGACCTTAAAGGAGAGATTGTTCTTCCTCCTAAGAAGAAGGCCGCTAAGAAAAAGAAGTAATCTTGCTGCTCATCATCCGGTGGAGTTTCTCTTTACTGAATTCATGGAATGCTCTTGATTTAATTAGCTGTAATCTTTCTTTGCACCTGTGAATGCTATGAGTTTTTTTCATTGATTGAGTGGATGAAGTCCTATGAAAAGGAAAGCACTTTATTTGCAACCATGAACTTAATTAAGCTCCCTGTTTTGCTTCTTCTTGAGATAGATAGTATTTTGAAAAGATAATGTAAGAGTTGATTTGGTGATAAACCTATCTGCGAAATAGGTTCATTGAGCAAAAGGCTTTTGTAGTTATAGGTTTGAGATGGTTGGTGTGATTTACTCCTCTGGTTGCTTGTTTTTTGTCAATAGGGATTCGAATCGCCATTATTAGTTGAATGTTTGATAATGATGTCAATGAATTCAATTGTGTACTCCTTTTCAGTGTTGAAATGGAGGAATTAGTTTAATTTTCGGAACCTGATTTCAACTCTTGATACTACCTACCATTAGCTCATCAGTGTTAGAGAGTGAAAAGTTTTGTAGGTTTCTTTACATGTGGATCATCTGAAATAGAGCTAGGGTAGTGCAAGTATTTCCAAACCTGTTATTTATTTCAACCCTGAAGAATGGTAGACATTGATTGTTTTCTTAACCTAAGAGTTCCTCGTAGTCCTTCTTTTAGTGATAAGTTTGCATTTACATATTGGCAATTGAGTGTTTTCTGAAAGAAAAATGCACTGGTGTTTTCAACTCGATATTCATCATTTTAGTTGGCTTCCTGCATTTGTTGTTTGCCTCTAAAAGGCACAGTACTGAAGAACCTCTCGTATGATTTTGATAATCATATACTTTTTGTTCTTCCAATTTCACCGAATCGGATGAATGGGAAGAAAGGGTTGATGAACAAAACAAGTTGATTGCATGGTTGAGGGTACAATCGTATGCAACCTTCATCCATTCTTACAACAAACACATCTCAATATTAGATTGAAAGGTGGAAACTGTGAGACAGACCCTGAGATTGGTGAGATTAATGAAAGATTATTTTGTAAACGGTCCAATGTACATTAGAGACTCAGTGACTCAGTGTTCGACTCTTAAATCAAACTTTGAGCTACTCAAAAGTTTTGAAAACACAAATCTGGAGTTTTCTAAAAAGTGGGCCAAAAGGCTTGGAAAAACACACAGGTTCCATGTTAGGCACCTTCATTAGCAATACCCTTATATTGTTCAAAGGAATATGAACCTGCAATACCTGTGGATTTCATTTAGACAGATTCTGGTATGTAACTAAAAGTGCTGTCAAGTACTTCAAACTACAGCCAAATATAATATCTGCACAAAACAAGATGCTAACTGCAAGGGCATAACATAAAAGCAGCATCTGTGTAGGAATCTCTGTTCAGAAATTCACGATGCATCATCTCCACGGCTTCTTGCTAGCACAGAGTACACTGCAGTAAGTATGTAACTGAAGTCTATGCTACTCTCCAGAATGGAGTATTTTTCAGTGAGATCTTGAAGTTCCATACAAAGATACACATGGCCATTACATATGGGAGCAACTATACAGAAAGTACAACTGTTAATTTCTTTGTTGAATGTGCTTAAAAGGTTCCAACTCTGCTCTCAGAAAGTACAACTGTTAATTTCTTTGTTGAATGTGTTTAGACATATATCACCTTTCTCCAGTTACTCTGCAAGAGGATTTCTTTTCTCCCAGCCGATCACTCAATGTTACCAAGGTGACAATGAAGACTATATCCTCCTCAACCCAACATTGTACATAGAACTAACACTTCTAACTCAATGTTACCAACTGTGTTTAGACATATATCACCTTTCTCCAGTTACTCTGCAAGAGGCTTTCTTTTCTCCCAGCCGATCACTCAATGTTACCAAGGTGACAATGAAGACTATATCCTCCTCAACCCAACATTGTACATAGAACTAACACTTCTAACGCACTTTTGATTTCTTATAGGAAAACGATCCTCTTGATGAAAGAGGAAATATAATCTCAACAATATTGTGGAAGAAGCCTCTATCATATATGTTATTCTTGACAACTTCCACCTCTTCTAATCGAGATCTCCTAAATATGGCCTTCCACTTGCTTTCAGGAGGCTTCTTTTGAGGGCTCAGTTCACTGAGACTTACTTTCAGTGCTTCTTCACTGGCCTTTGCCTCCCTCAGCTTCTTCTGCCAGCTCAGGTACTCCTGCCACTTAAATGTCTGGAACACAAACAGGGAACACAAAGAAAAATATAAGTTGTGTTGTGTTGCGTGCACAAACTGGAAGTAATAAAATGTCATCGTCTACCAACAGAGAACAACTCTGAAACTATTGATATTTTAAATACATAACATGTAAACATCCTACAGTCATTGAGCTTTTCATGACAAAAAATTTCATACAAGAGAATTTTATGTTTTTAATGAAAAGCATATGTGATATTCATTTTCCTACACAGTCATTGAGCTTTTCATGACAATTTTCTTCATACAAGAAAATTTTATGTTTTTATTGAAAAGCATATGTGATATTCATTTTATTCTTCTCTCTGCACCAGAAACACAAACCACAAGTCTTCAAATATTTTAGGAATCCTCACGATGATGACAAACATAAGAGTATGGGATTTCATAAAGCCAAGCTGCATGCTACAGCTTAACTTGATCCCGTATCTATTATGCTGTATGTTCCCACTATTATATTTACCAGCACTGGAAAGAGACAGGGAAACTCTATTTCAGAACAAAAGGTAGAATTAGAGCACAGCCACAGCTTTAACTGGAAGCAGATCAGAGATGTTCCTCTAGGCTGGAAGACAGGAAATTGAATTACAGAAACTAGTAAAACGAGAGCATATGGGAAACTGTAACAAAACTGAAATTTAACAAGGAATCTCTCCAATAAACACCGAGCATCATAGTTAACGGACCTAAGGCCCTGGTCCATTAAGCATCAGACCCAGGGCAAAGTGTATTACTACCTTGCAGAAAACAACTGTCAAGGGATTTCCAAAGAACTCTTGCAATCTTCTCTTACAGTAATTACATTCTAAATCCAATTCATATCTTGATTCACCCCACTTTCCTATAGCACGACTCCCAATAAAAAAAGGTAAAAGCTTTGACCAAATAAAATAAACTAATAAAGAAATAAAAATATAGATATCCAGAAAATTCCAGCATATAAATAAATTACTGAAATACCCTGAATAACAATAAATCACTACCTTTATCCCATATATGCATTCAATTTTAAGTTATTACAGTTAATGTTGATTGCCTTTTACACTATTATATCATCCAGAAATACACAATCCCATTATTGTCACTGTATCTACTATGCTCCAGGTAATTCAATATCACCTTTTACACTAAAAGATGTGACAGGTATCTACAGTGGGGATTTTGATGATTTTATGCTGCATATTCGTTCAGAGCTCCCACATTGCATTGGTTTCTATGGAGCTTCAAATGCAGATGCTCAGCAGGGTTACAATACCAATAACAAAAATTATTATAAACTTTTCTACATGAGTTTAATAATGAGCAAAATGGGTTGGGATAAGGTTAAAACCCCTGTTGAATGATTTCAACAAGTTGAGTGGGTTTTCTTTCAACCCACCTGCAAGCAACTAATACCTACAAGACCCATCAATGAAAATGGATAGGGTTGGGTCATATGATTTCTAATTACCCACGTCTTAGCATAATATTGACCAGCATTATTTCCAAGGGATGTCATTTATTCTGCCTTAAAAATACTATTAGAAAAATGCTAAACTAGCTTATTCTTACACCTGATGGCAATCCCAATGCTCAACAATTAACAGAGCAGAAATATATTATTTTAAACCAGGAGATAAACCTCTTTAGTGTGTTGGCTATGCACTTATATGCTTAAAGCTATTACAAGAAAAGCTATTTGAAGCAATTAATTATTTTGGAGATGCATCATGCATTCAGTTGACTGATATACTGAAAGAGCTTATCTTAATATTCAGCACATTTATTCTCTAAACAGAGACCACTAAGCATGCTTTTTTTTCCTGTGGAAACTGAGGACTATGATCCAGCTTTGATATGAAGGTGCTGGCCTACCAAATTGGGAGTGTAGGCGTAACCTACCAAATTAAACCTCTTCTGTTCTAATATGTAATCGTGAAGGTTTCAGAGTGTTTGGAGTTTTGAACAGTACGCTATGGCTCTTTTAGTAATAAGTGGTCAGCAGTACATTTTGTTATATCAGCTTCTGTTATTTATTTTATTTTTTTAATTTTTCTAGTTTTCTTTTCTTTTAGCTATACATAAGTTTTGGCATTCCGAGAATAATAATGATAATGGGGGAGTAAGTATGGTAAGCAACGAAGCATTTTCGACCTATATCATTGCTGTCCATAGTTCTTTGTGCGTTAGATTTGTATTTGTGCTAAGAGGGACCTGTCCTAACATTTTTAACATCTATCCAACATGTGGTTACTGTATGCATTTAGTTATATCTCATTTTACTAATCAAATAAAAGCCTAGATGCCTTATGTAGTTGCAACTCTCTCCCTAGACTACTAGAAATACACTGACAAGTATTCTACGTCCCATTAACAAAGCCATAACATTGTTAATATGGAAATGGTGCTAGACCATTAGCAAAAGGTACAAGATACTTTAAGCACGTGCCCATGAGTGATATTTTTCAGTTCACTTTGGCAAACGTCACCAGTTACAAGATACAGTTCACGTACCAACTATTCTGAGCCAAGCAGCAGCAGAGGGTTATTATCATATGATAAGGATTGACGGAAGGTTTTAATGTGGCTAAAATTTGATGCATGAGATAGATTTGGCATATCCAACAGTTTCGGCATATTCTATGATACTGACTTTCCTATTTTTGCACTGTCTCCACAATATAATCTTCAAGAATTCGAGAAAAATGCATTCGACTTCTTTCCCTAGCTAAGGGCATGC
The DNA here is from genome assembly GCA_963678965.1 of Cruciata laevipes. Classification (NCBI taxonomy): domain Eukaryota; kingdom Viridiplantae; phylum Streptophyta; class Magnoliopsida; order Gentianales; family Rubiaceae; genus Cruciata; species Cruciata laevipes. The sequence goes on from OY787633.1 coordinate 19,577,019, forward strand.
TTCTTTAAATCTTCAGAGTAATAAAAAGTGTATCTCATTACAGAGACCATGATGCAACCCAAGATTGTACAGAAACTAAAGAGTTTAAACTGGAGCAATTTGCAGCTCTGCAGCAAAGAACATGTGATGCTTTGTCCTGATCTAAATGGCTCAAACAGAAAGGCAGAATTATTCTCAAAAAAAAAGCTCTTTTGGATGTCCAACAAAGTTTGTCCTAATATTTGCCAAAATTTTGTGAGAGTAAAAAACTGCGCTCATACTAAAGTTTACTGGGACTACAGAACCAATACTGCCATCCAAAAATTTTGGGCCCACGGATAAAGATTCAGAGAGATGACAATACCGCTTGGTTCTAAATTAAGTGTTGCGCTCCGTTGCGCTTGACCCCTAATAATGAATAATGCGCGTTGCGCTCAATATTGCGAAGATATTGCGTTGCGTTGACCCCTATTTTATATACAAATATATAGGCATGTGCAAGAGAGTTCAAATATTCATCAAATATAAAATGACTCATTAAGTTCAATCAAATACCAAATAGTGACTAAATACCAAGTACGAAGAACATATGCCAATGATATAAAGTACCAAACTTCCAAGACTTTCAAGTCTGAACAAAAACATAGAAAAAGAACACACAAAGTCACAAAAAATAGAAGAAACTAAGTAAATTAGGGCTATTTTTGGGCTGAGTTTAATAAACGAAGTGAGTTGAAATTAATAAAATAAAGTGGGCTGGGTTTAAATAAACAAAAGTAGCAGCAGACCGTGTTGCGGCCGCAACATCGCAATATTGCGATATTGCGTTGCGCCCCGTTGCGGCCGCAACTTGGAAAACAAAAAATATACCACAACCGTTGCACTAAGGCAGCGCAACATAATATTGCGCGCAATATTGCGCTTGTTGCGCGCAATTTTAGAACCAAGCAATACCGGAAGGTAATGTAGGTTGTGGGGGGATAGAGTGAAGGTGAATTTAATCTTTTAAATAATAAAACATACAAAAATGGAACAAAAAAAGAAGAGAATAATTTGTACATGGAGGGAACACCAAATAGATATGAGGTGAATAGCATGGAACATACCTCATTCGTTGTGGTGTTTGTAATGCATAATTTAGCATGATATGCAAAGAAACCCATCAATAGCAGAGAAATTAAGGCCAAAAACACCAGAGTTAGTATCTGAGTGTTGTAGGAGGCAAGCAACCACTGCAGAGTCCAGTAGACGTGATTATTGAAAAGGATGAAAGTAAGAAGAAATGGTTTGCTAATAAAACATGCATTCACGTAGAAATCAAATAAAATGCAACAAGTCATTTTGTCCTGAAATTAAAATCAGCCAAAGGTAGAAGCATTACTCGTGTGCCAAAGAATTTTCAATTTCCTTTTTAGGCTGTCCCTGAGTTTACTTCCCACTCTTGCTATTTTTGGTAGTCATACTCCACTTTTCAATCTAATACTCCTATAACTACCCTATTTCAGTTCCATACATCCATGAGATGACTTAGACTTAACTTCTGAACATTCACATACAGGACCATTACACTTTATTTCCGGATTTATTTCTAAAATTTTCTGATACCTAAAAGACTATGCACCCAACACTGTGACAAATGTACAAAGTTAATAAGCCAAAATGAGAAAACAGATGACAATTAACAAACCAAAAGAAGGAAGGCGGTGAGGGGTGGAGGTAGATGAAGCTACCTGTGCAATGTGTGGAGCCAGACTTCGGAAGGTATTTTCAATGCCATAATAAACTGCAATAAAGAGGCGACATAAATATCCAAAAGATGCTTATTTTTATGAGCTCCTCAACGGCTGTATAAACAAGGGAAGAGATTAAATGACCTGTTAATATATCTAAGACCTGTAATTCCTTCATTCGTCCAGCAAGTACCAACACAATAGCAACCACTCCATAAAAGCAAAGAATGAAATGCCTAAAAAAGAAACAGGAGGAATATTAAGGAGGCTGCATGGGTTATGAAAGGGGCTAAAAAGAGAGAACCAACAGTTCAATAACAGTCAAGAAAATTAAAGATTTCACCATATAACTTAAAATTTAAAGAACTCTCTACCAAACAATCAGTTTAGGTTAAGCCATGAAAGCATTAACAGCCAACTATAGCAAGAAAACAGAGGAAAAACATGAATTTAAGAAAACATCAACTATTAAGAAAATGAAAATTTATCTAAGACGTGTTCACTCACCAAAGAAGAAATGCCATGAAATATCGGGTATTTTTCTCCCCAATGCAATTATTCTGCAGCATATAAAAAAAGTATGGAAATATATATCATTCATAGTTTAAGAATACACAACCATACATAGGAAAATTTATCAACTTTTTTTTTGAAAATAGCAAAATTTAGTAATTTATACAACTAAAGAAAGCAAAGTATTGATTTACGAACCATCCATCCACAATGATGGTCAAAACGAGCAACACAACGATTGCATACACTACAGTGCTTGGACCTTGCAGGCCTGAAAAGTTGTATTATAATCAGCATTGCATGCATATTCAACAACATTTGAGGAAATAAAAACTTTAGATACCTCGGAATCTTGCAAGTTGAGCAATCCTTTTCAAAAAATATGGTATTGTCGTATGGATAAATAGAAAGATACTGAGATACATTCTCACTATTCACAGTCCCCGGGTCAGAAAAGCTTGTCAATAGAAAAAGTACAAGACCCACAGCTACTGCCAAAAGGCTTATGTACCTTGAAAAACACAAACAGGTTCCATATTAAGCACCTACATGAGCAACATCCTTATGTTGTTCAAAGGAAGATGAAACTGCAATACCTGTGGATTTCACTCAGATAATATCCTGGTATGTAACTGAAAAGTGTTGTCACGATTAAGTAATAAGTACCTCCAACTACAGCTAAATATAATATCTGCAAAAATCAAGACGCTAACTGTAAGGCTATATCATAAAAGCGGCATCTTCTTAGGACTATGTGTTCAGAAATACACAATGGCATAATCTCAACAGCTCCTCGCCAGCACAAAGTACACTAACTAGTGTGAATGTAACTCAAGCCCATGTTACTCTCCAGAATTTGTAGTATTTCCTCCATAAGGTAGTGTGCACACTTTTACTTATCACAATTGAGCAGCCATCCGTTTCAACTTAGATATTTTTAATTACGTATAATTACACATAATGAAAAGTTGATATTGTAGAAATACAAAAAAAAATCAGAAGGGACTTATACATCAACTGAATTTTATGATCATAGCTAATATTTTACTATCAAAAGTTAACAAATTTTAACAAAACGAATTATAAACAATGGCAACGGCGGTCAAACAGAGCAAGGAAGAACAAACATACTGAAACAACTACTCCACTTAATTAAGTTAAGTTACCTGCAAAATTGGATTAGAGCGATCACAACAATAATACTCAAGTGAGGCCAGGGCCCCAGTTCCTCTAGGACCGAATACAAAACCAACAAATCTCCTGAAAGAGCAACATCAAATTTAACCCAATGCAACCCTTGTAGTGGCTCAACAAGACATGTAAGAAAACGACGGGGACTTGCCTAAAGTAATCAAAAGCTCCAAAAGCAATGAAAAAATGGATGCGCTGAATGAAGGTGCCCTGAAAGATGGGCCAATTGCCGCAGAGGAAGGATACTAATACTAGCAGAGTGACCAAACCATGGCACACCAGAATCCATTGGACTGCCATCAAGCTTTTGAACCAAACTAGTCAACAATTCCCGACACAGTACTTATCAATTTAGTCATAAAGTAATCGATACCGCTCCGACTTTGCCCCTTCCTTTTATGTCCCGGTCGTGGTTGCTATTTGAATGACAATATCGAGGAAGATGATGGTAGCTAATTAAATGGCGTTTTCTTCTTAGTCTCAAAACTGTATTTGAAAGACATGGTCCCAGCCTCCCAGATAATGTTTGTCTGAGCTTATTTCATGCTGAAACCGGACTTAATTATATTTAACTAAAAAAATTAAATAAATTTAAATATATTTAACTTAACTGAGCTGAACTGAAATAATTTTAAAGTTTATCATATATCATTGTAATCTATAGTAAAAATTATTCAAACTGAACTGATTTACAAAAAATTCAAGCAAGAAAGGGCCTAAAACTTCTAATTTTCGGATGAAATTTTGTAAACAATTTTTAAAACAAAATCCTACGTTTATTGGATAATTCACTATTTTTTAAAAAAATTCATTAGTTCCATATGTAAAATCTGGATACAACCGTTGCATTCAATAATTTCTCATATTGTTGAGGTAATTTTGTCCCTCGTATTTGCCTAAAACATTAAATTTTAGATCTCGTGACAAATTTGCTGCTTCTCATATTGATGTAGGTGTGTGCATACACATCGACTCATGTGAATATATCCTTTGTGTTTTACTATAAACGTGATAACGATGTTACTTTAACACTTTTAAATTTTAATGTACATCTACCGACAAAGCATCAACTTGCTAATGACTTTAATATTTGCATCATAACTAGTAAACACTACGGCTGATATACACTAACGAGCTAGATGACACTTAATATATAGGTGGTACAATTTCATAACCAACTAAGTCAGAATTGTTGTCAATAAGCTCTTGTGCGCTTAATACATCAGCTTTCAAGTCTTGCTCTTCCTTCTCAACCGGGGAATTTAGAGGACACCATAAAAAAGAAACCAAGTAGATAGATTAAAAATAACAGGAATTCAAAATTATTATCCAATACAAAAGGGAAACAAAGACAGGTGGGGGAGATTACAGGGAAAAAGATTAGAGAGGGAATGGAGTTATACTTCAAGCAGATGGCTCTCAATGGCCACGGGTTCCTACATTGGCACTTCTCCATCATAGACAATCTGAGGTTGGCCATTCACGATTGCCGCAAGAAAGCCGAACTCGGCAGAAAGCTCGACATAGCCCTCCTCATTATCAGCAAGGCGGTGAGAGGGAGACTCGGAGCAAACACCATGGTGATTGCGAAGATCCTCAGGCGCCCTGTCCTCGGGAACTTTGCTCTTATGCTCTTAGACCATCTGAAGACTAGACGCAGAGGTTGGAGAAGAGGAAGAGTTAAGGGCCGCCCAAATTTTCGGAGCTAGGGTCTGAAGGTTGCTTCGACGAAGGCTTCGAAAGCCTGCTCAAACCTGACCTTAGCCCCTGGGTGGTAGAATTGCTGATGGAGGCGCCAGGATCCAGGAATCCACCCACGAAGGGTTTTGTAAAGCAAGGTTACCTGATTGTTGTTACACTCCTTCAAGACGTTGGTTACAACCTTGCAGAAGGCTTTCGAGCTCACCATTTCCTCCGCTAGAGTATCACCGAACACTCGGAACAGAGTCATGTCCTCTAAAGATTTTAGCTTGGCGGAGAGATGGGCCGAGCGGTCCTCCAAAGATTTCAGCTTGTCGGAGAGATGGGTCGAGTGGGCTTTTTCATGAGCTAACTCCTGCACAAGCACAGCGTTGTATTCCTTAAGGTGACTAATCACCAAGGCCTGGAAGGCAGCAGATTCACCCAAGTTCTTCATGAAGACCATTTCCTAGAAAACAGGAGGAAGATGAGGAAAGAGGAAGAAAAGAAAGAAAGAAGGAAAGAAGCAAAAGAAAGAAAGAAAAACTCACCGGTGAGGGCGCGGGAGCATCCGAGGAAACAAGGATCAGAGTAACCACCTCGAGCACCTGGTCGGGCTGAGGATGGTCAATCTTCTTGCGCTTATTAGCGGGACCCTTGGTGAACTTGAAAGAGGACTCGATAAAGACATCAGCATCCTTAGACACACCCGAGGACATGGCCAATGCCGAGGTAGGAGCGTTAGACTTCTTGCTAGACCCGGGGACCTTCGTAGGGGACTTGACAGAGCTAGCACGCTTCTTGCGGTTGTTAGAATCACCGCCAGCCATCTTGGGAGGAGGAATGAGCGAAGGATCGAAGAGAAAGTCGCGAGATGCTGCGAGACAAAAAGAAAATCATCATCAGATAAAGGGCCTGATACGAAACAACAAGGAGAAAAATAAAGTAATCTCACAGAAGTGCAACAAGGAACCTTCATCCGGTTATTCGGCATAAAATTGGGGGCCTGTAGAGACAGTTTCGGGATAAATGTCTCGAGGCCAATAAAAAACGTCATTCCCCTTGTGCTAGTACTGGCCGACATCGATAAAAGTCGCCGACAAGGTACATGGTCCTTACAAACAGAGTAAGGAAAAAAGACTCCGGTAGGCTCGGCTTGTGCAAGAGGAATCCAACCAGGGGCTGGATAAGCAATTTGATTGAAGGAATAGTGGTAAGCAGTCATCCAGTTTTTCACACTGTCACTCTTACAAGTCACAATCATCTTATTCCAAGGATAAAAGGTAAAAACTCCCGGAGTATGGTGGTGAGGCGTAAGAAAGAATGAAATAAGTCAAGGGAATCTCTTATGCCATGACGACGGCAGAGAGTAAGGAAACTGAGAACCACCACCACTCCGTTCAGGTGGATCTGGGTAGTAGAAATGCGAAAACATCTAAGAATAGCTGCAAACAGAGGAGGAAAAGGTAAAGAAAGCCCGAAATGTATATGCCGATCAGGTAGTCAAGGCTGAGCTGATTTGATCTGATCCTCACCAAGGGCAGGCAAGTTAGTGTTTAGCGGAATAGGGATAAACGAATACTCGGCCAACTTCCGAACATCCTCGGTTAGCCATTTGGGAGCAGTGCTTACATCGGAATCATCTAAAACACTTTGAAAACCCAAGAAAGGGATTCGAGGGTAAAATGGCAGGTCCGCCTAGTCCCCTCCCTCTCTTTGTTCTTTCCTTTCCTTGGTCGAAGGTTTTTTCGAGAACAAGCCTCATGATCCCGTTCTATAGATTGGGAGTAGGAACCTGGAACGCATCCCCCGGACGGAGCAAGATGCTTCACTGGTTTGGCGGTCTCTGAGCGAGTGGTGGAGGAAGCATGATGAGGGGCAACGGAGTCCATGGCAGATCTAAATCCTAGGGGTTTGGTTGGGAAGATAATTAAAACACGAATAAGAGAACGACAAAATAAACGAAAATCACTGATAGTAAAAGGCAATTTGAAAGAAATAAAGGAAAAGAGGCTTACCGAATAAGTTGAAAAAGAAGGAGGAAGGTTCGAGGAAGTATCGAAGATTTGGAGCATGAGAGGAGTTATTTATACGGTTTTTCTACTCGTTAACATGGATGAGATTCCATGGATTATTGTGCAGTTAATCTTGATAAGTGCAGAATTAATTATTACGAACATCTATACATTAATTGGGTGTGAATGCATTGAATTTATGAGGTAAATACATCTGTTTGTCTTAATTACGTGGTAAATATCTATCTTTCTCAATTATATACTTACCATTGGATTCTATTTACGGATAATTATATCAACGATAATGATTATTTATCGTACAAATATTTAAAATTTACAGTGTCAGGTAATAAATATATTCATACAATTTAGTGGTTATATTTTAGTTTTTATAAACCCACCAACTATTACTATAACAAAGTTGTATTTAGATAGTTTTATAAATTTTATAAATGTATATGAATTGTTTTTTGAAATAATATATGTAATAAACATATTAAATATTAATTAAACAATAATGAATTCAAACATTTAAAATATTGTTATCTTGGAAATTTTATCGAATGATATATTATTTTAATACCATAAACACAATTTATTTTTTGAATTCAAATATATTGTGATTTCAAATGGAATAATATCAAGTAAAGATAATTAATATGTTTATTAGACGGATTTTTTTTCCAGATATATGTGTACCATGAATAATCATCGTCAGAAGAAACCAAGTAGATGGTAAATATAAAGTAATTAAGACAAATAGATGTATTTACCACGTAAATTCAATGCATTCACACCCAATTAATGTATAAATGTTCGTAATAATTAATTCTGCACTTATCAACATTAACTACACAATAATCCATGGAATCTCATCCATGTTAACGAGTGCCCATGGGCACTCGTTAGAAAAACCGTTATTTATATAGAGGGAGAAAAGGAATACCAAAAGTGTTGCGTTGGGAAAAGGAGGAATGATTATTTGTGAAAAAATAGGGCAGAACATGGGAAAGAGGGAAACGTGTAGCCGTAAAAAACACGGATAGACGGGACAATCATGTCCGCGGGGCCCACGTAATTAATGACAAGGCGTGCGCGTGTCGAAACCAACAGATAAAATATCCGAGGAAGACAGGGTCCCATGCTTCGGAAGCCAGGAAACCTCCGTCTTGGGGGGCTTGTGATGATACTGATGACTCGGACAAAAGTCTTCCAAGAAGCTGCCTAATCACGTGACAAAGGATAAAGGAAAGGTATCGGCCAGTACATTCACGTGACCGGTCCCGCTCGATAGTACAAAAAGGTGACGCATAATGAGGAGGTACAGAGGGGCAAGGCCAAGAGACAACTATAAATAGAGACTACCTTCAGCCATTCCAGGTAAGTTCTCTCTCCTTAGCTTTTCAATTGGGTTTATTTCCCCCAGCAAAGCACAAAATCTCATCATTACACCAGAGCTACACCTCTAAGATAGCTATGGGGGTTTGTTTTGCAGGCTCGGACGAACAGGTCCTTGCCCAAGCAAGCCTCGGCTAGGAGAGAAGTGATAGCAAGCATCGGCATAGGTTGCGTCGAGTCTCAGTCATCCCAGAATTCATCTACAGCAGCAGCTCAACATCCTCAAATATCATCTTATCTGAGGTCCATGATTATTGATCAGATCAGTCTGCATCAATATTAAAGATGCCCTAGATATGACATCGATCGAAAGTCGTGATATATAATTTCTTAACCTCTGGTGAAGTCCCAGGGGCAGCACACGACAAAGATTAAAAGACAAACTTTGATATACGTGTTCATCAACATACATGAGATTATACCTCAAAGGCTCAAACCCTACCTCAAGTACATCATGGTGAAGGAAGGATGACAACTGATAGTGGAAATATACGAAGCTCTCAATGAATCCCACACATTTACGTGATCGGAAGCAAAACAGGCACTGCTAGTAGAATCCTATTGGTTCACAACTTTTGCTCAACTGCACATGGTTAGGTAGTGCAAGTCTTGTCATAGGTACTCGACAAAAACTAAAGTGCCCGTACTGAAATGGTCAGCATCTCAACAACATGGTTATTCGTCAAATAAGGCACTGAAAATGTTGCATTAAAGTTCTAGTATATATGCTATATATTTCATTTCTAATGCAAGTTTCCATGGCATGAATTTTTTTATTCGCGTATTAATGAAAATCCTTAAGTAATGAGAACTTGAATGTAAAACATGATACAAAGCCTACAAAAGACAAAAACACACAAAAAAAAATGGTTCATCCACATTATTTATGGAGAATGCATGATTTTAAAGTATGTGACGAACACATAGATTTATTGAAATTTCTGATATAGCCCTTCTGGATATTTTTAATTTTACTATAAATATAATTTTAAAAATAACAGGGGTATTTATTACTTTGAATGGAAAAGTTGGTTGAGAAAAGTAGTACTCCCTCCGTCCTGCGTCAAGCTGCACAAGTCACTATTCATTTTGTCAAAATTGATTATTTTTAATATTGAAATTGGACTAGTATTAGTAATCACATCGTATTAGATTTTGTTTGATTCGTTGTAACATGTATTTTCATAATATCAAAATTTCATCATACGTAATTATGCGAGAAATTCTCATACGAGGCAATGACTAAGTTGACACATAAAATAAGAATAAGGGCCTGGAAAAACACCATTCTAAAAGTTTTGGGGTCAAGAAAATAATTATTTATTTTCGGGTCAATAGTACAGCAGAAAAAAAGTACAGGGACTAGGTTGCAAACAAAACTTTCTATTTCTTCCAAATGGCTCTTTCTTCTTCAATCTGCCTTCCACCTCACCGGACCACCGTCATGCCACCGTCGCGCCGTCACTGGACCATCGTTATGCCATCACCGGACCACAGTTGCACCACCACCAAACCACTGCGCGCCGCCACATCGGCCAAACTAGTTGATGCCACATACGTGGCACCACATCAACACCTCACCATATCATCATAACCTCATCAAATTGAGCAGAAACCTCATCGACAAATCTCACTAAAAAATTACATAACGTCATCAGTTAATACACAGTTTCTGAGAATAAAATTCACACCATCAAGAAGACCTCATCTAATCCAAAACAAAACCAAGCCGAAAAACAAAATCACCACCAACCAAAAAAAAACTTCATCTAATCCTAGAGTAATATGTAATAGTTATTGGGTTGTTTCTCGGTTTCTCCCCTCTTAGATTTTTCTTTTTTTATTACTTTTTTGTTTACAGAATCCCACGTTAAAACGATGTCCTTTTCGGTTTTGGATTTTTTCCTATTTTCCTTTTTTTGTTTTTTTTTTCAGAATCCCACGTTAAAACAATGTCCTTTTGGGTTTTGATTTTTTTTCCTAATGTAATCCCACGTTAAACTGATTGGTTTTTTTCCAGTTTTAATTGTATAGCAATCCTTGTCTGATTTGATTTCCTATACGAATTCAATTGCTTCAGTTGTTGTTGAATTACACTTCTTGTAGATTGAAAACCAACTGAATCAATTGAATTTGAATTGAAAATAAACTAAATCACTGTCGGTCGGCACCAGTTTGGGGCGTGTTTAGTCCGTTGAATCTCAAGAAAGGCACGGATTTTTTTTTCTATGTGCAGCTCATTTACTTAGTGCGTCCATTTATCAAATTATTTTTTTAACACATTATATATACTATTAAGCCAATTATTTCGTAGAGCTTTTTTTTATTTATATTTTTTAGAATCCCACGTTAAAACAATGTCCTTTTGGGTTTTGGTTTTTTTCCTAATATAATCACACGTTAAACTGATTGGGTTTTTTTTCCAGTTTTAATTGTATATCAATCCTTTTCTGATTTGATTTCCTATTCGAATTCAATTACTTCAGTATGTTGTTGAATTACGCTTCTTGTAAATTGAAAACCAACTGAATCAATTGAATTCGAATTGAAGATAAACTAAATCACTGTCGATCGGCACCAGTTTGGGGGCGTGTTTAGGCCGTTGAATCTCAAGAAAGGCACGGTGTCATCGCGTTTCTGAGTAGGCCACCACGGGTAAACATGTTCTTGCTTATTTTTCATGGTTCTGAATGTTATTTTTTGTAGTTTAATCTTTCCATCAGCAAAATTAGTTGTTCCACCGGTTCTGAACGTTTCGCTTTCGGGGTATCTCAAGAAGGATTGGGATTGATGACTTCTGGAATTGGTTGGATGATTGAACCTGGATTAAGTCCCTTTCCAGTCTAATGTAATTTAGTTTGGATAATTTTTGTGTCTGTTTGCATGCTAAATTCTGCTCTGCCTTTTTATACTACTAAGGTATTTGTTGGGGCGTGTGATTGGTGGGAACGGTTTATCCTATAGAAGTTTGATTGTGTAGTTTGCGTTTGTAAACGGGTGTTATAATATATTTTTATATCTAGTGAGCTATTATTGGCTACTGTTTATGGGGTGGGAAAGAAAAGTTTTTCTTTTGGTTAAAACAAAAGCATCATCGCTGATAGTCTATACCTAAACATGCCAAGATAATGAATTATAAATAATGCATTATAAATAACCAGCAAGCAAGATGGATGAATTTTAAATAATACCCCTTTGTTGGAACACTTGACGAATAACCTCATTTTATGATCTGTTTGTGTAGTTTGCTTTGTTTCCTGCTACGTTTTTGTCTCTTTTTAGCTTCATGAACTATGTCTTTGGTCAGTTACTATCAGCTATTCTTAAATCATCTTCTGTCCTCTAAATCTCTTGGTCTTTTTTAGCCTATTTTTCAGTTTACAATTTTCATTTTAGCCTATTTTTAGCATATCAGCAATCATATATATATATATATATATATATATATTGTGCATATGCATATTAAGAATAAATCATGTGTGCAAATAAACAATCCTTTTGAATTTATGGTTGAAGGGAACAATTAACCAATATTATATAACTTTTTTTATTCCTACATTTGTCTTATATTTTTTTACCTATGCAGTAGATATGGTAATAATACAAGCAGAAGAAGAACACCAAACAAGAGCAGAAATTGAGGATTCTTTAGGTTTGGTTTTTGATTTGATGTTTTTTTTGTTGATCATTTTTAGTAAGTAGATATAATCTTAAAATTTGTTTAAGATATTTTTTGATGATGCTGTTTTAGGTGATAAAAGAAATTAAAAAAATGCTGCAAAAAGAAAGGCCTATGCAGAGATGCCACTAGAGAAGAAAGAGAAGCATAAACGTCAGATTATAGAAAGTAGAGCTACAAAGGAAAAAAAAGTAATCCTCTAATTTGGAATTATTATATATTATATATTATATATTATAAATTTTTATTTATGCAGGATTCATCTTCCCATAATATTATTGCTATATTTTTGAGTTCATAGTTTAGTTAAAGTTGTGATCATGTTACCACAAACAGCACACACACATTTTCTTTTTAACGCTCTCAAAAAAGCCCAACTGTGGGCGATTTTCACACACTCAAAGTGCGATTCAGTTTCTATTCATTCCCCAGACATTTCAGCCACTACTTTTCCCAAAAACTTATCCGTTTTGACGCATAACGGTCAGAAATGGTAACATTTCCGCCGTGCCCATGGCGGCTCCTCCTCTTCAACGCGGTGGGAATGGCCCAACCAGAACCTTTTTACAGGCTTTAGATAATATACCACCGCCGCTGCAACCATCCTTGCCGTCCAATCCAGAAATTATCCCGAAAACTCTCTAAAAGGGAGAAATCTCTTGTCTGGTAACGAGAAAGGACGCCGAAAAGCTTGCTTCCCACTATCAGAACGCCCTTGTTGGCAAATTTGCAAGAGGAAAGCCCCTATGGAGGTTCTGCAGGAGGCATTCAAATCAATGGATTTCAAAGGAAAGTACCAAATAGGATCAATTGACTTCAGGCACGTCTTGATCAGATTTCAAGAGAAAGAGGACTACCAACGCTTCTGATTGAAGGGTACTTGGATCTATAGTGGTGCTTCATTGAAAGTCCAGAAATGGACTATTGATTTCTCTCCAAAGGCAGAGTCCTCAATTGTACCTGTGTGGGTGAGTATCCCTAAGGTTCCCGTGTTTTTCTATAATATCCCTATGATTGAATCCATGGGTAATCAAATAGGCAAATTTATTAAAATGGATTTAGCTACATCAACCCTCTCTAGACCTTCTTTTGTCAAGCTTTGTGTAGAAGTGGACATTAGACAGAAATTACCATATTTTATTAGAGTGGGAATTGAAGAGGATGGAATTGAATATGGTGTAGTTAAGCTGCCTATTGAATTTGAGAACTTGCCATACTATTGCTCACATTGTCAATGCACTGGACATATAGTGTACCAGTGTATTTATTTGCATCCTGAGCTTAAGAAGCCTAGAAATGCTCTCCCTGTCCAATTTTTTGAGAAGGAGACCACAGCTGTTGGTGCCACTAAAGAACCTAATCTCTTGGTTTAGGTCAGACTAATCCTCATAAACCTGCTGGTCCTTCTGGTGTTATGCCTCAGGAGAAAGCTCAGATTATTCAGGGCCAGGAGAAAGCTAATTTCAATCAGGGCCAGAGGAACAAAAAAAAAAATCAGAAAGTTTTTGTACCTAAGACCATGCAGTTATGGGAATCTCCTCACAAACATCTTTGTCTGCAGTGCTTCCTTTCCTATTTAATAAATCCTCGCTAAATGATGTGGTCCAAGAAAATCTCCATATGCATCATCATCAAATCACTATGGAAACCTCTCAGGATACTGCTCCAGCTATATCACTCTCAAAGAAACAAGAGACTAGCATTGCTCCACCAACTGAGCTCCATCCCCCTCACTCCTCTCCATGGGCTCTCTTTGAAACTGGGAATTCCTCTCCTGAGCTCTCAGTCTATGGCTCTCCACAACAAACCATGGAATCTCAACATCCTTCTCCTGCTAGAAATGGCAAGATGATTGAACACTCAACTCCCAAATCAGAAAACTTTCATCTAAAAGGAAAAGGAAAACTTCCTGTCAAGGATGATGTCCTTTCCTTGAAGAAGCAGAGTAAGAGTACCTCTCCCTTCAATTCCCTTTCAGGAGCTAAAAAATTCTTTTTATCTCAGCAGAGGAAATTCCAGAACAGATTCCAGGTGCTATCTTCTCAAGATGACACTGAGGATGACATTGAGGATCAAGGAGACTCTGAAGTTCCTTCCCAGCATAATGAAGTAGAGTGTAGTTCTTCTCAGGTGAGTGGTACTGGCCCAGATACTCATAAGAAAAAAAAAATCAAAGAAAGGTCAAAAAGCTACTAAATCTAAGAATGATTCCTATGTAACTCAGTTAAATAGGATCATGACTAGGTCAAAAAGCTCAAATGAGATTTCCTTATGAATTACATCAACTCAAAAATTTTAGTTTGGAATCTGAGAGGGATGGAAACATCTCTTGACAGGTTGATTAACTTGAATCTTAGATATAAATTTGAGCTGATCTGTATCATTGAACCCATGCATGAGAAATCTACTTGTGATATCTATAGGCAGCTACTTCACTTTGATAGTTGTATGGTAGGCTGTTCTGGTCAAATCTGGCTATTTTGGTCATCCAACATTACCATTTCTCTTTTAAATGACCACTTACAATTTTTGCATGTTAATATTAGGTGTCTTTTTCTTAATAATGACATGGATGCATTTTTTGTTTATGGTGTGAGAACAAAGGCTGGTAGGAAAGATCTTTGGTCTTCTATTCTTACTCATACTCACACAGCCTCACTCCTTATTGGTGATTTCAATGCCATCACCTCTATTCATGAATACAGAGGTCCTTCCTCACCTAAACTAGGCAGTATTAGGGATTTTAACGATTTCATTAATTCCTTAGCTCTAGAGGATATCAATACTGCGGGGAACCTCTTCACTTGGTCTAATAAGAGAAGAACTCCCACCAGACAAAGATTAGATAGGGTATTATGTACTTCTATGCGGAATTCCAGATTCCCTGCATCCTCAATTCAGATACTCAGTAGAGCTACATCAGATCACAACCCGCTTCTTCTTACCATCAGTAGCTCTATTCAGTCTTCACCTAGACCTTTTAGGTTCTTTAATACTTGGTATAAGAGACCTGAATTCAATCTAGTCATCAGTGAAAACTTTGCCTATGGTTGAATCTGGTCTTCAGGGCTTTTACCTTAAAATGATAAGGTTGAAAAAAGTCCTTAAGATTTGGAAAAAAGAGCACTTTGGCAATATTCATGAAAATGTTGAAAAAGCAGAGGGTGGTTAGAGGAACACGAAATTTCCTATGATCTTAATAACTCACCTGATGAACTTTTAAAACTAAAAATTGCTAAAGCAAAATTACTCAGAGCTGTATCTGAACAAAAGCACTTCTGGAAACAGAAAGCTAGAGTTAAGTGGCTCAAAGAGGGTGACAATAATACCAAATTCTTCCATAACTGTGTTAAGGAAAGAAAGAGCAGATTGAACATCACAAAAATCAAAAGCTCTAATGGTATTTGGTTAGATAATATAGCAGATATTGAAAATGAAGGTAAATATTGGATTTGGATGTAGCCAATATATACTCTACTTTTAGCACATTTGAGAGTTCATTTGGGGTGGCATTTAGTGCAAAGGGTTAAGAATTAAGGCTAAATCTCTCTTACCTTGCATTTTGAAGAAAGACTTGTGCACTAACGTTTTGAAGCTGAAATCTGGAAATGTTACAAGAGGAATTGGAGTGCATAAGTGGTACCATTGGCTTCGTCTTCTCGAGTACTACAAAATAGACTACTAGAACGTCAAAAACGGATCAACGGTTCATCCGTGGCGAAGCAAAGAAGATTGCTGCCAACCAGCCAGAGACATCTCGCGGGCCGCGAAAATGGGTGGACTTTTGGCATAATGAAGGCCAGAAAATCAGATTTTGAAGGCCTATAAATACTCCTCTTATCCCATTCATCCAAAACGAGCTCCCCTTCATCCAAAATCTCATTTTCTCTAGTTTTTGCTCTTTTCTTCTCTTTTCTTTCATGTGATTTGATGAACATGTATTGTTGTATTAGAATGATTGTTGTAGGCTAATTAAACCTTGGGTTGCAATTGATGTAAACTTTCTATTCTTGATTTTGAGTTCTTGATGCATATTGTTCATGGGCAATTTAATTTCCATTTGATGAATTGTGTTTGAATGTGTTGTTTGAAGCATGAATTAGCTTGGGCTATCCTTGGGTAATGAATTGCTATCAATTATATGCTAGATGCATGGGTGAAATGCTATCATTTTGCACTTGTCTCAAAGTAGTAGAATTAAGGGTTGATTTAGAAAGTTATCTTTTGATTTAGCTCTTGATTGTTCTCAATGGTGTTATCTATGTATTTAATTCGCTTTCGAATTGCATCCTCAATTCAGATACTCCTACCAGAAAAAGGTTAGACAGGGGATTATGGACTTCCTTGTGGAATTCTAAATTCCCTGCATCCTCAATTCAGATACTCAGTAGAGCTACTTCTGATCACAACCCACTTGTTCTTACCATCAGTAGCTCTATTCAGTCTTCCCCTAGACCTTTTAGGTTCCTTAATACTTGGTATAAGAGACCAGAATTCAATCTAGTCATCAGTGAAAATTGGAAGTTGCCCATGGTTAAATCTAGTCTCCTGGGCTTTTACCTTAAAATGATAAGGTTGAAAAAAGTCATTAAGATCTGGAACAAAGAGCACTTTGGCAATATTCATGAAAATGTTGAGAAAGCAGAGGGGGAGTTAGAGGAACAAGAAATTTCCTATGACCTTAATAACTCACCCGAGGAACTTTTAAAACTAAAAATTGCTAAAGCAAAATTACTTAGAGTTGTAGCTGAACAAAAGCACTTCTAAACAGAAGTCTAGAGTTAAGTGGCTCAAAGAGGGTGACAATAATACCAAATTCTTCCATAACTCAGTTAAGGAAAGAAAGAGCAGACTAAACATCACAAAAATTAAAAGCTCTAATGGTTAGATAATATAGCAGACATTGCAAATGAAGCTATTGTATATTATCAACACCTTCTCTCTGATGATAGCACTGAGGACAGTGATTTTTTCCAGTCCCATTTCCTTAGTCAAATTCCGAAATTAATTAATGCCGATGATAATCTTAAATTGTTGAGTCCTGTCACCCTAGCTGAATTAAAGGAGATAGTTTTTGCACTTAACAAAAATAGTAGCCCAGGTCCTGATGGTTTTACTGCAAAATTCTTCATGAAATCCTGGGATATTATAGCCTCTGATCTTCTTACAGCAGTTTTTGAATTCCAACAATGTAAGGAAATCCCTGAAGGCATTACTACCTGGATCACCATAATCCCAAAGAAAGACACCCCAGTTTCATTTGATGACTTCAGGCCTATTAGCCTTTCCAATGTTTTAAACAAGATTTGTTCAAAACTACTAATGGAAAGCCTGAAGCCACTGATGTCAAAAATCATCTCCCCACACCAATCTGCTTTCATGAAAGGAAGGGACATTTCTGATAATGTTATTTTTCTTCAAGAAATGGTCAGATTTTTAAATAGGAAGAGCACTCACCCTAATTGTATTATAAAACTGGACCTTAGGAAAGCATTTGATAGGGTTAAATGGCACTTTTTACAGGTTGTGCTAATGAAATTTGGGTTTCATGGTCAATTCATTTTTAGTATTATGCAAAATCTCTCACAGGCTTGGTTCTCAGTTCTTATTAATGGTAAGCCAGTGGTATTTTTTCAGCCAACAAGAGGTATTAAACAGGGTGATCCCCTCTCTCCTTTTCTATTTAACATATTTTCTGAAGCATTCACTAGAAGTCTAGCTTTTGCTTTTCATAATGGCAAGCTTCATTATTTTAACCTTCCAGGTAATGCTTTGCAAGTTTCCCACCTAAGCTATGCTGATGATACTGTAGTATTCCTTAATGCTGATAAATTAACTCTGACTAGATTCAAAGCTTTTTTATCAAAATTTGAGGAAATATCTGGCCAGAAAATTAACTACAATAAGAGTGATCTCTTTACTGCAAGCATGCCTCTTCTGTTCAAAAAAATTCCATTAAAAGGACCCTAGAGATGAAGATTGGTTCCTTTCCATTCAAATATTTTGGTGTTCCTATTTACAGAGGTAGAACTCTTAATGTACATTTTCATCCTCTATTGGAAATCTTTGATAATAAATTGCATAATTGGAAAAATAGGTGGCTTTCTACTGGAGGTAAGATCACTCTTATTCCATTCCCCAACACATTTGGTCTGTCATAATTCCTCCTAAACAGATAATTAAAAAGATTGAGAGGAAACTGAGCATCTTTTTTTGGGGTGAATATGACCAGAAACCTAAAAAATCATGGAAGAAATGGAATGACTTATGCTTTCCTATTTCTCAAAATGGTTTAGGTTTCAGGTCTATTCATACCATTATAGAAACATGTTCAGTTAAATTATGGTGGAAGTTTCAACAAGCTCAGGCTTTATGGACTCACCTAATTGCATCACTGCCACCTTCCTCTCAATCCTCACCTAATTGGAAAAGGATTTGTAAAGTAAATGCTTGGGCAGAATAACACTCTAGAGTCATTATTGGAAATGGTGAGTGTAATTTATGGACTTCAAATTGGCTTGACATTGGCCCATTGATTGACCACTGTGACCCTACCCTTACTTCCCTTTCTATGGATAACACTGTTGCAAATTTTATTCACGATAAATCTAATTTCATGCAACAGCTATCTCCTTTTCTCCCCCCTGATACTCTTATTCTCTTGCAGGAATCACAGCTTCAGGTTCATATGGAGGATAAACTGATCTAGAAACTGGATACCAAAGGCAATTTCACTTTCCAATCTACATACAAGAAGCTCAGACAACCTAGGGGTAATATCTTGTCCATTCACCATCTATGGAACTCTAGATTAGAGAGGAAAATATCTGTCTTTATGTTGAGAATGATCAATTCTTTTCTTCCTTTTGACAATGTTTTGAAATCTATGCATATTTGTCTGGCATCAAAATGTTTTAAATGTAATCATGAGGATTCCCTTGACCATTTCTTTAACTCCTGTGAGTTTAGTCTGAGCATCTGGAAATCTTTACATCTATTTATGGGAATTTCTGACAGGAGATTTACATCCATCTAGGAAAGATTATCATTTTATCTAACTTTAAATGGATTGAGTGCTCTGCATAACTTAATCATTAGGCTCACTCCATCTATTACCTGTTGGATCCTCTGGAAATCTAGAAACAAATGGATGTATGAAAGTGTCCCTCCCTCTCCTGTCTATATTCTTAAGCAAATCAAAGACCAGTTTTTCATGATTTTCTGTGCAAAACAGTTTTACATCTCCTCTGATGTTGATGCTTCTATTGCAAACCATAGTTTTCCGCCTCTGGGAAAAAGACCACCCAAACCAAGAATTTTCAAAATTGCTTGGTCCAAGCCTTTGTCTGGTTTTAAATTTAATGTAGATGCAGCCTGGTGTAGATTATCTCTCCAAGCAGGCATTAGTACTATTATTAGGGACAACAGAGGTGCATTTATATCTGGCCACACATCTTTTACCCCTGCTAGCTCTCCTCTTGAGGTTGAAATCAAGGCTATTAAATTTGCAGTTTCTGTAGCAGAGAGGTTCTCTGAACCCATCACTATAGAATCTGATTGTTTAAATGCTATTTCTTCTATTCTTAATCCCAGTACTGCTCACTGGAAAAAAATTCACATTGCTGATTTAGTTCATCAGAGTATCTCTGCATTTTCTCTACAACATGTACAGGGAAGCAAATTTGCCTGCAGATTCAATGGCAAAATTGTGTCTGCAAACTAAAAATTATTCTATCTTTACATTTGCTTCTCTCCCTAATGCTATTCAAGGAATGATTAGATTAGATCAAATGGGGACTCCTTCACTTAGAATTTCAAGAATGGATGCTACTAACTGTTGATTTTTCCTTGCAGATAAGGAAGCCCATTGAGGCTTCCCATAGCCATCAAACTGGAATCTTCCTCAAAATGGACAGATCATACTCTGAGCTCCACAGATCACACCCATGGTGCTCTTCTAGCTACTGATAGAGGTTTTGTCTGAAATTATGGACTGCTCCATAGGCTTCCTTGTGTCTAAGTTGTCTTGCGCTTCGGATTCACTAATAAGCAAGTGGAGTATAGTCCTCTTTTCAAAAACCTTTGTCTTGGAACATTTTGATGTACAAAATGAGTTCAATAGTTGTAGAAATTTAGGCTAACTCATTCTTTTTGGAAGCTTTACTTTAGCTTCATGTAGAATCCTTTTTTGGCATTCTACTAGAACCGTTGGAAGCGGTTATTTTGTATCATTACTTTATTATTATTGGTATTTAAAAGGCAAAGGGAAGCCAATATAAATCCCTCCACCACTGGTGGTTTTAACCAAAAAAAAAAAGAGTTAATAGTTTAGTTAAAATTTTTATGACTTTTCAATTACAGTTAAACAATAAGGTAGAAATTTGTTGGTTTAACATATTAGTTTTTTGTCCAGTATACTTTAAGATGGATAAAATTTGGTTCAAAAAGTTTGGTGTACTATTTTGATATGATATATTTTTTGTTGGGATGATAGGTGGTGATAGAACAAATAAAAACAATGTTGTAGGAAGGAATGCTTATGCAAAGATGTCACCGGAAAAGAAAGAAAATCGTAAACGTCAGATCATGGAAAATAGAGCTTCTAAGCAAAAAGGTAATCTTTAAAATTTGAAGCACAATATTGAAATGGAATAATTATATATTGTACGTATTATATTATTTTATTTTTATGTAGCACTTGATTTTGATACATTATCTCTATATTTATATAAGAACAACTCGAAATGAGTAGAAGGCCGATAAATGCAGATGGAAATATTATTCATGAAAGCAACAATGCACCAAATCCATTTTTCCATAATAGTATTGGTATGTATTTGAATCTTCATTATCGTTTATTACATGTTTTTTAATATTTTGTGTTATGGCTCCTATTGATCATTAGGTCACTTCAACATTAGAGTACCTGCTCATGTACTTACACCACGGCTAATTGATTAGGATAAATAAATATTTCACCATCATTCACCCATGTCTCTCCACCTAATGAGCATAAAGTTCATAGTTTAATGTAGTCAGAAATTACCATTGATGAAAATGATATGTTAAGTTCTTGATCATTCTACACAGACAGATAGAAAAAATAATGAGGAGAACAGTACATAGAACATAATATAGGGGCATGAAGGGATATATTGGGGCATGGTCTATTTATTATAGGTTGTTTTATTTGTTGTCGTAAACTATTTATTTAGATATTTGTTTCTTACAGCTCATATCGTCATTACATTTCTTGAGTTTCTTAGTATGTTGATCTGGTTTGTGCCTAAATACAGTTGAGATGGACAACATTTAATGTGTTGAACATATTAATGTGTTTTTTAGGCATAAAATTTGAACATATTAATGTGTTTTTTAGGCATAAAATTTGATTACACAATTAAGTAGTATCTCTTTTAGTAAGAAAATGCATGCTCTTGATATTAGTTCATATAAATCTTTACGAACACTAAACGTGCGCGGGTCCTAGCTTGGGTTATTTTAAGTGTTAAGTTTAATTCACCTCGAATCTATCTTTCTTCTTGAGTATATTTGTGCGACTGCTTGGTATTTTTTTTAGAGATAAGCATTAAGATTTTGTTTTGGTGGGGTGCCGGAAGAGTTTAATATTTGCATGTGTTTAACATTTTTATTAAACTCTTGTACCAAGCAGGGAAACGGAAAAGGAGAAATGTAGGATTGTTGCAGAATGTTCCAAATTATGTCCGACTTCTACCAAGACTTGCTGATTGTAGACATTGTAATGCTAAACGATTTAAATGGGAGTCAGATTTCTTTTGCTGCTCTAGAGGAGAAATATATTTGGAACCTATTAAACTGCCTCATGAGCTACACAAACTGTTAGTTGGAACAACTCCACAGTGTACGCATTTTCGGGATAATATTAGGACATACAACAATAATCTTGCCTTTACAAGTTTTGGTGGAAGTTATGACCCTAAGTTGACTGCAAATTCTGACGGAGTTTATACTTTCAAAATACAAGGCCAAGTACACCACTTTTTGAATCCCTTGTAAAGGGAGAAAGGAAGCAAATATAAGAAGCAAGGAGTTCAACTCTATTTCTATGATACTGATGACCTAGAACTAAGAGAAAGGATGAAGACACGGGACAGGTTTGATGAGGACACAATGAAATTGTTGATGGATATCCTCAAAGACAATCCATATCGTCAGTTTTTTTGGCAGTTTAAAAGTATGATGTCTGGTCTTGTTACAAAAAGAATAGTTCTTAACGTAGATCGAAATCTGGATCAAAGAAGGTACAACCTTCCAAGTGTTTCTCAAGTTGCGGGCATATATACAGAAAGTAGAGATAGAAGTACAAATGAAGATGAAGATAGAACAGTTACCGTTGTTGTAAGGGATTTAAAAGGTAAATCTCATAGTATTAAGCAATTTTTTGGTTGCTACAACCCAATGCAGTATCCCCTTATGCTTCCTGCTGGATAGTCTGGATGGCATATAAATGTAAAGAAAATCAGAAGACATCATAATTCTCGTAATGAGAATGGACAAAGTGTACAAGAATTTACTACTCCAGATCTCTACTAAATGCAGAAAGTAAGTAAATTAAGTACTTCTTGTTATATTTTATGTTAATTTTTATTTGTTATTAAGTTGTCAAAGATGGAAAAAGAAACAAGGATGCTATAACAACCATAGAATACTATTGATATAAGCTACAAATGAGAGAAGATGATACCTCAATGATTTTACACTTTGGTCGGTTGTTGCAACAATTTGTCGTTGACACAAATATCAAAATTGAGACAAGCAGGTTACAATTCTATAGAGAAATGCAATCTGAAATTAGAACTGAGATGGTTCAAGGTATAGTTGACGGCATGGATTATGGTTTAGAAATTGGTAATGACGTTGGCAGGCGTGTATATTTGTCTTCTTCATTTATAGGTGGGCCTAGAGATATGCGGCAAAGATATCTAGACGCAATGGCTATTGTTCAAAATTTTGGTAAACCTGATGTATTCCTGACAATGACTTGCAATCCTTATTGGCCAAAGATAGAAGAAAACTTGAGCTATGGAGAAACTGTAAATGATAGACCTGATTTATGTGCTAGAGTCTTTAGAGGCAAAGTTGAGCAACTAAAGGAGGACTTAGTCACGAAAGAAGTTTTAGGTGTTGTAGACTCTTTGATCTACACAATTGAATACCAAAAAAGAGGATTACCACATGTTCATATGCTTGTCATTTTGAAACCAGGTAGTAAATCACTAGGTCCAGATGGATATGACCGAATTGTATGTGCTGAGCTTCCTGATCCTGACAAAGATCCTTATTTATATGAGGTGATAACAAAACAAATGATGCATGGTCCTTGTGGAAAGTACAATCCACAATGTTCGTGTATGAAGAATGGGAAGTGTAAATATGGCTTTCTTAAGCCGTTTAGACTGTCAACATGTCATGCAGAAGATGGTTATCCACTTTACAGGAGAAGAGATGATGGAAGAACTGTTACAATAAGAAATGTTGACATGGGAAACAATTGGGTTGCTGGTTATAATCGATATTTGTCTGCAACGTTCGGATGCCACATTAATGTTGAAATATGTTCAACTATTCGGCTCATTAAATACATTCACAAATATATTTTCAAAGGCAGTGACAAGGTTAGTTTTGCTTTTCAAAATTCTTCAGATGATGACAAAGTTAATGAGATTCAACTTTATCAAGATGGTCGATGGATTGGTCCATCTGAAGCTGCATGGAGAATCTTCAGTTTTAAGCTAAACTATATGAATTCGGCATGTATACTTATTGCAGGTTCATCTTTCAAGACAACAATATATCACATTCAAAAAAGATTCAGATTTAGCAACGATTGTTGAGAATGAGTTTTATATCACATTACTTTAGAGTGGATTTTTTCCTATTTTTCTTTTTTTGTTTTTTTTCAGAATCTCACGTTAAAACAATGTACTTTTGGGTTTTGTTTTTTTTCCTAATATAACCCACGTTAAACTGATTGGTTTTTTTTCCATTTTTAATTGTATAACAATCCTTGTCTGATTTGATTTCCTATTCGAATTCAATTGCTTCAGTTGTTGTTGAATTACACTTCTTAAAGATTGAAAACCAACTGAATCAATATTTTGAAATATTCTGTCAAATATTTTGATTTTTACCAGACTCAAATATTGAATAAAACAGTTCCTTCTTGACCGAAGTTCATTGTTCTTTAAGTCATTATTTGATCTTGATATTGACTGAGTTATTTTTTTTTGATGATTATGATAATAATCATAATTATGATAATAGCCAAATTTCAATAAATAAATTCCCTATTTCAGAATTCAAGAGCTATTTTCTACCTTTTTTTTTGTGATCTAATTTTGCAGTTTTTTGTTGTGATGTGGGGATTTTACTTTTGCTTAGGACTTTATGCTAAACTACTTGTTGATCATTGAAACATTGTATACCTATGTTTTAAGGGATTCATCGGTTCAGCTGTAGAATAATATGTATAAATTAGTTTTCTAGCTTCGAGAGTTTGAGTTTATTTTGGGATCTGTGACAGTTAATTGTTAAAGAGTTTGTTATGGGACTGCTTTTCTACAAGTTATAGCTATACAAATTTGCATGTTTTATCAATGTTGTACACTAATTTCAAATACTTTTATTCTAGGATGATAACGTGTGAGCGTGATAAGTTTGTGTTCTGAGCTGGCTATTCTTTTGCAGGCCTGCAGCTTCATTCCAATGTAGTGGAAGCTGGTGCATTGGTAGATGTTCTGGTCATTATGTTGGTTCTTCTACATCGGCGGTTTGGACGACGGTGTATAGGTTTTTTACTTTAGAGTGGAAGCTAATGTTGTTTTGTTGTGCTCTATGATAGCTTCTTATGACTTCCTTGGAAGGGTGAAGGAAGTTAATGGTCTGTGATTGACGGAAGAAAAAAATACGGTTGGCTCCTTAGTTGGAGCATTGCACTTGCATTGTCGATCTTGCTTGACGTGTTTTTTTTTTGAATCATGACATAGACATTTAGATGAAGCGGAAGGCCATAATAGACAATGTCAGTCAAACTTGACATGGTTATATGTAGAATGTGGTTTCAGGCTTTATAGTTCACAAGAATTATAATGTGGCGAGAAGACTAAGAATATGATTATGCTGCTTTTCTCGCTAACTAAGATAGTCATGAAGGATAGTTTTTTTGAAAACCATCATGAAGGATATTTAGATAAGCTTTTATATAAGGAATCAACATTTGCTTGGTAAATAGAGCAGCTGATTAGTATTCATATCTTCTCAATGGACACTTTAGTAATAAAACTTCCTTCAAATAAGAAATTTTCACATTTAGATGATAACATGAGAACTATAAAGATAACTGAATTCATTAAATTTTATTCTTAACTAAATTTAACTGAATTGATGCAAACAAGCTTAGAGAATAAAACCTTACTATAGAAAAAAAAAAGTATCTCATTCAAGTAATAATCAAGTCCAACAATGAAAGAAGAATATGAACCTAAGAACTTTCAACATTTATAAGATTATCATCAATCTACTGAAAATTCCCAACCAAGGAAAGATGAAGAAGGTACAATCATATTGCTCTAATTACAAATATCTCATCCTTCTAAAATTCAGTAAGGGTGTGCTTGATAAACACAATAAGCTCTGAACTTAATGTAAAAGTGCTTATTCCAAACTTTACGTGTTTGATAATTTAAAAATAGACATCTGAACGTAATAAGTGGATCTGAATCGTGTGTACAAATTGAACGTGGTAAATAAGTGATTTATTTTCACTTATCACTTAAATCTGAACACCACCTACCATATTTGTAAAATAAAATACGTACAAATTTATGATGAAAATATCAAAATATTACTCATACATATAAGATAATGATTATCTATATTATCTAGTAATTTTTTAAGAATGCTAAAATTTTATTAGATATGTTAGAATAAAAGATTTACTAAAAAGATAATGATTATCTATACTTATATTATCTAGTAATTTTTTAAGAATGCTGAAATTTATTAGATGTGATAGAATAAAAGATTAACCTAATCTAAATAAGTAGTTAACTTAAAAGATTAACATAATATTTTTTTTATAATAATTATGTAGTTATGATTTCATTAACATTAATATATATATATATTAAAATATTAAAACATTGACAAGATGTAGGTAACGTAAATTATTTCTATTATTCAGTTTTTTTTTTGTTATACATCTAGGAATTGGTTATTATTATAGAGATAAAATGCTAGTTTATTATATATATTGAGTTCGTCTTCTACTTGAGATTGGTTATATATATTATTTGCAACAAATGACTTTTTTATAAAATTATAAAAATATTATATTTAATGCACGTTATCTTTTTCTAATTTAACCAATCAACTTTAACTTTATATAATTAATATTTCTGATTATAGACATATTTTTGATTATTTCAGAAATATTTAATGTTCAACACTTATTTGAGTTTTATCAAACACATACCCATATTCAGTATTCAGCACTTATTAGATTCAGACTTCAGTTTTCAGACTTCAAACATAAGTCTTCAGACATAAGTTTTATCAAACACACCCTAAAACAATCAATAACTTATTTTTTTCTCATTTTTTCTACCAAGTTTACAACAATAGAGGAAGAAATACCACGACAAAACTTGATTTCATAGCAAGGATGTACAGTGAAGAGGAGGACCAGTCAAAATCTAAGTGAAGATGAAACATTTGATCTCGGATGTTCTAAAAACTATGGTGTGGTCATGATTTAGTTTTCCTATTTCAGGGGAGTGACAAAAGTTTCTTACATACTCTTACCTATGGTGGAGTTGAACCAAACTTAACAAGCTATCCAAGCCTTATGCAGTTTATACTCTGTTAATTATATTACAATTATTTACATGTTTTCACACTCATTTAATAGTACATTTACTAGAAATTATGTCATATTTGTTAATTTTCTTCAAGACACCAACATTCCTTATTGAAACGAATAAAAACATCCTGCACCTTTATGGGTGAATGGATGGGGATGAGTACAACAATTCATTCTAGAATGAATTACATAAATGGTACTCAAACTACTGGAAAGTCTCATCTAAAATATCTAAACTAATTTTGCACCATTTTTTATACTCAAACTCTACTTTTTGTTCCGAATGAGGTACTTCTGTCAAGTCTCTCTGTTAGCCCCAAATAGAAGCATCTCTTTGAGAGATAAATGACGCTTTTACCCCTCTGAACTTGAGGGGGAACAAGTAAAAAAAAAAAGCAATTTCTCCATGCAGGTCCATTTTTCTTTTGCATGTCCGTATTTTTACCATAATGTCCCCTGATGGAACCCTATGATTTCAAGCCCATTTTTTGCATTAACAATATTAGGGGTATAATGGTAAAAATACGGACCTGCAAGAGAAAAATGGACCTGCATGGAGCAACGCCCAAAAAATACCATGCTTTGGTAAAGGTTGTGAAACAAAATGTAGAGTTTGAGTACCAAAAATGGAGCAAAATTAGTTTAGGTACCTTAGATGGGACTTTACAATAGTCTGAGTACCATTTATGCAATTCACTCTTCATTCTATTGTATAATCATGCATTGGGAAAACTCTATATATTGATTATAAAAATAAATGGCACATAAAATACACCGCGCAACGCGCGGTGAGCTCCTGCTAGTCCAAATTAAAAACAAAATTTCGACAAACTGAAAAACTACAAAACCTCATCTAAGTCAAAACAAAAACAAGCCTCATTACTATCTTAAAATAAACATCCATCGCTATATCAACGACAAACATCATATAATTATTTCAACAAACCTCATTGAAAAAAATTGAACCTCATCACAATCTCAATAAACCTCATCATAGCTCAACAACCTCATCGTTATTTTAACCACCTTATCAATATGAGCTGAAACCTCATCATACCAACCTCACTAAAAACATACATAACATCATCATTGTCAAAACCTCATCATTATGAGCAGAAACCTCACCACGCCAACCTCACTAAAAACATACAGAACATCATCATTGTCAAAACCTCATCAAATTGAACAAAAATCTCATCAAATTGAGCAAAAATCTCATCGACATACCTCACCGAAAAACTACATAACATCACCAGTTAATACACAATTTAAGAGAATCAAATTCACACCATCAACAAAACCTCATCTAATCCAAACAACCTAATCAGAATCTAGACAAGCCTCATCAGAATCTCAATACCTCATTGCTAAATCAACTAATCTCATTGAAATATTCAAACCACAGATCTGGATATCACAAACAGCTTGTAACTGCAACTTCGGCCTCCTCCGTCAGATTTCCATCACTGGATCTCCATCCGTCTATCCACCGCACGAAGACGATCTCGCACTGACACGCCTTAATTGTCACCTCTACACCGGTAGCGACAACATAGGACTAAAGCTCGTCGGCGAGGATTTGAATTCACCGATGAGCAGTGTGGCTCCAGAAGCACCATCGGAACAGTGCAGTCAAGGCGGTGACAATTCGCCGCCTATTTTTTGATGAACCGCCTCCAGAGCTTAATCGCGGAGTAGCTCGTCAGAGAATCTTTGTGTAGCTACAATTCATCGGCGTAGTAGATCTGCATCGCCGCAGCCTCTGGGGAGTCGTCTTCGAATTGTTGAGTCCGACGGAGGAACGATCGGAGACGGTGACGCCGGTGATGGTCGGAGCAGACGACGGTTTCGGGCGGTGGTTGCAGGTTTTTGATTTGGGAAAAATTTGATCGATGTAGTTTGGGGATAATGTGATGCGATGGGGTTTGGGGAAAAATATAAAAGAATTTTATAAAGGTCCCCATAGTTTTAGGAAATTATTACATTACCCCGCTTCCTCCAATAATTGTAAATTTTGCATTTGAACCCCTGTCTCTTGGGTGAGGATGCCTCACCCAAGAATTAATCTAGTTATACATATGTAAAGAAATTAATGGTCAAAAAAATTTTGGTCAATAAAAAAATTCATTTGTGCTGCTTGAGGAGGGAGTATTAAACTTTGGAGATGCTCAGCTAAACAAGAGTTGGACAAAATTGCTTTGAAATGTGTTATCCCACAATAGTAGCTAGGTTCAATTGTACGAACATAAAAACATATGATTTTCTGGTGTTTTGTGTTCAGGCCTTCATCCTCATCAAACTCTTGTTACTATTAAATGGATCTCAGATGGTTTTACTCCCAATCCCCTCTATTTCAAATTTAAGTTTTATTCTCCCTTGGATGGGACTCCTTTCTCTTCTTTACATAACCTTGTAGATGAATAGCTATTTTAAAATTATTAGGTTTTCACTAAAACTAGTGAGTTTTGTGTTTTTGAAACTCTCTCCTGTATGTGTTTAACTTAACGTACGTTTGGTGTTTTTCAGTGATCAGTTATTCCTTATTTATACGTGTTGGTTCTGTTGGTTTATGTCCTAAATCCAATTCATATTTACTACCAACGTGAGTAGAAAACTATCACACGTATACGAATTGTGTACCAGGTTAAAATGATTAGGGTTAATTTATAAGATAAATTAATCCCAAGGACTATTTGATAAATAGGCATTAGGTTCACACCAGTGGCCCAAGCCCATTTATATGATATTATATATATATATATATATATATATATATCATAGTTCAAAATTATTGGAAGTAAGTTCTGTTGAAACACATTTAGACCTAGCCAGTCATTCCAATAGTTAGTCAATCCTATCCGATAGGATCCTGGAATGCAATTTGTGTGGACTTGATAGAGGCCGGGCGCTTGTGCGGCTTCTGGTCAAATCATCTCGACACCATGTTGATAGTCATCGTTCATGAGGCAATATGTGATCAATTGCGGTTGGAAGCTTGTGTGAGTTGAGTGTGGATTTGCATTGAGTGACAGTGGATTTGCATCTCAAAGGTATGTGATCCATCTCACAGTGTATATTTACATTATTCATAGATTTCAAAGTGATCTTGGAAATCAATCTGTTTATTCCGCTAATATATTTATCCGATAAATTATATTATGATTGATTAGTTCCTTACAGTGGTATCATAGAAATCTTTGTTAATCTATGTTTAATGTATTGATAATTAGATTATCGAAATAAAATAATTTTATTTGTATAGTAAAACATGAGATGATTTGCTATTCTGAATTTGATTTAAAGGTGTTTAAATGTGTTTGCCTTAAGCCTACAATATAATAATATTTTATATGATGAAGAGATGATCAAGATCATTAGATCATGCATGAAATATGATTAATGCATTTTTATCAAAATAAAATTATTTTATTTGTGATTAAAAATTAATTTTTATAATAATAAAAATCATGAGATGATTTACTTTGGCAAACTTATATTAAAAATTTGTTATATCTTTTTCACAATATTAATGTGTAAATAAAAAATTAGATAATTTGATTATCACGTATGGCATATTTTTTGTGTGTGACTTGAAAGAGTATTCAAATATTAGATATAAAATACCGTTGACTAGATAAATAAATAAAAAATGGTTTTTGATAACCTATTTAGTTGGTTTTAAAGAAATTTTTTTTTTTGGCGTGTGATTTACCTAAAAAGAGTTTAGGATATATATATATCTTAGCATGTGGTCATTGAATGGGAATCGTTCCAATTCAATGTAATATTCTGAGATTATATATATTAGGTCAACTCCTGTGTTTGTCATTCCGAAATGACGCATTAGGGGATGCGGATTTGATTCGCATGATGGTGGCTCTAAAAGACGCTACCGCCGAGACCGTTGAATTCAGGAAAGAGTTTCTTGATCATGTCAAATTAGTTCTTTACAGATTAATCATGAAGTTAAAGTAAACAGAAACTTAATTAGTTATAAAATGGTTTTATAAATTCATTTATTTTCTGCATTTACAACTTTAAAGGTTTTGTAACATTTAGTCAATTAATATGATTAATTCACTATGCATTAATGTGGTTAATGACATCAAATTTGATTTATTTTAAACTGATGAAAAACACAATTAGTTATGAAATGATTTTATAATTAATTAATTTCAGTTTTAAAATTTAAAGGAATGTTACAATTAGTCAATTAATTTTATTAATTGAGTTTTATGCATTAATGTGATTAATGTCATTTGATAGTGATTGATGTAATTTAACTAATGCTGGATAATTTGAATTTGATTCAATCGATTTAATGTGATTAAATGTGATTGATGTAATTCTTGTAAATTAATTTGATTAAACGGATTAATGTAATGCTGAATTATTTGAATATGATTCAAATAAATTTAATTTGATTAAATGTGATCGGCATGGTATATGTGATTTAATAAGTTTAAATACGATTAATGTGATATAATATGATTAACATGATTTAATCAAATTACATGTGATTAATGAGATTTAACACGATTAAATGCAATTTAAATATGATTAATGTGATATAATATATGATTAATAAGATTTAATCAAATTGTATGTGATTAATGAGATTTAAACGGTCAAATATGATTAATATCAGTTATGAAAGATTTAAGAATGACTTCTTACTAAGGCCCTGTTTACCAGAGCTTATCTGTAGATCAGTTCAGTTCAGTTTAGTTCAATTCAGTTCAGTTCAGTTCAGTTCAGTTCAGTTTAGAGAGTAGTTGATCTCATCAACTATTGTGTGGCGACACAAGAACAAATATGTGGATGCTTGTTAGAGAACAAGTTCATTGGATTGACCCGTCGAGATTTTCCATGAGGTAAACTATTTAAGTGCTAATGGAATTAATCTTGAAAAGTGAAATAACCCTTAGACTTGAGATCATAAGAGTGTCTAGAGTGTGGAGTGTTACACTTGTTTCTCTTTTTGCCCTTATCCTTAGTTGGTTACTGTGCTTTTAGAGTTGGGTGTATCATGAAGCATGGATGGATAGTTTATGTTCAATAAAGGATTCACCACTTCTAATAGTAAGAAGAGTTATCCCTTTTATGACCACTTGTTGGAATATGACTTGAAAATGTTTGCGCAAACTAAAAGTAATTTTTAGAATGAGTTCTAAATTTTACTTCGGATAAGTCATATCTCAGGAACAAGAAAATAAATAATTAGTTCAATAAGAGTTAGCACTAAATCTTACTCTTGAACTAATTGGTATATAGTATGGTGAAAGGATAATATAATTGCACGACCTCCTTTATTTGGAGAGGTGAAAACGATCACATATATTTTCTATCATTTGGGTGGTCATGATGCCTGGCTAGAGGCCAATCTTGATCTGTGAATATGGATTGGAAATTCCATGGCTTAATTGTATTTAGGCCAAGTGGGAGTTTGTTGGTTTATGTCCTAAATCCAATTCATATTTACTACCAACGTGAGTAGAAACCTAAAGGGTCACACACACAAGGATTGTGTACCAGGTTAAAATGATTAGGGTTAATTTATAAGATAAATTAATCCCAAGGACTATTTGATAAATAGGGTTTACACTAGTGGCCCAAGCCCATTTATATGATATTATATATATATATATATATAGATATATAGAAAGAGGATCACGTGTGACACCCTATATTATGTGTGACACTTTTCTTATGTGTGGCACTCATCTGGGCCACTCAAATATTTAATCCAGTGGCTAATATTGAGTGACCTCAAAATCTGGGCCAAAAGCCCATTTTCGGGTTATAACAATATTGGGTCAAAAGCCCTTTTTTGGGTCACCTTACTATTTAAATTCTTCATGTTGTTGTTTATATCATGCACATTTTGTATCATACCTTTTAATGCAAATGCCTCATGTTGTAGTTTATATCTTTCACCTTTTGTATTACATCTTTTCCATACATATACCTCATTTTGTAGTTTATATCATGCATCTTTCATGTAACACCTTTTCATTCAAATATCTTATATTTTAGTTTTTATCATGCACATTTTCTATTACGTTATTTAATACAAATACCTCATGTTGTGGTTTATATCATGCACCTTTTTGTATCACACCTTTTAACCTTATGTATGTGTATTGGACAATATGAGCATCTTAAAGCAAAATGTGTAATACAAAAGGTGCATGATATAAACTAAAACATGAGGTATTTGAATTAAAAGATTAGTTGTTAAATCCTTAAAAATGAATATTTTCACACAAAACATGAACATGAGGAATTTAGAACAAAAGGTATAATTTGCAGAATTTTCAAATTTTTTTTTTTTTGAAGATATGAAATTTTTGTTTTGGTTTAAAATGATCATGTTTTGAACTAAATTCCTCGTGTTTAAACGTGTCACACATAAGAAAAGTGTCACACATAAGAGGGGTGTCACACCGGATCCCTCCCCTATATATATATATCATAGTTCAAGACTATTGGGAGTAAGTTCTGTTGAAACACATTTAGACCTAACCAGTCATTCTAATAGTTAGTCAATCCTATCCGATAGGATCCTGGAATGCAATTCGTGTGGACTTGATAGAGGCCGGGCGCTTGTGCGGCTTGTGGTCAAATCATGTCGACACCATGTTGATCGTCATCGTTCATGAGGCAATAGGTGATCAATTGCGGTTGGAAGCTTGTTTGAGTTGAGTGTGGATTTGCATTGAGTGACAGTGGATTTGCATCTCAAAGGTATGTGATCCATCTCATAGTGTATATTTACATTATTCACAGATTTCAAAGTGATCTTGGAAATTAATCGGTTTATTCCGCTAATATATTTATCCGATAAATTATATTGTGATTGATTAGTTCCTTACAGGTTCATCTCCTGAAATCTTACTGCCGAAATGGTTGCGAGCTTATTTTCGAGAACTTATTATCTGCAAGCAAATCAGGGATTTCCGGTGGTAGTGAGGGCCATAGTTAATAAAGGTTGCAGAAGTTTTCTGGGGATCATTAAGGCGATGGAGGAAACCAGAGAGATGATCATGCTTCATCCCATTGATGTACCTTTTTGACCTGCAGGTAGCTCCATTGATATTGACAGCATTTCATTTGTTTAGTACTACGAAAATAAGGTACATTTAGGAATGACGAAATATGTTATGACCGTTTGTTTTGATGCTGCACAATATTAGACACTTTCTGCAGATTTTATGTGATAAGTGAACATTTAGCTAATAATATTACCAACTAATATAGTCTATATTAAATATAGTTGTGGTTACATATATTTATAATGAATGCATCTGCTGGCGCTACAATTAAGATGCCGCTTCCCTTCGTCCCAAATGAACATTCACACTTTTTAGGTACCTTAAACCCACAAAAGTATGGACATAACATGTAGGTCCCTTCCAAGCACATGTTGGAAACAATGGAAGAGGTATATCTGTTTATTCTCAAATTTATACTGAACTCCATCAATGAAAATCATCGTGCAATTCATAACTGTTTGCTCAGTTTTACTAAGTATGTTACCACATCTTCCATGTCAGGCCGGCCTTCGGGGTCTTGATTGGTGCAGGACAGAGCTAAATTCAAAAGATCCTTAATTACATCCTGTTTCTTCGACACAGATGGGCCTAAACCTGGATCAACAATTTCAAGTAGACCGCTGCTACCTCTTTTAAGGCATTGTTTCACCAGATGAGATAAAGAGACAGATGATCCTTCTTCTTCGGTAAGTTCCGTTGGCCTTCTTTTTGTAACCATTTCCATTACAATCACCCCAAAGCTGAATACATCCACCTTCGTCGTCACTTTCCTCATGTATGCAAGCTCTGAAAAATAAATCAAAAAATATTAGTATTTTGATTTCCATGAGTTGATATATGACTTGAGAAATTGGCAACTTGTAAGAAAAATGTGATTAGTTTTACCAGGTGCTAAGTAGCCGATTGTTCCTTGAAATGCCGATGCAGAAGAGACGTCACTTCCACTCTCCGTATTAATGCCTAGAATTCTTGCTGTCCCAAAGTCGCTAACATGTGGAACAAAATCAGCATCCAAGAGTATATTAGCGGGTTTTAAATCGCAATGCACGATAGGGAAGTCGTATCCTGAATGCAAGTAAACTATCCCACTTGCAATTGAGATCAGAATTTCAATGCTCTTTGATATAGTCCTCTTGGAGTCATCAACCTCAGGATCATGTATGAATTTGTCCAGGTTTCCATTCTCCATGTACTGCAAAACTAGAGCTCTCAGCTTTCCACTCTCCCAGGCATAGCCAAGAACCTTAACAAGATTCCTGTGTCGAAGTTGGCTTAGAGTTTTGACTTCCCTGTCAAAACATTTGTCTGCTTCTACTGAGAACTGCTGTATATTCAGTATCTTCACAGCCACAGCCTTCCCATCGTCCAAAGCGCCCTTGTAGACTGTACTCAAGCTGCTAGAGCCAAGGATGCTTTCTTGAATGAAGAAATTGGTAATGGTCTCAATGTCTTGGAAACTGTATCTCTTGAAAGGGAGCACAGCTGTGTAGCTAGGTTCTAAGCTTTTAACCTTTTTAACCTTTTGAGAGCTCTTTCTTTGACAAAGAAGAAAGACCAGAAGAGCAATTACAAGGAGTATACCAACCAGCCCAAGAGCTACAACAATGATAATGGCTTTCTTTTTAAAACTCTTTGAGCTTTTCGGAGTTTTTAAAGGACTGCAAGGCTTTCTAAGTTTTCCTCCACAAAGGGCTTCATTCCCAATCAAACTGTTGGGACTTAAGGTTCTGAATATCCCATTTGCAGGAACTCGGCCATCAAGCTGATTGAAAGAAAGGTTGAGAAGTTTTAAGGTAGAGAGTTTACCAAAGGTTTCAGGAATGGGACCACTGAGTTTGTTTTGTGAAAGATCAACTGATTGAAGGTGCCTCAGATTCCCCAATGCAGCTGGAATTTCCCCAGCCAACTGGTTTCTTGACAGATTCAAATTCAGAAGCTCTCCAAGTCCCTCAAAAACATCTCCTCGGAGTTCTCCTGAAAGTTTGTTTGCTGCAAGGTTGAGAGAGTTGAGATTCACACAGTTTTTTATCGTCTGAGGAACTCTTCCAGACAAGTTATTGTTGGACATGTCTATAACTTGCACCATCAGCAATGAACCAATTTCATTTGGAATGGTTCCCTCGAAGAAATTGTGTGAAAGATTTAGATATATCTGCAAATTTTTCAAACTTGCTATCAGAGGACCTGGAATAGCGCCACTCAGATGATTTCTGGACAGATCAAGAACCTTTAATCCAGAAAGATCCTCAATACCTCTTGGAACCCCACCTTCCAGCATGTTTTCACTAATGTCCAAGTAGGACAGTGACCCGAGTTTCCCAATTGCTTCTGGGATCTGACCAACGAGCTTGTTTTGTTGCAGTCGAAGTTCATAGAGCTGCGTAAGCTCAAAGAGTGTTTCAGGAATGACGCCTTTCAGGTCATTGGCATGAAGTGCAAGGCCTTGCAGGATCTTCAGATTGGATATTTCTGGAGGAATTGTGCCTGAGAATCCATTGGCATGCAGATATACTGAAAGTGCTTGACTCAGGTTACCAATTTCCGGAGGGATTGGTCCAGTGAGGGAATTGAATCCTGCTCGAAGTGATAGGAGATTTTCCAATCTGCCAACTTTTGAACTCAGCAAACCGGTCAAGTTGTTTTCGGCAAGAATTAGCCTTTGCAGCATGGTGCAGTTGAAGAGGTCATCAGGGATTTGGCCTGAAATCTGGTTAACACCCATACTGAAATGTGTCAGATTTACCAATTTTCCCAACCCTGGCGGTATTTCTCCGGAAAGCTGGTTGTATGTCAGGTCAATCACGAGAAGCTGCGTACAATTGGTAATACTGGGTGGTATAGAACCCTGAAACTGGTTGCTCTGTGCTGAAATGTTCTTCAGGTTACTGAGCAACCCCATATCTGATGGAAGTGAACCTGACAACAAATTGTCGCTGATAGATATATACGTAAGGTTGGTCAGGTTTGTTATACTGGCCGGAAGAGTCCCAGTCAGGCTATTTAAATGGAGGGTGAGCACCTGCAGAGAGGTCAAAGACCCTATTCCGGCAGGGATTTCTCCGGTCAGCTGATTGTTAGATAGCCCTAATCTGATCAGCGATTTAAGCTGCAGCAATGAATCTGGAATGGTGGAGTTGAGCTTATTCTCGTGGAGGCGAAGCGCTTGCAAATTTGTCAAATTCCCTAGCTGGTAAGGAATGCTCCCACTAAGCTGATTGGTGTAGATGTTCAGTAAAGCTAAATTTGAACATAATCCAAGTTCAACAGGGATTGCCCCTGAAAGGGAGTTTGAGAAGAGCTGAAGAATTTGCAGGTTGGTCAAGTTTCCGATTTCTCGAGGTATGGGTCCGGATAACCGGTTGAAGGTGAGATCAAAGGACTGCAATGCTTGCATATTTCCTATGGAAGCTGGGATAGGCCCCTCTAGCTGGTTTTCATAAGCAACAAAAAGCTCAACGTTGATCAGATTACCGATGTTTGATGGCAAGCTGCCGGTGAGATTGTTATAGGCGAGGCTGATCTCAACCAACGAAGAACAGTTGAACAAACTCTCAGGGATGGAACCATTCAAGGAGTTACCCGCAAGGTCCATACTTTGAAGACTCCCGAGGTGACCGATTTCGGGTGGAATCGGACCCGAGAGAGTGTTGGAAACGAGGACGAGTTTGATCAGCTGGGAACATTTTCCCAGCTGAGCAGGAATAGTTCCAGAGAAGTAATTCAGGGTTAGGTCAAGAAGCTGGAGGTAAGAAAGGTTCCCTAAGAATGGGGAGATTTGGCCATGGAGGTTTTTGTCCATAAGAGAAATAGAAATGACATGATATTTTCTGGAAATGAAATCACATTCAATTCCTGACCAGTTACAGTGGTGGCTGGCGTCGGTCCAGTTAGCCAGTGCGCCCCCTGGATCGCTGTCGATGGAGCTTCTGAACGCCCTCAGGGCCTCCACTTCAACATCCACCGGCTTCGAAACTGAATCAGCTCCCAGCAGGGCACTCAGTGCAAGTGCAAGAAGAAGGCCACTCTGTATACTAATTGATTTCATGGTCAAATGGTGCTCCCATTTAATGCCTTCTAGTATGGCTCTGTAATGTGTATATATATACACATTTCCTCCATCAGTCCGTACATTCAGTCATTAAAAAAGAGTGGACCGCACTTGTGCAAGAAGAGTCAACTTGGGAGTAAGAGAGCAAAGGGAAATTTGTGAGGTGCTTTGAACCTTGACCAAACTCCAATAATGCCAGAGACTCATCATCTTCTTGTTACGATACAGAGCCAAACGAGTTGGCTGGGCCAACCTACGGACACACGAAATGGAATCTAGGATGGAGCCGCATTTTGCAACTAATTATTGCTGCATTTTGCATTCACACTGTACATGGTGAAGAAATATCTCACCTCCGATTTTTAAAAACTAAATAGCCATATGATTATATGTTTGCAACCTATAGCCAATGTATCTTCTTTCATTTCTAGCATTTTTGGTATAGATTAGTGTGGTTGATTCAGTCACTATAATAGTACAATCAACCATTTTTACTGGGAACTTGAAGAGTCACTTCACACCCATGGGTGAAGCCTAGTGGTTGAGACATTGGTTCAATTGTTCTGAGGTTGTGAGTTCGAGCATCGGCAACGGCATTGTGAGGATTTTCTTGAAACAAGGGTCTCTTGTGCGCACTGAGAAGTGGACCGACCAATGGTTCCTGATGCTAGGTTATCATGATTTACCTAGTCACCGAGGTCTGTGGTGTCGGACGGGTGGGGCGCTGCGGGGCGAGCGTTATCGCCTTTTATCCTCATTGTGTAAGATACAATTTTAATGAATTGGTTATATAAAAACTGATATTGCATCAGCACTTATTACCATTTGCCTTTAAGACATAAAAGTCCAATATGCTTTTGAATTTAACAAAGTTGAATAATATAGATTTTCATACCTTGAATTCAAAAAATATAAAAAAATAATCCATACCTTATTTTGGTTGCTTTAGAAAAGTTAGTTTTGTTGGTGCTACTGATGTTGGAAGGCTAAAAATAGCACCCGAAATGGTTGAAAAACAGTTTTTCATTATCAACGGTCAAATCGAGAGGTCATATTATTGATAAAAATGTTAAAATAAAATAATTATTTAAAAATGGAAGGTTCATGTAACTTGTCAAGCACAAGAGTATATTGATTGATTAATCATTGTTATTTATATATTCTGTAATTTAATAAGTCCGATTGTCAACTGTTGTCTCTCTTCTCCAACGTACTCCCTCCATCCCAACCAAAACTTCTTACTTTCCTTTTTGGTCTGTCCCAACCAAAACTTCTTACTTTCATTTTTCCTTTTTTGGCAAAAAAATAACTACAAAAAGACAAACATACC
Organism: Cruciata laevipes; assembly: GCA_963678965.1. Classification (NCBI taxonomy): domain Eukaryota; kingdom Viridiplantae; phylum Streptophyta; class Magnoliopsida; order Gentianales; family Rubiaceae; genus Cruciata; species Cruciata laevipes. The sequence continues at coordinate 19,616,539 of OY787633.1, forward strand.
CTTAATGAATTCTTACAAACAACCATAATCATAAGTGATATTCCATTTATACCCCTTCAAACTCCACTTATAAGATATAAAATGCATATTTCTTAAAATCCGAGTCAAAGTCAACTAAGAAGTTTTGGTTGGGACGGAGGGAGTATTAGAGTATGGTACAGTGTGTTTGACTTGTGAGAGACTGGAAATCTTGATTATCAGCTGAATTTAACATCATTATTCTAAGTGGTCTTAACACGCTTAATTAATCGGTTATATGTCCATAAGATTGAGTACTGCCGATTTCACGGCTGGGGAAGACGCGCTAAGGAATATAAAACTAAAGTAAAACAAGTGTTCATACGATGATATATGCTCAACTTATCTTTCTCATAATGTGGGCAAAGAATGGTCGGAAATCATAATTGAAGTAGAAGATGCAGCCAATTCTTAATGTTTGTCAAGTGGCCGGGCAATTGATTGGTTAGAATAGAGATGAGAAATTGTGGATGATTTTCTTTGCAAAATCCACAATGGTCATCATGGGCGTGTGTGACGTGACGTCATTGATCAATTTCCAATTCATCTTTGGACTAACTCAAAGAGTTAGTCACTTACTTGGAAGGGGGTCAAAGTCATGTATAGTTTACATTTGTCACCATTTAATAATTACAAATTAACAAGTTGAGAACACCTTGATCTAAAATCAACACCTTTCTAGAAGTTTGGGCTCATACTACAAATATTTTGATTTTTGGCGTTACAAAAATATATTGTCAGAGTAAAAAAAAGTTGATATAATCCAACTCCTTTTTAATTTTAATTTTTACCGTTATTAGCGGAGGGATTTATATTGTTCTCCCTTAACCCTTTAAAAGAGTCACCATATCTAGCACTCTTCATCTAGAACTGCATCTAGGACTATTAACGGGCTTCTTCCTATTGTTTTTTAGGTACACCACAAGGTTGGTGGTAAAACAAATGGAGGATAGTCAGCTAGCACTCAGTCATTCCACTGCTGCATTATACATTCGCTTCTCTGCAGCAAAGGAGACTTCTGGAATTATTTCACAGAGCAACACAGCTCATTGTACATCACACATTTGTAACCTAAACTTTTGTTATCCTGCTATAGAAGTAACCACAAAAATGTTCCTGAAAACATAACCATTTACCATCATTTTGATTGGAGATAAGGGAACTCCCTATTGTCTAAATTACACGTCCTTTTACTTATATGGAGATTTGATTGAGTAAATTCATGATTCATTTTTGAGGTACTAACTAATTTTGCTAAGGAATTTAGCTTCCCTATAAATATGAGAAAAAATGACAGTTAATTCTTATTGAAAATCAAGATCCCATATGCTTGTGACCAAAGGAATAAGTTGCCACGGGATCTTGTAATATTAAAGGACTATTTGCAGCAAGGCATAAGAGTTAATCTCAACTTCCAGACTTTGGATTTGATTAATATTCGTAACATAGCTCGAGTGCTAATAATGTTTGATTCGCCATATTTAACAGATAGCAAATACTCAATTGCTTTCACTAAGAACTGTATCAAATTTTATGATCACATTCGTCTTGTGTTTTGTGAATCACATGTGTTTTGTGTTTTCTGTTGCATGTTTTTTGACTCTTTAGGAACCGTTCTGATCAAAACTAGTTTTCGTTTTCCTGCAAGCAAGCTTTGTGTTCGATGATTTTCCAAAGTTCTAGGTTATTACAAGGTACATAATTACTTTCTTAATCATTTTGTTCATAGATATATAAGGACTGGATATGGTTCTTCCTCCTCTGCAGATGTGAGCTCATGCATCTCCTGGATTATGTTTCTCAAGTTTAAGCTTTTATCTTGAATTGGCGATAACATTACATGTTTGATTGACCGCATCTCCTTGCTAGATTGATAATTTTTTTTTACTCAAGCCTGATTGCCGGCAGAGAGATTGGTTGAAAGGATTTAGCCAATGGCATCTACACGAACTATCGATATACTACATGTGGACCCTTAACTACCGATATACTACCTGATGGACCCTTAACTACATTCACCGGCCTTACTCTTTTCCTGCCCTTACTTACCTTTTCTAGCCGAACTCTTCCGGCTCTACCCTTACTACCCGAATTTCGCCGGCCTTACCCTAATTTGTAGCCGAACTCTTCCGGCCTTACACTTCCTAGCTGAACTATTCTGGCCTTACCTTTTTAAACCCGAACTCTTCCGGCCTTACCCTTTCCAGCTGAACTCTTCCAGCCTTATTCTTCCTAGCCGAACTTTTCCGGCATTACACTTTCTCGCCGAAATTTTCCGGCCTTACCCTTCATAGCCGAACTTTGTCGGCCTTAAACCTTCTAGCCGAACTTTGCTGGCCTTACCCCTTGTAGCCGAACTTTGTCGGCCTTAAACTTTCTAGCCAAACTTTGCCGGCCTTACCTTGTAGCCGAACTCTTCCGGCTTCACCGTTTCTAGCCGAACTCTTTCGGCTTCACCGTTTCTAGCCAAACTCTTTCGACCTTTGGAAACCTTTGGTTGCATTTTAAACCTTTCGACCATATTACTTTTTTCGGCCTCATTTTGTTACTTTGCCACTCCATGGAAGATCCAACCTTTACTACTTGGTTTGGAGTTGTTACTTGGCCCCTCTGTGGAAGATCCAGACTTTGCTACTTGGTTTGGGGTTGACGTTGATTGAAGACTTTTGCTCCCTAACACTAATTCCATGATCTTTTTCGCAAGTTGGACACTTTTGATCATCGTGTTCCAACTTGAGGGAGGGTATTGAGGAATATGGTAAATAGATTTAGTCATATTGTTATATTAGAAATATAGACTAGAATATCCTTTTCCTATTATACTTTGTACTGTATTGTATCAGTCCCACATCGGAAGACGGGAGGTTAGAGCATCCGGTCTATCCCTATAAATATTGTAATCATCCTTATGGATTCACAAGCCTTTTATATACAATATTATTTCTTGTATATATTTTATATTTTATCATGGTATCAAGAGTTGTTTCTTTCCTGGACATGATTACCTCCTGTTTCCTTTGATTTCCGACCTTTCTCGTCGAACTACTAGCTGCCTAAAGTTGCCCTCACTAGCCAACCTTTGGAATCATCGTATTTCTGCCTACCTACTTCGTCGTTGACTGGTGCTAGCCGCCCTAAATTGCGACCCTCCTGGACCTGCTGAGCTCGCTGATCGTCGTTGACTGATAGTTGCCCTAAGTCGCGACCCTAAATACTATTTTTTTTAAACCCTATCTTACTACTCCCTCCGTCCCTATTTAAATGTCTCACTGGAAAGTCAATTTTTTTCACACTATGTTTGACCATTAATAATTTTAATTATATTTAATATTAAAATAAATAATTTTGATTTTTAAAAAGTACATCATACGAGAATTCTAACGATATCTTATTTGAAAACATATTATTTATATATTATAAGTTATTGATGGTCAAATATGGTGTGAAAATATTTGACTATTTCGGTGAGACATTTAAATGGGGACGGAGGGAGTATGTCCAAGTGCAATGTGCCGACCGTCCGTACCTTGCACTTGCGAAGGCGTGAAAGGATTTAGCCAATTGGTTTTAGGATGGAAGCTTGAGATCCATATAATTTAATATGGTTTTAGTACGGGTTCAATTTGGACCTGGGCCCTAATGGGTTTACTAGGCCAGTGTGTGGATCCCCTTTGGGCCTGTGGTATCTCCCTTAATTTAACCGGTGGAGTATTATCCTCCATTTAAGCCGGTGGAGTGCCCCATTACTTTGGCCTTAATATGACCCGATATGGGTTGTGGACTAATTTCCACGTTTGCACGTGAGGGGGCGTGTTAAGATATCCTACACCGGTACCGTACGAACCTAATAACTAATATATAAGGATCAAAGGTGACACCACCTATTGCCAATTGGTTTTAGGATGGAAACCTGAGATCCATATAATTTAATACTTAAATAGAGGATAATACTTCACCGGTTAAATTAAGGGAGATACCACAGGCCCAAAAGGGATCCACGCACCGGCCCATTAGGGCCCAGGTCCAAATTGAACCCGCTCTGAATTCTAATCCTCCATTGGTCAACTAATCGATGTTTTTTTTAATTGAAAGACACTTAGAGTGGTGGGAGTCTTTTATGGGATCCCAAGCCCCTGAAGAAGGAAACCATTACAAGATTGAGGTTCATAAGACTTAAGGAGATCCTATATACCAAATTGACTATTAGTAATACAAACATTAGACAAAAGGAGGAGGAACATGTCCTCTTGAGGCAAGAGTTGCCCCCCAAAAACGGTGCGAAAAGGCCTTCTAAGTAGTAATAAAGCCAAATTTGGGGAGTGCTCACTATCCAAGCTAATCTGCGAATCAAAATAAATCGAAACACAAGGCAGCCCAGATAATAGCACTTCCAGAATAATTAAAACAAGTATAGCACCATAGATGAAATCTGTGGAGGTGTTTCTCAAATTGCGGGGGTGTCCTTCAAACTTCCGTTTTGCCTTCTTCATGATGCAAGAGAAGTGGTCTGCCAAGTGTAATCCCATGTTGAGTTCAGTTATGTTACTCTACGGGAGGTAACCATTTTTGGAGGTGCACCCTGGTTTTTGAATTCTTGCTGTGTCAAGAGAGTTCCACTCCCAGGATGACAAACTGCTTTGTCCTCCTGAGAATAAGATGGAGAGAGAGAGAGAGAGCGGTAAGGGCTTCTTTTGGGAGGCAATAAGATACTGAGAAAAAGGATTGCATAGATATTCCTTAAGCATGCAACATAAACTTTATCAAGATGAATGAGACCCCTGGAGAAAGAGGGGGCCTCATTGAACAGGATGTCAGCAGAGATAGAATTCTGGAGTGTTCTTTGGCTAAACAGTTTGCTAAAGCATTGCACTCCCTAAAAACTTGCATCAAGGGTCATTCACCAATTAGTTTATTTAACTCAAAACACATGAAGAATGAAGGCCAGGGGGGCTTTAGGGAATCTTGAATTCCCTTTACTGTTGTGAGGCAGTCAGATTCTACAACAAATTTAGGGAGATTGAGTTCTAGACCTGTTTCATATCCATGTTTGATGGCAATGATTTCAGCTTCTAGAACGGTTCAGTTCTTAAATAAGGTAATTATATGTGTATTAATTTTAGTTCTTTTCATTTATTTATTTTAGTCTTTTTTATATAAATAAAACTAAGAGAATACACTTTGTATAAGAAATGGATAAGATATGACGTTAGGAAGATTGAAGAGGAAGTAAAATAAATCTTGAGGGAAAAAAGAAAGAGAAAAAGGGAAGAGAAGAAAGGTTGAATCCCACATCAGTGGCAAGAGAAAGAGATAAACCTCTTCTTAGTTATAAATTGATTCTCCATTAATTTCTTTACCATCCTTAGAACAATTTGCTTTGGTGGGTTTCCATGTGCAAAACCATATTTTAGATGCTTGGTCTCGAATTGGACTTCTAAACATCAAAGTTAAAATTATTTAAGTTTGTTTAAGCTTGAAATAATCGAGCTCACGAGTCGAGCTCGAACATTGTAAAAGTTAGACAAACCGAGTTCGAGCTAAAATATCATAATTTGAACTCGATCACGAACATAAAAAAATTCACGACTCAAATGCACATGTGTTCGAGCTCGACTCGACTCGTTTACCGCCCTAGATGGGGGTGTATAAACATTTGGTTCCGCTACTCTACCATCCTTCCAAGCAACATCAATGTTAATTTTGTGGCCTGAAGTTGGTTTCTTCCATCCTAACGGGATAAGGTACTTTTTCTTTTTTGGTAGGACACGAGGGATAAGGCAGATGTCAATCCAATGTTTATTTTTCATTGGGTTACCTTTCAGGCTATGTGCTGATTGCTGAATATATATGAAATAATGTGGTTTTAATCTCCTGATTGCAAGAACTAACACAGAAGCTCTTTTGATCATAGAGGAGTCTGTTTCTACTTAGCCACAGAAACCAAAAATTGACCATGAAAGTGGTGATGATAATATGAGTGGCCATGAAAGGTTCTGCTGGTACAGTCATGTGGCCAGGACCACAGCGAGGTACAAAAGATGACGTGTGATAAGAAGACACGAGATAAGGTTCAAGGCGCCTATAAATAGAGGCCACAATCAGCCATTCTAGGTAAGTTCTCTAACTCTTGAATACAGAGTTTTATCTTTCCTTTCAATACACGAAATCCATCATCACACCGGAGATGCTACCCTCGGGTGGCTCCGGGGGCTTGTTTTGCAGGCTTCGGACGAACATGTCCTTAAGGAGTCTCATCTGAGGCCCAGGTGTTTGAACAGACAGGCATTCTTAGCGAGCAGTCTGCATACTTCATCAGCTACCAACATCTCAAAACCTTCGGATACCTCAACTATCCGAGGCACCAATTTACTGGAGCGGATTTCCCGGCATCAACACCAATCGGAAACTTTGAGCATGTGGAAGTAACCGCATGCAAACTGCATGCAAGTATGAGATAATTATGGCCGCAGTTTAGTGATCGCACTTCTTCCAACTAGTTGATTATAGGTACTTCCTCCGTCCCCAAATAAATGTCTTACTCATTGAGTCAATTTTTTCACACCATATTTGACCATTAATAACTTATAATATATAAATAATATATTTTCACATGAGATATCGTTAGAATTCTCGTATGATGTACTTTTAAAAAATTAAGATTACTTACTCTAATATTAAGTATAATAAAGTTATTAACGGCCAAACATGATGCGGGAAAAAATTACTATTTTATTAAGACATATAATTAGGGACGGAGGGAGTATATTGCTGGAGATGGGGACGGTGGATTTGTATATTGTTCAGCGTGATTTTGTAATATTTGTTCACAATTTTTGGTAACAATAGGTATAATTCACCTCAAGGTTTACATAATATTTGGAAATTTACAAATATTAAAAACATAAATAAATATTTTTAAATGGTAACTAAAATCAGAATTTTTGGTTAATAATTCTATTATAAGGTCGAAATTTTTGAAATTTTTGTATAATTATATTGTTACTATATAAATAAAATATATTGTATAATCATTATCAAATAAGTTGGGTGTATAATTTCTAAAATATCCTTTTATTAATATACTTGTAGAAAAAGTCTCGAATAAGGACACCTTACGGTAAGGGCAACCCAAAAGTAGACCATTTTCTACAAGATTGGAGTTACCAAACAATTATTTTAATTATTTGAATTATTTTTGTTTGGGCCTGATATTTTATACTTGAGTTTGATCTTTTTTTGGTTTGATTTTTTATTTGGTTTGATCTTTTATATTTTAAGCCTTATGTTTTTATTTGCTTTGATCTTTCAGATTTTGGGCAATATATTTTCACTTTATTCCTTGATCTTTTATGTTTTATGATCCAAATAATTAAAATAATTATGTATAGTTCACCCCAATCTTGTAGAATATGGTATGTCCTTACCGTAAGGGGACCTTGCAAGAGACCTTCTCATAATTGTATTGTATTTATTTGGAAAATTTAATTGTATTCAACAAACCATTAAGCGTAAATTTACAAACTTGTCCATTTTAAACACGAAAAACGAAGCGAATTGGCTTACCAAATAAGTTGAGTGTACAATTTCTAAAACACCCTTTTATTAGTATAATTGTATTGTATTTATTTGAAAATTTTAATTGTATTCAACAAACCATTAAGCGTAAATTTACAAACTTGTCCATTTTACACACGAAAAACGAAGTAAATTGGCTTTATATATATATATATATATATAAGATTAACCTCTTGATATTGTTATATAAAAAACATTCTTTTGATATTAAATTCGATTTGGAAATACTTCAAATTAGAAATAAATGAGTGTTTTTTTTGAAGCAATTCATTCAAGGTCCTAGAAAACGCCCAGAAACAATTACAAAGAGTGGAATTGACATCCAATTCGACTAGTCTATTACAGAATAACCGAACTTTATGGCAACCAGACTAATTGTGTCTGTACTATTACAGCTTAAGAGATCCAATAAAAAATGTAATACCGCCCTAATGGATGTTATCTTGAAATTGCGAAAACCACATCCGCTTGGCAGAGAAGAGCGTCTACCGCATCAATTATTGCGCCAATCAGGGATCTCCTACAACTGCAACACCACTTGATCCAAAACATGATCTAGGTTCTTCAAACTGCAAGCACCTTGAAATCCACAAATCACGAAGCGGAAGCACGATCCGTACAATCGGATTGAGAACAATAAGACAAATAAAAAACGTGACCTTTATAACCAGATCGAGAACAAAACTTCGATATAAATCAAGATTTAATCGAAGAACTATTATTTTGTGGATTATGTTGGGAATTGATTAAGTCTAACTTAGCGGAACATCAATTATCTAATCCCGGATCTCATGCATGTACTTAGTATGAATCTAAATTAGGGTTTAGGCTTACCTCTTGAAGCGTGCTTTACCATCAGATTTAGTTAGATGATCCAATCAACTACGGAGACGAGAATCCCAAGCGTGATCCCTCTATACGTATCCACACAGCACGATCAGACCGCATTACCGCTGTTAGCTTAGAACATCGATCAGCAACCAAAGACCTAGTCTTTGTTCTTCTCTTGACGATGAGGTTTGTATATGAGAGAATGGTAGGTTTATTTGTTCTGAGGCGCTAAACACATGAGCTATACGTATGATTGTGTGTATCTCTGTTTATTCCTGTAGAAGTCTATTTATACAGAATAAACAGAATCCTCATAAACCTAATCATAGTCTTATTCAATATGGGCCTAGCCCAATAAGACTTAATTCTCATATAATTACTATTAGACTCCAAGTCTAATTAGATAATTACTTTGTCCAATTTCATGCTTAGTGTGTGACCCTATAGGTTCAGTTATAATAAGCTGCGAGCTCAATACCATTGATGCTAGCCGATCGGAAGAGGTTTCCAGCTAAACATTTCGATCACTTAAATAACTGAATTAACTATCTCCGTAATTAATCCTCCAACTATTTAGTACAATGCACATTGATCGAAGGACACTATTCCAACAATCTCTCACTTGTCCTTTGGAACAAGTGTGCATTCATATTCCTTTGTCGCTTAATGTCTTCATTCGAACATAAGGTAAGATCCCATGTTATCCTTATTGAGTTCAAATGTGTTTCTCGAATTCCCGAGTAAAACTGTTAAGACAGATGAATAATCCATAATCCATCTGAGCACGGCCATGCATTTTACAGTCTCAACTCTCTGAGAGGCCCATAAGACAACAATCTCATAAAATGAGAGGACAATCCCACTCTTGTACATCCAAGTTTTCTCTACTCGATTCATATTACCCAAGAGTTGTCTTTATAGCCTCCTTTCACGGCACGGCGTTTGAAAACCCTCAAAGCAATCAATCCACAAGCAAGCAAACACTGAATTTTTCAGGTATGAGGAATATGCTCCAACAGTCAATGAGAAATACTTATAACATTATAAATATCTTAAAGTATTCTCATGGCGGGTCAGTCCAATACAAGTTCCCAACTTGCATCCATGCAATCGGTTCATGACATCCCATGTCCTTCAGCCCATGAAACAGCACTGTGAATCAACTTGCAAACTAGTCTTCTTCAGTCATTAGTGTCCATTCTCAATGACCTGGACTAGGGACATAATCAATCATACACTCCAGTTCACTAAATAGGGTTTCATTATCCAAGACATATTCTTGATAACCTATTTGGAGATGTAAATTGATTTTGGACTTTCATTTAACACTAAACCAAGTTAAATGAATATGAAATAATAATTTCATAATATTATAAACGGTTCAATCTTCAATGTCTAAAATCACCAAACTGTGATTACTAGAACATTATAGAAAATCACAGCCACTATCCAAAGTGCTTGATTCCTATCACAAATGTATGAGCCCTAGGCAACATGCAACATTTGTGGAAGAGGTTTAGATTATGGATCGAATCCATTATTTCCTTTGCATATGATAATTTCACCATTCTCTCAAAGAATACGAAATATCCTGAGTATGAATTTTGACTCACGGTATTCCCTTGCCTATATTTGCTTAAGTAATGACTCTACGATTCTCAATCGAGTGCCATTAAATCAGCTAAGATGGGACAATACCAAGCCGAGTGATGAATATCCAATTTCAATCACATTCCTTTTGCAACTTCCAAAGCAGCAATTTACTCAGTTTTCATTGTAAAATCAACAACATAGCTTCCATTAGCATATTTAACAACCAACTCATTTTCACCATAGATCAAGAAATCCATAGTCCATTTCATAGACTACGAACTTTTCTTGGCCACAAACCATTGTGCCTCACCTGAGTCTATTTGATATCAAATCGTTGTGCTCTAAGCATATGAAATATTATATGTAGTACATCTCATAGCAAACATAATAGACCCTACAGCTCAATGCATTAGAGATCATATTATTTCTCTTTTGCTCATCACGTCTCGCTAGACACTGAATCTTGCTAAGATTTGTGCCATGAATCTTGGGTAGAAAATCTTTTACGATCTTTCAATTGAACGTGTCTAGCACCTTACCTAGTAGTTGCTTTGACGTATCAATCATCATCTTTAATCTACCTTGTAGAAAGTGATGCCCAAGTTGCACTCTACATTTCCAAAGTCGTTTATTGCAAAATACTTTCCAAACCAAATCTCCATAGATTGCAGTTTTGCATTGTCATTTTCAGTAAATGTCATCGACATAAAAGACTAGGAATTCAATCTTGCTCCCACTGACCTTCTTGTATATACAAGATTCCATAACATTTCTTTGAACGCCAATCTCTAAATTGCTTCATCAAAATGTATTTTCCAATTCCATTATACTCGCTTCAATCCATAAATGGACATCTGAAACTCGCATACTTTCCTAGCATTATAAAAGCTCCGAGATTGTATAAAATACACATCTCCTTCCAAAATCCAATCAAGGAAGCCAGTTTTGATCGCTACCTAGTAGAACTCAAAATCGCACTGAGCTAATTTTTCTAGGATATCCGGATAGATTTAAGTATTCCAACTGGAAAAAGGTCACATCACAATCTACATTGTAGACTTGTTTATACCCTTTTAATCAAATTCCAAACTTGATTTAATACAAAATATCTATTCCAAATTTCATGGTCTTCAACCACTTTGTGGAGTTAGCGCTTGTCAAAGTTTTAATGCAAGTCACATAGGTTCACCATTTTCTAAAAATGTGATTTCATAGTTTCAGTCGTAGGGACATAAATGTACCTTTTGTCTAAACACTACATCTCATTGACTTACATGGGCATGAGTAACTTCAGCAGTCTCTAAGACTTTACCGCATTCATCTTCACCACGTCTAAAGAAGGGATCGATGTTTCTCGGTTCTGATTGTTGCTCACCTCGAATGCTATCGAGGTCTAAATTTCTCCCACTTGTCATTTTGGAAAGATGATACTTCTCCAAAAGGACACATTCTTGAGAAACATCTCATAGTTCTCAAAATGTTTGTAGAAGTACCCCCGTTGTCCCATTTCCATAAAGAGACAATTATTAGACTTGGTGCAAGTTTAATGCAAACAACGTTTCACATGTACTTCGCAACCCCAAATCTAATGAGAAAAGACATTTAAGGAACCATTCCTACTCATATCCCATATGATGTCTTTCCTTCAGCTTTTGACAATGCTTTGTTCAGTGTGAACACTACCTTATAGAAGTATTTTCCTGGAAGATTGGCTTGACCCATCATGAAAACTCATATCCAATATGATCATTTGTTTTCTGCCAGAGGTTAACAAATTCTTGACTCAAATATTCACCACCTCAGTTTAATCAAAGTGTTTCAATTTCTTGCCAAGTAGATTCTAAACTTCATTTCTGAACTCTTTAAATTTCTTAAAGGATTCAAACTTGTCTTTCATCGAGTAGAAAACCATATCTACTCAAATCACCGACGAAATTAATGAAGTGATTCACCTCTTGGAATTAAAATCATTGCTCTACATAACCATTTGTTAATAAAACCCAATAAATTTCATGTTCCATCACCCGACACTATGAAGGGTAATTTTGTCATTTCACCATCACAATATTGACACATATCAAATGACTCCAAGTTAAATGATTTCATATAACCCTCCCACTCGAGTTACTATGATTGCTCAATATTGGTGGCACAATCGACAATTTATGAGGTCGAATTCAAATTCGAATCATTCATTTCAAGCCCTTTTGATATTTACGTTACAAACATGTTTATCTATATCTAGCAAATAAAGACTCATGTCTAATTTTGCAAAACTCCAACACAATGCATAAAACTAAACAACCATTGTCCTTTTTATGATAATACATTTCCATGTCCAACATAGGAGGTGTAGAAATTAATTGTGTTGTTGTAACACTTAGATCCAAATAACCTTTATATGATCCAGTGAAAGCCCTAAATGCATAGATAAACCATAAACTCCTATGGTCAATGCAGCAACCCTTGCTTCATTACCTTTGAGTAGGTTGACATCTCATTAACTAAACTCCTACTTTGGTTTCTCCACTTTTTCTAAAATTGTGAGAACCATATGGTATCTAATACCAATTAATAGAGATTGTCTATAATGTAAATAAATGCAATTGTAAATTACTCGCCAATCTCTTTGTCCTCTAAGAACTAAAGGCAATACATTTCCCATTGCAACAGAAGCGTTAGGAACTTAGGCGCATCAGCGCTATGCTTGCCCTTATCCTATCCCACTTCTTCATTCTTCCATGTTATATTCAAACCATTTCTCTTATTGTACCATAGAACCTCATTCTTGGTCTCAATTTAGACACTTGACTTAGCGTTTTAAGCATCCCATGCAATTTAGTCAAAGTCTCCTCATTTCAACTAAAATGGTTCTAAACCATCAATGAAATGAATGATGTCACTGGCTAACTATCAGCCATAGGTAAACCGAGTATCTCCATGTTATCAAATAATCCAATTGTTTTTCAAAACATGAGATGTAATTTTTCCTTTCTTAACTTTACAATTAAGAATAGTCTTAAGGCCTCAAAGCTCTCAACCATGGACTGCTCTTGAGCTCCATGTTGATGTTGTAAGTATCTATGTTCAAAACTTGCCTAGCAATTTTGGACTCATACTATACAACACAAGACATTTGACATCAATGATTTGAATATCAACGAATACTTCTTTTCTTTTCTTGCAATAGAACTTATCTCAAAGTTCATTTGCCAAGAAACTGCCGTTCAATTCAACCTTCCAAAGGTTTGAACATAGATAAGAAGAGCTGTTGTTTGTTGTCATACATGATTACTACAATATAAATAAAATGCAATAAAAAACCATTTAAATAAGTAAATAACAAGCAAGAAAAATACATGCAATCAAACAAGTTATCTACACATTTTATTCAAATCCAATTGTCCTGTGAATAAAATGATTCCAAGACCCTCAAAATCACAAGGAATTAAGCATGCTTTAGCTTGTCTTAAAACCTTTGATTTTAGGTAAGCAATCCCATTGCTAATAGTATCCAATACTACTCTTGGTTGATGGGATACATCCAATGTAATATCCATTTGATTTTGTCTCAACATCTGAGTATCCCTCACTGATATTGATGAGCAAACCAAAACTAACGTGCAAACCCCTTTCACTAGGTCTACCCGCATTTTACTCCCAAGATTATAGACGATACTATCGCTATAGCGAAACCTATCATCAGTGATCAAGGCTAAATGGGTGTTATCTGTTTGGAAAGACAAATTTTAGCTCATTATTACTTTGGGAATTAGGTTCATGATGCTGGTTTGATTATTAGTGAACTATTCCATAATCATTCCACACACATAAACCATTCATATGCATTTATCATATAAAGCAATAAATAAATGCACATAAAGTGATACAGCAAACACTGAATCCAATTCATATATTCTGACTATTCACTTCTAAAGAGAATGATCTAACATGCATAATAACTGAAACAAATAATTTATCATGCAAAAAGATTAATTATTTCCCAAATTATTAACCTCATTATTACCTTAATAATTCTAAATTATTAGAGTAATTTATTATCACATATACCTATGTAATTCTCCTTACAAATAATTAATCCAAATAATTTCTAGAATTATTAACATCAATTATTATTTCAGCCATAGTTTAATAATTCTAAATTAATAAAGTACTAAATGTACCAAGATAATTAAATTAAACAATTTCTAAAATTATTAAATTTAATTATTTACTACTAATCTTAATTAAATTTCAAAAATTAAGCGCATCCAATGCCTTAATTAAAGAAATGTACATGTTCATAAAATAATTTTGCACTTCCAAAGTCAAAATTACTCCCACTCAAATTCAGAATTTAATTATTTCAAAAAATAAAATAAATTCACTATTTAACCATCTGATCCGGTTCATATTAGAATCAAGCCAAATCAAACCCGGTCTAATCAGTTCCGGTCTAACCAGAGCAAGCCGGTCCAACCAGAAAAGGCTTGATGGCTTCAGCTGGGCCGAAAAAGCAAACCAGCCATAAGCCATTTGGGTCTAATTAAGAAGTCTAGTGGCCCAGCCACCATCTTGCAAAAGAAACCCTCTTGTCCGTCACTATTCACGGGCGGAACCCTAAACGATGCCGCCGCGAATCAGCTACAGTAACGTCGATGAACAGTAACTTCGACATGAATAGTGACACGATAAACAGTACTTTCGGGATGAACAGTACTTTTGAAAATTAATTTGAGTGGTTAAACCAAATAAAATCATCCAATGATTTATTTTAATAAAATATGAACAATTAACCTAAACATCAATTTATGCAAATCCTATCTACATAAATTCTAGATCAAACTAAAACATACAAGAGGCTCTGATACCACTGGTGGGAATTGATTAAGTCTAACTTAGCGGAACATCAATTATCTAATCCCGGATCTCATGCATGTACTTAGTATGAATCTAAATTAGGGTTTAGGCTTACCTCTTGAAGCGTGCTTTACCATCAGATTTAGTTAGATGATCCAATCAACTACGGAGACGAGAATCCCAAGCGTGATCCCTCTATACGTATCCACACAGCACGATCAGACCGCATTACCGCTGTTAGCTTAGAACATCGATCAGCAACCAAAGACCTAGTCTTTGTTCTTCTCTTGACGATGAGGTTTGTATATGAGAGAATGGTAGGTTTATTTGTTCTGAGGCGCTCAACACATGAGCTATACGTATGATTGTGTGTATCTCTGTTTATTCCTGTAGAAGTCTATTTATACAGAATAAACAGAATCCTCATAAACCTAATCCTAATCTTATTCAATATGGGCCTAGCCCAATAAGACTTAATTCTCATATAATTACTATTAGACTCCAAGTCTAATTAGATAATTACTTTGTCCAATTTCATGCTTAGTGTGTGACCCTATAGGTTCAGTTATAATAAGTTGCGAACTCAATACCATTGATGCTAGCCGATCGGAAGAGGTTTCCAGCTAAACATTTCGATCACTTAAATAACTGAATTAATTATCTCCGTAATTAATCCTCCAACTATTTAGTACAATGCACATTGATCGAAGGACACTATTCCAACAGATTAGTCACACTTATTTCACCGTAAATCAATAAAGAGAAGAACCATTGCTTCCACATCTCCCCATGATGGGAAGATGGGGAAGAAAATCAAAGAGGTAAAGAGGTTTTGATGAACAACGGCTGCCACAAGGGAGAGAGGGTTTAAGAATTGAAAGGTTAATTTCTAGTTTCTGAAATAAATGAGTGTTTATCCTGTCCGGTAGCAGATGAGATTATGACTTTTTTTTTTTTTTTTTTTGGTATGACTTGGGTTTTGATTGCCATGGATTTATAATTCATATTTACTTTCTACCGTGAACAGAAATCAACGGTGTTGTAGTAACGGAGTGATTTCACATTTCATTTTGACTGACATGGAAGTCAAAAATTACTAAGTTACGATAAAATCCTAGTGCTACTCTTTTGGACATTATAGTTAACGTATGAACGATAAACGTACGTGGATGGCAAAGCCCGATGATGCATAAATGCTCTGAACTGAATTTTGGCATTTTAGTCCAGAACCTTATAAAAACCTTCTTTGGAATTCCGATGTTCTCATCAATCAAATCAAAGAGTTTTGACTCCTGAGCTTGTAAACTAAAAGAGATCTAGATAAAAATGAAGACGTTCAATTTGATGACATCTTCTTTTGCGTTGCTCTTTATTCTTCTTGCCATCCACTGTAGCTTCTCGGAGGCTGCCGGAAGACTTCAAGCCTGCCGGCCAAGCGGGTCGATAACCGGGAAAACTGCTCCACCGGGGCAATGCAACCAGGAGAACGACTCGGACTGTTGCAAAACCGGAGATAAGTACACGACTTATACCTGTTCTCCGGCAATCACTTCTCACACCAGAGCTACTCTGACCATAAACAGCTTCCAGAAGGGCGGAGATGGCGGCGGCCCCTCGGAGTGCGATAACAAGTACCACAACGACGACACCCCTGTCGTGGCTCTGTCCACTGGCTGGTACAATGGCGGGAGCAGGTGCTTAAACAACATCACCATCACCTATAACGGCAAAAGCGTTAGCGCCATGGTTGTGGACGAGTGCGACTCCACCATGGGCTGCGACGAAGACCATGATTATCAGCCTCCATGCCCAAACAACATTGTCGATGGTTCCAAAGCTGTGTGGAAAGCACTGGGCATTTCCGATCCCGACAACGTTGGCTCACTCAACATCTCTTGGTCCGAATGATCATTTCTATTATTATTATTACTCTTGTATTGAGTATATCTGTTAATGTAATTTTGTTATCAACGAGTTTGTGTGTCAAATTTCCTTGCTTAAATGGTATAATTAGTACTTGGATTGGACAGAGCTCATTGATGAAACAGAATTAAATCACACGCTTTGCATTAATAATTAAGATCTCAAAGGGAAATTTTTTTGAACCACAATATCCTTTTGAAACAAAGACGAGACACATTTTTCATGGGGTCGCTATTCACAACAGAACCATATGCGTTGTCTGATCGATCTCTTACTTGCCGGGAACAAAGTTGGTGGCGAAGGCCCATGCGTTGTTGTTGACGGGGTCAGCAAGGTGGTCGGAGAGGTTTTCCAAGGGGCCCTTTCCGGTGACAATAGCCTGCACGAAGAATCCGAACATGGAGAACATGGCTAGCCTGCCGTTCTTGAGCTCCTTCACCTTGAGCTCAGCAAAGGCCTCTGGGTCTTCTGCAAGTCCCAATGGGTCGAAGCTCCCGCCTGGGTAGATCGGGTCGGTGATCTCTCCGAGCGGCCCTCCGGCGACGCGGTATCCCTCAATGGCGCCCATCAGCACAACCTGTGTAGCCCAGATGGCCAAGATGCTCTGAGCGTGGACCAAGCTGGGGTTCCCCAAGTAGTCCAGCCCACCCTCGCTGAAGATCTGTGAGCCGGCCTTGAACCAGACGGCCTCGCCGAACTTGACGCCGTTCTTGGACAGCAGCTCCGGGAAGACGCAGCCCAGGGCTCCGAGCATGGCCCACCTGGAGTGGATCACCTCGAGCTCACGGTTCTTGGCGAAGGTCTCGGGGTCGGCGGAGAGTCCGGCGGTGTCCCATCCGTAGTCGCCGGGGAACTCGCCGGTTAGGTAGCTGGGGGCCTCGCCGGAGAATGGGCCGAGGTACTTAACACGGTCGGGACCGTACCAGGGGCTGCCGGAGGAGACAGGTGCCTTGGAGGTCTTCCTCATGGAGATTCTTCCGTTTCCCATGAGCTCCGCCCCGGCAGAAGGGGACAGCTTCACCGCCTGTCCGGCCAGGGACGGGGAGGATAGAGCCATTGTTGATGCTGCCATCTCGACTGCGGTTTGCTCTCTATGAAAATTGAAATCAAACTAGTTGCTGATGTTTGTTGTGGTTGGTTTGAGGTTTTAGTGATGAGCCCTGTATTTATACCACCCTTGTCCTTATCTCTAGTTATCTACAGAATATCTTTATCTGTGTTTCCATTGGTTGATGACATGGTGAGAGCTTCCTTCTCCCTGCCTGCTTGGCGCTCTCACAAGCCACAGAATTGGATTTTTTTTTTGTTTACAATGCATTATACTCTGTTTTCCTTCCTGGTGCGTATGCGTTGCATGGTGAAGACGCGAGAATCTTACAGATCCACTCTGTGACTGCCATGTGTAAGGTGGATAGGGCAAATATCTGGATGTTGATAATTGATTGTCACTCTCTTATTTCTTCATCCTAAAGAAAATGGACAATTTTTATTGCACTTCCTGGACTCATAGTTATAAGTAGGGGTGGGCAGAATCGGTTTTTTCGGTTTTGGGTTATTTGTTTGGTTTGTTCGGTTTTTTCAAAAAAAATTCTAAAACCGAAACTGACCCGAATTCAGAATTCGGTTTTTGGTTTTAAACCGAACAAACCAAATAACCCAAATTCAATATGTTTTTGAATTATAATTTAAATCTCAAAAATTCCAATCATAAATGAAACTATTACTATTCCAATTAAAAATCAAATAAAACCATATTCTAAACTAGGTTTCATATATTAAACTAAGAGACTATTAAGTTCATAATAAAACCTGATTTTATTGTTTTTATATTCATATATTTATTCAATTTATATATTTATTAATTATTAATTATTTAATTAATTGTAATTCGGTTTTCGGTTCGGTTTCAGCTTGCATTTCAAAACCAAAAACCACTTTTATAATTCGGTTTTGTCAATTCGGATTTTCAAAAACCATGTATTTAATTCGGTCCGGGTTAATCAATTTCAAATTTTTCGAATTCGATTTGGTTTTTGATTTTTTTTCCCACCCCTACTCATAAGTCATGACCCAGTCTTGTGGATGGCATTCAATCAAGATTATTTGTCAAAATTGAACATTTTATTGTTTGTTATCCTTTATAGTATTAGTAATACACTGGGTTTTTTTTTTGTGTGAAACATGGATATTTTTTAAACTTAAAACATATGATTGTGTTAATTTTGATTATACTTTTGTCACATCAATATAATACTATTATGATATTTTTTTTAATGTAAAATAGGGTATTATACATGTTAGAATTTTTTTGTATTCCCACCTTTTTACGTGTTAGATAAATTTTCCAACGGTTGGAGATTGAGAATAAGACCCAAACAATCTCTTAGCTCCAACGGGAGAACCAAAAGTGGTTGCTTCGTTGAGACGTTAATTCAATTTTTGTGAGCTTGTATCCACCGAGTTCAACCCGAACTCGTTGGCTTTACTTATAGTCTGATATGATATGCAGAGAATGTTATCAAATCTATAGAATTCTCTAATCCCTCCATCTGAGGTTGGGGGACCGTTGTACTGGCAAGGTTTTGGGAAATTTTGGTTCTTAAAGAAGTTGAAGACAACAACATCGTACCTTCCTCCTCACATGTTACTTAAAAGTAGGCCGTCTCCAACCTTCAAGAAAACTTCACTGAATGGCGTATTGAAGAAACATTATTCAGGCAAATAAGAACAGCACATTAGAACCGAAAAGGAATCCAAGAAAATGAAATGCATCTCATTTTTTCTATATTGAATCTTTAAATATTCATGTGTTATCTATACATGACTATACAAGTACAAACATAAGCTCCTATTTTGGTCCAAATTAAAACGATACTCCAAACTGATAAGCTAAGCTTAGTAATATTTCCCTACATTATTGAGGATGATGGTATACTAACAAAAGAATATAAGCAAAAGAAACAATATATTCTTACCATACAGGGTTATGGATTCCACCTTACTTCAGGAGGACATTTAAGCCCATTCTCATAAGGATAATTTTAAGCCAAACTACGGTTGGAAGCCCTGGCTCTGACCACAGCCTTCTCATAAAGTTCCTCATACACAGCAGCAGAAGAATCCCAGCTAAAGTCAATCTTCATAACCTTTTCAACTAGTTGTTGCCAAAACACCTCATTGCTCATATAATGCGAAAATGCGCGTTCCAAAGCGGCATTGAATCCCTGTGGGTTTCATTATTCATTAATACGCTGACCACATCTATAAATTACTTAAGAGCTGAGTAATTTGAAAACTGCAGTGCAACAAAGGATCACAACTTAAAAAACTATCAGTTTCTTACAAGTATGCAACATGAACATGTCTGGGAGGGGAATAAAAACGTGATGAAGAAGCAAATGCATTCCAAATATCCAGACCAATTGTAGAAAAAAATAGTTAGTGAAGAGAAGTGGCATAAATGGTCAGACAAAAGAAACTTGTAATTTAAAGGTAGAGACAATCAATAAGAACCTTTATAGTATAAATTCTGTACTGCAGTTGACCTAATAAGCCTTCTTAATATTGTAGAAATCGATATTTTTAAGGGATATCAATAAGCACAATATATTCAGCACGTAAAGGAACCATGAAAAAGTGAAACTCATCTTCAGGAAAATACAAGATGGTGTATAATCAGCATCTATATTCATCATCTATTATCATTTATAATTGGTAGCATAACTAATCGTGGATGAGAAAGATTGAGATCCTTCTGCACTAAGTATAAGAGTGTCTAGCAATATTACTGATTTTTTACATTTCACAGTTTAAGAGTAAAATGTTCCTGAATGGAAACTTAGGATTCAAATCAAACCCATCTTGAATAAAAACAAGAGACAAGAGAGTCATTAGTCAACACTAGTGCATTTATGAGTTCCTTCCTCATCAAACTGAGTTAAAACTTCTGATATAGTGTTTAGCAATAAGAAATACAAGCACAAGTCAATCTCTTACGAACTTACTGGTTCATCTGCAGTAACAAATGTAAAACCATTTCTGAATTCTTCAGGTATGGTGTCATCATCAATGTCAAAAACACTGCAATTTAACCAAAGCTTAAGACAGTTTCCAAACAACATAACTGACAAAGGAAAAAAAGTTGCAGAATCATCAATTTGTTCCACCTGTCATTTAAACCTCCAGTTTTCCTTGCAATCGGAATTGTACCATATCTCATTGCAATCATCTGGTTACACCAAACAGACTTTGGTAAGGGACACGAGTCTTATTTCAATCCAACTTTTCAGTGTATTGAATAATTTCAGGTGAATCCTAATTTTTACATTACCTGCGTAAGGCCACAAGGCTCAAAGATAGAAGGGATAATCAACATATCAGAAGCACCATAGATTAAACGAGCAAGAGACTCGTCATACTTCAAAAACAGTCGAGCATGTTCATGATTTTGAAACTGGTTTGCAATATCTTCAAATTCTCTCTGTAAAAAGAATATCCTCATCATAATTTTCAAAACAAGTTGATCAAATAATGTGCAAACTATCACATATTATGAACAACCAAATCCAGCGATTACTTTTGAAATCTGAAGAAAAATAATGACCCCCTTCAAACTGAGGAGAAAACATGTCAAATAGAATAGGCACGTATCTTGGTGCTGGAGATTAATGCCTGCAAATGCATAACCAACAATATTTCACTCTTTTCATTCCCAGCATCTTTCAACATATAGATCACACATTACATACAATACCGATACTTGGAATTTTTCCAGTCTAAGACTAAGAGGAACAAACAACCAACAAGAAACATGAATGAAAATCGATGCCACAAACTGTTTCCTACACATTCCATGAAGTCCCTAACTCTATATAATTACACCAAAAACATGGGCTGAAAAACAATTTAGTCTTTCATTTTACACCACTAGGTGCAGCTGGGCTGCTGGAATTACCAAAACCCAAGTTACTAATGCTTTCAGGTGATAATATCATCGCCAGAGAGATGCTACAGAGGTTTCAGCACCCAAGTCTAAACTCATATCAGGTTTTATCATAATATTTGTAGAGTGAAATCCCAAAAGTGTAAATTTTGGCTGATGGATATTTCTAGGTTATATTTCAATCATGGTGTAGAAAATTCCAATTAGAGAATCTCTGTAATGTATAATGAATATAAGGACATTAGCGAGTCATTACTTCTTCCTCGACTTAAAATCATTTCTTATTATTCCACTAATAAAAGAACAAAAGTGTTTCAAGACAAGAGCCTGAGATGGAAAGGGAAGAAATATGTACATCTGACAAGAAATAGCTGTTCTAATGCCACACAAGATAAATTTCATTTGGCATAACATAAAAGTTCCAGGAAGAACGATTTTTATTACCACTATATATAAAAATTTCTATTTCTTCAATTTATAGTGATCAGTTAAGTTCAAACCTCAAACATAACCTGCTCATGGTAGATTTGTACAAAATACAAAAGTAAACACGCTATGTAAGTTGTGTTTCAGATAAATTAAAGAAAAACAGAATAGTCCTGCAATGATATATCAAGTAAATTAAGACCTGAATTCGTGGTACAGGGCTGGATCCTAGAAGAACAAACTGGCCTCCAAGTTCAAGTGTTCGGTAAATTGCATGCCTTATAAGATGCACACCTTTTTGAGGAACCAATCTTGTGATGCAGCCAACCTGCACAACAATTGATGCTTAGTCCTAACTATCAAAATATAGAGTAAGCAGCACAAAATTATACTTTTCACTTGACAAACAGATAGGCAAATCATAACATCTGACATGACAAAAGCCATCCTAAAAAACAAAGCCAGCACAATTTCTTATAGTTCACTCAAAAAAGCTAAAGCTATTACAACAAAAGTAGTAATAATAGCAATATTGGTTTTCTGCTTAGCCGGATTTTAACTTTTGGTTGTTAGGGTGCATAACAGCAGAAGAGAGTAAATTCTAAGATTTAATAAAAATCAACAGCATAACTTGTAGTCAAAGAACAAAACACCAAATAGTAGTTTTGATATTGCATGCCATAACGTTTTGTTCTGTGCTATCTGCAGCAATGTGGATCCTTCTTTTGCTACAATTCACAGCCCATGTCTGAAATTTATTTAGATGTTGAGGTGATCCCGACATCCCGTGCAAATTGCAATGAAGAGAACAGAATCATGTACACTAAATTATGAGACATCATGGGTGGCTCTTGTCATGACTCAGGGTAATCCATATGATCTATTTACTTCTAAAATCACTAGATTGACAACAATTTTAAAATGAAGATGTAAAGTCACCTTCTGGAGAGAGACAAGCAACGAAGGATATGGTAAGGCCAAAATTGACATCAATGCATGACCCATTGATCAATCGTTTCATCAAAAACCTACTCATGCAGTAAAAAAGTTGTATACTTTTATAGAAGTCTAATTGTGCATCCACTACCAATGAAAACACATCTTTTCGGTTATATGCAACAACAACAAAAACAACTTATGTAGAAGTGGAGAAGGTATGCAGAATAGTTAGAACAGCAAGCAAATACACTATATTATCTATGCATATTAAAATTTCAATGGAATTTTTTGTATCTAAGTTTTCAATCACGAAAACAAATGATATCTGAACACACCATTCTTAATGCAGTGATATAAGGGAAATGGAGAAAAAAAGAAGTCCCAAGTGTGGGAAAAATTACCAGAGGCTGTCTTCCATTCGTAAAAGCAAGACCAAATTTTCTTCTCAAAGCTTCTTTATTTTGGGCTTTTCCATCAGTATCAAAGGCACTGTATTGAACTTCTAGTAACGTATCACTTGCTGGATTCCATGTATCCGTGTCAATCCCATTGAGTATTCCAACAAATTTTTTTGCATAAGTATTAAGAGTAGAATGAAGGCCTTGTCCTCCCTGAAAAGTTACAAACAATTCATCAAAGATGATGGCAGTAATTGAAAGAAACACATTCAAGAAACTATTTTGCATGAAAATAGTTAGGGAGTGATTGGTCATCAACATGCATACTAAGGCCCGTTCTTCTTCTGAGCTAAATTTTTGCTGAACTGAACTGAACTAAAATATATTAAAATATATTTAAATAAACTGAACTAAATATAAATATATTTAACTGAGCTAAACTATAATATTTTTGAAATTTGTCATATTATCATTGTAATCTATAGTGTAATAAAAAAAATAGTAAAAAATTATTGAGCTGAACTGAAATGAATCTAAATATATTTATCTGAACTGAACTGAATTATACACACACACACACACACATATATATATACACACATACTCACTTATTTTAACTCAATCCTACACTCAAAATCTTAGCCCTGAAAAATATATACTGAACTGAACTGAAAATTCTTGGCCCTAACTCAATCCTATATATATACTGAACTGAACTGAAATTTTTTAAAATATATTTAATTGAACTACAGAAAAGCTCAAGAGTACAGGGCCTAAGTATACTATGTAGTTTTAAATTGTACTCTCCCCGTCACAAAATAATCGTGCTCTAATTATGAGGTGGAGCCGTGGAGGGAGTACAAGAGTCTGAAATAAACACAACCCTCTAAGCATATTACAGCCATCCAGTTTTGCATTGAATAAAGAATGGACTGCTCCCTGTTTATTTTTAATAACTGAATTGAGTTGAACTGAATTGAATCAATCAATTAAACTAAATGAACAAGTACATTGAAAATTAGAAACTGTCAGACTAAATTACTAATCAATTCATCTTTGCTAAACTGAACTAAATTGAACTGACTAAATTGAACTATTGCCGATAAACTAGTGAGAACAGAGCCACATAAACATCAATTAAAATCTGATTTTTCAATAGAAAAGTAAGGGTATAAATGTAAATTAATAATGAAATAAAGAATGAAAATGTTATGATGCCCTTAATAATAAATATTAAAAATTAATGATCATTTCAATAATTTACATTTGTCTAACCCCATCAATAGAAATTCTCCTAAATATTATGTTGTGAGGACTACAAAACATACAATTAAGTCTAAAACAAAGGATGAGAAATGCTTTATGAAAGACAATAAAATTTTAAAGGGGAAGAAGAGTTGTTGCATTAAATTAGCAGTGGAAGTAAGATTTCTTATGCAATATGTTGACTTGGTGGGGTCCTGATATTAAGACTTTGTAATACAAAGCTAACGATTAGGCCAGATAAGTAAAAATGATTACTTCAGTCCCAGAAAAAAGTCCCATTCTCAATATTGAAAATAGGAATCCTTTCTTTGGACAGGGAGTTGAAGGTAAGCAGTCTTTTAAAAAAAAAAAAAAAACCACGGCAAGGGTGTTAATTGAGAGAGAAGAATTATAATATATTCACAGACAGAAGAAATGGATGTAGGAATTGAGCAAAAGTTACCGCACCTCAGCAGTCCGCACCTCCTGGGAATAGGTTGGTGACACAGTTGTCACAATGTTGGAAAACACAATTGCTCCCTGAGGTTCAAATTTGAAATATGTTAAGTAATGATGTGTCATAAACAGTTTCATAATTCTGCATTGTTCATGAAACTAAATTAGTCAGCAATGGAAAAGTCATAGTCAGCAATGAAAAGTAATTGTAGTTTGACATGTCTTTTACCTTAATGGGATTGACCCTGTCATGTGAAAAGTTGTCTTGCATCCTATCTGGCCTATTCAAATGGCGAACATCAAGCCCACATGAACCCAAATCCCAGGCAGGAGCAGTCCCTTGGTACTCAAAATTGTGGCAGGTAAAACATATCCGAGCAGAGTTTAGACCCTTTGGTGCATAAAGATCCCAATAGAGTGGAGCCTGATCAGTAAATACAAAAATAAATTGAGCTGAATTTCATCATCAATACTAATGCAGAGTGCAGAAAATAAAGCAGTGATATCTGTCATACAACAAAAGACGTCTGCCAATCATGGCAATGGATTATGTCCGGCTTTTTTCCAGATTGAAGAAGTAATTCAAGAGCTGCCCGACTAAAAAATGAAAATCTCTTAAAATCATCTTGTTCCCCATAGAACTGTCCCCTCCAAAAGAAATTTCCTGGATGATGAGGCTCGATAAAGTACACAGGGAGACCTGAGAGTATTAATTAAGTCAACCTTCAAAAAGATACACGCAAGCACTTCAAGTTGATATATGTACTGATTTAGTTAAGAATTTTGAACCTTCTACTGTTCCAGTCCATATCTTGTTCTCAAATAACTGGCCATCAAAGAATGATTCAACTACCACATCTAGCACCTGTAAAAATCCAGCGGTAGAATTTTATAGCTGATTTGAGCAACATTATCTCTAACCATTGTTTGTACACTTCTCAAAATTAAATGGCAGATGAGTTTCAAGAATGACATTTACCCGTAAATCATGAATAAGCTCATACTGCATGCAATCATATTTAGGAAGTATGATTTCCACGAGATGCCCTCTCTTCTGTAATGCTTTACCAAGACCCGTTACCACATCACCCAAACCACCAACCTGAAGTACAGACTAGGATAAGCGTCCAAAACTTGGTCAAAAACAATAGCTTTCTTACAGTGTAAGACGTAGTAAATGTCAAATAATTAACTTCTACCAAAATGGAGACTGCAAAGAGATGTAAATTAATTGATCTCTTTCATTTGCTTAAGTCCGAGTAAAAAATGCTTAGCACAAGGCTCTTACAAGAAAATTGTATTGATTATATGTATATATATAACTTAACTAATGTATTGGAATAATGCAACTGATCAAATATAATTAAAAAAATTACAACTAAGCTGATTAAATTTTTTGTAGTTCCAATTAATTTTTCATATAACTATGGATTTTAAAATCATTAAAATCATGTTTGATTATATTATTAACAATATCTCAGTGCGAGTAAATTAATATTGATTTTTAAAATTATAATAATTTTAAGGCAGTTTACAAAGCAAAATAAATACTAACATAATGCCTGGCAGTAGAGGAATTATGTGGTCTGAATAATGAGAAGTCAAAAAAGGTAAAGGGAATTGTATTTTTTTTGAATTTAAACGGATTTACAATTGTCTAAGTAAAGAGAAACTCTCAAGTGGTAGTCTTGGGATTTGGATTAAAACACATAGCCTAAAGACAAAAGGGGGCACGGTTGTTCTATATATAATTAAGGGTCATCGCGCCAACTTCTAGGGCCTGACAAAAATTTTGGCCATAGAAATGCAAACGAGAGAAAAGGGGATAGTGTAGGTATAGGAGAGAGGAATGGGAATAGTGTAGATGTAAATTTTGCAGTAATGAGCATCATGAATTGCATAATTTACAACATAACATGTCTAGCATAGTACATCTTCAAGCTTGAGCCACGTAAATTGAATAATGATGGATAAGGTTCAGCCAACAAACAGGAAAGTGTTTAACAATGAGAAAACAAATTTTGGTTCTTCATGTACTGCATAGAAGTGCATATTGTGTGTGTGTGTGTGTGTTTACTTTAGAAGTAGAGAATACCTTTGCCACAGGTGCCATCTCAGCTGCAATGTGAATCACATGTAACTCTGAACTAAAAAGAAAACAGAGATAAGCACAGACAATTAGAAACTTAGCTGCAAGTTTACCATGAAACAAGAAAGAAAACACATTGGATTCAATAACTATCAGCCACAGAAGGATTTGTACCGTTGAGGGGACGACAGCAGTCCCAGCAATGAAGAGATGATTATTTCTTCCTTCTTCCCCTTACATGATAAATATGTATTGCAAATGTCCGCATCTCTCTGCCAAACCAATTCTCTCAACAACCTAGCTTCATCTATCAAGATCTTCTTTTCAAGCAACCATGCATCAATCATGAGCAACAGCTGACTCCAGAATTCCCTTGGCATATCCTTGGCAGCATTGTCCTCGGCTCTCTTTTTACTTTCATCCTTCAGATGATCAAGAGTGTCCTGAAATTCTTTTACGGAATCTTGATATAACTGAACATAACCATGTATCTCTTCATCAGACTTTTGAAGGCGCTGCTCCAAAATGTTTAGCTTTTGTTGCATGAGATCGTTAAAATGCTGCAACCTTTCAGAAGATAGCTTATAGACAGTAGCCTCTTCAAGAGATTGTTCAAGCTTGTCAACCTTTTTCCTTAGTTCTTGATTTTCTTGCAGTACAAAAATTGCCTGGTCTGCCTGCTTTGTCGCTTTATCGAGCAATTTTTGCAGATCCTCCACCTTTTCATCTAAACTTTTGCACTCAGACCTTAGGGAAGACAATTTTGCAACTTCATCTTCTGATGCAGAAAGTTTAGCCTGCAATTCAGTCAGAGAAGACTCCAAAATCAACCGTTCTTTCTCAAGATTATTGACACGTTCCTCTGTTCCTTTAATGACAGTAAGCTCTTCTTTAAGAGAATTCAGATCATTTTTGAGTGATGTATTTTCCTTTTTCAACGCATCCAATTCTTCACTAAGGGAATCAACACCACTAACATGAGAAAAGGATGTGATTGACTGCTCCTCCAGTAGATTATTGTCATAGGAACCTCTGTTAGACAGCTCATTTTGCATTTTTTGTAACTGGTCTTCCAGAATTTCCATATGCACCTTCTGTTGGGTAGCAACTCTAAGTCGTGCATCAGTCTCCATGAGTTTCAACTCTAAATTGTTAATTTCATCCTGCAAAGTATCTTTCTCATCAACAATTACTTCAAGATCTTCGAGAGCGCGAATCCGTGCTTGGTTGATGACATGTATATCTGTTGCAACAAAAGAGTAGCATAGATAAAGGTGTTATCAATGAAACTTGTACATGCACCCCAAAACTAGAAATGGAGGGGAAATGTTACTTCTTTGGGCATTTCTAATCATTCCGACCAAATCATCAAGACGGACAGTTGAAAGCTGTTCATCAGCATCTGCAACCACTGACTGTTTTACAACACAAACCACAACTTGATTACAATCTAAGATGATATCTACTCATATTATTATATATATAGAGCATACACAGCTAGGCATCAAAAAGAAATGAAATAAGAAAATTTGACTAACTATCCAACTACAGTCTTGTCGACAACGATTTTATTGGAGGTAAGCCATTAGTATCAACATACGAAATCAAATAATCAAACAGTCAATGATCATATTAGTTACGATTGCATGTAGAAACTTTGTACTCCCTCCGTCCCACAAATAACTTCCTATGTTTCTGACAAATCTGTGAAGCCATGTTTGACCATCAATATAACTTTAGTTATACTATATGTTAGTTCTGTACAAAATTTTGATCTTTAGAAAATAGATGTTCCATAGAATCCAAAAATGTGTCACAAAGACATTCTAATCATTATACCAATTGAGATCTATGCTCAAATATGGCTTCAAAAAGAAACAGGAAGTTTTTTTTGGGAGGGAGTATATTTTAGAGAAATAAAGAAATATGACATACTTGGCTAGTGTTTTTATATAAACATTCGTAGAGGAATATCAATTGAGTGTAAATGGAACAACCTAAATGGCTAGTATTTCCGGAAAACTCTAATACTTATTAAATCATTTTTAGGAGAAAATACTATACAAAGACACTCCAAACTCCAAAGCTTCACAAGTTCAATTACTAAGGAACTAATTAATGTAAGATTGATGTGGAGCAAAGAATCCAACCAGGACTACAGCACTGAAGTATATAATATAATCAAACTTGCAATGAAGTATAAAATAAAATAAAAAAGACAACAGTTTGTTTCAAAAAGAAGGTATCATAACAATATGACTAAGTGCCAGAGCTGTCAGAGCATACCGGATAATTATTCAACATTGTCAAGCTATTCTTTTTGTTTGATTGATCGGCCTCAGCTGTTGTACCAATACTATCATCAGAATTATTCAAGCTTGTGATGCTAATCTCAGAAACTATTTCTGTGCCTTTTTCCGCCAATGCATCAACCACACCTGCATCTGCTTCCATGCTTGCAATGCTATCACTCGAAGACTGCTCTATTTGTTCTGGTTTTACTATCCTATCAAGGCTATCTGTAGTATTTCTCAGGCTTCCAACGTTATTATTGGAAAACTTTTCTTTTACAGAATCATCGCTACCATTGGTAGGTAGATTAGCTCTTGCGGGACGATATATTTTCTTGGTGAGGTATCTCTTATTTTGAGAACTGTACATAAATCATGCAATAAATCAAACTGAACAGATATAATGGCAAATATGAAAATTTAGAAAATACAAATTTCCATGAAACAAAAAATCACTTATTTAAAGAGTGCACATAACTTTCTTCATGAACTGAAACACAAATCATTGAAGAGCTTATCTCAATAACATTAAAATGCATAGTAAGAAAATATAAATCCTGCACCGAACAAAATGCATTAAGATGTTAAGGAAACTACAAAAGGATCATCAACTGACATATAAAATGCAGAATGGGCGATTTCAAGAAAAGAACATCTACAATAAAATGGGGAGCATGAGCTTAAATTTTTTACTTTCATTAGCTGTGGCAGCCCAGTTGAAAATAATCATTAAGGTAGTTTGGGCGGTACCATAGCCACAATTGCTCCATAAATAGACATGGTAAGCATCCTAATCAAACTGAGAGGATATGTCACACAGAAACAGTGTGAAAGGTACTTTTACAAACCACTCCACATATAAAAAGTGAAATGCTTGAACTGGCCTAGCTAATTTGATTGGAAGCTTAGTTTTTACTCCAATTCCATTTCAACTTTCATCGCGCCTCTACCTTACCTCAATATTCTCAGATTCCTAAAGCGCATTCTTACATATTATCTCCTTCTTCACATTTACATTACTGTATGTTTACCAAATTCTGAAACATGGTTTGAAAATATGGGCTTCGAAAAGAACTCTTGAAGACCTAGTAAAACCATAAATGTGCCTTTTAGTATGAATCCTGGGAAAATTTTGAGTGAAACTCAGTCATGCCATAACCCATTTCTCACTATTATACCAGAAACCAATCCTTGACATATGTTAACAATCATACAGTTTAGAAGAATCTATAGGTTCACTATACTAGTGACGGCCAGAACCCTATAGGCTGGTATCATTTGTGCTCAAACAATAATTAATGGTACATGGATAACCTTCATAAGGATACCCCCAATGGGGTAAACAGTTTCAAGCAATTGATATGCCCAAACCTCTAACAAATAATAAGTCATCGCCTCGGCACATAAACAAAAATATGCATATTAATACAGGCCATCTGAACCAACTAAAACATACAGGTTGGGAAGCAAATAAATAAATCGCCAATATGTTTATAAAAGAGAATCCTCAGCCATCAGAAATTAAAGCAACTCATGTCAGTTCAAGATAAGTTCTGGGCACCCAATGTCGATTAAGAATTTAGCTCCTACGTCGGCACATAGGTATGGCACAAGCAAGAAGTACCTCTGATTACGGTTGCGCATTTTGCAAGAAATTGGATTCGCAGGCCACTGCATGTTGTTCCCAAGTTTGGCTCCGTAACACCATCCGTGATTCAGAAAACACGAACCTAGCCCTGCTTCCATTGATGATCTCAAGGCGAGGGCATTTGATGTCAGTGTGTGTGAGTGTGTGGTAAAGAGGAAGCAGACGCATGTGGGAAGGAACAAACGGTAACTTAGGACCAACGAAATGACCAGAGGGGGGATACGACTATCTCCTCCTCCTCGGACTATCCAGATTCCACCTCCTTTAAGCCTAAGGTGTGTAAATCGTAAGGGTACAACGGTAATATGGGGATAGATTGTTTGGGATTGAATTAGAAAAACAACCCTCAATTCTTAGTTATTTATTCATATAGCTCCCAATTCTTGAAAAATGCTTACGTATTGCTTCTGATGTGTTTATTTTTTTGAGCAATCAACTTCAAGTGTGATTTGCATATAAAATACTCTCATAACCTTGAAATCTTGGTTATTTACTCATATGACCCCCACAATCGTCACGCCATATCTTTTGTTCAGCATCGTGCACCACTGCCCTTGGTCAAAGCGCCATTTTTGTATTCGCTAGGCATCGGCCGCATCGTTTGTACCAAAAATCTTTGAATCGTAACATTCGCGACTAATCACAAAAACTCTATGCTTATAATTGCCCGACATTCCTGAGAATAACATTGTTGTGTTGGGATCCATCCCATCACCGTCATCTATAAAAATAATTGAGATTTGGATTTTCAATCAAGTTGGCGGAGATTACGGTATAGGGTTCCGTCTGATTATGTTGTTAAAAATCTAAAGTTGTTGGAAAATTTTTAGAGATCTTGAAAACAATATAAAGTGGTAGGGTTATAATAAGGTCATGTTTGCTAGAGTTTTTCCATAGATCAGTTCAGTTCAGTTCAGTGAAATGTAATTTGTTTAAATTCAAGTTAATTAAGTCATGAAGCAATCAATATTGCCACTGACAGGAAAATGAGTGACTCTTTGTAGGGGTGTGCATGAACCGGTCCGGACCGGAAAAATGGACCGGACCGGACCGGAAAGTAATGGACCGGAACCGGATATAAGAGATTCCGGTCCGGTCTCCGGTCCAAGCTTTTTAGGAATTCCGGGTCCGGTCCGGTCCGGTCCAAAACCGGGTATTTTCCGGTCCGGACCGGATGGACCGGTATTTAATATAATTTATGTTTTTAAATATTTATTAATTAATTTATGTGTTATTTTATTTTTGGTCATTAATATTAATATTATTCTATCAATTAAAATTGTATTTATTGAAATTTAGAGATTTATAAAGGTGGTTTTTAGTTGTTATAAATTTTTTACTCTAATTTTTTTTGACCAATATTAATCTTTTGTGAGACCATTGCATCTTCTTTTAATATTTAAAAATCATGCAATCATGTTTCACACACTCTATTTTAATATAACTCATTTTTATTATAATTTTCATATTAATAAATTTTTTGTAGTAAAAAAAGTTTAATTTTTAAAATAAAAATAAAGTTTAAAAAATAAAATATTAAAATTCCGGTCTAGCCGGTCCGGTCCGGTCCAAACCCGGAATAATTCCGGACCGGTCCCGGTCCAGAATATCCCCTTTCCGGTCCGGTCTTCGGTCCAAGATTTATGGGCATTCCGGTCCCGGTCCAAACCGGTTCCGGTCCGGGTCGGACCGGTTGCACAGCCCTAACTCTTTGTCCTTAATCCAGGCGGTGTGAGGCGATTTACATAGCAACAGTCATTGTGCAGAATTGGTGGAATTAATTAAGACTAAGCTAGAAC
This sequence comes from Cruciata laevipes, assembly GCA_963678965.1. Lineage (NCBI taxonomy): Eukaryota > Viridiplantae > Streptophyta > Magnoliopsida > Gentianales > Rubiaceae > Cruciata > Cruciata laevipes. Next base: position 19,649,572 of record OY787633.1, read on the forward strand.
TTCTTGGTAGTTCAGTCTTTTGGACTCCAAGAGAAAACAATCAAAATGCTCATGTTTTAGCTAGTTTTGCAAAAATACGGCAAATGAGCCGAGTTGTATGGGATTCATTTCCCGAGTTTCTTTCTTCAAACGATACTGGACGTTTCCAGTAACATGAAATGAAATATTTCTTTCAAAAAAAAAAGTCATGCTGACTCCATTTTTCAATACATTAATTTTCACTTCAGTTCAATTCAATTCAGTTCAAACCACTTAAGTTCAATTCAGTACAACAACAAAAAAAGCTCTAGAAAACTGGGCCTAATTATATAGAGAATTTTATAGAGACCCCCTAACGTTTCCCGAAACACCGGTTTGGTCCCCTATCGAATTTTGATGTAAAAATGGCCCCCCAACCTTCAGCTTTTGCTTCATTTTGGCCACCTATGGCTAACTTGACCGTTAACTCTTAAAAAACCGTTAAGTATTAGAGGTATAATAGTAATTTCCGTTATATATAATAAAAATAATTCACAAACCATATACATAGAACCACAAACCCTATTTGCATATCCCATTTAGTAAAAAATTACCCTTATAAAATTTTGTTTATGATATTGAATTTTAGTCCCTCAAGTTTAAGTAAACTTTCTCCAAATATTGATCTCAATTCAGTCTGATTATTCGAGACTGCCCTGATCGTTGCTACCTCACAACGCCGCAATGGTTAAGAAGGCAATGAGCATTGATCAGACTGCGAAAAAACGAACAAAGTGATTTGTACTTTCGGGCTATGATGGATCTAAGGAGTCTGAATCGGTGTATTATTTTAGTCCTGTTACCTTGATTCACTGTTGTTCTCAACCCATCTATTCACTCGTAACATTATGTATATAAATTGTTAAATTGGTTTGTGATGGTCTTCATCAAAACCTAGAAATGATTAATACTCACTAGTACAGAAAGCTTGATTAAAGGCTTCAAATGGAAGGCTGTTCGTTGAAAAATTCAAGAAAACGCTGTGCAACAATATTTCCGATATCGGAAGTATGTAATTCTAGGAGTTCTATCATTAGACAACTTTTGAAAATTTTAGAAAGCGGTCAAATCTGAACCGCTGTCTAAAAATTTTCATGAACGGCGCTTTATAATACCAGCTGTCCAATGTAATAAAAGACGGCATTTTTTTAGAAACGCTGTCGAAACAAAGTAGTTTCCGATAACGGAAGCTCAGTTCCGAGATGGGAAGCAATATTCTAGTAAATAATTTTTGGGTTCCGAAGTTGGAAGTAAAGAAGTTAGCGATTAACCGGAAAAACAAGCATATTTCCGATATCTAGGACCAATTCTAATATATATTTTTAGGTTCCGAATTCGGAAGTACTAATAAGTTCCCGATCCCGGTTAATGTAGTAATCGGAGCTAAATTTTGACTTTTTTAAAGTTTGACCGGCGTAAATATTTTACTGTTTCGACATATTTTACGTAGAATCTCACCATAGTTCCGAGATCGGAACCTTATTCTTGTATTTTTTAGGTTCCGGGATCGGAAGTGAATATAATTTCCCAATCCCTATTAGTTCTGGATTCGTAACAAAATTAAAAAAAATTGAAAATACGTTAACCTAAAATACATGACTATATTTTTTTGGAAATCTAGCAGGAAAGGGATACTCAATTTTAAAGGGCCAAGTCGGAAGACTATATAAACAAAGGGGCAATATATATTCAGGAACGGGTAATCACTTGTGAATGCCGTAAATCTTTGTATTTGTGAAGAAATTCGTGATCCGTCTACAACGAATAGAACAAGGTAACGAACAATACAAGGTTATTAGAGCATCCACAATGGTGCTCCTTAAGTGCACTTTTCTTAATAAGGAGCACTCCTTAATTAAGAAGGTTCATTGTGGAGTTTTAAGAACAACTCCTTATTTAGGGAGTGATTACCTCTTTTATTGTGTTTGATTAGACAATAAAAACATTACTCTTGCCATTGAGTATTTTTTTAATTATAAGTTTAAAATAAAAATAAAGAAAAGAAGTGCTTCTTAAGTATTGTTCCATTGTTAGTGTTGGGTTTTTCCTTAGTTTTGCTCAAAATTGATTATGTGGCACTTAAGAAGTGCTCTTTATCTTCAAACCATTTTGGATGCTCTTACTTGCTTACGAGATATTGAATACGTGAACTATCATATCTTACAAGATTATTTGGGGCTTTTTATGTGAATTCATTGATTGATTAATTTAATTGATATGATTTAAATATATTGTGACTTACATTGCAGGAGTATGAACTTGGATTGTGTTCGTATGGTTGGATCGAATATTCGAACATCTACTGAATATAAGGAGTTGGTCGAATATTTCATTGAAGTTGCTTCTAATCATGCGAGAATGGAGAATATGTCGATGATGCGATGTTCATGTAAGGATTGTAGGAATGATGTATATCTGGGGGAGCGGGGATAACGCTTACATTTGATTATAAGGGGATTTGAGGCTTCATATACCAAGTGGATATGTCATGGGGAAAAGGTAGATGTATGGGATGAATGTCATGAACATTATTAATAAATAGAATTCAACTAGATATCGGAACTAGGAGTGTAAATGAACTGAACCGTTCGTGAACAACTCGGTCAAAGTTCGTGTTCGAACTCGGTTTGACCAGTTCGAAATCGAAATCGAACTCGAGCTCGTTAGTTAATAAATGAGTTCGAACCTTTAGATCATAACTCGATATGCTCGTTGAACAGCTCGGGAATAATTTATAGATACTATATTTAGAATTTATAAAAATAATTTACATGTCTTAAGAAGGTAATTATATGTTTATTAATTTTAGTTCTTTTCATTTATTTATTTTAGTATTTTTTATATAAAAAACTAAGATAATACATTTTGAATAAGAAATGGATAAGATATGACGTAATGAAGATTGAAAAAAGATGTAAAATAAATCTTGAGGGAAAAAGAAAGAGAAAAAGGGAAGGGAGGAAAGCTTGAATCCCACATCGGTGGCAAGAGAAAGGGAGAAATCTTCTCTAAGTTATAAATTGATCTCATTTCCTAACCATTCTTAGTCCAACTTGCTTTGGTGGATTTCCATGTGCAAAGCCATATTTAGATGTTTGGGCTCGAATTGGGCTTCTAAACATTTATAACAAATAGAATTCATACTCGACATTGTAACATTAAATATATCGAAACAGTCATAGAATCCGGAACTGACGGTCGATTGCGGTCAATATTAGTGCGAAACAAAATTGAATTTCCGGTGTCGGAAACTTTAAAACTAACTAGAATTCATACTAGATACCGTAACGTATAATAAATCGAAACGCTTCTAGAATCTGGAAAACGGTGAAAAACAACCAACAAGTAGAATTATATTTCCTGATTCGGAACAATACTCATTAACCAGAATGGAACCTAGAATACGTAAACTATGCAAAATCGAATATGGACTCGTATTTATAAACCTAATGGCCGGATAATTTTATCCCGGCGACAAATCAACGGAAATACTAACTTCCGAACACGGAACTAATGTAGAGTAAATCCCAGAATCTTAAGTTCCGCCACCAGAAATAAATGGACAGCGGTTGGAAAATAAACAATGGATAACGTTTGAAAAAGCCTTTGATTATCTCATTGGACGTCTCCTAATTAAACGCTGTCTAAAGAAATACAATGGACGGCTCAGCCACCTACGACTCCTCCAAAATGCCTTCTATCTCCCAAATAACAGCCGTTAATCCTATGGTCTCCCACTAGTGACTTTTACGGCAATTTCTCCATGCAGATACATTTTTCTTATGCAGCTCCGCATTTTTACCAAAATACCCTCAAATGTCCCCTTGCATTTTGGCTAACATTTTTTGCCTTAAAAATATCAAGGGTATTCTTGTAAAAATTTGGACCTGCATAGAGCAACCCTTTTTCATTAATGTTCCAAAATGATACTTAACTTGCAATACTAGGTTTCAAGTGGGTTAACACAATCAAAGGTTATTTGAACAATTCTAATGAGAGAAAATAACAGAAATGATGCCCATTTTTATAATGAAATTATAGATTTTGTTCCCACTTTTATAGCCTGAAACATAATCTATAATTTCATTATAAATTAGCATCTTTTCCGATTCATTCACAAACCTATTTTAACTAGCAGGTAAATTTAGGGTTGTGCTAGATGCAGTTACATTTTTCTCTTGCATGTTCGTATTTTTACTATAATACCCCTAATATTGTTAAGGCAAAAAATGGGTTTGAAATCATAGGGTTCCATCAGGGAGTATCATGGTAAAATGTGGACCTACAAAAGAAAAATGTACCTGCATATAGAAAACGCCTAAATTTAACAAGTTAAAGGGTGAAGCTATTAGTCACCACCTAAACAAATAACCATGTAATGATTATCCTAAACCAGCCGTTGTTCCTTCAGTTTGATGTTGCCAGTAGTTTGAAAATATTAGGGTGTATTATATGAATTTGATATTAAGTAGGATTGAAATATAAGAATAAAGATTAAATTAAAATTAAAATTAAAATTAAGGTTATTTTTGTAAATTTACAACAAATGGGATATGCAAATAGGGGAAGTGGTTTTGCATATATGCCCACCCATAATAATTTAATCAAACACAAGAGTATCACATCTTTTAGCAATAGAATGAATCGGAAAATGAGGTTGACCAGCAAATAACAAACTAGAGTAATTAAGTCAAAGTTTTTAGCACTTTTTTCATGAGCCCTTTTTTTTAAAAAAAAAACAGCTTAGATTCCTACCAAGACTAAAAATCATATCGTGTTCTTCATGTAAAGTCGCATGTTTGACTTTGAAGAAAGTAACCTCGGTAAACGAGTTGAGAATGTGCCTAAACCCAGGCTTTTCCAAGGGGAAGAATCGGGATTTTTAATGACTGACACAAGGGTAACCGAGTCTGTTGCGATGTTTGCTCTTCTTATGCCCAGTCTTTGAGAAACCAAAAGAGCCATTTTGCAAGTCTCCGCCTCCGTCTGAAGTGGTGTAACCACTGTGAAAAATTCCGAGTCTGATTCGATTTTCGGGTGTTGCCAGCTTTCAAATCATCCACGCTTCTGTTCCTAGTGATGTTTGACTTCTGAAGGAACCGACAAAAACTTATAAGGCAATAATTGTGTACGGTATTTGGAGCAAATCCTTGGAAAATGTTACAAGGGTTATTTCACAGGTAGTGTCATGATGCATGTTGATTGCTCATCTGATCCAGGTCACGTGAGCTCATGTTCAGACTGTCATAAAAGAAGCAGTTCTCATCTCACATGCTCCCAACAGACAGATGAATCCTCAAATTTATTTTCAAACACCCTACAAAGTCTAGAATTCCTGCTAGCAAAGATGTTTTGAAGATTTGAACATGTGGCCTTGTTATTATCTAGGCCAGAAAGGCTTCACGCTCTAGGTGATATCAAAGCCCACTTTAATTCTAGTATATAAGGTTGTATCTATCTTTTCAATTATTAATATTGCTAATTTATAATATTTGAAGGATTATAATTTTCAAAATCAATATTGATTCTAGTTATTATTCAAAAATTTGGGTTTATATGTAGGTAAGAAAGCATATATACCAATATACAAGATCTAAATCCACATCCCAGTATCCTAATTACACATTATATTCAGTGATAAGTTTACTTTATTACCCATCATTCAATTTAAGGTTTACTAAACATTTATTATTTCATATAAATCCTTTAAGTTTTTGGTGGGCGTCGTTTGACACACCAAAATAATCTGCAATACTCAACACACAAGTTAGTATAGTCGCAAGCAGAGTCGATCCCACGAGGAACGGAGTAAAATCTATTATTTTTAACCTACCAAACCAATCTTCGGTTTAGCAACCACGCCTTAAAGATGAAGAATTGTTTCTATCAACTATGAAAACAGTGAATTTAAACACAAAGAAAAATATATAAATGCAATCGACTTAGATTAACCTGGTTGATTCATTCATTGATCATTGGCTATAGATAAATTATCTCATGCAAATCAATTAGTTATATAGAGGCAAGTATTTGCTGAACCCCTAAAATCCCCTCTTATTACCCATCAACGAGCAAGTATTTGCTAAACTCGTTAAATTACAGATTAAAACCAAGGAGACCTAATTTAGATAATCGTTCCAGTATTCGCTATCAACGATCATCTACTCAGTTGATTACTTTCTTGTTATTACAGTCTGTATCAGTTATCTGTTTTTCACAAGAAATTTGCCACTTTTATTAGCCCTAGCCTAGCATGCATCAAGGTGATCAAGCTTAATTCAGCAGGCATCAAATTTAAACAGTAATCAACAGAGAATTCACATAGATAATTGTTAAGCCCAATTCAATCCTCACAATTTCATGAATCAATTCAGTTAATCCAACCGATAACTAAATTAGCTACTCATAATAAAACTAGCAAAACAAAATATATAATAAGAAAGCATGAAAGAACTAATTTAAAAGATGAAAATAAATCACCAAAATTGCTCCAAAATCTTCCAAATCCAACAATAGAATTAATCTCAAGAATGGAACAATATTCTGCTTCCTTTTCCTGGCGGCTCAAAAGTTAGAGAAGAAATAAGACATGATGATGTCTTTTTTATCTCCCTTGTCCAAGCACTCCAAAAGTCTCTCATTATTCCTGTCTTAAATAAAATATTAAAGGAAAAAGCAACTCAAGGGGTTACAAACCCAAACTTGCATAAATTGCACTTATCAACTAATTCTTTATTCCTAAATTAATTAAAACCATTTAGGCTTTATTTAACAGGAAAAAGCTGAATTCAATTCTCTTTGGCCTCTTTCTTCTTCAGCTCAGCTCTTCACCTTCTTATTTGACCAGAATCACTACCTCATTAAAAACCTCGTGGGGAAAAAGAGTATAGTGACCCAATTCGTAAACTCCATTAGTTTCACCTCAGTCCGAGTCGTTTTCACGCAGCAACTTAGTGATCGATAAACGAAACACAACTCTGTCACATGAAAGATTCCAGAAAATTGCTCCAAATTGCTCCAAAAATAGCTCCAAATTGCAGTTCATTATTCTTTATTGCCATCTCACAACATGTGTGTAAAACCTGCCAATAAAACAGCCCATAAGCATCTAAATGCATAGTAATTGGCACAATTTCACCACCATTAATCAATCATATAAACAACATATCAAATATCCTCACACTTAAGTCATGCTTGCCCTCAAGTATGATAAAAACACATTCAAAGCACAGATGTTGTTTATTCAAAAGTTCCCATCCTCCTCAACTGACTTAGACTCAACAAAACAGAAATCAACTAAGACTCTATGACTTGGACTTTGGTCAAAAAGTTCAGCATTCAAGTTTTCAGTTCATCAGTTCATCAACAAATGTCCCCTTGCCAAGTTCAAGTTTCATTTCACAAACAAGTGTTGATATCATCCCCCCTTAGCACTCAAATCAATCCCCCCTACATCATTCTTTCATGGCCATCAACGTGATCAAAAATAGACATGCACAAATTTCTCACGGATTTCACTCAGCACACACAATGATAAGGGACAATCACTCAATAATATGCATGTGGCAGCATCGGTCAATACACAACAAGCACAAAAGGTCTTTTACAGGTTGTAATGGGGTTGAGGGCTTGTAATGTTGGTGAGATCCTAAGGGCTCTAAGGTTTAATATCAACCAAAACATGCACATTGCTCAAGAACAAAATCTGTACAAAAATTCCAGCAATCATATATCGTTAAAACCAATTTTCTGGACTGATCAATGGATTAATTCAGGTCTGGACTCTCTTTTTTCTTCTTTTTGTCCAGACCCAAATCCCAAATTCCACTGATAACATGCTCACTTTACATCCACAGTGCCATAGAAAGTAAAGGCTCATAAAGCCATTTTTTTCAATGAAAATTGAGGCACTCAAATCAAGGAATATGCAATATCATACAAGAGCAGAATTTTCCAGTTCAAGAGCATATATGCATGGGGCAAAGAGATGGTAAAATAGAAAAGGCTTGTTTTTTTTTTTAAATGGGTGAAAGAAAGAAAGGGTCAGGCTCAGAGGGGCTCACTAGGGGATATAAAAGGGTAGGCTATATACGATGTGTGGTTAATCCTAATTTGCCTTTATTCACTTATCATGCACCAACCTAAGCTGCCACACAACTCTCAAAAAAAAGATTGATGTAGAGAGTGCTCTACTCTAGGCTCAGAACCTCACAATTTACTAGGCTTTTTCATGCAAGTCAAGTTCGTCATCCCAAGTATCATTTAGCCAAGTTCAGAGTAATTTCAAGGGGCTATCATTAGGAGTTTCAAGGGAGATATCAAACAACAAAAGTTTGCTAATCAGATTCTTTCACCGGCAAGGTTAATTCACATCAAAACCAAATCCCTTACTAACTCTGATGCTGGACTTTTGACCGACTCGACACAAAAACAAGCAGTTTTTTTTTCAGATTTTTGTTTTTTGTATTTTTGTATTTTTGTTTTTTGTATTTTTCAGATTTTTTTAGACTCAAAGAATCACACAAAGTAACACACAAGACTCACAAACTGACACCTAAATCTCCTCACACTTAAACCTTGTTTGCCCTCAAGCAAGCTCGGCTTAAAAGTAAGAAGATACCCTATGGAAAACAAATAAAAAATGAAGAACAGGGGCAGAGAGATTAGAAAGCTTATTCTGAATGGCTGCCCCGTTGGGGAATGCTAAGTGAGCGCATGATTTGCTCATTCTGGGCAGCAAAGTCTTCCATGTTCACACGTGAGCCCCCATGATTTCAACAAGTCAATTCCAGCCCATGAAACAATCTCAAAATCGCCCAGAAACTTTGGTTTGCGAATCTGCATCCCTGCACCATAATAAACAAGTTAATTTATTTTATTTTTTTTAAATTTTTTCCGTTTTTTTTTAAAAATAAAACAAACTAGAAACAAGCACCTCTTTTTTCCTTTTCTTTTTTTCAGATTTTCTTTTTTTAAAATAAAAACAAAAAAAAAAAAAAATTGAAAATGGAAAGCAAGAAAATTTGGGTTGCCTCCCAGAAGCGCCTTTGTTTACAGTCTTTGGCTAGACTTTTAACTTGCGATCAATGGAGATGTCGAGGAAACATCCCTCCTCTATCCTTGTACCACATGGCTTGATCTAATGTATTCCAACGGAATTCTTCGTGTTCTCCAAGCTGATACATCATATCCTCCTCACACTTGGACATGTGCATATCCCAAGGAGGATTGTAGTTGAGTGGGAGTGTCACATTATAGCCATAGTGTGGATTGAAGGGTAACACATTCTGCTCAAAACATTCGGGCTTGATTTCTGCAGACAGAGGCTGGTATCAGTACTGTACACTTCTTCTCTCATGTTCATAGAGCATCTCGGTTCTTGTAACTCCACTTTGTCCACTCCCTGATCATGCATTTCTGATCTATTTTCCTGCAAAAGTGTTGTCTCAAGATTGTCTTGGACAATGGGGTTAGAAGCATTGGCACAACCATCTTTAGAATCCATGGAGTTTTCAACAACTTCATCCATTTTAATGGTTAATTCTTCTCCAAAATAATCTAAAGATATTGTTCCTTTTCCAACACTAATTGTCGCATTAGCCGTTCTTAAGAAAGGACGACCTAACAATACCCCTGTAGTTTTATTACCCTTTGTATGCATATTCACCACATAAAAATCAGCAGGGTAAACAAAATCATGAATTTTGACAAGAACATTCTCCAAAATACCTTCAGGAAAGACACAAGATTTATCAGCCAATTGAAGTGTCGTATTAGTTCCCACCATTTTAACTCCCTTTAAAGACTTATACACAGACAATGGCATCACATTCACAGAAGCTCCTAAATCACACATGGCAGACTCAATCATCATATCACCAATTAAACAAGGTAATGAAAACATACCAGGATCCTTACACTTGGGTGGTAGATTCTTTTGTATCACCGCTGAGACGGACTCACCCATGATGATTTTACTCGAATCCTTTGGTTTTCCTGCAATAAACTCTTTCAAGAACTTGCTTACTGATGGTATCTTTATAGCCTGCAAGAACGGAAGGTTAATCTCCATGTTCCCAAAAATAGATAAGAAATCCGAACAACCTTCTTTCTTTTTCTCTAATCTGCGAGGAAATGGTGGAAGGATTTTAACTGGAGGATTTTTCAAGCTCAACCTTGGACTTACCTCCTGGTGTTCATCATTTTCACCTTCAACCTTTTTTTCAGATTCTGGTTCTGGCCTCTGTTTGGCCAGAACCAGAAGCCTACATCTGGCTGCTCAACCGATTTCTTGGCTTCTTCTGGTGGAGGTGCTCCAATATTCCTTCCACTCCTTAGAGTGACTTGATTGACCGTCTCCCTAGGGTTCAATTGCACCTGAGATGGCAGCCCTGGTTGCTTCATTCGGAGCTCGTTCATAGAATTCGACAATTGTGTTATTTGCCGAGTATGTTCCTCCAAAGTTGCCTCCGCTTTCCTTGAACTTTGCTTCTGGTCATGAAGCATGCTCATCATCATATCAAGCTTATCATCCATGGATTTCCCTTGAGGGGGTGGCTGGTTCTGTGGAAAGGACTGTGGCGCCCTTTGATTTGGAGGAATGTAGGATGACTGTGGAACTTGAGTGCTTGGATCTCTCCAACAAAGATTCGGGTGATCTCTCCAACCCGGATTATAAGTGGCTGAGTAGGGCTGCCTACCGGGTGATCTCTTGGGCTGCCTATCATTCCAATTCCCCATTGCATTCGCTTGAGCCGGTTGATCATCCATCGCAAAATGGCATTGCGACTTAACATGGCTATAAGTCCCACAAATTTCACAAGGACTATCATGACGACCAATAACGGCCACCTTTTCCACCACCTTAGAAAGGACCTTTTCCATTCTATCCATCCTTTCTTTGAAATCATCTTGATCAGAGGTGCCCGTGTGTGCCACTTTCTTCAAGATTCGAAATTCTTCCGTGTCATACTCCTTCTTGGCATTAATGAGCTTCTTGACAATCTCCCTTGCCTCATTCACTCGAATATGGGAGAATCCACCATTGCTCGATGTATTCATCAAGTCTTTGTTCACAGCAGTAAGACCTTGGTAGAAATATTGAAGTAGTTGACCCTCCGAGAATCGATGATTCGGACACTTATCCACCAATTGTTTGAACCTCAGCCAAAATGCGCTAAATGGCTCATCGTATTCTTGCTTGATGCTTGAAATCTCCTTCTTCAGCGCCCCGGTCTTGGTGGAGGGAAAATAGTACTCCAAGAAAAGCTTCTTGAGTTTATTCCATGTAGAGATGGAGTTCGGTGGCAAGCTAGAAAACCACTGATTCGCTGCACCTGTCAAACTGAAAGGAAAAGCAACAAGCTTGAATTGCTCTTCGGTGACATTGGTAGGCCTCTTTTGCACTTTGCAAATTCTGATAAATTCACTCAGAAAGTTGAAGGGATCCTCAGTACTCCTCCCATGAAACTTCAGAAGAACATTCAAGAGATCCAGTTTGATTTCAATAGGGCTCTCATTCTGTGGCACTCAGATAGGAGTAGGAGGGTCCTCTTCATTATGTCCAGTGAGCTCCCACATATATGGATTATTAGCATTGAGGTCCAGAACTTCGTTAGCCATTTCGGTATCGGAAAAAGCAAATTCGGACTCAGCTTCGGATTCTGCTCCAGAAACAGCCTCTGTTTGGCCAAATAGAGGGTCTGCGGCAGAATTCAATTTCCACTCTTTAGTTGCTTTCCGAATTTTTCTGGTTGTCCGCTCAATCTCAGAATCAAACAATAATTCGGACTTCTCAGACCTGGTCATAAACCAGCACTAACACACAATCAGTAGGAAAAAGAAAATAGAAATCGACAAACCGTTCCCCGGCAGCTGCGCCAATTTGGTGGGCGTCGTTTGACACACCAAAATAATCTGCAATACTCAACACACAAGTTAGTATAGTCGCAAGCAGAGTCGATCCCACGAGGAACGGAATAAAATCTATTATTTTTAACCTACCAAACCAATCTTCGGTTTAGCAACCACGCCTTAAAGATGAAGAATTGTTTCTATCAACTATGAAAATAGTGAATTTAAACACAAAGAAAAATATATAAATGCAATCGACTTAGATTAACCTGGTTGATTCATTCATTGATCATTGGCTATAGATAAATTATCTCATGCAAATCAATTAGTTATATAGAGGCAAGTATTTGCTGAACCCCTAAAATCCCCTCTTATTACCCATCAACGAGCAAGTATTTGCTAAACTCGTTAAATTACAGATTAAAACCAAGGAGACCTAATTTAGATAATCGTTCCAGTATTCGCTATCAACGATCATCTACTCAGTTGATTACTTTCTTGTTATTACAGTCTGTATCAGTTATCTGTTTTTCACAAGAAATTTGCCACTTTTATTAGCCCTAGCCTAGCATGCATCAAGGTGATCAAGCTTAATTCAGCAGGCATCATATTTAAACAGTAATCAACAGAGAATTCACATAGATAATTGTTAAGCCCAATTCAATCCTCACAATTTCATGAATCAATTCAGTTAATCCAGCTGATAACTAAATTAGCTACTCATAATAAAACTAGCAAAACAAAATATATAATAAGAAAGCATGAAAGAACTAATTTAAAAGATGAAAATAAATCACCAAAATTGCTCCAAAATCTTCCAAATCCAACAATAGAATTAATCTCAAGAATGGAACAATATTCTGCTTCCTTTTCTTGGCGGCTCAAAAGTTAGAGAAGAAATAAGACATGATGATGTCTTTTTTATCTCCCTTGTCCAAGCACTCCAAAAGTCTCTCATTATTCCTATCTTAAATAAATTATTAAAGGAAAAAGCAACTCAAGGGGTTACAAACCCAAACTTGCATAAATTGCACTTATCAACTAATTCTTTATTCCTAAATTAATTAAAACCATTTAGGCTTTATTTAACAGGAAAAAGCTGAATTCAATTCTCTTTGGCCTCTTTCTTCTTCAGCTCAGCTCTTCACCTTCTTATTTGACCAGAATCACTACCTCATTAAAAACCTCGTGGGGAAAAAGAGTATAGTGACCCAATTCGTAAACTCCATTAGTTTCACCTCAGTCCGAGTCGTTTTCACGGAGCAACTTAGTGATCGATAAACGAAACACAACTCTGTCACATGAAGGATTCCAGAATAAGGGTCAACCGGATCGGCATCTTTTAGCTCCAAATTGCTCCAAAAATAGCTCCAAATTGCAGTTCATTATTCTTTATTGCCATCTCACAACATGTGTGTAAAACCTGCCAATAAAACAGCCCATAAGCATCTAAATGCATAGTAATTGGCACAATTTCACCACCATTAATCAATCATATAAACAACATATCAGTTTTGAATAATATTTTGGGTTCAAAGTTTTGTTAAATATGATTGTCGGCCCAAGAAATACTTCTCTAAATTGACAAAGTTAAATATTTTCTTCAAAATTTGTTTTACCGTCACTTTTAGTTGTCCAGCTAAATTAAATAGTATAAAGAGAGTCATTAACTTCCCAGTTTTGCTAAAATGAGAAAGAGAGTCATAAACATCATGCATGCCATATTATATGTTCACAATTTGAAATGGTCCCTCTCAGACTTTAATCTCATGCCTACTGAAACATTGTCCTTAGCCCCTTTGAATAGTTTCATACACTCTCAACATGTTATGCAAGTCAGTTGGAGGCCGCCTATAGCTGATTATAAGCTGAACACAAATGGCTCTAGTCTTGGTTATACTCATCAAGCTGGGGCTGGGATGGTACTGAGGAATAAAGAAGGGAGAGTGATCTCTGCAAAGGCCATTTATATTCATCAGAAGGATAGCTTGGAGGCAGAGGTTTTGGCCTTAATAAAGGGACTAGAAATGGCTTACTACCACGATGTCACAAATTTGGAGGTTGAGTTGGATTCCTTCTCAAAATGATCAAGAGACAATACAAGGTCCCATGGAGACTCATAGATCAGCTCAGAGCTATATAGGACCTGCAAAGTGAATTCACTATATCTTTTACTCATGTTTTTAGGGAAGGTTATTCAGTGGCTGACTCTTTGGCAAAGTTAGCAAGTACTTCAAAATTATCTCATGAATTCAACCACTTTAATCTCCCAAGGGAAATTAAAGGTCTAGTTGATATTGACAGTAGAGAGTTCCCATATATTAGAGTGAATTGAATGTATGAAACCTTTTACTGGTTTTCGTTTGTATTGTCAACATGTGTGGGGATGATCATTACTGTTCAATCTTGCTCAGGGCTATCTCTCCACTCTTCTTTATCAATTTCTCAATGCTAAGTCAACATACTAAGGAGTTGTCTTTTTTGCAGGAGAATATCACAAGGCTTAGAGGCCTTGTGGTGATCTTAATCTGCAACACACACAGTCTCCTTCATGAATTTAGCATTTGTACATTCCCTGGGACACACAGCAACCTCACTAACTCTGATCAGTCTGAAATCAAATCCATCATGTCCAGACCTATAAGCTTCTCCGGTCAGGAGCTTTTGAAAACCCCTAGTGGAATCACACATCTGCAGCCTCTTCTCCAACTTCTGGACTTGGCAGAAGCAATCACTTATTTATACTTCTAGTACACAATGTTCAGTTATAGTTTTCCAATCACATTCAAGTGACTAAGTGGATTTTCATCTTGCTCGTCTTGATGATCACCGAAATGCTCCTTGTAATGTTATCCTCGCTGTGGCAAACTTGTGTTCGACAAGTGTTATGCCTGTCGAACACTAACCTGGATCAGATGAGTAGATATCGATTAGAAATTCCTAACTATAGGTCCAAAAGAAATTGTATTATTCAAGTTTTTTCATCCTGTCATTTAGGGTTTTTCTTGGACCTTCCAAGTTTTTTAATCTTTTTTATAAGATTTTTCTTGAACTCATTGTAGCTTTTGAACAAATTTTTAAGTTATTCATGGTCTGGGGAGCCTAATAAGGCCCTATTTACTAGAGATTATTTCTTGATGTATTGAAAAATGGAATCAGCATGACTGAATTAACCTGAATTTCATCAAATTACATTTTCACTGAACTGAATTGAACCGAACTGAACTGATCTACAGATAAGCTCTGGTAAACAGGGCCTAAATCACCCCTACCGTTTGGTGGTTTTAGGCCTTGTTTACCGGAGCTTATCTGTAAATTATTTCAGTTCAGTTCAGTTCAATTCAGTTCAGTTCAGTTCAGTGAAAATGCAATTCGATGAAATTCAGGTTAATTCAGTCATGCTGA
Source organism: Cruciata laevipes (assembly GCA_963678965.1). NCBI lineage: Eukaryota > Viridiplantae > Streptophyta > Magnoliopsida > Gentianales > Rubiaceae > Cruciata > Cruciata laevipes. The sequence continues at coordinate 19,664,848 of OY787633.1, forward strand.
TTCCATTTTTCAATACATCAATTTTCACTTCAGTTCAGTTCAGTTCAGTTCAGTTCAGTTCAATTCAATTCAATTCAATTCATTTCAGTACATTAAGAAATCAGCTCTAGTAAACAAGGCCTTAATTAATTGTTTTTTTAAAAATTGAATAGTATAAAATTGGATTATTAATTATTATTAAGAAATGAGTTCCGGCCCAAAAAAGGGGCAAACAACGGGAGCAAACTGATAACAACGATAGAAATTGGGAATAACATAAAGTAGCCGCCGCCCGGAAACAATGGTGGTGCTGAACCTCTCCCGAAAGCCAACATCTACAATTTTTACCTGTAAAATTCACCATTTCTCAGAGCTCTGACGGGGGCTGAAGATCTTCTTTGATTTCTTCTCTTCACTGTTGTTATTAGATCTCGCCGACCGGAAACTTTTGTTTTTCTTCTCCTCTCCGACACGATACTCATATCAAAATTTCGACACGAATATCAGACACGTCCCGACACATATCTTGTGTGTGTCGGGGTAACATAGGATGGCCATGTTGATCAATCGAGGTAGGTTTCATGTTTGTTTTTCCATTGTGAATAATTTCTTTTTATGATGTAAATAATCATGTGGTAAAATCCAACAAATTGCTTAAGTTGTTTGAAGGTTTACTTTCCTCCAAGAGGTTTTACACTAGTTACTAAACACAAGTATTGTTGCTTCAGGTGTAACTGCATCGACGTGTTGTCGCGTGATTGCTTCGTATAGAAGCTTCTCAGTCTCAAATAGTGGACCTACTAATGTGGATAACACAGGGGTTGGTCATGGAATTAATCAAGATTCTTTCCGGAAATCAGAGATCATATGGCAAGACGTGGATAAGGTATGTAATATATTGGATAGTGATTCTTGGGGACCTCCTTTAGAAGGTATTTTATCTGCATACGCTGAAATAAATCATTCTGAATTGGTCATTGGAGTTCTAAGAAGGCTCAAGGACGCCAACCAAGCAGTTCAGTACCTTAGGTGGGTTGAGAAGAAAACCGATAAAGCACACTGTCCTGAGGCATATAATGCACTTCTTATGGTTGTGGCGAGGAATAAAAGCTTTAATTATGTAGAACAAATCTTGGAAGAAATGGGTCTTGCTGGATACGGCCCTTCGAACAGTACATGTATTAATTTAGTTGAGAGCTATGTCAGGGATCAAAGACTGAGGGAAGCATTTGAGTTCCTTCAGACAATGAGGAAGTTAAAATTCCGTCCTGCATTTTCTGCTTACACAACTCTAATTGGAGCCCTATCTTCAGTTGATGAAGCTGATCTTATGCGGACACTCTTCCTTCAGATGCAAGAATTAGGCTATGAAGTTAGCGTCCATTTATTCACTACTCTTATACGAGTATTTGCAAGGGATGGACAGGTTGATGCCGCTCTCTCGCTTTTGGATGAGATGAAAAACTCATTTTCTGTTGATATTGTTCTATACAATGTTTGTATAGACTGCTTTGGGAAATTGGGCAAGGTTGATATGGCCTGGAAGTTCTTTCATGAGATGAAGGCCAGTGGCTTTGTGCCTGATGAAGTTACATATACGAGTATGATTGGTGTTCTTTGCAGAGGTAAGAGACTAAATGATGCTGTGGATCTATTTGAACAGATGGAGCAGAACAGAACAGTACCATGTGCCTATACTTACAATACGTTGATCATGGGATATGGATCTGCTGGGAAGTTTGATGAAGCATACAAATTACTTGAGAGACAAAGATCAAGAGGATCTATTCCGAGTGTGATTGCCTACAATGGTCTACTCACTTGCCTTGGAAAGAAAGGAAGAGTTGATGATGCTTTGAGGTTATTTGATGAGATGAAAAAGGATGCTGCACCGAATCTTACAACTTTTAACATCATTATTGATATGCTCTGCAGAGGAGGGCACCATAGTGCTGCTTTAGAAATCCGGGATGCCATGAAATCTGCAGGACTGTTTCCCAATGTAAGGACTGTCAATATAATGATCGATCGATTGTGTAAGGCACAGAAACTTGATGAAGCATGTGCGATATTTCAAGAAATGGATCACAAGGTGTGTACACCAGATGCTATAACGTTTTGTTCTTTGATAGAAGGCTTGGGCAGGCATGGAAGGGTGGATGATGCATACCGTTTATATGAAAAGATGTTGGACTCTGACCGGGTTCCAGATGCTATTGCTTATACATCCCTGATCAAAAACTTCTTCAAATCTGGGAGAAAAGTGGATGGGCACAAAATTTACAAAGAAATGTTTTCTAGGGGTGTGTCCCCTGATCTTACTCTCCTTAATACCTATATGGATTGTGTTTTCAAAGCTGGTGAAGCAGAGAAAGGCAGGGCTATATTCCAAGAAATTGAGGCTCGGGGTTTTACGCCAAATTTACAGAGTTATTCTATACTGATTCATGGTCTTATAAAAGCAGGCTTTGCAAGTGAAACATATGAACTATTCTATGGAATGAAGGAAAAAGGGTACAGTCTGGACACCATGGCTTATAACACTGTAATTGATGGTTTTTGTAAATCGGGAAAGGTAAATAAAGCTTATCAGCTACTGGAGGAAATGAAGGTGAAGGGTCATGAACCTACAGTTGTCACTTATGGCTCTGTTATTGATGGGCTTGCAAAGATTGACAGGCTTGACGAAGCTTACATGCTATTTGAAGAAGCAAAATCCAAAGGTGTGGAGTTAAATGTGGTGATTTATAGTAGTCTTATTGATGGGTTTGGGAAGGTTGGGAGAATAGATGAAGCATATCTAGTTATGGAAGAAATGATGCAGAAAGGCCTAAATCCAAATGTATATACTTGGAATTGCTTGCTTGATGCACTGATCAAGGCAGAGGAGATAGATGAAGCTCTTGTCTGCTTCAACTCGATGAAAAACTTGAATTGTAGTCCGAACTCATTCACGTATAGTGTTCTAATCAATGGACTCTGTAGAGTGCAAAAATTCAACAAAGCTTTTGTTTTCTGGCAGGAAATGCAGAAACTTGGACTCAAGCCTAATCTAATTACTTACACCACCATGATATCTGGTCTTGCAAAGGCTGGCAATATAGCTGAAGCCAGTGGACTTTTTGAAAGGTTCAAGAGCAGTGGAGGTATACCTGATTCAGCCTGTTATAATACTATAATAGAAGGGCTAAGTATTTCAAACCGGGCAATGGAAGCTTACAAGATATTTGAAGAGACTCGATCAAAAGGATGTAACATATATGCGAAAACGTGTGTAGTTCTTTTAGACTCCTTACATAAGGCTGAATGTCTAGAACAGGCAGCGATTGTGGGGGCTGTTTTAAGAGAAACTGCTAGGGCTCAGCATGCTACAAGGTCATTGTGACAACAGTACGCAAGTGGTCACAGTCTGATGTGCTGGCTGTCTTGCCTTTGGGATGAAGTTCTTAACCACCGCGATTCAGTGTATTGGCATTAAAAGGTTGTTGTCTTGGATACTCCCAAGTTGTTATAATTGGTGATTGATGTGCTACTAGAACCATCAATATTCCTTGTCCTTCAATGCTTCAAGTGCAGGTTCACATTTCTGGTCCTTACTGAGCATGAAGCATCATCGTTGAATTTCTGTTTTTCACATTCTTCCACCAAATACCCAAGGGCAGCAACCAAAAGAGTTCTCTTGAGTGCAATATTAATCTCCTCTGGGATGCCAGGTTTACATTCTGCTTATCCCCTTGTTGTATCTTTTCCCCTTTCTCAGCAATCAGGGTACTTTACTATTCCATAAATTGAGCAAGTTATTTTTCCCTTAATTCAGACCTTGACATTAAAAGCTAGATCATTTGTTAACCTGGTGACTGGATCATATACAGCTTTACTAGAACTCATTGGAATGCTTGCCAAGCTACCATATAGTCAATAATACTTAAAGGAATCTAGCCTTATTGATGTGCTGCTAATAGAACTTTCTATCCCCCCTTGGAATTTGGAAATAGCTAAAAAGTATATGGTGGTTCTTTTGTTACCGGCATCTTCTCAGGCTACTTTGATCATTTAGTTCTTCAAAATCCTAGTAATCATTTTGATTGTACCTTTGTGTATCGGAAACTAGTTTTTTATTACTCTAGAAGGCCGATGTAGGCTCCAGCGGAGTTTTAGGTTGCACAAACAGTTCCGACCTTTTCTTATTCCCTGTTTTAACTCGCCCATTTCATGTTTTTCTTGTAGTCCTATATGTGAAGCATGACACATCATCCACATTTCCTGCTTTGTCAAAGAAGTGGATTCCAAATGATTGGGAGCAATCCCTTACCACTTCTAAAGCTATTGAGGGATGAGTGGTATGAGCAATGCAATCTTATGTGAAAACTGATTTTTTGTAGTATTGTCTCCTGAGTCCTGATTTTGGGATCTTGAATGCCTGAAACTGTGAATCCAATGATCTGGCAAACATACACAGGTGTGTTCCTTGTGCAACCATTTGAAAGAGTTTGACCATTTTTCTGTTTTCATTGTGGCTTTAGTGCAAGCCTCCTCACCTATGGAGGGTTTCTTGGATTTATTACTACTGTTGAGAGTTACATGCCAATGAAAGAAACTTGTTAGTTGTCATTGAGCTTTTTATCTTAATGTATTTTGTACGGTGAATCTTTATTTATACAGGAGTAGCTGAATTATATAGTCGGATATTCTTCAATATTGTTGCATAAAGTATCTTGTGATTCAAAGAGGAAAACTTGCTACTAATACATCGGAGCCCAATCTTTGAACTTAATTTTCTCTGAATCCTATGCATTACTGATTACACTACTGGGGTAAAAAAATAATTTGATACCCAACTTTTTTGATATGCCTCTCTTTTTATTCAAACGATTCACTCCTTCATAATTAAAACCATCCATTGGAGTGGGGGTATCTTTAGATTTCTTAAACAGATTTTGAGCTTGTCATCCTAAAAGCCTCCTTTCCCTTTTGTACAGCCGTCAAATGTTTGATCTTTTGTCTGGCTATTTCCTGTATCACCATGAGGGGTTAGGGTATATAATGTGGAATTAGATAAGAACCTCTTAGAAGCTTCTGTGTTTTTTTTGCAAATAGAATTCCTTTCTCATTAAGTTATAGTTTGTAGGTTGCTCCAAAAAGAATTCCCTTCTGTTCAAGGCAACTAGGTTGCTCCAAAAAGCTATAGTCTGTAGCTTGGGTGCAAACACTACCTTGAACTTTCTTTTGTAGAGGGACTTAATGCACTTGTGGTGCTCATGGCCACTTTCTGTTTGTTTTAAATATAAGCTTGTCATCATAAACAAGCTTTAACAATAAGCAATAGCATATGCCAAAAGCTAGGTTATGTGTCCCAAATGAACTTGAGTATCATATCTGACTACAAATTCAGGCTCTGTGATGTGTATACTAGATGATTCCTTTCTGTACAGGCTGTGCTGTTTCCTTCACCTTCGAGTTTCAAACTGGATTGACGTGTTTTCCTCAGTACACTTTTTTTCTCCTTTTTGTGTGTTTTTCTTTCCAGAGGCCTATCATTTGGAAAAAAACATGTACTGTGTCTGTGTGCGTCAAATGAAACATGAATGACTACCACCGAGCACCATCCCAAACATGGGAAGGATCACGATTGCGTTTTTTGCTGAAAAATCTGGGCTACGTTTAAGGTATAACAGAAGTTGAGGGGGTTGAAATTAAAATAGATTCATTCTGATTGTCTGTTTCTAGATCAGCTGAACTCCACCTTGTTCATGTGAAAAAGCTAGACAAACAATGTGCTACACACGTTGTGAAGTACAAAGAACCCACAAAAGAAGACAATTTCTACAGAAGAAATTCCAACTAGAGTCTGTAAATAGCCCCCATTATTCCACCTTCTTAAGCATTCCAATTGAGTATTCCCTGCGGGTTCAACGTTAATCGCACTAGGTGTTTATACTGGCCGACACATGGATGAATCATGAATCAATAAACATAGTCAATAGATCAGTAATTATACTAGCATGCTATTTGCAGTTCGGGTTTCACATGTATATTAAATATATTATTTGTTCGATATTAATCAAAACACCATTTACAATAATATCTATGGCCAATAAATATTTTTTTTTTATTTCGGATGGCAATACAATAAAATAACTAATAGTGCCTGCAAGTGAGGTTATGAATTGTATTGTGCGTTACAATTCAAATTGAAAACAACATTCGGAAAAGTAGTGAATGGAGTACAGAGTGGTGCCATTTCGGATTTTTCTCCATCGCCCAGTATTGGTACTGCAGGTCCACTTCTAGTCTACTAATATATTTCGATATTGCACATAGATATTTTGTACATCCTATCTACCGACCTACTGTACTCATGAATTAGGTCTACAAATATTGGATAAAATAATAAGCATCCATTACACTATTTTTAATCCCATTATTTATTTATTTTTTGGTAAATCCCATAACCTTAATAACTTTAGTATACATGATACATCCCATAACTTTCAGTAGAGTAATGTTTTATGCAGGAGGAATAGTACAAAATTAATTGATGCTACACAGATCCGTCGGGCTCGGGGAAGCCTTCAACAGACCTGCAAAACAGACCCCGGGGTAGCTGTTCCGGTGTGATGATGAGACGGGGATAGCGGTGAGAAGGAAACCGTACGGGAATACTCTCAATAAGAAATATAGAGATCAAAGTCACATAGCAGATTCACTGTTTGGAGCTAGTATTTATAGTGGAGGCTCCCTGCGCTTGACGAGAGGAAGGACCACTTCTTGCTTGTCATTTTCCTTGTCTCTTTACCTAGACAGACGTGCCTACCTGGCCGGGGGGGGGGGGGGGGTTTCACCCACTCACAGGTCAGGCCGGGGGGGGGGGGGTTCACCCACTCACAGGTCAGGCCGGGGGTGGATCTTTCGGCCCATCCCCATGTTGGGCCGGTATTATTACTAGTCCCCCAGATCAGTGGCCCTGACTTTCATGCCGCGGAGGACTGGTCTTTTGAGATTCCTCCCGACACGTAGGGCCCAGTTTTGCGGAGTCCCAGTTTCGGCAGCATCTTTCCCTATTCTGCATTCATCATTGCCTCGTGCCTCGCACCACAGTTACTTTTCCGCCTTTTGAGGCGACGTTTCCCATTCTGTTGCCTATATAAGGCCCAGACTCCCTTCGCATAATCACTCTTCGCATTTTCCAGACGCCCTATTCTTCTTTCGAGTAAGTTTTAGCCTCTCCTCTTTTCTTCCTCCGCCGCTCTCTTCCCGTTTTACAACGAGTTCTCATCATCTCACGAATTCTTCCTTGGACACAGAGGGGGTCCAGAACCAGTTTGAGGTTCGATTCCGGACCTCCTCCAGGGAGATTCCCTCTCCGGGCTCCTTTCCGGGTTCTCATTCAGAGGCCCTCAGTACTTCTCAAGAACCCCGCGTTTCGGGTTTAACGGCCTCTGGGGGGATTCGACCCCGTCCGGACATTTATGTCCCGCTCGGGAGGAACCCCTTGAGGAAATATTCGAGGGAGAAGGCGGTGAGGAGGTTCCCCAGGGTCCTACTCACGGGGTGAGGCCTTTGGGCATCCGTTTTTTGGCGTCTTCGAGGGACCTCCTTCTTTAGATAAAACCGTTTTAGATTTGGTAAAACATTTTTTCATTCCTTTTCCTCTAAACGCCTCCCTCTCTAAGATCCCCCCAGGGGTTTCCGAGCGGGAGGTCGCATGTATTCCCAAGTCCATTTCCAGTATGGGCTTAGTCTCCCTCTTCCCCCTCTTTTCACTGAGATCTTCAACTTCTACAAAATGCCCCCGGCCCAGCTACATCCCAATGGGGTAGTACTAATTATGGCCTCCATTCTCAATTGCGCTCGCTGCGCTGTCCCTCCTTATCTCCTCCTCTTACGGTCTTTCTACGCCTTACAACGTTCTCATTCTTCCTTCCCCGGGGTTTTCTCCTTTTCAGTTCGGACCGGGGTCAAGGACTTTCTTATAGGAAAACCCCGGTCGGCTAAGGGGTATCCTCAGAAGGGTTTCTATAGCTACAATTTCAATTTATATCCTATGCCCTCCTGGAATAATACCCTTACCCCGGAGGACAAAAAGCAACTGTCTTCTCTCCTGGCGGTCGTAGTCAATGACCACGGGATACTTCGTTTAACCCCTCTGAGCATAGATGAATTTTTTATGACTGGGAACGCGAGCTACTACTGGCCTCGCGGGATATACCCTTCTGACCTCTTCTCCCTCTCCCGTATCTCCGCTGTGTGGCCGGCTGGAAATGCCTATTTAAGGGCTTTCATTCTCGCTCTTTTTCTCTTTTATTTATTTTCATGTTCTAAATCCTACCTGTGCTTCTGTTTTCTTTCTTTGGTTTCAGTTCAACCTTCTTTGTACGCTGACGTTATGACTCATGTGGAGAGGCATTCCGGGGAGGATGGCCAGCAAGGAAACTCTCGCTCGAGGCAACTGATCCTTCCCGAGCAACAAGTAGCTCCCCCCGGGCCATCTTCCACTGAGAACCCCGTCATCATCCCACAGAAACCCCGCCAGCAGCAGCGACTCCGCCAGCAGAAGCCCACCGGGTCTTCTTTTTTGGCCGCCCCCGCGGCTCAAACAACTCCCTCTGGGTCTTCCTCTACCCCGGGGGAAAATCTTTCATCAATCACCCAGACTAAAGTGTCGGGGCAACCTTTCAGTTCAAGCGGCCGCCTTTGGATGAGCTTAAGGGTTCTCCCCCACGATCCCGGCAAAGATCAGAGGATGCTCCTCCTCATCCTTTTCAAGCTACTCCATTACAGGCTGCCTCTTCTCAAGCTACTCCCGAGGAGAGGGACGAGGTAACTTATTCTTAACTCTCCTATGTGCAGTTTTCATCTTCCTAGGTATCCTTAACCCTTCTGCTTTTCGCAGAGCATCACGTTCGCTGACTCCCTCCTGGCGGACTCCCAGTTCATCGAGGCGCTGAATCGGACTTACTCTAAGTACATCGCTGGGCTATTCATTAAGGCAGATAAGGAGCTCCGCGAGGCTAAGGAGAGACTGGCCGGGCAAGATGACCTAAAGGCCTAGCTTGAGAAGTCTCAAAAGGAGTTGGCTGCGCCGGAGAAGAAGCTGGCTGAGACAGAAAAGAAGTATAGCTCCCTCAAGAAGCACAAGAAAAGCTCTCAACTTGAGGCTTTAAATGCTGTCACTCAGAAGCTTCTCCGCTCGAAGGAGTTTGAGAAGAGATTAGATGGGATTGATGCCTGCCATGAGATGTACCGCCGCTTGCGGGGTTGGCTACCAGAGCCCGTGCGTCTTGATGCCCAAGAGTCTTATTACCGACCCAAGGCCTCAGATCTGTTGAACCACCGCTTCCGGGCCCTTCAGGAGGCTGACTTGAAAGGCCTTGTGCCCCAGTTGTGGCGGTCATTAGAGATGTCTTCCCGGGTTTCCTGCGCCTCTGATATCAAGAAAGTCAAGCTTCCTGAGATTGGTGAGGCTTCTTGCCTCGACCCCGGCCACGAGGACTTCAATGTTTATGGGGTGGTTCTAGAGACGCCCCATTGGGCTGAAAGCTATCATGAGTTCTGCGCTATGCCTGATAATTTTGGGTTGCAAGCCGTCCAGACCGATGAGGATGAATATCGCGTGGGTCTTGGTGAAGGGCACGATGACTTGTTGTACCAATCCCGGAAGTCTACCCGGAGAGTGGGATTCCCCAAGCGGCCCGCAGATGAGCTCAAGGTGGACACCCCTGCTTATGTTGGTCCCAACTGGACTGCCTCGGACATCTCAGATCTGGAGCGGAGGCTGGAGAGGGCTCATGCTATTCCGGTGGGGGGAGAGACCGTTGCGGACAATGTATAATCCTAGTCCTTAGCTTTTGTCGTAGTAGGTTTTTTTTATATATCCTTGTAATCTGCCTCTCCGGGGGGTATATGTAGAACTTGGCCTTAGTGCCCATTTTGATAATATAAGTTCTACTTTTATTGAAATCCATCTTTTTATTTTTGTAGTCTGAGCGCGATCTAGGAGAACTTCTCCCGCAAGGACCAGTTCCCTGCATATTTCCCCATCCTAACTCTTCTTCCGGTACCTACTTCTCTCTCCCCTGGACAGGGTGCCTCCAATGCTTTTTTCTTCAAAGGAAGCTGGCGCACTGGAGATTTGGAGGCAACCAGGCCGAACGGGCCATGTCTGAGGCGGGGTTAGGTTATTTTCTTAGTGAATTTGGATCCGTCCAAGCTTTGGTGTCGTTTCTTAAGGCGATCGAGAACAAGTTTGGGTCTCTGAATCGCTGTTTCGACTTAGCCTCCGATCATCTGAGGGAGGCCTTAAATTTTAATCGGACTATAGCTGAGCTCCAAGCTCTTCATGATGATTCTCTGCGCTGCACCGCAAAGGAGTTAGGCATGGTATGGGGTGAACTTGAGCGGGCGTAAGAGAAACTTAAGAATTTTGAAACTCGGACGGCACAAAACAAGTTAATCTATGATTTGGAGATGGAGAATCGATCTCTCACCCACAGGAATAGGTTTCTTCAAGACACTTTGTTGATTGTCCGGCTATCCTATCACCTTCTCTGGCTTAAGAAGGGTTTGGTCGGAGTATCCCCCCTTACGGACATCCTCGCCGGGTCAGCAGATTGATAAGGCGTATGGAAGCCGATTCAGAGAGATTTTGGGGAGAGAGCTCCTTGTCATGGAGCATACCTTGATGCCATAGAGTGGCATCGTAAGATAGCCACGGGGAAAGATGAGCCTTACCCTCCAAGCCTTCGTTGGGTTCCCGCCCGGGTGGACGTGGACGTGGCTTACGAAAGGTATGAAGATATGTCCGTGTCCCTTGACCCGGATGAGGTGGCGAATAGAATCAGACGTGTCCGGGACATCGCTGCTTCCGGGGTTACTACCAAGGGGATGAAGACCGCCGAAGACGCCCGCATTAGTCGAGAAGAGAAAGGCAAGGGCGCGGCAGTTGGAAGCCGAGCAGTTGGAAGAAGAACTTTCCTGGAACCAAGCTCCAGATGCCTGTTTTAGTGAAGACATTCTATCTTCCCAGTTCTTCGGAGGGGGCTTCCGACCGGGTAACCCTGAGGGTGCTTCCGGTCCGGGTCCTAAGTGGATATAGTGTGCAGATAGGAAAACTCATGTAATAGATCATATGTTATCTTTACGCCTGTGTATTCGTTCGTTTGTGATTTTAGAATAATCAAATAAAAGTTCCGGAAATTGAGTTTAACATTAACACTTTTGAAAAAAACATTACATCTTCTGGCCCCGGGCTTCATCCAAGCTCCGGGTCCTTTCTAGCGGGGCACCCGGATGGGAGCTACCCATAGGTCTCTTTTACAATCATGTCTTTCTATCTCTCTAAGCCCGGAGCGTGGCCAAACGCTGGGACTTCCTCTGGGCATATCCATGCTCCTGAGTGAGGGCATATCCATGCTTTAGTAGCTGAGGTCTAAGCGGGACACTTTAATTTCCGTAAAACCCCTTCTTGAGCTCAAATCGTTTAAAATTTCTTGATTTTGAGTTCAACTCAAATTCGAACGACCCTATAAAATCTTGGTTCGAGCTCTAGTTCGATTGAAAATAATGAGCTCAGATTTGAGTTTGAGTTGAACCTAAACCATAGTAAAATATGATTTTATATTTTTAGTATATTATAATTATAATATTTAATAAACTATATCAAGTCAATAACCTCGATACATTTGAATAATAATAATCTTATCGAGTTATCAATTTTAAAATGTTATTTTTATATAAATTTATAATTTTGTAACGAAACATGATTTTAGAATTTGTTTTATCACAACTTTTGACCGGGAAATTGACCTGCACTAATAGGCCATCAACAAGAAAAAGACCCAAATTAGTACATTTCATTGAGAGTAGGAATATTATGGAAACAAATCATAAAAATGAGAACAAAGCCTGTAATTTCATTAAAAAGTGGGCACAATTTTTGTCATTTTCTCATTCTTAAAATATTAAGAAAAATTAGGGGATACGATTAAATTAACTAAAATTTTGGTCAACGAAATTAATTTTTTACTACCTTAGTATATTTTTCAAAATTAAATTTTGCACCTTATAATATATTATAAGTACTCTTTTTATAACCTACGTCTAACACGTCATTAAGTTTCACGTTTTATTTTGTCACATGATCCACACATGCCAAATTTTTACTGACCATATTGATCATTTTCACAATTTAAAATAAGAGGAGACATGTCATAAAATTGCATAGAGTTGTAGAGTGAAAAAATCAAAATACCCTAGATGCCGTGAAAATTTGGATGTGTATTAGGAATACATGTATGATTTCCTTTCTCGCTAGAAGCTACCACCAAGGCCCCGTCCAATAGGGCGCTAGAATTGGTAGCTGGTGTTGTAAGGTGCTGGAGGGTGTTGAAATTAAATTAAAATTGTATAATTATGATGTACATAATTATGAAACTATATATTTAAAGAATGATTAATTCGTACACAATATATTGAAACTAATTCTAATTTTTTTTTTATATATATAAAATAAATCATTCATGTATGTGAATAATAACAAGTGCTGGAGGGTGCTGGTAGGTGCTGAAGTTGCTGAAAATAAGCACTGGACAGCGCCCAAATATATTGCCTTCAAATAATCAGAGGAAATATGATGATTACCTTCTCGTGCTTCAGGATTGGGCTGAATCCGTTCCGGCAACGTGATCTTTTTATACCGAAGAGTAGTGACACAGCGTCTGATCTTCTATTTTTTTTACTCGATTTTTTTTCCTCTATCTTTGATCTTCTATTACTAGAAAATTTATGTTTGATCTTTTATTTTTTATTTCGATTTTTTTTAGTTATCAATTGAGTTTGATTTTTTTGAAGTAATAACTTGAACTTTTATGCTTTTACTTGATATTTTTCTTCTGCTTGATCTTTTTTTATATTTTCTTTGATTTTTTTCAGGTATCACTTGAATTTGATCTTTTTGAAGTAATCACTTGATCTTCTATGTTTTTACTTGATTTTTTTCTTCTTCTTGTTATTTTTTTTATTTATTCTTTGATATTTTTCAATTATCACTTGAATTTGATCTTTTGAAGTAATTTGTTGATCTTCTATGCTTTTACTTGATCTTTTTCAGCTTCGTGATCCGTTTTATACTTTCTTTGCAAATATCACTTGAGTTTAATCTTTTTTAAGTAATGACTTGATCTTTTATATTTTTACTTGATTTTTTCTTCTTGATTTTTTTATTTATTCTTTGATTTTTTTTATTTATCACTTGAGTTTGATCTTTTCAAGTAATGAGTTGATCATCTATACCTTTACTTGATCTTTTACCTTTCTCAGCAAAGAATATGCATCATCAACATTGGCATACATTAGGGCCATGTTTAGAAGGTAGTTGTGAGACATAACATTCACAGAAAACCCAAAATATGCCCTTGAATTGTAAATTTCCAAGGCTGTATCCATCATCTGTTGAACAACCCAAATTTGCCTCAATTTCGCCTTAGCCTAACCAACAGTTTAGTTTGGATTTCAACAAGCTTCAACAAGTTCTCAGCAAGACGGCATTTGTCACCGATTTTATTGTTGTAATCTTCCTCCGCGTCACTACTTACCGATTCACTGTGCCACTGGCCCGTCGCGACGCAGATTTGCTGCAGATTGATTTGCAGATTTGGGGGAGAGAGAGGGTCAAAATCTAATATTTTGCATAAAATTTTACTTTTATCCTAATATGACTATTGCGTCAAGTTCAAAGTAATTGCGAATTGACCCCAACAGTCTGATTTGTGTTACTTATATGGGTTTCTTTTACCCCTGATCTCCACGTAGACTGCTCTCACCCAATAGTTTCTCTAAAACAAATGAATTTTTTGATTTATACTAAATTAAACGTGATTGGATCAAGTTAAATTCAATGTTTAGTTCTATCTTATTTAATTTAATTTATTTTGATTAAATTTACTTTAGTTCAATCAAGTTTACTTCGATTAAATTTAACTCGATTTTGTTCCATTTATATGGTTTAATTTAGTTTCATTCCATCAAGTTCAATTCGGTCGTCGAGTTAAGTTCGATTCAATTTAGTTTCATTTTCAACTAAATTGCATTTTGTTGGATTGAGATGAACATAATATAACTGAAATGAACTTGATAAATCAAGGTAACTTTAAAGGATTTCAACTGAATTAAATTGAACTAAATTAAATGAAATTGAAATTGATGTGACAAAAATAAACTTCATTAAATTGATATGGATTTAAGCAAAATGAATTGAAATGATTATAACTAAATTAAATAAAAACATTGAATTAAGAAGTTAACGGAACCAAATTTAACTGATTTTAATTGAAATTGATTAAAAGATTAAATTGAATTAAAATAAATTGAATAATTTATTAGAGTTGGACTGAATATATGAAATTTAAATGAATTTAGTTTATCTAAAATTTCTATTGCTGCAACGAAGATTTCAAAGGCAGTTTTTGTTTGAAGCAAAAAACTTATATTTCACGTTTTAGAAATCGTCCGAAACAATTGACAAAAAGGTAGGAAGAGCATCTATGTGTTAACTAATAAGGAGCTCGATTTCGCATAGTTCGCTAAAGCATGAGCAACAAAATTCAAATCTCGGGAAATCCAGAATGGTCCCTCAAAATGATACTGATATAGCACAAGCATAATCCTGCGAAGAACTGACTCACAACTGACTGGCATACAGCTTCCCCTCGAACCATCTACACTGCCAAGCATAACCGCCAAACTCAATGCTTCCTCCAACTCCAATGTTTTCGCTAGTACGTGATCTAGGATATTCGGAAATCTCCTCGTCACCACCCGAATAAAAATGCCTGTTGGATCAAATGCGGTTACTGTCGTTCCCCGGTCAATGCCGCATCAAAGTAGATTCCGAACTTGTTGGAGGGCTAAACATGACTCTCGACAAAAGAGCATCCGAGATATCATTCATCCAACCCTGAGCCTCCAAGAAACGTCTACGATCAGACAGAACAGAAGCTACCATGACATTTGGACTTAAAAAAAACCGTGATAATAATTATGAAAAATAAATAAACCGGGTAATCATTCAATAATTTGAAATTGCACACAACTCTATTGAAAGAGTACAGTAGAGCATATTGAGAATAATTGTCAGTTTGTCACTCCCAAGTGTCATCATTTTCGTCGTAGGACCCTTCACTATACCACATTTCAACACATATCCATTTTTCCTTTGTATTTTGAACAAGCAACAAAAACAGAGTAATAATTAAGCCTTCTTGTAAACGATGACTGGTCACAGAGTCACAGACTCACAGTGAGACACGGGGTAAAGAATTCCCACCCTCCTCCGCCATTGCCATCCTCCCCACCGCTATATAAGCTCACCAAATCCAACTCAGAAAACTCACCAAAACCAGCCATGAATTCCTCCTCTCTTCTCTTCCCGTTATCCCTCTTGGTCCTCATCCTCTCCTTCTCCACCGCCGCACAGTCCCTCCAATGCAGTGCGCTGGACACAGGCTCGACCCTGCAAGTCTTCCACGTCTTCAGCCCGTGCTCGCCGTTCAGGCCGGCGAAGCCCGTCTCATGGGAAGACAGCCTGCTGCAAATGCAGTCCAACGACCAGTCCAGGCTCATGTACTTCTCCAGCCTGGTGGCGCCGAAGAAGTCGGTGGTTCCCATAGCTTCCGGCAGGCAGATCACGCAGAACCCGAGCTACATTGTGAGGGTCCAGATTGGCACGCCGCCGCAGACGCTGCTCATGGCCATGGACACCAGCAACGACGCCGCCTGGGTCCCCTGCGACGCCTGCGTCGGCTGCCCTTCTTCCACGGTGTTCGACACCACCAAATCCACCACCTTTAAGAACCTCGGCTGCGAATACGCCGAGTGCCGACAGGTACATCTCCTTTCTTTGCTTTTCTGTATATGCCACTTCAGTTTTTGTGATTTAAGTAGCAAAGTTCTTTAAGATACTGTAGCAAAGTTTTTGTGATTAGTTTTTGATTAGGTGAAAATTAATGTTGGTCTAAAATAGAGATATTGAGGAGCATTTAGTGTTATTTCCAAATTTGGAGTGTATATGTAGATTGGTACAGTCGTTATCAAAATATGATATTAACCTGTGATATAGTTGGCCAATCTTAGAACTGATAGTTACTATGGCTTAAAATTTTGATTGGTGGAGAAAGCATGAAATTGTACCCTCAATTTACCGTTAAATCTAAAAAAAACTTTATATTTTTGAAATAATATTACTTATAAATGAAATCCATATTTTTTGTGTGTGTGGAAACTGATTTTTTTGATTGACCAACTAAGGGATGTGGTTTCCCGGCTCTTGCAAATATGCAATAATTTTATCCACTTAGCCGGATTCTGTCAATCTTGTGAAAGATAAAAAATGTCCACAAAAGCAAATGACTGTTATCTTTGTTGCACCAATTTAGCACAGAAGAGCTAAAGTTGATGTCCTTTGTTTGTACATTAATTATGATTAATCATTAGCAGATCTTAATTTGAAATGAGTAGTAAATATAAAAAAAAATGGAACAAAAAGCACTAAGAAAGAATAATAGTCCAGTTTACCGACATTTAGTGGTGGGGGACGTTGATAGATTATTATTGGCATGGGCAAGCACCTCACTTGCTCTCTGACATTATCATTTTCAGATTACAATCCTTTTCTACATATACTGTATTATAAACCCGTGAACATATTTCCGAATCCTATCTACTAGTACTTGTGACAAAATTATAAATATTGTCATGAAATATATATCTAGTTTTTGTACCCATGTAATTTATTGGAATTTATTTGTTTTGTATACATGTGAATTGTGATATTAAATAGCATCTCACCTTCAGATTTTGCATTCTGACGAAAAATGTTTGATACAGTATATCTCAATGAAAAATGTTTGACATATAGATTTTACTCCACAATGAAAAATATTCACTGAACAGCTCATAAATAAATTTATTTATTTTACTATTACTATAATCAATTAGTATATATTCAAATGCTGAATTGCTAAATGTAGTCCATGATTTTACTCATGCTAGTTCAAAATTCTGATTAAATGACTATTATACCTTTGTATTTAGCCTATAATAGTTTTTCATGAACTATAAAATGAGAGTATTTTTATCATTTCACCTATTATTTTGGGGTATAAGAGCAAAATATCGAGATACAAATAACAACTTCATTCAAAAAATCAATAAAAAAAAAGAAAGAAAGAGGACGAAGTAAAATGGATGGCACGCAGCAAGAGAAGCACTGACAGTCTATCACGGGCTCAAAAGCTCCAAGCCTTTGTGCTGTTCAACTTTGTCGTATGCCTTCCAGATTCAACGTTTCTTGGATCTATTTTCCTTAATAAACCTTTTCTGACAAATAAACAAGAGAAATCATCAAGGATTCTCTGAAATTGGCTTACCTAAATAATGCTGTAGTAGTATTTTCCGATCGTATATATCCATGCATAGTATTGTAAGAATGCACGAAGTTTAAAAAATTATAACTGATTATATTTGTGAATTAACCAGGTACCGGGACCAAGCTGCTCGGCGGCGGTTTGCACCTTCAACATGACCTACGGCGGGTCGAGCATCGCCGGAAACTGGTCGCACGAGACCATAAAACTGGCCTCCGATCCGCTCCCGTCCTACGGTTTCGGGTGCATCCAGAAGGCCACAGGGTCATCCGTCCCACAACAGGGGCTCCTAGGCCTTGGCAGAGGGTCAGTGTCCCTAATGTCCCAAACCAACAGCCTCTACAAGTCCACGTTCTCCTACTGCCTCCCGAGCTTCAAGTCCCTCAACTTCTCAGGCTCCCTCAGGCTGGGACCCATCGGCCAGCCCAAGAAAATCAAGTACACTCAGCTCCTGAGGAACCCCAGGAGATCCTCCCTCTACTACGTGAACCTCATCGGAATCAAGGTCGGAAAGGGCCTCGTCAAAATCCCCCCGGAAGCGCTGGCTTTCAATCCCACCACCGGCTCTGGAACAATCATCGACTCAGGTACGGTTTTCACGAGGCTTGTGCAGGCGGCGTATATTCCGGTGAGGGATGAGTTCAGGAGGAGGATGGGGAAGGCGATGGTTTCGTCTCTCGGCGGGTTCGACACTTGCTACGCCGTCCCGGTCACCATACCGACCATGACCTTTATGTTTTCCGGCATGAATGTGACTCTGCCTCAGGACAACTTCCTCATCCACAGCTCCGCCGGCAGCACCACGTGCTTGGCCATGGCGGAAGCTCCGACGAATGTGAACTCGGCGCTGAATGTGATCGCCAACTTGCAGCAGCAGAACCATAGGATTCTCATCGATGTCCCCAACTCCAGGCTCGGTGTTTCTCGTGAAACTTGTTCCTAGAATTGCAGTGAGCTGATTACCCCTGATATCACAGCTCAAGGGGCTATTTGTGTACTTCATTAAGAGTGTGTATTATCTTCATCTACTATTTAGAACATGTTTGCAGAATTCAAATTGTACGTTGTTATTTTTGAGTTGGGCTTAAATTAAGGCATTTTCTACTCTTGAGTGAAACTTGTTAGTATTTGGTCATATCATTCATTCATAGACCAATCCTCCTTTCCTTTTACAAACTATACACATTCCAGCCTTAAAATATGTATCATGAGTTAACTAAGGCTAAACAACAAACCACCTTAACATGACATTAATAAAAACACTTAATCGCTTTGAATCAGATAAACGACCCTGAATGCAAAAATTTATTGGAAGGTAGGTTAAACAACTAAGTGATATTGGAAGACAGGTACAAATGTGCTTAATAGGCATAAAAAAATACAGAATCTCACTAACAAATAGTCCTTTTAAGAAGTCTCATTTGCAGATGGACTTGCCATGTAATGGTAAAAGAGAATGTAGCAGCAGAGATGGAATCTCATGGTGGAATATTTGCAACAATCTCCGATCTTCACCCAACTCTGCTTCATAAAATACCTCTAGTTTGTTCTGATCAGTAAGTTTTTGATCAGCTTTTGGAGCTCTCGAACAACTCCAGCTTCAACCAATGCAAATCCAGTGCCACCAAAACACCACCATTCCCTCATCAAGCTGTTTGATCTTTACCGAAGCCATGATTTCCTCACTTTTCTCAAAGGCCAGTATATCTTCAGTCGCCATGGCCTCGACCTCTTTTGCAACATTTCCCATTAACAAGCCATGCCTTTTTGACCAAAATTAATGTGATTCAACCAAAATTAATGTAAAAATATATAGCTCCATGGCTGATAAGAGAAGAAGCGTGAATTAATGAAGAACATGGGAGGGAAAGGACAAAGCCCCCCAACGCATGCATATGTTTCCAATCTACGGCCTAACAAGCCATACATCATGCATTTTGTCACCCAAATGTAGCAATCCAACAAATATCAATCATCTGAAATTCTGAATTGAGGTTATTGTTCCAGCTAAATAAAAGAAAAATACACTATATATTTATGTTTCGTGTAGAAAAATACAAGTATATATATATATATATATATATATATATATATGTCACTCTCATTCATATCTAACTTATCAGGCTCTTAAATTAGTACGTACCTCTTCCTCTTGGTTTTTGAACCACATGATCTCTATAAAATGTTATCAACAACCAAAACGAAACCAACGTACAGCTCCGGTTTTCTTGCGTCCTAGCTAGAGTCTTTGGAGCATCTTGCAGGTTTTCTTATGGAGGCAGCTGATCAATTACAGCCACCAACCCTTAAGCGTAAGGCTTCTATCTTAACAATTCAATGCTCTGATTTTGATAATGAACACAATTAATATTCATGTAAGAAACAGGTGAAAGAAATTAAAGGAATTATATATGCAAACTCTATTTCAACGACAGGGGCTATTTTTAAATACTATATATGTATACCATCTTCGACATCTTCTTCAAGTTCTTCATTTTATACTATCCATTTTCTACCTAAACTTTTTCAAATTTCCAAAAAGATATACTCCATCTATACCTTGGATCAAGTTGCCCTTTTTTTTGGTCAACTCTTTCAAAGTATGTTTTACTGTTAATAATTTTATTTTTATAGTTTAATATAGAGCACACTGAATCTAACAATATCTCACGTAATACTATTATAATATATATC
Source organism: Cruciata laevipes (assembly GCA_963678965.1). NCBI lineage: Eukaryota > Viridiplantae > Streptophyta > Magnoliopsida > Gentianales > Rubiaceae > Cruciata > Cruciata laevipes. The sequence continues at coordinate 19,684,941 of OY787633.1, forward strand.
AATTGTAATTTACGGTCATGCTCCAACAAATTTGACTTAATAGGATGTTAATTACACTAGGACAAGGGAGTATTAAATTTGTTCAATAAGTATTCCTTAATTTTAATATGATATTTTTAATCTAGATAATATTTTTCAATGAAAAGTCAATACTTCTTGTTTGATAATTATACTTAACTTTATAATATAAGTCATGTTTGCTAGAATTTTTCTGTAGATCAGTTCAGTTCAGTTAAATATGTTTGTAAATATTTTTCTCAAATTAGTTCAGTTTAATATTTTTTAAAATAAAAGTTATTTTTTTACTATAGATTACAATGATATATAATAAATTTTTAAAAAATAGTTTAGTTAAATATATTACATTTTTTTCATTTCAGTTCAGTGAATCAAAAAATAATCTCTACCAAATAGTCTTGGTATTCATGCTTAGAAAAGTCTTTTATTTAGTACATACATGGTCCTAAATTTCGGGATACGATCGATCCAGTCAGTGAGATAAGACATGCTTGGGCAAACATTTCAAATGCATGGGAGTAAATGCTTTTGGATTTTTCTAATTAACGAGTGTCATGGACACCCATTAACAGATATGGATTCCATTGAAATATGCATTGTTACTTGTAAGCATTGGTAATTAAGAAGAGGACTAACCAGGGCATAAATTAATTATCTATGCTAGTAGCATGCTTATGTTAATCAAGGGTTAATTGGAACAATAGGGATGGTAATAAACATTGGCGTTTCTTATAGAGCATGAGAGATTTAAGTATTGAGATATACGTGCAACTCTGCTTTTACAGGTGATATTGAAGCTAAACAAGTATTGTCAGCTGAGAAAAGTAATCATTTGAAGCTGATCATGATCAGCTGGATACTACAACGAAGGTGGTGTTTTCAAGTCACCACCTACACTTTATTACTACTCTCTGGCCAAACCGTTGGTATTCTTTTGGGCAGATTATATTTCAACGAGGGTGGAAAAAGTACATGGATAGCCACATTGGTGCAAACTCTAGGATTTCCTATCTTAATTCCATTCCTCTACGTTAACAAGAATGCCGAAACCAGCACGATCAATTCGAGCCCTTCGATTCTTGTTCGCTGCGCGATTTACACATTTCTGGGTCTCTGCATCGCTGCAAACTGCGTGCTGTACTCACTCGGCCTCAAGTACCTTCCTGTTTCAACCTACTCCCTAGTGTGTGCGAGCCAGCTAGCTTTCAACGCGGTTTTCGCCTTCTTCCTGAATGCGCAGAAGCTCACTTTTCTCATCATAAACTCTCTGGTGCTGCTCACCATTTCCTCCGTCGTCCTCGTGCTGCTGAACGATCCCGAGGATAGAGCCTCGACGAGCCATTTCGGGGTCGGCATTACATGCACGGTGGCCGCATCTGCTCTGTACGCGTTTGTTCTCTCGTTTACAGAGCTCATGTTTCAGAGGGTGCTAAAAGGCAAAACTTTCAGGCTGGTACTTGATCTCACAATCTATGAAACGTTGTGTGCAACAGTGGCAATCGTAGTTGGCCTCATCGCTAGCGGGGAATGGACGAGTTTTCAATCGGAAATGCGTGACTACAAGCTCGGGAAAGCTTCGTATGTGATGACTCTGTTTTGGACAGCAATATCATGGCAGGTTTTTGGCATCAGTAACAATGCTCTTATTTTCAAGGTTTCTTCCTTGTTCTCCAATGTCATTGGCGTCGTGGGATTGCCGGTGACTCCGGTTCTTGCTGTGATGGTTTTCCGGGACAAAGTGACGGCGCCAAAAGTGGTTGCCCTGGTGTTGGCGCTTTGGGGGTTCATATCGTATGTCTATCAGCATTATCTTGATGATTTGAAGGCCAAGGCGGAAAAAAGGTCATCCAATAATGAATCCGATGAAATTTCTATAGTTCAAATCAATTAAAATATGTGACTTTTTACCACCTGCTAATTATATAGGATAGTGGTAGAATAGAACGCATATCATTTTACCCGCTGCCCGCTGGGAATGATTGTTCCGAGCTGAGTAATATTATTGTACCCGCTGCCCGTCATCGCATTTGCTTAACCCTTACCAGCTCGAAAACAAGTTTTTGTTGCGTCAAACTTCCTAAACCATAATGTGTTAACACCTTCTTGTAATTACATCATAAGAAAGTTAACTGAGTAATATAATTCTCAGATTTAATAACTATTTACATTTGTTAATTTGAGCACTATAGTGCAATTTATATTACTATTTAAAAGTTAAATAACACACAGTAAAATATAACATTCCTTGTAACGATATTTGGTACATTGATTAATAAAAGTTCCATAATCAAATCAAAAATATTTGACACTACTCAACTTGGATCTAATTCAATTAAATGTCGAGCATATATTTTTTTTATTTTTTTCATTATTTCATGTTGTTTAATTATCAGTTAATCTACTCTCTCATTCTGCAGAAATAGAAAATTGACATTTTTTTCAAACCTAGAAAATGATGACATTGCCCTTTTAATTTTACTTTATTTACTCTCTCACCCACCGCTTCTCACTACACCCCATCACCTGCCGCTACTTTCTACAGCAACAAAACTCTACATGCATTACCATCCACCACCACAAGTAAGTAATTCAAAAACCCAAAAAAAAAAAAATTCCAAATTAAAATTCCTAAGCAACTAATCTGAACAAATTAATCAAGATCTCCAAAATAAAATGTGGCAACCTTCCTCAAAGAATCAGAAGTCCTCTTTGCACCACATCACAGAACACTCACGCAAACCCTTTTATGATGCATGTTTCCTAGTTAACTATAATGTTGTAGAACATCTCCACTCAATATTGATAGGAATTATGACCAATTAAAACTAGACATATGAATCATGTGCATAAAAGACGACCACATGTGGCTAAAGACGTCCCACGCAAGCATTCAACCACCATGTATGGCTAAAGTCCCCATTTGCGAGGTTAAACACCTATAATGGCCCGAAGACCATTAATGGACATGGCACGAATACCACCTTCAGTGAAGAAAGACCAATTAAGGCACAAAGACCACAATAGTGCTTGTCATAAAACCATCTTAATGGTAGTAAGACAACACATTACACAATAAGAATGCATCACTACGTTAAGTGTGATGATGAAGTACGTTGGATCGAAGACCCATGACTCTATACAAGAAACAGACCAAAGACGAGATCGATGCGATTATATAATTCAAGCACACTCCCTTTTACAGCGAGCCCATGCTCCAAGGGGAAAGGAGTGCATGATCAATGAAAAAATAAAATAAAAATCAAGAAAATGGAATCTTACTATGGTGGAAAGTTACAAGTACAATGAAGCCTACTCTACAAAAACAAATTGAGAATGGAAGGATAATAGTCCATAGATTATGGAGACGGGAAATATAAACGTTGTAGAAGGAGAGAAGTCAGCTTACTCAACCAAATCGATATATGAAAGAATTAGTGTGGTAAAATATTTTACTCCAAAAGAAAAAATCGCATTTTTATTTTGGCTTAAAGTTGGCGTAGAGGAGGATCCGGACTTTTCATGACCCATCAAGTTAACAACTAATCATGCTTTATTTCTGACAGTAAAATTACAGTACAAGTGTCTCAAAGCTGGACATGATGCATCACACTTCATTTCAAGTCCATCATTCAGGTGGTTCCCATTACAGTTCATTGATCGTCTTCTCAACTTAGTTCTACTGAACACTTTGGTGATGCCAGTGAATTATTTGCAACGTGCAGGTGAATCTTAAAATACCCAGATATTTATCTGCTGCGATGGAGAAAATACCAAATTAAGAACAACTCGGAATATCTTTAGAAGGACGGCTGTTTTACATGACCAATAAGATCAGATTTAACGACTGTAGGATCATGAATTAAAATTTACATTTAAAAAATGAGTTTATTGCCCGTTCCAATATAACAACGAAAATCAATGCAAGAAAAGAACTCCAGTCATTCGAAATTTGGAATTTCATTAGCCTGCAAGAGAGCATATCTACATCTTAAATTTATGCGGAGATTTTTCTCGACTAAAAGCAAAAACTGGTACAAACGTATACAACATTTGGTCAGCAGAATGAAGTGAGATTCACATCTTTACAACTCATATGACATTGTAACTATGGCAGGCAGGAGATATATTCCACAAAATTGTTGGAAGGAGCAGCTTTATAGGCTACCTTTGTAGCACAAGGTTTTGTATCCTAGAATTAACCAGCTAGATTCAGTTGTATGTGCAATGCAGAAAACTTTCTAACAGTAGCTGACCTGTCATGGAAACAAAAGCAAAGGTGTTGGGACGGTAGAAAGAAGTGATACAGTATCATCTAAACAAGAATGCAAATATCTGTGTTGGTGTGTATGTGACCCTGAGAAATATGTATCAATAATTGTAGTATAACCTGAAATCTTACTGGCATTAATGGGGAATCTGAAGAAGAATGAAAGAAATGAAGTATAGAGAAGCAGCAATAGCTGCACCAGCAACAAAATTGTAGAACAGTCTCTGGTTGTCTCTTGTGGGAACAAACACTACCTTCAGATTATTAGTTAGCTCAAACAGCCTACAAGATATCTGAAATCACAAGGAAACAATTCATCAGCAATTTCATCTTTGGCTACTGTTTCTAAATTTAGCAGAAATCGGCTTACCAAGACATAAACTGCAGTTGTGAGCATGAAGTTGAGCATAGGATAATCTGGAATGAATGAGAGTAACCACTTGGGCTGTCCATTAGGCGCATTTGACCTGCACAGTAGAAACATTTGTTACTGAAATTATTGTAAACATTAGTGGCAGCAATTAATAAGAAAAAACACAAAGAAAAGGAGTTAGAAAAGAAACTTTGGATGAAGTAATGCAATATAATATCTAAATGAGAATCTCCCATATCTATGGGAAGATGAATCAGGGATATTAAACCACACTCACAAAACTCCAGATAACAGAAAACCGAAGCATATAATTCTTAAAAGTAAACTAGGGTCCAAGCAAGCCTTGTTCAATCAATTGTTGCAGGCTTTCCAATTTTGAGCAATAATAATGAATCCGAACCCAAGTATCTGAATCAAGTAAATACGCCCAATGCTTTCAGCAGATTGCCCTGGAATTTTCTTCCCTGCATTAATTCTGTTCTAAAAGTTAAATTAGAGGACTTTACCTTAGAAATCTGGTCCTGTTAGGATCCAAACAAAACTGTTTAAACTAACTGATCTAGGTTTTTCAGTAAATTGTATGAAGAATTCCTGTCCAAGTAACAGAATCTAGTAAGTTGCCCAACTATTTCATGTCTATATGTGAAATTTTTTCCGGAACTAGGCTTTCACAATTCCATCCAGGCCAGGTTAGCATCTATGAAATAAACCTAGATGGAATACTATTCTTTTGAAAAATAAAAGGGTAGATCCTTATCTGAATTGCCCCATGATTAATGAATTCCTTACATGGAGATGAGATCCTGAGAGTTAACCAAAGTCACCATTACCTATCAGCTAATTCAGCAATAAGATTAGTTCTCTGAGCATGACCGGCATAATTCTACTGAGTCCGGCTTAGGAGTTCATTTATAGGAAACAGTTGTCATGCAAGCAGTCTACATATAGCTTTTCAGCTTATCAGGATCCAGGCCCTAAAAATGAATTAAAGGTGGACAGTCCACAAGTGTTGAAGAAAGAACTTACAAGGATTCTTTCTATACTAATAAACATGGATATAAATAAATTAAGTAGAGTACAAGTAAAATTTTAATATAACACTTCAGTGAGTAGCAACTATTACCTCAGCCAAATGTGGAACTGTGAGATGTAGGTTTCCAAAGTAATCTTTCCAAGCCACCTAATACAGTAGCAAATGAACAATAAGCAGAATCAGTTCATTTCCATATACCTTGTATGTTTCTGGTTTTATAAATATGAATGCAAAAAATTTACTAAGTCCTAGCGCAAGCACACACACACACACAGAAATAGAAGGCCCATTTCCTAAAATTAAAGAGAGAAAGAACTTACGCAAACAGAGTCAATGAGTAGTTTCTGAAGAGCTGAGTGAAGTTCCGCAAGGTTATGTACACACTATTAAGAAAAAAATCAGTGACAAGAGTGTTGACATAGAAACCATTATGAGCTGTTCCTATAAAACAGATGATATACCAGTCATTTAACATTAAACGAAAGCTTAAATAAAAACATACGTTATTGGAATCCATGAAGTGTATGGGTGGAGCTTGTTATATGCAACCTTATCCAGCTTGTATATATATTCGTACCACAAATATCCAACCTTATCATAGAAGGGTTGTCAGTTTCAAAGCATGAAAATTGAATTAAAAATAAAATGTAGATTTCACAAGTCAAGTGCTGGGATGACTTACAACAACTGCAAGTGAAACAATTGATGTCTTGATAGTTCGTCTTCGTTTAGCTTCACTCTCTTCCAGTTTCTCCATCCACTTCTCAACCTATTAAAAATTTTATTATAGAACTTTTCACATTTCAGCATATAGCAGAAAAGATTGGCATAGATGAATATTACATTGGGGTGAAAATAGGCATATATCATTCCAATAATCCATATATAACGATCAAGTCCAGATCTGAATTCCCATTCATGGAGTCGAGGAAGATCTGGCTTGGCTGGATCCGTGTACCCTACACAATGGAGTAAAAAAATATCAGTCTCTTTAACTTGGAATTCACTGATAAAATCACTTCTTAGCTTTTGATTTTATATTTCTCTTTCTAAAGGTACAATAGTTAGTAATAGTATTTTGGAAATGCATCTCTTTGAGATTTTCTTGGAACGGGAGGAAAACAAGATGATTTCATGCTGAATATTTTGATTCTCACTAACCCATAACTCTTAGCATAGAAGATCGAGGCTAAAAGGTCATTATCCTACTTTTTTTCCTTGAACATCAATAAACTCATTATTAATTGAAATCTTACATGATATGTACCAGTAATAAATGCTCTTAGTAATGATGCATTGAATACCAACCTAATAGAAACGCAAGAGGACTCCATAGGAACTCAAAAACTCCAGGAATTTCCCATACCAAGATTACCACAACAAAGCACATGAACATTTTCAAAGCCATGACTGATCTTTTTTCATTGTAGTTATGGCCAATACCCAGGGTACCATACACCATTAGAGTGTAGAGCGTGTGCATAGGGCAGATATAGTAGAGCATGTAATCATTATTAAGGACAATGCAACAGAACACCACAAAGAAATTTAGCCTCCACATCATCTGTAGAAACAACAAAAAACTTTCAAAAAGTTAAAAAGAAGAATATGAAGCAAAAGAACAAGCTTAGCAAATACTCTATAACATGAAAATATATTTATTAGACACTTTTAATCACCTGAGCAAATCGAGCAACACTGAAATCCTTCTTGATATAATAATAGGAAAAGTTGCCAAAACCAGTCATCCAGACATAGGCAGCTATGAAAACACGAATTGCATTGTATATCTCCGTCGCAGCAAAATAATGGTACATTAAAAACAGGACCTGGTGAAAACATGAAAGTCACAGAATGTTAGAAATTTTAAGAAGGCTTGAAAACTCCAACTTCTGTCAGGCAAAAACAACAGCACCCGGAAGCATAATAATACTGGGTAATACATGCCTGCATCCACCCTTTCCACTCCTCCGTCTGGTGGCGATTCAGGTAAAGTATGGCTTTCCCAGAGAAAGCTGACTTGTCATGATGCTTTTTGAGAGAAGTCAGGGCTGAAGCTATGATAAGAAGAATGTACAGGAAAATGAACAGATCCCGATTGTAGCTCTGTTACAAAGGAAAAATCAAATCAAACAAAGCCTGATCAGCCATAGCGACGCATGCATGACATGCTCATAATGGGTACGGCTACCACCTAAGCAAATACCAACACAAAAGCCAGCTATGAAGGCACATTTGTTTCTAACAAGCCATCTCCAATGCTATCCATCGACGTTAAATAAAAAACTCACTCTGCCCCACTAGAAGGCCTGATTGAGCCAAAATGTTCATCAGATGCAAGGGAGGACACAAAAAAGGTATCTGTAAACACTTTTCACTTAAACCTTCACTTTTAAATCATTTATCATTATGGACTGCACAATAACATTAAGGGTATGAAAGAAAGTAAAAGTAACTATATTAACTTGTGTTACAGGAACTATATAATCAAAAGCATATGATGATGAACAAATGTAAGATATCCTTTGTTAACTAACAAGCACAGTGTACTATTCCATAATTGTAAGGAAGACAAACTCAGTAGCATTAGCAAAATTTAAGATCTTCATAGGATTATTCAAAGAGCGAGAGCGAATAAATTTGCCTTTATTCTAATTAGAGATTGCTTGTAAAAATTATTATTGCATGGAAGACATTTAAAGGACCATTAATAAAAATAAAATCTCCTCGGAGTATGAACTAAGGATGAAAATCCAACAACGAAGCTTTTTATTTCTTTACAAAATGTAAAGGACCGAATAAAGTTCAAAAAAATGTCAGATAAACATTTAAAATTTTAAACTTCTCATCTGAGTCGTTGCACGTTGTCTTCAAAATTACAGGTTCCATCTAAGAATATTTTCCAGATCCTATCAAAAAGTTTACCATAGCCACTGGGAATCACAATAATTAAAGCCCATTGCAGGAAAAGAAAATATTACATAGCTTAGGAGTAATTAAAGTTAAAATAAATAATATGACAACGAAAAGATAAAGAACCTTGGTAGAATCGTCAAAGAAATTTGTTCGGTCGCAGATGTAGAAGTATATTAGAATTCCTCCAAACTCAGACCTGCCAAATAACAGCATATTAGTAAGACTGTGACATGATAAACTGGAAGTGGGACAATAATATACTAAGAATAGTTACATTGCCCGCAGGGTTGCTCGATTCTCCAACAAAAATGACTCCTCCATTGTTAAGAACCTAGGCAAAAGTAAGTTGAAGATAAATAAAGTGGTTTTAAACAGGAGACTGCAGCTTTCGAAATGAAGTGGTTTTAAACAGGAGACTGCAACTTACCTAATTAAATTTGTTTTAATGTATAAACTTGGATGCTTCACAGATGTTGATTTGGCCAGGCCTCCTTCAAGCAAGGCATTACGATCATCTTCTTTGGTTGCTTGGCTCTCTAATTCAACTAGATTACTGTCTGAATGCCTGTCAACCAATAAAGTAACATTAGATATAAATCGTGTAATAATGCTTAAACAACAAAGAAATTTCAGAATTCAGATACAGAAAAGTGTCCAGATTTACTACCTCCAAAAACAGCAGTTGATTAAGTATGTAAGGAATAAGCATCACTGGCTCCCCTAACTTTATTTAAAACGAAATTAATTATAAATGCCTCATCAAGAGGAAATGTACTCCTACTGTCTCCATAGAAGTAAAAATCAATAAAATATGGTAAAAGCATATCATCTTTTGTTAAAAAAGCAGTTAACAAAATGGATCCAAACTATTAGACCATTCATCTTTTAAAACAAAACATTAAATTTCGTGCAAATTAAACACGAGCAGATGACTAGGTATGGACAAAATAACATTAGTACAGATTAAATAAAATAATCTACTCAACTGTTCTGAGCCACTCTACATAAGGGAAACTACTTTCACAATTTGAAGATGCTTCACTAATCTCGTAGCAACTTGTTGCTCTATTAATTGCCAGTATTTCGTACTAATGAATGTTATTCTTACTGCAATATAATAATAGACAGAATTTTGGATAATTCAATTATTATACAGTGCGTAAAATCTTTTAATTCTAACAGATCTATGCTGCAAGGCAAACAAATATGTGAAGCATCAGAACTAAACATGATTGTGTAAGGTATAAAATACAATTCAGCAGCTATCTACTGTTATAAGGAAGAGCAACATTATGAAGCATTACGTAAGTATGCTGCTCTTAATATTTTACTTTTCTTGTCACTTTCAGACATTAAGCTTCATACAGTAGAAAATAATGAACATAAACACGTAACCCCTGATAACCAAGTCACCCGTTTAGTCATTAATATTTGATAAACAAAGGATTATATCCTCATATCCTTCATATATAAAATTTAGTTATCAAGTAATTAAAAAGGCACAGCCAAATTTAGGTACAACTTACACTTTTATGAGTGACGATGACTTGTACTCCAACCACTCAGAATACACCCATGTGATCATAACGGGTATAACCCCAAGCAGGAATGACACCTGGGACATAAACAAAGAGATTAAAAGAGAATTCAATAACACAAGCAGATTTAAAATAAAGCTCTTCATGAATAAACAATTACATACAACACAACTACAATACAGAAAAGCGGACAACGTTTTCTAAAATTGACTATTTGTATCCCGGAATTGCCTGACACATTTACTTACACACTACTTTCTTTCCTTCCATAAGGGAAGTTTGGATATGGGACGATATTTACCAATGTACATCCATATCATGGAAATGACTAATGCTTAGAATAGACAATGCATAACAGCATTAGGTTTCTACTAAACCCCATGTATCAATACTCGCTTTGAGGCTTTACTGTTATCCATAAAATAAAAGGGGAAATAACCTATGTATACCCAATCCCTCAAATTATATATGAGAAACAAATATTTTAAAAAATATAAATGACTAGTGATAACCCCATTTCATGATATCATGTGAGCATTGATGAGACAAATCTGTGAAAATCTAATAAATTTCAGTGAATCAGTGTGATTGATCAGACAAGTATCAAAGGCTTTCAGCAGACTTCTTTCATGTGCTACAAGCCACATTTCGGCACTTACCCAGCTTTATGCTTACTGATCACTTACTGTGTCCACCTACTTTATAGACATGAAACACGTGCCAACTGCCAAGAGAATAAAATGTATCCACCTAGGGGTACAGACTCATTCTGAATGTGCCCTCTCTCTCACTCAAAATCATAAACGTTCCTGGTTTTGCCACACAAATGTACTCGGAAAATCCGCTATCCCTATGAGGTCTACCTTCTCCACTAGATTGCAACCTATAATGTGACTTAAATCACAGGATCACGACTAAGCTGTTCCACCGTAATAACTGCCTATGACTAACAATGTCAACTGATTGGGCTGCAAAATACAACAACACAGCTGACACAATACTTAGCTACAAAAACCTGAAAACTAGGGCAACTCCTGAAAGTGCCGGTGCGTGAAAACGAATAACAAGACAATCTAACGACTGACATACCAGTCCAGGAGTGACAGGTCCGGGAGCCACCGCCATTTGAAGAGAGCGTCGCGGCAATACGGATCTCCGGAATTCTACAAATCAATCAGAGCATCAGAAACTCCGCATTCCCCGATTCAGATCGCACATGCGAAGATATATATAGTGGGGAAGACAGCAGAGAGTTAGGAGAGATCTGAAGCAAAAGCAGGGAGTCGTCGTCGGAGCTTGCTTCAAGATTCGAGAAGCGTCGGAAGAGAGGTCAGTTGTCAGTGTCGTTTGGTTGGTTTTGTTGGGAAGGAGGGAGGGAGTGACGGTGGTTGGAGTTGGGAAAGCAATGAAATTAATAAATCCGGTTGATGGATCTGGTATCCTGTTTCTGTTTGGTAACTCCTCCCTGTTATTCCCTCCATTTTCCCATCATATTGGCACTAATTGCAGCAAAATCTTCTCTACCCATATATAATCCGATTCCCCACGTTCTCTACATTTGCAGTCAGGTATCTATCAATAATGATTGCACATTTTGATTTTTTTTCAATTGATTTAAAAAATATTTAATCATTAATTAATAACATTTTTAAAAAAAATTCATTCAAGGTATTGGGAAACACACAGAAACGATTACCATGAGTGGAATTAGCATCCAATTCGACTAATCTATTATAAGAATAACCAAACTACATGTCAACCAGACTAATAATGTTTGTATTTTTACAGTTTGAGAGATCCAATAAAAACTTTAATACCGCCATTGGGATATTATCTTGCAACCACGAAAACCACATCTGTTTGGTAGAGAGGAGCGTCTCCCGCATCATTCACTTCGCCAATCAGGGATCTGCTACAACCGCAACACCACTTAATTTAAAACATGATCCATGTTCTTCAAACTGCAAGCACCTTGAAACCCAAAGATCACGACCGGAAATACGATCCGCACAACTATATGAAGAACAATAAACATAAACCATAAAAACACGACCTTTATAAGTAGATCGAGAACAAAACATCGAAGAGAGCAACTAAATCATCGATTAAATCGAAATACAATTCTAATGTGCAGATAAATCATCACTTATCCAATTACATTAAATCAACAAACAAAGAAGCAATTTCTTCCCCATCTCTCCATGACGGAAAGGTGGGGAAGATTGAAGGAATCTTTGTTGGGGGCGGCATTATTAATTAATAACTTTAACCATATGCAAGTCCTGTACATGTTATAGAAAATTGATTTGATAATATTATTTTTCTTCTAGGCACATTTTGATTTTTTTCAATTCATTTAAAAAAAATTCAATCATTAATTAATAATTTTAAGTATATGCAAGAACTGTACATGTTATAAAAATTGGATCTGATAATAATATTCTAACTCATTTACCTACTTAATCTGAATGTCAAAATTAAGTAAAGTTGACTAAATGAATAGACAAATGGTGGAAACTAATGGGACAAAGGGGGTTACTAAAATTGATTTATGACGTTTACATAATTGAGGATTGTTTTTAGTGTACTTAGACCGAATCTGATAAAACGATCTTACTCTAATCTAATCTAATCCGACCCAAGCCTGATCTACGTACTGATCACGTGTGTCGAGTGGCCTTGGGTCCCAGCTAGGTTTTGAGTGGGGCGAGACTCCCACTTGATACACCAACTGATGCCCTCCTACACATGTCACCAGTCGATGCAACTCCCGTCAATCGATGGAGCATGCCTCATGCGAACAGAGGTTTTGGAAACTTGAACCCAGCGAAACTAGAGCGAAAGTCCTTGAGAAATTGCGCACTAGAGGGTTTGAACTCTGGTATCCGCTGGGCGGGCTGAATGTCATGACTAGGGTTGTTCAACCGGGTCGACCCGGCCCGACCCGGACCCGGAATGTCAAAATATCATAACCCGGGACCCGACCCGGTTAGTTAAATTGGTATCCGGGTCCAGCCCGAAATTATTCCGGGTTTGACCCGGTCCGACCCGGATGACCCGGAATTAACATTCTCACTGTATTGATATTTTTCATTCAAAAAATAATTAAATTTTTAATAAACCTTACATTTACAATCAACGAAAAACAATAAATTTCAAAATATCAAATCATGAAAAATAAACTCTCAAACATTCAATTACTAAGAATTTGTTTCAATTGAAAATAAAAATCAATACCATTCACTGCAAATTATGCACAACACAATTAACCTAGGCTATATAATGTCTAGAAACAAATTCAAAAAGGAAAATATATGTTATATAATTTAGAAGATATTAACTTAGTAAAAATAGACCATCACAATCAATATAATTACAATGACAACTAATATAATTAATGAAATTACAATCACAATTAATATAATTATAATTACCATATCTAAATAATTAATATATATAATAAATACCGGGTCATTCGGGTTGGCCCGGAATAATTCGGGTTTGACCCGATTCGACCCGGACCCGGAATCTAGAAAAAACATGACCCGGGACCCGGTCCGAAATTATAATTATTCGGGTCCGGGTCACTTATTCCGGGTCGATCCGGGCCATTTTTCCGAGTTGACCCGGTTCATGTTCACCCCTAGTCATGACCACTTGAACTAGCTCAAGTCATTACATACATAATTGAGAATTGATAATAGGAACAACTAGTATATCAGCGCCCTATCTGGACAAAGCACGGGACTTCGGGGCATTTCCCTTCCACCATTCAATGGGTTCAAAATTTCTAGCAACACTTTCACATCCCTTCTCAAGGTAATCATCAACTTTAGATTTAGGAGGGTAAGGAACTTGAGTATTCCTTACAGCTTCTACAAGGTCAAGTAAGGCTTAAGAACTCTTTCCCAAAGAAGCATTAGCTTCTACTGTAGCTATGTACTAAGCTTGACTACTTTGCTTCATAGTGGGTGGGTGGGGGAATACAAACTGATATACTCTCATAAAGCTCATATGATGCATCCTTAACCTTCTACACTTTAATAGTAAAACCCTTATAAAAAGATAAATACACGTGAATGTGAGAAATAATCAGCAAAATGGAATTATTTATTTCTGAAACATAAACCTTAGAAACTTTATTATCTAAGCATCAAAATCTATAAAACAAATTTGGTTTGTAAGTAATGTCGACTCACTTTGTCTCGATATCTCACTTCCCATTCCTTTAAGCACTTGAAAATGCAATTGGCGATATCTTTTCCTTTTCGAAGTGGAGGAATGTGAACAAAGCTAAGAATTCTCTTTTGAAACTTCCATTTCTTGTCAATGAAGTGTGCAGTAAGAACAGTATACGCAATCTTTTGAGTTCCTAATTTTCACAAGTCTGTTGTCAAAGAAATCCAATCAATGGACTTTACTGTTTCTTTTAACTTGTATTCTGAGCTTCGCAAGCCTTGAAACCATCGGTTCTAATAGTATGATGAGACACACTATTCCATTTTGTAATTCCAGTTGTCATCAAGTTTCTGTTTCGTTGAAACCAGATTCCATCGCAAAGCATAACAATGAATTCTGCAAACACACTTTCTTCACGTATTCTTAACATATATAACATTTATTGTGATACTTGTGATTGTGAACTTTAGTGCTATTATGAAACAATGATTTTACGCTTATAGTTTAATTTCTATGCACAAATTACATTTTAGAGTGGTTAAAATTAACAGTTAATAACTAAGTAAAGGTTGATGTTATTGCCAGAGTAACAATTAGCTGCCAGAGCAAAAACATATTCTTTTTCCAAAAATACCCTTTCATCAAGGAGGACATTATGTTCTTGCAGCCTCCACATCCAGTTCTTAATAAAACTCCCGACGCTCCCTCTACAGTTGAATCCTCTCTCCAAGTCCAGATGCCAAAGCCGCTAGAGTCGGATTAACATACAGATTAATGTATTTCTAGACGTTCTCATTCCTATTATTTTCAGTTTTCTTTTCCAGCCGCCAAACTTTGACAAATTACAGTACCAGAAGCACCTCGTCATCGTCAAAATTATCTCCCTGGAGCTGACCCAATGACCACTACCAGGCCGGCGGATTAGATCAATACGTCCCCAGTCGGGTCATCCAATTGATCGGACTGCGGCAGTCGGAGTCCGACGTCGATTTGACTGCAACCACCAGGAATCCCGTCGGTGATTGATCAGCTTCTCTTCTATAATAACTAGAAGCATGATATATGTCTATCTACGTGTCAGGGCATATATCAATTTCTCTGATAACTTCATTCACTGAGATCAAAATCCAAAATATCGAGGGCCGAAAAATGGCGGATAGTTATTGTTGTTGTATGACCATTGACCAGTGGCCCTTGTCTAAAGCACTTCTAGAATCTCATGAGGACACATAAACCATCCGGCCACAAAACCCAATTCAATGAAGAAATGAATATCTACAAATCCAATTCATTGAATATGCATAAATCAATTTTTTTGGGTGCAAATCAGCATCTACATCCAACGTGAGCTCTCGTTGGAGATTACTGCTCGAGCAATTTCGGCAGATTAATCAGCTCGAGCAATCGGCATCTGGGTGGAGATTTGCATATTTGTCATGGAGATTAAATAAGCAAGTAGGAGTATTGATATTGTTTAGGTGTAGTGATTTGAGCAGTGGTGGCGATTATCCCGACTGAAAAGATGAAAGAAAGACTTTACAAGGAAACGGTATTTTTGGAAAAAATGTATTTTTTGCTCTGGCAGCTTGATAGGTCCTAAATATACCCTTATTTTGTAGCATTTGAGAACTGTTTTAGATAGTGTTTTGTACTTTTATATTAGAATTTTGAACCAAATCATTCATAGTGGTTTGAAATTGAAGATGTGCATTTCGACCTTGAATTGCACTTGCGATGGATTTGGATGATTTGAAGACCTTCTATGACCGTCCTGAAGGAGTTACATACATTGAAGAACCGGTCGTAGAAGTGGCGTGAAGGCACACTCTCGCGGGCCGCGAAACATCTCTTGCGAGCCGCGGGAGTGTGTGTTGCTGTTTTGGAAGATGCCATGTCGCGCGGGCCGCGAAACCTCGGTCGCGTGCCGCGGGAGCCAAAGACGCGCGGGCCGCGATTCCTCGGTCGCGTGCCGCGAGAACCATTCTCGCGAGCCGCGAAGGGTTTCTCGCGGTCCGCGAAATATTCCTGCAACTTGTACTTTGTTTTTCTTTAATTTTAATTGTTTTGGACTATAAAGCAAACTTATCCTCATTTGTTAGAGGATCGAATTTTACAGAGTCTTGAACTCTTTTCTTCATTTCCTTTCCATTTTGATCTTTGAATTCATCATGATTTCTTGTATGGATTATGTTTGTGATTATACAATTATGGTTGTAGGCTAAAACCCACCTTGGGTATATGAGATTGGACTTCTTGTTATGGATTGAGAACATGATTTATGAAGCTTAGGAATATGTGATTTGCTATTGAATGATCATAATTTATATGTGTATTTGATGCTTGAAATAATTAGGAATGATTTCCTAGTGATGGATATGTGTTAGATATGTGTTAGATATGGCTTTTCCATGGTTGGAATGTTATCATTCTTTCTATGTAGGAGTAGTAAATTAGGAATCGAATGCATGTTGTTATCAATTGTATTTGTTCTTAAGATCATTCATTAGCATTGTATCTATGTCAAGTTTGTTATCAAATTGCATGGGTAAGTTTGAGAAACATCTAATTTGAAATAATATTGATCAATTGAACTAGTTGTTATCATCTAGTAAAGAATTGTCAATGGAAGTTGTGAAGATGCTTTCATCTTTCATAGCTATGGTTATAGATAGTTTCTCATTACAAACAATCACCATTCTCAAAGTAACATGATAAAGTTTGAGGAAAATTTCATAATAAGAAGTCACCAATCTCATATGTCCAAGTTTAGTATTCTCATTAGTTAATCTTTTAGTTGAATCCTTAGATGCTAAATTAGTTGTGATTTTAGAGTTCTAGTATCTTTACATAGTAGTGTTTCTTACACAAACTCAACTCAACCCCCCCCCCCCTGTTTACATTGCTTTTATATATGTATATGTATATGTATATGTATGCTACAAGATATACGTAGAAATACCCTTTTCTCTGTGGAACGAACCTTACTTGCCATGATATGCTTAGTTGTGTGTAGCGGTAGTAAGTGGATATAAATTGTATATTTGAGAGATACGGCGACGACCTCCCACAGCTAAATGTTGCTTTGGCAATAACAGCAGCCTTAAATAAATTGATAATTTTATAATAATAATTAATGTTGTAGTATGCAAAAAAAAGGTTTGAGTTCAGTATAAAAACCATAAAATTTGTCCAATTTAATACTCTATTTTTGAGATTTTTTTTTGACAACGAAACCAAACTTTTATTACAAACAACCAAGATGATTACAAGAAAAGGAGTTTGCAGCACTGTGATCCTGCTGAACTTCTTGTCCCCCTACTTTACAACATCTACTGAAAATACAAAGATAAATGAAGCAAGTCATGGACTATTGATGATATCTCCCAAGCCTTGCAACTCCTACTATCCATGATATTCTCCTGAATTTTTTTTGAATCTGTTATAAGACAAACCATCTACAAATGCATTGCTACAGCTTCATGTACTCCCTTGAGTCAAGCCATGGTCTCCGCTTGGAGCGCTGAAGAAATCTGTAAATGCACCACCTTACTGACCACACACTGTTCATTACTTGTATCTGGAATCGACCAAGCCACCGAACCATGATTCTTCGATTTCCAATAAGCTCCACCCATCGAAATAATGTGTGAATATTGATAGGCCCCAATTCATATTGACCCCTGTGCAGCTGTCCTCCATTTTCCAGTTGCATCGGATGATTTAGAGACCCAAGTTGCACCTGCTCAATATCCACTTACACCTCTGATATTCTTCAAGAACACCATCTGCAATGATTTTCACATCTTGGACCTTATTCTTGAAGATCACATCATTCTTGGATATCCAGATTCCCTACAATACATAACATGTGATTTCTACAACCTCTTTATCTGGAGCTACCTTGAACCACTTCCAAAACCAGTTATGAAAACTCATCAGCTGGCCCTGATCAAATTCCAGACCCAATATAGAAGCCCTCCAAATTCTCTTTGAAACCTCACAAGAGAGGAAAAGATGATGAACATCTTCCACTTCATTCTTTTGACATCTGGAACAAATGTCTTCTACTAGAACTTTCATGTTTCTTAAATTTGCTGATGTTGGTAGAGAATTGGTGATTGCTCTCCATATACAAATCATTACCTTCATAGGTAACTTCAATTTCCATAAATGTTTCCACTTTGCCTCCACTTGTGATGAAGTTGAAGCATGTTCACAAAGCTCCTTATCCTGACATATATACCCTGACTTAGCTGTATATAAGCCATCCTTTGTAAATGGCCAAACAAACTAATCTTGAACCTGACCTTGAGTAGGCAGGTGAATACTGAATATCCTTTGCATTACTTTGTGAACATTCCATTCCTTATTTTGATCTATCAGTGATGAAACCTTTTTTGATGCACAATCCAAATTCTGCTGAATACCATGCATGACTGCATCAGTGCCAGGAATCCAGTTATCACCCAACAAAGCTTTATTACCATCTCCAATCTTCCACATTCATTTCTTAAGTATAAAATCTCTTAAGTATAATTTTCCAGTCCCAAGAATCTGAGGACCTCACTCTTATCTTTGCAAAATCTGATCCCTTACTATAATTCTGGCTCAATATATCCACCATTAGTGACTTCATGTTGTTCAACAAACTTCACGCATGCTTTGTTACCAGAGCCTTATTCATCTGAAAAGCTGATCTAAGTCCCAAACCTTCTTTACTCAGTGGCATACACATTGCCTTCCATGACTTCCAATGCATCCCTTTCCCTTCTAAATCCCCCTTCCAGATAAACCTGCAATTATCCTATCAATCTTATCAAGCATGGACTTTGGAATTTGAAATATTCCCATTGGATAAATGGGAAGGGATGTAAAAAACATGCTTTGCCATTACTATTCTCCCTGCCAGACTCAGAAACCTATTTTTCCAAGAATCAAACTTAGTTCTGAATTTCTGAAGGATCTCTTTGTACATGTCACACCTTCTTCTAGTAAAATTTATGTTCATACCAAGATACTTTTCCCCAATACCAACATTATGAATATTCAGCACACTCATAATATAATTTTCTCTAGTTGGAGATGTATTAGGACTTACCAACAAACCAGATTTTGAGATTAATTCTTTGCCCGGAGTACCTGGAAAATAAATCAATTGTCCTTGCCAGCTTCTGAACCTTCTGCTTCGTGCATTCCAAAAAGATCAAACAGCTATCTGCATATATGAGGTATGAAATTTTTTGGACTCCTCTTCCTGAGCTAAAACCACATCCACCTTGTTGTGACAGAAAATACCGGATAGTAGAGGATAGGTAATGCTGAAAGATCAGGAACAATAGAGGAGATAAAGGACAACCTTGCCTTAATCCTCTCACTGGTCTAAAGAACTCAGAATTACACCCATTGACCCTTAGTGCTATTGGCACATTTGCAATACATTGATGAATCAGTGCTATCCAGCTCTGTGGAAATCCTATATTAGTTATGGCACTGAAGAAAAGGCCAGGAGACCCTATCATATGCCTTGCTCATATCCAATTTCAATGCTGCTACTCCTGTTTTTCCTTTCTTCTTCTTCAATAATTCCACCATCTCATGAGCCAACAGAATATTTTCTCCTATGTTTATGTCTCTAATAAATCCTGATTGAGATTGGCCTATAATCCTCTGGTTTGTTAGCCATCTTCTTCTTAGGAATAAAAATAATCACTGTTTGATTCCACTCCTCTGTCATTTGTTCTCCATTCAGAATTCTAAGAATTGCATCAGAAACTTGAGGACCAATCTCCTCCCAATGGTGCTTATAAAAACCAACAGGTAAGCCATCCAAACCTGGTGCTTTCCAAGATCTCATGTTGTTGATTGCCTCTTCTACTTCTTCCCGAGAATAACTCTTCCGTAATATTCTAAGATGGCTCTCAGACAAACACTTATCATTGATCCGCATAAATTGTTGCATGCTTCGCTCTGGAGGTGGTTGAGATGGATAAGCTGCTGAACTAACATAGAGTTGCTTGAAATAACTAAGCATAATCTCTCTTATATCATCTTCTTTCCTCTAATATGCCCCATTAGGATCCATTAACTAAGTAATATGGTTCATTGCTTTCCTTCTAGAACCCCACATATGAAAGAAAGCTGTATTTCTATCTCCCAGCTTTCTCCAATTAGTCTTGGCCCTTTGTTGCCAATATTCAGCTTGGAAGTCCAAAAGATCGTGCACCTGCTGTTGACAAATTCTCTCTTGTTCCTAGTTTTCTCTTGTTCTTAATTTTAGCTGAACATCCTTCAATCTTTGTGTAGCTTCCTTGATATGTCTATCAAGATTTCCATAACTCATTCTACTCCAATTTGATAGATGTCTCAATACACACTATAAAGCCTGTGATACTTGTTGTGGCTGACTTTCATTTGAGCAACAATACCCTTGAACCAGACTTTGCTTATAATTGGTTGAGAAATATCAGTGTTACACCAAAATGCTTCATATATACTTGTCCCAGTGTGTTTTCCTCACTGTTCTGAGATATAATTCCAGCACCATATATGGGGCTATGATCTGAGTTAATTATTGACAGATTAGTAACCTGAACTCTGGGTAAACATTCCAAACCCGTTGCATCCATAAAATCTCTATCTAGCCTCTCACTAACATTATCAGGAAACAATCTATTATTGGTCCAAGTAAACCACAACCTATTATAATCAACCTCCTTGAACTGATAATCCTCCGGTAGATCTATCAGATTCTGACTACGTGGTGTTTGTACAAAAGGTAGCCCACCAAACTTATCTACTTGTGATAATATCTGGTTAAAATCACCAACCAACTCCATAGGATAGTTCAAAGAGGGCATTTCATTACTGATAATATTCCTAACTTTAGTCCTATCAGCTATTACAGGACTACGATAGACAAATTACCATTCTAAAGTTTCTCTCCCCTTACACTTGACTAATACATAATTCTGACTACCAGAAACTACATGTACACTAATATTACTAGACCAAAAAAGATAAATTCTACCTGCTAAACCCACTGCCTCCATATGCCATCCACAATCAAGCCTTGTAGTTTGTTGCCACTTCTCTATTTGTAACTTTGAAGATTTAGTTTCAAATAGACATAACAACTGTGGATTGTATTCTTTCAGCAGCATCCTTAGCCTCTGTCTTTGTAGGGGTGTTATTAAGGCCCCTACAGTTCCATATAATTGACCTCATGGCCTTTGGTGCAGTTGATCTGGGACAACTGCACTCAAACCCTCAGTAGTTAATCTGGCAATTCCTTCAACTTCTTGACTCTTCCTGTTCTTCTTCTTGGACTCAGCACCACTACCTCCCTCCACCTCCTGATCATCCCCCATCCACTTCATGACAAAGAAGAGTATTAATAGATTCTTCATCAGACTCTACCTCCTCTACCTCCTCTACCTCCCTTCCCCTCCTGTCCCTTACCTCTTGTAGATTCAGCTTTCCCTTCTATATTCAGACTTTTGTTGTAGCTCTTTTTTCCTGTTTTTTTTGTTGCTATTTTCGAGATTCGGTTTGACAATTTGTTGATCTAAATCATCCACGAGCCCTTTAATAAACATGGATCAATTAATTGGCTTAACCGTATAATACCCATGTACGTGTGGATGATTAAATCTTCTTGTGTCATCAACAATAATTAAATGGATATACGTACATGTACTTATAAACAAATATTGACACTTATATATAATCGTAATACATATATAAAACCATACAAATTATACGTACGTACATCTCTGATCATCTCATGTATGAGATATATCTAACAGAAACCAGAAGCTAGCTAGCTAGCTATCAACAAGTTAAACTTAATTAATTTGTCAGTATGATTAAAATAACACAAGATCTAAATTCACAACCCAATATACTAAGTACCAATTTAGTGCTAAATTTAATAAATCATCCCTCATTAAATTTTGGGTTCAATCACCATTTATTATTTCATAAGAATCCCTTAAAGTTTGAATAATAAATTTTAGGTTCAAATTTTTGTTATATATAATTATCGGCCCCAAGATATACTTCTCTTAATTAAGACCTTGTTTGTCTAGGCAAATTTTACGCTAAACTGAATTTAACTAAAATGAACTGAACTGAAATAAATACAAATACATTTGACTAAAATGAACAATTTTGAAATATGTCATATATCATTGTAATCTAAAGTTTAAAAAAATGTAAAATGAACTGAACTGAACTGAACTGAACTGAAAGAAAATATAAATCTATTTAATTGAACTAAACTAAACTGAACTAAGATATTACGGGCTTGTAAAAAAAATTTGATAAGATTAGTTTATACTATTTATAAAGAGTGGGGGTGCATTTCATGAATTATAGTTTGATTAGGACTAAAATTTAAAATTCTGGCTCAATTAAAACTAAAATTTAATAAGGGATATTTTAGTAAAATTTACCATAAATGGGATGTGGATTTAGCATATTGGGATGTGGAAATAGCATCCCCTTAAAATAAATGTCATTAAGGCTCTGTTTGCCAGAGCTTATCTGTAAATCAGTTCAGTTCAGTTCAATTCAGTTCATTTCAGTCCAGTTCAGTGAAAATGCAATTTGATGAAATTCAGGGTAATTCAGTCATGCTGATTTCATTTTTCAATACATCACTTTTTGCTTCAGTTCAGTTCAATTCAGTACAACAATAAATAACCTCTAGCAAACGGACATACGCTACTGACTCCCAACCAAAATATTTGGTGCATATTTTCTTTTAAGCCTTTTCAAAAAAAAAAAAAAATCAAATATGGTGATTATAGAGCTAAATTAAAATTAAATAAACTAAATTAAAATGCATGGTTAAGTTGACAGTAACAGGTCTTAACTTGTAGTATGTCATAGCTCGATCTACTAGCTAGTCTCGTCGTTGTTTCAAAAAAAAAAAAAAATTAGTAGCTCGTTGTATATTGATAAGTATATATAACATCTTCTGTTTCAAGAATGCATTAGAATCTACCAAAAGATAATTATAAAAAATCACATATTCTTAAAATTATCAATGGAAAAATGAGAAGAAAATATTAAAGTGAAGATATAAATATTATATTATGCTCGTTATACAAAAGTAGAAAAAACAAAACTGAGATGGATGCATGGTTAGAGCTAGTTTGCAAAGTGCTGTAAATTAATATACTCCTCCGAAAACGTCTAAGCAGTTGCAGGAAATTAGTATACCGATTGATCGAATGGGAGTTTTCATGGCTCCTGCTTAAGGAACATAGATGGAACCATGTCCTGAAGAAGCCCATAATCAGAAAACTGTAACTGCTGAATCGGGGTTAGGTTTTGCTGATACATGATGGAGCCTGCAGGATTCATAATGCCGGCGCCGCTCCCATAGTACTGAGGCATCTGATGATGATGCGCGAAGTTGGGCATGGCGAATGACGGCGGCGCCAGCATGCCGGGAGGCAACATTCCGGCCACGCTCCCTCGCAGTGTCGCCGGAACGTGGTGGTTGTGGGTTCCTTCGTACGTCGTAATCACAATTGATGGATCTTGAAACGATCTCTCCACGCGCTTCTTCACCGGGCATTTCTGAGTTGTGCAGCGGTAGTAGCTCCTGCAATTATCATCACAGGAACAAGTTTAAATATATTGATGAAGAAAAGTAAGAGATGAATGTGAATGTATATGTGAAGTTGGACTATCACGATCGAGGACTTAATTTCGTTTTATTAGGCCATGTCCAACTTGCTTTTGGCTAATTAAAACGGCGATTCATTCAAACATATATAACAACACGGTTTCGATCGTGTCAAAAACAAAAAGAATTTAATGAAAAGAAGAAGAGATCAATTTCACCTTGGATAAGGGCTGTTCTTCACTGCTTTTTGTCCGTACTTTCTCCATCTATACCCATCTTCTAGATGATCAACCTCGCTTTTCGTCATGAAAGCAAATCTTGCCTGTTTTTCCTTCTTCTCTCCTTTCTTCTTCGACGGCTTGTTCCTGTTAATTTTTCAAAAAATATTTAAACTAAGAACAAAATTACACTGATATGTACGTATTCAAAAGTGATCAAACCCTAAATAACAAAAATGGAACCTAAACGATTAATAATTCGACCCACTCTTTCTTAGGGCTGTCTTGATTTTCTTCTTCCGCGGCTTCCTTCATCTGCTTATCCTTCTTCCCTCTGTTCGAATCCTCTTCGCCGGCGGCCTCGGCTGAGGACGACGAGATTGAGGAGTTGGGCGTGACCGGAGCTTCACCGGCGGCTCTCTGGATTGGAGAAGAAGACGCCGGCGAGAAGCCGAAGCCTGCAGTGGCCATGGATTGATCAGACGACATGGATGGGCGCTGAAGCAGACAATCAGTGAAGCTCAAGTATGGAGAATCGAGCATACTGTATGAGGTAGTACTGCCGCCATTTCTTTCTTGATCTTGAAAGGCATGGTGGTAAAAGAGATCCCTAAGATCTTCAGACATGGCGATCGAATCAAGGGTTTTGTGAAAGAGAAGGAAGAAGAAGATGAGGAGAAGAAGAAATGAGCTAAGACTTTGCTACGTAGCTGGTCTTTATTTAAGCTTTGACAACAAGATTGATTGATTACATTTACATATATGTGGGGTGATAAATATTAAAGTTAACTTTCAGAAAATAGCTAGAAAAAGAAGAGAGAGAGAGAGAGAATAATTGAGGTTTGTTGTAAACACAACTACTGGGCCCACCTTGTAAAGAAGGTTTGACAAAGCTAGGTTTACTGTAATATTTTAGGTGCGAGTGATGTGCCCTTTTTCATTTTTTCTATTTCACACACATTCCATATTTGCAACTAATTAATTGCGCTACATCCACACATATGATACAAATTAATTCTTTTTTTGGGAGATCATGGTCTCTAAAATAAACTATAGGTCAATATACTTTATATTTTATATTTAAAAAATTGTGGTAGTTGTTAGGTCAATATGTTTTATATTTTATATTTAAAATTCTCAAATAGTTAGATGCATTTTAAAGATTTGGAAATACATAAATATCATTAAAATTGACTTTTGTACCAGGTCAACATGAGCAAAACCAAAATCAATTATAAATAACATTTGAAAATAAGGTGATTTTAACAAATAAATACACAGTATCAATTACAATATATAATAAGCATTAACAGATTATCAAAGAAACATGAATATAAAATTATAAAATATCAACAATCTAATATTTAGGGTGTCTAACAAAGATACTTTCTCTTAATAAATTGTAGTTTTATGTAAACAAATTTAATCTATATATAGTTTCACATATATGTTCATATTAAATATTTTTATATGATATATAATATTTGTATGTTAAGAATATTTCAAGAATGATAGTATGTACTTCTGAATTTTTTTTAATAATGACAAACTTTTTATTCGAAATTGTAAAAAATTTAAATCAATTCATTTTACATGATCAATTCTCATCAAACATATTTTTCATCAGTATTGATATCAAAAGTGTCCATTTTTCTAATGATGAAGTAAGCTAAGATCAATCGACAAATCATATTCTTGGGACTAGATTTGCGTACCTACTAACTTGGTTGAATCATCATGAAATGCTCGCCAAATTAATCCCACTAAATTTATCGAAATTGCAAAATTCTTACACGTACTAATTTCCGGGAGAAATGGAGACAAACGGCATCACTCAGTCACAGTAGGTTCCACCTAAATCTAGTCAAACATATGACCTTTATTAAGTATGATGCTACTACATAAATTTACCCCTTCTTTTATATAGTTAGGTGTTGAATTCTATACAATATTCCTGTACCTGTTTTTTCCCTTTCTTAAAAACGGTTTTTTTGCAGTGGTATTTTCAAACAGCTTTTTAAGGACTATATATCGAAATTCATCCATATTAACGAAATTAAGCTGTTTTTGGTACACACCTTGTGCATACTTATAATTTCATTATGCTTTGTTACGTTCAACTTATCAAGCATACTAATATACTTGAAGACATATTTGGTAATCATGAATGATATTAGAGGTGTTTCGAATCTTAAAGTACTACATAATCTTGTTTTTATTTAGGCAGAAATATCTCATTCGTTGGAAGTATTTTTTTTTGTTGGAAAGGACATCCTCGTGCGGATAATACTCTTTTGATTAAGTATGGTTTGCATCCTATGAGCCTCGGTTTCTACTATATGTTCAATATTTCTAAGAAGAGGTTCTGAATCGCACTAGTGGAAAACTGGACATAGACGGCAGTGGAACACGGCGGTTCCGATCGAAATCTTTGAACCGCCGTAAATTTACATCCCTTACGAACTCGTTACAGCTTTCGGAAGGGGATGCAGCCGGGTTTCCAGAGAAGGCGGTTTGGGGCAAATTTAACGGCGGTTTAACAAAACCGCCATTGAAACTTAACGATACGAAATCGAAACATGTTAAATAACCATAGATACGATATCGCGACAATATAAAACAACTGTATCGATATCGTCATGCGTTACGTTTTTGTCGAAATAAATACGCCAGTGGATACGATAACGTATATAGTAATAAACATTGTTATGAAATCGAGACATAATCTAATTTTCAAGTTGATTATACGACTCGATATCGTATCATATAAATGTCCTATGGAGAATAATAAACTCGGTGTCGGCATGTAAAGTTCATTAGTTACGATTACGTAACCACTATATACCCAATGATACGAATTCGTTTCATAAGTATTGTACACCCGAATAAAGATGTATTGTTTTCGAAAGTTGGATAAGAAAGTTTTTATCTTGAAGAAAACAGAATCTCTCATCCTCATGGGTTTTGATTGCCTCAAAGGTTAGTTGTTTTATATAAGTTTGTATAGTCAATTTATATTATTGTTTGGGTGATTAATATATGTCTCTTATACAATTGTGACTGAATAGGTTTTTGTTGTTGAATTGCACTTTTGGTTTGGTTGTAGTTGGTGATATTGATTAAGGTGTTGGCATAAGATAAGCTAGTTTGAAGTTTGTTGGGTGGAATGGATCGGAAAGAGATTGTTGGTCGAAATGATAGGTTGCCGATTGAGTACCGTGAATTGATTGAAGAATTGATAGATGTTGGTCTTGAGGATGCAAGAGTGAATGGAGTTGATGGATTTAGGTGTCCTTGCAAAGATGGTAAAAATAATGCTTAATATGCTGATGAAAGTATCATAAGGGAGCACTTAATTTGTAGGGGTTTTGATCCAACTTATACGGAATGGATATGGCATGGGGAAGATTTGGTTGACAAACATATTCCCGAAGTTGAGTATGGGGGAGATAATTTAGTGCATGATGATACTTTACAAGAGTTGTATGACGATGTGGCAATGGAATTTGTGGGGAAACCAAGCGTTCTAGCGGCAATGTTCAATGATAAAGAGACACATTTGTATGAGGGTTCGAAACATTCCATTTTGGGGGCAACATTGTTGTTGATGAATTTAAAGGCGAAACACGAGATTACAGATAAAGGTATGACGGAGTTATTTGAGACGGTTAAGGATTTGCTTCCGGTGGATAACAAGTTACCGAACAGAGTGTATGCGGCGAAAAACATTATGTGTCCTATGGGGATGGAATTGAAG
Source organism: Cruciata laevipes (assembly GCA_963678965.1). NCBI lineage: Eukaryota > Viridiplantae > Streptophyta > Magnoliopsida > Gentianales > Rubiaceae > Cruciata > Cruciata laevipes. The sequence continues at coordinate 19,712,877 of OY787633.1, forward strand.
AAGTATCATGCATGCCCTAATGATTGTATGTTGTATAGAACGGTCGAGGAAGATAAATTGGATACTTGTTGAGTATGTGGTGAGTCGCGGTATAAAATCAAGACTGAGGGGTCAATGCCAGTAGGTGCCGAAGATAGTTGTACTACAAGTAAGAAAACCCCTGCAAAGGTTATGTGGTATCTTCCGATTGGACCTCGGTTGAAAAGGTTGTTTGCTAAACCTCCAATTCATGTTGCCAATGGTACTTACTATGCATCAATATGCAAGCATCACGGTAAGGATATTCCCCAAGATCATATGAGTGTGTCGATAGTTGAGTGTTTAGTTACCGATGCTATCTTGCCCGTTAGAAGACTCCCGGCGATAAGAGTGGGGGATGCCAAGGGTATATTTCTTGTTTGGCCGGATTGGTTAGTTATTGATGTCAACTCTAGTGTCATCCCCGAAAGGAAAACCATACCTAATAAGTTAGCCATACAACTAACAAATGTACCTTCATTTGCTAATGAAAAGGCTAGGATGCAATTTCTAAAGGGGCTTCCTTCATTTGTGAGGGTGTTATATGATATGTTGTACCATAAGAAGGATGGACACTACTTTTTTTTTGGTAACAAGAATATCTTCGGTGAGATTAGAGATTTAATGTTGTCTATACGTGATTTCCAACATTTTTGGAATATGGAACAATTATCAAGCGATATGCTAGCCCTCCATCAATTGTAAGTTTCTATATTTTAGACTATATTATTTACTCTTTATGTATACGAATAAGGTGACATACTAACTTCATGATTTTACATGTTATGGAAGGTTCATGTTTTTTCTTGCCCATCAAAAGGACAAAAAATGGATTGGATTTCTATGCCCCAAAGCATACAATCATGTGGTGAGGACAACGGAAGATGACTTGAGTATCTTACCTCTATACTTAGTGCAAAAAACAAGAACATTTTCATAGGCCTCTACCTTGAAAGGTACTAATCTTTAAATGTCTTTAATTTTAAATTTTTATAAATCTTCTTTCAAATGACGAAATTCCCCTTTGTTGGAACTTTAGTCGTCATTGGTGTTTTGTTGCAATCATACCCGAGCATAAACGAGTGTATTGGATTGATCCTCTCAACAATCCCCCTCCTACGAATGTGTCCGACCTTTTGGAGGTTGCTTTGCATAATGTTAATCACAATACTCCTATGCCTTTTCAACTCATCCAAATTTTGGTTAGTGTTTTATTTACATAAGTTACACATACATTTCATTACTTTGGGTTTGCTAACGTTTCAACTTTCTTTTTTACTCAAATCATAGCACAAGAGGCAAATGTCTAACTGGGAATGTGGATACTACACAACGTTATTTGCCGAAAAGTGTGTTGAGTCGCTCACAATTGACATTCTTGATCTAAAACACGTAAGTCAACATTTTCGTGCATTTATCATGTTTATATGCAATTTAGGCTTTTCCATACTAACAAATCTGATATTCGGATTGCGTAGATTTTCATGGATGACCAAACACCATACACCATAGCCGAAATCAATGAAGGGCGAAATCACTTTGCACGCCACTTGGTTCATGTTCGTACAATCAACTTTTCAAGGCCAATGTCCGAATGAGCGCTACTCTATTGTAGTTGTATTGTTAGAATATTGTTGGGATGCTAGTGTATTGAATTTGTTAGACAAAGTGGATGTTATTGCACAATTTTTGTACATGACCTTCTGGCCGAATGGGGTTACGAATTCGTAACGCAATTCGCCTGAAATGCATGTGGCTGGGTTTTATAAATCGAATTCGTATCATCAACCTATTTAGCTTACGATATCGTATTATTATTTCCCTAGAATCCCTACCAGGTCTACGACCAGGCATCCGAATTCGAATGTGTGTCTCGATTTCGTTTATATTTCCAAATGCCAAAGCTATTCCAACAAATAATACGACTTCGTATTCGGTGATTATTTGGAATCGATTTCGTTTCCTGTCAAACCGCAGATATTAATCATCCAATACGAATTCGTGTCATATATTTCTAAGGACACGATATCGTATCCTTTGCATGACTCCCGAGTTCGTGTCATTATGTTTCTTGAATACAATAATCGTAACTAGTATAACTTCTAAGATCATCAACATGTTACGAAGTCGAGTTTATTTCGATGTTATAAACGAAGTCGAGACGTCCTTATCAGGTCGACATCGTAACGTGTTACTCCGCGTTTAAGAACTCGAATGATTACCTTATCATCTTCATGTTCGACATGGTGCTACGATATCTTAAGAATCATTTATTGTGTTTCGAGTTCGTATCATGTAATATATTAACGGCAGTTCAGAACCGCCGTAAAGATTTTTTCGGTTTACGTCACCACCAGCTACGGCGGTTCACAACCGCCGTAATTTGTATCTAGGAACCGCCTTTAAACGTTGTTCCGTGCACTAGTGTCGGTAACCTAAAGCATGTCGCTGGAGGGAGAGAACAAAAGTTAATTTTTGAATATGAGTTTTATAAAGACCCTCTATCTTTAGCGAAAGTCTAATCATCCATAAAAAATGTTAAACTATCCTCCTATATTTCATTTTTTTTATGTCAAAACACAGCGGTCAACATATCATCTAATCTAAACAGGAAAACCCTCTCCTCTCTACGCCGTCAATCCCAAACCCTCTATTCCTCTTCAATTTTCTTCTCCATCTTCCCATCATATGGAGATGGGGAAATAATCGTTCTTCTCTTTTTGATTCTTTATACGATAAAATAAGTGTAATCAATCCTCATAATAATCGATCTTTGATTAAATCTTGATTTATGTCGAAGTTTTGTTCTTGACCTGGTATATAGAAGTGTCGCGGTTTTGTAATTTATTTTCTTGTTCTCGATCTAGTTGTACGGATCGTATTTTGGACAAGTTGGTGTGCAGTTGTACTGTTATAGCGGATTCGTGATTGGTGTAGTAATTGATGCGGTAGACACCTCTCTGCCAAGCAGTTGTTTTTGCGGTTGCAAGATAAAATCCATGAGGGCAGAGTTACATGATTTTATTGGATCTCTCAAACTGTAATAGTACCGACATTATTAGTCCGATTATCTTTGTAATATAGGCTAGTCGAATTGGATGTCAATTCCAGTCACGGCAATCGCTAATGTAAGCAAGGAAGTCATGGCACACTTTTAAGGCGCATCGTCAGACGAGTCTCATGACAACTAGTCGTTACGGCGCTCACCTTGCGACGTTCACGGCGTCTTGTGTATATATTAAATGATAGGCATATTTAGGATATATATTTAAAAGTTATACTAAAATATTTATCGTATTATTATTATTTTTTTTAAAAAAAAATTAATTTTAACCATAAATGAGAGTAAAGTCGTTTCTAACATTAAGATATAATATATTAGATCATAATTAATTTTTCTTTCTATTTAATAAGGTTTAAATATGTTTTATTTGGGTAAAATTTTATCCTTTTTAGTTCAAATATTTTCATTTACTTTGCATAATTCACCAAAACAATATCAATTGGATGTTTTCATTTAATTTAAAGGTGTCAAAAGTCACGGCGGATAATTGCGGGCGGTGAAGAATTTCCGCCATGACAACTAGCTAGTCGTCCATTAGGTGGGGTCTCAAAAAACCTTGAATTGATATTGATTGTTTTTAAAAAAAAAAAAAAACCTCAGTCAACATAATCAACAGCTCGATAAAATACATCATATAACTTTTTTAAGGGTAATATTTAAAATTGTTCAAATAAACACGCTACTTTTAGTACGTATAACTTCTTTTTTGAATAAGTGAATTTTAATATTGTGGTAAAGATGGTTAGAAAGATATATTCTTACAATAGGAAGTAAAATGAAATACGTATCTATATAAAACTTTTGACCAAATTTATCTATAGTTTTAAGTTCATATAGTTTTTGGGGCCATTAAAAGTTCAACTTTTTTTCTAGTACCACCAATACTCAACCACACACAAAAAATCTGTATATACATATACATATATATATATATATATATATATATATATATAGTTTCTGCAAGGCATAACATGATCAGTCCAGCGGTGACCTTGCTGCCAATTTCATTTGAAAGCTGTTTTTGAAGGCCTTGCTACGGGACTGCTCCAGCTGGTTAAAGCTCCACGTCCCTCTTTATCAGAGGTGTGTTATGAAATCGGAGTTTTTCTAGCCGATGGAACTTGCAGAGGCGGAAAACCACGGTCTTGATAATTTGTCATAATTGATAACATGACCTTTTCTCCAAAAATATGAAATGTTGATTTGAATAAATATGTGGTACGGAGTAGTAATAATTTGTGAGGATTGACTAATTAAGCACCTCTTGAAACAAGTTGCAGTCATGGTGTGGAAACATCAAGGTAGACCGAATATCTGATTTGAATGGAATGTCCCTACTACTACTGGATAGATAGATTGATGATCGAGTTAATTTGTGGCCAAATTTTGTCAAAAAGGCGTAATTATCGTCATTAGAGCCTAAAAGTGGTCATTGTCGAGCTTTGAAGATGCAGTGCAGCAGGAAATTATCATAAGGGAGACAAAGTCAACCATGACTGTTTCGAGTCACCCACACCCATTTATATTCATTATTCTCTCACCCCATCCCACTCATTATTAAACATCACATACATATATATTATGTACCAGGGAGTCTGGCCCTCTCCAGTTCAGCTTATTTCCAGCACCTCCAGCACCCTCCAACACTTGTCACTATTTACAGACATGAATTGTTTGAATTTTTTTTTAAAAAAAATGAATGATTTTTCTTTAGAATTAGTTTCAATATGTTTTGTACGAATTAATCATTCTTCAAATATATAATTTCATAATTATTAATCATTTTTCAAATAAATAACGATTTCGTACTGGTAAACCAAATTTATAAATAAATATTTTACAATTGTTGCAAACATATTAGTACTTCCAATAATATTACAAATTACATATACTACTAATCTCTATCATCTAATGATTCATCTTCGCCAACATCACTACCTTCTAAATCACCACCCCTGAATGTCAAATTTGTAAGGCAATACTCTCACACACTTCGTTCATAGCAGCTTTTCGATCATCATCTTGCAACACCCTATTGGACAAGTCCAGAATGCAAATTGCTCAGAGTCAATGTTTCAAACGCTGGCTGGACTGAGTTAACACGTGTCCCGACCGAGCACCGGCATTTGACCGCGCCCGACATGTGACTCACGGCACGTGGGAGATCCTCTCCGGTCCCTTCATTTGCTGTTTTTCATTGCTTTGCTCCTTCCGAGCCAACGCCCGCTTTTCCCAACCACAATTAAGTCACGTGCGCGACCCTTTCTTTTTCTGAAATTTACATTTTCCTCATAATTCTAATCTATTTACAAAATTCCCAACCAAAATTGATTTCTGAACTGAAATAAATTTAAATTTACTGAATTAAAATAAATTTAAACATACTGAAATAAATTTAAATATATTTAATTGAACTGAACTGAAATAATTTAAATATTTATCATATATCATTGTAATCTACAGTAAAATATAACTTATAATAAAAATTTTATTGAACTGAACTGAACTGAAATAAATTTAAATATATTTATCTGAACTGAAAAAAAATATAAATATACTGAACTGAACTACAATAAATTTAAATATATTTAACTGAACTGAACTGATCTACACAAAAACTCTAGAAAAACAGGGCTTTATTGTCAAGAAAAATAGAATAAAATGATACACTATTTTAATAATAAATTTTAGTATAAAAACTAAATTTATCATAATTAAATTTAGTGACATAATCATTTTATCATAAATAATTTTCCAACTTTATTTTACTTAACATAAGATTTAGCATCCATAGAAAAATATTAAGTTTTGTGAATGAAAAAGATGATGTGTAATGAATGTGATGATTTGACAGACTTTATGATTGTGAGTTAAAAGTTGAAAAATACGACTTTATAAAAAAAAAAAAAATGGGTTTAAAAGCCAAAAGAGTGGTTGTGGATGCTCTAACGAACCATCATTTTATGCAGAGTTTTTATTTGGTTTTAAATTTTAATTGTTAATGTTTTTCTTCAAATTTTGAGTGAGATTTCATTTACACAAATTTTATTTGGATGAGATTTATTCTCTACATAAATCATCGGGTTTGAGATTTGGTGTTTTTTTAATGATTTTAAGTGTCTCAATATGATTATTATTTCGTTTAAATAAAAGTTACATAAACAAAAATATTTTAATCATATATACAAGATGAAGCGGAGATGGATCATGGGGCATGGGGCAGAGATAGGTTATGGGACGGGGATGGTTTTATATTTTGTATCCGTCATAAGTCATGAGGCGGGAAAAATATTAGATGGGGATGTGGATGGGAGAACTAGAATCCTCCCCAAACCTACCCAGTGTCATCCCTACTTCTAAAGCCTGTGTTGAACCAATGACAAATTGGGAGCTAGGCCAAAACCAAAAAGACCGGACTTCAGATCCATTCAACTAAACCCACTGCCTAAATGAGGTATGCACAGATATATTCCCATCCATCCCTAGACTATTTGAATCTGCAGAACAGTCCATTCCTAGCCAATCTGACTAAAAGTACTACAACTAATTTAAGAATATCTTACATGAAAAATTTCTCTACCTAAATTTCTCCTTGGCTGGCTATGGATATCTACACAGTAGCCTACGCAAAGTGTTGGAAGGCGTTCCTCTTTGCTACAAAGATGATCAAAAAGTTGCAAATTTGAGCCAAAATGTATCGGGCTTAGCCTTTCCATGCACGACTGAATCCTTCACTTGGCTGGTTTGAGGAAATATAGTTTCCAGAATGCATGCCGGATCATGCGGGGCGTCAGTGATAACTTTGCATTAAATCTGCAAGAGTAATTTTACCACAATTCCCTGAGTCTAGCCGTTCAAATTGTTTACAGATCTGCAGGATGTCCAGTTCGGAAATTTTCCCCATCATCTTCAGCTTGTATATGACATACTCTGATTTACTGCAATTGTAAGAGATAAAGAACAAATTAAGAACCATTTTATAACATAAATTTTGCTTCATTTGAAAAGATTACTGTATTAATGTATGTACTGGTGCAGGTGATTTGAAGGAAACAACTCTGAAACTATATGTCACCCTTCTAGGTGAAGCCAAGGAAAAAAATTCCAACAGAAAGATTTACAAACACTAAAAGTGGTGGAGAAGTGGACAGATTGGCAACAGTATCTTAAAGGCCTTGCACACAACCTTGTGTAGCTGATCTGCCTAAACTCAAGCTATCAATAGATTCTCAACTTTCACATTCAAAATTAACCGAACTTATGTGTTGCACAAATCAATGACACATAAGTATGCTAACACAAATCAATGACCCATGATATTTACTTTATTGAGTCACAAAGTAGTGGTTCGAACAATGATTACTATAATATACCATTCACACACATTGCAGCAGGCAATAATCTACTGAGGTTGAAACATTGTAAATCATTTCTGCCAAATCTAGAGTTTAGCAGCATATAGAGTTGCTAGAAATATAGTGTTCTCAGTCGTTCTGAAAGAGAGAAATATTAATAAAAACACAAGAGCACTAGCTTTTGCACACCAAATAACCATATTAGTTGTCCCTTTCTTAAAACTGGTTAGGCATGTCGTGTGACACGCACACACCTTTCTAATGAGATTCACTTCTAATATGAGAGGAAGTTCCTGAAACAAAATCTAATATCATTACAGTAACCTGTCTCTACTGCAAAGCCCCAGTGGCTTTGCTTTTCAATCATAAGTTTTTCTGTATAACATTCACAGGTTACACGGGACTTGAGCATGTGCTTCAGCATATGGAAAGAAGTTTTTATAGAAGAAGCAAGGATTGTTAGGTATGTCCAGTGCTATGAAATTAAAGGACCTCCCACAGCCATAAAATTTTGTTTTCAACAGATTGCTTTCTGCAATAGGATCCATAGTTTACACAGGGCCTGAGCATGTGCTTCAGCACATGAAAAGAAGTTACTTGGAAGAAGCAAGGTTTTTCAGGTACATGGGATAGATTAAATTTATTCAGGAAGCCTTCTTACCATCTAATATCATTTGTTCAAGTTTCCTAAAATGGTACAATCATATGCTTGTTCCAAAAGAACAGAAACTCTGTGCATCTCCCTTAACACAACCATATATTTCACATACCTGCTCTATAATTGAAAGACTACAATAATCAGAGTTAGCCATATTCTCCCATGACTCGTTTGAACCAGATCATTCCTCTTTGATCTAACTCTCATGACTTCTCCTATACCACTAACTTATACATAAGCCTCCGAAAGAGCCAGCATAAACTCATTATCACACTCCGTTCTCCCAATAATCCTTAATGAAAGAATTCCACTTTGAAGTAATTTTGACATAGTTGCATCTACTGCAACATACAATCAATGTAGGAGTCTCTACATACAGTCATCAAATGAGGAAAATTACTACATGACTCAAACATTTTACATGTAAGTATTCGAATAGAAACTAGTTGTAATTATTCTTAAACTGCATGTATACACATAGCCAATAGAGTTTACTATGTGAAATGGTTCTATAACTTTGAACGTTCTCCATAGGATACCAAAATCAGCAAAAGTTATTGAGCTGCAGAAAAACCTGGATATATTTTTTCTGTTTTCTTGGAACAGTTTTTGTTCAACTTTCTGGTGTTCAACTAATTAATATTATTTGCACAGATTGAACAGAAACTAACAACATTTATTACTGAACTGAAAGCGCGCACGCACTAAAAAATTGCAATTAAGGTAGTATATGTTTCCATATACAGTGTGTCAATTTTGTACTCATGTGTAGAAACTAAGCATACTTCCCTAATTCAAATTTCACCTTTGCTAATCCAGTTTGTATGCTTTACCAAAACATTCTACTGAGCTAAGCTTCAACTCCATAAAAGAAGTGATCATCTTGATATAAACACATTACTTAGGATTCTTGTAATGTATAACTTATACTAGAAAGGCTTGGGAAGATATAAATAACATAAGTTGAAACAACAACTGAGCAGAGGACAATCTGATCAACCTGTCAATGAATCCATCCAGTGGAGTGTGGGATGAACACGTGTCAAGTATTAAAAAAGATTGGACTGGATAAAAATCATACCATAAGGATTAGAAATAAAGCAACCTCATAATTTATTTTTGAAAACACACGTATCAACTCAACCAACAAATTCCACAGCCGAGTGTGCAAAATAGCATGTACATTATGATCACTACACTCGCTGAAGTTATATGATGCTTCCGACTGTTTTCAAATATTCTTAGAACAGTTCGCCAAGGTCAAAAAGTGCATCAGGATTCAAGATACCACAACCACTATTCTAATTTACTTAGTTTAAATTTTAGAGAAATTAAAAAATACACACATACTGATAGCAAAGTAAATCAAATATTAAGGTATCAGGACCAAGTCAACCTCATCAACTAGTATGCATATAAAGCTTCTAACAAGTCACTCAACTCAGTAAAGGAAGATCAATATTGTAAGTTCAGGTGAGAAGCAAAAGCAATGTAAACTTACGTGACAAAGCCATTGTTATCAATGTCGGCAGCAAGAAACTGAGCCACGGTCATATCCTGGCCCAGCACCCATTTTGCCATCATCCTATGCCGCTTATCCACCCTAGCCTCAGCTAAGTAAAGAAAAGCACGAGCCACCGCAAGCGTCGAAACAAGAAGCCAGATAGATGCAAAAATCCGTCCAGGCATCGACTCAAAAGCCCTATCACCATATCCAACAGTAGTGACCGACATAACAGACAGGTAAAATGAATCCAACCACCCAAGATTCTCAACATAATGCATAACCGCAACTCCAACTCCAATGCATATAACCACAACAAACAATGCAAGACCCACCTTCATTCTAATTCTCATCCTCCCTTTCTTGACATCAATCAAAAACCGCCCAGGATCATGAGCGCCACCGCTCTTGAGTGTCCTCAAAAGATAATTCTCTTGCAAATCAAGAACATAACTAACCATGCCACTGAGCAAGATATCAATGAATCCGAACCCAATAAGCACAAACATAATCGAAAAAAGCTTGGTGGCAGGGCTATCAGGGGTTATATCACCATACCCAATAGTACACATGGTGACTATGCAAAAATACAAAGCATCAACAACAGGGTGGGTTTCGCTGGCCTTAAAGTGATGCCTATTGAAAGAGTATATAATAACACCAAGTGACAGATACATGATCAACAAAAGCACAGCCTGTCTTACAATTGACTGGGAATTCAACGACGGTGGCTTGGGAACCACCGGGTGGTCGAAATCGTTGATAACAGCCATAGCTGGGGCGGTCTTGGACCTGTGGAGACTCCCCCTAGACCACGGAATAGTGGGGTCCGTCAGCCACGAGGGCAGCAGGTCCGGATTACATCTCTCCGGCGGCAGTTCGTCGGAAGCGGCGGAGGGAATTGGCCTCGGGGAAGATGGAGAAGTATTGGTATTGCTCAAATTCAATGCATCGAGAAGTGCAGAAGAGCAATTATCCCTGGAGAATGGAGTCGATGTTGAGGAGGAAGGGGAGACTCCGAAAATGAGGCGATCCTTGAATTCCATGGGGGTGATGGGAGTCGGAGGCGGGATGGTAATTTCGTCATGCTCAGGCAAAGGGCAGAGTGAGAGTGGGGAGAGTGAGGGCGGCGGAGGCGAAGGCTGTGGTCTCCGGTGGTGAATAACCGGGAGGAGAGGTTCTGTTTCCATACGATTTCGCCGGAACACAGGATTGCAGGTGGCCGGAGTAGCAGAATCAAGGTGCCATGTTTCAAACAATTTGGCTGGAAATGCTTTCCTTTTTATGCTGCTTTATTATAGTACTAGTAGGTTGATGAGAAGAACAACGGTGATTGTTTTGAGTCAGTTGAATGCCCCGAGAAGGATTGGGAGCATTTTAGGCGGCGTTTGGCTTCTCATACTTTCGTGTCTATATTATATTCCTTTCCTTTGTTTTTTGATTCTTATGACAATAATATTTTATTTTTAAACAAAAAAATCAAAATCAATTCATGGTACTAAGTACTAACCATGAAGAGTGGAATCAATTTTTTTTTGAATTCAGGATAGATTACAACATTTCTACATATACACGTACAAATCTATGACTAACTAAGAGACACTATCATTAAATACATGTAAGCACATTGACCACGCTTCATCCACGTAGCTCTGAGACTAGGACTAACTAGAAGACACCCTCATTAAATCCATGTAAGCACAGTGACCACGCACCGAACCACCGAAATCCCGAAACTGGAACCACCGATCATACCATCATGAGTCACCACCTACAGTACTGACAATAATTGCTCAAATATTCACAATTTTGTACCCTAAAGACCTCTCAGAGGGTGGATTACCACTAAACCAGACCCATTACACAAGAGTGGAATCAATTCATCGTGGTTAAATGAGTGAAAATAACATCCGACTACGGACTATCCTATTATTAAAAATAACAATTACATACTAAACAGACTTTTTTTTCGAAGAAACATACTAAACAGATTGATAGCAATTATACTACTATAACAAACTGGAGAAACTTATTAAGATAACTATGAAAACTCCATCAATTACTTATGCTACTAGGTGATATTACTATAATATCACCTTGACTTAGAACACTATCTATCCTTTTCAAATTGCAAATATTTTGTAAATTATAAATCACTTGAAAATCCAATGTTTGTCTTTAGTACTCCAGTAGCAGTTGCTGTTGTAAAGGAAATTTCTTGATTATTTGCTTGAAAGTTCGAATTAAGTGGGAAGCAACTTCTCTCACAATAATTGCAATTTTTGCAACCTGCCCAATCTACAAAAAGCATATGATGTTCTACCTTTTTGTATATATCATAACAGGATACTCAAAATTTCAGTTTATTAATATATTAGGTAGGAGCATATTATACTGTCAATTTATTGTTCCCAAGTCCTAATAAGAGCTCTTTATTCTGGTAAGTATACCTTGTACATGACTCCAAAAAAGTCAACATTGAAATTCTACTGCATGTTCATGATTGGCAAATGAAAACGGCTCACCTAATAGAAAATTCGTCCATACCTATCACAATTTGAGCTACAGTAAGTTATTTAGTATTTAAATCGAAGCCATGTCATGACACTCAACTTGTCAAGATTGTTGAATTAAAAAGACAAGTTATTAATGTTGGTTAATTTTCAACCATTGAAGACATGGAAGATAAAGCTTGACATTAATCAAGTGGTAACTTCTTGAAATAAAGGAAGTGGAGATCAATGCATGATCTTGGAGAAATTGAGTTTCTATCTTAGAATGAGTTAAACCTATGAATTCATTAGTTTATCTTTTGAATTTATGGAAGAGTTTCAATTCATGAAATTGAAGAGAAGACATCAATGTCTAGGTCTCTTGAACTACTATTAAAGGACTCTCCTTTGGCATTCTAAGAGCATCTCCAATGGTTAGCTATACCTTGGCTTGCCATGTCACCCTCCAAGCAAATGATGTGGCAAACTACCTTCTTCCACAATGGTGAGCTACTATGTCTTTAATCACAAAGGTCCCACATGTTTTCTTAAAATAGTTTTACCAAGAATTTTTACCATCATTAAAATAAATGATGTATTTATCTAAATGATATATTTTATATTATATACAAATAATATTGGTTAAAAATAAAATAATTTTTTTATTAACTTTATATTAAAGTGACATACAAATTTTAAAATAAACAAATGATTATAATAAAAATATAGTCTACCAAAATATCACAAAATTATTATAAATGTATGTATATGTCATTTTCAATCTAAGGATTGATGATGCACTTTTCTATCTCGAATTGTTGCATCTCGAACAAGATATTCTACAAAATTGGTATCATATCCTTGTTGAATATCCCTATCTATGTTTTGGAGGAAAGTCTTCATCAATATAATTTCGACCATCAACAGCGCACAACATTTACAGCCACGGATGGGAAGCAACAGCAAACAACAAGGAATATCCATCAGCAGCGCACAACATCCAGCGTCAAGGATGTGAAGTAACAGCACACCAGCAATATCTCCCCCAATGACGTGGAGGAGGTGCGGGTGATAAAAACGGTGGAGAACAAATTTACGATAACATACAAATTAAAGTTTAAATATATTCAAAAAGATATTGTTTAACCAGAAAAGTAAATGAATGGTAAATGAAAGGTAAACATGACATTTATGACGGCAGTACTGCTCTGTGCGGCAGTACTGCTTGACAAGCAGTACACGTGGATGGTGAAACAATGGTGAGCAGTGCTGCTGCAAAGTTTGGAATATTACAAGCAACTCCTTCTTTAGAACCATTGGAGATGCTCTAAGAACACACAGAGCACACCAAAAAGAAAAATAATACAACATGTCTTCTCATATCTAAAGCTCTTGCACTTCATTTTGTTGCTTTGGGTGTTGGAAAGTTAGTGCATACTTTACCAGCTTTTAAATTCAAATTATCCTGAGAGGATATTTGTCCTGTATTCCTTGCACACAAAAGGGGACAAATAAAGCCTTAAGGAATGTGTCTTGTGCACGATTTGAATCGTTACTATACAGAAAAGTTCGGCCATCTTTTGTGATTTCTTCAGCAGCTCGTTGCCATTCTTGTGAGGTACAAAGGTAAATATACCAACAATCTTAAGGCTCTATCTTCTCCAAACAAGAAGAATGGCAAACAACGTGAAGGACCTTGCATCCAACATTGTCAAGCTCGACCGTTTTGATGGAGGAAATTACATTCGATGGAAGAAGAGAGTGCATTTCTTGTTGATTGCACTAAGGGTGGCCTATGTTCTTGTCACTCTAAAACCAACCACTGATGGAGATGAAGAAACACTAGATGATATTCGCCAGAAGCAGAAGTGGGAGACAAATGACAAGATCTGTAGGGGACATATCCTCAATGCGATGTGTGACAACTAGTTTTATGTTTATCACTCAATGGTGACTGCAAAAGAGCTTTGAGAGAAGCTGGAGGCCAGGTACATGAGAGAGGACTCTACCAGTAAGAAGTTTCTGGTATCATCCTTCTTTAATTATAAAATGGTTGATAACAAACCGATGATGCAACAATTTTCCAAAATTGAAAAATTGCTAAATCATTTTTCCCAACACGACCTTAAAATGGATGAATCTATTATTGTTGGAGCTTTAATTGATAAACTGCCCCCGTCTTGGAAAGACTTTAAGAGGGATCTCAAACATAAAAAGGATGAGATTTCACTTGAAAGTTTGGCTAACTCTCTTCGTGTAGAAGAAGAGTTTCAACTGCAGGAAAATCCTCAACAAAAGGATGATGCTAAAGGCATGGACCCTGTCACTAAGATCAATATGATTGATGAAGGCCAAAGTAACAAGTCTAAAAAACGGGCTTACAGTGGCGGTGATCATGGCAAGAATCAAAAGAAAAAGGACAAGTGTTATCATTGCAAAAAGGAAGGGCACTACAAATATGAACATAGACTTCTTAAAAAAAAGCAGGGCCTGAACTCCTCAACTGGAGGAAAGGATGACAAAGCTCTTGTGGCCATGATCTCAGAAATCAACATAGTTGATGAAGACTTTGACTGGTGGGTCGATTCGGGTGCTACCCGGCACATCTGCAAGAACAAAAGTTTTTTTAAAACTCTGCAAGATGTGGATGATCATGACTATGTTGTCTACATGGGAAATGCAGCAACTGCGCCCATAAAAGGCATAGGGGAGATTGATCAGAATTTCACTTCTGGGAAAACTATTACACTCACTAATGTGTTGTACGTTCCTGAAGTTAGAAAGAATTTGGTTTCTGCAGGGCTCCTTAACATGTTTGGTTTTAAACTTGTGATGGAAGCTGATAAAATTGTAATCTCCAAGGGTGGGATGTTTGTGGGGAAAGGGTACCTCTGTGGTACGATGTTTAAACTTAACGTTATGCCTATCAATAATATGAATGCTACTGTTGCTTATGTGATTGAGTCATCTTATATATTATGGCATAATAGGTTAGGTCATGTTCACTATAAAAGAATCCATGATATGATGAAATTGGATCTTTTGCCTAAATGTTTGCAAAATGATGATGGAAAATGCATCACTTGCATGTTAACAAAAATAACCAGAAAACATTTTCCAAAGATTGAAAGAAAATCAAGCAAATTGGAATTGATGCATAGTGACTTATGTGATTTGCATGTGACTCCATCTTTGGGAGGAAATAAATATTTTGCAACTTTTATTGATGATTGTACAAGGTACTGTTATGTGTATTTGCTACATTTTAAAGATCAAGCTATGCAAATGTTTAAAAATTATAAACAAGAAGTTGAACTTGCATATGACTTATCAGTTAAATGCTTAAGAACTGATAGAGGTGGCGAATACTTTGACAAAGATTTCTTTGAGACTACATGAATCAAACATGAAGTAACAGCTCTTTATACACCACAACAAAATGGTGTGGCTGAAAGGAAAAACAGAGTGCTAATGGAAATGGTTAACACCATGATGTCCATGGCGGGCCTCAGTAAAGGCTTTTGGGGTGAAGCTGTACTTACAGCTTGTTATATACTCAATAGGGTTCCAAATAAAAGGAACTCGGTTACCCCGTATGAACTTTAGCATAAAAGAAAGCCAAGTCTCAATCATTTGAGAGTTTGGGGCTGTAGAGCCATAGTGAGATTCCCGGAACCTAAGAAAAGGAAATTGAGAGAAAGAGGTGTTGAATGCATCTTCATAGGCTATGCTCACAATAGCAAAGCTTATAAGTTTATGGTTATTGAACCAAATGACTCCATTTCAATTAATACTGTTATAGAGTCAAGAGATGCAATACTTGATGAACAAAGATTCAAATCTATTCCAAGAGACGTTGAAAATGACTCAAAGCAAACTGAGTCGATGTCAAATGACATGAATGACAAAGATAAAGTCATTGAACTCAAAAGAAGCAAAAGAGCTAAAAGAGCCAAATCATATGGTCCGGATTTTGTTACTTATCTTGTTGAAGAAACAAGGGATGAACTAAGTTATGAAATGTATTATTGCTTGAATATTGAAAATGATCCAAAGACATTTGATGAAGCAATAAAATCTCACGATGCTCCATTCTGGAAAGAAGCTATAAACGATGAGATGGATTCGATACTGAGTAATAATACTTGGGTACTCGGAGACTTACCACCTAGTTCCAAAGCCATTGATTGCAAATGGATCTTCAAAAAGAAGATGAAGGTGGATGGGACAATAGATAAGTACAAAGCAAGGTTGGTAGCCAAAGGCTTTACTCAAAAATATGGCCTTGATTACTTTGATACTTATTCTCCCGTGGCAAGAATCGCTACGATAAGGATACTACTTTCCATAGCATCAATTCAAAAATGGGTTATCCATCAAATGGATGTTAAAACTGCATTTTTAAATGGGGAATTGGATGAGGAAGTTTATATGAAACAACCCGAAGGGTTTGTAGTATCTGGTCAAGAACACAAAGCGTGTAAACTTGTGAAATCATTGTATGGACTAAAACAAGCTCCAAAACAATGGCACCAAAAGTTTGATCAAGTAATACTTGGTTGTGGATTCAAAATAAATGAATCAGATAAATGCATCTACAGCAAGTATGCATGTGGCAAGGGTGTTATTATATGCATGTATGTCGATGACATGTTAATCTTTGGTTCAGATTTAGGAAAAGTCTTGGAAACCAAAAAGTTGCTCTCGAGCAAGTTTGATATGAAAGATATGGGAGAGGCTGGTGTTATTCTGGGAATAAGAATAAAGAAAGACCAATGATGCATTACACTTTCACAGTCTCATTACATTGAGAAAATCCTTAAAAGGTTTAATCATTATGATTGCAAGTCGGTATCAACTCCCATTGACTCTAAAATTGAGTATGCAAAGAATCAGGGAAATGCAATATCCCAACTTAAATATTCAAGTGTAATCGGCACAGCTTCAGAATTTGTGGCATTAGCTTCGGCAAGCAAAGAAATTGAATGGCTAAGGGACCTGTTGCATGGCATACCATCGTGGCCCAAGCCGGTATCACCAGTGTCCATTCACTGTGATAGTACATCCACACTTTCCAATGCATATAAGGAAGTGTATAATGGAAAATCAAGACACATTGGAGTGAGGCATAGTATGGTTAAAGACTTGATACAAAGAGGAGTCATAACCGTGGACTTTGTCAAATTCAAGGAAAATCTGGCTGATCCATTGACTAAAGGATTGAGCAGAGATATGGTGGAAAAAACATCCACTGAGATCGGTTTAAAACCTGGGAAATAAATCATAAACGGTGGAAACCTCAATTCACTGTTAGTCAATTGACTAGTCTTGAATTTAATGAGTGAAAAGTACATTGTTAAATGGTTGAACACTTTTTGTAATATTAGTGTTATACTCGCTAGTTTTTGAAGGGTGTACTTTGGTGTTCTTAATAAGTTCATGATATGCTAAATACAATATTTGCACATTTTGTTTTGCATGAGTTGGAAAATACTTCGTATGGTGGGGGCATATGAACTTGCCTATGTGGATGTAGACAAAATGTCAATTAAAGTTCTGGTTTTGAGCTTTGGAAACATTCATGAAAAGGATTGAAACACATCAAATAGAGTGTGTTGTTTATGGCAATCAGAAAGAAGCGAACATGTGTGTGTTAGTCATGTGGCCAGTCAAAAAACCTTTGGTTCAAGGCTTGTCCACCAAAATGGTCGATTGGTTATAAGTAGCTCTCACTAAGGTGTTGGTTCAATCGAAAGATACCTGTATTGATGCATATGTTATCAAGAGTTCTAGGACCTGTATTTTCAATTATTGAAAGTGGCGGGGAATTGTTGGTTAATTTTCAACAATTGAAGACATGGAAGATAAGCTTGACATTAATCAAGTGGTAACTTCTTGAAATAAAGGAAGTGGAGATCAATGCATGATCTTGGAGAAATTAAGTTTTTATTTTAGAATGAGTTAAACCTATGAATTCTGATGAGCCCTATTTATACCCTAGTTTTAGCACATTTTAAGACTTGTTTTTGAGCAACTTTTGGTATTAAATAGTTCATTGTACATTAGATTCGTTATTGCAAGATTCTATGATAATGTACATGTTTTGGAGTATTTGGATGGAAATCATTGAAGACCTTCTATGATCATACCATGGAGTCGAGAATCAAAGCTCAAAAGTTGAAGATTTGGTCATAGAAGTGGCGAGAAGGTCACCTTGTTGAAGGTGGTAGAATCTGCCCAGAAAGAGTGTCACTCAAGCCCAAAATAGTGTCGCTCAAGCCCAGAAAAGTGTCACTGAAGCTTGAAGAAAGTGTCTCCAGAAGTACTGACCGAAGAAAGCGTCACTAAATTAAATGTCACTAAAACCAACGGCCCACTTGGCACTTGCCCCCTTGAGCTGAATTTTGGGGCTATAAATACCTCTTATCTCACCCTTTTGAGAGACGAAAATAGCCATGTAGAAACTATCTTTCCCTCTTCTTCCTTCCATTTTCTTGCTTTCAATTCCTTTAGATTAGTAGTTTGATTTCATGTATTGTATTATAGCTTAGTTTAATTTTGGGAGCATTTGAATTCACTTTCCCTTGAGACTTTGAAGGTGTGTATGCTTAAACATTGGATTTTGATTATCATTTGATGAACTTGAATTCTTATGCATGAATATTGTTCAATCTTGCTTAATTTGTTATGGGCTTTGTGTTTTATATCAATTGCATGCCTCATAGTCACTAAATAGAGTAGATTAGTTCTTAAGGTTAAGGTAATATAGTATTAGAGTAATTCTAGTGTAATTTGGAATGGTGATGGATTGTAGTGTAATGTTATCTCTAGTATTTAGTTTAATGACTATGTAAAGGGATTGAGTGATGACAAACTCTTCCCTTGGATATGTGATTGTAGTTGAGAAATGACATGATGAATATGAGTTGTTAGAATTGGAAATCTTATGAACTTGCATGATCAATCAATTATGTTTTTAGGTAAGGATCTAATGCTACCATTGGTCCCCCTAATATGTGATTGTATACTTGAGTTGAAGAGTCCTTTTTGACGTATGATTGTTAGCAATAAATAGCTAGAGTCGTGGGTAGAACGTGATCGTTTACTCCAATATCATAAAGTAGCAAGTATGAATTGAGATTTGGGTTAAATGTCTTAATTATTTATAGTTATCAAATGTCTTGTTTGTATGCTCTCGTTATCGCGGGTATGTGAGTAAGTTTGTCAATTCTCCATTCTTAACACTGTTGTTGAGTTATCTAGATGTTATCGTCTAGGTGACTCGACAATAAGAGCTTTGAGAGGTGTTATCATCTTCTCTAGCTACAATTGAGAGAATAAGATGCTTTCATCCTTGACAAATGGTCGAAACTCCTTTGCAATAGCATTTGCCCGGTGATAAGTTGATAGTTGGAAATTGAAGTCATTTGCCTCCCAAGGTCTCATAATATTAGTGTTTTCCTCTTAGCTTAGTTAATGATAGTTACTTTCTTTCGTAGTGTATAAAACCAACTCAAAACCCCCCCTTGTTTACCTTGCTTTATATATAATATATAAGTGTGTTTATAATCTTCGCTAAAACACTAAACAAACTCCTTCTCCTTGTGGTTCGATCCCTACTTCCCACTATCTACTCTATAGTAGTTAGAAGTCGTAGGTGAAATATAAATGTGTTTTGATTGAGTGGGATTCCCAGTTACGACGTGGGGAAAACGCTTGTCAAATTTATTAGTTTAGCTTTTGAATTTATGGAAGAGTTGGATTCATGAAATTGAAGAGAAGACATCAATGTCTAGGTCTCTTGAACTACTATTAAAGGAACTCTCCTTTGGCATTCTAAGAACACACCAAAAAGAAAAACACTACAACATGTCTTCTCATATCTAAAGCTCTTGCACTTCATTTTGTTGCTTTGGGTGTTGGAAAGTTAGTGCAGACTTTACCAGCTTTTAAATTCAAATTATCCTGAGAGGATATTTGTCATGTATTCCTTGCACACAAAAGGGGACAAATAAAGCCTTAAGGAAGGTGTTTTGTGCACGATTTGAATCGCTAATATACAGAAAAGTTTGGCCATCTTTTGTGATTTCTTTAGCAGCTCGTTGCCATTCTTGTGAGGTACAAAGGTAAATATACCAACAACTAACCCCTAGTGATTTGTTAAATACTCATTGATCTCTGAATTGATGTTAACTTTGTACATTGTTTCTTTTAAAACTATGTATTTTTTAGCCCAAAATAAGTATATATCTCATAAAAATATTGACTCAAAAGAGTATATTTATGCATATACAAAAGGAGGGATAGCTCTATTAATGCGAAAATTAATACATCCAAAATGAAACTAAAAATAGTAAAGTTTTGTGAGGTTTCTTCCTATCGAATTTTCAATGTTTGGAGAAACACTCACCTACCAAGCTTATTAGTGAATCCAAAGAAACACAAGACAACCGAGTAAGGAGTGCTTTCCAAGTAAGAAACTGCGAAGATGATGAGAGAAAAGATTCATCAATGTTGGTGTTGTGCAAAAATATGTGCCATCAGAGCATGCTTGCAGCAGCTTGAGCATGAGCATGAGTCTTCTAATCCCACCAGGGTGTGGATAAATCCTGCCATCAGTCCTTGGAGACCTGTAGAGGAGAAGTAAAACAATCAATTAAAAGCTATGTTCAGATGTGTATTTCCAACTATTAGGTGACTTGAAAATAAATACTATATTCAATTGGCATACCATAGTATGATTAAAAAAAAATAGAGGTATGATCTCCAAAATTAATGTGGGGAATACCTGTACCCCTTACATGTAAGATAGAATTTTATGCAAACATCAACAAGTATCATGAAGAAGATGCGATGGTCTCAATTTTTGAAGAAAGTTAGAATATCTTAAATCTCATATTATGTGCTAATGAATTAGGCTCTGTTTACCAGAGTTTATCTGTAGATCAGTTCAGTTCAGTGAAAATGCAATTTGATGAAATTCGGGTTAATTCAGTCATGCTGATTCCATTTTTCAATACTTCAGTTCGGTTCAATTCAGTTCAGTTCAGTATATCAAGAAATAAGCTCTAGTAAACCGGGCCTTAGCATGATTGCCATATGATTGCTAGAGTACTGATTAAAAAAGGGGATTTTATAAAAGAGAAAAGTGCTAATATAACCCTCAGTTATGTGATAAGTGCAAATATAACCCCGAGTTTTTGATAAGTGCAATTATAACCCTACATTGTATTTTTGATGAGTTTCTAAACAATATAATTGGATGATTTATGAAATTCACTTCAAATTCAAAGAGAAATTCTGTTTACTCACATATGTGTATACCTGAATTGGTCATATCAGCATGTTTAGGGTTATATTTTACATAAATTTGATCGGAGAAGGGTCATAATCGCACTTAACCAAGAACTGAGGGTTATAATCGCACTCAACCAAAAACTGAGGATTACAATCGCACTTAACCCACAACTGGGGGTCATCTAAGCATTTTGCCCCCAAATAAAATTTTTCCCTTATATGCAATTATAGAATGCATGCAATCTGGCGCGAGCTGGTTTAACTTATAAAATCACCGCCGTAGGGTGGGCGAATGCTGGTTGATAGCAACAATTAATGTACGGGATTTATATTTGCAGGTTGGGATTACTAGTGCAGGTTGCAAAACCCACCTAATCCGACCAAAATACCCTTCTTTAGTTTTGGTGTGTTGTCCTTGCAAATAAGTCCTTCTATATATTTCCCCGCTTTGCAATGAAATCCTTTTAAATATTTCTTAAGATTAACTCCAAACTTCCAACTTCTGGCGGCCGGGAACTTCAAACTCCGGTGGCGTAGTGGCCGGAAAACATCCAACTCCGGTAGCGTGGCTGTCGGGAACCACCATATGGACAGGCCGGAGAAACAGTCGACAAACCTAGAACTCCAGAGGACAGGCCGGAGAAACCAACCTGCCGGAGTAACGGTCTGAGAGACAAGATCACCGCTGGGCAGCTTGATGTTGTTCTCCGGGCCGAGGCCGCCGACGGAGACGAGCTCGGCAAAGTCGGTGGGGTCCCTCCGTCTTGCCGCACGACATGGTGACTGATCCCTTGAGCACCACCATGATGTGCTGCTCCGATTTGCCCATCGTCTCCGCAAGGGTGGTGGTCGCCTCCAACAACATGATCGCCGAAGTGTCGATTCCGTTCAGATTGACGTTGGTTGGGAGATTGAAGCACTTTTCTTTCTTTTTATTATATTATAAATTTTAATAGTTGTATCCCTTTTGAGGGACCCTGATAAACTTACGAAACCGTTTGTTACTTATCAATTTTTTAGTATTATTTCAGCCTCCAGATTTGGGCCGCGTCCAAGAGCCCAGCAAGGGTTAAACAGTGTGCTATAGGGGACCATAAAGCAAATGTACGGGATTTTGTCTTCTCCGACGGTTTGGTTTCCAAATTAGGTATCCGGCGAAGGAAGAAATTCTCAATTCGAATGATTGGTTCGATTTTCTTCGAATCGCTTCGACTCAGAAGTTTTCCCAAGACTCGAATTGCTGATTCGAGGAACGAATTGTTCAATCATTTTTATTAGGGTTATTCAAAATCAGACGAACGGGGACAAACGAATCTGTTTGGGTGCCGGAGCAATAGCAGTGATTAAGAAATAACAATTTGATCACAGAGCTGGAGGTGGAGGAACACGGAGACCACAGAGCTGGAGGTGATCACAGAGCTGGAGGTGGAGGAACACAGAGACCACAGAGCTGGAGGTGGATGAACACAGAGATCACAAAGCTGGAGGTGGATGAACACAGAGATCACAAAGCTGGAGGTGGATGAACACAGAGCAATAGCAGTTTGATCACATAGCCGGAGGATTCCAGTTATGACTGGCTGTGGGTCTCCAAAGTGGTAAGGATTCTATTCTGATCATATTGAGTGAAGATACTGGGTAAATGATCCAACATCATTTATTGGTGGTTTAGTGATACAAGGCAATTAAGTTCCAGATCATGTTATGTTGATCTTATATGGTGTGAAGAGGCGTTTTGAAGATTGTTTCATCGTATAATATCCAAAACAGATGATTTGAAGGTAGTTCATTTGGATGATTCTGATGAACAAAGATTGCAATAAGAGAAGATTATAAAAGTGGTGTTTTTGGTGATTTGAATTTGAACTTTCCGGTTGTTTCAAATGATTAGTGTGAGGATAAGGTTTTAGAGGAAAGAATGATTGTTTCAATCCTGAAGGATTATATCATTTATCGAAGCCGACTGAGCATAAATTCGATTGTCTAATTAGGCAGCTTGGATTCTTTGATCTGTATTTATTGTCTAAAATTGTAGCTTTAAACTGGTTGAAGTCAATGAGAGCTTTGGTAATTTTAATGAAGAGTGAAGAATGGTCTACTTCGACCGTGAAGAATTTGTGTAGACATGAAGCATTTGTATTCGTTGCCACGAGATAATTCAAAGACTTACAGTTCAAGTTGCCAAGCACAACAGATTGATTACATTAACATGCACAAATTCACCAGTACGTTTGAAAGTAGAGTGACAAAACAATTCAGTCATTGAAGAATTCAAATTCGCATGGCCTGATAGCCTGACAACGAACTAGTTTAAAGTAACATGGAGAGGAGTTTACAAAACACCCAGTACATACTACATAGGCAGGCTTACATTGGTTCCAATTTAATCTGCAGATTTGCCCTTGAGCTTGGTTGTTATGTACGATGATAAGCTTGAAAACACTGCAATTTTCCGTTGATTAACTTTGCTCAGAACAATGCTGCTGCAGATTGTTGCTCGAAGATTATCAATCTGTATGCCATTTTAAAAGATGTCACGTGCGTTTACCAGACTGACATAAAGTAGAAGAAAATAAGGCACGACATATTGCACAGAAATTTACCTCATTACTACTGGTAGCACGCTCATCCACCCTTGCGTTCCCCGAGTAGTTCTGCATCAGATTCAACACATGGACGCCAGCGTCGTGATCGTGAAGTTCTCTTCTTGCTACGACAGTTTTTAACCTCATGTTCTCGACGGTCGCAGCACCTTTATGGCCAACCCCAACAAGAAGCTGTGCAAGGCACTTTCGCTGCAGCATGAAAACATTTTATAAGAAAAAAGCTTCCTTTCTACCATGACTAGTACACAACAACAAAAGGCGTGAAATACTCACAGTACACCGCACAATGGACTCCCACTTCTCAGGCTTGCTGTGCTGTCTGGTGTCGAGATAGTGACATTCACGGTGTTTGAAATTGAAGGCCACAAGGATAAAGTGTTTTTCCACAGATATAGGGACAAGAATCTGCCAGGGCATGCAAGCAACAAGTCATCCCATCATCACATTGAGTCTTAAAACTTATGATAAGAAATCCGAATTCCACATTTCAAAAGAACCGGTTTTGTAAACTACAAGTCGGCGAAAAAATCAGTAACCTCTCTCCCACCAGAATCTACACTAGCTCACACCAAAAATATGTGTTTGGAAAAGGAAAATAACAAAATGAAGGAGGCATTTCAATTCACAAGTACAACAAGAGAACCGGTTTTGTAAACTACAAGTCGGCGAAAAAATCAGTTACCTCTCTCCCTCCAGAATCTACTCTAGCTCACACCAAAAATATGTGTTTGGAAAAGGAAAATAACAAAATGAAGGAGGCATTTCAATTCACAAGTAAAACAAGAGAACCGGTTTTGTAAACTACTAGTCGGCGAAAAAATCAGTTACCTCTCTCCCTCCAGAATCTACTCAAGCTCACACAAAAAAAATGTTTTAGGAAAAGGAAAAAAAAATGCAGGATGCATTTCAATTCACAAGTTAAACAATAGAACCGGTTTTGCAAACTACAAATCTGCGAAAAAATCAGTTACCTCTTCCGCAGATCTAACATCTTTAGGGCATTGGGCCAACCAGGTTTCCCATGTTTCACAGGCAGCATTTGCTTTTTTTGTTAGAGACTGTGAAAGGAAAAAAATGTTAAGCTTCGGTTCAAGCTTTAGCGACATAAACATTGAAATTATTAAGGCCGCCGTGAAAAGCAATTACCGAACGAATGATATCCAAGCATACTCGACCTTCCTTGCAATCAGGCTCCAAACCGGAGTTAAGAATCCTGGCCCAACATTGTATAATCTGGCTCGACAGTCGCTTGTTCCGGGAAAATCGGGAAAAGTCACCCCTGGACATGGTAATATATCCGTCACTGAATGTTGCAAAATCGCTGCATCATATATAGAAATATGATTAGTTGGGAAAAAGTCAAGTAAGGGTAAAACAATGCAACAGTTAGAATAGTTGTGGCTTACAGCGGGGGGCCATTATCTGATAAGCAGAAGTCAACAATCTCTAGTGCGTAAGCTGGCAAATTTGTTCCATTTATAAAAACACTCCTAGCCAGGCTAGAGCAGAGCACTTTGTCTTTGTTGACTGGCAAACTCGACCATGATGCATCCTCTGCAATGGAGTGGACTGCCGAACATGATTGAGATGTTGATTTATTATCAACACCATTGAGCTGTACATTATTATCACTACAAGTCGCTGCAACATTAGGCTGAGCAAAATCATTCATTGCACCATTAGTTTGGCCGACATCAGCCACCTTAGTGTCCTGCTGCTCCAGAGAACTAATTGCAATATTCTGCTGCCCAACATCACTCACCGCATCATTCTCCTGCCCTTTGCCACTCACCTCCACATTCTCCTGCTCGACGACATTAACCTCAGTAATTTTCAGATCGATCGAATTGCCTTGAGTGTTCGTTTGGTCGAAACCATGCTCCTTACTTTCCTTCTGGTTGATACCATTGCACCCGTCAATGTGCTCCTTCGAACCATTACCTTCACCCTGGCGCTCAGCAATTCGACCTGTACCATTTTGCACTTGCATATCATTGGCACCAGTAAGCTTCTGCACACCATTGGCCTCAACACTTTGTTCCCGCCCATAATATTCCACCTCCATATCAGCGGCCTGGTTAACTTCCTCCTCCATACCCTTGTCCTCACCAAGATGCACGGTTATATCACCAGTCTCACCATTCTGCTCACCTTTATCTTGATCGAAACCATTCATCACACCCTGAAATGGAGGCTCAGCCCCAGTACCAGCCATCAAACCACTGTTATTGCCACCATCTACTTTATCCTACAAAATCAGCACAACAGCATTCATCCCCGACTACCTTGCAAATGAAAATACATTAGAAAAAAACACTAAATAACCAGCAGTAGCACCCACCATCATATGGCTTGGAGACTGAACCAGCTGATGGCTTGGAGACTGAACCAGCTGATGGCTTGGAGGTTGAACCATCTGATGGCTTGGAGGTAAGTCGATGTTATCAACACGTTCCAGAGTTTCAGGAGCGCTAACACCATGAGTTTCCACCCCACTGGCCACCTACATTTTTAACCGACGTCACATACATACTAGTCAGAAGATATATCCTAAAACACTAACACTATACAAATTTGTATGGTCAACACGTATCCAGTAAAGTACGACTAAATAAGTACCTCTTGATTCACTCCAAAATCAGGTTGGTGAGGCCTGCATTATATTATGAAACACCCCAAGTAAGTGTGCATTTAAGCATCATGTCAATCTGGAAAATAAATATACAAGTGAGGAAAATTAAATCTATAAGTACCTCAGTGGCTGCCTTTTCTTTGTTCTGGCATGATCCTTAGGTGGCACCTGTCTTTTCTTAGCTGGAACCTGCTTTTGCTTCTTTTTTGCAGCTGCATCATTTTGGATCTGTTTTCG
Organism: Cruciata laevipes; assembly: GCA_963678965.1. Taxonomy (NCBI): domain Eukaryota; kingdom Viridiplantae; phylum Streptophyta; class Magnoliopsida; order Gentianales; family Rubiaceae; genus Cruciata; species Cruciata laevipes. The sequence goes on from OY787633.1 coordinate 19,739,740, forward strand.
TAGCTCGTCGCCAGCCTTCTCCATGTTCTTGGCTACTCTTTCAAGCTGCTCGTGGAGGTATGGTAGTGTGGCCTTGTTGTAGTAATTGTACCCAATACCATCATCGTAGTCCTCCTTGTTCAGGATGGCCTCCATTCTACTGGCTACTGATTGAAGAATGATCTCCAAGTCTCTGCCTAGCGAAGCAATTTCCCTTTGATAAACCTGTCAAGGTTGAAAAATAAATACATAATCGATTAAAAAATAGACTAAGCAGTAGTGTGAGTATCAAGAAGGACTTACATTGGGTAGCAGTCTTTGCAGCTTTGCATCAGAATATGAAGTGGCCGGAATTGGAATAGTCATTAGCCCTGGAATTAACCATGCAGGTTTTTTCTTAACTTCCTCTTCCTTACTTATTGGGTATGAATCCAGGTCAAATAGCCATCTCCCAAATCCCCCCGCTTTCAGCTCAGCCTTAACACGCTCCATCAGTGCCTCAGTGTCCCAGAGTTGACACAGGGGACGAGACCTTGGAGCGCTTAAACCATGCCACTTAACCCTCTGCATGTAAGCTATCATAAGCAGGAGCGTGTTTCCAGAGAAAACACGCTTTACCTTTGCTTTGGATTCCATTCTGAACCTCTCCACCGCACTGCATGTCTTCTCCAATACAAACTCACACCAGTCATAGTTCTTGATGGAATTGACATTCACCAGAGACTTCAAAGCCCTGAAGTCGACTTGTCGTCTTGAAACCGGGGTGAGGAAAGATGACAGAGCGTAAAGGACGAACATTTGCTTGAAATCAGGTCCCCCGCCTTCTATGTTCATCATTGCTTCCTCCAGCAGATGAATAGAAAACTCGAAATTGGGACATAAAGGAATGTTGTGCTCTATTGCCCACCTCTGCCTAATCTCCATAAGTCTGCGGTCACCCTCTGTTTTGGAGTCTTCTTCAACAGGTGATTGTGGGTTGTGGGGAAGCATGAATATGTCCCTGACATCTGCCCAGGTGATTGCAAACTTTGCCTCCCCATTTATGTCAAATGTCCTTGAGCTTGGATTAAAAGTATCAATCAGCCATGTGGTCATACCTCCTGGTACTTCATTGATATCCAAGTAAATGAGGCCACCAAACCCGATGTCATTTATGTCTGCCATCTGTTGGCGGGTGAGACGTCTTCTCAGCTGACTAAGTCCTGTTGGTCTAGACACGCATGCTAGTTTAATATTTCCATCAATGTTCCCTTTATCATCAACCTGGCTCGGACCAGCTTCAGTTTCTGATACCAACACGATTTCTGAGTCATCTGTACAGCCTCTTTTTCTCTTCAGAGGCCCTTCTGACTGTTTCGACCCGCTATCTGCACTTCGCTTGTTCTTTCCTACAACAGGCCAGTGAACAATAACAATTTGTTTTTATTGAACCCCCAAAAACTGATTAAAAGGTAAATAAACTAAGAGTTACCATTAAAAGAAGAAAACCATGGTCATGTGCAATAATCCCATCACATTCGATGCAGGGTCATCATTTACCATAAAACACGACAAATTTTACATGAGTGAAAATCTGAATCCCTTCTCTTGTCCAAAATGCAAAACCAAAAAAATATTTTGTGAAGTTCAACTAATGATGACTGAAAGATGTCAAGTCCGATGACGATGATACAGGGATATTAAGGTAGCAACACAATGATACTGAAGGCCTATGTTAACTATGCCACACATATATGGGTTTCCCAGTGAGAACAGCAAAGTCACGGTTAGGGTAACTTGGAGCCTACAAAAAAGGGTAACATGGAACTTACACAGCTAAGAGTTACCGACATTCATTCTAACATAAAGTGACAAAAATCATAACGAATATTGTCAATCAAAAGTGAACTAATCAACAAATCACACATCTGTGGTCAAATTCCTTATAGTTCCAAATCCTAAACCCTTCTATGGCCTAACTTACTTTTTTAACATCCAAGAACACGGCAGAACAAACTTTGTAGATTTTCAGATCAATTATCCAAACAATGAAATTAAGAAAGAGAAACTGTGCATGGTACCTTTGCGGTGCACCTCCTGGTCATCATATTGCAATCCATCTTCAGTGTCCTCGGACTGGGTATCCTCATCGGTGGTAGTAGCCTCGTCTACATCGGGTGGTTCATCTCCTTTCGGCACGTAATCCTTGTCGTCCGGGTCACTGTCCCAGCAACCTGGTGCATGCAAGGCTTGAAGACTGTCGGAATCTGATGATGAGCTCAAATCAATGGCCTCAACTTGTGTTTCCTTATCATCGCTTGCCTCCTTGGAACAACTACTCCGTTTCTCGGCCCGACATTTCGCCGGATACTTAAACGCCGCCGTTGGGCTGGGTTGTGGCTCTTCGGTGGGATAAGGAGGTGGAACCTTGGATCTGGTTATCGCCATCCCAGAAGGAAAAAACCTTGGTTTGGAACAGTATATATTGAGCAGAGCAGAAGAAAATGTGTTGGGGGAGAAGAGGAAGCTCTGCGATGTTTCAATGTTTTTGTGGGCGTGATTTTTATTTTTTTATGGGTTTCTAAATTTCATTTTTTGTTGAATATCATGAATTTGTAAGAATTACTGTAATTTTTTAACAATTAATTCCAACTATATATTCAATCAGTTTAATTAGAGTAATTAGATGAATTGGGACTAGGCAAATCCTTGATTATTTTATGGACTAGGCAATCAGATGAATCACGACAAGCCAAACTAATTCCCTATTTTATGTTCACTGCAAAACAATTATACAAAATATGAAAAAATCCAAGTTGGAAGTGGATTATACCAGCTCAATTACTAGATGCAGTAATTTGTATATGAGTTTGTAGATATGTTAACTTAAATTTCAAACAAAGTTGTAAGTGAAATTATCAAACTACCACACTATTAAGGGAAAATTAAGTTACTAGTTTTTCACTTCATATTCATTACATTTATTGCAACAAGGAATTGCAAAGTTCAAATCTAAGGAACAAGTTAAATACGTTTCAAAAGAACCCAGCTGGGCCAAATACATACTAAGTTTATACTGAATGTTAACTTCACTCAAGAGACATAAAGTACACACAGAACATGAGTAGATGCAGTGAGAATTGTTTCAGTTTGAAAGGAGTGACAGATCCGTCATGCTTGCCAACAAGTTTTTCAGTCACATTTCGCGGAAACCTTGGGATGTGTAGGCAGATTTACCTTTTCCTGGATGAACCGGTGCACCTCTGAAAGGATCACATCTCGGTAAATGTTCCTGTTGTTCAAGACGATGCGTGCCAAATACTGTATCCTCCTTTCCAAACAGATTCGTTCCTGCGGTATGGATTTGGGTTCAAACTGATACCTTTTATATACTACAAAAATATCAGTCACCAACAGGAAAAATTTATACATTGCTTACCATATTCAGTCCACCTCCATAGATGTAACTGCTGGATCCATCGAATTTCTCCATTGCAACCATAACCGAGACACCGCAGTCATACTCATACCTTCTGCCATACTCAGGGATCAGGCGTTCCAAGCTGAACTGCCTTACAGTTTCAACTCTGCCTCCATTTCCCAGTAAATTACACAAACATTTTGCCTGTGCGTAAAAATGAATGCACCAAGATTATAAAGTTGTACACAGTTACACATTAGTAGTGAACACTGAAATTTATGACTTACCACCACTAGAGTTGCACTGTCCCAGTCTTCGACGTCCTTATGCCATATATCGTCAATTATTTGAAGAGTCTTGGTGAAGAAGTTTATAACCAACAGGTAATAGTGTGATCGATACTTTATAGGGACATAATACTACAACATCGAAGAAGAGAGGCATTTTTAGCAACCAAAAGGAAGCATGCATGGCATTTTAAGAATCCAATGGAAAATAAGTAAAATCTAAAAAGTAAACAAACCATTGCAGCTGTCTTGAACTTGGATAACGATCCATCCAACCACTCCTTCAGCTTATCCACACGGCATACGCCTTCGGCCTGTACAGAGATACAATCCACGTCATTAAAAGGCTTTTGTGTTTGCCTGGTCAAATAATATGGAGTGCCCAATACCTTCTTGACGGTCACAAGGGAGGTGGAAACTTTAGGAGCAACGCATTTGGCCCATGCATGGTTCATTATACGTGCCCAAGTCGTGATGACAAGTTGTGAAACTTGGACATTAGCATCCAAAGAACGCAAATCCCTTCTCAGAAGCCAGCCACATCCACCATCATGGAAAAGGGGTTGACTGCCAACAATATGGTGAGCTAAACTCAGTCTCAGCACTATCTTTATGCATCTTAAAAATACATTATCAAATTACTAAACGAAACTTTCATATTGCTTCAATAACATGTAAGCACATTACTAAAGGTCATGCATAATGAAAAATGTATTCTACAAATTTTAAACAATTGCAAGTAGACATAAAACCTTGACTGCATAATTTGCTACAAACAAAAAAATTTTACCTTATTAAACTAATATGCAATCATGTTAACCCAGCATAATATCCAACGAAGAAAAAAAATTTGACACCCCAAAAAACATATTCTTAAGAGACTTGTACTTAAAAGTGGGTTGTTACCTTCCATTGCACACCGTATCATCTACGAGGCAATAATCCGCAATTTCAATCAGAAAAGGCTGAACAAAGTTCTGGTCCGAGGCATACGTGGAAGCTAGTTTGCTTAAATAAACCCTACCAGTGTTGGGCGGCCAATGCACCCAAGGCTGCTCATCTTTCCTTCCCTGACTAGGCAGCGGGTCATCTAGGGTGGTGATATCTGGCATACCAGAGGCACCTTCACTGGGCACAAGAGCGTTACGAACAATTTCCAAGTTGTTCATCAACTCCTTCAAGCATGCTGGCAGGGTTTCAGGGGATACAGAGCTCATGTGTTGAAGACACAAACCTGGTGACTCCACCATCTTTGACAGATGAGTGCTACGGTCGACATGTCCAAAAAGGACTACGCTAAGATCCCTGATTAAAGTCGCCACAGCCCGATCATGTACCTACAGGTGCTTGAACATCAATGCACATTCTAAATGTATGCCAATAAAGAATAAGTACAAAATTAAAATGCCAACAATAAAACATCATTATACCTCAGGAAATACTAATGCCAGCTCCAAATCATCGTGGAACCTATCATCCAGCACGAACGTGGTATCCTCCGATGAGTCCGGTGACGGGTAATGATCAGTGGTCTCCAATACAGGCCAACAGAAACTGTTGTCATACTTCCCTCTTCCGAAACCGCCCCCAAGAATCTCCTCCTTAATTCGCTTACGGATGTTATAGTCTTTCCAGTGCGCTATCAGTGGAACTTTCCATCCATTGGGAATACTTTCCCATCGACACTTTTGAAAATATGTAATCATGAGTAGGAGTATGCAGCCTTCGCATCCCATTTCCACTACTGACTCTTTGTACCTCTTGACACACGCGCACAGATGATCCATGATGAAGCCTCCCCAATTGAGAAGCCAGATTCCATCCAGGTTGAGCAAGGACTTAATCAACCCTGTCCTGACGATAGCTGTAGCAGTTGGAGTGAGCATGCATTCCAATACAAACAACACAAACATCATCTTGAAATCAGGGCCCCCTTTTTTCAGTCTACATAGAATGACATCAAGCTCTGTAGCATGCAATGGTCCCCAGTTACCAATGTCATATTTTTCCTTCCACTCACCCACCACTCTCAAGACATCAGCATCCTGATCGTCTTCTAGCACCTGAACACCATCTTCCCCATTTCCGTGGTTGAGGTTAAAAGTATTCGCCACGTCGCTGCTGCCAACCACGAATGATGGAGTTCCATTCACAAAGAATTGTCGAGTTAATGGATTAAATCCATCAACGAGCCAGGCAAACATATCAGTCGGGAGATCTTTGATATACATCTCCAACAATCCATCGAATCCAATACTCTTCACATCTGCCCTCTGTTGCCTGGTTAGATTTTGGAGAAAAAAGTGTAACCGCTTCATTCGCACTCGAACCACATCCTCCATGTTTGTGGTCATATCTGAATCCACCCTAAACCCAGTGGTCACCTGTTTATGACTACATCCAACAGAAGGCTTGCCTGAACTTACATGTGTCTTCTGCGCCCTCTTACCTGGGTACATGGATGCTGATCCTGTAACCAATAATAACGAGACAACAATATACTCAGTACTACATGAAACATACTACACTTCCATGGCCAGAAATACACACAGTTTGGAGGGCAACAATCCCGCCCAGTTAACTCAGACTTACAAATACACAACACAGGTAAAATAGCATTATTAATTACATAAAAATAAACTCATAATTTGAACAAATAATTGTATCACATTAACATGAATTTGGCTTCATAACTGTATCATAAGTTTTAACAACAACCAAAACAAATATGTAAGGTTAATCAGCAGGCTGATTCCCTTTCCATAAAGACATTAATCATAGTATAATTAGGATTTAGTTCATAAAAGCAACCTATCAACATACGAAGACAGGAAAATGAGTTTCACAGGTGCATATAAAGGGGGCCAGTGTGCTTTGTTGAAGGGAAAGTAAAGTGGGAAAATATGCGATGAATATAAAGGAACGAACCGGATGCATCTCGGAGTTTTGAAGACCCGGCTGGGGAGCTTTGAAAGCGAAGGGTTGAATCAGCTTCATCGCCACAAAGGAGTTCAGGCGGCCACAGGACGTCGGGAAAACCATCTTCCATGTCCGCAGAGGACTCTTCTCCACTCATTATTCTGCCTTCCAATGAGGAAGTGTCACCTACAAGTCTACGATTCAGGGTCGGCCAAAACTCTAGAAACCCTAGATTTGATTAATTTTCAAATTGTTCGACAAAGAAAAGTGGGAATACAAAGAGTGGGGATGCTTTTTAATTTTCAGACATGACCAGTAAGACGTGCACGGCTCGATAAAGCTGACCGTGTTTAATCTTCAGTGACAGTTGACAAGTTGCACTGTAGTGTAAATATTACTGTACACCAGACTTTTCGCCTCAATCTTTCGTAGACACTATTTCGTAATATTGTTTGATAATTAATGAAAAATAAAATGTGCACAAGTAATAATACAAATTTAAGAAGTCCGTAAATATTAATTATAGTATAATTGAATTCAATTGATCATGAAATTGTTTTGAAGGTGTTTTCACATGCCATTAAACGAATATGTCATATTGGTTTAATGGCAATGCAATTTTTTCCCCCTAATTTCAAAAGTTGTATTATAAAGTACTGTTGTTTTCAATAGTGTCTTGAACAATCCGAGGCGAGTTGAGTTCGAGTTATTAGTATAAGTTCGTAATCAAGTTCGAGATCTTACTTAACAACATGTTTTGGGTCAATATTTATTCATTTGAGTTTTGAACAGATCGACGAACTCGATTTACTATCGAGCTTGTTAAAGCACTGTTGATAATAATTTTGTATCAGTTTAGCAATTTTTGGATACAAATTACGGCTCAACAGCAATTGTATAATTACTCATACAATATTATAAATAAAAATTTTATAGATTAGATTGGATAATATTTTGTTAGGTCATTTTATATCAGTTTGGGTCACAATCAACATTACAAATTTGACCCAAACACAGATAATTGATTAATGAAAATATTAAATAATCAATAGTCAATTTTATTAATTGTTTAAAATATACTAATCAATTTCCAATCACAATACTATTCATTACCTATGGAATATTAAAATATTAAAAAAACATAATTTCACAATTATGAGAAAAATGAGTTATGTTAGCTTAACTTTACGTATACACAATACTTCTGCAATGAAGGGCACGCTAATAATTACTTCGGTAATCAAGACCACGCTGTGAATAATTGCGACTCATCATTCTATGTGTCTAGGTTCCAGTGAATTTGTCACGACTCACAAGTCAGAAGATGCGATCGTCCAGTTTTTTCCTCTCCAAGCTATGTCCATAAATAGCGCACTTTGTGGACTAGTTGCTCTCAATTTGTGTCATCATAACCATACCTTAGATAAACCTTGTATCTTGGTGAAATGGAGCCACCGTTCGAATCTCTTCCCAGGGAACTTGATGTAGAGATTTTCCGTCGGGTTGGGAGTTGTTCCTATACGGACCTCTACAACCTTAAGCTGTGCTGCAAGAAATTCCTCGACATCGCCGAGGATGATTGCATTTTGCAGCATATATCGCTGGAGCAATTTCCGCCGATACAGTGGGCTCGCAACACAAAGGTTGTTGAGTTTCTTGAGAAATGCATCCGGTTGAAGAATCCAGAGGCGTTATTCCGCAAAGGCGTACTTGATTATTTTAATCACAACGATCCAAAGGGCGCACTCCAAATCCTAGAAGAAGCTTCTACAATAGGTCATACTGCTGCATCTTATGTCTTCGTTGTGGGGTTAATTTTGGAAGGCGATGATACGAAGAAGATGGGGATCAAACTTCTCAGTGACATGAAGAGAGCATGTTATGGAACACAAATTATCGAGCATTGTCGGGAGCGTATGAATGCCCTCATTCGTTGCCTATGGAGAAGAGATCGTGAGGATTGGAATCGTTCCCCTTGCTGCACCATTCACCACAGACCCAAATACGTTGGGTGGGATTATGGTGGCGGCTATTATGCATGTAATGACTGTTCATGTGACCATGAAATTGAGCCTATTTTGGTTTGCTTTCGATATCGTTAGGCTTATCTTCATGTTCATCAGTTTATGTTGCATTGTAATCAGTTCATGTTAATCAGTTTATGTTGAATGTTAATAAGTTTAATCAGTTTGTAATCAGTTCAAGTTAATCACTTTACGTTGGGTGGGATTATCATGATGCCTATTATGCATGTAATGCCTGTTCTTGTGACCATGAAATTGAGCCTATGTTGGATTAGGTTTATCTTCATGTTAATCAGTTTTTGTTGCATTGAAATCAGTTCATGTTGCATGTTAATAAGTTTATGATCTAATTCTTCAAATCTAATTTCACTTTTGGCAACAAGATGTGGATCCGTCTAAAATACAAAAATAGTTACCCCTGTGTAAAAAGTAGAGTTCATATACTAGTAGAATCAAACATTGATAACTTGGAATGGTGTTCAACATAATTGTAGCATATTGTTCGTGGAGGTGAAGATGTGTTACACTAACAGAGTGAGGCGACATGTGGATCCGGTTAAAATACAAAAGTAGTTACCACTGTGTAATAAGTATATTTCGCATACTAGAAATATCAAACATTGATAACTTGGAATGAAATTGGACATAATTGTAGCAAGTACATGGAGGTGAAGAAGATGTGTTAGACTATCAGTGTGAGGCGACCCGGGGTTTTATTATCAGATTTAGCTTTTCCTGGATAAAGCGGTGCACCTTTGAAAGAACCTCGTCCCGGTAAATGTTCCGCGTGTTCAATATGATCTTTGACAGAAACCTAACTCTCCTTCCCAAACTTATCTTGTGCTGTGTTAAAATTTAGGGATCTAATAAGTGAAAATGGATAACTACAATAGAATAATTCAAACATCAAACACATCAACAATGATGCTTACCATAATTAATCCACCATCATACGTGTAATCGTGGCCTCCAGTGAATTTCTCCATTGCCACCATAACATTCAAGCCGGAGTCATACTCATACCTTCTGCCATACTCAGGGATCATGCGTTCCAATCCCGCTGTGCTTACACTTTCAACTCTGTGGTTGCCTATATTCCCCATCATATCACAGATACAATTTGCCTGGGATAAAAATAATATGCATCACATATGACGGCAGAGTTAACAGTATTCAATCTAGATGCATATAAGGGAGGTGATAATATGAGCTATTTTAGATTACCACCAATACAGCTGACATGTCCCACTCATCCTGGTCCTTATGCACCCCATCGTCAATAATTTGCAGCGTCTTGGTTTTAAAGTTTATAACCAAGAGGTAAAAGTGTGACTGGTAGTATATAGGAACAAAACACTACAACATCATGGGAAAAGGTTCAGTAAGCGAATAAATGATAGGTACAAATGTGCATAAAAAACATTTCACCGGATCAAATCAACATTTTCTAAAACTAGCAGTTTGTAAAACAAGACCCTCGTTATCTAGTATCCAAGGTCACACAAAGGGCAAACTAGCAATAAGGACACATTAGCAACCAGCTTTATATCATCCAATACAATAAAACAAAATGTGGGAGCTAAACTTTACCATTTCGGCAGTGATGAACTGGGACTGAAATCCATTAAACCAGTTCTTGAGCTTACCCACATCACATACACCATCGGCCTGGGAGGGAAAATTGAATATTGAAAACCAGCACATTAATATACTTGTCAGACGCGATAGACAGACAACCCGATAAGCTGGAGTGTATGTCATACCTTGTTGACTGTTACCAGGGAGGTGGACACCCTTGGAGCAAGAGTATTTGCCCATTCGAGGTTCAAAATTCGTGCCCACACTGTGATGACAAATGGAGACACTGGAACTGTGCTATCCAAAGAACGTATATCCCTTTTAAGAAGCCACTGACCGCCACGATCATGGAATAGAGGTTCCCTGACAAAAACATGATAAGCTAAAGTCGTTGCTACCATGAAATCCAAAATTATAAAGGGATAAATCTAAATCTGTTTTAACATGTATAATTTGCATACAGAATGATAAAAATGCTAAGTATAAATGTCCCCCAACACACAATTACAAATCCCTAACTCTTCATGTATGAATCAACCATTAATAGACTAAGCAACTATAATTTATAACTTAAAAATTTAATGATGTGCAAATTAAAGCAGTACCTTCCACTCGAGAAAGTGTCTACAACAAGGCAATAATCAACAATTTCCAGCTCAAAAGGGTGGACATCGTGCGCGTCCGATCCATATGTGGAAGCTAGTTTGCTAAGGAATACCCTACCAGTATTGCAGGGCCAATGTACCCAAGGCTCAACAGATAGGGAATCATCCAGGCTCCTGTTTTCCGGCTTACCAGAGTCACATTCAAAGGAAATACAGGCTTGAAAAATAACTTCCAAGTTGTTCACCAACTCCTTCAAGCATGCTGGGAGGGTTTCAGGGGATACAGAGCTCATGTTCTGAAGAGACAACCCTCGTGACCCCAGCCGATTTGTCAGATGAGCGCTACTATCGACATGAGAAAAAAGGACTGCGTTAAGATCTCTGATTAATGTAGCTACATCACGATCCTGGACCTACATGGTTAAAGGACAAAACAAGTTGAAATGTTTTACAATTAAAGTATAAAAATGTAGTTCAGCAGGTCATATTCACAAAATAATTTACCTGTGGAAATGTTTCTACCAGCTCTGAATCATGGAGGATGTTATCATACATTGGTGACTCATGTGCCGGCGGGTAATGATCAGTGGTCTCCAAGATAGGCCAACAGAAACTGTTGTCATACTTCCCTCTACCAAATCCACCCCCAAGAATCTCCTCCTTAATTCGCTTACGAATTCTGTCGCCGTTCCAGTACCCTATTAGTGGAACCTCCATTCTACTAGGAATACTCTGCCATCGACATTCATGAAAGTACGTTAACATGAGTACGAGAATGCATCCTTCACAGCCTGTCTTATTCCTATTGTCCTTGTAACTTTGAATACACTCACACAGATGATCCATTATGAAACCTCCCCAGTTTAGAAATCTGATTCCGTCAACATTCATCAAGGACTTTAGTAAACCAGTCCTAGCATAAACTGTAGCAGTTGGAGTTAACATGTAATGCAATACAATCAAAACGAACATCATCTTGAAATCTCGGCCCCCTCCCTCCATTTTAGTTATTACACGATCAAGCTGTGTAATTTTGATTCTTCCCTTCCTACCAATAGCATATTTTTCTGACCACTCCCCAACCAGTGACAACCCATCTACATCTTGGTCGTCGTCTACCACCTGAATCGAATTGTCACTGCTATTCAACCTAAATATACCAGCCACATCCCTACCCCCAACCACGAATGATGGGGTTCCATTCACAAAGAACTGTCTGGTGCTTGGATTGAACCCATCAATCAGCCATGCAAACATATCGGTTGGAAGCTCCCTGATAGACATCTCAAATAAGCCTGCAAAACCAATGGTCTTTACATCAGCCCTCTGACCTGGGTTTAAGTTTTGCAGAAGATATTGTAATCTTTTCATCCGCGTCTGCACCACCGCCTCCATGTTCAAAGGCATATCAACATCCTCCCTGTCATCTATTTGGTCATACGTATTACATCCATATGAAGCCTTGTCTTTACTGCCAAACTCAGATTCTGTCTTGCAGCTAGTTGTTTCACCTGACATCAAAAAATGGGGAACCTAACTGTATGAGTAGGACACATCATATTTCCAAGATGCCTTTTTTTTAACCAGTGTTAAACCTAAAGGATATAGCTATATTAAAAGCTAAACACATACCTAAAATCAGTTTATGACCTATACAAGGTAGATAAGATAACTAAAGAAGCAAACAATATGAATTGAACATGAAACAGCACCGAAAATTTTAAGGCCTAAATCTATACATGTAACCATAATTATTTACCTCAACCAGCATAATTAAAAGTGTTGGTGAATTGATATTATAACACAAATGTTACTTGGTTTCTAAAGCATTTCATGTGAAAAAATATGTTATATCTAAATTCACTGATTCTTAAAAGAACAAGAGTGAGAAAGGAACAAACCAGAGATTTTGCGCAGTTTTGACGGGCCCTCTGGATAAATTGGAAGGCAACGCGTTGGTAGCTCTTCATCGGAAAGAAGGAGTTCAGGAGGCCAGCTGATGTCGGAACGATCAACTTCCATGCTGGCAAGGGGAAGTTCATCATCGCTGATGCTGCCTTCCGGGGAGGAAAACTCGCAGTCAAGACCGCGATTCAGGGTCGGCCTCATATCTGCGGTGGATTGAAACCCTAGATTTGCCTAATTTTAATTTTATGGGAGATGAATATTGGAAATAATTTCATAAAGGGGAGGTGCTTTTGATTTTGCCGGAAATTAAAATTTGAGCTCTGGGCTCGAGAAAGATGAATGCCTTTAATCTTCCTGGACAAGCTTTGCTGTTGCGTGTGCAGGTTCATTTTACTGTATCTAACCAGCTTTTCTGACCCAGACGTTGTTTTTTAAGTTTAACAAAAAAATACTCCAATATTCAAGTCGAATTTACAATAAAGTTTCGAATTCGCAATAAAGTTCAGAATTGTTAACTTTATTTTTGAACTTACAAAAACGTTTGTTACTGCAGATAAACAAGTCGAAAGTAACAAACGTAATTATGGTCATATTACAGAAATTAAGTACTAATACAAATTCATAATTGTTAATTCAAATAGAATTGTAAGATCGGAAAATCTAGAACATAACATAGTCAAACGATATTAATCCTTTTTTAAGTAGAATGTGATTTGTAAATTAATTAATTCAAAATTAACAACACACAAAATGAGAACATTATATTATATCCAAAGAAGCATGATTTTTGCGTAATAGTACACTTCACCTACATTCATATCTTGAGGGCCAATTCCACTAAACAACATTTGGCTTTAGAGTAACACTAAAGAGTTGATAGACCATACGCCAATAGAAATTGTGTATTAGGGGAAGCGAAATAGACCATAGGGTTTGGGGTTTCAGACTTGCTTATAATGACACAAAGTTTGGTGTATCATAGATTCAAACACATTGCATTGCTTGATTAGTTGCAACCCACACAAAAGTCGGAGGGAGAAGGGTTCAATGTTTACACCCTAAATCAACGGTAAGTAACAAAAGTCATTATCGATATTAATCATAAACCAAAATATGATTGAAAACAGACAACATCAGTACAGGACTACAGGGTATTAACTCGGATGATCATGGAGCATAGCTTTCAAAATTAACGGACTCAGTGATAACCACATTCTTGGTTGATTAGCAATTGAGTTTGAATCGTGGTTGAGCGTCAATGGATGATACTCCAAAACATTAGTGGGATATTATCAACCAACGCATTATGTCATTTAATAAAAACTGATGAACATTCAACAATTATCAATAATCCGGTAAATCAGGGTTCCATATCTATTAATCGTGTGAATTGAGCACCTAAGCATGAGCCATGATTAGTGCCAAGCTAGATGAGTGATGATTGATCCCATGGTTTGGATTAGATGTATGGGTTCTGGGTTTGAACCCACGAAATTAGTGTCCTGTTACCATCTTAAGCATTGTGGCCTTGAATAAGGGTCGATGTATATTCAACAATTATCTATAATAGTCTAAGCTATTGTCAACAGTAATGGTGTTCGTGTGGATGATTCATGGTTAGTATTAAACAAGATGTATACATATGTTAACTTAGATTTTTAATTTATATTTTATATGGAATTTTGATGCATACAGTATTATAATTCATACTTTATTGGGAGTTGTTTCATTAATTGTTTTGACCTCGAATGTAATACATTAGTTTTTATTTATTATTTGTTCTTGTTGATAACAAAATATGTCTAACAAAATTCCATCGAAATATGCAGCTTGGCATGGTGGTTAATCTGTAAATCTCATAATATCCAGCTGGGAGGTTCGTGTTCGATTCCTATTACAAGCATTCTGGCCATTAGGTAGAAGACTTTTTGCACATGAATTTGCAAGCATTTCTTCTCCGCCATTGCAACTTGGTTGTCCAAAAGTTATCTTCCAAACAAAGGCCCCACGTCCAGAATTTTAATCCAGGTGTTGCAATCTGCCAACCTGACAGTCCTTTAGTATGCATGTTGCACTACTAATGATTGGTTCCCTAATGATTTGGACGTGTAGTAATGATTTGGACGTGTAGGCGGTGCAGCCATTATTCCTTCATTCCATCAATTTTGTTAGGAGGCTGATAAACGAACTTCACACTAGTATTTCACAAAAAAATTACAAATTTTAACAAGTTCCATTCCTAAGTTCAAATATTAATTTTGATTTAAATAAAAATGACAACATTTCAAATATGTCTTAAAATAATGATATAATAATATAACAAAATTAACATTCCAAAGCACGATTGTAACATTTTTTCGATGCATGATAATTTCATCGTTTGATATATTTATAAACCAACACGATCGATAAAACATGTTCATTTAAATCGAGACATCCTGGACGTAACACACAGTCACAAACCATTTGGCCTTGTTTATTTGTTTGATGGGTGTTTAGATAGATTATAGTTTGAACTTTACATAGTATAAGACTCAGTTTACCGACTTAACAAGTTTCTCCTCCAACAAGGACAGGAAAATAGCCCTGAATGATGATAGATCCTATAAGATGGTTTGATTAGCGTTAATTAATAGTGGCTTGAATGATCATAGAACCCATAACATGTTGGTATATTTATGTTCACATTTTTCTCTTGTAGCAAAAAAAAAAAAAAAGTTAAATGACAAAATAACCTTAATTTTAGTTAATGAAAAATTAGTTGACTACATACATGGGGTATTATAGTCATTTGATGTGAAGTTTGGGTTATAGATAGTTAAAACATTAGTATCTTTAATAGTGTTAGCTTAGTTACGTTCAAAAACCCATGTGGTGTAACGTGGATTACTGAGCATCAATGGATGATACATAATTAGTACAAAGGGAGTTGAATGACGATATATCGTATGAGATGATAGATCTAATGAGATGGTTATATGTAAGGGTTTAGGGTTTGTACCCAGTCAATTACGTATATATTATCCTTTGAATCATTGTAAATTGCATACTAGTATTGGTGCTCCTTGAGGAGAAGCGTGAGATATTCTCAATTGTAATTCATTTGTTGCTGATGGAGAATTAGAAATGTGTGGCGATTACATATTACCAATGAGATGGTTATATGTAAGGGTTTAGGGTTTGAAGTTTGAAGTTTGAAGTTTAGGGTTTGTACCCACGCAAATACTTATCTACTATCCTTTGAATCTTTGTAAATTGCATACTAGTATTGGTCCCGGTTGAGGAGAATCGTGAGGTATTCTCAATGGTTATTCATTACTTGTTGATGGAGAGTTAGAACCGTGTATCGATCTGTGAGGTCCAATCAGATGGTTATATGTAAGGGTTTAGGGTTTGAACCCACACAATAAGTGATCTATTATCCTTTGAAGCATTGTAAATTACATACTAGTATTGGTGCTGGATGAGGATAAGCGTGAGCTTTAGCTAATTGTACTTCATTGGATGGTGATGGAGAATTAGAACTGTGTCCCGCTCGGTTAGGTCTAACCTAGTAACCGGTTAAACACTAAAGGCAACAGATTTAAAAACTAAACCCATACATATTAAGTTAAACAACATCCTTATTGACTTTAATCGAACCTATGGTGAGACTGGTTTAATAGACTCATACTAGTTTTAGTTCTGATCACATGCTTATGGAGTATAAGAACTGTGAAGCAATTTGTGACAGACTAATTGGTGATTAGACACTACACTTGTTGTTTAGGCTTTAAAACCTTTTACCAAACAATATGAACTATTATGTTGTTTATTTTATACAATTTTGTTTTTAATAAACCCAATTTGGAGTGATAAGCTTTTGTACATAAACCCTAATATCATTTTAAGGTAAATTAAGGCCTAACATATATTACAGAGTTTCCATATATTAAATTTAGTACTAACGTAAATTTAATTAAATCAAATTAAATATTAAAGTTTAATTCAACAAACATTAAACATAATTACATATATTAAAACAATAAATAGTTTAATTCAAGTATTGATCATGTAGGCAAATTTAGATTTGGGAGAAACCGATCTAACCTCCAACTCGATTTGGACTGGACTGGTTTGGTTTCAAACGGATTAATTAGGTTCCCATCTGATTCTAGTTTGGAATTGAGGGAATCTTTTTTTCATTTTGTAAGTTTGGGGTTTCGCACTGGCCACTTGGTCTGTATCCCAACATTTTCGGCGCCTGTCACATCATGTTTTGCCGCTTCAGTCCTCAAGGAGAGCCTACAAAAGGTAGAAAGTGCCTGAATGTGCCATGTTATCCCTACCTTTTTAAGGGGGCTAACACTGTACTGCAGTATGATTAGAAATGTATCACATAGCTGCCAAGTAAACATACAGCCGAAAGAAATGAACTTCTGTACTTTTGTGTTTTTTACTTCGAATTCTAGATCTAGTCCATAATTAACCATATGAAGATGAAATGGTGAAAAATCCATGCTCATTTGAGAATGAATATAATTTTGATACTTCATTTTTATTATGCTCGATGCGTGCCAAAAATTTATAATTGTGATACTTCATTTTAATGATGCTCAAATCTAAAAAATTTAATTTTTATTCCCATTTTAGTATAACATAATGAATATTATGTATTATTTATATCCAAGTTAGCAGGTGATCATACAGTAAGTTTGAATGTTGTACAAACACGGTCTAAATACATTTCTTCATTTTTCAACATCATAAAATTTGAAAATATAATCAAATAAATGTTTAAATATAGGGCGTGTTTTAGTAAAATACATGGCGTGAAATATCGACACCCATCAAACATTCTTGGGTGGATAATTTTTGAGGGTTACTATTTGAATGCACCAAATTACTGCTGCCGGACTATATTTGGTCATGCAAATAGAAGTTGCCTAATTTTTGTGTGGCTCCAATTTTTATTCTTGTATCCTGTATTTTGGCGCCCTAATGGTGTGCCTATAAATTTATTCCTTCTGTCATCATACTCACCCAACCCTTTTCCAGTACATCTTTTTCACTACATCCAGTTCAACGCAACAATGTATCACACAAGAAACTGTCACAAGCTTGTCTCTTTGGAGACTGTCCCACGTAAATCTCCCAAAAACAGCCCAACCAAATCTATCAGAAACACCAAAACTCCTTCCCGTCCCACCGTTGCTTCGAGTGGAAGATCTGTCCCGCGCAGAACCTTTGCCGTTCCTCCGATTACCAAGACCTTCAAGAAGAGCAAGGCAAAACAGAGCCGCAACAAGCCAATGACAGCGACACAAGTTTCTGTTATCAAAGGAAACCCAGACGTCATCGTCATTTCCGACGACGATAAGCCAGATGTCATCGTTGTCTCTGACGACGAGGTCGATTTCCAGGCCGGAGCTAATCATCTGATGATGCTGGAGGGTCAAGCTGACATTGCACGCCGTGGTCGCTTCGTTCTCGTAGACGGGGAGGACCCTCAGCCACCCCCGCCTTACCCGGCATCTCCTTGGAATGTGGCTCCACAACGTCTCAACATGCTTGCGCCACCTCCAGTGCTTTCTGTTAAGAAAGCCTCCTCTTAGGTATAACAGTTAGAAGGACGTTAGTTGTTCGCGTCTTGATTTTGTTGCGATCATCCCCTTTTGCGTTCCTTGAGGAACTCATGGATGTTCGCCCGGACAACTTTTGTTTGTTCTGTTCTATGTTGCCTGTATCAAGTGATGATGCGTCGTTGTATCACTTTCTATGTATTTTGGCTAACTTTAGCAAAAGTTATATGAATTTATTTTTCGTTCTAAATAAGTTTAAAAACTTTGACTTGATTCCTTTTTCACTTAACTCAAATCAATCAGTAGTACAAAATCATCACAAGACTGAATTTGCTCCATTTATTCCATGATTGAATTCCAGATTACATGACTTAACCAAATCATCACAAGACTATTGATGAGGTTAGCTAAAATGGAACCCAAAATGGCACAATAACTACTCAAATTTCGTTACAGGGGATGGGGTTGAGTCTGATTGAGAATGTTTCACTGGAGAAGGTGTCTCCATCACCAGCCTCTTTCTGCTCATTACTTTCGGGGGTGCTAGCTTGGAATATAAAACCTGCTCGTCGTATGACTCAAGAAGCTTATACAATGGAGGTGCAGCCACTAATTGCTGTTTCACCATCATCCCTTCACCCGCTTCGATGATTCGCCTGAAAATCTCTCGCACCTCATTCTTCAGCCTTTGATAGTCTCCCGCCATTTCACCGTAAAGTGCCTGAAGGGAAGTCGGTGAAATTGTAACAACCTCTGGACTGCCTAATTCCGGCGACTTACGCTTCCGGTCGGATACGGGAGCCATCATGTGTATTATAAGTTGTCTGAAACTGTGGGCAACTACTACATTTATAATTAAGGTCCTTGTTAGGCGGGAGGAATGGAATTTGGGGGGCGGGAAAACTGACCAAAGTTTGGGCGGGAATTTGGGGGGCGGGAGGAATGGATTAGGCGCCAGTGTGAAAAGTTGGGCGCCAACAGAAAGGCACAGTGGAGAAAATTTGGATCATCATAAAAACAAATTATCTTTAGCTCAAATGAAAACTATTTCAAATCATTTTAAATACATTTTGAAATTTGTTACATTACATATTTACAATATGAATAAAATCATTATAATTTCAACCAAGGTAATAAATTTATTACCTCATATATAAACATTATCAATAGTTTCAGACTATACAACAACTTCGTTTAAACATTATCAATAATTTGTTTATGTTTGATTAATCATTTATTAGTTCAATCGAATACTAACTCCGTTGATATAAAACTTTTTATTATTAAGGACACATAATGTACTAAAACGGAATACAAATTTACTTTCACATAATTGATCTGATTGTTCAAGTTGAAGTTCTATCTATAGTAAGTTTATGTAATTGAACTGATTTAATTTAACCATTCCTTAAACCCTTCGTGTCTAACCATTTAGCGTCCAACATGAATTCGAATTTAAACAATCAATGGCTCATCTTCAAAAAGGGCCAATTGTTTCAATTGAGATAGTTTTTCATTTTACTTTAAAATAACCTGTAGTTGCCTTCATTGACCAAAAATCTTGACCTCTTCACGAGTGCGATCCCAATTTCCCAGGCCAAAACAGTCTGACAGATTCGGCTTTCATTTATCATAGCTCTGTAGCCCAAAAATATTACTCTTTCGATTTCACAATTACAATTTCCATATGATGGCGACTCCAGCGGTGGCAGACGAACTAGAAGCCAGTCATCGGCGGTTTCTGAAGAGTGCTGAGGAAGCGGAAGCAGAACTACCAACAGGTTCTACATTCATTACATAGCTTAATCCCATGTTGACAACAACAAAATCAATACGATGGAACAAAAACTTATTGGTAGTTTACATTTACGTTTATTTTCCGTCATTATCAGCGCTAGCAGAGATGTATCAACGGGTGGATGATTATGTTAAACGTATGAAGGCGGATGCCCAACACGATGCAGATTTTTTCCTGAAGGTCGGAAAGGTAAGAGTATGAAATCTTTGATTGAATTTCAAAATCATAGTTAATGAACTAGTTCATCGGCCCTCGCTAAATGTAATAGTTTCAATATATTCACAGGATGATGTCTCCAGGGCATACCGCGATCTTAACAAACGCCTTGACCTACTAGCTGCATTGGTGAACAAGGAGCATGAGAAAGTAAGATCCAAAACCGAAGCCGTCTGCGTGAACTACAACGTTTCCAATGTTTGTAAGGCCAGCGAGGCTTTGAACAGAATTAAGCTGCGTCAACACATGTCTAAGTTCACTTGACAAACTCAGGTCTCTATGGATTAGTGCTTTCTTTGTTTTGAAGATGGTTTGCGGATAAGTCTTCACTGTTTTGAAGATGGTTTGCTTATAACTTTTCGTTTTGAAGATGGTTCACTTGACAACGCATGTTATATTCAAATTGAACCCTGAATTTGGTTTTTGAATCTGTGTCCTTATTGACCAAAATTCGGATATGTTTGCTTGAGTTTTGGTTAGTATGTATCATTATTCATCTGAATTATGTGTGCCAATGTCATATGACGATTCGGGTGCCCCATAACATGGAAAAATCCAATGTAACTATTTGGGCATTTATGTAAAAATCCTAAGCAAATATGTCCAGTGTCTACTAACGACGTGATTTATCTACAGTTTATACTATAAGTATTTGGATTTTTGGGTCTACTAAATCATTTACTTAAAAGTTGTGTGCTTCTGGTTCAAGAACACCTATACAAACCAAAAAACAAAAGTAGATGAATCCAAGGATGCTAAGAAATAAGAATGACATTAGAATCCGGTACCAACATCTTATTACCTTACACACCAAGTTTATTCAAATGAGGAACAACCACAAAATACTTATTACTTAAAACAATTCTCCCCAAAACACAAATAACAACACAAACTACAGCTTGCCAGAAACAAAAGATGTAACAAAAACATCTGACAGAGCGAGCCTACACAGGCCAGAAACAAAAGATGTAACAAAAACATCTGACAAAGATGTAACCAAAACACGGTCGGCAACAAAATCACAGAGCGAGCCTACACAGGCTCGACTTAATAATTAGTACCAAGTTTCATGTTGCAATGTACAAGCACCAAATCGGGAAAAATAAGGCAAGCATGTGAAATAATCGACCTCACTGAGTCATCCTTGGGAAGGCATCCCCTGGCCGCACATCCTTGCTCCGTTAAGAGGATGTTGAAGGCTGGCTACTGGGGCTTGGGCTCAGTCACAGAAAATGGAAACGGTGGCACCCAGAATGGGGTAGGCTGCGTCATCTGCACACCTCTGAGGGGATCATAGCCGAACACACCAGAAACCTACAACAAAGAGGTACAAACATATAGCATAGTTCAGGGTTCAATGAAGAACACGACGACATCACATATCATGTATTCAAACTTTATCTCCAGAACATACCTGTGGCATGACAATCCTTTCCTCGGGTGTTCCGACTGGCGCATCTCCACGCTGCTTCTTTTTACTGGCACCTTTCCTATGGGACCCGGATATTTTCTTGTCCAAATCCGCCCCTTTCCTCTTAGTTGGAGTTCTTCCCTTGCCTCGACGATCCAGCGGATCTTTCACGCGTACGGTCTCATCTTCCTCTCTTGGATCCCCAGATTCGGGTTCCTTATCTCTACCCTTTCTGCCATAAACCCTTCCAATTCCTCCCATAGTTGAGCTAACAATAGTGCTTGAAGTGGTTTTGAACTGAACATCTAAGCTAAGTTTACCAAGCTCCCGCATCACTAACTTGAACACAAACTCCTCCTGCATGGCTGACAAACACAGCCTAGAGCACGCCTCTGCCATCTTAGCATACCTCTTCATTGCCTCTGTTTCATTGCCTTTCAGATTTTTGTATGGCAACTTCTCCTTCAAATACTCCCTGGGCAAATCCTTCCTCCACCTTGAATACAAGAACTTCTCAGGAACAACATCGATGCCTTCCAAAACCATTACGCGCATCGCGTGGGTGCATAGTATTCCCCTGAACTCAAAGTTCTTACACTCGCACCTCATTTCCATTGTTGCCTTGTCAAGGCAGACTACAAACTTCCTTCTCCTAGACACACCATGACAAATCTTGCTCATCACAACTTCATACTTCACCTCATCATCGTTCCCAGAAATCATCGTCCCATTCGCATATTTCAGCATTTCAATCTGCTCCTGGATCTCTAAGAACTTTGCAGCTGTAAAAAGCTCTTGAAATACGAGCTCAAAGCCGTGCTTCGTCGAGGTACACCAAGTCCGATAGTCATTGCTGAACTTCAGTATGTTCTCCTCATTGGCTCTTTTCTCTACAGCCAGACCATACTGATCAAGGAACACCTTCAGTGTAGTGTCTGGAGTCACATACCCCTTGAAGAAGTGATTCATACCCTCACTCCGTTGGGTGCTAGACATGCCAGCCCAAAAATCATTCTTGAAGTACACTAGAGCCCACCTCTTTCTGTCCCTGGACAAGTCCTTGAACCACAGTTTTGATTCCAGTTTGTGCTTCTCACCCCAGGCCTTCAACCCATCCTCGAATTCCGGCACCGTCATCATATGGCTAAGTAATTTACGGAATTCTGAGTTTATCTCCACCCAGTTGCTGGCACTGCCCATGTTCTTGCACAGATTCCTCTTGATATGCCATATACACCACCGGTGTTTTGTATCAGGAAACACTGTCCTAACCGCCTTGGCTGACATACATTAACATATTTTCACATGGTTATATTATGCTCATCAATTTTCTCATCACATAATCATTCAATAACTTCATTGAACACAATAACTATTATAAATAAATAATCCGGTAAATCAGGATGATTCACATAATCAACTGTCTCATATTTCATAAGCCACAAATCACTATGATTCATCGGATTTCATAAGTTTCTCAAACCATCAACTCAGTGTGTGAACATTGACTATAACCATTAAACCGTAACAGGACATAACGAAACGCAAACTAACTGGAGTTCATTAACTTCAAAATCCACTACACAAACAACATGCTCATAGTCCAGTACACTTACAACACACTTTCGACACACTCACAATGCAGTACACTTTCCCCACACTTTCAACATACTCAAACTCAATTACACTTTCAACATGCTCATGTCATACATGGTAATAAAATAAATTCACATTATTCTCAGCATGTAAACAATATTATACAGCTTTACGTACGTACCTATTGCTTTGCATTGATCAGTTATAATGCCAACTGGTGCCCTTCCCATGCAGCGTTGCCAAGCTTTAAAGACCCATTCATAGCTTTTAGCATCCTCCATGGTTATCAGTGCACATCCCAGAAGTACAGAATTCCCATGATGATTCACTGCAATGAATGGAGAAAAGGGCATCCGATACCTATTGGTCACGTATGTGCTGTCAAAGGACACCGTATCACCAAAGTCTTTTGCTGCAGCCCTACTTCTACCATCAGCCCAGAAGACATTTCTAAGTACTCCATTCTCATCAATGTCATACTCGTAGTAAAAAGTAGGATTTTTCTGCTTCATTTCACAGAAGTGCTTCTCCATAGCATTGAAGTCACCACCTTCAACTTGCCGCCTACCGTTTCCCCTTAGAAGGTTCCTCAAGTCTCATTCTGTGAATGGCACACCAGCGCAGCCACCATACTTAACCACAAACACTTGATAGTTACTACCAATCTTTACCCCTGCTGCGTCATTTTCCAGTATTATCTTTGCATCCTCGGGGGAAATCTTACGGTAATTGGGCAGAAACCTAGAATTAGACACACACAAATCGTGATTGTGTTCCACAACACATCTACCAATCTTCCAATTACCATCCACCACCGACTTGGTGGCATACACTCTGAACATACACTGTGTCCTGCATGAGTGGCTGCGGCGTCTACCAATTTTAGTAACCGGGTTCACTCCAGCTTTGCTACATTCAAGGGTGAGTCTCACGTACTTGCTGTAATGTTCCTCGTTGGCAAGGCAATGAACCCGGGCGCGTGCCGCATAACCGACATTCTTTCCTAAATCAACTGCTGCTGACTTGGATTTGCACGAGTCCCTGATTCTGACCTGGAAGCCATTAGCGAACCCATATCGATGGATATAGGTTACAAACGATAGGGCAGATTCGAACTCCATGCCCTTAGTAGGCGCCGCAATTTCTTCTGTATGATCTTCACCACCATTTACTGTTTCTACCTCCTCGCCTCGGGTGACAGTTTCAACTTCTGGAACCTGCTCCTCGTTCTCATACCACTCCTCATCTTCGTCGTCCTCATCTTCAACTGTATATTCTGGTTCACTCATTCCATCAGCAACCTCTGGAACCTCCACATTCTCCTCATTCTCCTCATTCTCATCGTCTGTATCTTCTATTTCAGTTTCAACTTCACACATTCCATCCCCGTCCACACAATCCCCTGCAGAAACAATGACATTATTCCCTGCAGTAATATCTTTATCCAAATCAGCAACAATGACTCCATTCCTTGCAGCAACAATGACTCCATTCCTTGCAGCAACAATGACTCCATTCCCTGCAGCAACAATGACTCCATTACCTGAATCTTCCACACCAACCGTTACCTCTTCATCCAAATCAATGACATTCTTCCCTGCAGCCACTATGCACTCCTCAACAACATTACTCACATTCACATCAGCACCATCGATATTCCCAGACATTGTCTCCTGGTCCAAATCCAAATTCAAATACTAATTAATCTGACATTGCAGATTTGCGAGTCAGCAGCTGATGATTTCATTTAAAAATTTCAAACTTAGGGATTCAAAACAGATGACACATACTTGATGGATACCCTAACATTTCTTACAAGTAATCTACCTACGCTGAGCACCTTCTTAATAAGATGGCAGAAAGATAATCCTAAACATTTTAAATCAAAGTCATCTAAACTGGAATTAGTATTTGGAATTGGTTCTGACTTTTGACCTTTCAGTTATTCTAACCTATGGCATGACAAATCAGTTATCTCAAAGGTCAACCTCTCTCACCAGCTCTCATCATTCCTAACAACCTTCATTTTAAGAATTAAATCGAGCGAAAAGTTGTGAAACAATACAACCAAATAATTATAAACCCTAACCCCTAATTAACCCTTATCCAGATTCAAATCTAACCACAACCACCAAATAATTACAAACCCTAACCCCTAATCCAGATTCAAATACTGCCCCTATAAACCTCAACCCTAATACTTATTCCACATTCAAATCAAACAAAACCCATTAAATATAAACCCTAAATCCGTTACTAACAATAGTAGACTGAAGATACCCACCTGATAAATAGAAGTCGGCCCCGGGTTCCGTTGAAATATAAGCCGTCGCAGCTGAGTTAACCTAATCTGAAATGACCCAGTTGTTACTCACAATAGGAGACTGAATACAAATCCTTAATCGAAGTGATTGACAGAATATAAAATGAAACCACCTGAGATTGAAGTCTTCGCCGGAAAACACTAAAACCTAGTCGTCGCCACTGAGTACTTATGGAACGG
Organism: Cruciata laevipes; assembly: GCA_963678965.1. Classification (NCBI taxonomy): domain Eukaryota; kingdom Viridiplantae; phylum Streptophyta; class Magnoliopsida; order Gentianales; family Rubiaceae; genus Cruciata; species Cruciata laevipes. The sequence goes on from OY787633.1 coordinate 19,765,525, forward strand.
AGACGGATTCGTGGACTTGGAATGATATACCCATCGATTTGCAGTTGGTTTTCTCCGATGAAATAAACTGGGAAGATTTTATGGAAGATTTTGAAATATAGAGAAAGAAAACGTTCTTGTCTCCCCTTTCCCAAACAGAAAACCACTTTCCCAAACCAAATCTGACACCCCCGCCTACTCAGCCTAAGGTCCAAAAAACCATCTGTAGGCCTGCTTAATCCAGCCCAATGTTATGGCCCAACAAGCTGAATAAACAATTAATAAGTAACAAACGGTTTCGTGAGTCTATCATTTTCCCCTTTTGAGTTTTTGAATGTGGTGTGTGTGTTTGTTTTTATTCATTACAGTACTTGTATCAAAACCATTCCCCGAGTTCCAACCTTCTTAACTGCAATTTTATTTTAATTTTCATTCTTTTTAATTGTTGTGCATGTTTAAATAATCAATATATCCAAGATTTTTCACATACCTGATTCAATAAAAACACATGTTTTAGAACATATTACATCGGTTATTTGACAAATACACATTTCAAACTGAGCGTAAATCACCCGTTACCTTAAATTTTCAAAGCTCGGACTTGTATTTAAAATAAATTTCAACGTATTAAGGACATTCGTGAAATTTTAACTCAATATTATTTCCTAACATAGTATAAATAGTGCTCGTAAAAATTTTTGAATTTTTTTGAGATGCAGAAATAGGTGGTGTAGAACAAATCAGCAGTGTTTACTAGTGGTGGTTACTAGTTACGATACAAGAGTTCAAGAGATTAACACATTGACTCTTTAGTGTTGTAATTCGAATGAAAATTTGATGGTTTTAAAGTACAATATTAGTTGTTAGAATTTTTGTTAGAAATTCCTTCAAGCGGATTTCAATTTCGGCATTTATACAAACTTTTTTACTTTATTCACCTACGCTCCTCCAAGAATGTTGGAAGCGTCGAATTTCAAAATTTAGTAGTCCGAAACTTAATTGAAGACTCATAAAATGTGAAATCACCATTTTAAGGTTTTTTGGGTCAACGTGGGCGGTAGAAAAAATATTTACATATGTTGCCCGAAAGTTCCAAATATGTTGTTGTTGCCATTAAATTTTTGAATTAATGACCCTAATGGTCCCATAAAATACCAAGTTGTTTTTCTTTGTTCCCATAAAAAATTTCTGGTCTTAGTTGGTCCTATAAAAGTTAGTTTTGGTTTTATTTAGTCCTTCCGTTAGTTGACTAATGGAAATCATAATTTGACTATTTTAAAGTTTTTTAAAATTGCAAAAAACACCTTCCATATAAAATATTTTAATTGAAAATCAATTAAAAATATCTGCAACATCTAAAAAAGCCAAGTTAATTAAAATCCATGAAAATAGAATCATTAAACTCTTTTCAGAAAAAACAAAATCATTGAACGGAAACTCGATATGTCCATGTTTATTTCATTTAAATCGGAGATCTGTCATTCGCTGAGTAGTGGGAGATCGATGGCGCCATGGGCATGGCGGTAAAGAACCAGACTGAGCATCTCTTTTTTATGCTCTCAAAATCCCACAGCCTCGCGCAAGTACCGATATGAACTGAGCATCTATTTTTTATGCCCTCAAAATTCAAACCCCTCTTCCGAAACCTCTGGCAACCAGATTAATTTGAATCACTTGATCGGCGAAATTTGATGCCTCGGTGAAATAAATTTAAATATAATTCAACAGAATTGGATTGAATTGAAATAATTTTAAAATTTATCATATATTATTGTAATGTATAGTTAAAATTTGATATTTAATAGAAAAATTATTGAACTGAACTGAATAAAAAATAATAAACATACTTTTATGAACTGGATTTATTTTGAATATATTTAACTGAATTGATATATGAAAAAACTCTAACAAATAGAACTTCCCCATTATAACAATTCTTTGGATTGAATTAGATATAAAGAAGTTCACCTCACATGTTTAACAAAATTTATTTTTTCTGTAACTCTTTTCCTCCTTCATCTTTGAGTAATGCATTTGATTTAGATTTGACTAACATATTATGCTAGTTTTAACTTATTTTAAAGATAAAGTGTATTTTTGCAATTTTAAAAGTATTTACCGTTAGTCAAAATGAGAGTTGTCATCATTTAACTATTGGAGGGACTAAATAAAACCAAAACTAACTTTTATAGGACCAAGTAAGAACAGAAAATTTTTATGGGACCAAAGGAAAACAACTTGGTATTTTATAGGACCATTAGGGTCATTAATTCTAAAAAATTTTACAAGGCAACATAAAATTCTTAGATCTTCAAGCCTTCAAATGCATTGTTGAAGTTTAGATCTTTCCTTTTAGCGTTGTTGAAGTTTAGCTAGTAATAAATACAAGAATATGTTAAAGATAAACCACTTATAATGTAATGTGTTTATATAAAAATTAATATACACAAACACTTGAATCAACTTACACAACTTGAACTCTCTTTAGCAATGTTGAACTTTAGCTAGTAATAAACACAAGATTATGTTAATATAAATCATTTATAATACAATGTGTTTATAAAAAAATCAAAATAAACAGAAACAAAAACAAAAACTTGAACATCAACTTACACAAATTGAACGTAGAAAGAAGTGATATTCAACACTCTAGATCTCCCTATTTATAGATGTAAAATTAGGACAATTTTGTAATTTTCGTATATATTATTTATTCAATTAGTCCATGTAATAAACTGTTTGGGTTTTCTTATCAATTTGATCTTGGGGAGTTACATGAAATTCCAGTAAAGTCAGGGTCCTAATTGTAAATACATGAAAATTAATTCAAATAGTCAAAAAAAGTGGGCTGGAGGTTGGAGAAGCTCCAGACAAGTTCTGGACAAATAGTCAGATAGCTGTAGGAATTAATCATCCTCTGTTGAATGAACAGAATTTGCTATTCTCTCCTCAACTCTGCGAAACTGTTTCTCTTCAATTGAATGCAATTTTCTACCTACTGTATCTCCTCAACTCCGTAAAATTGTTTCTCCAATTGGATCGTGACATTTCTCTCCACCATTTAGCCCAATCTTATTCCCATTTCGTCACTTACAATTCAGCCCAGCCCAACCTACAATTCAGTCCAGCCCAGCCCAACCCCTGGTCCTGCTCGTAACATTCTCCCACTTCTTTGTCGTGACTCGTGATCAAGGTTTTCTAAAATTGTTGGATCGTGTCATTACTCTTTGATTTGGATGAGCCCACATATTAACAAATTCAACTACCGGCAGCCCAAACCAGTTATCAAGTCAAACCCGTCTTGACCACCTCGTCTCCGCCTCGGACGAACTCATCTCGGAGCATGGTTGTCACGGCGAGGTTTCACGGCGCGGCGCTAGACTATCGCCTGGACGTCTGGACGATACGGCGCTCGCCTGGACGATGTTACGGCGACATGGCGGTTTGTATAAAATATTTAAAAATTACTAATAAGTAATAAAAAATATAAATAAGTTAAATGTTTTTCAAAAATATACTCGTAATATATTTATTATATTAAATTTAAACTTTTCTAAATCATTTTATTTAGTCTTTTTATGTTATCTAAATTATCAAAAATACCATTGTTACCACTAATTCACTTGTAGATAAGAAACTAAATAATGTATAAAGGAAAGATATAAATAAGCAACAATTTTATGCTACTCCCACGTAATTAATGACGTGTCCTCATCTAAACAAATAGCTCTTGAATCTTGAACCACCACAATAAAGTTCCTCACCTTAATTGATGAGGCCTTCCATATTCCAACGTCTGATATAGATTTTTATAAGGAAAATAGGATAAGCATTAAATAAAAGGAGTCGTCGTCCTCGTCCTCAAAAGCCCATTGTCTTCTCTGCAACTCCACCGTTCCCAGCACAGAATATTCTCTCTGCACTTTTTTCTATAATTTTGGTGAACTCACGGTGAGCTAAAATGGCGTCCTAAACACCGCCGCGACGCCAAGACGACGCCAAATCACGCCAGATCGCCGTTTTTCCACGGCGGTCGTTCCAACAACTTCGAAAACCGCCTGGACGCTTAATCGTCGATTAGGCGACGCCTGGACGACGCCGTGACAACCCTGTCTCGGAGTACGGCAGCTCATCGGCTTCGAAGCGGCTTGGGCCTTGGGCGGTGGTGGACGGCTTTGAAGCGGCGCCGTTGGGGATCTAGTACGTCATCGGTGTAGCAGTTCTTGGGAGGCAATCGGATTTATTCGCGTCGGCTCGACCGGGTTTTATCAGTTGGAGGCGGCGACGATATTGGGTTGAGTAGTGCCATGACCTGATTTCTGTCTTTGCAGTAAATTGTCAAAGGGAAATTTGACCGGCGGCGCCGACTCCGAGCAACCCGAAAAAGGAGGAAGAAACAGAGCCTCTGCTAAAAGGATTAAGTTGCAAGAATTCTAATTTGCAAACCAATCCCTCAGGTACTATTCAAATTACCCAAAATTCATTAAAAAAAAACTAAGTGTACATTTTAGTCTTTTCCGGAAACCTGCAGTAGTAAAACAAACCTGCAAATAACAAACCCCTTAATGTAACGCCTGAATTTGTGTGTACGAGGATCTGAGTCTGAGTAGTGACCTTACCTTTGCTCAGTGGTGTCTGTGTGAGAGAAAAACGCAGGCGGAGCGGAGGTAACGCAATTGGAGAACAAAGAAAATATAGTGCGACAATGAAGTGAGATGAGAGGCTTTAGAATCCAGAATTTGAATCTTCTTGGCCGAAAATCCCTTCTCCATAACTCATCTCTTGCATCCGCTGTATCCCTAGATCGAGGCCGCGTTTGGGAAAGCATTGATAGAACCCACGTCCCAAATTTGCAAGAAATCATCCAAGCATGCGCAAGGGAGAGAAGGATACAGGAAGGAAAAGCTTGTCACGCCCACGTCATCCAACTGGGGTGGCAAGCAGAGAATATCACCGCCAATATGCTCGTCAATTTGTACGCAAAGAGTGGTGATCTTGATGATGCCCGGCAACTGTTCGATGAAATGCCTCACAGAGACATTGTTTCCTGGAACACCATGATTGGGGCCTACACCCGGAATGGGTTCGCGGAGGAGGCCCTCCTCCTTCTTAAGGAAATGCATCGAGATGGGACCTCACGGTTCACCGAATTCACCATTTCGGGTGTTCTCTGCGCAGGTGCTGCAAAGCTGGCCTTGACTGAATGCAGGCAGCTGCATGGTTTTGCTGTGAAATTCTCTCTGGAATCAAACTTGTACGTTGGGACTGGTCTGGTTGATGTGTATGCCAAGTGCAGTTTCATAGAGGATGCGACTCGGGTTTTCGAGTCCATGGCTGAGAGAAATGATGTTACTTGGACTTCAATGGTGGTTGGATTTGTGAGAAACGAGCTTTATGAGGAAGCTCTGTCATTGGTTCGGAGAGCGCAGAGAGGCGGCTTAGAGTATAACCAGTTTACTGTGTCTTCTGCGCTTTCTGCTGCTGCATCTCTGACTGCTCTGATTGAAGGGAATCAAATGCATGCAGTTGTATGGAAGCATAACTTTGCTGATAATGTTTATGTTGCTTCCACCCTCATAGACCTGTATTCAAAATGTGGGATGGTTGAAGATGCTTATGCGGTCTTCTCGTCTGCAGAGGAGAAGAACACCGTGCTGTGGAATGCCACGATTTCCGGGTTCGCTAGACATGGAAGATCTTTAGAAGCCATGATTCTATTTGAGAAGATGCAGCTAGCTGGTTTTTCACCAAATGAGGTTACATACATCTCTGTTTTATCTGCTTGTTGCCATATGGGCTTAGTCGAAGAGGGGAAGAGGTACTTTGATAGGATCACCTCAGAGCATAACATTTCACAGAATGTCTTCCATTATTCCATCATGGTTGACATTCTTGGCCGGAGTGGCCGTGTTGAAGAAGCTAAAAGCTTGATTGAAAAAATGCCATTTGAAGCTACCCCTTCCATGTGGGGATCTCTTTTGGCATCCTGTAAAGTGCATGAGAATGTTGAGTTGGCTGAACTTGCAGCTGAGCATTTGTTCAAGATGGAGCCAGAATGTGCAGGTAATCATGTTTTGCTGTCGAATGCATACGCGTTGAAGAAAAGGTGGGAGGATGTTGCGTATGCACGAAAGCGTCTCAAGGAGAGTAATGTCAAGAAAGAAAAGGGAATGAGTTGGATCGAGGTTAAGAACAAGGTTCACACGTTTATGGTCAGAGAAAGGCATCATCCTAGTGTGGAAGAGGTTTATCAGAGGTTGGATGATTTTGTGGAGGAGATGAGGAAGAAAGGATATGAAGGGGCTAATGAACATGAGTTTCATGATGTTGATGAGAGCCGAAAGCAGGATTCGCTGAAACACCATAGTGAAAAGCTAGCATTTATTTTCGGGTTGATGCACCTGTCTTCGGGGGTGCCTATAAGGATCATGAAGAACCTTCGAATCTGTGGGGACTGCCATTCTTTCATGAAGATGGCCTCTGATATCAGTGGGAGAGAGATTATAGTTAGGGATAACAACCGTTTCCATCATTTCAGAAATGGCTCGTGTTCATGTGGCGATTTCTGGTAATAGTGGCGTTAAATGGAATGGATTTTTGCAACTTTTTACATAAATTCTTTACAGATTAAAAAAAACGTGAGTATAAATTCTTTCCATCGATCGTATATTTGTTTCTCAAAGCAGAAACAAAGCTTTACACATGAAAACGAAATCAGGTTTTGATTCTTACAAACAAAGTCTACAGCTGCTACACCATATCCAAAGATGGTTTTGCTAGCGTACATTCTCTAGAAGCATAAGCATAACCATAACCATGATTTGGTGTTAAAACTGCGGCAGACAATATAAGCTAGAATCTGTATATCTTACAACTCTGTTTTGACAGACAAGAACTGGTGTAGTAAGACAATATCACAACTGAATTCTATATTGACCACAACCACCAGGATTACGGAAACAGAAAGAGCACAGAAACAAAAGGCTACTGCAATGGAAGTTAATCAAACAACAGATTCAAACTACAGAAGGCAAATGTCATAACAAGTACGATGTCTGATACGCAAAAACACCAACAGAGGCTGGAGATAGATGATTTACCTAAAAGTACTCAAAACATTCATAGAACAATTCATTGCCAACATACTAAGTCTCAAACAAAAGTCGAATACTATTATAAGGGGGCAATAAATCAACTAAGCCAGCAGCACAAGAAACAGATCAGTATTGCCTTTTATTGGTGCCAGCATAGTTGCCACCAAAGCCGCCAGTACCTCTTCCATAACCACCAGCCCCAGGAGCATTGGGGTTGTTGTCCTCTTCAACTTGGAGAGACACTCCTGGAAGATCAGGCATACCAATAGCAGCAAGCATTTCCAAGGTTTCCTTGTCCACTCCAATTGCTGCAGTGTTGATGGCAGACTGATCGGGCACGAAATCCAGACGCCTCTCACGTTCTTCTTCCTGCAGCTTGAGAGAAATGCCTCGGACAGGTCCTTTCTGAATCCTCTTCATGAGATGGGTAGAGTAGCCAGCAATCTTGTTGCGCAGACGCTTGGTGGGGATGATGGCAACCTCCTCAAGCACCTTCTTGTTGGTGTGGAAATCCACAGTCATCTTGGAGTAGTACCTCTCGATCACCTGCCTTGAGGACTTCTTCACAGTCTTGGTACGAACACGACCCATCTTTCCAGCAACAGCTCTTCACAAACACCTGTTTCAGATCAGAATACACCATATATCAATGACAAAAAGAACATAAAATGATAACCATCTGGTTCAAAAAACATGACACATAATAAATCACAGTATTGAAAACATGACATCAAAGTTTGAAAACATGACATCAAAGTTTGAACATTTACACTAAAAAAACATAAGTGAATCATATTAACATCAGGGAGCCCTCTACAGATACCAAGGCATTCCATAACCAACAACTCAAAGATACCAAACCATTCCATTCTAAATCAAATACAGTGAAAAACGAGTAAATCATATCAACAGCATAGAGCCCAAGACATTGCATTCTCCTCGAAAACTACAAAAAGAACAGGATATCGAGAAAAATACGACAAATTTGAACACTGATGAAAACAAGATAATCAGCTTACACAGATCGAATACAGTTGCATCATAAACGGGGAAAAAAAACTTATAGCCACCAAAACTAGATGTATCAGATCAAACAGGATAGATTAAGAAATGCCTAAGTTCCAAAATCACTAAAACCTCAGATTTTCTTAGCGCGTGTAACTAACCACATCATCCATCAAGAAAAACTTACTTAGTGCTGCGATCGACTGATACGAGATTAGAACTCTAGGGTTTAAAGGTGGGAGGGGAGAGAGTACCTTTGCAACGACGGCGGCGAAGAAAGCTAGAGTAGACTGAGTGCTTAGGGTTTTAAGTGATGCTCGTTTATACATATATAGGGTTAGTTGGGTTGGACTTTTGGGCCTCTTGAGTTGTATGGGCCGTTTGCTATTTACCATTATTTACCTTTTCTCAAAATAATTCAAAAATTAAACTTTGATTTTTTAAACTCATATATTATAATTAAACTAAAGGTTACGGTATAGTAAAGAAATAAATTGAGTTGAATATCATCAAATTATATTTAATATGATACGAACTGAACCCTTAGGCACTGTTTGCTAGAGCTTATTTCTTGACGTGCTGAACTGAACTGAACTGAACTGAACTGAATTGAATTGAACTGAACTGAACTGAACTGAAAATCAATGTATTGAAAAATGGAATCAGCATGACTGAATTAACCAGAATTTCATCAAATTGCATTTTCACTGAACTGAACTGATCTACAGATAAGCTCTGGTAAACAGGGCCTTATTAATATAAACTGAGTTGATTTGAAATAAATTAAAATGAATTAAAAATAGTATTTTTTCATTTTTTTATTAACAAATAATCATGTAATGAAGACATATATATTTATATGGGTCGATTTAAAAGAAGAGAATCAAGAATCAAATATTTATATTATATATAAAATATAAATTTTGGTAAAGTAAGAAATAAATTGACTTAAATATCATCAAATTATATTTCATATGAACTAATATGAACTAAACTAAACTAAAATAAAAATAATGTATTTTCATTTGATATTATCAAATAATCATATAATGAAAACATGTTATATATTAAAAGAATCATGAATCATTAAATTATAGCACTTCTTATTTGAGATACGAGAACAGTAGGTTTTAAATTATAGCACTCATTATTTGAGATACGAGAACACTAAGGGTCCTCGGATTCTTGCTAATTATCAATCCAGCTCATGTTTCTCTCTCCAAGAAAAACGCTCCAACCTCTCTCCTACTTTCACTCCAACGGAACAGTTACTTTTAATTTTTAATCATTTCTTTTTTACTTTTCAGAGCCTGACAACGGCTTGATAACGGTCAAAACAACTGCTCCCCTGGTGGAGCCACCGCACCCCACTAGCGGCACCCCCTCCTCTCGATCTTTCGCGACTGCTCTCACCGCCAAATTGACACCCCTCTACTTCACTCTACCAAACACTCCTGACCTTCATCCTATTACTGAATATAAGGGCAAAATAGCATACATCCTTCCACCAGAAGAGGGAGCTGTGCTCGCATCCTATTACCACAATGATTTGGTTGGTAAGTTCATCCGATCGAAGCTAGCTTTCAAATCTATCGGATTCACAGGTCGCTATCAACTGGGATCTTTAGACTTCAAGCATATCCTCATCAGATTCCAGGAGAAAGAGGATTATCAAAGATGCTGGATGAAGGGCTCCTGGAGCTTTGGCAATTCGGTTATGAAGGTTCAAAAGTGGTCACCGGATTTTTTCCCTGCCGATTTGGGTAACACTACAAGAACTTCCAATTCACTTCTATAATACCTCTGCTACCATAGGTGTTAGTAGTCAAATTGGTAGATTTTTGAAAATGGATGCTGCTACACTAGGAATCACTAGACCCTCTGCCATTAAATTCTGTGTGGAAATTGATTTGCTAGCAACCTTGCCAAATACTATTGTGGTGGGAGTGGGAAAAAATATTCCAGAATATCCTATAGAGTATGAAGACTTAGGCCCTGTTTACCAGAGCTTATCTGTAGATCAGTTCAGTTCAGTTCAGTTCAGTTCAATAAATTTAAATTTATTTCAGATCAGTTCAATTCAGTTCAGTAAATTTAAATTTATTTCAGATCAGTTCAGTTCAGTAAATTTAAATTTATTTCAGCTCAGTTCAGTTCAGTTCAGTAAATTTAAATTTATTTCAGTTCAGTTCAGTAAATTTAAATTTATTTCAGTTCAGTTCAGTATATTTAAAATTATTTCAGTTCAGTTCAGTTCAGTTAAATAAATTTTAAATTTAATTCAGTTCAGTTCAGTTCATCAAATTTTCTTTTATATGATGATGAGCATTCATTAATAACAAATGAAAATATATTATTTTTATTTTAGTTCAATTCATATCATTTCAGTCCAATTTAGTTCAGATCCCCTGAAAAATACATGGCTATGATATTCAACTCAATATATTTCTTTAATATACCATAACATTTACTTTTTATACATCCAATATAATTATTTGAATCGTGATTCATTTAAATCGACTCAACTATATATAATATGTCTTCATTATATGACAATTTAGAATTAGTTCAGTTCAGTACGTTTCAGTTCAGTTCAGTTCAGTTCAGTTCAGTTCAGTTCATATCCTCTTAAATATAATACCATAACATTTACTTTTTATACATCCAATATAATTATTTGAATCGTTATTCATTTAAATCGACTCAACCATATATAATATGTCTTCATTATATGACAATTTGGAATTAGTTCAGTTCAGTTCAGTTCAGAATAATTCAATTCAATTAAGTTCAGTTCATATTCTCTTAAATATAATTTTATGATATACAACTCAATGACTCATATCCTCTTTAATATAATAATATTATGATATACAACTCAATGACTCAGATTTCCTGAAAAATACATGGCTATGATATTCAACTCAATATATTTCTTTAATATACCATAACCTTTACTTTTTATACATCCAATATAATTATTTGAATCGTGATTCATTTAAATCGATTCAACCAAATGTAATATGTCTTCATTATATGACAATTTGGAATTAGTTCAGTTCAGTTCAGTTCAGAACAATTCAGTTCAGTTCAGGGATGGCATTGGGCGAACTGGGCGTGGATAGTAGACTATCAATGCTCATCCTCATCTAAAATTTTACTATCCATCCCCGCTCATTTACCCATGACGGGTACAAATTTAATATCCATGCTCATCCAGCTGGATATCCATCTCATTTGGGTATCCGTGGATATCCATGCCCATGTTATACCCACATTCCCCATCCGACTTATTAATCCATATTTATAAAAAATTAACCTAAAATGTATTAATTATCATAAAAAATTAAATAAATGCACTAATAATTCAAATATATTATATTAATAGAACAAAATAATTTATAATATGCTAATCATTAACTTATAAAATTGTTTTATGTTTCAAAATAGACCAAACATGCTTAAAAAATGCTAAAATTAATAATATTATCAATATAAATACAAGTAATACTATTAATATTATATATAACGGATATTATACAAGTATTATACGGGCGGGTATGGGGCGGGTATAAAATCAATATTCATACCCACCCATTTACCCATGGCGGGTTTGAATCCAACATCCATACCCACGGCGGGTATAAAAAACTCATATCCATACCCGCCCCGTTGGGCGGTTGGCGGGCGGGTATCCACCAAATACCCGTCGGGTGCCATCCCTAGTTCAGTTCATATCCTCTTAAATATAATTTTATGATATACAACTCAATGACTCATATCCTCTTTAATATAATTATATTATGATATACAACTCAATGACTCATATCCCCTGAAAAATACATGGCTATGATATTCAACTCAATATATTTCTTTAATATACCATAACCTTTACTTTTTATACATCCAATATAATTATTTGAATCGTGATTCATTTAAATCGATACAACCAAATGTAATATGTCTTCATTACATGACAATTTGGAATTAGTTCAGTTTAGATAAGTTCATATCATCTGCACTATGATTTGATGATATTTAACTCAATTCAGTTCAGATTATATCACCTCAACGTGTTTTTATATTTAAATAATATAAAAATGTATTTATATTTATTTCAGTTCAGTTCAATATATTTAAAATTATTTCAGTTCAGTTCAGTTCAGTTCAGTAAATTTAAAATTATTTCAATTCAGTTCAGTTCAGTTCAGTAAATTTAAAATTATTTCAATTCAGTTAAGTTCAGTAAATTTATATTTATTTCAGTTTAGTTCAGTAAATTTAAATTTATTTCAGTTCAGTTCAGTTCAGTACAGCAAAAAATAAGTTCTAGTAAACAGGGCCTTACCCCTCTACTACAATCACTATAAAATAATTGGCCATGCTGCAAAGGAATGTGGTTTTCTTCACCCTGAACTCAAAAGAAAATCAAGGCCAATAGAAGATGCAAATATAACAAAGGATGGCAAAGTAGTAGCTGCAAAACCACTTTTAAAGGTACCTCACAAGGTCAAACAGACAGATGAGAATAAGGGAAATCCAAGCTCCTCTGGCATTACTCCTTTAGATAAGGAAACTACCCCACAGTACAAGGAATCAGCTCCAAGCATTGGGAAATCTACACTCAGAGGCAACAAAAGAAGAAAGTATAGATATAAAGCCTCTAGGACTGCTAGATTTACCACTAAGTATATCCCAAAGATTACTCCTGTGCTAACTGTTGAAACAAATCAAAGTGACGGAGCTACTCCAACTGAAGATGCTCCTCCAACACTTGGCATTCTAAATCCTGAAGCTCCCACCCAAAGACCTGATGCCTTTACAAGTCATATTCCCCTCCCATCTGTGGAAGTCAACTCAGAACTATCCTTGGATTTTTTGAAACTTTCCGTCAATCCAGAACCTCTTATACTGGCTAGTCCAGTCCCCCCTCCCAAAGAGACTGAACCAACTACTACTGCTCCAGCTGAAATAAGGATAAGGGATTTGGTTCTTGTCCGGAATGACAATGAGGGGAATAAAGATGAGATCATTAATCCCACTACAAATGCACCATATTCCCAGGATGATATCTCAGTTTCAGGTTTGTCTCACAACCCTATTATACCTCCTATTCATTCTAATATGATGGTTTTCCATTCTCAGGAAAAGAACAGAAACAGGTTTTCCCCACTTACAATTCATGATGAGGAGGCTCTCACAGCTAGCTCAGAGGAACAAGAAGAGACATGTGAAAATATTGATACTCCTTTGAGAGATAATATTGATCAGGCTTCATCCTCTCACACCCCTTCAACCTCTACACAAGTGAGCACAGCTAAGGTAAAAACACCTACAATACTGAAAAAGACTTCTAAGAAGAGTAGGAAAAATATCTATAGCAACCAATTGCATCAAGTGGTCTATCTACTTAGGTCATCCACAAAAAGCTCTAAAAGCTGTCTTTAATGATTAATACAACCGTTAGAATAAACATGTTGGTCTGGAACATCAGAGGTATGGATACTTCCATGCTGAGATTAGAAAGACTTGTGCTTGCTCATAGACCTGATTTGATTTGTTTAATTGAACCTAAACATCCTAATACTGAATGTGCTCAATACATGAGATTATTACATTTTGATAATTGTATGTATGCTGCTTCAGGCCACATCTGGCTTATGTGGAATAATACTGTTTCTATTTCCCTTAAATGTGACCATAGACAATTTCTTGCAGTGGACATTTTTAGTCATAAACTGAAAGCACCAATGGATGGTGTTTTCATTTATGGATTAAGAACAAAAATTGGAAGAATGGATTTGTGGAAGGATTTAACTGCTTTAGGATACAATAATGCTATATACATTGGTGATTTTAATGCATTTAGGTCTGTTAGTGAGTATAAAGGCCCATCCTCTCCTAAACTAGGTAGTATGCATGACTTTAATGATTTCATTCATAGCCTAGCACTCTTAGAAATCCAAACAGTTGGAAATCTTTTTTTTGGTCAAATGTTAGGCTTCATCCTACTATAGAAAGACTGGATAGAGGATTGTGCTCCTAACTATGGAGTTCTAATTTTCCATCTTCCTCTATATTAGTCCTTAACAAGGAAACCTCTGATCATTGTCCTCTTTTACTAATAGTAGGAAGTGCAATTCCTTCCTCTCCAAGGCCCTTCAGATTCCTTAACACCGGGTTCAAGAGACATGAATTCATGGAGGTGATTAGGAACAGTTGGGTTTCTCCTTTAGCTGAGTCTGGTATGGTGAGATTATTTCTGAAACTTAATAGATTGAAACAAGTCCTCAAGACTTGGAATAAAGAGGTTTTTGGACACCGGTGGTAGAACATCACCGGTGGTGACATCAAAGGGATCAATGCAAACAAGATCTGACTGAGTAAGACTATGTGAACTGGCAAAAGAAGGAAATATGTTCCAAAAACACAACATGACGAGAGACATATAACTTCCCACTGACCGGATCAAAGCACCGATATCCCTTCTGACCACTACCATACCCCAAGAAAATACACAATGCAGATTTTGGAGACAATTTAGAACGCTCAACATGGGGTTTAAGGACAAATCAAGTGCAACCGAACACACGTAACAAGGAATAATCAGGTGCATGTCCAAACAAATTTTCAAAGGGTGACAAACCTGAATTATGAGATGTTGGAATTCGATTAATGACATAAACAGTCGTGTGAATGGCTTCCCCCCAAAATTCTCTAGGAACATCGGCTGACAACAAGAATGAGCGAGCTGTCTCAACAAGGTGACGATGTTTCCTTTCGGCAACACCGTTCTGCTGAGGAGTATCAGTACAAAAAGTCTGACGAATGGTGCCATCAGATGAAAGAAGCTGGAAAAAAACATTAGAAGTGTATTCACCCCCCAAATCACATCTAAAACACTTAATGACAGCAGAATGTTGAGTTCTAACAAGGGCTCTAAAATCACGATAAATATCCAAGAAATCAGATCTATGTTTCATAAGATAAACCCAAGTATAACGAGTGAAGTCATCAAAAAAAGAAACATAATATCTAGAACCCCCTTTCGTAGACATGGGAGAGGGTTCCCACACATCAGAGTGCACAAGATCAAAAGGAGCGAATGATGATGAAATATTGTTCTGAAAAGGTAGAGCTGAAAATTTAGCAAGTTTACAACCACTACAATAAAAAATGTCATGAGAGTTCAATGGTCCTAAAGTTCCCGTAGAGGTTAGAAACCTTAAACGAGGAGCAGAAACATGACCCAAACGAGAATGCCACAAATAAAAAGGTGAAGATGAACTACTCAAACGAAATGAGGACAAGTCCACACTAGAAGCAACAATATCTGATACTTTGAGCTCGTCCAACACATAAAGTCTCCCCTGCCTATGGCTTGTCCCAATCACCATCTGGGAACGACGGTCCTGAATAACATAAGAGCAATCTGAAAACCAAACATTTAGACCAGAATCACACAATTGACCAACAGAGCACAAACTCAGAGTAAGGCTAGGTATATAATAAACACGATCAAGAGACACAGATATTGTAATAACAGGACCAACACCCTCCAATGACATAGAAGTGCCATCAGCAGTCATGATGGGATGAGATAAATGAGGTGATAAAGAAGCAAAACACTCAAGATTGGGAGACATATGGTATAACCAAAATCTATAACCCAAAACACTCAAGACCCGAATCTATAACCCAAGTATGTGAGACAAAGGATGATGACAAACCTGAGGAGGAAGAAGGAGTAGAAAGATAAGGATAGGAAGTGGTAGCCATGGTATGAGGATGTGACTGTGAGGCAATGTACTCCTGAATCTTCTCCATCAATTCAACATCCACAGAAGGAGCAGCAGCTAGGGCCTTAGGAAACTGAGGTGGACGAGGCACCCAAGGAGCTTGGGGCTGAGCAAATGGCACCGCCGAAGGGCGGGGTGCCCAAGGAACAGGTGGCCGATAAGGAGGTCGTTGTGGTGGAGCACCCTTCTGGAGCAACAATGGACATTGAGACTTCCAATGACCCTTCTGTTAGCAAAATGCACACTCATCTGAAGAAACCCGTGGACTATGGGGCTTGCTACTGGCACCTCGGACAGCAAAAACAGAGGGTGGCTGAAGGAGAGGAGGCTCAGGTGCAACCGTAGACTTGAGATGAATCTCCTCAGCTTGCAACTCATTCACCACAGAGTCAACAGAAGGAATGAGATTACGATGAAGAATAGCCCCACACAGCCCCTCAAAGTCATTGCGAAGAGCCATGAGAAACTGAACCAAACGCTGCTCTTCACGCCTCGCGATATAAGGTTCAAAGACTCGCAATTCCGCGGACTCATTGAGTGCCAAATCATCCCACAAAGATGTCATGGCAGTATAGAAATCCTAAATGCTCAATCCATTCTACATAAGTGCACGAATATCAGTCTCCAATTGGTACTGTTTTGCAAAGTTGAACTGTGTATAAAGTCTCTCCAAATGCTCTCAATCCTCCTTTGCAGTCTCATACTTGGCCAACTGAGCACCAATGGAGTGAGTAACAGAATTATTAATCTAAGTAAGAATCTTTGCATTCTCAGATTCTCAAGTCTCCAACAAATCTTCATAATCCCCAACTCCTAACGTGGGCAGCCTCTTCGCACCAGAGATATACCCCCACATATATTTGCCACGCAAAAAATTCTTCATCACAGAGCATCAATGAGAGTAATTCTTACCATCCAACTGCACACTAATCGACTGAAGGGAATCATCCCTACTACCCACCATGATTACAAGTCTAGAAATTCAAAAGCACAAGGAACACAACCAAACTTGGAGGCACAAATCCGAGATCAACAAACTGGCTAAAAGTAATCCAATCACCAAATCGACAACAAACTCAAGCACTAGAACGGAAACCCAACAATCACAAACACAAACAACCCAACAACAAACTCCAATTCGAAAAACCCCAAATCACAAGCAAACCCTAAAGTGCATACCAATAACACAAGCAAACAGCCCCAATTCGAACGAAATTGAACAACCCAACACCAACAATCCAAAAAGCAACTGATAGATATGAAAATACCTTCACGAAGAACAGTAATCTGAGAAAAAAAAATTACGGGTTTCACCCCGAGCAGCGCTGTTGGGTATGTGATTAATAACTTTTCCAAGGATCAAAACCAATGCTCTTGATACCATGTTAACCTATAAAGAAGATGAAGGGATTTGGGAGCCAACCATGGCTTGCATATATGAGAATAAATGAATAAAGAAAAGGTTTTACAAAAGTGGTTTTATAGTCTTCCTATTATACAAGTCAAATGACTATACTACCCTTTACATATATATTAACGATTACATGCGAGTGTGTCCCTTGAGACAATTGAATGTCTAATGAACACTGATAATGAGTCTATTTAGCGTTCCATAAACTTGTCTGGTGTATCATGCAGAGGCGAAGCCAGAAATTCAAAATCAGGGTGCACTTTAAATATATATATATATATATATATAATTAATTAATTAGAATAATTAAATCTTCATTCAAATATCTTCAAACCTTACACAAAGGTATTCTACAATCAAAATCATAATACTCAATGCTTAAATAATACAATACAAAGTACTAAATAGTCACTTGTCGGGGTTTTATACTTTGAAACCGACTTACAAATGTATCAATATTAACATCTAATACCAAATATTTCTTTAAATATATAACCAGACTATCATTCAACAATTTTGGAAGAAGAAAATATAAAATAATAGAATACTTTAGGGTGCACAAACATTACTAAATCTAAATTTTGTCTTATAAATATATAATATTTTTAAAAATAATAAATTCCGGGG
Source organism: Cruciata laevipes (assembly GCA_963678965.1). NCBI lineage: Eukaryota > Viridiplantae > Streptophyta > Magnoliopsida > Gentianales > Rubiaceae > Cruciata > Cruciata laevipes. The sequence continues at coordinate 19,783,440 of OY787633.1, forward strand.
TGCACGTGCACCCCGGGTTCCTACATAGCTACGCCACTGGTATCATGAGCTGGTTTCATGTCTAAGGAACACTAATATTGAGTCCACTTAATGCTCTACTTGTCTTATGCACCATGAGAATGCTTACTAAATACATTAAGACTGATTAAGACTGCTTATTGATACAAATGACATGGGTTCACTCGGTGTCTCATGGGAATATTTAGTGAATATATAGGGGGTTGCTTCATGCAGGTACATTTTTCTTATGCAGGTCCAAATTTTTACAAAAATACCCTCAATATTACTAAGGCAAAAAATGCTAACCAAAATGCAAAGGGACATTTGAGGGTATTTTGGTAAAAATGCGGAAAAGTACCTGCATGGAAAAATTCAGAATATTTATGGAGATTACTAAATACTGATGATATATAATATGGGTTCACTCGATGTCCGATAAGAATATTTGTTGAATACTGATTGAGATTATACTGAATAATGTTGTCTGTGTTCACTTGGTGATCCATGTGACTGTTTACTGAATATTATGGGCATGTGTTCAATTGGTGATCCATGACTATGTTAACTAAATACTGATAACATGGGTTCACTTGGTGTCACATGAGACTGTTTACTGAATACTGACATCATGTGTTCACTTGGTAATTCAAGAGTATGTTTATTGAATACTACTAGCATGTGTTCACTTGGTGATCCATGCTACAGAATATTGATGGCATGGGTACATTTGATGACCCATGATGGTGTACAAATGAATACTGGAACCATGAGATCACTCGGTGAATCATGATAGTGTACTGAATGAATACTGGAACTATGGGATTACTTGGTGACCCATGTTATTGTACTGAATGATAGTGTAACCATTGGATCACTCGTTGACCCATGTTACTGTACTAAACGAAAGGTGGATTCATGGGATCGTTCTATGACCCATATACGAGAATGTTTATCGAATGGGCACATTTGACCATTAAGTGACCACCCATAAGTGATGGCAAAAGTTTATAGTTTATTATCGAGTTATGTTTTAGGAATTGAATTAAATATTGGATTAGATTTTCTATAAATTTGTATTAGATTCTACTCCGGATTTATAAATAGTAATAAAATTTTCCATCATATATATATTTGAAAATTTTCCATCATATATTAATTAATGATCATTTTTATCGAATAAAAATTGGGGTATTACATCTATCCTTCCATATAGTAATGGATTGTACTGACCACTCGTCCTTTATTTCGACCCCTTATGGCTAATCAACTATTATGTTTGCTAACTCTCGCATATTCCGACCGGAGCTAATTTGAGCAAGAGTAATTTAAATGTATAAGTGACGTTTTGAAAAGTAGACGTTTTGAAAAGTTTAGTGGCCATAAGTGGTCAAAAAAGGATGAGTGGCAAAAGTAAACAATTTGAAAATGATTGTGACCTCTAAAATTGTTTCCTCTTTAATAATTTGTATTAGGCAATTGAAAAATTAGGACTGACCTAGTTAAAACTAGATTACAACTTTTCAATACTCCTTCTGTCTCACCTCAAGCTGTATATTTGACTTTTCAGAGTTTAATTTAGAAAACTTTGACTATAATTATAGGCTAATATATAAATGATAACCCTCAGTTCTTGGCTTTGTGCACATATAACTCTCTGTTTTAGGAAAGTGCAATTATAACCTCATATTACAATTCCGATAACTTTAAGGCCGGTGAAATCTATCTAAATTTGAAAAGACGTTCATGCCCCTGAATTTAATTTAAATAGAAAATTATATCCTAAAATTCCAACTCATGTCTACCTCCGCCTCACTCTGCCTCCGTACCCAGTCAATTCCCACCACCGCGACACCCCACAGTTCAGCCACAGAACATTGGGAAATCACTGCCGCCACACCCATTCATAGCCCCGGTGACATAGTGCGGAGATTTAATTCATATCCATCTCATATCGTTGCTCGTATCACCCACCGATTCCCCACATTACAGAATCGTGATTTCGAATGGCGCTGGAATACACCCATTCATACCACCGTCCACCGATTCAACTAATCGCCAAATTGTGGTTACAGGAGAAGAACGTGTGGTGATGAAGGTTTTAGGGCGGTGGGGATTGAATCGGATGTGGTTGGAGATTTCAGAGTGGTGGTAATGGAGGTTTTGGGGTGGTGATTACAGATGGTGGTCATGGAGATTATCGGGTGGTTAGTGATTACAGGGGGTGGTAATAATGGAAGTTGACTAGAAATCGTCGTGCTCAGCTGGAGCTCGCCGTCACGCCCACCTGTAACATGCCGAGAGGCTAACTCGGAGCAGAGGACTCCTCTCGATCAAGATTCCGGCATGGAGATTTGGAAAATATGGTGGTAGGCTAATAGTGTGCCGGAGAAAATTTGATTAAGTTGCTATTGCAAGTCTGCATCGAAGACAGCCACGTAGTCGGATACCTGAACGTACAAATGCTTCAAACCTTCTTCCTTCAAAGCTCCCGATTTGTACCCATTTATGTTCTATCTAATCTCGTACTTTATTTCTATATTTTGATTGATTTTGTTTTGCGTTTTGGTTCATGATTGGTGGTTCAAGATTTTCTTCTGTCTTTGTCGAGAATACAGTTCCGGTGAAGGAAGCTAAATTCTGGAAGATTTGTTTAATTACTGAGGGTATATTCATCCTTTTCATTAACTAGGCTGCCGAAACTTGAAGTCAATGCCGGTTATTGTCTCATGGTTATCACTTTTCAAAATCAATACTAGTCCAAGGTTATTATAGTACTTTTCAAAAACTTGAGGTTATATGTGCACTTAACCAAGAACTGGGGGTTATATGTGCATTTTGCCCAATGATAAAACTATCATATGTTTTTTCAAAAATAAAAATAAAACTATCATATGTGATATCATTAGATTCATTATAGTATCTATTTTGGAAAAAAAAGTAAATTTATATACATTAATTTATGACTAATTCTTGGGTGAGGCAGCCTCACCCAAGAGGCAGGGGTTATAATACAATAACATAAATTAAAAGTGGGATGGGGTTTTTTGTTGTAAAATGCTGATAAATATAGGGACCTATTGCGTAAATATCGAAACTTCCTTAATAATCCCCAAATCCCGTCCACTTTCAGAATTAGATTCAGTTTCGTAGCTCCCAGACTCGATCCAACACTACAGATTCGCCGGATTGGACCTACAACCTTCGCCGAACGAGAGCAATGCTCGATTCTGAGGTGAAGCTCTCTGGCGCGTGGCTGCGATGAAGCTCTCTGGCGCGGCGGCGATGGAGCTCTCTGGCGCGGCGGCGATTGAGCACTCTGGCGCGCGGCGGCTGCGATGGAGCTCTTTGGCGCGCGGCGGCGAAAGGGCTCTCTGGCGCGGCGGCGATGGAGCTCTTTGGCACGCGGCGGCGAAGGGGCTCTCTGGCGCGGCGGCGATGGAGCTCTCTGGCGCGCGGCGGCGAAGTCGTAGTTATCGTTGAGGATTTGTGTTATGTGGTTGAGGTTTTAGGTTCTTGATGTTTATTGTTGTGTCATCAAAATGAGATTTATATCGTTGTAAATGAGGTTTATATCGTTGTAAAATGAGATTTGTGTTGTTGATATCGATGTTGAAGTTTGTATCGTACATAACGAGATTTATGTAGTCGAGAATGAGCTTTGTGTCGTCAACCTCAACGTTGAGGCTTGTGTCTTCGAAAATGAGTTTTGTGTCGTCAATGTCATCGCTAAAGTTTGTATCATTAAAAACGAGGTTTGAGTCATGTTGAGGTTTGTACCATAAAAAATGATGTTTATACCATCGAAAATGAGGCTTATGTGAAGACCCTATCTTGTAGATGACATGAGATCATCTCAACTAGGATAAATTAAATTGAAAAGACTTGACGGTGGAACGGCATGAATAGTAATTTAGAATATAACTAAACATCTTTGATATTAAGATATATACAAGCTTGTATCAATTCAAAGAAAGTTACAAAATATATGGTTCTAATGTTCCTTATAAACTAGAGAAAATAAATGTTGGTAGAACAGAAAAATTAGATAAAACATAAAGGCCCTGTTTACCAGAGCTTATCTGTAGATCAGTTCAGTTCAGTTCAGTTCAATTCAGTTCAGTTCAGTTAAGTTCAGTTCAATTCAGTTCAGTTCAGTTCAGTGAAAATGTAATTGATGAAATTCAGGTTAATTCAGTTATGCTGATTCCATTTTTCAATACATCATTTTTACTTCAGTTCAGTTCAGTTCAGTTCAATTCAGTTCAGTTCAGTTCAGTTTAGTTCAGTTCAGTTCAGTTCAGTTCAGTACGTGGTGGAAATAAGCTCTAGTAAACAGGGCCAAAGTACAAATATAAGTTCAAAAAGGATTATATTGAAAAATAAATAAACAACTTGTAAGTTCAAGCCTAACAAGAAATCGTTGCAAGAAAAGAAGAGAAAAGAAAACTAAAACTTAGAGATAAATGGAAATTAGTCATGATTTGGAAAAGGTGATGAAATAAATAAAGTCTTGAAGTTTTCAAAAAGGAAAATTCAAGAGAAGTCTCCCCAATTCCAGAACTCTACGTTTCTAATCTATCTCAATTGAGCACTGGCTTGGTTGCTCATTGTTAATCACCATGGCCAGCCCTTTTACCCTTAACCTTCACCGTCCCTCTTTTACAATTTCTCCGGAAATTACATTTTTTTTCCCATTCGCTGCATCCCCTATCAATGTCCGGGTCGACTCCAAGCATCGTGATGTCAAAATTCGGGTAACATGGCATAGGAGCTGTGGGGGAGTGTTGTGTAGAGAAGGCTTATGTACAGTGGAGGCGGGCAGAGGCAGCGACATGAAATTGGAGGCAGCCGTACGTCTCCATCTCCCTCTCGTACTTTGTAGCCTCAAAATGGACTCCAATTCGTGTAAGCTCTCTGTCCTAAATCAAGTATGAATAATGGAGATAGAAGTTTGAGTCGAATTTGCATTATATAATCTAAGCCATAAAGGAGCTCAAAAGAATTCTGAGTTGTTTGCTTTAAAATGATTTGATCACTTCAACCATAAATTTTTGTTGGTTTAATTTTACAAAACTGAAATTATAAAACTGTAGAAAACAATTTTGGGTCCAGGAATCATCTAGTTATGTTGAGTATTCAGTTGGAAAAATGCTAAGTTCAACACAACACAACTGGATTCAGGAAAAGGTTTAACCTCAACTTTGAAAACTCGTATCTTTTGAATCATAACTTAGTTTTGGATGGTATGTGTATCAAAGTAACCTTTGTAACGTAAGCTATGGTGTAGAATCTGAAATTTTTGAAGTCTAACTAGTACCGAACGAGATAATCAGAATTCTACATGTGTTGCCTTTGGATTTTACCAGAATAACTACCCTTAACCTTAACTTGGTTGTGTTATGTAACTATAATTCATTTTTATTTAGATTGATAGGTACAAGTACACACTTATTGAACTTATAAACCTGTTATAAATGTAATGTTAATAAGATAGGGATTAAAGTGACTGTGAAACTTATGCAACACCCAGTTTTCTCAACTTTGGAGTAACTGCGTCTGCGTTTAAATGGTCGTATCTTACGGACCATGACTCTGACTTTGCTAATTCCAGGGCCATTACAATCCTCGTAATATTACCTGTAATACAGAGTTTTGAAATACTGAAATATGATAAATAATGAGTGAGATAAGACACTTTTGAGTCTGCTGCAGAATCTTTTTAGTCTGCCACAGAATGAAGAGTTTTAGCATGCTTGACTTAGAAAATCCATATCTTTCTACTCGTGACTCGGTTTTGATTGATTTTTGTTTTGTTGTGACCGCGAAGTGTTGAAATACATTTTAAAAATAACAAATCCTTTTATCTGGTTGGTAAACAGTAGCAGAAGGGACCGTAAAGTACTGCTGCACAATCTAGATTGTAGAACTGATCTTAAATATATTTCACAGAACTGGTCACTAGTAAACTTCAACTTCAGTTCAGCTGTGTAGCCATCCTGTGCCAGTAAACTCTCCATTAGGTATTGATTAGCTCCGTGATACATTATAACAGCAGGATTCTGAAACTTCTATCATCTGAATCGCGTGAAAGGTGAGTGTTCTCACTTTCAAAACCTTATTTTTAAACTGCCATGCCTTATGTGTATCTTAAAATACTGTTCTCATTCATTTGAAAGAAATGTACAAGCTGTAAATTAAGGATATGTTTTATGAAGATATCGAAGTGAATGGTTTTCTCAAGATGTGCTATATGAAAATGTGATGCCACTGTGTGAATTATACTTGCAAACAAGGTGATATTTAGTTGTGGTTGCTGCCCTTGATCTTCCGTTCTTGACACTTGATGTTGTAATTGTTAGAAGCCAAATTCTTAATGTGTGATTGGGTTATTGTGATATGAGCTGGGTGGAAGTTACCATTTGAATGAAATATATTGACATAATTGTATCTTCTCTATGTGCTACGACATATTTACACCATGAATTGTTATGGCCTAATAAGTGATAAGTGAGTTTACTGTGGGCGTGATAATACACTATATACGCTTAAGTGCTAATGGAGGACCTATTTATTTAAGTGCAAAACTACCTTGATCGTGTACTTGTTCGATATAAGTCTTATAGCTCACTCAGTATTGCTAGTCTTAAATGAACAACAAGAATATGATACTTTACTATTAACTTATCTTTTGATCTCATTGGTTGGTATTTTCTAAAATTATTAGTGACTTGCTTTTCTGTTACAAACTGGGTTACATGTAAGAATACTATTTCTTTTGCCTAGCTGTTTTGCATGCTATATGTATATATTGTGGCTATGTGATAAGCTGGAGTAATACTAATTGTATGAACCTGCTCAACTTGATATATTGTTGCAGTTATAGGATTTTGATTGAACTATTCAATGGAGTAAAGTGAGAATTGATTCTTACACATTCTTTAAATATTTCATAAACATGTGCAAGACTATTTCGTAGTCCTTTTCATATAACGATTTATATGTTATGAATCAAATGATTAATTTCTACTTAAAGGTACTGATGTGTATTGCATGAAAGTTATGATGCCATTTAACGTGTTTTGCATGAGGGCATCTTTGATGATATTATGTGTATTGGTTTGTATTCTGATGCCATGAGCAGCATACCACTTGCTTGCAACCGGTCGCTATCGAGACGTGTATGCATGTGAGAGTATGTTGTGACCAGGACTTGCATGTTATGTCCAGTTTGCGGCCAATAACATGTGAGACGAAGCAGTATACTACTTTCTTGCACAGCCCTTTATCGATAGGAAGGGTGTTTGTGCTTGTAGAGTATATTGTGCCCAGGACTTGCACGTTAGGTCCTGTTTGCGGCTAATAACGTGCAAGACAGTCTGAAATGTTGAAACGGCCCTGAGGGCGGATTGTGGGTGTGATACCCCGATTGATTGTTGAGTGGGTGGTGATACCCCGATTGATTGTTGAGTGGGTGGTGATACCTGATTTATTGTTGTGTGGGTGGTGATACCCTGATTATTGTTGTGTGGGTGGTGGTACCCCAATTATTTATGTGTGGATGGTGACACCCCGATTTGTTGGCGTGTTTATGAATTAATTATTATATTTGATGATAATCTTAATATCCCAATTTTGATTAAATTATGAGATGATGTTAATGACGTGGTAGGTGGATTTAAAATCCCGCAGTTATATGTTTTCAATGATATACGCTTAATGTGGTGTTTATGAATCTGTCATATTTGGTGAAGATCTGGATATATTGTTACTCGTGTGATAATGTGTGTGGATGTATTCATGTGCTTTATTGAGATTCATGTTGATTTGTTTATGATCTATCGTATTTGGTGATATATTGGTATGTTTAGGCAACTCTATAATCTTGAGTATTTTAATTTTCTGTAATTGGATTGAGGTGTACCATATTTGACTGTGTTCTTGATATGTTGATATGGTTACTTTGAACGTGTTAATCTTGTGTGTTTGATTTTATAATATGCTTCCAAGATATCCTATTTAATTAAGGATTGTGCTACTTTAGTATGTCTTGAGTTTTCTTTGACTTTGGTGATTATATCTTGCCATATTCTTTTAAACCTTTTATTTAAATTAGATTGGATATGTTAAAGTCATAATAGTATTTAAAAGTCTAGAAACCTGTTGTGGTATTTATGTGATTAAACCTTATTATATTTTACGGAGAACATCACTGGGCGAAAGCTCATTCTGTGTGTTCTATGTGTGGCATGGCAGTCAGACGGAATTAAGAGTACTCATACGGAGTCGAGACAACCTACCTTTCAAGTTTGATGTGTCAACATGGAGTAGTTATTATTATTTGTAAAATGAGTTAGATTGATTCAAATTAGACTGTAATTCTAAACGATTCAATAATAGTATAATAGGGTTGCTTTTGTTACTGACTCTGTATTTAATCTTGAGTCCTGGTGAGAACCAGGCAGACGTCCAATTAAACTCACCGTACTGGATAGGTGGTTTATATGGGGCGTTACACTTATGTCATCTACATGAGGTTTGTGTCATTGAGGTTGAGGTTTTTGTCGTCGATATTGAGGTTGATACCATAAAAAATGAGGTTTATATCATCGAAAATGAGATTTGTACCATCGAAAATGAGGTTTATGTAGTTAAAATGAGGTTTGTGTCTTTGAGGTTGAGTTATTTGTCGGCGATGTTGAGGTTTAATGAGCTTTCGGCGACGTTTGATAAGTTGATATCAAGGTTTGATGAGGTGGCGTCGAGGTATGATGCGGTAGCGTAGAGGTTTATGAACTGTCATCGAAGTATGATGAGGTGGCGTTGAGGTATGATGAGGTGGCGACGAGGTTTCATGAGGTGGCGTTGAGGTATGATGAGGAGGCGACAAAGTTTCATGAGGTGGCATCGATGTATGATGACATGACATCGAGGTATGATAACATGACATCGAGGTGTGATGAGGTGGCATTGAGGTTTGGTGAGGTAGCGTTGATGTTTCATGAAGTGGCGTTGAGGTATGATGAGGTGGCGGCAAAGTTTCATGAGGTGGCGTTGAGGTATGATGAGGTGACGACGAAGTTTCATGATGTGGCATCGATGTATGATGACATGAAATCGAGGTATAATAACATGACATCGAGGTATGATTAGTTGACGTTGAGGTATGATGAGGTTGCGTCGAAGTTTGATGAGGTAGCAGCAAGGTAGAATGATGAGGTGGCGAAGAAAGAATGAAAAATTAGTGATATTTACAAATTAACCCCTGAAATTTTTAATAATTATTGTTCTTTTATATTTACTTATAATATGGGCCTTATTGTGCCATGCCTTATAGGTGAGGCTGCCTCACATGAGAATTACTCTTAATTTATACAGTTAAAAATATTAACGATCAAACATGATTATTGAAAATCGTGAAAAGTAATCTATACAACTTTTTACGTAGAGAGATGTAAAATTGTTAATTTTATTGGATGTATTCTTGATACTACATCTCTGAAAATCTTCCAAAACACAGAAAAAAGAAAGAGAGACTGAAAACAAGAATTCCCGGCAATTTGTTCATCTCTGTTCGGGGATATGCTCCGATTCTCCGACAGCAATGGATATCTTCTCCATATCCTCCACCGCACACTACTCCTCTCACGCTCCACCGCCCTTCTCCGCCACCATCCTCGCCGTTAGACCCCACTACTACCACCATCCCTCCTCCGCCTCCGCCATCTTCTCCACCAAACAACCCTCCGAGCCGCCGGAAAATTCCCCACCCACCAGAATCCGCCGTCCCGCTTCCCACAAGCCTCCCAAAACCACCAAAATTACCAAAACCTCAAACGATGCTAAAATCCACACTAACCCCCTGAAAAGCCTCTTGATTACGCAGCACACTCCCTCCTCGACTCGGCCCACCGCTCCATCGCTCACCAGTAAGCTCAGGCTTACCAGTAAACTTGCCCCACCCCCACTAGCGCCGCCTCCGCCGTCGCCGCCAGATATCCTTGTAGAAATGCCGCCCGAAGAAGCCATGGAAACTACGCGGGGCCCTGAAGATGAGTTTGTTGAGAAAGGAAAGATATTCGTCGGGAATCTTCCGTTGTGGATAAAGAAGAACGAGGTGGCGGAGTTTTTCCGGCAATTCGGGCCAATTAAAAATGTAATCTTGATAAAGGGTTATGATGATAACGAACGGAATATGGGGTTCGGGTTTGTGATTTACGGCGGTCCCACAGCTGATAAGGCGGCAATGATGGCTGTAGAGTTTGACGGAATGGAGTTTCACGGCAGGGTTCTTACTGTGAAGCTGGATGACGGCCGCAGACTGAAGGGGAAGACTCGGGAGCGCGTGGGGTGGGTTGAAGGGAAAGATGATGGTAGCCGGCAGCATAAATCCAGCTGGCATCAGGAGAGGGAAGGATCCCGCATGGATTTGAGGAGGGTTATCGATTCACAGCCGGAAAACTGGCAAGCTGTTGTCACAGCTTTTGAGAGGATTAAGAAGGTAGGCCTCTTTGCTGTAAATATATAGCTTTTTGATCAAGAATGTAGAGACATTAGCTGTTGGAGTCTTTTGTAGCCTTCCCGAAGAGAGTATGGGTTGATGATCAAGTACTATGCAAGGAGAGGGGATAAGCATCGCGCTCGCAGCACTTTTGAGGGAATGCGGGCTCGAGGGATTGAGCCGAATTCACATGTTTTTACTAGGTGTGTTTTATTGTCTGCCTGGATAAAATTGTGTGTGTTTGTTGTGTCATTGTATCATTGACTTATGTTTTTGTGCAGCCTGGTTCATGCTTATGCAGTTGCAAAAGACATGGAGGAAGCACTCTCCTGTGTGAGGCAGATGCATGACGAGGGAGTAGAAATGACGTTGGTCACGTACAGTATTGTTGTAGGCGGATTTGCTAGAATTGGAAATGTTGAGTAAGTTTTATATATCGTGACTTATGAACAAATTATTTTAGACGGTTCTTGAACTTGAATCTAGGAGAAGCCTTAATATTTTATGCTTCTCATTCGTTTTGAAGATATCGTATTGTCATTAGACCTAAGTTGTGGGAACTGTGATCTGCATCTGTCATGTAGAATTTCTGACCGTTTGTTTGTCAACTTATTTCTCTCGGTATCCTTACGAATCTTACCCATATTTTGCATGTGGTGTTCCTGGAAGTGCTGCAGAGTTTTGGTTCAAGGAGGCTAAAGAAAGAATTGGAACCTTGAATGCTATCATATATGGGAACATAATTTATGCTCACTGGTGTGTTTTTTTCTTCTCTTTTTACAATTTTTGAGGGGTATTATCAATATTTGCTTCCACAATTTTCTGCGTTGTAACACGGAAGTTCTTTATTACTTAGAAGATCAATTGTACCTCAAATTAGATGCATTGTGAGTCGCAATTGGCTTAATTACTATTGCATTCTTTATTTTGGTAGATAGGACCCCCTCATCCTGTTGGCTGTAATTGGAGGCTGGTTTCACGTGTATATCTGATTTCTTCTTTATTTAGAAGTTTTTGGAATCTAATATGATAGGGGAGAGTATTGATCTTTGGCACTTCACTCTTTGTTTGGCGTATTATTTCTCCTAACATATTTTAGATTTTTAATATATTCTTAATTATGCTGAACTGCAGCCAAAGTGGTGATATGGAACGCGCTGAAGCATTGGTCAGGGAGATGGAAGAAGATGGTATTGATGCTCCAGTTGATATATACCATACAATGATGGATGGCTATACCATGATAGGAGATGAGAATAAATGTTTGGTAGTCTTCGAGAGGCTAAAGGTATAACCTCGTTTAAACGATTCTGTGTTAATCATAAAGGACTAAGATTGAAAAGTTGTACCTTGAAGTAATATGGAACATAGTGACATGAAAAACTAGATGGTCATAGCTGAGCCAATGATTGTTGTAGCATTGGAAAATATGTTGCATGCTGTTTTTAGACATCTGGGAAACTGCTATTAAGGTCTTGGATTGAAATTTGCTGCATAGCCAATTGGGTGTAACCTATGAAATTATTTATTAATTTGTAATCTCTACTGGCAATAATGTCTAGGTACTCAGTTTTTGAATGTAAACTTGAAGGTCTGGGATCCAATTAAATTTAGTAAAATGTCTCATAAGGCTTTAAAACTTATTTTGCATAACCCGCATACTTATATTAAACTGATATACAGGAATGTGGCTTTACACCTTCGATTGTCAGCTATGGGTGCCTTATAAATCTCCATGTCAAGGTAAACACATCATCTTCGCATTTGCATTTGCCTTTGAAAATTATGCTTCTTGACATGAAAATGCTAGTTTAGATACTTTGGCTTGGTGTACATGATATTTTCACTCCAAATCAGGTTGGAAAAGTTTCAAAGGCTTTGGAGGTCAGTGAAATGATGAAAGTGGGTGGAATCAAGCATAACATGAAGACATATTCAATGTTGATAAATGGATTTATTAAATTGGAAGACTGGGCCAATGCATTTGCAATTTACGAGGACATAATTAGGAGCGGATTAAAGCCTGATGTAATTCTTTACAACAACATCATTAGGGCATTCTGTGGCATGGGTAACATAGATCGTGCCCTTCGCACTGTTGATGAAATGAAAAGAGAGAGGCACAAACCTACATCAAGAACATTTATGCCCATCATACATGCCTTATCCCGAACTGGAGATTTGAGTAGAGCTCTCGATACTTTCCATATGATGCGAATGAATGGATGTCTTCCCTCAGTTTATACATATAATGCTTTGCTTGTTGGACTTGTTGAAAAGCGTCAGGTAACTCTTGCTTTTGGATTTAGGGTTTTGTCTACCTCATTTTCTTGATGCTCTTCAGGCCATTGAATCTTTTGTGTTCTTTTCAGATGGACAAGGCTGTGGAAACATTAGATCAGATGTTGCTTGCTGGCATTAGTCCAGATGAGCATACATATACTACAATAATGCATGGTTATGCATCAGTTGGTGATATTGGAAAAGCTTTTGAGTACTTCTCTAAGCTAAAAAACGAGGGGTTAAAGCTCGATGTTTTCACATACGAGGCCTTACTCAAGGCATGCTGCAAATCAGGGAGAATGCAGAGTGCTTTAGCAGTGACAAAAGAAATGAGTCAACAGAGAATTTCTCGGAACACTTTTGTCTACAACATACTGATAGATGGGTATGGTTCTTACTGCTTGTCTTTGAAAAACTACTTAGTTTTTTTTTTTTTTTTTTTGTGTTCATTTGATCGATGACTCCATTGTCGTCTTTTTGCAGATGGGCTCGAAGAGGGGATGTGTGGGAGGCTGCAGATTTGATGCAGCAAATGAAGTCAGAGGGAGTCGAACCAGACATCCATACTTACACATCCTACATAAATGCTTGCTGTAAAGCTGGAGACACGGCGGTATGTGTCCATGCATATTTCATTAGGACAAAATTTTTCTCAAGGCTGTAAAGTGATTGTCCTAGGTTGTTTTATTTTTTGACAGAGAGCAATGGCTACAGTTGAGGAGATGGAAGCACTCGGGGTGAAGCCGAATGTAAAAACCTACACGACCCTAATTAAAGGGTGGGCCCGTGCCTCTCGCCCGGAGAAGGCACTGCAATGCTTCGAAGACATGATAAGGAACAGTCTGAAGCCAGACAAAGCCGTGTACCACTGTTTAATGACATCGTTGCTCTCACGAGCCACTCTGTCTGAAGAGTACATCGACTCTGCCATTCTGCGCATCTGTGGAGAGATGGTCAAATCTGGGCTGACCGTGGACATGGGGACCGCTGTTCACTGGTCGAGATGCTTACGCAAGATCGAGAGGTCAGGTGGGGAGATCACCGAGGCCCTCCAGAAGACCTTCCCACCAGATTGGAACTCTCACAAGACCCTCAGCGCGGCTTCCGATGTTGATGAAGACAGTGATGGTTATGAACTAGAAGATGACGATCTCTCCGATTCTGATACAGAAGGTGATTCTGAGCTTAGATGAAGATCCTAGTGAGTGTTTTACAATCCCATGTAAAGCATGTACATTACTACTAATACTTGGTCAATGAAACAACAATTATTGATTGTCTATAATTCATAAATTAATGACCTTTTGGTTCTAATCATAGACATGCATTATTAGCGAAGAAGCATCATGCTTTTCTGAATCAGCAGACAAGAAGGATTCATCTCAATCTCTATTATTTGATTCATTATAAGAGTATGTTTATTTGAACGTAAGGAGTCAGACCATAAGAAGGTTCAGGTGTTGCTACGTCGGAAGCTCAGGCTGATGCGGTGCACCTAATAAGAAGGTTAATAAACTTTACACAACTTTTTCTTATAAATTAGAGATTTGAATGTATTATGTGACAATGTAATATTTTCATTTTGTGCGCTTATTAAGCATGGGAGAAAATTATGGGATCGTCTCCTGTAATCTGTCCTAATCGAGACACTAGCACTCACAGAGACCATATTATCCATACACCAAAGTTTTCATGCATTTATGCTATGCATGAAATGATGTTGCTCAATTTTAAGGCACACTATTTTAGGTTTATATGATCAAGAACTCAATACTACATCATCGTCATCATCATCATCTGATTTCAGCATTCGGGTAAAGTATGATGGTAGTGCACATGAAATTGATGAGCAAAAATTCCATTCTTTGGTTTTTGTATGGAGCAAAAATATGTAGATGAAAAAACATGATCAACCTATTTGGACAAATATTTCACTCTAAAATGAGTGTAAAAATATTATCAATAGCCTCTCTCCAAAAACAAAATGTTCAATTTAATTAGAGAAAATATCTTATCAGATTAACTGAAGACAAAATATATTCTTACCTAGGACAGTTGATTGAGAGTCAACTGGGATTTAATAATTTGTGTTGTCTTGCCACCAATATATTGCTGTACCCTAACCAATCGTTGCATCAAAGGCATAGATAGACCGATCGATTTGGTTAACAAGCGAGAGTTTATTTGATTCGTCCCACTCCCACATTATAATTAAACAAGTTATGCAAACTTGTAGCAACCGACAAAAAGCAAAAGAATAATTGTTTCCTTTCTGAACTAGTACGTGCATGCTAACTTTGTTTAATTCATAAATTTGTTCATGCATTTTGTCATCTACCTAAGAATGAAGGAATTAAATAGTTCACGAACACGTTACTACTGAAAACGGTTCATGAATCCGATGATTATTGACTATTGTAAGGGAATATATTGAGTAAAACTACCAAATCTAAGTGAAAATATAGCACAAAATTTGACAAGTTATCACATTTGGGTTTTTATTTTTCTTGTAGCCATGAAATCTATGCTGTCCATTCCCACCGGCTAATTAATTCAATGACCCTTTAAGCTCAGCCGAGGACGATAAGCCGGTAACCACCGTTGATGGTGACAAAAGATAATCCATATATAGATGGCAGGCAAATGATCATGAACAAGAAAAAATACAACGAAAGTACCAAAGTTAAAATAATTTGACGAACTACCATTTTAGGTTATAATTAAGAAAGAGAAAGTCTTGGGTGAGACCTGTCCTTGTGGAGACCACTGTTTCTGCTTGATCTTTTAGTCAGTTTGTTTGATCTTTCAATCAATGTCCTTGAGTATTTTTGTTTTGCCTTGATTTTTCAGTTAATTTGATCTTTCGTTCAATTTGCTTGATCTTTCGATCAATTTTCTTGATCATTTCCTTGGTCAATTTCACCAACGACAAATTCAATCAAGGAAATCGGCGGGTTTAAAGCTCACCAACAACAAATTCAATCAATAACAGTCTCATATCATCTTTGGTCTCATTTGAGACAGGTCTCAAATGAGAATTTGCCATTAAGAAATTATAAATCGTACTTTCGTCATTAGAACAGCATTTAAATTGCAAGTCCACCTTGCGAGTAATGCCTTATTTTTTGCTAAACTGAACTGGATCGAATTGATTTGAACTTAGTTAAAATTAACTTAATATATCGAATAAAATAATTAGCATAATTGAATTTATCAAAATTTATTTTTACTGAACTAAATTATAGATAAACTCAAGAGAATAAGACCCTGTTTGCCAGAGTTTTTCTTTAGATCAGCTCAGTTCAGTGAAAATGTAATTTGATAAAATTCAGGTTAATCCAATCATGTTGATTCTTTTTTCAATACATTAAGTTTTACTTCAGTTTAGTTCAGTTCAATTCAGTTTAGCAAGAAATAAACTTTAGCAAATAATTTAAGTATACTTATAGACTCTAATTACTTTTTTTTTTTTTTTGAATTCAAGATTAATTACAACCTACCTATTACATATACACGTCCTAATCTAGGACTAACTAGGAGACACCACATTAGATCCATGTAAGCACAGTGAAGCTATACACGCTCCATCCACGTAGCTCTGAGACGTCCTCCTGAAGGACCCAGCTGCTTGCACCAATGAGCCACCGAACCACCGAAGCCGGAACCACCGATCGCACCATTATGAGTCACCACCTGCAGCATGGGAGACCACAGCGTGGGCCACCAACACGGCCCCTCTACGCTGGGTAGACCCTGACAATAATTGCTCAAATATTCGCAATTTTGTCTGGGGTGTGTTTTGAACCTTGGACCTCTCAGTTATAGAGAGGGTGGATTACCACTGAACCAGCTCCATTACACATAGACTCTAATTACTTAGGAGAATTTATACATTTCAATAATGTAAAACACTAAACTAGCTAGTGTTTCAAAGATTAGTTTATTCTTCAGCTCTTCACCGAACACTCCGTCTCAAAATAGCATCAAAGAGGGTGATCCGTCTTTTACTACTCATTGTGTGCTGATCTCTGCATATATAATTCAGTGATAATGATGTTTCAGTTTCATCATTACATGTAATTTGAAAGTTTGCAAGAAATGAAAAGGGAAAGAAGAAAAGAAATGTACCTGATTAGGCGATGAACTGGCCGGCCGGTCCAAAGTAAGCTTAATTGGTGATTAATATAGTAGTGCTTGATCATGGGCATTTTAGTTACATATTAATATGATTTTAGAGCAAGTCTAACAGATTTGCTATAATAGAGATTTTGTCAATTTTTAGAGATTTTGTGTATTTTCCCACTCCAACAGATTTGCTATCACATTTGCTATTATAGCAAAATTGATAAGAGAGAAGATTTGCTTTGCTAAATATGCAGAATGACAAATAAATTTTGAGGAACGGAATTCATGCGCATTGCAAAAGAAAAAAAGTTATTTTTGGCAAATTTCTTAATGCAAAAAAAAGAAAAAAGGAAAAAAATTATTAATAAAATCTCTAAAGTAGAGATACTATTGGATTTGAGTAAAAAATATTTGGATAATATAGGGTTTCCATTCTCTATTTTAGAAAAGTTTTTGGAGAATCTGTTGGACTTGCTCTTACAATGGATTATATTGATCCATATCCTTTATATTCTTGAATGGACGGATATATTCAAATTTGATATTGATTCTTACTTGGATTATAGTAAGCTGGCTAATAATATTTGACTATGGTTGTTTTATTTCATTCGATTTATATCAAAATAGTTCAATTTAGTTAAATTTAGTTCAGATTAGATGAAATATATTTCATAATATTCGGCTTAATTTGTTTATCATTTGTTTGTTTCCCAGTATATTTTGTTTAATTACTTCAGTTTGACTTTTCAAAGTTGTACCAACATTGACCATTATTATAAATAAATAAATATATATATATATATTGACACTATATCATATAGATTATTAGATTCAATATATCAGATATGAAAAGTCAATAATATCGATATTATTAGATTCACTATATCACTATATCGGATTATCGAATATGCACCAGACACGCCTAGACCAACCCCTAGATGAAGTCAATTGCCACGTTTCTTAGTGATTCATTTGTTCTGGTAATATTCATTGAGATCGTCAACCTCTATACGTGAATTTTACAAAAAATTCTACACATGATTTAAAAAAATTGCACGAAAAATGAAAATAGTTTATATTATAAAGTGCATTTCACGAATTGCTTATGGATTACAAGCAAAGAAGCAATCATAACACTTTTTGTCTTCTCGTGGGTCTCACTTGGTACAGTCCCGGCTGTCTGGAGCTGCTCGGCAGCTATCTGGCATGACACAGTAGGACGAGACTGTTTCTGAATAGGATTGGCAGAAGTTTGAGGCTGAAAGGTAGTGAGATACTGCCTTCCAGTCCTCGTGGTGGGTAAATTCAATGTGCGTATGATAATAAAGGTAAATTAACATGAAAACGAATGTGAAGGCAAAAAAGAAAAAAAAATGGTATGAACAGTGAAAAATATAGGAATAGATAATTTTTCTTAAGTAGGAGCCAAATGACTCTTACTATTGAACAGATGATTATGATTAACAGAAATGTATTAATGAGAAGGATTATATTGAATGGTGAGGTGTAGAGACCTCTCCCAGGTCCCTTACCGTAGATCTGAGAGTTAAACACCCATACGAGAATGAGTGTGCAATATAGTGTGATGATGCACACCTTTAGTCGTATGAGTACCGGCTTGATCGGCGGCATCCTATTGCATACATTTCAAAATTAATTCAGTTTTTTTTAAATTTAACTAATTAATTGCAGGCTGCTCAAAAAACAAATCAACTGAACCAAATAGTAAACTAAAGAATAAAATGATGTTAACAATATAAAAGGGTAACAAAAAATATTCTACCATCACAACATCAAATTGTATTAAATTTAAAATCATAATAATCCTAATAGTTAAAATATAGACTAAATATAATGGTATTTATTAACAAAAATTTGATTTATCATAGTGACATTCAAATACTCAAATAATCATAATAAAACTGTATACATCTAAAATTATTTAAATACTAATATATATTCAAGGGATTCAAGGGATTCTTTAAAATTTTGGTAAACTATGAGAACGTCTCATGTAAGGCGGTAAGGGCATGCCACATTTTACAAGATTTGGGTTTACTATACATAATTATTTTAATTATTTGGGCCATAAAACATAAAAGATCAAGAAATAAAGTGAAAATATATTGCCCAAAATATGAAAGATCAAAGCAAATAAAAACATCATACCTAAATCATAAAAGATCAAACTTAAAAATATCAGGGTCAAACAAAAATAATTCAAATAATTAAAATAACTGTTTAGTAACTTTAATCTTGTAAAAGATTATCTACTTTTGGGCTTCCCTTACCGTAAGGTGCCCTTATTTGAAATTTCTCCAGATTAATTCTGATTTGGATTTTATTTTTTATTTTGTTATCCAGATTA
Source organism: Cruciata laevipes (assembly GCA_963678965.1). Classification (NCBI taxonomy): domain Eukaryota; kingdom Viridiplantae; phylum Streptophyta; class Magnoliopsida; order Gentianales; family Rubiaceae; genus Cruciata; species Cruciata laevipes. The sequence continues at coordinate 19,802,714 of OY787633.1, forward strand.
ATTCTTCGTAGTGTTATTCTTACCAAGCGGGAGTTTTTATGGACAATTTTCTTGTTTTGATTTACCTTTGCTCTCGATAAGTTTAGAGCATCTCCAACCCCACTTTCACTTTAAACAAAGTCAATACACATGTCACACTAAGTGACTTTTTAAGTAAAAATCTTCTCCAATGCAAATGTCAAGTATGAGCCTCAATATGATGTGGCACACTTTTTAATTGAAAGTGTCAAATAGACCTTCAATAATGTTCCGACAGCTTCACCTGGGGATTCTACTTTTTGGAAGAAATTATGGAGACTCCGTGTACCGAATCGAGTGCTTCATTTTGCTTGGAGGCTAGCAACTGATTGTCTCCCTACGACGGATAATTTACGCCGAAGAACTCTACAGATTTCACCGATTTGTCGTTTGTGTGAGACCGGACATGAGCTCTCTGCCCACTTGTTCTTTCAGTGCCCTTATGCACACACTGTTTTTTGATGTCGCTGGTCTCTGGGACACTATTCAGTACTCGGAAAGGAGCCGCAGGGAGTTCTGGTTCTGCCAACTTATCATGGATAACAGCGTGGAGACGTCGGAGATGATAGTGATGTTATGCGATACCATATGGGGCCAACGTAACAAGCTGGTTTTCGAGAATACTCACATCGACGGCTCGGTGGTTGCGTCAATGGTAGCAGGCAATCTATCAAGCTTTCACCGCGCCAACCTTTGGCCGGAGCGATTGTCTTCTTGCTTGGAGGATACGGTACTGCTGCAGCCTCCATCTGGGGTAGCCCGTGTGCATTTCGACGCGGGGCTAGCGGGGGACGGAGTTGCAGGCTCGGGGATTATTGCTTTAGATGAGCAGGGAGGTTTTATTAAGGCTGTAGCAAGGAAAATGCACATGGTCAGCGACCCCCTCTTAGCCGAGGCTTGGGCTGCAAAAGACGCCATTGAACTAGCCGTGTCCTTGTCTCCGCGCCGACCAATTTTAGTTGGTGATTCTTTGGCACTAATTCAGATGATCCGGGAGGATATCCAATGTTCACTAGAAACAACAGCACTGGTGGGGGAGCTTAAAGAACTGATTCGGTCTTATAGTTTAGAATTGCCATATTGGGTGCCACGTTTGGAAAATTCCTCGGCTCATTTGCTTGCTCAGTTTGCAAAGTCGAGTGTTAATTCTTCTAGTTCGTGGATTACTCCACCCCCTTTCATTGTATCAAACGATTCTGGACGTTTTCCAGGACCTTGAAATGATAACACGTTCTTCTTCAAAAAAAATATATATATTGAGAAGGTCAAATTGAAGCTTTCACTTCTATTTTTAGACATAGTTGTGAGACCTCTCATAAATGTATATAATTCTAATTTAATTTTGTCCACTCAAAAATTAACACATCATACTAAAGTTTTGTTTGTGAATGTTGCATTGGAGATGAAAGTTAAAAGAGCACCTTCAATTTGTTTGACTTTATTACATTATATTACATCTTCATTCAAAATGTGTCATTTGGACAAAGTGACTTTAGGGTTGGAGATGCTCTTAGCGTTTTATATTGTGTTTGATTGGACAAACTCCCTGTATTTGGACAATTATATATGTTAAAATGGTTCTATATACTTTGGAACCTTTACGTGTTGAACTCGAACCAACATGTAAAGTTCTATATATATTATTTTTAATTTTGAAAAAACTAGATTGATTTCTAGATATCATTTTTAATTATAAACTTGAAATTATGATAATACCCCTAGCGGAAATTCATTGTTTTGACGGAGTTGGTTTTGGGGGCTATGAATGCTTCATTTTTATTTTTATGAGCCACAAATGCTACACTTTATTTTTAGGGACCACAAATCTTCTTTTTCACATATTTAGGGTCAGCAAATGTCATTAAATCAAATTTAAAAACTAGTGCATTCTCTAGTTTTATTGTGCAGAAAAAAATAAAAGCCTGAACCATAATATTCACATTTCATACACAGTTTTGATGAAGTCATCAGATTATTTTTCTTCTTCTTCCTTAAAATTGATCCCTTTGTTTGCCATTTCTTGTAATGTTTCTTCAACTCGATAGAGGTGAAAGGCAAACTCAAGAGGAGGTGTGCCCTAGTTAATGGGAAGGGGGGGGGGGGGGGTGAGCTCAAATCCGATCTGACCGATTCAATTCATTGGCAAGGACAAGCGTGCATTCCCTTTTTCTGTGCGTTACACCACCAGCTAATACAATTCACATGATTTCTGCCTCTTTTGCTTCTCATGCTTTTGTTTTTGTGTCAATTCTTTTCTTTTTAATCACCCATTCTTTATTATTTTTACAATTTACAACTATATATGTCTCAGTTGACACAACAGCCAATACATATATAAATCATGACACTGGTCAAGGAGGCTTACATCTCATTGACAAACATCATTGTGGCTTATGGCCCTTCTCTTTGATCAATTTGTATTATACTATCTCAATCAATCTTTTTAGTTTTATTATTACCGTCTCTCTAGAAGGGAATAGATACATTTCGACATATGCGCCGAAAATATAAAGTTTATCCAGACTAGTTCAAATATGATTATATATATATATGTAATACATGTTCGTATCTAGGTTCTAAATCTATGCAGACGCTAAACATGAATACTCGAGAGTTCAAGATTTTTCATTACTTACATTATGACAGGACTGTGTGAGCGAGAGATATCGCATTTAGCTCCTATGTACCACATGAACACATAACACATGTTTGTTGCATCACTTGGAAAGTATGATGATATACTATTTCAAGCACTCCTAACTAACTATAAGCCAAAGCACTTCATTTCTTGGTATTGAATCATCTTCACGTTCCAAAAAACGGGATTTTGGCGTTTTCCAAAGACAGAAAGAACACATTAGGAAGTTGCATTTAAACTAATATAAACCCAACATCAAACATGAACCAACTTTAGGTTGACGAGAAAAACATAATTAAAAGTACATTCAATAGTCAAAAACATTGTTCATCATCATCATCATCATCATAATCATCATAATTATTAATTTGTTGCAGTAGGCATTGCATTGAATAACATTAAATTCCCCAAACCTACAATTTAATACACACATGAAAGGTCCTACCAGCCTCCATCTTCTTTCCACCTTCCCCCCTCTCATATTCCTTATGATCATCATAAATACATCACTCACATATTCACATTTCTTCACCACCAAAAAAAGACACTTTCCATCAAGAAAACTCAACCAACATTTCTGGAAAAAATAAAAAAAAAGAAGCAGAAAAACATGAAGATCCCTTCATTCTTCAAGAACAGAGATTCCACAAAAACTGCGTCCTTCACGAAGCAGGATGACATGTTCAAGACGGTTAACTCGGTGTTCTTCGACATCGGTTCCGGGTCCGGCTCAGGCCAGGAGTCCTGGTTCACAAACTCATCAGAGACGGCCAGCTACACCACGGAGTCCGGCGAGGATCAGAACTCCGGCGAGGATTCCCTCGAGAGCATCGTTCGCGGCGTCAGGACTTCGCAGAGGCTGTTCTTCGAGCCTGTTGGCGGGAACAGCATCACAAGCTCAATCCTGGAGGAGGAGGAAGAAGATGAAGAAAGCGCGGGAAAATGCGCCGAAGAAGAAGAAGAAGAAGAAGAAGAAGAAGGCTGCGCTCTCAAGGAAAGTGTGGTTCTTGCCATGGAGTCTGAAGATCCTTACGTGGACTTCAAGAAATCGATGGAGGAGATGGTGGAGAGCAATGGTTTGAAGGACTGGGATTCTCTGGAGGAGCTGCTTGGGTGGTATTTGAAGATGAATGGGAAGAAGAACCATGGCTTTATAGTTGGAGCTTTTGTTGATTTGCTTCTTGGCATGGCATCTTCTTCTTCTGATGATTCTTCATTCTTGTCTGCATCTTCTTCCTTCTCCTCTCCTTCTTCTTCTCCCCTGTCTTCTCCGGCCGGCAAAACCGAGACTAATGCTGCAGTTTAGAGGCTATATATATCTATAGTTTTAGTACCAGTTGCTTAAGGAGTAGTGTAATCTTACATTGTGCATATTTTTAGGGCTTGAACAAATTCTTGTGTGACGAACTATGGATTTTTGATCCCAATCCCCATTTCCCCCTGCAATGGTAATGTACCAATTGACACAATGGTTTCATATTTCCAGCTGCAATGGTAGTTTTTTTTTTATCGGTTTCAGATTGGAAAAACTAGCAATGGTTTTCCCGAGTGCAAAAAGACTGTAGTAAATCAAGGGTAACTTTCATGCTGGTAATCAGAAACACAGCTGTTTGTGCGGAGCTGGTTAAAGGACTGAACCCGAAACAAACATTTAGCAAGTTTTGGGCAAATCCTAATCCACTAAGAAGCTAGTATAGTTATCTGAGAGCGGATTAGACAAACTGGAACACGTGAGGCAGGGCAGAGCCTACTGGTCCAACACTTCTGGGAAGGATGTACATTTTCACATGCATATGGTTGATCACTCTGAACCTCAAGCTGGAAACACCAGGCCAGAGGGTCCAAACAAGACAGGACAACATTTGTGAAGAGAGCAAAAAACATTAACTAAGGAGTTAGGACAACTGACAACGAATACAACTCACCATGGAATGGCCTCAGATTCAGTCACATCAACTATGAAGAGGATTCAGAAAACAAGGAAAGAGAGTATTGAGTTATGATGAAATGTTGCTGAAAGAAAACGGCCATTCCCAAGTCGGTAGGGACAGGTATCATCAACAAGACAAGGTAGCTGAAATTCATGAAAACATGACAAGGGTTTTCCATGATAACGTCGTACAGAAAGTTACTACCAGATCCGACACCTGTAACAACTAATGGATAGCACAAGCAAACATTACTACTCTGGTATTCTTATCATCGGATAGCCTAGTTAGAGAGACTAATACCCTCACTTGCGTTCAGGCCGTTCCCTCAACATTTAAGCTAGCTCTACAAGACATCCTGAGCAAGTATTCTGTCTAATGACTTCCCCTAAGTTACTCGCCAGTTCATAATTGTCAAATGCAGGCAGATGATTATGTTATAATCTAACTTACGATCAGAAAACAAGGCACCGCAAAGACAGTAGCTAATCAATAATGATTATGTCCATAAAAGATCCTAATAATAGAGTGCGTACAAACTCACTTCAGAAGAAAATTCAACTTGCAAGCCTTAGCAGAATGCAAATTAGCAAAGCAAGTACAGACAAGCAAACGTAAGCAATCTTTAGGGAAAGTTTATAATGTAAAACTGAGGATAATGGAAACTCTTAGACAACCACAACCTCAGACCATGCACAGCATAAAGAGTACCAAGAAGAGGCAGGGACAACACTTAATCAGAATCTTCTTCATAGAGCTCCTCATCAGATGGCTCATCAAAGGTTCGCATATCAACCTGGTAACGAAGTATTCCACCAATGCCTCCAAATCCTCTGCAGAACTGGGATCCTTCTTGTGACTTGTTTGTGACAAACTCAAGCGTACAACCAAACTGTTTGTACTCATTGGCAAACCACTCAAGCAGTGGCATTTTGTCCTGGACCTCTAACTCACTATTTGTCTCAGCATCCCTGAAGTTACTCTGGTTATTTTCTGCCTCCTTGTTGAAATGTTTGATGAGAAGCTCATTTGTTGTACTGTGCTTCAGAACATAGCGATTGATGTCCAGATTTTCCCACACGATGAGGGTTTCGACTGCTCCCATCTCCAAAGCTTTGAGTGTGTCATCCACACCAAAAACATACTTCCCAGTGTCCTGACTGATTTCCTCAAAGAATTTTCCTATCAAGCGCTTTTCCTGTATGAATTTCACATTTGCCAGAATTTCAGCAGACAGCTCAATGGCCTGGTTAAAACCGTTTTCCCCTCCATAGGAAACGTCAACCACATTCAGTATCTTAGTTCCAAGCCTAGGATCAAACATATCAGATTGGCTAAGCTCTGTCTTAAAGTCAGCTGATCCAGCAAGGATTAATCCAGATACATTCGGCTGGCTAGTAGCAGGATTAATAAAGAACTGGGTAGCAAGCTCTGCTGTTTTCCTCACATAATTGTGACGCTTCTCCATTCGAAGACGAGCAAAACGGAGAGCAGATTGCCCACCTCTACCGTGCTTCTTTGGAAGGTCCACAGTGAACTTATGAAGTACTTCTCTAGTGTTCCCACTCAAGGTGCCAAATAGGGTGCCATTTCCATCCATCACAATGAATCCAAACTTCTCATCAGATTCTAATAGTTCACTGAGTGGTTCTGTGTGAAACTTGTTGTCACAGAGATAGAGGGAAGCATTTATAGGCCTAAATGGCTCAAAGGCAAACGTAACCTTCTTTTCTTTCCCATCCTCAGTTACAACAGTTCCAGTATACAGAACTAATCCATTTGGTGGAACCTTGTTGTAGAGCTTCAGCCTCTGCTGGGCAGAAGTGATAGCACCTAACACAGACTGTCGATTGACTCTACTCTTGATGTTTGAAGCTGTACCGTATTCTTCAGCAAGCATCTTGTTCGCCCTCGATATCTGGTCACCTGGTGGAATAATAAGGGAGATCATGCTGGTGCCATTTCCTCTAGCTGCTTGCAGGGCCTTGATTAGCTTCTTAACTTTCCAAATTTCAATATTCTTATCATTTTCACCACTATCAGCCATCACAACAAGCTACCTGTAAATATATACTTTCAGTCAATGATTTACAGGTTATATACAATTTCAGTCAATGATAGACACAAACCAACATAATTTAGTATCATAGAAAGATAAAAAGAATAACCCACAATGTATCCTGTAACATTTGTGTAATAAAGATTAATAATTCACACAACTTATTAGAATAGATTGTCTACATGAACAGAGAAAGCATCTGAATCACTCGTGAATCTATTCACAAGAATACTAATGCTGAGGTTTTGCATAATCCTGCTTAGAAGAGAAAAGCTTCTAATAGACACACAACATAAGGTTCGCACATAAGTTGAAACAAGAGATGACACACTTAACATCAACTGACAGACAAGAAGAGCTGCAAATGAACCAAAGATGTTTCAAATTTGAGCAATGACCACAGTTTAAGATGCTATTCATTGAATTCGCGGAGGAACAATAAACGCTAGAGTCAATTTAAGCACACGTAGTCACAAGAATCTGAGTCCTTAGTCACACAGATCAGTAAGCCCCATAACTCTAAAAACTATCTAAACTAGCAACAAAGCTTCGCCAAAAACACTTCAATACATATAAGCTTTTTGAGAAAATTTAAGAACTACCAAAAACACCCAAGAAATTAACACAAGCCCCACAAGGGTTGCCACTAGCCAGCATCATCTAGAGCCACAAAATTACTTAATCACGAATAAATTTAACAAACAACTATAAACCAACCGTCCTTCGTTTATACATTCGTCGAACATCATTACATCAATTTAACACGAAATGAACAACAAACATAAACACAGATGCCCAAGACACACCCACTGCAGATTCAAAGCTCAAGACATAACCCGAATCCAACAAAAAACAAACGAACTGCTCAATTCTAACATCAGAGTTCAAAAACTGAAAACTCGCCATTCACGCACTTAAAGCATAATTCCACCATAAACTTGAAGGAGTAAGTTAAATCTAAAGAAGAAAGCAGCGCAGATAGATAGGGTGGGAATTGTACTCACGATAAATCTGGGACGGCGGCGATGGAGCAGAAGCTTCAGAGCGGAGCGGGCAGCGGCAGCGGCAGCGGAAGCACAATGAATGCCAGCTAAGCAAGAGTATTGGGTCTCGCTAGGGTAACACTTCACGGTTTTCCGCTATTTTGTATTTTCTCATATTTTCCATAATTCTCGTTACCACCCTCTATTTTTTCCTAATTGATTTCAGAGGTTGTGAGTTGAGCTTCCAAATTGGCGTCATAGTCCTCATTTTTACCAAAATACTCTCAAATGTACATTTTGGCTAGCTTTTTTTGCCTTGGTAATATTAAGGACATTCTTGTAAAAATTTGGACTCGCATAAGAAAAATGTACCTGCATGAAGTAACCCCTACTTTTACTATAAGTGACAACCTAGAACATATTTGTTCTAGTAAATAATGGCTAGTTGCATCAAAAGTGCAGAAAAATAACCAAATTGTTATGTGAAGGTCGATTTATCTCTTGTAGTTCTGAAATGTACCATAATACTTAAATGAAAAAAAGGAGTAATATATGGTTTTCCCATAAAGGTCCAGACAAGTGAAAATAGTTTTGTTTTTCAGGTTTATTTACTAACCAAAAGCATTTTTACGTTTGTGTAAAAAGCTCATTAAATTAAATGTCTTTTGCTAGCATCTAAAAAATCATTGTCATCGGCAAAATTTAAGTGGCTGATCTTTATAGTAGAATTTAACAACTTATTTGATCCACACTAAAGAAACAAAAAAGAATTAACCGAGGAAATAGACAGAAAAAAAACTCTTTTCGTGTGGTCCAAGTCAGGTAGTGAAATCAAACTCCATTTTTACAGGTTGTGGCGGCGACCGAAGAAGGGCCGGATGGTGGTTTACATATGAGATTTGAGATTTGTGTTGTGTGGATAGATTTATTTCCAGCAATAAAACATAGGTTTATATGTTTCTTTCTTTACTTAACGTTAGTGTAAACGGTGCACACAGAAGTACTGTGCAAAACTTTTGTCAGCAAACCCAAAATCATTCTATAATTCTCCCATTTTGATTTATTTTTTAAAGTTTTGTAAAAGGGCTTGACAGAACTTCTCTTTTCTCTCCCATTTCTCTCTATTCTCTCACTGCCGCCATAAGATACACTGAACTATGGCTGATCTTAAAGGGAAGGGAAGTGTGGAGGAGGAAGAAGTCATTCTTCTTGACGATATGAAGAAGGTGAAGAGAACCAGGACCTCGAATGCTACTTTATCTTTTCTGAACGAGCATAAAGATACAAATAGTATCTCATTTCTCACCACTATAAGATCGAAGGCTAACATGGAATCTTTTCTCAATGAGGTGGAATTGAAGGAAGCAACCCTGAATAATGTAGAGAAGCAAATGTCCAGGATCGATGTTGATTGAGCCTCTTACAAGGAGAGAGAGGCAGCGGTTTTGTGGGCGACATTGGTGGTGACTTTGCTCAAGGAGATAGGTTCTTCACAAAGTGTCAAGTTGAAGAGGATTTTGAAGAACAAGACAACTTGTCCGTTGTCCCAGAATTGCGTTGGAAGGAGTTTCACTCTTGCCTTGCAAATAGTCTCAACGTGCTCCTAAGGAATGAGTATTTTGATTAGATAGCATCATCTCTCTAATTTAAATGTAATGGATAATTTTGGTTTGAATATTTTGCCTACTGTTAAAACTAAATATTTTGAGAATGCTTATTTTGGAAACTTATTGTAATGACCTCCAAGTAATGAATATTAGTGTTGCTTGAATAAAATAGTTTACCGCTTGATATTAAGAAATTCCACTTGGTTGTAACGACAGTTGGTGAGTTTGGTCAACAAGGGGGAAGATTGTGTGGTGGTTAAGGTGTATGGTTCGTTTAGGAAGAACCAAGCTCTTAAGACAACTGCTTGGTCGATTACAAGGCCAAGTTTGGATCAAATTTCACAATAGATGTGGTCATATTTCTACACATGTACATCACTTCTCCATGCAAAAGCAATTGCATGTTGGAGAGCTATTAAAGCATCAAGCGGAACCCAGTCTCAAATGTTTCACATGCTTATGGAATCACCCAGTTTGGTCTTAGAACTCAACAGATCATAGTTAGCGTCGTGGAACCTTTACATAGATATTTGTAGTTTTATATTTACGATGTTTTCCGTTTGTTCAATTACTAAGGTTCATAGGAATAGTTTATTTGATGTTCATGATGTTGCTTTTGAATTAGGTCAAACTATTTGTAATCATGTTGGTTTTTAAAATGTTGCATTTTTTTAAATTGACATTGTCACATTGTGTAGACGTTCGTGATTAAATCAATTGTTCAACCTTTATGCTATTTCATATGACAGTTTGTGCACTTACATACATAATGGCCCATTGGCCATTGCTACAAACGGACGTGCATATCCTATCTCAAGTTTAAACTGCATATTTATATGTCAATTTCTATTTCTTGTAATTGTATACCAAAGTATGCTATTTGCAGTATTTAATGGACGTGTTATAGATTTTTATAATTCTTTTGTAAACTATTTTGTACTCCATCGGCGTTGAAATAATATACAGTACTAGACATGCAAAATATTGTTATTCTAAATTTCTAATGACATAATAGGATTCATGGACATATACCTATAATTGTCTACATTATCTTATGGTGGGCCGAACAGCACCTTGGGCTAAGCCCTTTGTATTCAACAATACTATTATTTATTTATTTTAAAATCCAACACTACTAATTTAATCAACAAGCTATCTCAATAGGGAACGATTCTATTCATTCCATTACTTTCACTCAAAATTTCAACCCTTAAATCACTCCCTAATCTTAAATATCATATATAAAATTTAGAAATATTATCTTTCAGATTTTGTGCCATTGGATTGAAGAATATTAATGGTCGGTGTTTTGAGTTAAGGGTTGAGATAAAATAATGGAGTGAACGAATGTAAACAAAATCCCGCCCTATATATAAACATTAGATAGAGTCTTGTTTAATAAGGTTTTGCAGCAAGATGATGTGTTAGCGGTTGGACAGAGTGTCAAGTGCCTAACTTGCCGAGTTCATGAATATGAATATGCTAATGATACTTGCTTTCGAGTGGCGATTCAATGCTACACTATATACTACTTTCAAGGGGCATGTTCGGTCGTGATCCTATAACTGATTTAATTGGTCCAATAAAAATGGCTCAGAAGAAGTTAATAGATTTTGCTCTCAAAACTCTTATCATACAAGTACAAGATGAAGTATTTTTCTTTTCAGTTTTTGAACGTTCAAAATTAGAGGAATTTGTGCTAAGTGTGCTTTCCTTGCTTTTGTGGAAATTTATTTGTTTTACACTGCGATGGAGTTCCACTATTTTTTGAAAATTTGAATTATCTAGACTATGAGGAATTCTTCGGCTTTTTTTGGAAATTTGATTGATTATAAAATGCAGTGTACGTACTTGTAAAATGCATCGTTTAGGTGTTTATGTGCGTCGTGGACTGAATTTCCAATGCTTTGTTGTTATCCTTCTGAACCCCACTTTTTTTGGCCTGTAGTGAGAGGAGTATTACTCCACGGGAGAGCCATAGCAAGGTCCTCTATAATGTATTGCAATCTTCGAGCTCATTTTACCAGCCAAATTAGCTTAAATTTATTTAGTATGCTGACAAGGCTACAAAATCATAACCCCTTCCCCACACAAAATTCATACTCTTAGCCTCTAAGGTTACAAAATCTTAGGCCATACTAAGTTCTGAATCTTAACCCATTCTTAGACAAGTAATGACATCTAAAACCTCTCTATAAAATGAAATCGTAATTACAAATCTTAATCAGGCTAAAAACTCGTCACCCTTCCCAGCCTTTTGGAATAGGTTACGAATTCGTTAGCCATTAGACGGTGGTTCATTTCCATATTCAATGCACTGTGCGACCAGACACATCGATTTAATACCGTCATGCATTCACATTTTAGCTGTCGTTGATCGTTGTCCTCTGCATTGGTGACCAAAAGGAGATTAATGGAGTATTCTGATTTATGATGATTGCAGATATGAAACTGTTTAAATTGAACAATTTTAAAATAACCGAATTGGCCTTAAAAGCTGTATTTTATCGTTATAGAGTTTCATTACGATATACACTTAAGTATTTTTTAAAAGAGGGAATTTTTCATAGACCCCCCAACGTTTGCTCAAGTTCCACTTTGGCCCCCCATCGAATGTTACTCTCAATTTGGCCCCCCAACCATTCGTTTTTCCATCATTTTGACCCCCTAGCCCTAACCTTGACGTTAAATCATTTTTCCGTCAATTCCTCTAGGGGTAGGCTCGTCTTTTCAATGATTACTTTAAGAGAGAATTTTATAGAGGCCCCCTAACGTTGTCCAAAGTATCAGTTTGATCCCCTATCAAATTTTAGTGTCAAAATGGCCCCCTAACCTTTAGGTTTTGCTTCATTGCGGCCCTCTAAGGCTAACTTGGCCGTTAACTTTTAAAAACCGTTAAATATTAGGGGTATAATAGTAATTTTAGTTTCATTTAAATTGAAAAAATATGTTTGGGGTTGGGTTTGACAAAGTTCCTACCACTAAGCCATAAGACATTTAAATTTTATTTCTAAACTAAATTTATTTATCTTTAATATGCGGCCCATTCTCTCAACATCCCCACCGCCTATCCCCATCTGCGGAGGGTTCATTCCATCAACTCCAAAGTCAAACCGAACCATGGAGATTCCTAAAGTGTTTAATCCTGGTATTTGGTTTACATTTACTTCTGTAACATTATATTTTATTGCAATATTGGGTGTGCTTTTAGGCTTGTTCAATCCTTGAACCAGAAATCTTCTGTTGTTACTTCTTTCGGATTTTTGCATATTTTTCCTAATACAAATACTTCATCCACAATTTGACAAACCAAAAAAAAAATTATGTCTATATGAAATACATAAGAAGTATATATATATATGTATATATATATATATAGAAAAACTCAAAATATTCTGGGTGAATAAATCTACCAGCTGCCTTGGTATCAGAAACCGCAACACAAAAATCTTGCAATGGGCTTGGATCAGAAGCATACACACGAGCTTAAAAGATGAGAATAAAAAATGGGTCGTGGATTAGAGTTTAAATAAATTTAGTTTAGAAATAAAAATAAAATGTTTTATGACATAGTGGTAGGAGAATTATCTATTATTTTGGTAGACCCGAGTTCAAACCCAACCCCTAAAATAAAAATTCATTTCAGTTCGTTCAATTCAATTCAACAAAACCCAACCCCTAAATTAAAAATTCATTTCAGTTCGGTTCAATTCAATTCAACAAAAAATAATTTCTAACAAACGTGGGCTTATTGGTTGGTTATGGCAATTTGGTTTGGACTGAAATGAATGGTGGTTTTCTGGAGAATATAGAGACGGGAAGGCCGTGGAATATGAATGAATGAAAATGGTGTAATTATAAGCAGAGAGAAAATGGATGTTTTTTTGAGGTCCCCATGCAAAGCAAGCAGGAATGTTTGTCATGGATTTCATGCATACAAAATGTATGTACGTTCATAGCTAGGGATCCCTTTATATTATTCCATCAATCATTCCCACAATGCTTTTATTTGATCTCTTTATTCCTTTCTCTCTTAATTAACAAAACACACACAGTTCCCGATTCCCTTCAAACAGACAGACAGTCCGCTCTTTCTTTTGATCATATCACTCCTCTCACCCCTTTCCTCGTTTTTGATGTTAGTTTTTAGTTGTTTTTTTTTTTCTCCTTTCTCTTTTTCATTTTTTCACCCCTTTTTCTCTTTTTCCTAAAGTTTTGATTGGGATATCTATCATTTTGAACCACTCACACATTAATGCTCCTTCATAATTACTACAAGATGGTGTTGCACACTTTTGTGAAGATTAACATAGGCAAATTCACAAAATGATACACTATTCATTGTTGAAACTTTCCATAAAAGATAGCCAGTCCAACTTCTGATTACCTATCTACCTTTATCCTCAAGAGAGAAAAGTTGGAGTAAGCACCTTTAAGTCCTTCCTTCTAGCTACCTTTAACACTCAGAAATTAAAGAAAATGGTAAAATCAAAAGAAAGAGAGACAACTTAGCTTTGTCTCACATGCATTCCACTTTCACAATCTAAAACCAACAACTACAAGAAAGGCACAAAACTCACTTCACATCCACACTCCCCTATATCATCTAACCTTAAACCCTCTTGTGATCATCACAATCCCAAAACTACAACAATGAATCGTAACACACTAAACCTTCTTCCTCTTGCACTTATCCACCTCTAAAACAATCAAACACACTAAATCCTAAGTACCATCCACACACACATACACTAACAATCTTGTTAGCTTAGCTACAAGATCGAAATCGATCACCACCAACAAGCAAAGATGAGAAACGCGAGCTACACGCTTCAGCAGTCGTTGACTCCTGAAGCTGCAACCGTTGTGAAACAAGCCATAAGCCTAGCACGGAGGCGCGGCCATGCTCAAGTGACTCCCCTGCATGTAGCAAGCGTCATGCTAGCTACATCCTCCGGGCTTTTCCGGCGGGCCTGCCTGCAGGCACACTCTCACCCACTCCAGTGCAAAGCCCTGGAGCTATGCTTCAACGTGGCGCTCAACCGCCTCCCAACCTCCACTTCCAGCCCTATCCTAGGCCCTCACAACTCCCACATCATCCCTTCCCTGTCCAACTCCATTGTCGCGGCGTTCAAGCGGGCCCAAGCCCACCAGCGCCGCGGCTCGATAGAGAACCAGCAGCAGCCCATCCTAGCCCTGAAGGTGGAGATAGAACAGCTTGTCATCTCCATCCTGGACGATCCCAGCGTAAGTAGGGTTATGAGAGAAGCTGGTTTTTCGAGCACCCAAATCAAAACCAACGTAGAACAGTTCGTTTCCTTCAACACTCCAAATCACGACGTCCACCACGACTCCAAGGATATCATCAGCTCCAAACCACTCAGGCTGTCGGGCTTTTCCCGAACCTCCGCCGAGCAAGTCCGGGATGATGACGTCATGAGCATCGTCGGAGCCATGATGAACAAGAAAACCAAGAACACCGTCATCGTCGGAGAGTGCCCGGCGACGGCGGAGAGCGTGGTGAAAGGAGTGATCGACAAGTTCGACAAGGGAAACGTTCCGGCGGAAATGAGGTCGGTTCAGTTCATCAGCGTCCCTCTGTTCACTCTCCGTAACGTTTCCAGGGACGAGTTCGAAGTGAAGCTGGGAGAGCTGAGGGCATTAGTGAAAAGCTACGTAAGTAGAGGGGTAGTTTTGTACTTAGGCGATCTTCAGTGGGTTTCAGAGTTCTGGTCAAAATACGGGGAGCAGCAGCAGCAAAGTGGCAACTTTTATTCCCCGGTGGAGCACATGATAATGGAGCTAAGCAGATTATTGTGCGGAATAAGGCCTGAAAACGGAAAGCTTTGGATCATGGGGATTTCGACTTTTCAGACTTACATGAAATGTAAGACTGGTCGTCCCTCCTTAGAGACTCTTTGGGATCTTCATCCTCTCACCATCCCCGTTGGCAGCCTAGCCCTCAGCCTTAACCTCGACGGGTAAGCGTCAGCTATATGAATCATATCTCATCTATCTGTTATGTCGTTATCGTTTTAAAATATAGCATGCTATATTTAGTGGGGAATATAAATTTTTTATTTTTTGGGTTGGGATTAATTTGAATATATATATTTTTTTCAGTGATTTGAACAATCATTTCAGAAGCAAGGCAGGTGTGGAGGGGTCCAACAGTACTAGTAATTGGCTGCTTTGTAAAGGAGGAGCTGAGAAGCACCTGAATTGCTGTGCAGATTGTGTGGCCAATTTTAAAAGGGAAGCTAGAAGCATAAGTGACTCCATTAATGCTAATTTCACAGCCTCAAGCTTGCCTTCATGGCTTCAGCAGTACAAGGATGAGAAAAGAAGAGAAACAAGCAATATTGATCATCAGGTAAATATTTTTATTTATTTGATTACTTTTATAGTGTTACAAATTAACATATGACTTTACCTTTTTGCGTCACTAAACTTATTTTACACTCTTTCTTTATCAGGAATTTGAAAAGATGAGAGATCTGTGCCAAAAATGGAACTCGATTTGCAAATCGGTTCACAAAAAGCATCCTCACTTCCTAGAGAAAGCTACCAACTTTGCTTCAACATCTCCAACCACTTCCTCGGCCTCGGTTTCTTCGAATGGAAAGAACATCTCCAAATTGCACCACCAACAAAGCAATAATGGCCTCTCCTGGCCGTTGATCTTCAACTCTAACAACATCGGCGGCGGCTCTGATCAATCGCTGAAGGAGCGCAAGTTCTTCGTGGGAGACATAAAGCCCGAACTCCTATCGAACCCGAACTCGAGCCCCAACTCAGCTTCCTCAAGTGAAGCAAGTGGAGATCACCATGATGATCCTATGATGATGGATTGCTTGTACTTGCCTAAGTTCACCGAGAATAACGGTGAAAACCACAGCATTCTTTGCATCGCCCTAGAGAAGAAAGTTCCATGGCAGGAGGAGATAATTCCACACATTGTGAGTACAATCTTGGAATGCAGGTCAGGAAAGAAGAAGAAAATCATGAGCACATGGTTATCTTTCTTAGGGGGTGATTTTGAAGGCAAAGAGAAAACTGCCAAGGAAATCGCGAAAACCGTGTTCGGTAGCACTGCACAAGACAGCTACACTGCCATTGGAATCAGCTCATTCTCTTCGCCATCGATTAGCTCTTATTCGGGCGAGGAAGTGAGCAAGAAGAGAGGAAGGGATGAGCATGGGAAGAGCTATGTTGAGAGGTTTGGAGAAGCGGTTCGCGAAAACCCGAGCCGGGTTTTCTTCATGGAGGATGTGGATCAGGCTGAGTACCATTCCCGTAAGGGGTTGAAGGAAGCCATTGAAACCGGCAAGGTCACGCTTTCCGGCGGCGAAACGGTTCTTCTCAAGGACGCCATTGTCATAGTCAGCTGTGAGGGCTTGAGAGCTAAATCTGCTCCTTGCAAAGAAGCCATTGATGGTGTTGGCTGCGAAACGAAAGAAAAACCTAGTACTGTCTTGGATTTGAACGTTGCAACTGAAGATGACGAACAGGCATTCTCCAAGGAACTTGGAATCATGGATCTGGTGGACAAGCAAGTGATCTTCAAGGTTCATGTTTGAAACGAGGTCAATTTTAGTTTCTTACTTAATTTAGATGATGTTGTAATAATAGTTTTAATTTTGACTAGCTTGTTTTTGTTTGTTTGCACTGTTACTGTTTTTTTATTGGGGGTGAGGGTAAAGAATGTTAACCATAGATCGGAGAAGGTTATACTTTGGGCTTAAGGGGGGAGTTGGAAATGTACCTAGAAACAACTTATTGTAAATATTATATATTATATATTAACTTTTTTATGTCATATACGAGTAATATTATCGTACTTTTTTTTGGTTACAAATATATGTGTCGCTATCATTGCACGATTAATTAATAGAATACAAGTATATATTTACTCGTAATGTTGATTAATTCATACCCAGATTTAAGCCCTGATCGTCTGAAACCCTACCGCCCTAAGGAAAAAAAACCACCCTCTTCATTCGAAACAGTTGTTTTTCCCGTTTATTGATTCAATCTTACATTGAATAAGTGTGGTTCACACAATGAATTTGTTCTCGATTTGATCGGCTGAATCCATGATTTAGTTGTTCGTCGATGTTTTGTTCCCGATCTGGTTGGACATGTCGTGGTTTATATTTTTTGTTTATAATTTTTGATCTGGTTCGACAGGTCGTGGATCGTGTTCCGTTCGTGATCGATGATTTTCAAGGTGTTTTGGATCTAGTGGTATTGCGGTTGTAGCAGATCCCCGATTGACACAAATCCCCGGTGGTGGTTGGAAGACGCTCCTCTCTACCAAGTGGTTGGAAGACGCTGCTCTCTTCCAAGCGGTTGTGGTGTTCGGTTGTGGTTGGAAGACGCTGCTCTCTGCCAAGCGGTTGTGGTGTTCACAGTTGCATAATAATATCTCTTAGGGGATCTCTCAATTTGTAATAGTATGGAAGGTATGAGTCATATGATTTAGTTAGATTTGTAATAGGCTAGTTGATTAGATATTGATTGCACTTGTAATCGTTAATAAATCAGATCTGAATTAGAATAAATAACTTAGTTAAAAAAAAAATTACTGAACGGAATTAAATTATAAACAAAGTTTGAATTTAAATTAAATAAAGATTAAAGTATTAGAATAATTAAATTAGTTTAAATTTCAAAAAATATATCAAATTAATTAAACTGATGGGTGAAAACGGGTGAAAACGGGTGAAAATAAGCGAAAAACAAAAAGTTACCTCGGGGTGGACTACCTCCCCCACGTGTCAGCTTTTCGTTAATCCATTTGTAAATTCGGACAAATAATTGTTTACCAATTTTAATCTCTTTATGGATACGTGAGCTTACGCGCGCTGTAAAAATTATTTTGTAAAACCACCACGATTTTTTATCGTTCCATTGCCCGCCGGTGATCTGCAGCCCAGAGGGAGTTGTCGTCCGATCTCGACCCGGATATTTATTTGTACAGAAGTTATCATACACGCTTTGCCTGTTCCAAAATATGTTTGGAAAACCGTGGGCGTTACGCTTCATCGCCAATGAAGAAGAAAACGCTGCAAACAAGGGCAACCACGTCAGCTCCATCCCATCCATCCTCCACTGTCGAAGGAGATTTGGGTGATTTGGGTGTGCCGTCCGTTTCAATCGAGAGCAACGGCGAGGAGTAGTAACAATCATGAGGGAGATTTATCCCAAGTTATTTTCATTTTAGAGTTGATTTTCATTAGTTACATGTATTAGTTACATGTATTAATTCAAGATCCAATTCTGTACAAATAAATATCCGGGGTCGAGATCGAGGACGACAACGCCCTCTGGGCTGCAGATCACCGGCGGGCGATGGAACGATAAAAAATCGTGGTGGTTTTATAAAAAATGGATTAACGAAAAGCTGACACGTAGGGGGAGGTAGTCCACCCCGAGGTTGATGATATTTTTCAGAATCACACCGCAACATTCTTAAGATGCGCATGCATAAAACAACACGCTGCCGCAGTAACACGCTTAAGATGAATACGAGTCACTCATTTATCAAGAACTCTAATGCTGCCGCAGTAACACGCTTAAGATGAATACGAGTCACTCATTTATCAAGAACTCTAATGTATAGGCAACTGCTATTTGATGTACATCAATCAAATCCGCTGACACGATAGCCGTAGACAAAAACTGATAATAAATATATGAGCTCAGTACGCTAAAAAAACAAGCGTCCTAGACTCGACCTCTTGAGTATCTATCTCGTCTTTTATGTCAAACGATTCCGGACATTTTTTGAAACCTTGAAATGATATTAACTTTATTTTCAAAAAAAAAAACTAATAATTAATCTCTAGAAAACTCTTTAAAATGAAAATCTAAAAGTTAATCTCCTCTCTACTTCTTATAAACTTTCATTGTAACTAGAGTTATTTTACAAGTGAAAATATTCGAAACTAATAGACTTTCATTTTAGCTAAAGTAATTTTATGGAGAGAGCAAAGAATAAATAGTCATCTCCAAACAATTCGTAACTACGATCTAGCTACAAATTTAATTTAATAGATATAGGGAAGAAAAAAAAGAACAGGTAAAAAAAGGTCATCTCCAATCAATTTGTAACTACAATCTAGCTACAATATGTAATTTAACCAATAATATAAGTAGGAGTTAGTCTTTTGAGAAAACCGACTCTATATAAATACCGGACTAAGTTGTAAATAGTGCAATAAAGAAAATCAAGAAGAGACCAACTTGCAATTTTTTAAAAATTTTAAAAATCACGCGCTACAGTGTTTCCGCGTGTGTACAGTTTTTTGCTACAGTGCGCTACAGTGTTTTGCTTAAGTGCGATGCAATGTTTCAAGTTAAAATGTTGATGTTGATGTTTTATGTTTCAAATTAAAGTGTTCATGTTTCACGTTAAAACATCCATGTTTTATGTTTTAAGTTAAAAATGTTTTATGTTTTATGTTTTAAGTTAAAATGCTCATGTTTTAAGTTAAAATGTTCATGTTCATGTTCATGTTTTAAGTTAAAATGAACATCTTTTATGTTTCAAAAAATGTTCGTGTTTTAACTTAAAACGTTCGTGTTTTATGAATAAAAAAATGTTAATGTTTCACGTTAAAATGTTCATTTTTTTAAGATAAGACCACCGTTGGTGGGAGGATTATATTGGCTTCCTCATGCCGTAAATAACTAAAAAATAAATATACAAGACCATTACCAGCTATCAACCCTAAAGTAAGGGAAAATAGGGGTGGGATCACCACCCAAGGCAAGGACCTGTTGCCCGAAGGCTGTGATGCCTGAAGGCTTACATCAAAAAGGAAATACATCGTAAAATCTATGGTCGAAAAAACTAGCTAACAAACGTAGCACCTTAACTCGCATTCTAAACTACTA
The DNA here is from genome assembly GCA_963678965.1 of Cruciata laevipes. Classification (NCBI taxonomy): domain Eukaryota; kingdom Viridiplantae; phylum Streptophyta; class Magnoliopsida; order Gentianales; family Rubiaceae; genus Cruciata; species Cruciata laevipes. The sequence continues at coordinate 19,822,849 of OY787633.1, forward strand.
ATCGAAATCTACCAGTCTAGCAAGACCGGAAGCCCATGGGGTTTACCATCCCGCCAATGAAGGATTAGGAGGGACGTAACAAACAAATGGGCAAGGATACTCCCCAAGTCTGTTAGGATAGCTCCACAAAAAGACCAATTCCAAATCATATTTCTTACACTAATACATAAACAATTAGATCACGCCCAGATATTGTCATTTCCTTTCCGATTAGTTTCGTGGTAAAAGAAACACCCTAGTCCGTTCAGACTCTATCAACATAAACCCTCGCTTACTCGTAATCTCAGGGTTGTAGAGATTTCAAGCAGGCAAATGAGAGGATGAGTGCGCAAAAACCATCTAACACGTATGAAAATGATAAACATCTCCAACGGTCTAAAGATCTGAAGCAAAATCGCCAAAAAGTGAGTTAACAAACTACTTATGACTCGGATTTCTCCTAATTTCTCCTAACAAACTACGTTAAAATGTTCATGTTTTATATTTCAAGTTAAAATGTTCATGTTTCACGTTAAAATGTTACAAGTTAAAACTGACAGTAGCAAATCGGTACTGTAGCGCGTGGCTTGACACTGTAGCACGTGATTTTTTAAAAATTACAAATTGGTCCCTCCATGTTTTTTACTTATAACACTATTTACAGTTTAATCCGCTCTATATATAGAGACGGTCTCTTCCAAAACTTGCCTATAAATAAGTATTATGAACAAGTGAAACTAATAGATTTAGAGAGGATGAAAATAATTGGGGTAAAAAATGTCAATCTTCAAACTATTTGTAACTACAACCTTCAACATTCATAAGCTGTCCAGCTTAATTCAACACCTTCAAATTTAGGCCTGTTTGCTAGAGTTTATTTCTTGGTGTACTGAACTGAAGTGAAAATTAATGTATTGAAAAATGGAATCAGCATGACTGAATTAATTAATATGAGTTTAATTAAATTACACTTTCACTTTCACTGAATTGAATTGAACTGATCTACAGATAAGCTCTGACAAACAGGATGCGAATTTACTTTTTAATCTGAATAGCTACGTGAAATTTGTAGAGAAAGTTGATAAGAATATTTTATACTACATATAAAGAGTGAGATACATTTCATGAATTAGAGTTTGATTAGGACTAAATTTCATTAAAACAGCTAACTAAAATTAAATTTTAATAAGGGATATTTTAGTAAAATTTACCCTAAATGGGATGTGAATTTAGGATATTGGGGTGTGTAAATAGCATCTCCATAAATAATTCTATTTCCATGAAACAAAACAAACGCAGGTACGTGTTATTGCAAACTACATTATTAATTATTAGAAAATATAAAGAGATTTTGAATGGATTGATTTGCCTTTGTTACGGATATAAAAGAAGAATGTCTGAAAAAAGGAAATAGAAGAGATTAGTAGCAGTAGGGATCGAATATTTGGAGTCCAATTACTTGAAGACGAAGGCCTGTTCCATCAGAATATAATCTTTTATCAAAAGCACATATACACAAATTTGAATCCTAATACCTTTTCAAAACCCATACTTTGTCAAATGTTATCGATCTAGAACATCACTATAAAGTGCACAAACCATTCACTGATTCTCTCTTTAGCTTGTTTTTCCTTTTTAACTTTTGTTTCAACTAAATCATAAATTTTGATGCCGTGTTCGGTATTATTTCCAGTCGAAAATTATAAAATTATATTTCATCTTATCTTAACTGAATTAAACTGATATGATATCGTCTAAATTTAAAAAATTCAGGTAAATCGAGAGAACATGACCTAAACCACTTTAGTGGAAATTCAAATCAAAATAGTTTAAAAACTTATTTGTGGCGATTTAATTTTGATCATATTTCACAAAACAAAATTGTAGACCAAGAAAGCTGAATAGTTGTTAATTAATTCATCTTGTGGTGGTGTGTTTGGAGACTTTCTAATTATTTTCCTTAAAATTTAGAAAGACATTGGAAAATGATCAAGTAAATCTCCGATTTTGGTTTAGAAACTTAAATGTTTTAGTGGGGATGAACAATTTTTTTTTTTTGAAGAAAATAATTTCATTTCATAAGTTTTCAAGATTGATGATATAGAATGCGTCATCTAGTAATAGGAAATGTGATGACGCAACTACTTAAGGAAAATACACTGGCACGTGAGAGGATTTTAATCAAGATACGAAGGTACAGTCGCACGTGAGACATACTTAGGGAGGAAGAAAAGAATGGTGAGTCAGCAAGGAAAAGGGGCATGGCAGGCGCTCTAGGATGCATATAAAAGGAATGCACAATCAGCCATTCCAGGTAAGTTCTCTAACTCTTGAATACAAAGTTTTATCTTTCAAGGCACGAAATCTCATCATCACATCGGAGATACCACTCCCGGGGTAGCGCCGGGGGCTTGTTTTGCAGGCTTTGGAGAACAGGTCCCAAGCAAGTCCTATCCGAGGCCAATGAGCTCGGATAGTCAAGAGCCATTAGCGAGCAGTCTGCGTACTCCATCAGCAATCAACACCTGGAAGCCCTCGGATACCTCAGCTATCCGAGGCCCAGATTACTAGTGCGGATTTGCCCCGCATCAGTTGGCACACCCAGTGGGACCCGACTTTGAGGGTCCTTCTCCCGATCGTCATGTCGGAAACAGCAAAGCGCTGACCTGGTCGGCCTCAAAAATCTACCACCACTCCAGCTTCCACGGTGGCAAATACAGTTGAGGTGATACAAAATGAAGATGATCCTACGTTGTTACAGCTGCAAGCCGAAGGGTTGAGACAAAGAAGTATGCCTAAAGGGCTGACCAAGGGGGAGCCTGTCACAGAAGGAGAAGAGGATGAGGCCGAAGAAAACCCTTTGGAGCTGGGAATGGGATCGTTTCCTGGGACAGGACAAACGGAGACTGCTCAGGATAACCCAAGGCAAACAAACACGATTGAAAACAATTCGAGGTCACTTGGCGCGGTTCGGAACAACCTAAGATAGAGGGGTGAAGATCTGTCAGCGCTAGATTTCATGCTGGCCCACAAGGAGCTATATCACCAATGGATGATACAGCATCGGAGAGAGTAGGAAGGGGGACCCGCTCCGCCCATAAGATCAGCGATCGACTTGGAAACTCTGGATAGACATAGAGAAGGATGCATGTCAATTCTAGCACGGTACCTCCAACTATTCCACCTCTGAGGACCGGTGCAGACGCAGCAAATCTCCAGCCGAACCATCTACATGGGAGCACCAGACAAGGAGAAGGGATATATCCTCCAGGACCGGCGCTGTCGGCGATATCCTTTGCAACACCAAGATTCTTGGTCTCCATCCCGATGAGGTTACCCAACGAGTAGCTGCCGGCAGGGTATTATGATGTGGGAATCTCAGGCGGGTATCGGACGGTAGGAATGCAGGGCCAAAACCATCTGATGACCACATCTGGAGCCAGGGGCGGATCTACATGGTAACCCAGGGTGCATGTGCACCCCGGAATTTTTAATTTTGTTTACTTTTTAAATATTAGTAAGCCAAAAATTGAAAAATTAAAAGTAGTGCACCCTTGATAATTCGCAAGCCGTTTTCTCTTTACTAATTTTCCACGGTAAAACTTTCTTATTAAACCCTTTTAATTATTTATTTTGCAGCCTTAGCTTCCCATTTCAATTTTACTGATTTTTCATCCCAAATTATATGATGTTTCAGTGTTTTATTGGTTTAATTTAGTTAACTTCGGCTAGTTCAAATCATATGAAATATAATTTGATTTTATCAAGTTTAATTTAGTTGTTCTATTCTTATTTCTCAATACATAAATTTTACTTCATTCTGAATAGTTCAGAATAGATCAATTCAAGTAATTTTATATCAATTTCGATAATATATATAAGTTGGGAGAACATGTCTTAAATTTCATAAATCTATATTAACTTTTACAAAGCATAGCTTTCGTAAATCCAAATCGGCTCTTTATACTTCGACTGTTTTGTTGGTAGTTTTAGTATTTTTTCTATGATAAAAGATTGTAAATTTGGGTATTTTATTTGGTTTTAGATGTTATTTTTGTTGCGATAGTAACTCGTCAATTTCAAATATGTACTAAATGAAATTCTAGTATTTTGTATTGAACTACTTTGACGATATGTATAATATTGAAGGTATGAATTTATAATACCCGATTATAAATTTATTTATAATTCTAGTACAAATATCTATGAAATTCTAGTTTCTTTTTCAACATATTGATTTACTATTATATTTATAATGAAAAAAAAATTTGTGCACCCCGAATATAAATTCCTAGCTCTCCACTGTCTGGAACAGGAGGACACCAAGGGAGACACCAGAGAGGAAATCAAGGAGGAGGATACCAAGGAGGGTATCAAGGGAGAGCTTATGAGGATAGATACTACAGAGGTGAGGATGAGTATCCTTCGGATCCAAATTCTTTGGAGGCGCGCTTGGATAAGCTAATCGGAAGAAATGGGGCGAGGCCCTCTTCTCCATGGATCCCAGAGATCTTGGCCGAGCCCTGGCCTCAAGGATTAAGGCCGCCAGAAGGAATTCCCACCTACAACGGAGAAACAGATCCTGAGGAGTTTGTAGGAACCTATCAAAACTTGATGATCTCTAGGGATATCCCACACAACCTGAGGTGCAAGTTGCTAGGGTGCTACCTCCGAGAAAACTGTCTAATATGGTTTGACTCTCTTCCGAGGGAAAGTTTAAGGAGTTTCTACGATTTTAACCGAGCCCTGCTATACATGTATTCCCAATTGAAGAAGTCAGGAAAACTGTTAGCCGAGTTGCTGGCAACCAAGCAGAAGGCCTCGGAGGAGCCAATGGAATACTATAGAAGGTATATGGATGACAGCATGCAAGTGTCGGACAGGCAGCAACAAGAGAAGGCTGTTATCAGTGGATTCATCAACGGCCTAAAGGATGAGGCGTTGTTCCGAAAACTGATGGAAAACATCCCGAGCACTTTTCATGCACTACAGATTCCCGTACAACTATACTGTGCTGTCAACGATGCAACCCACAAGAGGAATGAAGACAATGATAGCCTTCTCTCGGGAAAGGGCGACAAGAAGAAGGCACCTGAAACAGGAAAGAGGGATTCAGGAGCTATGGCAAAATAGAAATCAAGGGTAGAGATCTATACCCCTCTGATAAAACCGCGCTCGGAGATATTGATGGTATACAGGAATTTTTTCGGTGATCCCCCTCCGATCCAAGGGATCCCATCAAAGGAAAATGCAGAAAAGTGGTGCGCTTACCACAAATCTCATGGGCACACCACAGACGACTGCCGCACCCTAAGGAATGAAATAGAAAAGCTCATAGAAAGGGGGAAATTGAGAGACTGCGTCGCTCCAGAGGCCAGGAAAGAGGGGCAACAACAGTTTGGAAAAAAAAAAGTGGAGAGGAGTGAACCAGTATGGCGTAAACCAATATCCGAACCAGGCTCGGATCCAAGGAGGGGAACAAGCTTATGGAAACCAAGCTCCGAACCAGATCGTAGCAGTAGCTCAGGACCCAGAGCCCATCCCAAACAGGATGATAAATGTTATCAGTGGGATGGTAGGAGATAGATGCTAATCGGTTACGGCATTAAAAACACAGACTAGGTATGTGCCGCCAGGAGAAGAGCCAGGTAAGCGTTTTTGACCTAGTAAACTATTACTTATTCCGAAGAAGATGCGGTGCCTACTCAAGCCTTGCACTCCGATCCGATGGTGGTCACAACGGAGATAGAGGGCTTTGCGGTAAAAAGAGCTTTTATAGATGATGGCAGTAATGTGGAGATAATGTTCGCCACCTGCTTTGACCACTTGGGAATAGGAAGACAGAATATCAGGCCACCGATGTAACCATTGTCAGGGTTCACTGGAAATTAAAAGTTGAGATGCCCCTCGGCATAATCACCCTTAGAGTGACAATGGTGGACGAAAGGGACAGGAGCCGTCAGACTTCGGCGTTATGCAATTTTGCGGTGATAGACGCTCCCTCTCCATACAACGTCATTCTCGGAAGGCCTTGGTTGACGCAGGCTCGAGTGGTGAATTGCACCTATCTATTAACGATGAAATTCCCCACAGAGCAAGGGGTTCTGTAACAGCCGATATCCCACCTCATATCAAAGCCCTTATTGAAATGGATTTAAATGGCCCTCCAAATTTGAGGATATTGAACCATCGGTAAATATTGTTCTGGTACTGCTGATATGTTTCTCTCATAAGAGGTACACTTCAAGTCATCAGCTGCTGGAATCAGAAACAATTGGCTGGGAGTACAAATGAACAAACAACATGATAACCAACACCACACTGAGCTGCACCACAATGAGGAGGCTGAATATTCTGGCAACTTTAGTGCTTTTTCTGTGAGATTTAAGACTGGGAAGTAAAGTTTTCATAGGCTGAATTGTGTCTCATAGTGATTCACTAACAAGTAAGTGGATACTTTCTTTCCTATGATCTTTTTCTCCTTCTTTCCGACACAGATAGAGTTATAGTTTTACCTCTTTCTTTTTTATGACTAATTTTTTGAGCCAGTGTACTACACCAAGAAGTTCCTTACTAGGAGATTCTTTCTTCTTTCATTTTTGTCCCCAACATAACTGATTTTGGGTCTTGGTTTGTAATTATTTTCATTCAGTTTTTTCATTGTTTTTTCCATGGTTTGGGTTAGCCAATATACACCCCTCACCTACGGTGGTTTGCTAAAAAAAAAGTTTTATTTGCACCACCCGCTAACTATTTACACCATTTCTTTTATTTTTATTTTTTTCTGAAATCAAAGATATCTTTTGCAAAAATTAAATATTCATATTAGCTACACCCGTATATTATGAGTTTAGAGAGACTAGGGTCTGATATTTAAATATTGTGACTTGATTACTGGTTGGTTCGGCTAGAAATCGCTGTTAATTAGCATGTTTAATGTCTGGACTTCTTTAAAAGAAGTATAATTTTTTTAAAAAAATTGATGGATTCTTATTAGAGAAAGTTTTGGGTGAGACCCGTGCTTATGGAGAACAAGTGCTAAGGGAACAATCATTTACTGTATTTGATTAATCTTTTAGTGAGTTTATTGATCTTTCAATCAGTACTTTTGAGCATTTCTTTTTATCTTGATATTTCAGTTTGATCTTTCATTCATTTTACTTGATCTTTCAGTCAATTTCCTTGATCATTCATAATTCTTGGTAAATTACCGCTATTTCGTACAAATTCATCCCGAAGTTTAGTCTCGAGTCGGTCCATGTAAGATGACTGAGCTTTGGCGTCACCACTCACCAGCAAGTTAAAATCTAATAACGGCGTCGGGGTTGAAACTCACTAATGACAACTTTAACCGATAATGGCCCGTTATAGTACTTGTTCTCTGTAGAGACCCGTGTCACATGGGAATTTGTATTCTTATTATTTCCTGATGAAAACACTCGTGGAAGAACAAATTCTAGTCATGATGATCTTGAGACCGCCATCATGGCCATGAGATCAAAGTACTATTATACAAGGCAGCCAACTAAACACGCCAGGTTTTGTTTCCTCGGAATATACAGAGCTGGACGATCAATCATCACTATTCTCTGCTTCAACTTATTTCCCTTTTTCTGCAAGTATCAAAACATTCGTCATTATGATCCAACATTTTTGGATCGGTCATCATTACTTCATCATCAATTTTTTAACTGTGGAAAACGATTCCTTTTTAATCTGTTATTTCCATTATTTGGTCACACATTCATCATCATCATTATATAAATGAAATTCATTGTACTCGATCTAGTACGTGGTATAAAACTTTTCTCGAACATAGTACTTGTTGGGGAAAAATGGGTCCAATTGTGATAATCTGGATAGTCGATATGAGTCACGTAAACGCTTTCCTTAAAGAATATTTCGACCCTATCAAAGCGTGGGTTACACGAAATCCCTAAAGAGATAAAACAATCGAACCTTCTTGTTCTAGGCTTCGAACAAGAAGAAAGCTTCTGAGTATTTGAGTTTATGGATTGATACAGAAAATCATTAATGATCTTCACTGTGGTGAGAAATTTGATGTATATGAAACATCAATTTCTGGAAAGACAAAATTTCATGCAACACTAATACATATACTGGATTTTTCAGTCGTGTACGTTTTTCTTATTCATATCAACATTTTTACCAAAATACTTTCAAAATGTGTCATTACGTTTTGATTACCTTTTTTTAGCTGTTTGCGCTAGGTTGTAAAAATGTGGAACGGCATAAGAAAAACGTACTTGCATGGAGTAACCCACTTATTTGAAACTAGTCTCATTTGCGACTAGGGACAAATGTTGATCATCTCACTTTCAAATATGATCTTTTACATATTAATCATGATCATTTAGTGTATTATTGCTGATCTTGTACATATTAAACTGATTTTTTACCTATTAAACATGATTTTTCAGTAAGATCAATTGAGACAGCCCTCAATTTGAGAATTGTGAAACTAAAATGATTAATGGTCAATATAGTAACTTATATATGGGACGGAAGGAGTGTACTATTTCTTGTCTCATCATAATTTATGGTTTTTTTTACCTCATAATTTAAAGAGAAATCCATTTAGAATCTCAATATCAACCTAAGTTAAATATACACGAGTAGATCTCTCTTTTGTTGGAGGAAACAAAAATAAATCTCTTGGTATAGAGTGCAGTCAATGAAATTTAAACAAGCGCTTTTCTCCGATAACCAATGATTGAGGTGGCATAATGCAAAATACATGATCAAATCCAATTCACTAATTAATTCGTCTTTTTAGTCCTAAAGTAAATCCAATAATTTAACCAATAAAATGGAAAAGTGGGAGGCCATATGGGTAGCCGTTTTTGAATATGATCTGGTGTTTCCTCTGAACACGATCTAGAGAATGATTACGGTTTTGGGGAAAAAGGGGAATCAAAAGGCAAAGAAGAAAGCACTAAATTCTTCTTTTTGGTAACATTAATAATTATCAATTCCCTACAAAGTAAAGCATTATGTAATGTACTTTTCAAAGGCAATCCAACTTTTTCATTTACCTAAATACTTATCATTTATTTTAATTTTTTTGCTAATTAACCTAAAAAATCACCAAGACAAGCTTCTACACTTAGAAACCTTTCTTAAAAGAAATTCTCCTCTTTATTTGTCACATTTACCCAAAGCCTCTACTTAGAATGCTCTTTTTATTTATCCGCTTTGCTCTTTCAAATTCAAACCACTCCACTAGAGTCCGGTCCTAAAATTTCAACTTTCATTTAAAATACTTGTACTTGTTGATAATAGGCCCTGTACATTTCAGCTGCGACCTGGATGATTGGTGGTTAAACTAGATGATTGGTGCTGAAAGTAGATGATTGACATGATAAAACTAGATAATTGGTGTTAAATTAAGTTGAAAAATTGATATTTATCATTATATTAATATTTTGTAATAAATTATATAAAAGTTAATTTTTATCTCAGTAATAAAATATGAAATATTGATTTTGAAGGTATAAAGTAAAATTTAAGCTTTAATATTAAATCTTCAAATCTTTGACTTTATGTTATAAACTAAATTATTTAAATTTTAAGTATAAGATAGAAACTATACATGCATAAAATAATTTTTTAGTATAATTTGATTAACCTACTTCAAAAAATTTGTTTTATTTTTAAAATTGAATAATTAAATAATAATTATTGATTGAGAGTTGTACCATTCCCATTCTAATCCTGTTTGAAAAGAACATTATCGAAAATAATTGGTTCAATAGTATAGTGATTTGTAATTTATTTGTTTTTGAAGAATAATTAATAATTGTGAATAATTGTATCGAATGGAATTGACCTAAATTTGCTTATAAACTCCAATCAAATATATTAAATTCCTATGAACGTTTTAAACTAATTTAAAAGGAATCAAAATGTTAATAATATTTTTTATTAAATTTGAAGTACGTAAGTCGCTAAACAAATTTATTTATGTTCAAATGAATTTCAAAGGAATAAATTGATGAAAGTAGATGATTGAGATGATTGGTGCTGGAAGTAGATGATCTCAGATGAAACTAGATGATTCTGGGCGAAGATGATTAGAAGAAGGTGAAAAGGACATGGCCATAGTATTTATGTAAAATCCACACTAAAATTATCAACCCGATTGGAAAAAAAACAAACTAGAGCAAAACCTTTTATGTACATCCGAATTCTTGGATATGTATTAAAATGCTTCCAGTTCAGCTCATTCAAATCATTGTCATCTACAATCATCTACTTTCAACACTCATAATCATCTAGTTTTAATCTTCCAGAATCATCTCAGTTGAACTGGACAGGGCCTATGTTTTTGTAAAAGTGTTTATATGCCCTTAAACCGACAAAAACTTTTTTAGTTGCAATCCTGAAGTTTTTTGTTGATGTCTAAACTCGATTTGAAAAGATAAAATCAACTTAGGTTACATTTGGTGGTCATTTTTTTTCTAACGGACTCACGAGGTGTGTTTAAATTATGATTTAACTTTCAAATCTTGCCTTATATTGTTTTTACAAGGGATTATATATTTTCTTAAATAGAATGCAAATGGCGTGGAAATGGAGACAAAGTTTCCACACTTGAAATCTTTTGCAGAGATTTCTTTAAGAAAAGAGAGGAAAAGCTAGGATGGATAGTACAGTGTCTCTTTTGTATATGGTCGCAATCGATGTTCATATAAAAAAATAAAGGGAAGCTAAGCTTAGGGCTTTTTTGCTTTATCTTTCCTTCTTGTTGTTGTGCTGCTGTGTGATTTTTGCATGAAAGTAAGGGAAGTTCTCTTGGATCTGAGAATGTATCACTGCAATGATCGAGTGAATAATACTACACTCATAGAATCTTTCCCTTTTTCTTCTTTGTGGTTTTTCATTATGAATGCCTTGGATCCCGAGCCAACTCATCTTTTTAAACATTTGGTAATTTCCGCTCTCTTAACACTGATATTTTATTACTCCTAAAAAAATATAGTAGAAAAACTTATTTGAGACCCCTCTATATAGAGATCAATGACTATAATTTACAGTTATCGGTTGAAATTATTGTTATGGAGCTTCAACCCCACCGTCACGATTAGGTTTTTAAGTTGCCGGTGACGCCGGCTGGCTCACATAGACCGACTCGAGGTTGAGATTCAGTGAATTTGTACTGAAGAACATTAAGGTAACATTGACTAGAAATGATCAAGGAATTGACTGAAAGATCAAGCAAATTAAATGAAAGATCAAGACAAAATAGTAAATGCTCAAATAAATTAACTGGAATATCAAGTCAAAACAGGAATGCTCAAGACTGAAAGGTCAAGTAAACTGACTAAAAGATCAAGAAAAATCAGTAAATGCTCATTCCATTGGTCCTTGGTCTCCACAGATACTGGTCTCACTGGAGATGGACTCAAAATGTAGAGGTCAAGAATAAAAGATCAACACAGAACATGTAATATCACGCATGAAAGAAGATCAACCGTAATACTTAATGATCACGTTTAATATGTAAAAGATCATGTTTGAAATGAAAAGATCAACATTTACCTCCATGTCTTATTTAGGACTGTTCTATAGGAGTCTTTTTTTAGGGGTTTGCTACATCCAGGACCATTTTTCTCATGCATGACCGATTTTTTTACCAAAATTCCCTTTTTATTGTGAAGGAAAAAAAAGTTACTCAAAATGCAATGGTACACTTTGGGGTATTATGGTAAAAAACCAGTCATGCATGAGAAAATCAGTCTTGCATGTAGCAATTCGGTTTTTTTTACCGACACCAATTTTAAATATGACATATATATGAAAAACAAAATTATCGGAGGAGGATAGGATATTATCGGGGTACATTTGAATTATTATCCAATTTATTTTAAAAATAAAATAAAAAATACGACATATATAAATATATATGAGAAGATCTTGGGTGAGACCGTCCTATCATAAGTTTATGGTAAGACGAATGATAGTTTATGTGTTTAGTAGGTTTGTTCGTGTGTTTGTAAGCTTTGTTTGCCTTTCACACATATCACAATTTAGGGCAAACAAATCTTAGAAACTGATAAACAAATGTATTAAACATATGAACATAAGTTATGACAAACAAAGCTTATAAGCACACGAACAAACCTACTAAACACATAAACTCTTATGGTATGATAGAGTCACCCAAGACTTTGTAAATAGTTACTACTCACATTTCAATTAGTCTAAGCGTACTTTAGGCTAGAGGGATTGAATAGATGTTTCAATCGTAATTTTAACTATGATGATGATGTAACAATGTATGATCAGAATTTTTATACCAATCAAATAGAATTTTCAATATGAATAGTGATCAAGCAAACCCTAGCTCATGATACTATTTAGTTTCATAGAGCTGATTCCACAACAATCATTGCAAATATTCAAATATAAGTCTTATTTTCTTGTAATGATCCCTTTTACAAGCCCTAAAGTTAACTTCATAAACTTAATTTTGACCGTGAATTCAGTCATACAACAAAAAATTAACACTGTTACTTCCAAAAATACTAAGTACCCTAGCTAACAATAACGCTAAGAGCAAGTCCAACAGTTTTGCTATAATAGAGATTTTATTCAAATTTGGAGATTTTGACAAATTTTTCACTCCAACAGAATCTCTATATGATTCTCTAAAATAGAAAAATGAGGAGAGAGAAGAAAAAAATCTCTATATATGCAGATTGTAAACAAATTTTTAGAGAACTAATTTTATGGTATGTTTACTAAAAATAGGAATTAAATTACCTTTCTAACTCTCATCAAATTCTCCACCACACAATATGCCAAAAATAGGAGATTAATTCAAAATAATATAGAGATTCTGTTGGAGTTAAGAAAAAATAATATGGAGATTATTGGCTTTCATTCTCTACTTTAGAAAAATTTATAGCAAAACTGTTGGACTTGCTCTAAATGACATATATTATAGAACATGTTCATGGTTTATGGGTCCGATTAATTAGGATCATCATCAAAATATGCAACTGAATGGAAATATGTATGTCGGTTGTCGAGGTATAGTAAACTTGAAAAAGGTACTTTTAATACAAACGTTATTTCAAAGAATAATTGACGAAGATTTTTAACGAAATCACTCCAAAAAAGATAAGAATTATCTCATACTTGAAGGCTCTATTCTCTATCTAGTTTAGAAATCTCATACTTAATTAGCACTTCACTAACATGTGACTTTGGTAACACTTAACCATAATAATTAGTTTAAGAGAAGTGTTATGTTAAGATAAATGTGGATCTTCTACACTTTCAAATCCGACATTTCACATGTTAAACATGATTATTCAGTGTATTATTGGTGATCTTCTCACTTTCATGTCTCATCTTCTCATTTTTAAGACATATCTTTTATATATTAAACATGATAAATCTGTAAGACCAACTGAGACACAGCGTCGATAATTTCTCCTAGTTGAGGGCAGGGCCTTTACTAATTAAGTCTCAGCAGCAGTTAAGTTTTCTGTTTAATGCTTACATAAAATATGCAGAAATAATTAACGAGGAAAATGAGGTCGATTATATGTATTGAGCAAACCAAAATATTCGTGTTTGTGGAATTGGGTGGGTCGTTGGTCAAAAAAGAGGCGCTGCTTCTGCAATCTGCATATATAAAAGTCGATCCAAGGAAGAATGTACATCATTTGTCAGATCATTTGGATATGTTGGTGGGAGATTAATGATCACTATCATCTTATTATAATGGCTGTAATTAATTAATAATCATGCTGATCCATGATAGATTTAAATCATACTGATGATTAATATTATTTATCTGTGTTTTATTGATGATAGATGATGATAAGAATAAGATTAGAAGAAAGAGATTGCCGCAGCAATCTCGTCGAAAGATATTGGGTGTTACATCCCATGCAACATTGTGAGGCTGCCCTCGTTTTCCTGCCTTAAAATATCAATTTCCTCTTCATTCAAAATTGATACTATAACATTACTTTCGTATTCTTATTTTCTTCCCACATAATACAAACGAGTCTAGTTAGTTTAACCATATATAATAGAGGTAGGTACAAAGAAAGAAAAACGATGCTATCGGGCAATTAAGATCCAAACCTTATAGATACCTGATTAGTGAAAATCAATCACGGTAACCAGGCATCAGACATCGCAGTTAAATTCCAATACATAATCTAAGCAGTTAAATTATGAGCTCTCAACTAAAAATCTAATGGAAGAGGGGAAGCAAGGAAGATCCAGCGGCCGAGAGGAAGCAAATAAGGCCCTGTATCTCTTGATCGAATGATACTAAACAAGTAAGTGTATGAAGATTCTCCCAGTTATTTATAAATATAAAATAAATCATCGTATATACATGTTTTAGTTTGGAGCAAATACAGATATGAACGCTTCCATTCAGAGCACAAGACGTTGCAACAACATCCAATATTTCTATTTTCTACTGTGCAAAAAGAAATTAAATCATAACAAAAAACACCAAAACACACACTTCCACCAAACGTGCAGGTTTTATGAACTAAAAAGTAGCTGATACAGAATATCACATCTTCAATTCTGTCAATTTGATGCAGGTGGATCCTTCCCAAACCTCATCAGGGCATGAGTCGCCAGCATTGATCCCCGTCGAGCTGCTTCTATGAACCTCCCAAGCAGTGGCACATCAATCGTTTCTCTACTTTTCAGAGGTTTCTTATCCCACCTGCATTGACCTCAATTCAGCATTGCAAGTGCAAATGCAGATGCAGATACAGATTATATTATATGATTATATATCAAATGCACATACAGATCTTCATGTTGGATTATTTTCCCGTCCTTGAGCTGCAACTTGATAAGGGATATCATGTCTATGTCCTTCCCCCAAAACTTGTACACTTGCTTGTTGTCCATCAGAATCTTAATAAACATATTACAGAAAAATATTACAGTTACAAGGAATGGTGCATGATATATGGAGAGATCACATGGGAAGAAATCAAACCTCTTTAGTTCCAGGTGAAATGTCATTCACTTTTACACTGTATTCGACAATTTTCGAGTCACTGAAAACCTGAAATTATTTGGTACAAACATTTGTAAGTGGAATTTGAACATTTGTTTTCAGTTCTGGAAACTAACCATAATTGGTGACAATTAGGTAGTACCTTAGGAAGGGAATAGAATGCTGACTTGATCTGCTTCACACTGTACCATTTAGTGGACAGATTAACATCAAATGAAGAATGCAAATTAACGCTAATCTAACGAGGTTATGCGAAAGAGGCGTACCCTTGAGCACGCATGAGTGGATCTTCAAAGGTTGCATCAGGAGCATAGATTTCAAAATCTTCCGCTGTGGCATTTGGTCCATAGCTGCAAATTTTTTAAGCCGACGATAAATGCTTGGTTAGGATCATCTTTAACATTTTAGAGACATGTACAAATTCGCAACTGAGCCTCAACAGTTGATTAGGCTTGATTGTTTTTGAATAGATATTTGAACAGAAAATAAAATCAAAACAGTCTCTATGATGGGGTGTTGGAGAATCCAAAATTCCTTACAATGATCAGATAACAACAAATATAGTGAAGACTAGAATTTCCTTCGAGAAAATGAGTTCCAATTACATAAATTTTCTCTACCCTGGTCATTTTCTGGCTCTGCTTATAACATCTTTACAGAATTATCATGATTCATGATCATATTACGTATATGTTTTTTTTTCCACGAATTAATCGGGTATTCACGTAATTTAAACAATATATATCGAAGTTTTCAGACGCAAATAATCATAATGATCAATCACGAGGCATGGCATCAACTTTAGATCATAAAATGGATCATCAATTTCAAGAGAAAACTTACATTTTCAAGAGATGAGGAAGAATGCGGTCGAAAGACGGATCAGTATCGACACCAGCAGCATCTTCAGCAACGGTAACCCCAGCAGCACAACATAGCAAACACAACATGGCACCAACAACAACTATTTTAGGTTAAGGGGAACAAAAAAGGGGGGAATTCAGCAAATTAAATATTAGAGATGCACGAATAAAGAAAGAAAGATCTAGTATTAACCTTTAGGATGGTTTTCCATGGTGATTGCAGAAGTATAATTCTTTGATGTTTGAGCAGAAAATGAAGGTGCATATGAAGAACGCGAAGAACGACGAAGAAGGGTGGAAAAATTCATGAGGCTGCGGGAGGGTATACGTGGCAAAACCTTGTCCATTGTTGCCATTCAAACAGTCAAGATTCACGGATCTCTTCCTTATCTTACTCAAAATTCTTCAGTTTTTGCGTTGGGGATTCAGAATTATGGAACTACTTATTGTTAAATTGTTAAGCACAAAGGATCAATGGCGGATTCAGAATTACGAGAGAGTTGGGGATTCAGAATTATGGAACTACTTATTGTTAAATTGTTAAGCACAAAGGATCAATGGCGGATTCAGAATTACGAGAGAGATGCGGAATGTTAGTGTATCATGTAAGCCTAGAGATTTTCCTAAGGAGTATATGCATTTTTACAATATCTTTCAGGAAAATAAAATAAAACAAAATGCAATACATAGTATACTCAAATGACTTTTGGATCTTCATCTTTACTCTTCTTTTTTCACCAAACAAAGAAAAGGAACCATGATCTATACAAGGTTACAAGTCAAGGTTTACAAGCAAGCCTAGGAGATCCATAGGCAGCATTCTGTATTACATATTATTGATGAAAATGTACACTGATGAGACTTGTAAAGAAAAGTACACAAACTAGCCCCCTACATGTAGGTACAGACGGGGAATTTGTATAGGAAAATATCCACCAAAAAACAGACATTAAAATCACAAGCCGATGATGAAGAAGAAATCTTGCTGGTGGCCTCATCTGCTATACCTCTCTACCTCTTTGCCTCATTCACCGACGATCCTTCGAAGAATTCTTGCAGCATATGATCAAGATCGTCAGGTTTGTATTTGATGTATTTCTGAGGATTCTTCCCCGACTCAACCAGAGGGCTGCAACAAATTAATCAGCAACACAAAAAATCAATACAAGAAAAGAGAATAGATGGATAACAAGTTTTTTTCTGTCATCAGCTAACTAGTAGTTTTTGTTTTAAAAAAAACAACAGGTAATTAAGCGGGTTCATCAAGTTAGTGTACTTCAAAAATATATGAGGGGAAAGTACCCAAATCGTGTATGGAAAGATCGGTATGCTGGCAGTAAAATTTCAGCAACAGAAAGCCTTAATGAGTCCCGCAACTCTGAATCAGGGACCGTCCATTGAGATTGCCTCTGATGGAGATCTTCAAA
This sequence comes from Cruciata laevipes, assembly GCA_963678965.1. NCBI lineage: Eukaryota > Viridiplantae > Streptophyta > Magnoliopsida > Gentianales > Rubiaceae > Cruciata > Cruciata laevipes. Next base: position 19,840,149 of record OY787633.1, read on the forward strand.
CTGAGCATTAAATGTCTTGAACCTAAATGGGAAGATAGAAGTTTTTACCATTAGAAAGTATTTGAGCCAAACCATAAACTGGAAACTACATGATATTATTTGTTCAAAGCAACATCAACATGTACATACTTTTCTTTAAGTGCTGTTCTTGAAACTCCACTGCTATTTCCTCCATCAGCACTAACAGAACTACCACTACCAGATGCCAGACCTTTAGCAGAGAGACCGTCATAAACCTATAGAAAAGAAGACATGCTTCAATTAGCAAATCCTTCCAAATAAAGGAACCGTTTCATAATCACAAGAAAACAATGACAAAATCGGGCATCAGTGGATTTAGAAGCCTAATGCGGTTGTTTCCATAATCCCCGATGATCGAGCTTTTGTACTTACAAGAAAATTCAAAATGTGCAAAAACGCGACAAGAAAGATATAAAATAGATAAAGAAAATGTAAAACTTTGCATGAAATAATAATGGTGTCCATGACAGTTTTGAGGGTAAAACCTTGGTCCAAGCTTCCCTCTTGTACTGGTTTGCATGTTGCTGAACTATTCTTCTATGCCTTTGCACCCAATCATCTCCCAACAAATCTTTGGCTTCAGATCTACAACCAACAAGCACATAAGCACACCCTTGTAATGATAAAAATCAGTATCTAAAGCTTTAAAAATGACATGTGAAACAAACCTGCGCACTGATCTGACCATGTAGTGAATGTTATTCATGAGGAACAAGTGGCTGAGAGAAGAATCTCTATAATTTTTGGCTTTCCCTTCCAGATTGGTTTGCAGTGCCTGCATTATTCTCATTGTTACTGCACCTAATTCAGTATGTGAACCATCTTCATTCTGAACATCTTGGAAAAGCTGCTTCAATGTTGATTGATAACTGAAAGAATAAAAGTGAAGAAAGAAATGATAAACACAATCAGGGATTCATTCCAAAGAATAATAAAGAAACTGTTGCAAATTATCTGAATCAGTATCCCAGACAAATAGTAAGCACTAGCCAAGTCAAGCACATAGTGGATGAAAAATAAATATCATCAGTAAAGCAGATATATCGATAAGGTTATTTTCAGAATTTCAGATGGAGTCCCATTGAACAAGTTTAATAGCTTCAAGGATGATTCCATGGCAGCAGGGTAGGCACAAATGCCAAAAATCCAGCCCCCCAAACAAGACCAGAAAGCAGTTTCCTTTCACATACAGTACAAAAAATTAAGAAGACTTTGAAACTACCACCAACATTTCAAATTGTTACCAAAAACGCATTCCAGGTCGGAATTGAGCATGTGGCAAAATAGTGTATGAAAAGGATGTCTGTGTGTAGCAAACTTACTCAAAAAGAAACTTCACATAGTTAATCACATAGCTTGTCAAAGGATGAACTGTTCCATCTACTACAGCAGTTTTCGTTGCATCCTTCTCGACTGCCTCTTCAAAATCACTAAATGTGTCTTGTGCTGTGCGAGCTAGACGCTTGGTCAAACCCAAGGCTGATCCTCTAATGTCATTGCAAGGTTTGCCTCTGAAAAGACTTTCAATCTGATAGTACACACAATCCGCATTGTTATTCAAAATCAACTCAAATACAGTAAATAGTTCAGTTGGAGGTATAATAGTGGACTATGTATGGGAAAACAAAGGTGTACCTCCGAGTGCAGCTCTCGCATTATCTCATACATGTCAAGCAACACAAACAGCTTTTCAGGAGATCTCTTACTCTTAGCAATTGCTTCCCCAAAACTAAGAAGCACAGCAACACTGCCACCAGTGACCACAGCAAAACATTGGTCCTTAAGGGAATCAAAGTCCTCAAATATTTGATCACATATTTTGCGTTCCGCAGCAAACATCAATTTAACCTGTTCAAGGATTATTAGATGCCGAAAGAACTCAAAACCGAGCAAATGATAATACTGGGTATGGAACTTACAGCAATCCGCATATAGTGAATCCAATTTCCAATCTTGGATTCCAAAATTTCCCATGCCATCTTCTGAACGTCATCTTTAGTAAGTTTCTCCACACCCAGTTTTCGAAGACTATCTTCCAAGACAGAAGAACGAGTTTCGCTGCAAATGTGTCATAAAAAGATAAATTAAAGAGAGTATTATGGATGGCCAATAAATAATTGGTCCTGCCTTAGCATCTGGATAAACATGTGCAGTTCAAACATAACACCACAATGCAATATCCAACAGATTCAGCGAGTTAGCCCCTTTTGCTAATCAAAGTAGCATAATCCCAATCAAACTTTCTCAGTACCATGAAACAATGCCATAAAAAGTAGGGGTGTTCAAAAATACCCGACCCGCACTACCCGGCCCGTTGACCCGCCGACCCGGCATAAATTAACCGGGTAATTTCTTATTTTTCTGGGACGGGTACCCGGCCCGAGTATTATACTATTTTCCGGGTCCGGGTCCGGGTCACACAAATGCTTTTTCCGGGTACCCGGAAACCCGGTATTATATATGTTTATTTATTAAATATTAATGTCAAATATCATTTATACTTGTAATTTTGGGCATAGGAAATGAATTTACCCTCTTGAACTTATCAACTCAATACAAGTGTTTTGTTTATTTCCTCAATTATAATAGATACTTAAGATTATACATAACTTTTAGGCAATATCGAGAGTAATTAAATTTAAACGTCTTACGATTGATTTTTCATGGATAGTCTAGTTCATATAAAATATATAATATTTACTCTTCAAGTAAACCTTCAACTCAAATTATAATTTGTTTGATTTTTTTTCGTACAAATAGATATTTATATTGAATTCTTGAAGTGAATTAAAATATTTGTGAAAATGTTATGCTTAGTTTCATACTTTTAGTAATTTTCTTTTACACATTTTTTCTAACACTCATTTTTCATGTTTGAAAAAAAAATCTCAAGTTTTCTAAATTTAAAACATAGTACGTGGGTTAATTAAACCGATTTGTTAGGATGAAATTCCTAAAAATATTAATATATTATAACAACCGGGTCGGCGGGTACCCTGAAACCCGGCCCGATATTTCGGGTACCCGCACTTCCGGGTACCCTGTTCTTCCGGGTCGGGTCACGGGCCGCATTTTAAGCTACCCGCATATGCGGGTACCCGGATGTGTGGGTACCCGAAAGTTCGGGTACCCTGTTTTGAACACCCCTAATAAAAAGCACTCGAAGTTCATAAAATCCAATTTGGAAAAGATTTGAAGCAAATATGACTAAGAAGATTGAACCTAACATCTCAGGTAGAGCATAACTCAGAAATCATAGGTCTAATAATTTTCCATATCACATGTCAACCCAACACGCCTAGAAAAGATGAGTTGTGTACTGGTGAACAGATCCGAAAGCAGGTATCGGTCAGAAAGAAGGGAAGAAATAAGACGCCAGTGTGTGGTGAGAGTGTTGGTAAATCCTGGTGGTGTTCAAGTTGCTGCAATTAGTTTAGTCTTTTTGCTGATTTTAATGCAGGATGTAAGAAATTTAAGAAAAGTAGGAGAAGGTGGAAGCTTATATGTTTTTTCCACTTCTTTCTATAGTAACAAATAGTCGACCAATTTAAGACAGAATTTCCATAATATCGTTGACTCAGGTCAAGTGGGAAGAAAGTTCTGCATATCATTGGACCAGGCCATTATGAAAGCCCTATATCTACTAACTCCCCAAGCTCATTACATCTTTTCAAACTTCAAGAGCCCGGTACAGAAAATGGAGATGGAAAATTGGTTATGGTAATAGATTACTTGCAAATTGAAAACCAATCAAATTATTCTATAAGAGAATGGAACTTTTTAAATACCCAACATTAAAGTTGCACAAAATAAATAACTTATCATTTGCTTTACAACTGATTGACAGTATTTACCTGTATATTTTCAACAGTTGCTGGTGGTGACCAGCTTGAACCATCTGCTGAGCTAAATCGTGCAACAATGGCAGAACCCGAGGTGGTATAAGAGTTGGCAGGGTGTACACAGCATTTTCTACATCAGCTGTGTGGTGCTCATGATGGTGGCCATTGGCTGAAGGATTCTTGCCATTAGCATCTCCAGTTGGTTCAGATGGTCGCATCGCACTAGGAAGGCCCTCAAAAAGACGATCGGGTTCAATAGGTTTGCTGGAAATGACAATTTAAAACGATTTAATGATCCGATCAATATCCAAGAAAAATAAGATAAAACATTCATTTAAAGGAAAACAAATATGTGTTGCTATTATCAAGATTGCACAAACACAACAATCAATTAAAAACACTAATTCTTTAAACATAATTAGAGGTGCGCTACTACCATCAATATAACAATAGCATATAAATGTTGTTTCCCCAAACCCAAGCTAACCTGTAAGACACCATAAGCTGCTTAAACTCCGCTTCCAGCTTTGAGATAGCTGTGTTAAGTAAACTGTTCGCATGGCTGAGTACTCCATCACTGCTTTTGAAACTTTGGTTACTGCTAAAGAACCCAATGTTTTCTTTGAGCTGTTCAATTGCTATAAGGTAAGTTTCAAGATCCTCACGTGGGCCTTTTAGTATCTTTGCTTCAGCCTGCATTTAATAGAAGGATAAGATGTTAAGCATTAATAACAGGTAGGTTGAGAAGACGAAAACAAACTTTTGTTGTAGCGAAACGTCAAAGACAAGACATTATAATAAAAACTCTTTGTAAAGAATTCCGGAAAAGATGTGATAATTTTCAAACTTATTATTCTCAAGAGGTTTCCCCCCCATAAAAGGAAATCAACCCTCAGTTTGGACACCAGAGCCATACATTTAATTCTAGTGACTAAAAAAGCATCAGTTTATCACGAGGCATGACCTAGGGCCTAAGGGATTCTAAAATTCACTACTATTCTGGTCTTCATAATGCTTCTAAGCAAATACCCCATTTTTATCATCATATCCCACATTTGCTTATCAATCATAGACCTTAAAACCAAAAATGAATCATGAATCCCTTAATGTCGAGAATGAAAATTGAAATGGAAGTTATTAGTTGTCTAAAAAATGAAAATACGTGAACTGATAAGAATAAACTCGTTGTGAAGAGCTAAGGACAGGACAATATAATTTTCAAACATATTTATCTTAAGAGGTACCTCTCCCATAAAGAGAAATTAACCCTAGGTTTGGACGCCAAAGTCGCTCATTCAATTAAATTGACCAAAAAAGCGAGAATCATCTAGGGAACACAAAACTCACTACCACATTTATAGTCTTTGATCTACTCCCATAACAACCACTCCAACATACGAAGGCTTTGGAATTGTAGGGGACATGCGGTATCAGCTCTAAAAATGAATCAGGTACATGTAGTCCCTATACCCTTACCGTTGAGAATAAAAATAAAAATGCCATAGAAACAGCTAGCAGCAGAATGGCACCAATACAAAACTTATTAGTTGCCTATACTAGCAAGCGAAACAGTACTAAAACACCAGCCTACATATTACAAACATTTCAATCACTAAACATCCAACAAAATGATCAAGGCCTTAGTACATTTCAATCCTACAAAAATTTCAACACATTAACAGACATAGTCAAAATAAAATTCCACAAAATAGAATAAATGCTGACCTGGCGAGTAAGATCGAACTGCCCCAGTATAACATCTGCAGACTTCAAAGCCCTGTCAATGTTCTCATGAGCCCTCCGGATCGCATGCGTCCTAATCTGATACATTTACACCAATCAAACATCGATCATTACACTTCAAATAGAAGAAGAGGGAAAAGAAAAAAAAAACACCACGCAGATCCTCTAGCAATTCTACAAGCAGAAAAGGCACCGCAAAGCAGATCAAAAGAAGAGCGCACCTGGGTGGGTCGCATGGCGGTTTCAAGAGCAGAAAGGCGGTGATCGAAAGAGCCTAAGATGGTGACCATGTTCTCAGTTATGGACTTGCTCTTCTGCAGCGACTCTTTCATCTTTGCTGCTTTGTCGCTCAGCAAATCGGCGCCGCCCATTGGTGCCGGAACCCCCATCAAATCTTCAAGTCAAAATTCTTCAAATCCTTTCTTCTGTCGTCTGTTTGATGCAGAATTTAGACTTGTCGTTGAACTTGGAAGAGTTGGGGAGAAAGATTTAGAAAATTCGTAACCGATTCTGAGAATTTTTATTTATTTTTGGTATTTATACTATTGCACAAAATTTGAGCTAGTGCCGAGTTGACTGTCGTAGTTGGTAGTTGGGACCGAGTTGAGCTAGTGCCGAGTGGCTCGGCTTGGCGGTGGACCGAGTGGTTGGTTCGGCTAAAAGAAATAATCCTTCTATCATCCCTTTTTTTTTTTGAAACCAAACTTAAAAAAAAAAAAAAAAAAAAAAAAGGAAGCAAACTTATATTAATCACGAAAAGAAAAATTATTACAAAGTGTACGACCTAAATCTATTGCTTTATCATGTTCACGCTGTAATATAATACAACTTACTTTATTAATGCTAAAAAAAAAGAGAATGAACTTCTAAGTTATGAGCAAAGTAACAATGCTTTCCGAGATGTTCTTAAACTACCCGCCACTAACTCTGCTGAATCTGTGAGCAAGCAAAGCCCTTGAGGGGAGACTCTGGTTGCTGCTTTTAGAGCCCTCCAACAAGCCTCTGCTTCAACTTGTAGAGGGGATGAACAAAAAAAATAAAAAAATCTTAGCCACTTCCTCTTTCCCATGTTCTTGCATTGCTCCATGCTGTTGTGCCTAGCCACCTCTTCTTGTGAAATGAACCGTCCACTTGTGCTAGAGTCATCTGGATTATGTTGGCTTGATGTTATGATCTCTTTGAAGTTTTGAACTTCTAGCTCCTTTTTGACCCTATTCTTTCTTGCTCTCCATATAACTTGGATTTAAAAGTTGAAATAGTGGCTCTCACGTCGTCTATAATTCCTTGAGCCTCACAGGTGCTAAGGAATACCACATAATGGCTTAAAGTACATTATCGCGTTTGACTGGCACAAAAAAGTGTTGTACTCCCGAGGAAATTAGTTTCTCCAAACTTTTACAAATGGCCAGTGTTTTAGCATAAAATGCAGAAGCCATTTTACATTAGTCGCAGAACCACTATCCCAGGTGGCATGTACAATAAATTAAAATGATTTCTAGTCCAGAGATGTTCATCCTCCCATTGTTTATATATATATATATATAGAATATTATACAAACCCCCAACGCTTCCCAAAATACCAGTTTGGCCCCCATCGAATTTTAGTGCCAAAACGGCTCCCCAACCCCAGCCTTACGTTTTTGCCTCATTTTGACCCCCTAACCCTAACCTTGCCGTTAAATCATTTTTGAGAGAATTTTATAGAGGCCCCTTAACGTTTTCCAAAGTATCGGTTTGGCCCCCAATCGAATTTTAGTGTTAAACTGGCTCCCTAGCTTTCAGTTTTTGCTTCATTTCGGACCCCTATGGTTAACTTGGCCGTTAACTTTTAAAAACCGTTAAATATTAAGGGTATATTAGTAATTTCAGGTTCATTTAAGTTGAAAAAAAAGCTTGTGGCTGGATTCGAACTTGGGTCTTCCAAAACAATAGACAAATCTTCTACCACTATGCCACAAGTCATGCTTGTTTTATTACCTAACTAAATATATTTATAATAAAAGCCGTCGCCCTTGTCTTCCCACCATCTTCTCCGTCACGCTGGGTTACCATGATTTGAAAGCGTTCATGGACCAATTTGAACCACCCTCCTTCTCTGCATATCCCAGCGGCGGAATATTTGAAGATTCCGGCAACGGAGTGACGATTTTTAGTTGAGATGGAGACGGAGGACAGTCAGACGCAAGTTTCCATGGAGTTAAATTTCTAGACCAACTGAAAATGGAGAAGATGGAGGTCGCGGTCTATATTTTAAATATATTTAGTTAGAAAATTAAACTTGAATGACTTGTGGCATAGTGGTAGGAGCTTTGTCTATTGTTTTTGGAGACCCAAGTTCGAATCCAGCCACAAACATTTTTTTTCAACTTAAATGAACATGAAATTACTAATATACCCCTAATATTTAACTGTTTTTAAAAGTTAACGGCCAAGTTAGCCATAGGGGACTGAAATGAAGCAAACACTGAAGGTTAGGGGGCCATTTTGACAATAAAATTCGATAGGGGTCAAACAGATACTTTGGAAAACGTTAGGGGGCCTCTATAAAATTCTGCATTTGGCCCTTTAAAAAAAAATTGACCCCCTAATAGTTGTGTTTCATGATGCATTATCCAAGAATAATTGTGAAGTGTCAATAGAATTAATTACCCTAATGAAATATTTGAAAAATGCATTTTCTACCAATGTATTTTTTAAAATATTTAAGTAATCAATTTCTCTAACAATTTATTATATGCATGTATGGAGCATCCCGACTGGGGGCATGCATACATCCACATTTATATTGAAAAGATAGAAAATATCAAATCACAAAAGGCCACGCCAACAGAGGTGGGCATAAACAAAACAAGGTCAAAGATCCCAATGAATATTCAAGAGTTACAGACCGATAAGGCCAGAAAAGATTGTTTTAAAAGAACAACAAAAAGCACAAAACAGGGTGCACTGACAAGGAGAACCAACATGGCCTCAAGCACATGAGCGGCGGTCCTGGATGACTTGTCCCCCCGCATTCTGGATGGTGGTCTGGCTGGTAGTAGGAAAAGACGCCGGCTGAGAAGCAACCCATGCCTCAACATCATCCACGCTCATGCCTGGATGGAAGGTACTAAAACACCCATCAAAAGAATGCTTGGAGAAATCCTCAAACAGCCCATGCAGAGCCACACAGAGATCGCGGTCGTTATCATGCTGGACCCGAAACTTGATTTCCTCCTACATGGTCCTCACAAACATAAGCTCTGCCTCGCGACTAGTGGCGATCTAGCGATGAACGTGAGCGAGACCGCGAGTTAAGATCCTCCCCTTGTCTACATCTGCGTGAGCCAGCTTGACATCCGCTTCCAGAAGCTGCAAGACCTTGTCAGCAACCAGGGCTGCTTTTTTGCAAGGCCCTCCTCAAGATTGACAACATAAGCGCCCAACTTCCCCACCTCCAGCTCGAGGTGCTCCAACCTAGCAGAATCAACAAACACATGGGAAAGCCAGACTAACTCGTCATCTTTTGAGCCTAGTTCGGTGCGGACCTCGACAAGAGCGGCCTTAACCTTTGCAAGTTCACCTTTCTTGGCAGCCACCTTTTCCGCCGCTTGGGCGTTGCTAGCCTTTAGTTTTTGAATCTCAGATCTGGCCTCAAGGGTGGTGCATAAGACCTACCATCCGAAAACAGGTCAAGGATCCCTAGGAGGAAATTAAAATGATATACGAAGGAAAAAAGGAAGCATTGATTACCTCCATGGCGGTAGAAACCTGGCTGTCATCCAGAGAGGTTGAACTGGCTAAGTTGGCAACAAGGCTGCGACCCCAGGCCTCCATCTGGGAAAGGTGCATAGCGTTATCCAGAAACGCGGATCGAGACGGAGAAGAGCCAAGGGGGTCAGAAGTTGCAGCTAGGAAATCCGAGAGACCAGGGAACTAGCCGCCATTATCACCGAAGAACAGGTTGGCCATGTCATCATGGTTAGGGCTGGGTGGCGGCTGGGTATCCGGAATGGTGCCACGGGAGCGGGAGCTAATAGCCTTTTGCTGTTTGGCCAGACGCTCCACCTCCTTAACCGAGTCCTCGAAATGGTCATGGGGCTCTTCCCTCTCCAGCTAAGTCTGGCTCCTTGTACGGGCCCCCGGTCCCCTAGATACAGTGTCCTCATCTGATTTCACCATGCTGTTTGTCTCCCCGGCCCTCGCTTGGGCATGAGGGGAATGTCCCGAGATCGTTGAACAAGTCCAGAAGACTCATGGCTGCAACAAAGAGAAATGAGAGTAAGAACCTTTACAGAAAAGAAGGTATGACGCGACCCTGGTATGCCCAAGAGGTATACCATCAGAGTTGGCCGGCAGGAAGGGCATCCCAGCATCCCTCAACATATCCTCCTCACGGAGCTCGAAGAACCTCTACTCCCTCTCCAGCTTGGCCGTGTACTTCGTTATGGCCTCCTTGCCCGTCTTCGTGAAGTTGCTGCCTCGCAGACTCAGGGCAAGGACCAACGTGTTCCTCAGAACTTTGTAGGTCCCGTAGATGACTGTGTTATCCACATAGATGAAGGCCCGCCTCCATGACTTCCAGCCTAGGAGCCCCGCTACAGGTTTTTAACCTCTAGATCGGGGCTTCAGAAGGTACCAGCTTGGGGGTTCGCGGCTGGGGTAGTAAAAATAGCGGAGGAGACGGGGTTCGGGGGTCACTTTCCGGAGAAAACACATGACCTCAAACCCGATCATAGTTCGGACGGCGTTGGGAGTCAGATCTAAGAATGAGAGGCTGAAGTAGTGGAGAACGTTCTGGAAGAAAGGGGTCAAAGGAAAGCGCAACCCGAAGTCGGCGATATGCTCGGCATACACAACAGTCATACCGGCCGATGTATCCAGAGCGGTCTGCTCAGTGGCGGAACCAGGAATTTAAGCCAAGGGGGTCCAAGAATGTAAATAATTTTTTGTTTTGAATCCATTATTTAAATGGTAAAATACACATAATAATTGAAAGCTTAAAATTTGAAGTACTCAGAATGTGCATTGTAAATTAATTTATTGAAAGATAATTTTTATATAATAAGGAACGAATTCTTCAACTTATTAATTTATTTTTCAACTATAAGGTTAGAGAATTTAAATGGTTTAAATAAAGGGATCCTAAATTAAAGATTAGATGATGAAAATTAAAAAGTACGTGAACAAGGAATTTTAAAAATATTTAGTCAAAAGTACGTATGTATTCATAATTCCTTTGACATTGTTAATCTAAAACTATATTTACTAAGTAGTTCAATTTTAAATATGAGATCAAAGATAAAGATTAGCTCAATCTTCTCCCTCTTTCAAATATATCACGATTCACACATTACTATTTTATGGAAAGAAGATTAGAATTAGTCAAATTAAATATTCAATACTATAATTCATCTTTGGAAGGGGCCACACAGGTTAATTTTTCTTTCAAAATGGTAAGAAACAAAACCAAATTAATATTTACTACAAAAATGAGAGTTGGGGTGGGCCAGACACCCCTGGGCCCCCTTAAGTTCCACCACTGGGTCTGATCCGGTGAAGGCCTTACGACCAACCCCTCAATCTGCTCTAGGGTATATCCCCCTACCGCCTGCACTACTGCCCTCAGATACAGGAATTGGCGATCGCCCAATTTGCAGAACAAAGATTCGATAAGAACTTGCGTCATTGGATTAAAAAAGTAAGATTGGGGAAAGAGAGAAAACCGACGGAGGTACCTAATTAATAAATCTCCAGCGGTGACAGAAGAAACCCGCATCGTAAAGGCAAGGAAAGGGCGGGAACTACGAACGAAGAACCCTCTGGAGTTTTGTATTTCAACGCGTGAGGGGAAGAGGAACCTAGGGCCGCGGAATAATAAAGGTGAGACAATGGCCTCGGAATCTGCAAAGATTAACTACCACTTGGCAGAAAGAAGGACACGCGTCCAATACGGGATGGAAGCAAGAGGGCAGCAGACTGTTCGTCTGCCCAGCCTTAGTCAAATGCTCGGTCCCTGGCTTTCCAAACATAGACCTGGGGACATGTCAGGGATTATCCTGTAGCGATCACCCCGCACGAACAAGCCCTTTCCTCATCACAGCATCGCCATACAGACGCGCGCTGACGGGCTCAGCAACGACAGATGGGCCCAGACCCACTTATTATATAAACCTCAGATCACAGAAGAGAAGGGGTAAGTTCACTTCTCCGACTATCTCATTACCTAATAGCTCTGTACTAGTCCCCTATTAACTTGGGCGTCGAGCGGGCTACGGCACAACGCCGCCCCGCCTAACCCCTGTTCACTTGTGCAGGAGATCGGACAAGTGACCGGAAAGAAGATTACACATAGGGAAAATCCTTTCTCAGACACGTGTATCGCGCTGGTAGTGGCCAACTCATATGCGAGGTTCACAACCCGTAGTCACTGAAACTCGCTCGTGGTGGCTAGAATGGCAACTTTGTATCAAATCTGGGTGAGGATGCCCTGGATAGGGCAAGCCGAAGCCACGTCACCTCGTCTGCAGGAAGATGACCGCCAATATGGTATCCAGAGTACTAAGCAAATATGTCCGTCTATGAAGATCAAAGGTGTCTGGGACAATGTGAGTGCAGAGCTGTAAGCGGGTACGATAATGGGTGTCGAGTGAGTCCATGTAGAGTTATGGAGCTACCCGAGGTCAAGGGTGATCCCTGAGGTAGTGTTTACCGTGCCTCCACTAGCGTCGAGCTCCCGAGTGTTGGTCCGTAAATGCCTGAGTAATCTACACTACAAAGTGGGTCAATGAAATATCCAGATATTGGTAGCTCGAATCTGGCTGTTCTGTAACTGCCCTCCCCACTTTTAGTAAGTGGGCAACTATGACCAGATTTAGTACTATACCTCGCCGGGAGGAAGTTTAGGCCGTAGAAGTGACTGTAAGTGTCCGATAAGACCTATAGTGAAGTGACTTAACCGCACACTTCCACGTAACAGTCTGTACTATCATCCTCACTATTTAGTAAGTGGGCAACTATAACCGGGTTTGATTATACTATGCCCCACCAGGAGAGGGTATAGATCGTAGATAGGGTGACCATAGGATTCCGACATGTCCTATAGTGGAGTGACTTTACCGTGCACTCCCACGTAACAGTTTGTACTGTCATCCCCATTGTTTAGTAAGTGAGCAACAAGAACCGGGTTTGATGATACTACTTCCCACTGGCATGGTCCATAGTGGAATATCTTAACCGCGTAATCATGCATAACAGCCTGTACTGTCATCCCCACTCTTGGTAAGTGGGCAACCATAAACGGATTTGATCATACTACCCCCAACCAGTGAAAGGATAGGCTAGAATTGGTGATACTACAAGCCACCAACATAGTCTGTAGTGCTACTGAATCAGCTCCCCAGAGTAAAGTCGATATAACATTGTATACATCTGGGTGAGTACCTGGCATCGCACTCCGTCAATAGTAGGTATTAAGCCATCTTTCACCAAGGCGATCCTAGCAACCCAAATGTAATACAAGGTAGTGAGGAGTTCTAGCATCCCAGTTCTAGCAGCCATCCTACTCCATGTGCCTCCCGAATTATCCATTGGGCGGTGCCTCTGATTGTGTAACATCTCCGATCAAGAAGTTAAATATACTTTAAAAACTACAAAAGCAATGATTACACTAATAAATAACACCAGTTTGTTTTAACAACCTTATTTGAACATGATCTTTTCCTTATGCTCAATTCATACCTCGGTCAAAATATCTTAACTATTGAAATTTCAACAAATTCAATTAATTGAAATTTCACCTTGAAAGCATATATTGCTTTAATGTATTTGTGAAACAATATGAGTTACAATATAATGGTTTCAATCTATTTATTCTCTTACTTTCCAAACTTGAATTACATACTTGTTACAAACTCTTAAAATGCATAATAAATAAAGAATTCATGCAATATTTCGTGTATCACTGTTTTTGAATAGAACTTTAAATTAAAATTTTTTTTCATGTGAGCAATGTTAACAAATAATTTATTTGGTTGAATATAACTTTTAAAAATTTTGGGTGTTTTTTAGCACCCAAATACACCGCACAACGCGTGGTGTGACTTTGCTAGTACTTTAAATAGGCAACGTGGAATTCTTTGAATCTACCATATATGACTATCAAATTAGGATCTCCGCTCGCTCCACAATAATTATTTTGAAGAAAAAGTTATTTATAAAAAACTGTTACGTACATTCACTAAATAAATTAGATATTATAAAATATTCCGTATAATTATACCAAATTAGTTACACTTATAATTTCTAAAAAGCTCTATGTATATAGAAATGTTTCACTTACCCTTATATTCATGGAAAATTCTCCAGTCCCGTGACTGAATGTTCAGTCAAATAATTTACCATCGTTGGATTAACTTTTAAAGGTGAAGATAACTTTAAATTCAAATTCAAATATTTCTAAAAATAGATTATGTTATGTTGTGTAGTATTATTACGTGACTGAACTTTCAGTCAAAAATGAAAAACTGAACTGTAGTCTCTCCCTATATTCATATGGTCAAATTTTAAAATTACCCATGTTAGAGCAAGTCCAACAGATTACACACAAATAAAATCTAAAAATTATCCCATTCACTACAAGAAAAATGGCCATTCAAGCAGTAGAAATGTTGGTGTGAATTTTGGAAGACGTGGTTGTGCATTATTCTCTATTTTTTGGGTTCATGTGCAAAGAAAGTTATGTGATACTTAATGATATTTTTATTTGTCCATAGAAGCCATCTCAATGATGGAGGGAATTATATTTTTCTTCCTTAAACCATAAGAAACATAAACAGAAAAAATAAAATAGAAGTCATAGGCTTAGTTTGTACAAGATGTGAGCGTGGCTTTTGAGAAAACCACCAAAATAATAATCAATAGGCTGACAACTAATATTTACTTCCAAAACTAGTGATTCTAAGTTCTTCGAACTGATTAGAGATCGATAATCGAAACTCAACTTAGTCAAGAGGGAATAATACAACTGGTAAGATAGAACAAAATGGTTAGCCTATCTATAATCAGTGCCAAAAATGGGGAGCTTGTTGCGACAGATGCATCAGTGATGGAGCTCTGGATTGTGTCAGCTTTTGTGCACCCAAAGGGGAGATGGGACTTGCAGCCCTTGGAGCTGACTTCCTTATCATTAGTAGCTGAAATGTATACCTGCAAAAAGAGAAAAAATCAATCAGTAGCATCCATTCTTGAAATCCTCAAGGAGGGTGTTCCCATTTTATCCAGTCTTATCAATCCTTAGATCCTATCAGGGAGTGAGTTAAAGGTAAAAGACCTATCATGTTGGGTTTCTAGACAAAGCTTTGTTATGGCATCAGCTGACATATTAGCTTCTCTATGGACATGATGCAGTGTGAGTGAGGAGATTAGTTGGTGAATTGAATCAGCCAAGTGAAACAATTTCCAGTGAGCAGTAATTGGATTGAGCACAAAAGATATGGCATTAAAACAATCTGATTCTATGATAATTGACTTAGAGAAAGAGGTAGAATGGATAACAGCAAGATGTATAGCTTTCACCTCTGCCTCTAAGGGAGAATCAGCAGCAATAAAAGAAATGTGGGCAGAGATGAAGTATCCCCTATTATCTCTGATAATCAGACTAATACCAGCATGATTAGAAGAGCAAGACCAGGCAGCATCAACATTGATTTTAACACCAGAAAAAGGTTTTGACCATGCAATTTTGAAAATCTTTGGCTTGGGTGGCCTTTTTACTAATGGTAAAAAACTATGATTTTCAAGCTCTGTGTCAAACGGTGAGAATATATAGAAAAGTTTGGCACGAAAGATGAGGAATACCAGCTCTTTGATCTGTTTCAATACCAGGGCTGGGTTGAGAGAGAAAATTTCATAGAGCCACTTATTCCTAGTTTTCCAGAGTATTTAACATGTTATAGAAGGAGAGAGTCTAATGATCAAGTTATGCAATGAGCTCAAACCATTATAGGTGAGATAAAAAGATAACCTTTCCCAGATAGATGAAAAATGCCTATCAGAAATTTCCATGAAAACATGCACAGTTTTCCAAATATTTAAAGCGAAATCACAGGAGTTATAGAAGTGATCCAGAGAATCCTCATTACAACACATAGGACATTTTGATGGCAAGGAGTTATGAAAGGATTTCAAGATATTATCAAAGGGAAGGAAAGAGTTTATCATTTTCCACATAAACACTGAGACTTTCCTTTCTAGTCTAGGGTTCCAAAGATGATGAATAGATGAGATATTTTACCCCTTGATTCTCTAAGCCTGAGATAAGCAGATTTGAAGGATAAGGTTCCTTTAATGTCAGGCTTCCATACCAATCTGTCTTCTCTGTGAGGATGAATATGGGCATCCTGTAAAAGAGAGAGCGAATTAGTAGAGAGACAGGTAGATAGTTGTTGCATAAGTTGAGTTTTATCATTAATGAAAGATGCAACAGAGCTATCTAAAGAAATATCTGTGAGACTGGGATCACACTAATCAATGAGGGAACCTATGTCCAACCAATAATAACTCTACTGTTGGATTCAGCCCAGGGACTAATCCTACATATCCTTTTCCAATTAGAGTATGTTTGATAGGAAGTAGGAAGAAAGGCCATAAAATGAGTCTACATGGCTTCAACCATTTGATATTTCCACCAAAATTTAGCATACCATGTTTGTATAATGATGTGAATTGATCTAAAGCCTAAACCATTTTGGGAAATAGGGATGCAGAGATCATCCCATTTTTTCCAAGATTTATTAGGTTTAAGATCAGTTTCACCCCAAAAGAAAATACTAAGCTTTCTTTCAATTTTTTTAACAACTTGTTTTGGTGGAATACAGACTGACCAGATATGTTGAGGCCGTGCATATATACAAGAGTTAATCAAAGTAATCTTACCACCAGTGGATAACCATTTGTTTTTCCAATTGAATAATTTCTGATCAATGGTTTCAAGTAGTGGCTGGAAGTGAATATTAAGAGCTTACCTGTGAAGATGGGGACTCCTAGATATTTAAAAGGAAAGCTACCTAATTTCATCTCCAAAGTCCTCTTGATAGAGGTGATTTTACTAGAGGGGGCATGCTTACTGATGAAGATGTCACTTTTGTTATAGTTTATCTTTTGACCAGAAACATCTTCAAATTTTGCAAGAAAAGCTTTGAATCTAGTCAAAGTTAAACTATTTGCATTTAAGAAAACAATTGTATCATCAGCATAACTTAAATGAGAAACATGCATGGCATTGGCAAGAAGATCAAAGTATTGTAGTTTGTCATTTTCAAAGCCAAATGCTAGACTCCTAGTGAAAGCCTCAGAGAAAATATTAAAAAGAAAAGGCGAAAGGGGGTCTCCCTGTTTAATACCTCTTGTTGGTTGAAAGAAACCAACAGGCTTACCATTAATCAGCACAGAGAACCAAGCCTGAGAGAGATTCTGCATGATAGAATAGATGAACTGGCCATGGAAACCAAATTTCATAAGCACAACTTGTAAGAACTTCCATTTAACTCTATCAAATGCCTTCTGAAAGGTCTAGTTTGATGATACGATTAGGATCCCTAGTTTTCCTATTAAGAAATCTAACCATTTCCTGAAGGAAAATGACATTATCAGAAATATCCCTTCCTTTCATGAATGCAGATTGGTGAGGGGAAATGATTTTTGACATTAAAGGTTTTAACCTTTCCATTAAGAGTTTTGAACAGATTTTGTTCAAAACATTGGAAAGGCTAATAGGCATGTAGTCATCAAAAGATACTGGAGTCTCTTTTTTGGGGATGATGGTGATCCAGGTACTAGCAATTCCTTTAAGGTCTTTCCCTTGTTGAAATTCAGTCACAGCATCAAGAAGATCAGAAGCTATAGTGTCCCAAGATTTAATGAAAAACTTGGCAGTGAAACCATCTGGCCCAGGGCTACTGTTTTTATTTTAAAAAAAAACAATCTCTCTGAGCTCAGGAAGAGTGACTGGTCTGAGAAGGTCCTGGTTGTCCTCAATAGTGATAAGTTTACGGATCTGACTAAGGAAATGAGATTGAAAATAATCACTATCATGACTACTATCATCAGACAGAAGGCTATGATAATATTGGATGGCTTCAGTTTCAATATCTGGAGTATTATCAAGCCATATGCCATCTGAACTCTTAATTTTGGTGATACTAAGCCTATTCTTTCTTTCTTTGACAGAATTGTGAAAGAATTTAGTATTATTATCACCATCTTTAAGCCATTTGAGTCTAGATTTCTGTTTCCAGAAATATTTTTGTTCAGAAACAGCTCTAACTAAATTAGCTTTGGCATGTTTGAGCTTTAAAAGCTCAAACTGAGAGTTATTGAGATCAAAATTAATTTCTAGATTCTCTAACTCTCTCTGCCTTTTCTACATTTTCATGAACATTTCCAAAATGTTCCCTGTTCCAGGATTTGAGTACTTTTTTCAACCTTATCATTTTAAGGAAGAAACCAAGCAAACCTAACTTAGTCATAGGAAGATTCCAGTTATCATTGATCACAGAGTAGAATTCAGGTTTCTTGTACCAAGTGTTAAGGAATCTGAAAGGTCTAGAAGAAGAAGAGATAGAACTACCTATGGTGAGCAGCAGAGGATTATGATCAGAGGTAGCCCTATTTAGAATTCGGATAGAGGATGATGGGAATTTAGAGGTCCACTGTGAAGTGCATAATCCTCTATCCAATCTTTGTCTAGTGGGGGTTCTATGCCTATTATTACTCCAAGTAAAGAGGTTGCTCACAATATTCATTTCCTCTAATGCTAGAGAGTTAATAAAATCATTAAAGTCTCTAATACTTCCTAGTTTAGGAGTAGAATGTCCTTTATTCTCATGAACAGACTTAGTGGCATTAAAATCACCAATCAGAAGAGAAGCAATATGGGTTAAAGAAGAAGAGAGGACCATAAATCTTTCCTACCAGCTCTAGTTCTCAAGCCATAAACAAAAAAAGCATCCATGTCATTGTTAAGGGAAGAACAGTTAATATGAACATGTAAAAATTGTAGATGGTCATGAAGCAATGATACTATAACATTGGAAGACCAAAACAACCATATTAGACCTTATCATAGTGAAAAATCTGTCTATAATATTCACATTTAGAATTATCATGCATGGATTCTATGATGCAAACAAGATAAAAGTTATGTCTAATTGATAAATTTCTCAATCTGTCTAAAGAAGTTTCCATTCCTCTTATGTTCCACACTAAAACTTTATTGGTGTGATTCATTGGGAAACTTCATTGGAGCTTTTTGATCTAGTCATGATCCTATTTAACTGAGTTACATAGGAGTCATTTTTAGCGGTGAAGACCTTTTATTTTTATTTTTGGAAATCTTCTATTTCAGAGCAGGCATGGAGATGGATGTTTCTAGATTTACCTGAGAAAGTCTTACCTCATCCACTTGTTAAGCCTGAAGATGTGAGTTGGATGTTGATATCTCCTCAGATTCTTGATGATCCTCTTCAACCTCAGTTGCTAGGACATGAAATCTGTTTTGATATTTCTTCTGAGAGGCAAAGAAATTTTTAGCAGCAGAAAAAGTGTTGAAGGGAGAGAAAAGCTTACTCTTCTTTTTTATTGAGAGGATGTCATCCTTAACTTTCCCTTTCCTCTCCTATTAATAGGATCAGAGTTGGGTGTAGAAAATTTGACTGTCCCCTTAATAGGTGAAGATTGTTGAGAATCAGGGATTTGTTGTGGGGATCCATAGATAGAGGGCTCTGGTGAAGAGATATTCCCTGACTCGGCAGTTGAGGATTGAGTGGCTATCAGAGGATCTGTGACAGTAAGGCCTACACCAATGAATTCCTTAGTTGGATCTTGCTGATTCTGAGTATTCATGATCACATTATCCAGATCCTTGTTAACATCTTTCTCTCTATCCACTGAGGGCTTAGAGATAAAAAGGAAAGACAATAATGCAGACATAGAGGGCTAAGAGGGATGGATTAGAGCATCTGAGTTCTTATCCATTTGAGCTTTATCAATGCTAAAATCCTGCTGATGAATCTTTGGTACATAGGTTTTTTGTTTCCTCTGAGGTTTCTGAAATTTCTGAGCTTGAGTGGCCTTGGCCTTATCATGAGCAGAAACACCTGAAGGACCAGCTTGTTGAGTTTGTTGAGCAGTAGCATGAACAGGCACAAGAGTATTCACAGGACCAACATGAATAGGCACAGTAGTAGCATGAATAGGCTCTGTAATCTTGACAGCATTATGAGGAGACACATTACTAGGGATTCTAGGCTTCTTGAGCTCAGGATGAAGAAAAATGCATTGCTCCTCAAAATGGCCAGTACAATTACAGTGATAGCAGTAGTAGGGGAGGTTTTCAAATTCTATTGGAAGCTTAACCACACCATATTCAATCCCATCTTCCTCTATCCCTACTCTGATAGAATTGGGTAATTTTTGTTTAACATCAACCTCCACACATATTTTAACAACTGAAGGTCTAGATAGTGTAGTAGTGGCTAAATCCATCTTAATAAATTTCCCTATTTGATTCCCCATGGATTCAATCATTGGAATATTGTAAAACAATACAGGTACCTTGGGGATATTTACCCAAACAGGGACAATAGATGATTCAGCCTCTAGTGTGAAGTCAATAGTCCATTTTGACACCTTCATGACAGCACCACCAAATATCCAGTTGCCTTTGAGCCACAGTCTCTGGTAGTCCTCCATATCTTGAAATCTGATCAATATGTGCCTGAAATCGATTGATCCTAACTGATATCTGCCCTTGAAATCCACTGATTTGAAGGCCTCTTGGAGAGCTTCCATAGAGGGCTTGCTTCTTACAAATTTCCCAACAAGGGCGTTCTTATAGTGCCAATTTCTCTGCCTCGTTGCGAGTAACAATACATGAAATCTCTCATTTGTAGAGAGTTTTGGGTATGATTTCTGGGTTGGATGGCAAGTATGGTTGGAGCGGGGGGGGGGGGGGTTGGTTTATCTAGAGCTTGAAGAAAATATTTGTTACGACCCTGGCCACCGCGTTGGAGCGAAGGAGCCGCCATGGGCACGGCGGCGATGTGCCCGTTTCCAACCGTTAGGCTGTCAGAACGGTATGAATTGGGAAAGAAAAGGTGGTCGGAAAGTTGAATAGTGAAGGAATCGTTTGAAAAAAGAAGAGAGAAGGGAGAGCATCAATTTTTAGAGATAAAGTAGAATTGTTGTGTTATATACTTAATGATATGATACTCGTGTGGACTTAGCAAAATATAGGTTAATCTTTGTAATGCACATATTTAGATATCACAATTTTTTTCTTCGGAATTATTTAATAAATTCATGTATGAATATTAAATAAATTCATATATGAAAATGCAAATCATTCAGGATTGAAATACACCTCATATATTTATATTACACATCGAATTTTTTTATTATGCTATCTATGCAATCAGTTTTTCATTTAAATTTAAACCAAATGCATGTACATCATAAATGTTTAACATGTACCGTTGTAATTATATTAAGTAGAAAAATAATTAATGATGTATCGTCGTTGCGACTAAATCTAAGAAAGGTTGTGCATATTTTAAAAATAAGGTGATGGGGATACTGGAGTTACCGGGTCCATGCTTCTTATATTACGGGATGTTTCCTGAAGATAAAAAACTTTCAGTCCAGAAAACAGTGTGGTAGTGGATAGCTGAAGGGATAGTACTGGAAATGAAAGGGATTAACGAGGAGGATGTAAGTGATGGTTATCTGAAGGAATTGGTCGGTCGAAGCTTAGTAATGGCCACGAAAAGAAGAAGCAACACATATGTTATTCATCATTTGTTACTTCAATTCTGCTTGGGGAGGCTAAAAAGGAAATTATTCTGTTAATGGTCCTCAGAGCCGGCCCTCCTGTTATGCAGGTTAAGCAACCGCTTGAGGCCCCCAAATGAAACAAAAAAATAGGGCCCATTTTTTTGGTATATATAGTATATGTAACACCCCAAAACCGACAACTTGCTTAGGAACAAGTTTTGTGTCAGTCGGAGTGTGTTACCAAGAGTCAAACTGAAATGGCTCTTTCAAATGTGCAAGCGAGCAATAATATTATGCGGGAGCGTTCAAGATAAAATATCAACTTGCTATTACATTGTGATATATCAGTATAAATATTTTACAGAAGTTTTAGTTTCTATACATGATAGTTAGAAATTGATCATAAATGATTTTTACTATCATTCAGGTTCTAGATCAAAGAATAAAGGGTGATAATATCTTTCAGGATCCTAGCTCAAATGAAGTAAAGGCTTCACACTTTCTAATCTTCTAAAAACACCAATTATTCCAGCGCGACCAGTACACATGTTGTTTTACCAGTACACATGTTGTTTTACCAGTACACATAAATCCTAACACACATTAAAGGATACATGTGGTTTTACCAGGTCGTGGTCAAACCCCTATATGGGTACTATGACGAACGATCGGGTATAAACCGAGAGAATGCCCGAAGACTAATCAAATAGTGCAAATATCATTTGGCACTTCAATCAGTCGGGAAAGTTTACGATGAGTTCAGCTTACCATTTGCTCATCGAATCAGAGGAATCGTCGCTGCATCATCACATTCCAAGCGATGTCGGGGAAATACCATTTTGGAGGAAACTGTGGAACGTCGGGATTCTGTCCCGTGCGAAACATTTTTCCTGAAGGCTATGCATTGATTCCTTGCCAACGTCAGAAAACCTGCGCCAAAAAACCGTTCCGGTCTCTATCACTTGCCCACTGTGCCACGAAGAAAACGGTTCCAAGAGTCAACTGTTCTTCGAATGCTCGTTCATGGCGGTTATGTGGAGAAAGGTAAACCAAAATGAAATAGTCGAATCGTCACGCCGAGGGAGGGGAGACATGTGGTTCCGGGAACTGCTGAAATCGAACGACAGAGAAACGGGGAAACTGATATGCATGGTCTGCGACGCGGTGTGGTTTCAACAGAATCAACAACTCTTAGAGGACAAGCACTCGGATGGCAACTTGTGTGCAACGATGGTGAGCGTAAATCTGAAAAGGTTTCACAAAGCAAATCAATGGCTAGAACGGAGCTCCCCAGCGCTGAGTATACGGAAGATGTTGCGGCCACCTGAAATAGGGCTACGGGTCCATTTTGATGCTAGCTTACATGCAGATAACGTGGTGATCGGAGTGGCCATTCTGGATGAATACAGTCAGTTTGTTAGAGGCTCGTCAAAACGGTTTCTGGGGGTAGTAGATCCAACATACACGGAGGGCTTAGCACTGAGAGAAGCCATTAAGCTAGCCTCAGATTCAGGCATCACGAGCTTGGTATTGATATGCATGGTATTGATATGGACAAGAGCCATCACAGCTTTGTAGCACATTGGTGCATAATTTACGTGTATTGCTTAACGACAATAGTTATAGCATATGCCATTTTGGACTCCTAGAGATAAGAATGTGGTAGCTCACTCGCTAGCTAGTTATGCGAAAACATCTCGAGGTGTGGGAAGTAACCCCTCCCTTCCTTATGTCAAACGATACTGGACTTTTTCCAGTAACCTGATATGATATAATACAATACCTCTTCAAAAAAATCCTATTCTAAATCCTAAGAATCCCAATCAAATCCTTTCCTTCAAATTTCAAATATCAAAATATAAGGTTTTTAAATTGAATTTGCTTATGTTGAAAAACTAATTATAATCAATTTTATTTTAAATAACAATTATTTTAGAGAATTTTTTACATCGTTTCTTTCGTTTTATCATCAAGAATATTTTGATTCTTGAGGTTAGTTTTACTTTTATACATATTACTTTTGTCATTTTCTTGATTTAGTTTGATTTCATGTGATATTAACATATTGTATTGTGAAATATTGTGAGTATGTAAAAATTTCTAATTTAACATATACGCGGAGGCCTTTTTCTTCTTGTTTGCTTCAGGCCTCAAAAAACCTAGGACCGACACTGATGGTCCTCCACCAGCAAAATGTCTTCTGAATCTATCTGGTAGCAAAAGAGCCCTTTCTATGCCGGAATTTTGTCGGTCAACCATGGGATAACTATCGGAGGAATATAGGTTGTGTGTAACAGCAGACGCCCCTCGGGTAGTGCTTGGCGTAGAGGAGAAGTAGAAACATGAGGGAGAAAAAGGTTGTGAGGATCCCGGCTATGACAGCGACACCGGAATTCAGCGGCACTCCTCCTCGATATCGCGGCAGGGGAACTATGTCGCCCAAGGAAAGTTCATTGGATGAAGAAGAGGGCGAATGACAGACTTAATGTGTGGGTGTGTGGGTATGTGTGTAATTGAGACATAGAGATGTAGAGTGTGTATGTGTGAATAGATATCTCACAAAGTGTGTGTTGCTATTGATTGCTGAAAATTTTCAAATATCTCACAGATTTTGTGTTGCTATTTATTGCAGGAAAAAGTTGCAAACGTTTTTCAATTTGGTGGCTAGGCGATCAATGATTGGGGGATCTCATAGATCAATGAGTTCTTCGACACAGAGGTGGAATGATGAGGTGATCATTTTGGTTGTTGGCCTACCATGTAAACCTTGCTACAATGATGGAACTTGCCCCATGTATTTACATGTACATTTCATCACTCCGGTGTGGGACAAAGCTGATAAGAAATCTACACGAACCAAATCGAGGGGAAACGCAGTGGAAAATTTGAAAAAACGCTGAACCAAGATTTCAAAGACCAGTAAATGGAGAAAGTTGTACACTTTCACTAGGAGAAGTTGGCTAATATTCGTGGCGACCGGATAAAGCAATGGAAGGGGAGGAGATGAAGAAACGAGTGAGGATGTGGATGATATACATATGGGCACAACATGGAAGGATGTTAAATTATAGTCCTGGAGTTTGTTTTGGAGTTATAATCCACTTATACGAGCACATTGGTCTCGCTGGTATCCTTCAGTCGATTTAAAATTTTTTGATTGAAACAGATATAATTGTGACTTTCACACAGAGAGAGAGAGGGATTTGTTGGAAGCACAAGGAAGATTTTCCGAAGGTCAGTCATTGCTCACTTGAGCTTCCACGATCCGGCCATTAAAGATGAAAGCATGATCCAAGTTAGGAGTCAGTGCTTTGGTCTGAAACGCTGACATTCTCATGTATTTTGACAAAAAGGGAAACTGTTTCGATCTCTTACAAGAATGGGAGATTATGAATCGGCTACGAAGAGATAGTATAGGATGTATCTAGGCTGACATATCATAGATCTATGTCCCCATGTCTCCTACTGCTTGATCTTCTATGTGTGTGTAATGTCCATGTGCGT
Source organism: Cruciata laevipes (assembly GCA_963678965.1). NCBI lineage: Eukaryota > Viridiplantae > Streptophyta > Magnoliopsida > Gentianales > Rubiaceae > Cruciata > Cruciata laevipes. The sequence continues at coordinate 19,865,069 of OY787633.1, forward strand.
CCTACTACTTGATCTTCTCTGTGTTTATGTTTTCTACTTTTCTAAGATCAGATATATTTGTTTTATCGGTTGACTTGTTGTATGGTAGTCTTTTGGACTATTAGTAATTTAAGAAATTGCCTTAGCAGTTTACGACTTGTTGGTATGGTAGTCATTTGGACTATTAGCAGTTTATGAAACTGCTTAGCAGTTTAAGACTTTTTGGTATGGTAGTCATATGGTTGTCATTTTGAAGCCCTTATTTTGATTTTTTGGTATGGTAGTCATTTGGAGTATTAGCAGTTTAAGAAAATTGATCAGTTGTTCCTTTACGTTGATTTTGTCTTAATCACTTGTTTATTCATGCATTTTATTATTATTGAATGTCATTGAAATCTAATGGCATTGTAATAACAAGATCAAGAAAACTTTCCAAACAGAACCTTACACTAGTGCAGCCGACATCCAATCACGGTGGTTTTCTAGACGGTTTGTGGTGGTTTTGAACCGCCGTGGGTGGTTGTGTCGTGGCTGGTAAATCGCCAGCCACGACATTTTTTTCCGCCGTGAATCGAAGTTCTGATATCGGAAGTCATCCGACACATATGAATGCATGCCAGAGTGTGACACGATATCGTAAAGGATATAGTCATGTTACGATATCGGAACCAACTAAAATTACACTGAGATCACTACATGTTTACGACTACGGAACATAGGTATATAGTCATGACACCGGCGTTTATTACGATATCGGACTGAACATAGATCCGGAGACTATCGGTTAAGACTCCGTCGTCGTAAGCAACTCCGGTATTGGGCGTTGCTACGTGGTTTCCGACTTCGTAATTCTATTAGAAATAAATGTTCTCATTTATGTTGTGGTATGGTAATAACTACGGATAATAGTTATGGAGTCATGACACCGGCGTGTATTACGCTATCGGAATGACCATAGACCCGGAGACTATCGGTCAAGCCTCCGACGTCGTAAAGAACTCCGGTAATGGAAGTTGCTACGGGTTTCCGACCGCGTAACCCTATTAGAAATAATAACAATAGGTTGAGCAGTATGTACTTCCGACACAGGGACCCAAATCTAGTGTTAAAACAACAGTTATTTTCTGAAAAGGCTATGGTTGATATAATTGATATTTTCCAAACAACATATACCAACCAAATTGATATTATTGATTACTTAACTAAAAAAAACATGTTTTACAAACTTTTGTTTCATGGAAAAGATGACTTAAACATTTGAACTCTACCATCATCAGATTACCATCATCATAAGAATACTTTTGTTTAAAAAGGTCGTGTTTTTAAAATCTAATAAATTTTGTGCATTTTTTTTGGATTGAGTTTTATACAAGGTTTTGTTGTACGTGTGTCGGGAATTTGGAAGAAATTATGTTGTTCCTAGCACGTTGGAAACATGTTATTATGGGCACATAAGGTAATATTATAATTCATTAAGAGGGATGTGGAATTGTTAATTAGGCATTGTATGATTGGGTTTTATTTGATTTATTTATTTGTATTGTCATCACAATACAAGACAAGATTCACTATCCGGCTTCACTGTTGTTTCTTGAAAAAAATAAAATCAAATGTGTACTTGGATGGACGGGGTGACTACATAGACTACTATGATGCTACTGAGTTTGTTGTACAAGATTTGAATGACATACTAGTGTATTTAGGGCATTCTTTTGGGAAGATAGTTCTGTATAGTTATGTGGATCATCATTCAACTATCTTTGGTGGTGTATTGAGGCGACTTCAAACAGATGAGCAAGGTGTCAAGTTTTTGGAAGATGATGTTGACTTCAAGCTTATTAATGTGTACACTGGCGAAATAGATGTACCAGAATTGGTTGAGTTAATGAATGGGGAAAAGAGAAAGCATTGGCAAGAAACACTGGATTACCAATTGGAGAAGTGGAAAATCAAGATTGTGATTGAGTAGTTAGTTGTAGATACAGAGGATGCAGCTGAAGAGGAAAAGAAAGGGAATGATGTAAAAAAAAACATGGTGTTGAGAAACAACAACTGAAAAACAAAATGGGAGATAATGAGGCAGTTGTTAGTTGGGTAACTCATCATTTGGAGTACCATCCTAATGTCTCCGTTGGTGATAGGGCGGTGTAGAAGGACTACCAACTGAAAAAGAACAACAACATGATGATGAGTCCACTATACAAGAAGAACCGCAAGACCATCCTGTTGTTGATACTGATTTGATGCTTTTGGTGGAGATGTTGGGAACCTTAATCAAAATGAATTATAATCAGATAAAAAGTATGCTGAAAAGGTTGAATATTCTCATCCTGTAGTAGGGTATTTACACAGGAGAGTGACTACCTAATTCTAAACTAGGTGTACTAATTTACAATGGATAAGTACAAATAATTTCCAAAGTTAGGCAAATCAGATGATGTGGAATGGATACGAAAGTTAGACAAATCAATTTGTTGATATGTCTTGAACACCTGTAAGCTCACGATCGTGCATGAACGAGAAGCTTGTGAAGTAAATTTTGAAACCGGGAAGTTCCTACTATCTTGGTGAACACATCAGCAACCTGGTCTTACTCCCGAACATGCCGAACGATGAGATTTTTAGCCTGAACATTCTCCTTGAAAAAATGGTAATCGATTTTTGATGTGCTTAGCGCGTTGGTGAGACACTGGATTTGCTGGAGGAACGTCGCACTCAGGTTGTCACAAAGCACAATCGGTGGACCAGAGTGAGGATCATAGAAATTGTTGTAACCAAATGAGTTCAGCCGTCCCAAAAGCAATGGCCCTATACTCAGCTCCCGTGCTATACAGAGCCACGACATTCTGATTCTGAGAAGACCCGTTAATGAGATTGCCGCCATAGAAGATGGAGAAGCTGTGTTGTGACCTGTAGTCGTCAGGATCAGATGCCCAACCTGCATCGCTGAAGCATATCAAATGTGAGTCATGAGACGGTCTGAAAAGTAAACCAGCATCGATCGTGCCTTTCAAGTCATTCAATAAGTGTTTAATAGCAGCCCAATGAAGTTCGATCGTTGCATAAATTGACAAACACGGTTCACTGAGTAATTTAGGCCAGTGATGGTGGCATATTGTAAGGCACCAGCAATACTCCTGTAGAGAGATGATTTGGGAATGGATCACCGGAGTGAACCAAGAATTGACGGTGAAGCAATCGGCTTGGCACCTACCATTTTGTTGCGGTCAAGAACATCAAGAATATACTTCGTAAGAGGTGTAACCCTAACGAGGTGCGATGAACCTCAATGCCTAAGAAGAAGTTGAGATCCCCCAAGTCTTTTCGAGAGAAGAACGATGGAGATAACGAACAAAATCATCAATGAAGGTGGAGTTCGAACCAGTGATGATGAGATTGTCGACATATATAAGCACATAAACCACATTCGAACCATGCCTTTTAATGAAAAGTGAGGAATCAGAGACACATTGCTTGAAGTTATGTCGAAGAAGAACATGATGAAGTTTATGAAACCAGACCCTAGGAGCATGCTTAAGACCATACAGTTCCTTATTTAGCTTGCACACGAAGGAAGATTGTATTGGAGATACAAATCCTAGAGGTTGCTCCATAAACATTGTCTCAGCAAGATCACCATTGAGAAAGGTATTGTTGACGTCTATTTGTCAAAGAGGCCAATTCCGAGTGAATGGTGGCCGGCTTGATAACTGGACTGTATGTGTCAAAGTAGTCCACACCTTCTTCCAGATTAAAACCCTTAGCCACCAATCTGGCTTTGTAGCGATCGATTGAACCATCAGGCTTCTTCTTGATCCTGAAAACCCACTTACAACCAAGAAAATTAGTATAGGGGAGACCTAGGAACTAAGTCCCACATCCAATTATTCAACATGGCATCATATTTTAGCTACATTGCATGTTGCCAATTAGGATTATTTTTGGCTTGGGAACAAGTCTTTAGCTCAAAATCATATGGTAATTCACACAAGATAGGGTGTTTGGTGGTGGTGTAGGCCTTTGGTTTGAGATAAAGTGTATGCAGAATAGGTTGAATATTCTCATTCTGTAGTAGAGTATTTATACAAGAGAGTGACTACCTAGTTCTAAACTAGGTGTACTTGTTTACAATAGATAAGTACAAGGAAATATTCCTATTAATGGCCTTTGGTTTGAGATAAAGAGTATGCAGAATAGGTTGAATATTCTCATTCTGTAGTAGAATATTTATACAAGAGAGTGACTACCTAATTCTAAACTAGGTGTATTTGTTTAAAATAGATAAGCACAAGGAAAGATTCCTATTAAAGGCGTAATAAGAATCTAAATTCCTACTTATGGCGTAAAACTTTCATAATTTTTATGAAGTGCGTGGAATAAATTTTATGGTTAAAATAATATTTAAGTGACTATTCTACCCTTTAATTAATAGGTAATCACATTACAATAATTGAACTTATTCTGTAGCAAAAATAGATATGGAAATAATTTTAATTCAGTTTAAATAAATTTAGTTCAGCCTCATTCCAAATTTATAAAAATAAATAACACAGTTTCATTAAGTTCACTTGAATTCGATTAATCTAGTTCGTCTAAATTTGAGTCAATGAAAATTCAATTGCTTAGATCTATGACCAATTTCTATTAACCCGAGGTTTGGCGGCCCTGTTTGCTAAATGAGAAGAGCAATATTTAAACAGGGCCTACGTGTAACTTTATTGAAATTATTAAACTGAACTAAATTAAACTGAACTAACACTACAAAAAATGGGATGAGGCTAAATTGAACTAATTCGAATAGATATAAATTTATTGAGATTGGAGGAAGCTAAACTGAATTCAATAAGCCCAAATGATCTAAATAAAAATAATAGAAATAGGGGTATTAATGTATTTATATCAATAGTTATATAAAATAAAATTGAGTTAAATTAATCGGAAATTATGTGAAACCCTCACTTACCATGTTCTAATGTTTCACCGCCCTTAATCCCAATTTTCTCTTAAATATATTTATATTTTTTCTGTTTAGTTAAATATATTTATATTTTTTCAGTTCAAATCAATAATTTCCTTTATTAAAATTTTCTTTTTAACTATTGATTACAATAATATATGACCAATTTTAAGAAATCAACTTTAGCAAACAAGGCCTAAATAATGCTCTTTTCATTGTAATAGGCAGATTTTGACATTGGAATACAATGATTTTTAACTTTGAGTTGTGTGTTCAATTTTAAGATTCGGTTGCGGTCACATCAGAGACGGTCATTCGTGGTTTTTCAAATAATTATTTGCTGGTCTTTAAATAGTTATCATATCCAGCTCGTGTTTATTTTACAATTTGATACCAATTTGATATGAATCTATTGGCGAACTCACGTTAACACAGCAGACTTATAAAATATAACACGGACTTGATATGATAATTATTTAACGATCAACAAATAATTATTTGAAGAACCATGAACAACCGTCCTTGGTGCTTGCGAGCGTAACCGTGTCTTAAAATTTAACACACATTTCAAAGTTGAAAATCCTTGTATTCCAATGAGCAATATTTATAAAGAAAAATTTGCCTTTAAAGGCGGTGAAACTTTCATTATTTAAAAATGGGTGTAATTTAAGAATAATTTCTAAAAAGAGCAATAGTTAGTTTATTAATTAATATTTTTCAATAAGGATATTTAATTAAAGACACTAATACCCTTATTTTTGTTTAGGTTCATTTATATTTAGTTAAATTTTACTTCACGAAGTTTAATTTTTTAATTAAAATCAATTTTAAGCAAATCGGTTTCATCCCAAATTTTTTGTTTAAGGTCAATTACATTAAGTTTAGTTCATTTTAGTAGCATTCAAAAATTCTATTAAGTTCATTTGAATTTGGTTAAATTTGGTTATATTTAATTTAGTTTATTTTAGTTCATCTTCATCAAGACCGGACAAATTATGTTGACATTCAGTTCAATTCAGTTTGATCATCGGATTTTTTGGATTCATTTTTATTTAGTTTAATTCAATTCAAAAGAATTTTTTTAATATCAAAACGTGAACAGAATTTAATTGAACTAGAAGTAAATAGTTGGGATAATAATAAATTTGATTGAACCGAAGCTAAATATTTGGGCTGAAACTGAATTGAACTGATTTCAATAAATTTTAATCAAATAGAAGTACATTCAGTGAAACAAAACTGAAAATTTAATTGAATATAAATGAATCTAAACTAAAATAATAAAAATAAGGGTATTAATGTCTTTAATTAATAATTATATTAAGAAAAATGACCTAATTAATTACCGTCCTTTCTAGAAATTATGACAAAATTACACCCCACTTTGAAATAAATAAAGTTCCACCGCCATAAATATAAATTTTTCCTTTTTATACTCCTAATTCCTTATCCTATCAAATCTAAAAAAATAATAATCAAATCCTACAATTGTAAGGAAAATAAATATAATCTTACCAGGATTGAGAAACTACGTTAGGAAAAAATCTAAATCTTGGTAGGGAAAATCCTAATTAATTATATCAAAAAATGTTATTCCATTTTGTCAATAGTCTCGTCGACTGCATACGCATCACTATGAGATGGCTACATAATAACGCAAATTTTCATGACAAATGTTGATCATCTCACTTCCATGCCCGATTATTTGTTTTGTGTTGATCTTTTCACTTTCAAATTCTGATATATTATTTATTTAGCATGATCATTCAGCGTATTACTATTGATTTTCTCACTTTCATGCCTGATTACCTGTTCCGTGTTGATCTTCTCACTTTCAAATTATGATCTTTTACATATTAAGCATGATCATTCAGTGTATTATTGTTGATTTTCTCACTTTCATACTTTTTACATGTTCCTTGTTGATCTTCTCACTTTCAAACCAGATTTTTTACATATTAAATTTTTGTGACCACAAGCCGAATCTCAATACCAGCAACACAAACATCAACAACCTCACCGATGGCGATCCAAACCTTGACCGTTCGCAACCTCACAACAATCTCGTCATCAATGGATTGAAAATGAACCCTTACCGGATTACCACTAGAATTGCTCAAATCGCCGAAAAACAATGGATTGCCTTAGAATCACACCTAAATAACCCATAATCCTAAATCTATAACAAAATAATTCCAGATCATAGATCCAAATTCTATACACGAATTAGAGCGACAAACAGAGTTCAGATCCAAAAAAAAAACCAATCTCGACTGGTCGTCTCACCCGCAACGCACAATTTAAACTTTTCAATACCTATTTTATATGGAACCAAAACTTCGTCTTTACATTGACTATTGAGGGAGTGAATTGCTACATCGATTGGTTTAGTTCCACACCTTAAACCGCCGTCGTGTGTGCATCGCTTCATTTTATTGTAAATTGAATCAAATAAATCAATTTTCCTCCTCCAATCGCAATTCAATCGATCTGGTATACACATGTGTTGCCATCGTCATCTTGACAACTATTATCGTCTGCAACGGGTAATGTGAGAATTAGATTTGTAGTAGATTGAGAGGGTTTAGGAAATCAAGGTAAATTTTAAGCTTTTATTCCATGTTTGCAAAGAATTTCCTATAATTTTTGTTACTATAATATTATTGCGACAAGATTATACATATATATTTTACCCCAGTTTATCTGTCAAACAAGACTTTGTTAATAGTTATCCAAAGAGTCTTGAGAGTTGAGGGCTTGAGGCAATGCTCAATAGGGATATCATGTAGGGCAAAATGCTTAGATGACCCTCAATTATGAGTTAAGTTGTGACTCCTACTTCTTGGTTGAGTGCGATTATAGCTCATATCTTGGTTAAGTGCAAATATGATCCAATAATATAGAATATAATTACACTTATCAAAATTTTATGGACTCATGGTTATATTTGTATTTAACCCAGAACCGAAGTAATATATTAACAGTTTTCTCTATCATATATAATAATTTGCTCGAAGCGAGGGGTGATTCTGTAAAACTAGTAAACTACACTTCCGTTGCCGGCCATGGCGTTAGCGTAAACTTGGCGAACCAATAAATGGCCTTATGTTTTTCCCGATTCCTTTTCATCTCTCCATTTTCACGCCCATCCCCAATTCCGCTCACACTCCACCAACCTGCAATTCACAGATACAGTGTTTCCCATAAACCATCATTCCGAGCTTCAATCTGTTCTAAATCATCCATGGAAACCCCACCTCAAGGCTACCGAACCAACGTTGGTATCTGTCTCATCAATCCCTCGTCCAAAAAGGTAACTTTCTCTACTTCCATCTTCTATCTTTGATTCTTTTCTTCATTTTCGGTCCCAAGAGTTCTCAAAATCTTGATTTTGATTGTTTATATGTATCCATCAAAATTATGTTTTTTGTAGATTTTTGCTGCCTCAAGACTCGATGTCCCAGACGCTTGGCAAATGCCTCAGGTAAGTTCCACAAGAACACTGAACTTGTAGGATAATATATCATTTGTTATTTAGCTGTTAGGACTTGTTGAAATATTGAACTTGTCCCATATTGGGTGAGTTAGGAGGTTCCACTTAATATAGTAGATGTGCTGCCGCACTGTTGAATTTTGTTTAGCTTGTTTGATTAATGTCATAATGTGATACTTGGCTATGATGATGGATGGACAGGGTGGAATTGATGGAAACGAAGATGCAAGAGCTGCTGCAATGAGGGAACTGAGGGAAGAAACCGGAGTTACTACAGCCGAGATTATTGCTGAGGTTTGTGCTTCATGTAATTCTTTTACATAAATCTCTTGCATTTGTGTAATTGTGTGAAATGTTAGGTTACTGACTATGTAAAACTAGTACCATGTTAGTGTCGTCGTGTAAGTATTTATTCCTAGGGCTGCTGTTATCACATTTAGATTTGAGGATTCTAAGTGTTCATGTTCTTGCTGTCTTCATGTGCACCTTTAGTTAAACTTTGGGCTTTCATGAGACATGCTTTAATGTTTTGAATTTAGGAATGCACGTAAACTTGGAAATTAGTATGTCGAAAGGTTCTATTGCAATTATCTCAAAAAACCCAAAGGCTTTAAGAAAGGCTTATCATTATTGGACTTTATATGATTTTGTAGCTTCTAACCACATCTCAGGTTATAAAGTTTACTTCAGACTCTACGGGAAATATAATTTTGTACATATTCCAATTTCCACCAATGCTTTCAGAATTTGAGTGGCAACAGGGGTAGTACTTCTTACACTCATGATACCGATGATAGTTTTAAAAGTAGATACCAAATGCAGGTCCCGTACTGGTTGACGTATGATTTTCCTCCAGCAGTACGAGAAAAGCTAAATGTTCAATGGGGATCAGACTGGAAAGGTCAAGCACAGAAATGGTGAGCTCAACTTTTTGGTTATTTAGGAGCAAATTTAAAGTGTATTGGTGTTTAAGGGGTATATGTTGTTTCAGTTACTAAACGAACTTTGTGGATCTTTGCATCTATGAGATTTTGTATACATACATCTTCCTGATTCTACAATCTGTATAATCAGGTTTCTTTTCAAGTTTAATGGAAAAGATGATGAGATCAATCTTATGGGCGATGGTACTGAAAAGGCTGAATTTGGAGAATGGGCATGGAAATCGCCACAAGAAGTGATTGATCATGTAAGTTCTTATTGAGTTTTGGCTTTTATCGCAAACCAAGCAAGATAACATTTTAACAGCCTTGAACGTATTGTCAATTCTTATTTGTAGGCTGTGGATTTTAAGAAGCCCGTGTACAAGGAAGTTTTGTCTGTGTTCTCGCCTCATCTCGAGTAGTTTCATTCACAGTTCTCTCTTCTGGCAAGAATAGTACGTGTGCTTGCTTTCGTAAGTAGCAATAAGAGTCCTGTCTATCTTCATAAAATGTACTAGAGCTTCAGATATCCATTGTTTCAAAGCTCTCCGTGCCTTTGAGATAGTTCTCGTTCCAACGTTTAGAATTATAATTTTTTTGGCACTACTATTTGTGATCTACAATGTAATAGAAAATGGTGTACTTTCACTGAATAATTCTAAATTAATCCTGAGTTTGATAATTTAGTAAGGAAATTTTAAGTATTTACAGGCCAGATGACTAAAGTCGCCAGTGCACATGATTTCTTGCTCTTAATGTACTCTGTACCTGGTTGGAGCCTAAATAACAATAACAGTGGTTCTGGTTTGGTCTTTAAATAGCAAAACCTACCCTCACATTCTTAGAAATAGCATATTGCAGTTTTAAAAAAATCTAATCATAAACACTTAAGAAAAGAAAATCTGAGGGTTGGATTGTAAAATATAAAAATAACAAGAACGTGTCTGGCTTCTTGTCCTAATTCTTGCATGAATTCCTTAAAACAAGCCTATTCTGTTAGTAAGGTTCATTTGAATACCATGATCCTGTGGATAAGAAAAGTTCAACAATCTTTTTCTGATTACTCACACGAAAACCTAAAATGTTTGGCCATACAGATAATACTTCTGCAATTGAACTTCACACTTAATGTATACATATGTCCCCCTTTTGAGAAAACCTTTGAATTAATGTCCTATATTGGACAAGAAAAATCTTTGCCAGCATGTAATTTCTATTATTGGATCAACATCAGCATGCAAAATGTTGTAAGAACATCAGAAAAGATAATGGACTTATCTGATGCATAAGTAATAACTAATCATTAATCTCCAAATCCTTCCTGGAGATGACTAGATACAAAGAGCAACATTTCCTTAATTAATGGCATTCTCATTCAAAGATTGAGTGGATAAATATCTGGAGGTTAATATCTACACGCGTCGTGTGTGTCACCATTTCTTCACTATAAATGCAGTTTTTTTTTCCAGCATCTTACTCGCGAAAATGGCTGTTTCGCTGCAATCAGAATCTGAGGGTGTGTTTGTTGCACCTGAGATTAACTCCTTTGGCCAATCATTCAGGTATATATACATTTAACTTTGCTTTCTTGATTGTTTTTGTGGAACACTTTTTAATGTCATCTGCATTCAGGGATTATGCTGCTGAATCCTCAAGGCAGAAGATCGTGGAGGAGTTCTATCGACTCAGCCACATCAACCAAACATATGACTATGTAAGCATGCTGTATATGTATATAATATATGATGTACTTTCCTAGAGCAGTATCCTGAAAGTGGTTTTTCGAGAATGCAGGCAAAGAAAATGAGGGATGCTTACAAGAAGCTGGATAAGACAGAAATGAGCATCTGGGAATGCTGTGTGCTGCTGAATGATGTCGTGGATGACAGCGATCCTGACTTGGATGAACCTCAGATTGAGCATTTGCTGCAAACTGCTGAGGCTATCAGAAAAGACTACCCTGATGAAGACTGGCTGCATCTCACTGCCCTAATCCATGGTGCATAATATTTCTTATCCTTAAATAGCTCAAATATTTTCAGATGATCAGGTTCTAACGGCACATTTCACTCCATATTTCAGACCTTGGAAAAGTGCTTCTCCTCCCTAGCTTTGGAGGGCTTCCTCAGTGGTCTGTTGGCGGTGAGTAATTCACTTTACAAATTTCTGTCAAAAAGTGGCATTTCAGGTGACACATTTCCTCTGGGATGTGCCTTTGATGAGGCAGTTGTTCACCATGAGGTAGTATTAATTAAATTAATACATTCTTTTTCTCCACGATCACACATAAAATTTTGTTTCTTCTTAAGCTGAAATTAATGTCGGATTTGTGAGTACAGTATTTCAAGGACAACCCTGATTACAAGAATCCGCTTCACAGCACTAAGAATGGAGTCTACGCCGAAGGCTGTGGATTGGACAATATAGTGATGTCTTGGGGGCACGATGAGTACATGTATTTGGTACAGTCTCTTTCATATCTTGATCTTTTTATCAACTGAAATTGAACTATGGAATTTGGATTCTGAATTTGTTTGCGAAAATTACCAAGGTGGCTAAGGAAAACAAGACTACCTTACCTGATGCTGGACTGTTTATCATCCGGTTCCATTCTTTTTATGGTAAAAATTAAGGAAGAAGTCACTGCAAATCTTGTGCCACATTTCTATGATTTAATTTTAGATATGGTCACTTTAGCCATTAGGATCATGTTTGAATATTCGTGACACTGTGTTTTATTTTCCTGAAGCTTTGCACAAGGGTGGAGCATACAAGCACCTGATGAATGAAGAGGATGCTGAAAATTTGAAATGGCTCAACATATTCAAGTAAGATTTATATGCCAAAAAATATGAATGAATACATATTCATGTGAGTGAATTTTGCATGTCGTGTTTTTAGCAAATATGATCTTTACAGTAAGAGTAAGGTCAGGATTGATATTGAGGAAGTCAAACCATATTACCTCTCTCTTATCAACAAGGTAAATTTCTGTTTCTCACACTCAAACTTGTGGATTCTTTTACTGCAGTCTGATAGTCTGGTTCTGTTTTTACAGTACTTTCCCCAAAAGCTGAAGTGGTGAGATCCTCAAAGAGTTGGAAGGAGCAAGTTGTTTGTTGCAAACAATCATCAATGTTATCAACTAAGAACTTGTGTACAATTTTAATTTGTTTAATCTGACAGGTGTCATGAACTTTGCCAGGATATAAATAAATAAACAATGTTTATTATTTGTTTGAATGTTAGATTGCTACCCTTATTACAAGAGATTCCGTCTTTTTAATTAGTCTTGAAAAGAGATATCGAGTATTTACAGGACCGACTAAATGATAAATGTCAGCAATATTTATTGGAGATGCTCTAATTAGCCAATATCCTCATCTGGAGTAGTATCTTATTAGAGATTGGAAGTGAAAATACATTTTAAAAAGTATTTAGTGGGGCCAAGAATGATAAGATATACTAATGTGGAGTGCTCTTATTACAAGAAACTAAAATGATACTCATAGAGATAGAACTAGAAAAATTATAACCCTGTGGCTGAGGTTTGTGAGGACAAAAAGGTTGTATTCTCAGAGTAAACAGAAGAGGAAAGCAGAGATTTCCATGGCTATGACTGCTGCCCTTAGTTTCACAGTGGCATCTAATGCCAAAGCAGTAGATTCCGGCGAAGGAAGGCGCAGAACCACCGGGGTAAAAGACAATGGAAGAAGAGGGCTCCTTCTTTCAGCTGCTATTGCTGTGGCTCAGGTGCCTGAATCCCAAACCCAGCTACTTAAGAGTATGGTTCCAAATTCTTATTTGAGGAATGCTCAATGCATATTTGGGAATTCGTGAAAACCTTTTTTTAATGCAATCATTTTGACAGAATATCTGAAGAAAACGGAAGAAAACAAAGAGAAGAATGACAAAGAGGTAAACTAGCTTCATCAGTTCTTGTTGATTTCTGGGCTCAAAGTTTTCTTGCATCTTAATTTGAAGTATTTTTTGTTTTGAAGAGATTGGAAGGCTATTACAAGCGCAACTATGGCGACTATTTTCGCTCCATAGAAGGATCCCTGAGGCAGAATAAGGATCAGATCTCCGAATCAGAGAAGCGCATTCTTGAATGGCTTGACAAGAACAAATGAATTAGCTAGATACATATCAGCTTGTTTGAATGGTGTTTAGTAGTGCATTTCTTGTAGATTTATGAGTTCAGAACGTCGTAAGCTGTGCTTATAAGCAAAACTGGTTTATTTTGAAATGAGAGGAGGCTTCTTCTTGCATTTCCGCCCATCACTTTTAGAAATCTGCCAAACATCAAAAGATGCAACCAACAAAAGTGAGGCCATGTTTTTACCAACTGATTTCTGCTGAGCGGAGCTGAACTGAATTGAGCTAAAACTCATCATAGTGATAAGAACTGTACTAAATGACAATAGACCAAAACAATACTAAATGACATCAAGAGAGTCCAAAATTTCCAGAACTGTACTGATAAGACTTACACCATGCATATACCAATTCAAGAGTTTCTACCTAAGCCATGCTATCTATGATCTGCTGCACATTATCAACAAGAATTTGAGCAACTTTCTTAGGGGAATACTTGTTGATCATGTCTTCTCTAGCTTTCCTGCCTTTGGCTCGAGCTTCATCGGCATTAGTCATCACATGCCTCATCAAAACCTGCAGTTTCTCAACAGATGGCTCAGCCCACAGATGCCCTTGAAAAGGCCCTTCCACCACTTCACTCATCCTATCCACTCCCAGAGGGTACCCATTCTCCTCGGTCAGGTACTCCGTGGGGCCAGACCAGTTTGTGGCAATCACCGGCAATCCCATGGCCATGGCCTCGACAATAGGCCGGCCCCACCCCTCCCCTCGAGAGGGTAGCACAAACGCATCAGCCGCCTTATACAGCCTCGGAAGCTCAACCTGAGGAACATGATCATCAAGAACATACACATTAGGCCAACCACTCGCGGGTTTTTCCAGCTCGGAATCCTCAACAAACTTCGCTATCTTATCGTCAAAATCATCTTCTGTATGGTAAGGATTGGTTAGCATAAGCAGCTCAACATCATCTTCACCGGAAAACTCCTTCAAGTAAGCATTCAACAGCACATCCCAGCCTTTTCGAAACTCCCATTTGAATACACTCAGGAACACAAACCTCTTTCTCAGCCTTGTTTCCCCTGTCTCTTTACCTACCACCAAGGATTTTGTTTGGTCCAGGTGATCTAAAGCCTCATACTTAGCTGGATCAAAGAACTCAGAATCAACAGGCTGAACAATCTTGACAACCTTTGATGAATCCACCCCACTTTCCACAAAGCTTCTAACATGAAACTCAGTAGGAACCCAGATGAGATCCATCTTATTGCACCTCTCCACGTGTGTCAAACCTACTCTGTCGGACTCAAACATGGTCCGGCCGACGACAACCTTGAACCGGCCGTACGGAGCCGGAGGGCAGGGGAGGGTCTGAAACAGGGGAGGGTACCATGCCCCGGGCTCGCTGTGGCAAACTACGATCGTTTCGTTGAATCTGCATTCCGTTCTGTGAAGCTGGATTGCAAGATCCCTCATTTCTTGCGGCAAACCGCCCCAGAATTCGGGGTTCTGCAGATCGCCGTGCTGCTCGATTCTCAGTCTGAATCTGGGCTGGTTGGTTTTCCAGTGTTCTTGGAGGGCTAGGATGTAGGACCAGGCTTCTGAGCTGTACCCTCCTCCGGTGAGGAATGGGGCCATCCATAGGACGCAGTAGGGTGAGGTGGGGACGGTGGCGGTGGTTTCCGGCGGCGGCGATGGGCGGAGGAAATTGGAGCGCGGGAGAAGGGTTGGTTTGAGGAATCTGTGCAGTTCTGTTTTTGGGATGGTGATTGAAATTGCGAGAAGAAGTACAAAGATTGAGAGCACGTAAATGGTTTTCATCTGCATCTCAGATTCTCAGAAAGAATATGCTTTCATTCCTTTGCCGCTTTGAATAAAATCACTAACACAGAAAACCATTATGATGGAACGTGACAAGCTCCAACACAGAAAACCCCAGTGAAACCTAAACACAGACACGAATTGTTGCTTTAAACTCTCGAATCATAATATATTTTCATTTAGCTGAAATGCATCAAGAGAACAGTAAGTGAAACTAGAAAGAGAATCAAAGCATTTATTTATATGATGATGATGATGATGAAGAATCATTCTTGAAACATGTATTTACAGTATTGTACATTTGTGTGTCGATTGTGACACTGACAGTCGACATGTACATAGATTTAGACTTATGTTACAATGGCACGAGAAAAAAAAGAACACTCGGTCCTAGACAACTTTTGGAGGATAAACAAGTTGATCCATGATACACGTTAACAGCTTTCATAGTTTAGATTGAACGCGGCTCAAACTGGCTTCAATTGCTCCATGAGGTTCATCAATAGGTAGATACACATCATCATCAAACTGCAAAGCAAAACATCAGAAACAAAACTGATTGTCCAAATCCGCATGGAAGTTTAGGAGTCCTACCTTAACAATGACAGGGTTGTCTTTGCTTGATAAGTTAACTGGAATGAAGTGAAGATTTGGCATGTTTAAGCTGATTGATGATATGTCCTGAAACCTGATCGTGAAAGTCATTAGATTTCAAACCAGAGAACAACAGTAATCATATGAATGCATGTTGAAGACTGGAGAACCTTCCAAGAACTTTCTTTGCCATCTCATAAAGGGTATACTGAACAGATGGGCTGTAGACGCCAGCTTCAGGACCAAAGAAAGCATCCATCAAGACCATTTTCACATCCCTAGATTTATCTAAGAAATAAAAGGGCTCCACTGGGACATCATGGAGAGATTCAAATGCATATCTGCACATAGCAATCAATGCTCAGATCATGATTTCTAGTTCATCTTCATCTTCATCTACATCTACTATTTATTATGGACAGAAACCTTTTAGATGGATTCCTAACAAAACTTCAAGATTTTACAGTTCTTATTCCTAGATGATATGATGGCTATAGTCATATCATACGATTCATACCTCCATGATGCCGTAACTTCAGTTCCCAATAATCTCTCTCTGGTTTCTGGCAAAATAGTGTACTTGTCCCTTATGAAACCTTCAAAACCTGACTGCAATAAGAGATGGAAGACAAGCATTCTAAATATGAGCCACCCCTGTACACTCCTCCTCTATTGAAAACATGACCGTTTCTAATGATAAACAGATTCTAGTGAGAATAAAAGTGCAAAAAGGGAAACCCTAATGATTACTTCCTACCACACAAGAAAGTTTTGAAAGAAAATTAATTCTAACAGATTTGAATTTAGCACTAAGCTTTTATTTCAAGTAACAATGGGACAATCAGAAGTGACCTAGAAAGCTACATGTCATGTTCAACAACTTGAAAAACCTCCAATTGCTATCTCGGACAGTTTGAAACTCATACTGTACTGAGTAAATATAAACACAGACGATGGAAGTAATGTAAATCTTCCATTACAGAAGTTCCACAATACGCCATTTAAGCTGATTAGATCCTATTTTTCAGTTTCTCTGATAAACAATTCAACTTTAGATTTAGATTAACTACATAAGCATCAGTTGGATCACCTCTTCTTTACTCAATTGAGTTGCTACATGACAAGTACGCAATGAAAGACAGACACTGTAGTCAGAAATGTACCCAAGCCCTATTATTATAGCATCTAAGTAACTTTTGAGCTTACAAAAAACACCAAACATATACTCCTATGAAGTTACAAGAAATCAACATACCTGGGTTGTCTTTAGCAATCTCAGTTTTCTAACTCCAGAATTCACCTGCAAAGCACCACTCTTCTTTAATATAACTTCAGTTGTATGCTCCTCGGATCCAATCTTAAAACCTGGCATGTACAAGGAAAAGTTCAATTACTGATACAGTTCCTAATACTTAACCAATGTCATAGCCTCATAGGTGATGGCCTATATAATGTCTATACAAAGATTGATGGATGACTACATAGCTGGTATAAGCCAATAGTATCATCAGCCTATTTCCTAAATATATACGTCAGAGAATTTTACAACTGAAAAAGTATACTCTAGTTTATCATATCCCACAAAAGTTACGAGAATGGTAGCAACAAACTCAAATGTTTTGATTATTGCAAGTCAGGTAAACATAAAAGATAAAGCTTTCTGCTGTTCCATAGGTTTCCACAGTAGAGAGATAAACAAAATCAACCAGGACAAGCACACTTCTTGCTATTTGCTAGTGATTTCTGGGTGATCCCAAAGACTAACCATGTTTATGAGGATGGCCGTCAATGGATACACGATCCCATTGCTTTTCAATTATACTGATAATTGCACCTGTAACCTACAAAAGAGATTGGGGACAATAAATTTCAAATTCCTTGACAATTATAGTCGTGTAAACAGCAAAATACAGTGCTTCTATCTCTGTTGTTCAATCAAGATATTCCCCACAAAAACACCACCGTAACTACAAACAAATCTGAAACAAACAACTGCACTCAGATCATTCATTTGTGCAATAAGCACACAGTAAATAGAAAACAAATATTTTGAGAAGCTAAGCTAAATGATGGATTTTGCGATCGGAAAAATACGATCAGGTAAAATTACCGGCTCATAGAAAGAGGTAAAATGCTTGGCCAGATTGATTGCGAAAATCTCCACAGGAATCCTTTCAGAGGACTCCTTGGCCTTAACATAAACCTGGTTCAATTGCAAAATATCAGCACCACAAAAGAAGAAGAAAATCGAAGAAGTTAGCAGCTAATTGGTGAATCACTTACAGTGTTTTTCATGGTGTCAGTGGCGACGATGTCTGAATTGTCCCCGGTGAGGTAGGCAGGGAGGCAGTCGGAGAGGAGGCTGATGGCGACGTTCCATTCGGCGAAATGATGAGTTCCGTCGGAATCCCTCCACACCCGCCCCACCCTCACTCTATCCTTGCCGTGGCGCTGCTCCAGCTTCAATTTCTCCGCCATGGATGCCCAGAATTGCAGTTGATAATTAAAAAAAATGAAAATTCTAGATAAAGTGCGACTATTTTACATGTGAGTGATGGAGGAAGTTAGAAGTACATTCATTGTCACGCAATGCGTCAGGGCCTCCAACATAGAAGCATAGTTTGATTTGAATACCAACACCGTAAAAGACGAATGCCGAGCTTATTGTAGCTTGAAATGAGCTTATTTGAACTAAAATCAATTTAAATAGTGAACTAAATGAATTAAACTGAATTAATTTTGCAATTTATCATTTATAAAGGTGATCTATAATTATAAAATAAATTTTATTAAAACAATGATTGATCTGAATTTTTTTAAATATATTCAACTTAACTTAACTTCTTCTTTTTTTTATAAAATTCATTCATGGTACTGGGAAACGCTCATTAACGATTACAAGTGAAATCAACATTTAATCAACTAATCTATTACAAAGCTAACTTAACTTAACTTATTTACAAAAAAGTTTAAGATAACATGACTTTATTTGATTTAACTATTTAATTTAGTTCATTTCATCTCAATTTTCTTAATTTAATTTTCATTATATAGATTAATTTTATGGATACGTTTCTGATTTATTATACTTTATTAATTAAGTTGAATATGAAGAAGTGAGTTGACTAAAGGTCGTGTTCTCTAGAGCTTATTTGAATATTTTTAGTTCAGATGAGTTCAGATAAAATTTTTTTAGTTCAGATAAATGTTTTTATTTCAGATGATTCAGATAATCTTTTTTCAGTTCAGATGAGTTCAGATAATCTTTTTTCAGTTCAAATGAGTTTAGTTCAGTAAACTTATTTAGTTTTCAGATAAGTTCAGTTCAGTAAACTTATATGTATTTTAGTTCAGTTCTAAATAAATCAGTTCAGTATTTTTTTTATATTTTTTCATGTCAATTCAGTTCAGTATTGTATATTATAATAATTTAAATAATGCTAAAACTATTTTGTGATTTTACTATAATACGTCGTAGACCCTCTTCTTTGAGCTTAATTGTTCATATCAGTTCAGTTCAATTCCATTCAGTTTAGTTCAATTTCAATATGATTTGATGAAATCAAGATTAATTTAGTCATACCGATTCTTTTTTTTCAATACATTAATTTTACTTCAGTTTAACTCAACAATATAATTTGATGTATATCACTTTAGTTCAATTCAGTGAATTGAAGTGAAATGTAATTTGATAGAATTCAGGTTAATTCAGTCATGCTGATTTTTTTTTCCTGTACATTAATTTTTACTTCAGATCAATTCAATCCAATTCAATTCAGTTAAACAAGAAATAAACTCTATCAAACTCTAAGTTATACTCAAATTATAAATTTCAAATGTTTTGAAAATGTCATATTTATTTCATTTTAGTTCAATTGATCTATATATTCCAGTTCAACTTTGAAAATGTATTATGCTACATTCAGATTAATAAATTCAAATATATTGAAATTGATCATATTTATTTCAATTCAATTCAGTTCAGTTCAGTATATTTTAATATTAAATGTATTATGTTATATTTAGATTAATAAATTTCAAATATATTTGAAATGATCATATATTTTAGCTAGTTTCAATATACTTCAGTTCAATTTATCTATATATTTCAATTCAACTCAGTTTTTAAGTTCAAATGAGTTCAGCTAAAATTTTTAAGTACAAATGAGTTCAGTTCAAATGAGTTCAGATAAAGTTTTTTAAGTTCAGATGAGTTAAGATAAGTTCAAATACCGTGAAGAGAACATGACCTAACTACGAAGAATTTGAAGAAGTATAGTTGACTGTTAGTTTTTCAATTTTCTGTTATATGGCTTAAATTTGATAAAATTTGGAAACTTTGATGATCAAACTAATGAATTGCCAACATTGTGAATGAAATTAACAAAAAGATGAAACTTTGTGAACCATAGCTCTAATTATTATTATCTTCTTCACAATTTTCCCCACCTTCCTATTAGTTGGAAAATAATTGTTTATTTGTTAATTTTTTTTTGTTAACAGGTACTCCCTGTTCCAAACAAAGTATTTTATTTTGACTTTTCAAAATCAAATGAAAACAATTTTAACTATTAATATTTATTAGTTAATATGCTAGATTATTATCATGTAGTATATTGTTGGATTCATAATAACATATATTTTTTAAACAATATCTTTTTTTAAAAAGAATTTACATACTTAAATAAAGATATTAGCGGTCAAAGTTGTCTCAGTTTAACTTTGAAAAATTAAAATAAGACACTTTGGCTGGATAGAGGGAGTATGTGTGACTGATTTGTTAATTCATTTTTAATATTTTTTTGAAATATCATTTGTAATATTGTGAAACGCCCTACCGTGATTAGAATAAGTGCAATCAACATGTAATCTAGGTAGGGGTGTTCAACGGTTGGTTAATTGGTTTACAGGTTAAACGGTTCGGTTTCTACCGGTTTATCAAATTAGAAAGAAAACCTTTTAACCAACCAATAATATTATCGGTTATATCGGTTCGGTTTATATCGGTTTCGGTTTATTTTTTCGGTTACACGGTTATAATCGGTTTACACATTTATCGATCACTTTGACAATAAATTAAAAAATGAAATACAATACAAGAGGAAAGAGAAAGTGAACAAATTCACTGTAGAGGGGAGACTACCACAAATATCAAAATGTCACCACTAAAATACTGACGATGTGGTAGAAATTTTTACAAAAGTCCATGATTTAACTACGAAAATTTATTTGTCAATTCAACTGCCATACAAAATTATCAAACATCAAATTCTTGAATCATCTAAATATTACCCAGTGGGTGTGGGCGTAGGTGCGGTGCGGCGGAGGAGCTCTCAGTCTCGGAGGTCGGCGGTGGAGGAGCACAAAATAATTGGTCGGCGTACAATTACAAAGGGAATCCGTGAATGGTTGACTGGTTGCTAATATAAAAGGGTTTAGGAATTTTGAAAGTTAAAGGGTCAAAGCTCATTATAAAAGGTTAAACTCTATGAGATTTAGAAATTCTTAATATATATGTTAATATATAAAATATTAAACGGTTAAACGGATAAACCGTTATTAAAATTTTAAATCCATAAACCGAACCGATTAACCTACAAATCCGTTTAACCAAACCGGTTTAAACCTATTAGCCTGTTAACCTATTAACCTATTCTCATAACGGTTCGGTTTCGGTCGGATTACGGTTTTCCGGATTTTTTGAACAGCCCTAAATCTAGGTATTTTATTAAAGATAATCAAACTAAATGATAATAATTAATTGTCTTATTACAAAGATGCGATACAATAAAAGAGTAATATCCTCTCAGTAGTATATTGTCGCCAAAATAGCAAAAGCACGAACTGTTTACCTTCTTATTCAGGGATTTTCAACATCTACAAGCATAATTCATTTTTAATATAATATACCAATATATGTGGTTGAAATATTTGTACTAAAAAAAATGTGTTATAATATATTATCCGGCGGCATCCCTAAAATGATCAATTGTTAACTATCCAAAGCTTGTTATAATTCTAATTTCTAAGCTGTAAGATCAAACATAATCAATCATAAAACTGGAAATCAAATAAAACAGAAGGTTCCATTTCATTTCCACCCAAAAACAATAAAAAAATATCGAACAAGTGAGCTGTGACAACTCAGAAAAGAAAAATGAAAAATAAAATGGCCGAACAGAAATTAAAACAATAGGAAAGATCCGAGTTGTTTTGTCAAAGCTAGGCTGACCTTCCTTCCAGACTCCGATGATTCCCGTGTGATGATTCTCTGACGACGCCCAAAGCCTCCACAGAACCCTCCTCCTCTTTTATTCAACATTTAATTACTAATTAAGAATCATCTGGCACTTTCAGCTCACACTACTATAAATTCATCCATTTCTTCTTCAATCAATCAGAATCAGCAAACCAGAATCATTCAACTGTAATATCGATTGTCAGAAAAATGGATGCGGCTTCAGGGAAGAAGAGAGTGGTGGTCATCGGCGGCGGGGTTTCCGGCGCCTTCACGGCCAGAGCGCTTCAAGGTCATGCCGACGTTCACCTCATTGACAAGTAAGCAAGTCTCCTGATTTTGGTTTTTTATATGCATTACATTGTTTTCATCAAACTGAAAGTGAAGATTTTTTATGAATGTTGTAATGATTTAGGAAGGAGTACTTTGAGATTTCTTGGGCGAGCTTGAGGGCAACGGTTGAGCCAGCTTTTGCGAACAGATCGATCATTAATCACGAGGAGTATCTGCCGAATGCACGCTTGATCAAGACTCCAGCTGAGGACATCACTGCCGATGAAGTCTTGACTGCAGGCCAAAAGATTGCCTATGATTATCTTGTCATTGCTACAGGCCATGTGGATAACAGCCCTCCCTCCAAGAGCGCGAAGATCGAATACTACCAAGATGGTAATGAACTCATGTGAATTGTGTTGTAACTGTTGTTATTCAAACCTTGCATCTATCTGTTTGTGTTTTTATTCAAACAGATGATTAGTACAAAAATTGTACAGTATGTCTTTTGTTGTTAGTATCAATATGTGTGTTTTCGCAATTCTTTAAGGAAGCTGTGCAGCTCATGTTTGGTGATTTGTATGCCAACATGAATTGCTTAGTACATTAATGATTATATCTCGATCTAACCATTAAATATCTAATCTGCAACAGTGGGAACATTTGCTGAATATTAGACTGAGATAATATTTAACCATTTTCTTATAGTTCGAAATTTATTAAACCTATAAAACTGTGGTTTGTATAGGTGTAGCAAGACTGTGATTTGGTAGAAAAAACCTGACGGTTCTAATTATGAAAAAAGTTTAAAATTTGAATTAGTTAAACAGAATTGTTGCTGCCTACCTTCATGAAATTTGTCAGATGTTATACAAACCAAGAAACTGTGGTTGTGTCAGTTTCTCATTAGTTCACTTTTGGTTTTGCAGAACAAAGCAAGATTAAGTCTGCTAGCTCAGTTTTGATAGTTGGTGGAGGGCCAAGTGGTGTAGAACTCGCCGGTGAGATAGCTGTTGACTTTCCTGATAAAAAGGTGACACTAGTTCACCGTGGATCCAGGCTGCTGGACTTTATTGGAGAGAAAGCAGGCAAAAAAGCACTAAATTGGCTGGTTTCGAAAAAGGTTGAAGTCATCTTGGGTCAATCGGTTGACTTAAACGACATTGTAGATGGTGTTTATCGTAGTGATGCCGGAGAAACCATCAAAGCCGATTGCCACTTTCTTTGCACAGGCAGCCCGATTGGCTCATCCTGGCTAAAGAACACAATATTTGCAGAGAGCTTGGATGCTCGTGGAAGGTTAATGGTGGACGAGAACTTGAGGGTCAAGGGTCACAAAAATGTTTTTGGCATTGGAGACATCACTGATATCCCTGTAAGTATATCAATATTCTCAAATGCCCTACATTTGTTTGTCCTGTCACATCATAAAAGATGATTCTGAATGAAACTAGGTGGGAAAGATGAAATTTTGATTTATTTGAAGGTTTCTTGATCAAGAAGTTGAACAATAAAGAAATTGCTTTTGTCCAAATTTTTGCATCTGTTTTCTCCATTTTGATTGTGATTTTGTGATGATTCAGGAACTCAAGCAGGGATATTTGGCTCAGCAGCATGCTGCAGTAGCTGCCAAGAATGTTAGGCTGTTAATAGGAGGCGGAAACGAGAGCAAA
The DNA here is from genome assembly GCA_963678965.1 of Cruciata laevipes. Lineage (NCBI taxonomy): Eukaryota > Viridiplantae > Streptophyta > Magnoliopsida > Gentianales > Rubiaceae > Cruciata > Cruciata laevipes. Next base: position 19,889,121 of record OY787633.1, read on the forward strand.
TTGGCAAAGTACAAGGCTGCTTCAGGAAAGCTGGCAATCGTTTCCCTAGGGAGAAGAGAAGCTGTGGGTCAGTTCAACTGCGTGACCATCTCAGGCCGACTACCTGGGATGATCAAATCTGGGGATCTGTTTGTGGGGAAGACGAGGAAGGGTTTAGGTTTGAGCTCTGATAGCTGACGTTTCAAAGTCCTCAGTGTTTCCATCCCTATTGTTTTTGCGTGGTAGTGCTTGCTGGTTTTTTTTTTTTTTTTCGTGTATTCTCAATTCATTCTTCAGAGATATATCAATACATATTGTGTGTTTGTTTTAACGAGTACAACAATTTGGATGAAAGTACAATGAAATTAAATATGCTCATCACTCCACTTCTTAACGAACTGGTTCAGACTAGGGATGGCACCCGACGGTGATTTGGTGGATACTCGTCCGCCAACCGTCCCAATGGGGCGGGTATGGAGATGTATTTTTTAAAATGGGGTGGACATGGAGGTTAGTTTCTTACCCGTCATGGGTAAGCGGGTGGGTATAAATACTTATTTATAACCCGTCCAATACCCTTCCGCCCCGCCCGCCTCATATCCGCCTCAAACCCCTGTATAATACTCATATTATACTCGCTATATATTATATTATTTATATTTAATGTTTGTGTATATATAAAAAACCTTATCCGCTATAATTGAAGCATGTTTGGCCTATTTTGAAACTTAAAAGAATTTTATAATTTAATAATTAACATATTGTAAATTATTTTATTCTATTATATAGTATATATATAAATTATTAGTGCTTTTATTTAAAATTTTATGATCAAGAAATAGATTTTAGGTTGATATTAAATAAATATGAATTTATAAGTCGGGTGAGGAAGGTTGGTCTAACATGGATATGGATATCCAAATGGGATAGATACTCAGTTGGGCGGGCATGAATATCAAAGCGGTACCCGCCATGGGTAAATGAGCGGGGATGTATAGGGAAATTTTAGATGGGAATGGGCTACTATCCACGCCCATTTCGCCCAATGTCATCCCCTGTTCAGACACATAATAAAGTCAAAATGGGTTTTCTGGTTTAGATCGTATAAGTGCAAATTACAAATACATGATTATCTATGTGGGCACATATGCATTAGGGTATTGAATGTTGAGTGAAATGATAGAAGACCAAAGGTTCTCTTAAAATTCTTTTGTTGAATTCTATCAACTCCAACAACTCGTCTATTTTGGAAAATATGATATTTTATATATATATTTATTATTAATATATAAACCTAAATACAGTTATATGTGATCTCGTTACGTTCATTGAAATGCATGCTTTTATATTATATAGTTTTTATAATTTTGTGTTATACACAATTTTAGATATTCTAATGTTAAAATCATGTTTAGTGAAAAATAAAGAAAAGTAAAGGATGAGAAGAGAAGAAGGGATAAGTAGAGGTAGAGGTAGAAAATATACTCTAATTTTTCCTTTTCTTTATACAAATTTAAGGAATTTTCTTATTTCTACCAACTATATAGCTTCTATATAGGAAATGTTTGAGCAATTTCGCAAGCAAAATCCCTACAATACTACCAAAACCTATATAATAAGTGATTTGTTGGATTTGCACAAAGTAGTATAGAAAAGCATACCTAATGATGGGTGGGGAATCTTAACCACATACAGCGAGTAAGATTAGCACCAGCTTCAGGAAAGATGGCAATCGTTTCCTCGGGAGAAGAGAAGCAGTGGGACAGTTCAACTGCTTGACCATCTCGGGCTGAAAGTCTCATCGCAATCAATTCCCACTTGTTGTGACTTGCCGTTGACAACCAAAAGAACCTTATGTCTTTCCAGTGTCCCGTCAGATCTGTACTTATGCTTAAATAACCACATACTTTGAATAACATTAGCACCAGTTGGCCTTGGAACCAAGTCCCAAGTATCATTTTTAATAAGAGCACTAAATTCATCTTTCATGGCGGCTTGCTAGTTAGGGTCCTGCAGGGCCCGAATTGGAGATTTTGGAAGAGGAGAGATAGAAGGAGATGATGCTAGAAGATTGAATTTGGGGTTTGGTTTTTGAGTCATCGAATGACGATGAGGTAGTGGTGGAGGAAGCGGTGGTGGAGTGGAGCAAGGTAATGGTGGGTTTGTGTCTGGTGTGGCGGAAACACACTAATCATGAGTTGGAGATATGTGATGGAATAAGTTGAGTAAAAGAGGAGATGGATCAGTGGATGGATGGTCGTTGGGGGTTGGGGAGGGGAATTCTTGTGATTGGGAAAATGGGAATGCGTTTTGTCGAATACGACATGTCTGGAGGTGATAACTTGGTGTGAGCCGAGAACCAAGCATCGAGAGCCTCTATGATCGGACGATGGGCCGAGGTAGAGACATTTGACTGACCCTATTGGTTTTCTGTCAAGGATACGGAGACGAGAATATGTTGGATGGCGATTGTACAAGGCATATGTTGGTGTGTTGTTCTGTATGGCTTTAGATGGTAGGATATTATGAAGATATGTAGCCATATGGAGTGCTTCGATCCAAAATCGAGGTGGTAAAGAGACATGGGTAAGTGGAGACCGAGTAATATCATTAAGAGTTCGAAGTGCACGCTCGGTTTTACCATTTTGAGGGCCCTTTTGTTCATAGAAAGCTCGAAAATATTGATTGGAAAATTCACCACCATTATCACACTGAAAGGTTTTGTTATTTGTATGAAATTGTGTTTGGATCATGGTATGGAAAATTGTCAATTTGGAGAATGCTTCATATTTGTGTTTGACTGGAAAAATCCATGCAAAACTTGAAAAATCATCCAAAAATAGCAGATAATACTTGAAACCACTAGTGCTAGGGATTAGAGACGTCCAAATATCACTATATATAATGTCAAATGGTTGAAAAGTAACAATGCTAGAAGGGAAGAATGGAAGACGCTTATGTTTAGCAAATTGACAAAAAGAACAAATGTCCGAACACCTGGCTTTATTAAAAAGAGAATCCCTATGTCTAAGTATATCTAAGACGTGATCACCAGGGTGGCCGAGTCGAGTATGCCATGGTTGTGGTTGGGAGGTGACAAACACAATTGATGGTGAACTCATAAATGGGTATAAATCCCCATGACTATCACATCTCGTTTTGAGTTTCCTCGTGGCGAAATCCTTGACAGAAAATCAATAGGGTCAAATTCCACACTCACTTGATTATCAATAGTAAATTTGCGAACAGAGATTAGGTTTTTGACAATACCAAGAGTGTGTAAAACGTTGTTTCGTGGTATCACCAATGCAGTGGCGGAGACATGTTGGCTATGAAATCTACTATGTGAACTTCGTGTTTCCCTACAACGTGCCACTCTTGCCTATTGTGACAATGTCTCCGCGGTCTATCTCTCGTGTTACCCGGTGCAACATCGGCGCACCAAACATGTTGAAATAGACATGCACTTTGTTCGTGAAAATGTGGCTATTGGTCAAATCCGAGTTTTTCATGTTCCGTCTGCTCATCAATATGTCGACATCTTCACCAAGGGACTTCCATCTCCATTGTTCTTGGATTTTCGATCTTGTCTCTGCATCCGCCCTGCTCACGCTTCGACTACAAAGTTGTTAACATATAGTTAGGACTTAGTCAAGTCAAAGTTGTTAGCGAGATCCCAACAACCAAATCACAATCATGTAAATATGTGTAAACATTGTTATATATATGGAATACAAGAAGGAGGGAGAGACACCCGATTATAACCAAATAACAACTTTGATGTTCTATAATTTTATTTATATAATATATTTATTGAGTTTTATATTATTTACATGTTGATAACTCAAGTACATTTTGTACAAGAAATTACATTTTTTTTTATGAAATCTATTGCTTAATATTCTCTAGTCTAACCTTTGTATTACCTATAAGGGACAATCTAACCATAAACCTCATCAGAATTATATTTTTAAATAATATAGATAAACAAACTCAAGACATTCCTCACGTAATCTTAATATGCGTCGCATCAGATTTTCTCAAAGTTATTTGAGTTTTTTTTTTTTTGATGTAAAACAATCCTTATATTAAGTAGAAGAAACAAGCAGGGCTGTTGCCCTATTATGTTCATTACACACTATATTCCTAGACACTTTTTGAATAAAACTTAAAGAAAATATCTGTAATTTATTCCTAATATCTTTCATCAGAGCTTGAAATTGCCAAGGTGGCCTAAGAGCACTGTTCTTGATTAGATCAACTAGTACCTGCGAATCAGTTTGCATCCATATCGCCATAGCCTGTTCATCAGGGATTTGCATTAGCGCTTTCCAACATGCTAAAGCTTCTGCATGGAGAGCAGAATATGCTCTGAACTTCACTTGACCCTCCTTGTGTTGATGTCCCATTTGAGCTGGCTCTGCAACTGTCCATGCTCCTGCTGCCTCCTGCGTTGATTTGTTAAAAGCTCCATCTGATTTGATGATCCAGTGAGGCACCAAAGGTAACCATCCTGGATTTGTATTCTGAACTTGTTGTAACTGTTCTTGAGTGTTTATATCTTCAATATCTTGTGCCACTACCCTTCCATCCATCACTTTTAGCATTTGAACAGCATCGCTTGCTATTAATTGAGCCTCTCTGTAAGAGTGCTGAATAACTACTTTGTTCCTGTCCTTCCATATTTCCCACATTAAACACACCAAGAGCTTGATATCTTGCTGCTGTCTTGTTTTCACAAAACACTTCCAAAACCAGTCCTTGATATTGTCAAGGCCAGTTATTTCAAAAACACCATTGACACCAAAATGATGACTAAGTGGTGATGCCTGCCACACTCTTCTGGACGCTTCACACCCAAGAAATAGATGTGTCACATCTTCTTGAAACTGGTAACAACGTACACACACAGGAGATTCTACAGATTTCCTATACCATAGCCCCAAGTTATTTGAGTTTGAAAATCATAATAAATTAATAAATTATGAATGATGATGCCACGTAATAAACGCGCGTACATGCGTCGTTTTGACTGGGCCGGCTGACACAAAAGATGAAAAACTCCGCGTCGAAGCAACCCAATATTTTGGAAATTTCCTTATTCTGTCATTGACCTTGATTCAAAGAGTAGCTAATCCCTAATTCCTCCCTAGTCCTTCCTCAATTCCCACATTGTTTCTTCTTCTTCGATCTCTGCGACTTTGAAGATAAGATTTGCCAGAAAACCCTAATCGGCAGAAGAAGATGAAGAGAGTGTTCGGCGTGAAGAAGGACAAGGAGCCTCCGCCCTCCATTCAAGATGCATCCGATCGGGTAAACTTCATCCTCATCATCTCGATTTTTTACCATTCCCCTTGTATTCTCCTGTTTTTACTGTTGTTTACTGTGCAGATCAACAAAAGGGGCGACTCCGTGGACGAGAAGATTAAGAAGCTCGATGTTGAGCTCACCAAGTTCAGGGAGCAGTTGAAGAAGATGCGGCCCGGCCCGGCTCAGGATGCCGTCAAAGCCCGCGCCATGAGGGTTCTTAAACAGAAGAAAATGTTAGTAATACTAATGTCCCCTTGCTCATCTTCTTATTCAACATGTGCATTGATATATTTTTGAATGGAATTTTAATTTATAGAGCTTATTGCTGATAGAAATTGATCTGAGCAGTTATATTGAAAAAAAAAGTGTTATGGATCTGAGTAGAATGCGTGTTAACCTTATTTCTGTGAGCAGGTATGAGGGACAGCGAGATATGCTGTATAACCAGACATTCAACCTCGACCAAGTTTCCTTTGCTGCCGAGGGGATTAAAGATGCTCAGCAAACAGTATGTTTTAGTTTGCTCTATGTGCTGGATTATGCTGAATTTTGTTTAATTATGTGAGCTTTTTACCTTATAGTTGTGGCTTGTGAGTGTGTGTGTTATGGGTTGTTATATCTGGGAGGAAATCCATATGGTGTTTTAGTTGTCTTTACCCTACCATTCCTAGTAACTCGAAGACTGTGATTAGTGAATAGTGATTTCAGTCTTTCCGTCAATCTAGCAATTGTGCCATCATGTATTCATATTCATTTCTATGAAGCTTGCATTTTTATTAGGGTTTCTTTGTCTTGGTAGCGTCCTACGGGGCAGAGTTCCAGGCCTGTCAAATGGAGCTTGTTTTCTAACCTGATGGGTACCTGCCGCCTGCCCCCCTAGAGGTAGGAAAAGCCCATTTGTACGCCCAAATGCTCATTACTTGATTAATGTGGTGATAGAGTTCTTGTGTCCGATTGTGTTCCTTTCAAGTTGGAGGATATTCATGAGTGTACTTAGGATTCAAAGTCAATGACGTAGTTTTTTTTTAAAGTGGTTAATTGATCAGTTACCTCCCCAATGACGTGTTCTCTTCTTTACATCCTGCAGATGTCGGCTTTGAAGACTGCTAACAAAGAGTTGAAAGGGATGATGAAGACAGTGAAGATTCAGGATATAGATGTAAGTGCTCATCGACTTCTCATGTCAATTTACTGTGTTTCTCGGATTTCTTTTTTCATTGGACATTTATATAGTTTCACTTTATATGATTTTTTCTTGCAGAACTTACAAGATGAGATGATGGACTTGATGGATGTGAGTAATGAGATTCAAGACTCTCTTGGTAGGAATTACAATGTTCCTGATGACATTGATGAAGATGACTTGATGGGAGGTTCGGTCTCTCATACCCTTCTCCTCTCTTCATCTTAAGGCCCATACGGAAAAAGAGAAATTCAGAAGTTATCTTGAGATGCCTCACACTATTTTGAGAACTTTTCCTCCACATCGTATTTATTATTTGCTTTTCCTTTGCAGAGCTTGATGCTTTGGAATTTGACATGGGAACAGAGACTGAAAGTGATGGAGTGCCTTCATACCTTCAGCCTGATAAGGAATCTGATCTGGATGCGGAGCTTAACCTACCTCCAGCTCCAACTGGACATGGACCTATGCGACCTAATGCACAGGTAAACTAGACTAGGAAGCTTTCTTTCCTTGTCAAACCCGTTTTATATGTAGATGTGCATACTGAACAAGACTTGGGTTGATGACATCTAATTGCCTAAAACTTTAATATTTTGTGAAAGATATCCAAATGAATGATATTGTATGGATCATTTGAGACCAAAAGAATGCAAAAAAGGCGGCTTGTTAGATAGATTACAGTTTAAGATGCAAGAAATGTATCTGTACAATGTGGCTATTATATAACTTAAAATTAATACTTGGAGTCATTGTCATCGGGTGCTATTAATTTTCAAAGCCTTCTGCCAGTGTAACATATTACATTTGCTGCCGATACCATGTTGAATAATCAATGAGTATCTGCCAATTAACTTTAAGTATCACAAACAAATTGTTTTTCTGAGATCTTCTGTTGTTTGGGCAGTTTGAGGATGAAATGGGTCTACCTGCTGTTCCACACGCATCGCTCCGTGGTTAGTGTGAAGCTGGTCTCTGCAAGTAAAGCTGTAACTTGGCTCTCGTTGTTTTAGGAGGCAATGTTCGCTGGGTTGGCAATTACTGTTATCATTTGTGCAGAGTAAAGTATATGATTGTTACAACTTACAACTGAGCCCTTCCAGATTTAGGGAGGTGATTGATTTACATGTTGAATTATCAATCAGTATCTAGCATATGCCTATTTTGATAAGACTTATGTATCATTTATTTTTAGACTATCTGAACTCTGACTCATTTCATGTACATAGCTTCAATCTATCTTGGTGTTTCCTCTTCGTTCCATTTTCATAACTTATATTGAGTTGTAATTTATATTCAATCCATAGTGGCAGTTAAATGTGACAAAAGTAACTAGTAGAGAGATTCAAAGTGTGTAGAGCCAACATGATGTCCAGATTGCTTAGGTTTATTAAAATCCTTAAAACATCACAAGTAGGCAACAAAACAGCAAGCAAAATGCAATGCTTCCATTGTTCAACAAAGATGCATGTTCTGAAACCCTAATTGCATCCAAGTGATTTGCCATACATAGTTTGCTAGAAATGCTGGATTTACAGGTTTCTAGGAGGCCATCACAAAAGCAAAGTATCTTAGGATATTGGCTTGCTCTAGTTGAGATCAAGTTTCCCCATGTCTAAAAGTGCCCAACTTGGGTCTGAACTCCCCAACTCAGCAGAGCGAGTACGCCGGAAGTTGAGGCCGGCCTTGTTCTCTGGGGCGTACGCCAAGTACTTTAACCTCTCCACTTCTTTTCTTAGAGACTTGTACTGACCTGCAGAAGGCAATTTAGACAAAAAAGTAGAATACAAGCCCATTATTTCGAAAAAAAACCTAATGAAAATCCATGTATAAGAGCTGCTTTTCTGACTCCAAGAACTGAAAATTGAAACGAACAATGAGGAAATATTGGCATCTGAAATGAAGATGTGCAATTAAAACAAACTTGTGATGAAGAAACTACTAACCATCCACCATTTGCTTTTCCCGTTGCAATTTGACTGCCTGTTGCTTTAGCTTGTTGTTTTCCAATGACAATGCAAGGCGCTGTTGAAGCAATGCAGCAACCTTAGATGACATGTCAGTCTCTACTTTCTGCACCACAAATACACATAGTTTTAGGTAAACAGCCGGTAAAAAGCAATCTGTGCATAATTAGCACTTTGAAAGCAGATGAAACAACTATCAGAAAAAGCTGTAGTTAATTTTATTTACTTCCTATAGAAGTACCTGAAGAACATCTACAGTTTTTTCCAGTTCCGCTATGTATTGAAGTTTGCGAACCCTTGATCGTTGCCCTGGGTGCCTGCAAAAGTAGAGACAATGTATACTTGCATTAAGTAATCAGTTACAGTTAAAGAAAGAGGAACACCACCAGCAATTTCAATTAAAAAATATTCTAGAAAGAGAGTATGTTGAATGAAGTAAAGAGCATTTGTTTGAGGAAAGAGCATGTGCCTCAATGCAATATTTTGTTTCATTTATTTTTGTCTAACTACTTATCATTCTGCTATCAATACTACATTGAAGCACCCCATCATTCTCATGCTAGTGAAAGGACTATTGGACAGAAATAGACTCATAATACTAACATAATCTTTAAAAACCAAAACGAGGATCTTGCGAGGAATGCAACAGACAAACTCAGAAACGACCATTACAAATGTGGACATGAATGGACTTTTTTTGCTATTGATATTGAGGAACCAAGCACGTTTATATCAAGTAGGAGTATGCAACAACCAGCAATGAACTACCAGCAATGTCACTTTTAGAAACTTTGAATTAAATGTGATCAGTACATGGGTAAAATGTGCATTTTGCACTCTAATTGTGTCTGGTATCATTAAGAATTTCCTACCACGTGCTTATGGAAAATCTAGAAAAGAGAGAGCTACCACATACTCCAGTTACCCCAACTGCAAGCGAAATGTAAAGTACCACTACTGGCAACTATTTCTCACCTAAAAGTAGCGTAATCTGAGTTTTTGATGATTGACATGATTGTTCACCAAGAAGAAACTTTTCAGTAAAGGTTCTCAGGGTAAATAACTGAAACAGATACTCCCTCCGTCCCCTTATAAATGTCCTACTGAAATAGTAAATTTTTTTCACACCATATTTGACCATTAATAACTTATAATATATAAATGATATATTTTCACATGAGATATCGTTAGAATCCTCGTATGATGTACTTTTTAAAAATTAAAATTATTTACTCTAATATTAAGTATAATGAAAGTTATTAATGGTCAAACATGGTATAAAAATGTTTGACTGAACAACTAGGACAACCTTTGGGGGACGGAGGGAGTATGCAATAATAAAAAAAAAGAATGCTAGTTCAGAATCAAACCGTTTAGCTGTCTTTGCCTCCGCGACAGTCTCACTGGGTGAAGCACAAGTAGCGTCTAGTGAATCCAAATATGTAGCTCCAGACAGAGACAAGTTCTCATTTATCTGCCACTGATGTTCTTCAGAAATATATTTCGACAGTGCTGAAACCACTTCATCTTCCGGGAACCCTATGTTACCCTTAGCACGGGGAGAATTTGGGCCATACAAAGAAGCAGAATCCACCATGGTTTTACAGGAAGCAGAATTATCAGCTCCACTACGATGTAGATTTTTCAGCGGAACAAGGTTATCCAAAAGTGTCAATGAATCACTAGCTGATCGGCGATGTGATGATCCAGAAGAGGAGGAATTCGAGTCTGACTCATCCAAAAGATCATCAAGCCAGGCTGGTTTTTCCTCAGTAGCATAACTCTGTGACACAGACTTCTGGTGCCTAGGTCGAAGATGAGCATCGTTTAAGGTTGAGGGATGACAACCGGTTACATTTTTCTTTTGAAAGGGGCATCGGGGAGGAAGGTGAGCTTGCCTCGACATCATAGACTACTAAAACCACTGGCTGAAAACTGGAGCCTAATTAAGGTTAGCCATAATACTGCCTGGAGCTGATTGATATATAATACTGTCTCTGCCACCACAGACAAAAACAGTTTTTCAAAATCATATTGAGTGAACTACCAAAGAACCCCAAAAAATTCCTCAAGACCAAAAAGTCTTACACAGATGGATAAGGTTCTTAAAGCAAAACACATAGAATAAGAACCTCAATACATGACTCATTACATCGTCAACGGTACCAAAATATACTTTTTATGAGAAAAATCATTTCAAGATATCATCAAGCTGAAATGAATTATAAGCATAAAACAGAAGGGATAAAGGGCTGGATATACTCTAATGACACTGACATTAAATAAATATAAAACGTGATGTTTGTAAATTGGATGTAACAGTAGATACAGACAACAAGATTGACTACAGCAAGATCTGGAGATACACACCAAATGAAAAAACCCACAAAACTTTGACTTCATGATATCATGAGACTGAACTTCATGCACTAAAAACACTAATAATTATGTACAAACCTGATGAACTAAAGATGAACCCTTTATTTCTGGGAATCCAGAAAACAACAAGAAATGATAAAGACCACGACTTTTTGGTTTTTCCTCCCATAATCAAAACTTTTCTCGGCAATTAAACACCAGAAATACTGAATTTGTACATCAATCCCACAAAACAAAAACCGACGAAATAATCAAGAACTGATTGTTACCTCTTCCAAGCTTGGGCTCGGCGAAAAAAGGGAAGATTTTTGTGCTCAAGAACAGAGTGAGAGTGAGAGTAGAATTAATGGGTACTGGGGAATGAGGTGAGTTGTACCCAGCTCAGCAGAGCTCTCGCTTTTGGGGCGCCATGACAATACCATACACAAACACAGCATAAAATAGTGTCACTAGAAGACTAGTCTAGTTCCACTAACTTTTAGGGAAGAAATTATGGAGATGGCGAAAGGGGGGCCTTGCATTTGGGTTTTAATTGGGGATGTTGATGTTGGAATCCACAATCATGAATCAAACCAATTTGGAGGCTACTTTCTAGTTCTAGGTTGAGACTTGAGATAGAGTCCACTTCAAGTTTGTGACTTTTTTCCATCACATTTTCACTTCTCACTTTATTAAAGCACGAGGGCTATATATTTTTTGGAGAATAAAAAATGCTGAGGTGCATTGAGTTTTCTTAGAGTTTAGTTTTGTTAGGTAGTTTTTTGAATCTATGAAAATTTGATTAATTTATGGATTGTATATTGATATTGATCAGTTAGTTTTTAATAGAGTATTGCATTGAAATGTATTGGGGGTGTTTGGTGAAGAGTTTTTTGGGCTCAAAACAGCTGATTTGACCAATATTAGCTGATTTGACCGTCAAACAGCTAATTGAGAGTGTTTGGTAACGAGTTGTTTGGAATAGCTTTTTGGCCAAAAAAGTTCTTTTTCAAAACGCTGAAAAAAGTAGCGTTTTCCAATCAGCTAATTTTATTGGTTTTCTAAAATTACTTCTTTACCCCTTGTTTCTTTAAAAACCCTGGGCGCACCTTTTTTCCTATCCATTTGCCGTCGCTCTCTGCACCTCTCTGAATTCCGATCCTTAGGGTTTTGCTGTCTCCGACATCTCTTGGGTTGATGCCTCTCGTTCAAGGTATGTGTTCAAAATTACACTCTCTTAATTATTTGAAGTTCTTATAGTCACGGCTGATTCATATTGCAACAATATGATAATTTGGATGAAGTTTGAAGATTCTTTTGAATCCTGCAAAGTTATCTCTTTTAAGTGTTTATTCGTGTGGCCCATTATTAGTTTGGCGTTAGTTTTGCTTTATGTGATTATGTAGTTCTAGTTTTGCTTGTTTTGGTGTTTTTCAAATTTTCGGTCCTAATTTGGAGACAAATATCAATAATAATAATGATAGAGATTCCTGTGCCAATAGGAATGTAGACACCCGATCTAGTAAGTTGAAGGAAATATTAGTAGTACTTATAAAACAAGGCAAAAACTGAGTGTAAGAAACTAAATTCTGTTAGTACTAGAACTGATTATTTTGAGTGTTCTGAGCTAGAACTGATTATTCTGAGTGTTCTGAGTGTATATGAAAAACTGAATTCTGTTAGTACTAGAACAAAGAATATACATTCAGTGCATCAGTGCTGGAACAAAGGAATCTCAGTTCTTGACTTTTCTAAGGACTAATGTATGTTTATTTTTATTTAGTGCATTCAATAAAAGCAAACCGTATGTTTTCCTGCACACGAGTGTTTGTTTGCCACCTTAGTTGCATCTGCATTGTGAAAAAGTAACATCTTAAATGGTTTTGTTTGTGTATGAAATATGATTTTACAAGCTAACTTGTTTACTGTAAAATTGTCTTGTATTGTTTGTGTATGAAATATGGTTTTACAAGCAAACTTGTTAACTGTAAAATTGTCTTGTAACTTATAGTGTCCAGTTAGATAGCTATAGGATTGAACGTGGTAGACGATTAACTTAACTCTACTTCTGATTCAATTTGTTATTTAGATGGCACCAAATAAAAATAAAAAACATAGATGAAGTTGAGGGTGGAGGAAGTCGAGCTAGTTGGAGTACGAAATCTTTACTCACATTCTGTGATTTATGCATTGACTTTGCGGATAAGAGTAAGGGACAACGTGGTGGAACAATCTCACAAAGAATGCCATGGAAGGCACTCAAAGTTGAATTTCAGAAAAAGACTAATTTGGAATATAACAAGGACCAACTTAAACACAAGTGGGATTGGATGAAAACTAGATGGAGTCACTGGAAAACATTGAGAAGATGTGAAACGGGGCTAGGATGGGATCATAAAACGGGAAAAGTATCTGCTAGTGAAGAGTGGTGGAAAAAGAAAATCGAGGTCAACACTCTATCTTTTTCTTTAAAGAAATCATGAAATCAATTTTCATGATGCTGATCTCAAATTTAAATTTATAGGAAAATAGCCATTTTAAAACATTTCAAGATGAAGGAATGGACCCTGAGCTTGCTGAAAAGATGGAACAACTGTTTAGTGTTTCCGTTGCTCAAGGAACGAATAGGTTTACCCCAAATAAAAGATGGAACAACTGTTTATTATTACTAAATGTGTAATGGTACAATTGTAATGGATGGAATTCTAAAATTTTGGATTTATATTTTTGACTTCCCAAGTCGTTTTGTGGGATGCAATAAATAAATTTGGCTTGTTATTATTTGTACTTAATTTTGAAATGTGGCTTCAGTTTAATTATACTTGCTCTTGTATAACCATTGTGTGTTATTTTTGTGGTTATAGTGCCTCTATATGGATGTCGGATGAGTATATGGTTGATAACTTGCTCATTACTTTGAGTCATTGATTATGGAAGAAACTACAACTGATAATCCTCAAGGTATTGTGAGCTGACTTTGCTTTAGTTGTACAAGTTATATTTATTCTGGAATTGGTTTTTCTGTAAGTTATCTTATGCACCAGTGAAACACTTATTTTGAAACGTTTTCGATTATTTTTTTGCCTCAATGTGTATATATATGATGCCTTTCTGTTGGTTTACTCAACAGGTACTTTGCAATCTAGGCGTAAGCGAAAGCGTAATGATTCTTTATTCTGGGATTCCGTGGCTTGTGCAGTTGGCTACATGTCTCTTTATTATATGAAGTTTATATATAAAGAGCCTTGTTTTACTTCGTATATGACTGGAAAAAGATGGATGCTTGAAATATTGAGTGGTCATGAAAAACGGTGCTTTAATATGTTTCGAATGACACCAGTAACATTTTGACAATTAGTCATGGACTTGGAAAGTAAGTATGGATTGGTTTCTTCTGAGAATACATGCACTTTAAAGAAAGTTGGTATATTTCTCTATATTCTTAGTTTGGGTACCTCAAATAGAGTAGCTCAAGAGCGATTCCAGCATTCTGGTGAAACCATAAGTAGAATTTTTAAGGAGGTTTTAGATGCCATGGATGGTCTATCAAGGGATCTTTTGAGACCAAGGGATCCTGAATTTAAAGAAATACCTTCTCAACTTGTCCATGATACTCGATACATGCCACACTTTAAGGTAAATATTTTTTAAAGTTGTATATCATATAATTCTATTATTGGCCTTATAACTTTATGTCTCGGTCTATATTAGGATTGCATTGGAGCTCTCGATGGTACTCACATAGATGTGATTGTTCCAGAGGAAGATCAATTACGGTACAGAGGAAGAAAAGGAACAACCACTATCAATGTTCTTGCAGTATGTGACTTTGATCTGCTTTTTACATACATGTTGACTGGTTGGGAGGGTTCAGCCCATGATTCCCGAATTTTTCTTGATGCCATTGGGAATCCGAGTATGAATTTTCCAAAACCTCCACCTGGTAAGATTCATTACATCTTTTTGTAGATTGATTCATACGTGTAAATTGATTCATTACATCTTTAGGTTCACACTGAATACAAGAAATTCTGATGCTTGGAATATTACTGTAAATTACAATCTCTGCATAATGGTGAATAATATGAGCATAGGACAGTTTAAATTTAGACACCCTTTAAAATCATGTTACTCTTTAAACGTAGAATATGTGTAGCTTAGCAGGGGATCTAATTGAATATGTTTTTACTATTGGTACCCATAATTATCCTGGTTACATGCAACGCTCATCATATTTTTTTGGTGCGCTCAAGTAAAATACTTATTTTTTCCACTGTACTTATCTCATGATACTTAGCATTGCTGAGTTTTTTGTAGCTGGACTTTGTAAGGAAGAAACACATACTGCCAAATTGCATAATTTTAAGTGTATTCGTAGGAGTTTTTTTTAACAAAAACTTATTTTTTTTCTGCTTTGGAGTAATATCTGTGCCAAAATTTCGTATTCGATTTCTTTGGGACGGTTGCGATGGTTTATACAAACAATGGTCTCTCAACAAATTCTGATACTTGAGATTTCACTGTAAATTACACTCTTTGGCATAGTATTGAAAAAGTGACATACGTATGATACTTTCGTTTCGATTCATCTACTTCTTTTTTCATGTGCATGTTGTTCATTAGTGCATTTCTAATGGTATGAATACAATAAAAAATTTCTTATTACGTTTAGGCAAATATTATTTGGCTGACAAAGGATATCCGGAGAGAGAAGGGTACTTAACATCCTTTCACAAAACAAGATATCATCAATCAGAGTTTCGTGGTGCAAATCCAACAGGTCATCGAGAAATTTTCAATCGAGCTCATTCATCTTTAAGGAGTTGTATCGAGAGGTCATTTGGTATTTTGAAGGCACGGTGGAAGATATTGGCGAAGGTATCTATATACTTCCCAAATGATCAAAATCGAATTATATGTGCTGCATTTGCACTTCATAACTACATCAGATTAAGTAAAGTTTTGGACCCTGGATTTGAGGTAATTGATAGAGATTCAGATTTTATACCTCCTGAAGTAAGGGTGGTAGATGCAGATGATAATTTGGTGGCAAATGAACGTATTGGTAATCACTCCACATCAAAAGTTCGTGATGATATTACTACAAGTTTGATGGCAAATCGGCGGCGCAGAAGAAATTAAACTCGTGTTCTTTAATCATTCGATGTGCTAGTTTGGGTACACGTATTACTTTATTGTCAAAATCAACGAATATTTTTTGCAACGTTTATCTTGTAAGATGATTATCTATTGTGATTTGTTGTACTTATATATTTCGCAATGGATTCTTCAATTTTTTTAACATGCATGTGAATGTTATATTTTCTCCTTATTTGATTCATGAAAAGTGAAGGCATTTTGGTAGAAAAATCCATGTTATATACACATAATTTTTATATATATTGGAATAAAATATCCAATTCATCGAGAATATTTCATAGTTTAATTTTTATATTAATTGGTATAAAAATAATAATATCATTTCGTTCCATGTTAGCTATATAATTTATATGTGTATATATTACAAATGAGTATTTAAGGAATAAAATATATCCATGTCCTTATATGTCATTTTACATGATTAATTGAACAAACAGCTATTAACAATCAGCTAATTTTACCAAACACTTTTATACAATCAGCTAGTCAAATCAGCTAATACAATCAGCTAGTCAAATCAGCTAATACAATCAGCTAACAGCTAACAGCTAATCACCAAACACCCCCTCCTCTAATTTACCTACAATTCATAATATATCTATATTTTTTGTAGCATCTCCTCCGTTTATCCTTATCCCCATTCTTTGTCACCACAGTCTACAAATTTTAAGCAAAAATTTTACTCTACACCCCATCTTCTCAAACCACCCATTCCACTGCCCATGTTGTACCCTTCCCATTATCCTTTTTTTAAAAGTGAACCACCTTAGGTGGAGGTGTATATTGGCTTCCCCAAGCCTTTAGGAACAAATGAAAAATACAAGAGTATTGTTACAATAATATCTATTGCTATAAACTGAGAGACAAAGAAAAGGAAACTAGCTATATATGCTAGCTAAACAGCCTCATAAAAAGGGGGAGACTGTATTTGTGTAGAAAGGAACTACACAGGCCAAAGCATGTCATAAAAAAGAATGAGGTAGTATAGGAAATAACTCATTCTACCTCATTCTATAGTAAAGAAAAGGAGTAAGTTAAGATTGGGAGAAATATCATCCACTTGCTTGTTAGTGAATCAAAGTGAGACACAGTGAGACACAAGTTAGCCTATGGATTACTTCCGTCCCAATCTTAAATTCTCCAAAGGGCTACTCCACTGCAGTTGGATTCCAGTACCAGTATGGTGCAGTTTGGTAGAAGCATCCTTTAATCAACATGTTTGTGAGCAGCATCTCTGTGTGCAGTTTGGCTCAATGATCCTGACCTCATTGAGGTACTAGCTTCATGGATTGTACCTGTCATAAGAGGAAGAACTCAACATTATCTATTTTAATTCATAATTCTCAGACTTGGGATTTCAAGATCCATGTCTATAAGAGATTTGATATGTGGTGTGGGATTAAACAAAGCAGAGGTGATAGAGTTCTGATATGAATGTTTTGCTGATGCATCAGCAACTCTATTGGCCTCTCTGAAAACATGATGCAGATAGTTATCATCTAAAAGCTTGTGTATTTCATCTGATTGGTTGAAAAGTTTCCAGTGAGTAGTAATTGGATCTAAAATCATGGAAATGCCAACAAGACAATTAGATTCAATAGTAAAACCATGTATCCCTATTGATAAACCATATAGGATTCCATGCTTTATTGCTTTAAGCTCAACTTCCAGTGGAGAGGAGGCATCAATATTGTACCACATGGAAGCAGCTACAAACAGTCCACATAAATTCCTAATAATGCAACCTATACCAGCTTTTCCACTTGACCAAGAAGCATCAACATTTATTTTGAAACCATGAGTTGGTTTTTTCCACTTAACAGTGATGATTCTAGGTTTTGGTGGTTTGGTGCAAAGAGGTACTAGATTATTGGAAAACATATCAATGTCAAATGGTTTTTCTATGAAAATTGGTTTATCAATAAAGGAATAAGACACCATTTCTTTGATGTCAATCAATAAAGAAATGGCATTAGGTTTAATATTTTCAAAGAGCATCTTATTCCTTGCCTTCCACAAACTCCAGCATATATATGAAGTTAAAATCTGAATTAAAGTGGATTGCAGTGTTGTGAAACCAGTGTATGACAGATAGTAAGATAATCTGCCCCAGATATTATGGAAAGATTGGTCTATAATACCAACTAAACACATAGCATTCCAAGTTTGGAATGATAAATGACACTCATTGAAAAAATGGTCAATAAAATCAGAAGCATTGCAGAAACAACACTTGGATGCAATTTGAAAACCATAGTATATGAAGACATTATCAAAAGGCAGCAATGAGTTAAAAACTCTCCACATAAAGATAGATATCTTCTTTGGGATTCTTTTATTCCATATTTTTGATTTGTACTTTGAGCATCATATATGATGATTTGAAAGTAAACTTCCCCTTGAGCTCAGATTTCCATATCAGTAGGTCTTCCCTTTGTGACAATATGGTAGTATCCTGCAAAAAATTTAGAACATTAGATGGAAGCCATGGTGCTATGGAGGGTAGAAAAAGAGGCTTGTTATTGATGAAGTCTGCTACAGATGCAGTTTCTGGAATAATGGTCTGAGCACGATGGACAAAATCTATCATAGCTCCACATTGTGTCCATATAGTTTTCCAGAAACTGCATGTCCCCACTCCATGGAGGACTCTGATGTGTTGTGTAGCAAACTCATCTACAAGACTAATTCTTCTCCATGTGGGTGAATTTCTATAAGAAGAAGGCAGAGATGCAATGAATTGAGTCCAAGGTGCAGATGCAATTTGAAATTTCCACCATATTTTTACAAAGCATGCAAGTATGATGGTGGAAAAGGACCTAAAGCCCAAACCATTTTGTGTGGTAGGGAAGCACGGATCATTCCATTTTCTCCATGTTTTCTTTGGTTTTAAATCAGATTCCCCCCAGAAGAAAATTGAGATTAACCTAATAATGACCTTGATGATGTGCTTTGTTGGGGTTAAAATAGAGAAGATATGTTGTGGGAGAGAATATATGCAGGATTGTATGAGAGTGAGATTTCCAACAGAGAATAGCCACTTATTTTTCCAGTTACTTAGCCTTTTTTCCACCATTTCCACCACAGGTTGGAAATGAATGTTCAAGGCTCTTCCTTGGATTATTGGACATCCAAGGTATTTAAATGGAAAACTACCCTGCTTCATTCCTATGATGTCTCTAATCTGATGTACTTTACCTACAGATGCATTTCTACCCACATAGAAATCACTTTTTTCAAAGTTGATTTTCTGTTCAGTAACTATCTCAAACTATATTAAAAAAGCCTTAAGTCTAGTGAGACTTATTTTAGAGGCTTGCATGAAAATAACAGTATCATCAGCATAAGATAGGTGTGAAATGTTAATTGCATTCCTAGGTAAGTCATAAAAATGCAGTTTGCCAGTTTCAAAAGCAAATGAGATACTCCTAGTAAAAGATTCTGAGAAGATATTGAAAAGAAAAGGAGAGAGGGGGTCCCCTTGCTTTATACCTCTGGTTGGTTTGAAGAAACCACATGGCTTACCATTAACCAATACTGAAAACCAGGAGTGTGCCAAGTTTTCCATTATACATTGAACAAACAATCCATGAAAGCCAAATTTAAGTAAAACACTGTTCAAGAAGGACCAGCTGACCCTATCAAAAGCTCTCCTAAGAGCAAGTTTAAAAATGCAGTTAGGGTTCCTATTTTTCCTATTGTTGTGCCTAACCATTTCATTTAGATAGAGAATATTATCTGAAATGTCTCTATCTTTCATGAAGGCTGTTTGGTTTGGAGAAATCAACTTATGCATAAGTGGTTTCATCCTTTCCATTAATAGTTTGGTAAAGATCTTGTTGATGACATTGAATAGGGAAATTGGTCTAAAGTCATCAAAAGATATAGGAGAGACTTTCTTTGGGATAAGTGTTATCCATGTAGAGGATATTCCTCTGGGGATCTTAGTTGTTGATAGAAATTCATTAACAGCCTTTGTAACATCCATGGAAGTTATATCCCAACATTTAATATAGAAAGAAGCTTAGAATCCATCAGGCCAGGAGCACTATTTTTATTGAGGTTAAAAACAATGCTCTTGACCTCCTCATGAGTGGCATGGAGGATTAAGATATCATTTTCTTCAGGGGTGATACAGTTTGGGATTTTAGATAAAAAATGAGAGTAAAAAAGGCCCTGATATGGATGACTAGATGATGAAAGCAATTCCTCATAGTATGAGACATCTTCATGTTTTATTTCAGAATTTTCATCCAGCCAATTCCCATCTCTACCCCTGACTTTGGTGATACTTAGTCTTTTCCTTTTCTCTCTGACAGAGTTATGGAAAAAACTAGTGTTTTCATCACCATCCTTCAACCATTTGACCCTCGATTTATGTTTCCAGAAACTTTTCCTCTCTCTGATTGCTCTAGTTAACAATGTTTTTTTCCTATTGAGTTCAGAGAGCTCATGGTCATTAGGAAAGGTGTCATACTATAATTCCTGTATTCTAAGAGCTTCTTCAGCTAAATCTACAATTTTGTTTATATCTCCCAAAACTTCTTTATTCCAGACTTTTAAGCTCTTTTTCAGTCTTTGTAGCTTTAAGAAAAATCCTATCATGCCATCTTCACTTAGGCACTGTTCCCATTTTTCCTTAATGAAAGGCATGAGTTCTTTTCTTTTAAGCCATGTATTTAGAAATCTAAAGGGTTTGGGACTAGATGTGATGTGACTGCCAATTTGTAGAAACAAAGGACAGTGATCAGATGAAAGCTTGTTTAAGACTTGGATAGATGATGATGGAAACTTCAAATTCCAGGAAGAGGTACACAAGCCTCTGTCTAGTTTCTCTATGGTTGGAGATCTTAGTCTAGTATTGGTCCATGTAAAAATGTTACCTACAGTGTTAACACTTTCCAAAGCTAAACTATCTATAAATTGGTTGAACTCTGAAATACTGGCTAGATTAGGAGAAGCTGGTCTTTTATATTCAGAAACAGAAGTCATGTCATTAAAATCACCTATGAAGATAGTATCAGGACATGTAAGCAATTTTAAGCTATTCCAAAGGGACCTTCTATTTCTTAGGTTTCTAGCAGCATACACGAAAGCAGCATCAAATATGGCATTAGTGAATTGACATGAAATTGAGACATGCAGAAATTGATCATGATCATGTTTAAGAGCTACATGCAAATCATCATTCCACATGAGCCATATATTGTCTGAAGCAGCTTGTAAACAATGACTGTAATGAAACTTTTTCATGTAACATATGCATTCATCATTTTTATGCTTAAGTTCTATAAGACAGATGAGTTGAAAATTGTGTTAGAAAATCATGCTTTCCAATCTATCTAGAGATGTATCCATCCCTCTAATATTCCATACAAGCACTTTGTTTTCGAGGTTTGTACACATTAAAAATCATTTTTATGGCTGTTTGAAGATCCATTCATGAATCTGTTGACTTGTGTAAAAAAGGTTCTTAAAGGGACCTTGGTTGAACTCACCTTGCCCTTACCTTTATGTGGAGATGGTAAAGATGATGTAATGGTTTCCGTGGAGCTACCTGAGAGGGATTCTTCTGCCTCTTTGAAGATGTCCTTCTCTTTGAGAATACTTTCCTCCTCCTCCTCCATTATCAATGGCATAAATTGATTCCTGTTCCTATCTTGGGATAGAAAGAGAAACTGATAAGATTTATAAGGATTTATTGGAGAGGAGTTACCTGAAGTCATTCTGAGGTTTATATCATCCCAAGAGTCCCTGATATGTCTCCTGTGTTTTGGTGTGATGAAACTATCAGAGGATGATAGAGGTTGAGAAGATGAAGGTCCATCAAGTCTTGAGGCTACTGTGGACGTTAAGGTTGTATGAAGTGGAGATTCAGGCACAAATTCACAGAGATCCTCAGAATTAGAGCTCTCTCCCTGGTGAAGTGAAGGTTGTGGAGTTTCCAATGCTGTGTTTGAGATGGGCTCTATTATCACAGCTTTAGGGATATAGGTTTTTTTAACCTTTTGATTTCTCTGGAACGGGTTGAGTAGGACTTTAGTAACATGTTTCTGTGCTTGTATGGTCCTTGCCTTATCATGTGCAGCTACACCAGATGGTCCAACACCATGCTCTTGATCTTTTGAATACAAAGGGACTGAAATCAAAGCAGGCTTAACAACAGGGATATTAGCTATCATTGGAGGCACATCAATTGGCACCATTGGTGTTCTATTTTCTGGTTGAGGGACCTTATTATCCATCCATTGTTGTCTAGTCCTCTTAAGCTCAGTGTGAAGCTGGATGCACTGATCCTCAAAGTGACCTATGCATTTACAATGAGAGCAGTAATAGGGGAGGTCTTCGAAATCAATAGGCAGTTTTTCAACCCCAAACTCAACACTATCCTCCTCTATTCCTACCCTAATGTGATTTGGAAGCCTCTGTTGTACATCTACCTCAACATAAATCTTAACTACATATGGCCTAGACAGTGTAGCAGTGGCAATGTCCATTTTTATAAATTTTCCTATTTGGTTTCCCATAGATTGAATCATAGCATGGTTATAGAAGAAGACCAGTACCTTGGGAATGTTAACCCAAACTAGAACAATGGAGCTTTCTGTTTCAGGGGAGAAATCGATTGTCGACTTTAAGACCTTCATCGGTGCTCAGACGAAATTCCAATTTCCCCTGAGCCATAAACGTTGATAGTCCTCCTTGAGCTCAAACCTAATCAGGATGTATCTGAAATCGATCGAGCCCAACTAGTATTTTCCCTTGAATTCCACCGATTTGAAAGCTTCCTGTAGGGCTTCCATTGTTGGCTTGCCCCTTGCAAACTTGCCGACTAGGGCATTCTGGTAGTGCGATGCTAGTGCCGCTGCCTCCTTTCGTGTCACGATGCAGGCAATCTCCCCTTTGTATAGAGTTGTTGGCGCGATTTCCGGATTGGAGGGTAGTGAGTTGCTTTGATGTGGGGGTCTGTTAGCTAAAGCTTGAAGAAAGGTATTCCCGGTGCCATTGCCGCCACAATTAGGCGGGGGCACCGCCATGGGCCCATGGCCACGGTGAGGTTGTAGCCGTTTATGACCATTTTATTGTCAGAATGGTCCAAATTGGGAATAAAGCGGTGGAGGAAAAAGTAAACAGTGACCGGAAAGTTAAAGAATGTAGAGAGAAGGGAGAGAAAAAGTTGTAGAGAGAGAAAGTTGAGTTGAAATCTTCCCATTATCCTTCATGTTGTCATAACGACCTATACCATCTTTCCACTATACACACTCAGAGAACATGAACATTAAGGGATCGTCGATATCCTCGTAATTTCAATTTCGACCATGAAAAACAACATCATTGATTCCCCCTTACCATCCAAGAAATCATTATTTCTGATTTATACTCTGATTTATCATGGTATTAAATTTTGAGTGAATTTCTCAATTTGTATGGTAATGATTTAGAGATCAAAAGAGAATGCAATCGTCTTCTCTGATTAAATAGTGCATGAATGTTGATGCTACCAAAATCCGCCCGTTTCCCGGGTCTCGACGCTGTCCGGGTCTCCTTCTCAGTCAGCCCGCTACAATCCTGCAAAACAATCCCCGGGTGGCGTCCCGGGGAAGAAACTCCAGCGTGATGATGAGATGGGGATAGCGGAGAAGGAAAACGTACGGAAGGTGCTCTCAATATAAAGTAGAGAGATATAAATCACATACCTTGTTCACTGTTTGAGGCTAGTATTTATAGCTGAGTTTTGCCTGCTTTGAAGATAAGCTGCAGGACCACCTCCCTTGTCATCATCTGTCCTCTTTCTTGTCCGGACATGTCTCAAACCGGGAAAGGTGCCTCTCCGTTAGTTCTGGGCCGCGGGCCCTCTTCCTGGCCCAGCAGGGCTCTGGGCCGGTATTATCACTAGCCCCCCAGACCAGTCTTTCGGGTTTCCTTGACGCGGGAGATTGATCTTATATGCTCCTCCTTTTGCTACTTCTTTTGGTGGGGCCCCCTCCGTGCTATAATTGGTTTCTGACAACGCCGTCTTTTCCCCTCTGCATTAATCAGTACCTCGTTTCCCGTGTCATCATTGCTTTTCCTCCTTTTGAGGCGACGTTTCCTATTCATCTCCCTATATAAGGGGCCTAACCCTCCTCACTAAATTACTTTCTTCACACCGTTTCCAGACGATCTGCTTTTCCTTAACAAGTAAGCTCTAACCCTCCTCCTCTGCTTCTTCCGCTCCTCTTTCATCATGAGTTCCCCGCACATTACCGCTTCCTCTCTAGATACCGAGGGGGTTCAAGGCCAATTTGAAATTCATTTCCGAACCCCCCATCCAATTCCTTCTCCGGGTTCCTCTTCGAGTACCCCCTCTGAGGCCTTCAGCACCTCCCCGAAGCTAATCGCTCCGGGTGTGTCAGCCTTAGATGGGGCGGGCTCATCTCCCACCCGGCGTTCCCATCTTCCCCGGGAGGATCCCGATGGGGAAGCTTTCGATGAGGAAGTTGACAATGATGCTTCCCGAGGTCCTACCCACGGAGTTAAGCCTTCTGGCCATCGGTTTTGTAATCTCTCCGGGCCTCCCCCTTCTTTAGATAGGGATGTTCTAGATTTAGTGAGGCGTTGCTTTATCCCTTTTCCGTTGGATGCATCTTTATCAAAACTTCCCCCGGGGGCGTCCGAGCAGGAAGTGCCTTGCATTCCCCAGATTCACTTCCAATACGGGCTCAGCCTTCCTTTTCCTCCTTTTTTTTCAGAAATTTTCAACTTCTATCGAATGGCCCCGGCCCAACTACACCCCAATGGGGTTGTACTGGCTTCTTACGTAATTGCGCTAGATGCAATGTTACCTCCTCTCTCCTTCTCTTCCGATCCTTTTATGCCCTTCGACGCGCTCATGCGTCCTTTCCGGGGGTATTTTCTTTTGTAATCCGTTCCGGGACGAAGGACTTCATGAAGAGTAAGCCCAGATCTGCCAAAGGGTACCTCGCGAAGGGTTTCTTCTGCTGCGATTCCCAGGTGTATCCAATGCCCCCTAGAACGATTCCCTCGTTCCTGAAGACAAGAAACCCCTTTCCTCCCTTCCAACAGACCTCACCAACGATCATAACTTCCTCCATCTATCTCCCCTAGACATGGACGCTTTCTTTAAGACTGGGAACGCGGGCTATTATTGGCCCCGCGGGATATACCCTGAAAAACTCTTTTCCCTTCCAACCGTCTCCGCTGTGTGGCCGGCTGGAGGTGCCTATTAAAGGCTTTATTCTTTATTTTCATATACATATATGTGTACTTCATTCTGATTTTTTTTTTGTTCTACCTGACTTCAGTTCAGCCTACTTTGCACGCGGACGCTACGCCATTCGAAGAGATGCCTTCCGGGGATAACAGTCAGCAGGGGAATCCTCATCGGGGGCTGGTCACTCCGGCCGAGCAGCGAGTGGCATCCCCGGTCGGGGTGGGGGCTACCGAGAACCCCGGGTTCATTCCCCAAGGGGCCCGTCAGCAACGCCCTTCCTCCAAACAGAAAGCCCCCGGGTCCTCCCCTACCCCGGGGAGGAAATCTTTCGTCCAGCACCCGACTTACAGCGGCGGGGCTGGTTCCCGCTTTAAGCGGCCATTAACCGATGACAAGGAAACTCCTCCGTCTTCGCGTCAGAGGTTGGAAAGTGCGGCCCCACCTCCTCCTCCACCTGCCAATTCTCCTTTACGGGATAACTCTCAAGCCATCCCTGAGCAAAGGGAAGAGGTACGCTAACCTTGTCGCTTATTACTACTTTTATCCTCTATCCTTCCGGATAATCTTATTTTTGTTTGAATTTTGTAGACCACCACTTTCACCGACTCTCTCCTGGCGGATTCCCAACTGGCGGAAGTGCTCAACCGGACATACTCTAAGTATAGCGCGGGTCTGTTTGCTAAGAAGGAGAGGGAACTCCTCGATGCCCGGGGGAAGTTGGCCGGGCGGGATGACCTGGAAGCCCGACAGGAGGCTTCTCAGAAGAAGCTAGCCGAAAGGGAGAAAAAGCTCTCTGAGAAAGAAAAGAAATTGGCGGAAGTAGAGAAGAAATATTCTTCTCTGAAGAAGGAAAAGAAAGAGGCCCAGCTCGAAGCCTTGGACGCTGTGGTTCGAAAAGTTCTCCATTCTGCCGAGTTTGACAAGAGGCTAGAGGGCATCGCCGCCGCTGCCAGTGCTGACGCCTGCCATGAGATGTATCGCAGTCTGCGGGGTTGGCTTCCGGGACCTGCTCGCCTTGAAGCACAAGCATCCTACTATCGCCCCAAGGCAAGCGATCAGCTCAACTACCGCTGGAGATCTCTCCAGGAGGCCAACCTGGAGAACCTGGTACCCCAGTTGTGGGATTCGCTGAAGATGTGTTCCCGGGCCCCTTCAGCCTCAGACATTAAGAAGGTCAAGCTTCTGGGGATCAACGAGGCTGCTATCCCCGAATCCCCCGGCCCGGAACGCTTCAATGCCTATGGGGTAGTCCCGGAAACGCCTCACTGGGCTGAAAATTACCGAGAGTTCTGCGTTGTACCTGACAACTTTGGGTATCAGGCTGTTGAGGGGAGGACGGGTGAGCACGTTGTGGGGCTTCCAAGGGGGCAGGACGACTTGCTCTATCAATCCCGGAAGTCTATCCGGAAAGTGGGATTTCCTGAGCGCCCGGAAGACGAGCCAAGGGTGGATGCCCCCGCTTACTGCGGTCCCAACTGGTCTGATGCGGACGTAGCTGAACTGGAGAGGAGATGGAAGGGCGCTCATGCTACCCCGGGAGAAAGAGACCCTACCGAGGATAATGTATTCCTCTAGACTCTAGTTTATATTTTTTTTTTTGTAGTTTTTAAGTCTTTTGTAATCTTCCTCCCCGGGAGGCACATGTAGAACTTGGCCTTGGTGCCCATTTTGATTAATATAAGTTCTACCCTTTAATTTAATGAAGTTACTATCTTTTGTAGTCTGAGCGCCATTTGGAAGGAGATCTCCCGCGGGGATCCATGTCTTTTGTTTTCCCTCATCCTAGTTGTTCTTCCGGTACTTACTTCTCTCTCCCCCGCGCTGGGTGCCTTCAATGCTCATTCCTTCAAAGGAAGCTGGCTCATTGGAGGTTTGGAGGCGATCAAGCTACCCGGGCCATGTCTGAGGCTGGATTGTGTGCGTTTGTCCATGAGTTCGGGTCCATCCAGGCATTAGTATCATTTCTTAAAGCTGTTAAAAACAAATTTGGCTCGCTGAATCACTGCTTCGACCTAGCTTCTGATCATATGCGGGAGGCCCTGAATTCCCATCAGACCATCGCCGAGTTGCAAGCCCTTCAGGACGATTCTCATCATCGTACCGCCAAGGAGCTAGGTATGGTGTGGGGCGAACTAGAGCGGGCGCAGGAGAAACTTAGGACATTGGAGACCCGCTCCGCTCAGAACCGGCTTCTCTGCGACTTTGAGAAGGAGAATCGGTCCCTTACTCATAGGAATAGGGTCCTCCAGGATGCTCTACTAATCACCCGGCTATCCTACCACCTTTTGGGTCTCAAGAATGGCTTAGTTGGGGTGTCTCCTCTTACCGATATTCCATCCGGGGTTCGCAGGACGATGGAACGCATGGAGGCTAACCCGAAGAAGTTTGGTGAGGGAGCTCCTAATCATAAGGCCTATCTGGACGTCGTGGAATGGCATAATAAGATAGCCGCGGGAGAAGCCGAGCCCTATCCCTCTAGCCTTCGCCGAGTCCCTGCCCGAGTGGAGGTGGATGTGGCGTATGAAAGGTACGAAGATATGACTGTATCTATTGACCCGGAAGAGGTGGCACGTCGGATAAGACGCATCCGGGAGATTGCCGATTCTGGAGTCACCACAAAGGGGGTTAAGACCACCGAGGGTACTCGTATTAGCCGGAAAGAGAAGGGTAAAAGTGCAGCAGACATGTTTCCTAAGTACAGGTTTGTTACTTCTGCCGGGGTGAGAAGGATGCGCCTGGCAGAGCCGCTTCTAGAGGGATCCGTGGTTGTTCCCATACCCGAATTGAACGAAGAAGATGCCGCGCAATTGGAAGAGGA
Organism: Cruciata laevipes; assembly: GCA_963678965.1. Classification (NCBI taxonomy): domain Eukaryota; kingdom Viridiplantae; phylum Streptophyta; class Magnoliopsida; order Gentianales; family Rubiaceae; genus Cruciata; species Cruciata laevipes. Next base: position 19,917,110 of record OY787633.1, read on the forward strand.
GCTTGCGTGGAATCAAGCCCCGGATGCCCGCTTTGCCGAAGATCACCTGTCCTCACAATTCTTCGGAGGGGGTTTCCGCCCGGGTAACCCTGAGGGCGCTTCCGGGTTAGGTCCCAAATGGGTATAGTGGCAAATAGATAGGAACACCTGTATGTAAAATGCTTATGTAATCGTCCTGTAATGACTATGACCGCATGTTCATGCGATTTGTAATTTAAAGAGGATTAAATAAAATTGTTTTTCGAAAAGACCCTTTTCATTAACTCTTCCCTGTAAACATTACATTCTTTGATCCCCGGGCTTCATCCAAGCTCCGGGTCCACTCTAGCGGGGCACCCAAATGGGAGCTACCCATGGGTCCCTTTTTACAAATCTTCCTTTCTAAACCCGGGACGAGGCCAAACGCCGGGTTATTTCTCCGGGCATGTTCATGCTTCCGGGCGGGGCATATCCATGCCTGACATATCCATGCCTGGCATATCCATGCCTCAGTAGCTAAGGTACGATGCGGGGTACTCTACTTCCCGTAAAACCTTCTTAAATTAGCTACATTCCATCTTCTGGGGATCTCCTTCCCCTGCTTGTCCTCCAGCACATAACTCCCTCCCGGGTATGCTTCCTTTACCTTGTATGGGCCTTCCTAGTTGGGTGCGAGTTTGCCCTCCGGGGCTTGGCGGCTTTTATCGTTTCTCCTCATTACCCAGTCTCCTGGGATGAAAGCTTCTTTCCGCACCCTTCTGTCATAATACCTTTTTTACTCGCTCCTTCACCTTGGCTTCCTGAAGTGCCGCATTCTCTCGCTTTTTTTCCAGGAGGTCCAAGTCAAGGCGCCGTCCATCGTCTTCTTCTTCCGGGCGCTGGTATTGAGTCCGGGGGCTCGGGATCCCAATCTCCGCGGGTATCACTGCCTCCGACCCGTACACCAAACCATATGGAGATTCCCCGGTAGCCGAGCTTTCTGTAGTCCGATGGGCCCAAAGAACACTGGGCAGCTCCCAAATCCAATTTCCCCGCGTGCCTTCCAAGCGAGTTTTTAATCCTTTGATGATGGTACGGTTGGTGACTTCCACTTGCCCATTCGCCTGAGGGTGGTATACATATGTCAACCTCTGCTCTATACCATACTTGACACACCATGATTTGAAAGGATCGTTCTCAAACTGCGCCCCATTGTCTGTGACTATAATCTTCGGGATGCCGAATCGACAAATGATGTTCTTCCAGCAAAACTTAACACAGGTGAATCCCCGTATGTTGGTGAGCGGTTCTGCCTCCACCCATTTGCTGAAGTAATCGATTGCCACAATCAAGTACTTGACTCCTCCCGGGGCAGTCGGGAATGGTCCCACCAAGTCAATTCCCCACCTACTGAACGGCCAAGCTCCTATGACTCCTATTAACTCCTCCCGGGGAACATGGATTAGCGGGGCAAATGTCTGGCATGCCAAGCACTTCTGTACATGTTCTTCCGCATCTTTGAACAACGTCGGCCAGTAATACCCCAGCCTTAAGATCTTTTTGGCCAAGGTGCGAGCCCCTTGGTGGCTCCCATTAGATCCCTCGTGCACCTCCCGGATGAGGTGTCGACCTTCCGACCTTTCTACACACTTTAGCAAAGGCTGGAGGTACCCTCTTTTGTACAGCTCCCCTCCCTGGATCACATACTTAGGCGCCTTAACTCTTAGCTTCTGGGCCTGAGCCTTATCCTCCGGGGTGGTTCCTTCTTCTAGGTACGCCCGCATGGGCGTGATCCAGGATTCTTCCCGTTCACCAGCATTACTTGATCGTTCTCCTGGTAGCTCCTTCTTCCTAGTACCTCCAAGTACAACTTTTGGTCGGGCTCAGGTTTCAATTTTGAGGAAGCCAGCTTGCTCAAAATATCTGCTTTACTGTTCTTCTCCCGGGGAACTTGAACCAAGTTGAAGGTTTTAAACCCGGCTATCAGAGGCTTCACCGCTTCCAAGTACTTTTGCAGGCTCCTTTCCCGGGCTTCATATTCTCCCTTTACCTGTTGCACCACAATCTGGGAATCACTGTGTGCCGTGAGAGTTTTGATGTCCATCTACTTTGCCAACCTTAATCCCGCGATCAAAGCTTCGTACTCAGCTTCATTGTTGGTTGTTTTGAAAGTGAATTGGACTGCGTAGGGATACTCCTTCCCTTCCGGGCTGACTAACAGTACTCTCGCTCCGCTGCCCCCAGAGTGTGCCGATCCGTCCACATATAACTTCCAGGCCGGGTGTGCCTCAGCCTTAGTCATGTTCTCCGGAGTGTTAGGCGTCTTCTGTTCCTCGTTTATCCTTGCTTCTGATTCCAACAAGAAGTCCGCTAGGGCCTGGCCCTTGATAGCCCTTCTTGGCTCATACCGGATTTCATACTCTCCCAGCTCTATAGCCCATTTCATCATTCTCCCTGATGCCTCTGGCTTGAACATGACTTGTCTTAGCGGGTAATTGGTAAGGACCACCCTGGAAGTAGGGTTTAAGCCTCCTTGAAGCATGCACCAGTGCCAGAACCAACTGCTCCAAGTCGGTATACCGAGTTTCTGCCCCCCGAAGTGCCCGGCTAACAAAATAGATTGGGTGCTGCTTTCCCTCCTCTTCTTTGATTAGCACGGCACTTACCGCTTCCCGGGACGCTGCTATGTACAGAAAAAGCTCCTCCCCCGGGAGTGGATTCTTTAAAGTTGGCAACTGTTGAAGGTGCTCTTTCAGATTTTGGAACGCCTTCTCACATTCTCCGGACCACTCAAACGCCTTGGCCCTCCTGAGAATGTTGAAGAAAGGCAACTGCCTATCTGCCCCCTTTGATAGGAATCGACTGAGAGCCGCGAGAGACCCTGTCAACCGCTGTACTTCTTTCACCGACCTGGGGGAGGTCATCTTAGCTATGGCCTCTACTTTCTCCGGGTTAACATCAATGCCCCGACTTGACACCATGAAACCCAAGAACTTCCCCGCACCCACTCCAATGGTACTTTTGGAGGGGTTCAGCTTTAGATTGCTCCGTTCTAGCTTTTCGAACATCTCCTCCAGGTCATTCAGGAAAGCTCCGTAAGCCCTGCTTTTGACCACCATATCGTCGACATACACCTCCATGTTTCTTCCCACTTGGTCCTTGAAGAGTTTGTCCACCATTCTCTGATACGTAGCCCCCGCGTTCTTCAGCCCAAAGGGCATTTTCTTGTAGCAGAAGGTTCCGAAATCGGTGATGAAGGAGGTTTTTCGCTTTGTCCGCCTCATCCATCTGCACTTGGTGATACCCTTTATGTGCATCGAAGAAGGCCAGCACCGAGTACCCCGCGATAGCCTCTGCCAGCCGGTCCAAATTTGGGAGAAGATAGCTGTCTTTGGGGCAACATTTATTCAAATCTGTAAAGTCGATACACATGCGCCAGCTTCCATCGTGCTTCTTTACTAAGACCGGGTTAGCTATCCATTCCGGGTAGATGATTTCCTCGACCACCCCGGCTTTCTCCAACTTCTTTACTTCATTCTTTATAAATTCCGCTCTTTCCGGGGCTACATGTCTTTTCTTCTACCTGATTGGTTTTGTTACCGGGCTTATGTTCAGCTTGTGTACCCCTAACTCTGGCAACACCCCCACCATGTCCTCCGGGCTCCATGAGAATACTCCCTGATACCTGGCCAAGAGTTCCTTCAGTGCGCTTTTTACTTCATCCGGGAGGTCTTTTCCCACCTTGACCGTCCCTTTGTCCGCCACCTGCATTTCCTCCAATTCTTGCCGGGGAACTTCTCCATGTACTGCCCCTACTGCTTTCTTTGCGTCCCGGACCGCCGTCATCATGCAACTTCTTGCTACCGCTTGACTTCCCCGCACGACCGCCACACCTTGCGCAGTGGGGAACTTCATCGTCAGCAGATACGGACAACTCGCTGCCCGGGCTTGGGTTAGCCATGGTCTTCCTATGATTACGTTATATGGTGAGGGTTCATCAATAACCGCAAAGTTGCACGTCACTGAGACCCTCTTGCTCCGATCCTTCTCATCCACCATACATACTGCGAGGGGAATAACTCCTAGAGGGACTTCAGGTTTGCCAGTGAATCCTGACAAGGGAGATGAAGGGGGTTTCAAGTTCTGTCTCCCAATTCCCAATTGATCGAAGCAGGAAGCGAACATGATCTCCACACTGCTCCCGTCATCTACGAACACTCTCTTGATCAAGAAACCTTCAATCTCCGCTGTTACCACCATCGGGTCAGAATGGGGTATCTGAGGCGGGACTGCATCCGCTTCAGAGAAAGTGAGAGCCTCCTCGGGGCGAAATCTTTTTCCCTGAATTTTCCCCGGGGGAACATATCGCGTCCGAGCCCGGATAGCGGAAACCGACTGGCATGCTTCTCCAATTCCTCCACTTATCACGTTGATCATCCTGTTGGGTACTGGGGCAGGCTCCACTGCTTGGACTGGTGCGGCAGCTATTGCAGGCCTCCCCGGGGCCCTGTTGCCTTGGTTGCCTTGGTTTCTCCCATTTCCTCTCCCCGGGTTAGGCCTCCACCTCCTCCGGGGCTGCTCTTGAGGCTGGTCCCGGGGATTCTCCTTCTTTGCTTCCATCGCCACACAATCTCTCAGCTGTCCCCGCTCTATCAATTTTTCTATCTCGTTCCTCAGCATCCTACACCCCTCTGTCGAATGTCCATAAGACTTGTGATAGGCGCACCATTTGTCCGCATTTTCCCTAGACGGGGTCCCTTGGATAGGCAACGGATCCGGGAACAAATCCTTGTGGATAGCATGGATCTCCGTTCGGGATTTGCTGAGCGGGGTGAAACTGTCTGCTCTTGCCCGGTTTACCGGCGCGGGAGCAGGGTCCCTTCTACTTGGGTCAACCGTCCTCCTTCTTTCCATCTTATCCGGGAGGAATCCCCCGGATTCTTCTTTTCTCTTCCGCGTGGCATCATTAACCGCACAGTACAGTTGCACCGCCATCTGTAGGTTGTGAAAGGTTTCCGGGATGTTTTCCATCAACTTCTGGAACAACGCCATATCCCTCAGGCCATTTATAAACCCACTAATCACCGCCTTCTCCTGCTGCTGCCTGTCGACGACCTTCATGCTGTCGTCCATGTACCTTCGATAGTATTCCATTGACCCTTCCACAGCCTTCTGCCGGGTGGCCAGAAGCTCGGTCAGTTACTTTTCTTCCTTCTTTAACCCGGCGTATCTGAACAGTAAAGCCTTAGAGAAATCGTAATAATCTCTGAGGCTTTCTCGGGGCAAGGAATCGAACCACGAAAGACAGTTTCCTCTCAGGTAACAGCCCACCAACTTGCATCTCAATTCCTCCGGGAAGTCCCTTGACACCATTAGGTCTGGTACGTCCTGACAAACTCTTCCGGGTCTGTCTCTCCATTGTATGTTGGGATTCCCTCCGGGGTCCGGAGGCCCGGCGGCCATGGGTACGCAAGCACTCGAGGGACCCAAGGGGAGGTAGGTTTAGCCCCGTTTCTTCCCACCAGTTTGTCTAGTCGAGCCTCCAAAGAGTTGGGGTCCTGCTGCGCCACCTGATAGCCCCGCATCCTATCGTCCTCCCGATAGTATCTCTCCGGATAACCGTAGTTCATCCCCATTGATCCATGCATGGGCATGGAATACTGGATCGGGTTCCCCTGGGTTCCAGGGGCCTGATAACCCAACGACTCCGCCGGCATGACTGGCAGGTCATACCCAATTTGTCCCGCCCCCAGCTGGAACGCGGGTAATAGGGTGGAGCATGTGGAACCAAATTCGATTGTTGTCCCGTAGCCACTCCCCCTCCGATCCCGAAACTCGGAGGGAAAGAAGGTGGGACGGTGGAAGAGTTCACACGCCCCTGTATCCTTGGCGGCTGAACGACTCCGTCCAGGTCAATAACCTCTCTTTGGTACCCCCGTAAAGGGCCTGCCGGGTTCCCCCCAGGTTCCCTCCGTCTATGACTTTCCCGGGTAGAGAGTACCCACTGGCGGTACAACTCCTTGTTGGCTCTCATGAACTCCAACGCCGCCAATTCCTCCGCCTCGGCTAAGGATTGCCCCTCCTCCCGGGCTTCAGACCCCTGGGTCCGGGGACTGCCTCCCCCAGCGGGCCTTGGTCCTTGCTCCTCCTGGTACTCTCTTTCCGAGTCGGCTTCGTCAGAGGCAGTTTCCACGTGGCCATCCTGCGGTACCCCTAGCTCCCGCTGGTGTCTAGCTCCTCCTGCAACTGCCTCAAGGTCACATCATCTCCCGGGGGTGGAAGAAAACCACCCCCTGAAGGTGCCGCGTTCTTCTTCGGGCGCCCGCGCCCTCTCCTTGGCGACTCCATCATGCGAAGGTGGAAGGGTCCCACCGGGCGTGCCAATTGATGCTACCAAAATCCGCCCGTTTCCCGGGTCTCGACGCTGTCCGGGTCTCCTTCTCAGTCAGCCCGCTACAATCCTGCAAAACAATCCCCGGGTGGCGAATGTTTGGTGTAATATCGTGAATGTGATATATCTAATGCATCTAGCATCCATTAAACTGCGGGGAGTGAGACAGCGTTGGTGCGGATGCAATAAATGGTTGTGAGATTTTGATGGTGGTAATGACTGCGACAGTGTGCTTGGAGGTGGACGTATTAATGGAGAAACTAGAAAGGGAAGAAGGATTTCAAATATATTTATATCATTTCTATTCGACTTTTTACCGAAAATTTCAAGTACATGACCAAAGAACTTTCAAAAGAAAACTTAGAAGCATGTTGAAATTTCGGGAGAAAAATACATGATCATTACACGATTATTGGTGTTGGCAAACATAAAGTGCGATTTGTGGGTAAGGTGTTCAAAAATGCACGCTATACTAACACTTTTGAAGAACAACAAAATTTATTGACACTTATAAAGGAATTAGGGTTAAAAAAATAATTTTAAGGTAAATAATTAATTTATAAAATTAAGCTATAAATTTAGAAATTATCACATGTAAACTTGTTAGAGTAAGACCCTGTTTACCAGAGCTTATCCGTAGATCAGTTCAGTTCAGTTCAGTTCAGTTCAAATCAGTTCAATTCAGTTCAGTTCAGTTCAGTTCAGTTCAGTGAAAATGCAATTTGATGAAATTCAGGTTAATTCAATCATGCTGATTCCATTTTTCAATACATCAATTTTCACTTCAGTTCAGTTCAATTCAGTTCAGTTCAATTCAATTCAATTCAATTCAATTCAGTACATCAAGAAATAAGCTATAGTAAACAGGGCCTAAAATATATTTTCATATTTTTTTACAACATGTATTTATATACACGATTAAGATATTAATGATATAAATATTCTTTTAATCAACCGACAAAAATTAAATTGTGCAATTTAAACTTATCAATGGTTAGGTTTACTTACAAATTTGACCCCAAAGGTTTAAGCATATATTGAAACATGCCTACAAGCTTTGTGAGTTCTCTAACTTCCGAGTCACGTGAGGAAGGACCGGGAGAAGGAGCCGGATATCGAACGAAAAAATGACACCTATGACGAAGGAGGCTGACCAGGATCTTTTGGCATCAATCAACCCTATAAATATCACACATCATTAGCAAGAAAAGGTAAGTTCACTCACTATCTAAACTTTTGCCATTAGATCTCATCATCACACTGGAGCGGCTCTCGGGTAGCTTCGTGGCTTTGTTTTGCAGGTCCGGAAGAACATATTTAGCCTCTGCAAGGCCTTGGTCGAGTCCAGACACCTCTCGAATATCAAGCATTGTCCGAGGGTAGGATACCGATTTATTGATGCAGCATCAAAACATAAAATGCGACTTGCTAAGGTGTTAAAATGTGTAGGCTATATTATCACTTTTGAAGAACAGCAAAATTCATTGACACTTATAAAGGAATTAGGGTTAAAAAACACTTTTTGAGGTGATAATTAAGGGGTTGCTCAATGCTAGGTACATTTTTCTTACGCAGGTTCAAATTTTTACAAGAATGCCCTTAATATTATTAAGGCTAAAAATGCTAACCAAAATGAAAGGGGGCATTTGAGGGCATTTTGGTAAAATGTGGACTTGCATGAGAAAATCGTACCTGCATGGAGAAATCCAGTTAATTAATTTATAAAATTTAGCTATGAATTTAGAAATTATCATATTTTCAAATTATTAACTTAACTTTTTATAGTATGCACATTTAAGATATTAATGATATAAATAAATAATCTTTTAATCAACCGAAAAGAATTAAAGTGTGCAAGTTTTGACCCCAAAAGGTTTAAGCAAATATTGAAACATGCATACTTACGACGGTTTACACTTTACACTACTACATAACCAGTCATACGGCGTTTTGGCATCCCTCTCAAGAATCCTCTCAAGAACCTTCTCAAATTTAAAATTGCGGTATCATTGCCCTAATCTTGGTAAGGATTTCTGCATATTCATGAAGATTAAAGAATAATTATGGTGAATTATTTTCCCTTTGATCGATGTTCTTTGCACTAGTGCAGAATGCTTGATTAAAGGCTTCAAATGGAAGGCTGCTCGTTGAAAAATTCAAGAAAAAGTTGTGCAACAATATTTCCGATATCGGAAGCATGTAATTCTATGAGCTCTATCATTAGACAACTTTTGAAAAAATTTAGAAAACGGTCAAATCTGAACCGCTGTCTATAAATTTTCATGAACGGCGTTTTATAATACCAGCTGTCCAATTTAATAAAAGAATGCATTTTTTTAGAAATGCTGTCGAAACAAGGTAGTTTCCGATAACGGAAGCCCAGTTCCGAGATGGGAAGCAATATTCTAGTAAATAATTTTTGGGTTCCGAAGTTGGAAGTAAAGAAGTTAGCGATTAACCGGAAAAACAAGCATATTTCCGATATCTAGGACCAATTCTAATATATATTTTTAGGTTCCGAATTCGGAAGTACTAATAAGTTCCCGATCCCGGTTAATGTAGTAATCGGAGCTAAATTTTGACTTTTTTAAAGTTTGACCGGCGTAAATATTTTACTGTTTCGACATATTTTACGTAGAATCTCATCATAGTTCCGAGATCGAAACCTTATTCTAGTATATTTTTAGGTTCCGGGATCGGAAGTGAATATAATTTCCCAATCCCTATTAGTTCCGGATTCGGAACTAAATTTTAAAAAAATTTGAAAATACGTTAACCTAAAATACATGACTAAATATTTTTGGAAACTTAGCAGCAAAGGGATACTCAATTTTAAAGGGCCGAGACCATATAAATAAAGGGAGAATACCTATATATTCAGGAATTCCATAAAGCTTTGTATTTGTGAAGAAAGAATTGGTGTGTTCCAAGATTCATGATCCGTCTACGACGAACAGAACAAGGCAACGAACAATACAAGGTTATTACTTGCTTACGAGATATTGAATACATGAACTATCATATCTTACAAGATTATTTGGGGCTTTTTATGTGAATTCAATGATTGAGTAATTTGGATATATTTGATTCAACTATATTGTGATTTACATTGCAGGAATATGAACTTGGATCGTGTTCGTATTGTTAGATCAAACATTCGAACATCTACTGAATATAGGGAGTTGATCGAATATTTTATTGAAGTTGCTTCTAATCATGCGAGAATGGAGAATATGTCGATGATGCGATGTCCATGTAAGGATTGTAGGAATGATGTGTATCTGGGGGAGCGGATATTACGCTCACATTTGATTATAAAGGGATCTGAGGCTTCATATTCCAAGTGGATATGGCATGGGGAAAACGTAGATGTATGAGATGGAGTCAATGATGAATGTCATTAACATTATTAATAAATAGAATTCATACTAGATATCGGAATTAGGGGTGTAAATGAACTGAACCGTTCTTGAACAACTCGGTCAAAGTTTGTGTTCGAACTCGGTTTGACCAATTCGAAATCGAACTCGAGCTCGTTCGTTAATAAATGAGTTCGAACTCGATATCATAACTCGATAGGCTCGTTGAATAGCTCGAGAATAATTTATAGATGCTATATTTAGAAGTTATAAAAATAATTTACATGTCTTAAAGAAGGTAATTGTATGTTTATTAATTTTAGTTATTTTCATTTATTTATTTTAGTCTTTTTTATATATATAAAAAAGCCTAAGAGAATACATTTTGAATAAGAAATGGATAAGATATGACGTTATGAACATTGAAGAAAGAAGTAAAATAAATCTTGAGGGAAAAAGAAAAAGAAAAAGGGAAGAGAGGAAAGCTTGAATCCCACATCGGTGGCAAGAGAAAGGGACAAATCTTCTCTTAGTTATAAATTGATCTCATTTCCTAACCATTCTTAGTCCAACTTGCTTTGGTGGATTTCCATGTGCAAAGCCAAATTTAGATGTTTGGGCTCGAATTGAGCTTCTAGAATCCGAAAAGAACGTGGGAACAAAATTAAGATTCCGGGATCATAAAATTTAATAACAAATAGAATTCATACTCGACATTGCAACATTAAATATATCGAAATAGTCATAGAATCCGAAACCGACGGTCGATTGCGGTCAATATTAGTGCGAAACAGAATTGAATTTCCGGTGTCGAAAACTTTAAAACTAACTAGAATTCATACTAGATACCGTAACGTATGATAAATCGAAATGCTTCTAGAATCTGGAAAACGTTGAAACACAACCAACAAGTAGAATTGAATTTCCTAATTCGGAACAATACTCATTAACCAAAATGAAACCTAGAATACGTAAACTATGCAAAATCGAATGTGGACTCGTATTCATAAACCTAATGGACGGATAATTTTATTCCGACGGCAACTGAACGGAAAATACTAACTTCCGAATACGGAACTAATGTAGAGTAACTCCCAGAATCTTAAGTTCCGCCACCAGAAATAAATGGACAGCGGTGGGAAAATAAACAATGGATAACGTTTGAAAAAGCCTTTAATTGTCTCATTGGACGTCTCCTAATTAAACGCTGTCTAAAGACATACAATGGACGACTCAGCCACCTACGGCTCCTCAAAAATGCCTTCTATCGCCCAAATAACAGCCGTTAATCCTATGCTCTCCCACTAGTGTTGGTTTCAATTTGCTAATTACGAGCTTTGTGAGTTGTCTAACTTTATTGGAGTTTCTTTCTGATCATATTATTAATTTTATTACCTAGAATGATAACAGTGTACGTACTATGGGGAAAGGATTCAACATCGCATTGACATTAATTAATCGCATACAATGAGATGTAGGGGTGTAAATGAACTGAGTCGTTCGTGAGCAACTCTCGAGCAACTCGGTCAACGCTCAAGTTCGAACTCGGGTTGACCAAACTCGAGCTCGAACTTGATCTCGCTCGTCTATATAATGAGTTGAGCGCGAGCATATTTTTACCAGTTCGATAGACTCGACGAGCTTATCGAACAAACGTGTATAATATATTATTATTGTGGATTTTGTATAAATAAGGGGAAAAAATTTAGAATTAAAAAGTAAATATAACTAATAAATGAACACATTCAGCTTGTTCTTTATTTTTTTCTAAAAAAAGTTTATTTTCTATAATTATGTTATTATTGGTTAGAATATCTCATAAATGAGATTTAAATAAGCAAGTTAGCTTGATTTTAAGCTTATTTAGTTTTACAAACTGAGTTGGCTCGAGTTCGAGTTTGAATTTTATTGGACTCGCGAGTTAACTCGAGCACTTATTAAAGACAAACAGGTCGAGGTCGAGCACTTTTTTTATGATCGGTAGAGCTCGAGCTCAAGGTCGAACTCGTAAATTTTTATCGAGTTCAACTCGAACACAGCCCCGCTCGAACTCGACTCGACTCATTTACACCATCCAAGATTTTTATAAACAATCTAAATCAAAAGTTTATTATTGGCAAATTTCGGCCCCATTTGGTGACTAGAGTTTTAAAGAGTATGGCTAAATATGAATAGTCAATCAACTCTTTATTGTATTTGGTGACGAGTTTAAAAATGTTTACGTGACTCATATCGATCTATCCGAGAATTATCACAATTAACCCTGTTTTCCCAACAAATACATGTTTTATATAAAATTGTATTGATTCAAAACATCATTGATAACAATTCTGTTTAATTTAATTTTTTTTGATATTAACATATGTATTTTATTTTTAAACCGCAAAAACATGAAAAATACGTGCTGGCAAATAGCAAGCTTAACTAATGATAAAACCTCAGGAGGGTTTGTGGCAGATACGTGCTGGAAAATACATGCTGGCAAATACGTGCTGGCAAAATACGTTCTTTACGGAGGCTGCTTTAGAGTTCTTCGAGAATGAGCGGATTCTGTTGCAGAAAAACCACATATCGACTTCCTTGATCCCGAAGAAGGACAATAACCTCAGGGTCGCAGATTTTAGACCTATATCGTGTTGCAATGTTTTCTACAAGACTATCACCAAAATTATGGCTGATAGGATGACGTCGATTCTACCAACTATCATTGATCCAGCTCAGGCGGGGTTTGTGGCAGGGCGGAACATCTCGGACAACATCATGCTGGCACAAGAACTTATCAGAGGATATAGGAGGAAATCCACTTCTCGTAGAGTAATGATTATGGTGGATATCTCGAAGGCATTTGACACGGTTTCTTGGGAGTTTCTGGAGGAGGTCTTGGAGGGGATGCACTTTCTAGCCAGGTTTATTCGTTGGGTGATGCTCTGCGTTTCGACGGCCTCCTTTTCGGTGGTCGTGAATGGAGAGCTACATGGAATGTTCCAGGGGAAGAGAGGGCTACGACAAGGTGATCCCATGTCCCCCTACTTTTCGTTATATGCATAGAGTATTTTTCCAGGATTTTGAAGAAGAGAACCAACACTGTACGTTTCGGATTACACTCGAGGTGCAATGTTGGGAATCTGAAGATCACACACCTAGCCTTCGCGGACGATCACATGTTATTCTCAAGGGGAGATGAGGACTCAGTGGGGATACTTATGCAGTGTTTGAACGAGTTTGAGAATACGCATGGCCTTGCCATTAACCCGACAAAGTGTCAGATGTTCGGTGTTGGATTGAAAGATGATCTTACTTTCACCGGTATACCGTGGGAAGAGCTACCGGTTAAATACTTGAGTGTTCCGCTGGATGCAAACAGATTCAAGGTCTCTCAGTTTGGGGGTTTGATAGAGAAGATAAGTAAGGCCATCTCGGCTTGGAAGGGGAAGACGATGACGTACTCGGGCAGGCTGGAGCTCATCAAGTCAGTAGCACAGGGTACAATCGGATACTGGATCCAGAACTTCACTATCCAGAAGGAGGTTATGAAGCGGCTTGAAGCTTTGGTTCGGGAATTCTTGTGGGGAGGGCCGAAGAAGAATAAGGTTGCCTAGCAGCGAGTCTGTACACCTAAGGAAAATGGAGGATTGGGTCTGCGGGACTTTATCTGCTGGAATAAGGCAGTATTGGCTCGACAAATATGGGATTTTCACGTAAAGAAGGACACCCTTTGGGTAAAGTGGATTCACGCTTACTATTTCAAGAGGGACACTATTTGGGATTACGTGCCGAAAAAGGATTTGACATCGGCACATATGAATCGTCTTTGTAAGTTGAGGGACTTTCTTCTAGCTAGAGCTGGGCAGGGTTCGAGGCCGGAATTGATCATGACCATGGCAGGCTGGATGCTTCATAATGGAGGAAAAGAATTTACTGATAGAGCTTAGAGAGTCATCCATAAGGATTTTTGGCCTGAATTCTATGAAGCAAGGACATCATCGGAAAGGAGAATCTTCGCGTCTATCTGGAGAAGCCATATCCCCAAAAATTTTTCGTTCATCACATGGCTAGGACTGCATGAGAGATTGGGGACACGGGATCGACACAAAGGCCCTGGCCCTATTAATAGAACCTGCATGATTTGCGGTCACCCCGAGGAAACAAACTCCCATTTATTCTTTAACTGCCCATACTCGAAGGAGATTTGGGATAAGGTGAGGAAATGGTTGCAGATTGACAGACTTCCGATCACAATTCGTAGCTCGGAAAAGTCGGTGAGGCATAAGGGGAGGGGCTCGGCCGTGAGGAAAAAGGCTGGCATGCTAGCTTTGGAAATTACGGTTTATCAGCTCTGGATCGAGAGAAACAAGATAGATCACGAAGGGAAGCCACCAGATCAAGGTAGAGTAATCTCTCTTATCTTCAGGGATATTTACTCTGTTTTGAATCGTATGTTTCCAAGTCATCTGTTATTTTGAGAGGAATGTAGGATTGGAGGAGAAGACACCATCTCGGTCTAAGTAACCTAATCAGGAAATGTTTTACATGAACTGGTTAACTTACTAATGATTTAACGGTAGAATTGACAGAGCTCGATGCCTGCTTTATGGCTGTTATAGTTCTCCACTAATTCAAAGTGGTACTGCGGATTGTATTGTAACTCGTATTTAATCCGTACAATAAGTTGTTGATTTACAGAGAATGGTCTAACTAGTACATTTGAGTACTTGTATCTAAATGTTGAATTGATCTAGCTACGCTGATGGAGTGCCCTCGAGTCCCCATGGGGTGCATGGAAAAACCTCAGTGTAGATCTCTCGTTATGGCGCAATTTGATGAAGGGCCGCGGCTGGTTGGTGCGTCTTCCCCTTGGGCGCATCACCGACCAACCAACTTATATGCAGGATTTGCTGGAGGAGTGGCATCGGACAACCCGGAGCCACGTAACCTGGTCATTTTCTAGCACCTCAGAAACCTTCCCAAAGACCCCAGCCAGTGGAGTGCTCTCATGAGCATGGACCAACCTTGGCCGGGTATGGTGGACTACATACTTTGGATTATTGAAGACCCTGGCCCGTGTAGTGTTTTTTTTTTCACCAAAGGAACATGGATAAACCTGGGTCAGGATGTATGACTTTCTTAGCCGAGGATGACGAAAGTGGAAGACCTTAACCCGTGGAATGCTCCCTTTGATTGAGGCAGCATGTATAATTCTCGGTTAAGGATAACACAGATCGAAGACTTGAAGACCCTAGCCAGTGGAGTGCACTCTTTCATTGAGGAGGCATGTATCAACCTCGACTAGGGATGGTGGACCTGGATTAAATGCTTATAAGACGATACTTGGATGGATAGCTTCTGCTTGACAACTGGTTATTTGGTATGAAAATGCCAACTCATCGGAAGACTTGGATCCGTGAAGACCTGCTCAATCAAATAGGAATGTAGCCAAAAATACCCCATTTTTAAGGTTATTATTTATATTTGCATACAAAGTTGTTCTAGTTGATTTATGATGAATTCTTGTAATAGATCAGGAAACTGGTTTTGGGCATTTTGGCCCTTTTGACGTTAATAATATTTAACAATGATTAACGTTAACTAATAATAAAACGTTCAAATAAAGCCAAAAATGTAAAGGAACAGAATGATTATCCAGTTCATAAAAATGGATAACTATGGCTCAATGTTGGGGTGGAGGGGTATCTAAACTAATTAATATTGGTTTGTGAGTAAAAACAAAGGCAACTTGTCTGCTTTATGTGTTAAACGTATTCTGTGGGACAAGCACACCCTCCCCATCCAACTTGTTGCAATCTGTACACACTTATTAAAATTATAATATTTTAAATTAATTTAAAATATTTAAAATTATAATAAATGTTTGAACAAACACAGATATATATTTATACTCCCTCCGTATTTGTAGGAGGGCACAACTGACTTTTCACAGTGTTCAATATACGTGTTTAACGCCTAATATCTTTAACTATCAAGATAATATACATATATTATCAAGATATAAAAGTTTGATATTAATAAATTACTACATGTTATAACGATTCTTTTATGTATCTATGCATTCTAAAATTCTGTAAATATTTAACAATTTTTACTGAAAAAAATCTCATGTGCAGAAACAGGTGGTATAGAGTATATATACAATTTTCAAGCTTTTGAATTTAGGGATCTAAACTCATTTTTCAATACAAACAAAATTTAATTTTACAAAACTCACACTAAAACCAAATTTTTGTAAGAGAGTATTCGGTCAATTGATGTTATATGAATATATGTTGACTTTTCAGGAAAATTAACATATACGTTATATATTTATTTTGTGAAATTCACCATATTTTCAATTATTTCTAATTGATGCTAGATTCGTTTTTGTTGATTTTATATAAGTACAAAATGTGCATTGTTAATAATATTTAGGTGAAAAGTAAGCTTTTGCGTAATTTGTGAAAATTTGTGATTGTGTACATCTAAAATTACAAGTATCGAAATAAAATATTAATATATTAAATTGACCTAACAACTAGGCACCACACGGACTCATTGAGTAGTAGTATTAAATCTAATGATTTGGAGTTTTTCAAAAAAAAAAAAAATCTAATGATTTGGAGAAATACTCGAGGGTTGTTTAAGGTTCACGATCATAGTGACAGTGTTAATTACCACACTAATGTTATTGATCACCACACTATTAATTATTAGCATCCCACCTACTGGTTTTCAGTTTTTTTATAAATTTATATAAATATGTTTTATGATCATACTATTATAATTATAATTTGTGGGTTGGAAGACTGTGTATCAGCATTATTTAGTGTACAATAAAAACATATAAGGGTGACAAACTATGATCTAAACCCTAATAGCTGAATCTCAATTATTTGTACATTTTTCCGTTCCAATCAAAGTGTCCTGGTTTGAATTTATATGTCAAACAGAGACAATTCCGACTATTAATATTTATAAGTTATTAATATACTAGATTATTATTATGTAGTATGTTGATTCATAATAATATTTTTTTAAATAATATTTTTTTTCAAAATAAAATTACAAACTTAAATAAAAATTAGCGGTCAAAGTTGTCTATGACTTTGAAAAGTCAAACCATAATGCTTGAAAAGTTGTCTATGATTTTTAAAAAAAAATTTATATGGCTCACTAAACCAATAATAGCTCAAAAGCTTGAAAAGTATTTGTGTACTTAATTTGAAGCATTCTGGTTGGCATCAATAATTTAGTGTTGATTTTTGTTGATTCAAAAGTAAAAATAATCATGAATCATGGATTTAAAAAATAAAATTCTACATTTCAATTTTCAAATACATATCAAATAATTAAATTTAGTTAGTAAATATTTTATTTCAAATAATTTTGTAAAAGATGACGTTTAAACGTGATGTAGCAATTAACAACCTAATTTACACGGAAATAGTAGATAGAATATACTCCATAGATGGGTACTCTTTTTGTCCCTAGTCCCTAATATTTGTGCACACTTTAACTTTATTCAGTTGACTAAAAAATATTCTGATTATTATGTTTATAATATACAAATACAAGTTTTAAAATTTTAAAAATACGCAATATTTCATATTAATAAAATCACATACTTTAATATTCAAATTATTTAATTTAATAATAAAGTAATTGTTAGATAGATTTGAGTCCATCTTCCTAGCTAGTTCTGCCACCGCGAACAGAAATGAACTAACATAATATTTTATGTTATGTTAGTTCATAACATACATGCGATCGCCACATCTTATCCTGAAATGAATTACAATCAATCTGTGTTCGCCATAATTCAGTAAACATGTGTTCGCCCATACTGACTGGAGGAGCTTATGGTATATACTGGGACATAAGGCCCAATCGACCCAGCTACCCCAGGAAAACTATAACCTGTTTGGGCTAGTATTAATCCAATAGTGGACATAGTCAAAGACACGACAGAAGGATGGAGAGACCACGATCGAGAGCAACCGCCCGAAATAGGCGGGATCGTAGCCTCTGCCACAAAGTCTTATAAATAGTAGAGAAGAGAAGAGAGAAGGTAAGCATTCTAAGAACTAGATCATTATATTATCTGAACTACCAAAAGGCTAACTTAAACATTGAAGAATTTTCCCGGATTCATTCCAGGACTTTACAGGTTGAGTTCGGTCGTCAGACGGAGGTCACCGGAGGACTCAAAAGGACCCCTGCAACATATGTATATATATATATATATATATATAATTAGCATCAGGTGTGACACCCACTATTAGAAACACCTGCCATAGGCACCGTTTTTTTGCAGCTGTTTTTCAAAACAACTACTTCAATAAAGACATTGCAGCGGTTTTATTGTGTAGCTACACTAATGTCAAAAATCGTTGCCCAATTTTAATATTTTGGAACCTGTTATGTATTTAACCGCTGCCAGGTTACATCAAAATATTTGGCGAAGCGGTTTATCAAAAAACCGCATCTTCGTCCAGCCATTTTTGGCAACAGTTTTTGTACTACCTGTTAAAATAGCTACTAAGTTTCTACCGTTTTTTCCCAAACCTTGTCAACAGTCTATGTTTCTTTCCATTGCAGCTATTTGTTTTCCAGTTCCATTACCACACAATGCCTTATGTTGTTGTAAGGTTCACAATCACTAATTTCTATCAAAATACAACATTTATGATTATCACTTTTAATGCTAAACTAATTCCCATGGACAATAACTAGTCTCTCACACTGGCTGCATGAGAACTCAACAATTACACCGACCTGCTCAACACTATACTTTGATTCCGCTCTTGGATAACTTGTCTTTGTTTTACATTTTATACAGAGAAACTTGAAGCAATCAAAAGTACGAATCACAAGCAAAACCGAGAATAACAAAATACATGTCACTAAAACACGACTAACCAAGTTAAAAAATAAGATTAAACACTCATGTGTCTTTTCTAAAACAATATAGGATTTATATTCATATTATAAATTGGAATTGGAACTTTTGTCGAGCTTCTCTTTATTCTACGCAGAAAAGGCAGCTTTTATTATCTAAAAAACAAAGACATGTGTGCAACTATGCATCAACTATGTCAATGTTGGTCATCTGCATTTAGTTGATTAGGATCTAGGTTTAGTGCTTTCATTTTTACTTTAGTTGATTGTTCTACAGCCATTTTCTATGAAAATTTTAAGGTATATTGTTACAACTGCTTGTTTTCATTTAAAGTATTTTTGAACCTTTGCTCTATTATTAACTATATGATCCTTTATTCATGACAGGCGGAACTGAAGTGCAAATTGTTGTTAAAAAATGTGTTCAATAGAACAACTATTCTTGTTGCTCATGGTGTTGTTTTGCCATCTCCGGACCATGCTAGTGTTCCCTTTGACTGCAACTATGTTAAAGTTATGCAGCCGGTCATTATCCCAACGGCCCCGCTACCTTGTCACCAGCCAGGAGTAACAGAAATTTCACAAGTCGTGGGCAGAAATGTTATTTGGCCAAATAACTTAATAGCTATGATTGAAATTGAGGTACTATATATCACATCTGAATAAACTTAAATTCTAGTAACCCTTTGAAGTTGTTTTGTAGCTAATCTTGTTCATTTTTTTCCAGCGGCAAGATAAAATGAAGCGTAAGCTGAAAGACTCATCTTCTGATTCAAGTGATGGTTCTGAAAACTCTAGGGAGAAAGTACAATTTATAGCATTCTTTATTTACTTTTGAAATAAAACTCTACATATGATGTTTATGTTTGTTTTTACAGCGGCAAGTGGAACAGAAGAATAAGCAAAAAGAGTCACCTCCTGATTCTAGTGACTCTAGTGATGGTTCTGAAAACTCTACAGATGAGGTAATTTTGTAGTAAAAATCTGAACATTTAAAATTAATTTATTCTGATAAAGACAATGATCCTTATTTTTTAATTTCTTTTTCACCTTCACACAAGGATGAGAGTCTGGATGATGTTTCTGTTGAAAAGAATCAGGTACATAGTTCATGTTGGTTGCATGTGAAATTTGTTTTTGGGATGGTACCCAACTAAATATGTAATGTTTTTTAGGAGGAAGTAAATGACGTTGGAGGTATTGATGCACGGGAGCAACTCATGGCCTTTTGTGAGGATTGTTCGATCAATGGATTTGGAGATCACTATTTTCAGGCTATGTTTAAGAATTCTGTTTTTGGAGAGTTAATTCCATGTACCCGTATCAAACCTGATGATTTACACATGTGGTTGCACAATTGCACTCATCCCAAAGACAGGGATTGGATATCAGGGTGTCAGATTGATATTTGGTCGAAGTAAGTCTCTTGTAAATATTAAAATTTTCTATGCTTTTTTCTTTTATTGCATATAGATGTGATACTTGTTTATCTGTAAATCCTGGTTTTGTATTTCAGCTACTTGTATGATCAAATTTATGAATCAAATGAAGGAATGTTAAGATTTGTGTTCAGTGAGCTTGTGGCTGATAAGAACTTTAAGTCAATGGCACACTTGAGAAGTGATAATCTTGTGAACTACATGATGGAAAATCCAGCACAAATGTATATTGTGCCCTATAACCGTAGAAGGTATGTAATCTTCTATTTCCTTTGACACTTGAGAACTGTTTCTAAAGTTTCCTATGTATATGTTTAATAGGATGCATTGGTTGTTGCTTGTGCTTGTTCCTGTGGATGAAATCATTTATTGTATTGACTTAAGTGAAGGGGGTATAGTTCCTTCAAGGGATAAAAAGTGTTTTGAATTTGTCCAGAGGTAAGAAGGATCTCCTTGCATGTATTAATTAATATGGTCAATTTATAATTAAGACATGCTATATTATTTTTCTGATCTTGTATAATATCTATGAAGGAGCAGAGGAGTACTGTAGATTTTCTTAATACAGTAATTATGGTGCACTGCTAATTAGTTAGTTTATATTACTCATGTCTGTAATCATGGTGCACTCCGATGGTACTCTGTTATCCGATTAGTAACTTGGAATGATAAATGTGGCTCAAACTAATAGTGAAATTAATTTGTCAATGGTGCACTGCTAATTAATATGGTCAGTTTACTTATTTGTATTATTTTAACTACAGGGTGGCAAAGGAGTACCCCAAGCGCACACATGATATTGAGCCACCGAGTGATTATGTTTGGAAGATTAACAATATTGAGGTTGGAATACAATGTTTGAAAATTTAAGATACATATTCTAACGTTTTAGTTAAATTTCAACTTACTTGCATTGTTATTTTAATTGTAGCACAAGGTTCAACTAGGTGGATGGGAGTGCGGGTACTACTTGATGAGGTACATGGAGAAAATTGCATTGGACGTTGTGGGAGTCGACATACCATCGGTACGTGTATTTTATTTTCTTAAATTTTGTTTCAATGCATTATTGGTAGTATTTGTGCCTAGACTAACCATAATCATGTTCTCTTCAAAAAAAAAAAAACATAATCATGTTTATACTTCAGCGATTCCCAAGGGATATGACTGCTTTCCCCATTAAACATGTCGATAGCTTCGTTCGGCGATGGTGTAACAACTTTGGAAACACCCACTTGCCTGAGATATCTGCACAATTTCAAGCATTGCTGGAAAATCAGAACCCTTAGCATTTGTGATCAAGGCTTATTTATAGTTCATTCATGTTCCCTTTGAATTGTTTAATCATTGCACAATTTCTCTATTGCACTTGATTGTCCATCCTTTTAGTTTAAGTTGTAATATTGGATACTTGAAAATTCTGTTCCGTATTTAAAAACACAATCGTTTATTTTATGCACTAGTTTGCTATTTTCTATTTGGAAAAATGGATTTCTAGGCGATTTCGTCGTAGTAATTAATTCTGATTTTTTTTTTTGCAAAAATAAAATAAAATTGTAGCGGTTTTAGCAATATAATTAAAATGTTGCCATATTTTTGTAGCACCTATATATTAACCGCTTCAAAACCAAAAACAGCTTCAAAATGCAATATACACAACAAATTTTTGCAGCGTTTATTACATGTCATAAAAATGGCTCCTATAAACTGCACCCATTTTGATAAAGTAGCAGTTTAACTGCAACTGCTATAAATGATCGCAACGGTTACAACATATCAAGGAAATAGCTACAATAATTTGCACCTATTTTAGTGAAGCAACTTTTGTACTTAAACAGTTTTAAAATAATGGAGCGGTTTTACAAAGTGTTGCTCCATAAAAACAGTAGCAAAATCGGGAAGCGGTCTTAGAAAGTGTTGCTACATAAAAACAGTAGCAAAACCAGGGAGCGGTTTTAGAAATAGATTCAAAATATTTTTTTTCATAGCACCACTCACTTAGGCAGTTGTGTGAAAAAAAAAAACAGTTTCTATGCCCCAGAAAAAATAGCTCCCAGAGGTGGGTGTTTCTAATAGTGACCTCATCTTATGTGTGACACTTTTCTTATGTGTGACTCGTTTAAACATGAGGAATTTAGTTCAAAACTTGATCATTTTAAAGCAAAACAAAAGCTCATCTTCTTCAGATTCTACAGAAGGTTCTAAATTCCTCATGTTCATGTTTTGTGTGAAAATACTCATTTTTACGGATTTAACAACTCATCTTTTTAATTCAAATACGTCACATTTTAGTTTATATTATGCACCTTTTGTATTACATCTTTTGCTTTAAAATGCTCATGTTGCCCAATGCCCATACATAAGGTTAATGTTTTTGTTTTGTGTCAATTTCCTCATGTTTTAAGATTACATATAATTTTTTTATTTTGCTTTAAAATGATCAAGTTTTGAACTAAATTACTCATGTTTAAACGTGTTACACATAAGAAACGTGTCACACATAAGAGGGGTGTCACACCAGAACCTTCCCATATATATAATGAGCCTTCACTTTCAACTAGCTGCCTTGTTTCATCGATTGAAGCCTCGCAATATGGCACGTTAAACGAATCCATGCTTCACTTCTGTTATATATGTACACAAATGCAACATCATTAGCAACAAATTAAATTTCATCTGAATATATCAACAAATTATATTTCATCTGATCTGAATTGAATTGAACTGAATCGATCTACTTACCTGATCCGTCACCATCTCAATCAAAGCCATATTCAACGGATAGAGATAGTAGCAGAGGCGGAACATAGGGGTGACCCGACAACCCAAACAAAATTAAAAATTACATTTTATACTCTTGTAATTTTTAATATATTAAAATTTAGTATTACAACTTTACTTTTATTATATTATGTCCTCCTTTTATTCTATTATGACCCCTCAACTTTAATTTTTGGGTCCGCCCCTGGATAGTGGGAACCAGTTCTTGAGAGCGCATGCTTAAAAATGTAACACAATCATGACTGAATTGGTCCAAATATACCCGATGCAATGCCGCCCTTACTTTTTAAAATCATTGGACACGAGATCATTCAAAAAGTACTGTGTTGAATCTTGATCTCGATTTCTTGTCGTTCGGCGAGCTTTGTCGATGCTTCTGATGACGTACTCCGCCGTCAAGAACAGATTCGGCCCCGAAGAGCATCCCAGGTCAGAAGCTCGGAAGCAATTTGGAACATGTTGCAAATCACTTACTCCATCCGTCTCACCCGAACCTGCACAGTTGACTTTTCACGGTCTTCAATGATCGTCACTGAGCATTAATATCTGTAAGTACACATAGAAACAATATATAAAAATTTACTTTTTGAAAAAAAGATGTTATAATGAATCTATTGATATCTCATATAATAGTTTTATCATTTATATATTGACCTATAATTACAGTCAAAGTTTCCTAAGTTTGACTCTGAAAAGTCAACTGTGCAGCTTGAGGTGAGACAGAGGGAGTACTGAATTGCTAAATGTAGCCCATGTTTTTACTTTTTGTATCCCAAAATTTCCATCAAATGACTATAATGCCACCTGTATTTAGCCTACTAGTTTTCATGAACTAGCCTCTAAACGTATTAAAATCCGAGCAAAATTATATTTTATTCAATATTGAATCAACGGTAAAATTAACAAACGTAGAGGGTAAAAATTAGTTAATATTAATTGAAGACTGATCATTTTCATTAAATCTATCTGGCTAATTAGAGTGCAAAATTTGCAATACACAGATCTTAAAATACAAAAACAAAGTGTAGAGAGAGAATACACGATCGTCTTCGCCTCCAACCATATGAAAAACTTTGTCCATTTACTCCTTTAGATTATTTATAGACCTTGATCAGAAATAAAAACAGCGCGAAATGACCTTAGATTTTTGTAACTTATTGATGGGGGTACTAAGAGCTATAAATGCAACACAAGTTTTATTAAAAATGTACGGATTTCAGACCATTTGCAATTTCTTTTTTTTTGAAATTAGACCATTTGCAATTGATAAAGCTTAAACTAAGGAAAAATGATTAAGGAGTGCAAAATTGTAGAGTCAACTACTCTGTTTAAAGTTTAAAAAAGAATTTTGTTGATTTATTCGACATCATTATTATATAGTTGTAGGCACCATTGTATTGATCTTGTCATGTAAATTAATTAAATTCAATTCAATAAAATACAGTTGTACCTACATGATA
This sequence comes from Cruciata laevipes, assembly GCA_963678965.1. Classification (NCBI taxonomy): domain Eukaryota; kingdom Viridiplantae; phylum Streptophyta; class Magnoliopsida; order Gentianales; family Rubiaceae; genus Cruciata; species Cruciata laevipes. The sequence goes on from OY787633.1 coordinate 19,941,387, forward strand.
CTAGGAGCATTCTAGTCTTCTTCTCTTTCTTTTTTTTTTTTTTTTTTTTTTTTAAATTAAAAAATTTAAGCCATCTAAAAGATGGAGGGATGTATGTTAAACTTCCTCAAGCCAGAAACAAAATTAGCAACATTAAAGTCAATACAAAACTGTGCTTATGCTAGCTCCGAATGCCAAGAGAGAGTAGTTCTAATAAAACAGAATACTCTAAGTATGTTTTTATCCTATACTAATGTTTTTAATCCTCCGAACTACTTGGAGATCGTCGTAATGAAACTCAACTCAGTCAAGAGGATACATAACATGTAGTAAGGTGAATCAAAATAAGAGTAGGTAGGATTACAAGAAATCAGTGTGCTCATGATCACAACAAATTGAGCAAGGACCCCTTTTCCCCCCTTTGCGCTCTCTGCTTCTAGTCCATGCCCCCAGACTTCAAAAACCAGATCTTAAAGAGGGGAGGCCGCCGGCGATTCGCCTGAGCTGACCTCTCCCCACCCCTTAGTTTTATTTTAGTTTAGCTGAGCCCCTCCCCTCGAAACATTACAGAGCTACAGAGGTCACCGGAATTTCAACGACACTTTTCCGACCTGGGCACCGCGTCTCCGATCGGGTCACCCACGGATCGGGACACGACCTGACCCAGCCATCCGACGCCTCCACCGACGGCGACTGCTTCGTAGCACCGACCTGTTGCTCAAGTAGCTGATGCGCCGAAATTCGCTGGTAAACTCCAGATCTGATGTCGACCTCGACGCCGCCAGAACCCCACTTGATTCGTGCGATATTCACACTCTACTGGCGGGCACAACTATGTGCTGATCCTCCTGGATCTTTCCGACTCACAGATTATTATAGTTTTTATGAATAAGGTCCTGAAATTTTGAACTAATTATTATCTGCCAACCTTAGTTTTACTTACGGGTACGTGTTTATGTTTGGTTGAAACTTTGGTTGGGTTCAACTCTTGTTCATATTTATCTGTGAGGAGAAATCCGAGTCAAAGTAGTAATATTACGTACTTTTGGCGATTCCGTTTGAATATAGACTAGACTTTTAGACCGTAGATGTTAATTCAACTTTTCTCGTGTTGGATGATGATTTTTTATTCAATTTTATATATTATGTGGTATTTGTTAGCCAGCTAGACCCGAATTGGTTGGAATATACTAGTATTGACCTTATTCTAGGGGATATGATATGGAACTAGTCTTTTTGCGGAATTGTCCTGACATATTTGGGGAGTATCCTTGCCCATTTGTTAATTTGTTATATCCCTCTTAACACTTAATTGGCGAGAAGGTAAACCCCATGGGCTTCTGGACTATGTAACATTTGTGCCTAGACTAGTAGACTTCGATTAGATAGTTTAGAATGCGAGTTAAGGTACTACGCTAGTCAGGTAATTCGATACTCTTGAGTATCAGACTGTAGGTTTGCTTGTCATGTAATTCGATACTCTTGAGTATCAGACTGTAGATTTTTTCGATGTATCCCCTTTTTGATGTAAGCCTTCGGACACCACCTTGCTTTCGGGCGAAAGCCTAGGAAATAGCCTTTGGACCACACCAGATTTCGGGCACCACCTTGCTTCCGGGCGAAAGCCTAGGAATTAGCCTTTGGGCCACACCACATTTAGATACACGGAAGATTAGATTTGCTTTAGGTTTCAGAAATTTTCCTTTTATCTACCAAATTGCCTCCAGTTGTGGAGAACAACGTTCGGGCAACTTGTAGCACTAAGGCCCTTATTTGTTCTTATGTGTATTATGTTATGTTTTTATTTCGATTGAGGAGTCATGAATAATCCTCCCATCTATGATGGTTTTAGCGTTAAAAAAAAGTGTGCTCATGATCACAGTTTTAAGGATCGTGTCTTGTGGATGCCTGTATTCTGAGATTAGGAAGTTGCATTTCATCCCCAACAAGAGCTTTTCTCACAGAGCAGTGGAGTCTGCTCAGTTTCAAGCTTGTTTGAGGGGTAAGAGCAGTCTCATGTGCAACTGTGTTTTGCTCCCTGAAGATGTCGTGAAATGAGATGGCCAGTCCTTCTATCTGTTTTTGGATCATACACAGGTCTCTCTCCATTCTCCAAGGTGGTGGTGTTTGCTTGTGAATCATCCGAATTACCTACAAAGAGTCAGATTCAACTATGAGTGGAAGTATGGCGTCTCTACACACCAGGTTAGACCAATCAGGCAAAGCTCTGAGCTTTGCAAACAGTGGATCATTCTAGTCAATACATGGACCTGCATATACATGTATCTAGCACATCTCTATCTTATTAGCTCTTCAATATGTTTTTTTACAAGGACAAGTTTTACTTCTCTCACAACGGAACGGTAAACATATATATAAGCATGTCAAAAGAAAGAATTATAAGATTCAGATAATTACTGAACATGATGAAATTTGTGATCAGATCTAAAACTATACCATAAGGACTTGTTTGCCAGAACTCTTTTGTAGATCAGTTCAGTTCAATGAAAATATAATTCGATGAAATTTAGGCATGTGTCATAATTTTACGGGTTTTCTATATGTACATTTTTCTTTTGCAGGTCCACATTTTACTATAATGCTCCATGACGAAATCTAATGATTTCAACCCCATTTTTTGCGTTAACATTATTAAATGTATTATGGTAAAAGGATGTTGTTATTGCAAGAGCAATAATTAGCTTCTAGAGTAAATATATATTTTCTTTCCGAAATTATCATTATTAAATACTAGCTGGCACTCACCTCGCGATGCGCGGTGTAATTGAACAAATATGTAAAGGAAAATTTTACAATCAATTTTTAGTACATTTGCTATCAAAAGAATGTAACAACTCTTCCCCTTTTTAGTACTACATGATTTTTAGTATATTGCTATAACAGCTCTTCCCCTTAGAGTTTTAGTTATGATCTACTTATATACAATCTATGACTATACTCTCGAGGTTATCATTCCTCAATTTTATTTTTATATTGCTGGCTTGGGAAGCCAAATAAATGTCCCTGCATCCATAAGATGGTTTAATCTAAAAAAACCAATCAATTTTTAGTTATTTTTAAAATTTTACATTTATGAGTTTAATCTTCTCATGTGATATTAATACACAAGATCTATTTCCACAGCCCAATATCCTAAATCCACAACCCATTTGGTGATAAATTTACTTAATCACCCCTCATTAAATTTAGGATTCAATTAACATTTATTATATCATTTAAATCCCTTAAGTTTTGAATAATAAATTTTGGATTCAAGTTTTTGTTAAATTTAATTGTAGGCCAAAGAAATCCTCAAAACCTTCAACATTCATTCAACACCTTCAAATTTAGGCCCTATTTGCTATAACTTATTTCTTGGTGTACTGAATTGAACTGAACTGAATTGAACTGAACTGAACTGAAGTGTAAATTAATGTATTGAAAAATGGAATTAGCATGACTGAATTAATATGAATTTCATAAAATTATACTTTCACTGAACTGAACTGAATTGATCTACAGATAAGCTCTGGCAAACATGATGTGAATTTACTTATTAATTTGAATAGCTACGTGAAATTTGTAGAGAAAGTTGATAAGAATATTTTATACTATATATAAAGAGTGTGGTACATTTCATAAATTAGAGTTTGATTAGGACTAAATTTCATAATAATAGCTAACTAAAATTAAATTATAATAAGGGATATTTTAGTAAAATTTACCCTAAATGGGTTGTGTATTTAGGATATTGGGTTGTGGAAATAGCACCCCCTTAATATTTCTACATATTGTAAGACCTTTATTTGCTAAAATCATGTATGGTACATAACTTTAGTTCAACTCAGTTAAGAATACCGATTTAACAAAATTTATCTTAATTTATTTAATCTTTTTATCTCAACTGCCTATCTAATTTGACTATCAATTTAGATAAATTTCATATACATAACAAGTAAGAAGCACTATAATAGAGACTAATATGCAAATTCAAGTGAAAAAGATAAATTGAGTTGCTAGAAAGTTCCCTTGAGATTCTTTCTCCCTCCTGTATGATATAGCTTATGGCCAGTAGGCATCTTGAAGAAAATATTCTTCTGAACTACTGGCTGGCTTCCTGCAAAATTCTCCTGAATGCCGAATGCTCCACTGGCCATAAGCAAAATACAAACGTTGCTACCCGCAAGCTTTCCTGTTGCATAGACAGGAGCATCTTTATGAACCCATGTTGCATACAAACAAAAGGAAAATACAAATTGAGAAATAACTGCTATTCTCCAAGCTCCACCAGCCTCATGCACCTTTAGTTTCGCTTTCGCAGTTGCATGTTGATCTGAACTGAAAAGGACACTTTTTTTTTTTTAGGTTAAACCACCAAAGGTGGAGGGATTTATATAGGCTTCCCCATGCCTTATAAATAAACATAATAATAAAGTAGAGATACAAAAACCACTTCAATGAAGCAGTTATAGTAGAAACCTAAAAAAGATTCTACTTGAAGCTAAGCATAGCTTCCAAAAAGAATGAGCTAAGCTAAATATTTACTAAAGACTAGAACTCATTCTATGTAGCCAAAAGTTTCCATGTCAAAGGCATTTGGAAAGAAGGACTGGAATTCCACTTGCTTATTAGTGAATCCGAAGCGCAAAGCAACTGAGACACAAGTCGGCCTATGGAGCAGTTATAATTTCATAGAAAAGCCTTTATCAATGGGAAAGATATCACCCAGATTTTCTGAAAATCCAGAAATAGCAATGAGGTGAAGCTCAGAGTTGTATCTATCCATGTTGTCCAGATTGAGAAGGATACCAGTATAGGTTGGGAAGCTCATTGATGATAGCATCAATGAGCTTCTTGATCTGCAAGGAAAACATCATTAGTTAGTAGCATCCATTCTAGAAATTATAAGTGAAGGAGTCCCCATTTGATCTAGTCTTATCATTCCTTGAATAGCATTAGGAAGGGAACCAAAGTTAAAGAGAGCATCATGTTTAGATATGAGACACAGTTTGGCCATTGCATCAGCAGGTAAATTTGCTTCTCTATGAACATGTTGAAGAGTAAATGCAGAGATACACTGATTTATAAGATCAGAAATGTGAAAAAATTCCCAGTGTGCAGTGCTAGGTTTGAGAATAGATGAAATAGCATTTTGACAGTCAGATTCTATAGTGATGGTTTCAGAGAGACCTTCAGCTATAGAGACAACAAATTTAATAGCCTTTATTTCAGCATGAAGAGGAGAGGAAGCAGGGGTATATGATGTATGACCAGATATAAATGCTCCCCTGTTATCTCTAATAATAGTGCTTATGCCAGCTTGGAAAGATAGATTGCACCAAGCTGCATCAACATTAAGTTTAAGTCCAGATAAAGGATTAGTCCAAGCTATTTTAAAAATCCTTGGTTTGGGTGGTCTTTTCAAAAGAGGCAGGAAACTATGATTTGCAATATTAGAATCAATTGCAGAAGAGATGTAGAATGGTTTAGCACAGAAAATCATAAAAAAGTGATCCCTTATTTGTTTGAGAATATGAACTGAGGAAGGAGGGACATTTTCATGTAACCATTTGTTTCTAAATTTCCATAAAATCCAATAGGTAATAGATGGAGTGAGTCTGATAATTAAATTATGCAAAGCACTTAATCCATTAAAAGTTAGATAGTAAGATAATCTTTCCCAAATAGATGTGAAGTTCCTGTCAGAAATTCCCATAAAAGAATGCAAGTTTTTCCAGATTGTTAGACTGAAATCACAAGAGTTAAAAGGACACTTAACGTAGCTGCTACATTAACTTTTTGCCAAATTTTGGAGGATGGATATGAACAAGGGCATTGCTTGGCTATGCAATCCAATAAGAAGCCGGACTTCCTTTCTTGATTTGCAAATGCCCAACAAATGAGCTGTAACAAGTTCCTTCTCATGTGCTCAATGAACTTAGCAACTCTGGACATTGTTCTTTCAGGATCATCCAATTCGGAGGCTCCAGCTCCAACAACTTCATAGAATTATCAGTCTGGCATGCAAGAGATTAAAACCATCTCAGAATCCATACCTTTGAGCACGCCAGAGTGGCCTGGTACCCCTCCTGGTACCCCTGAAAAAATGCGAGCATATTACGGAGAATATTATGTGAATATTGTCTATATATTACCTTATTGTATTTAGATTAGGTTAGCTAACCTAAGGTAATATATAGACAATAATCTAAATACAACAAGGTAATATATAGACAATATTCACATAATATTCTCCGTAATAGAGCAGGAACTGACAGAAAACAACAAAAATAAACATATATTTGAGCAGAGGTAAAATATAAAGAAAAATGACACAATGAGCAAGTTTTATAGTCATTTCCCATTGCATAGATAAATCACTTGAGTAAAGTAGCAAGAATCCAGGACTACAATATCTATATATGATTTAGCAGCCTCATAACACTATCTGAGCAAGTTAAACCCAAGACCACAAGATAAATATGATATAGGAAATTATTCAATTATAAACTCCAAAAATTAGAGGTTACTATTCCATTATATTGAAAATACAACAGGTGCAACACAGAATGAGCATTCATAAATCCGTTAATTTGATGTATTGTGTGAATGGGCATTTACCTAAGTGTGTATGGTCACCAGTAATTGAAGGGATATGGTCAGCTCTATAAGTGTGTATGGTCACCAATAATTTATCGGGCACAAATTAGGAATGATTGATCAGTTGTAATCTCTCAGAGTGAAAATATAAGGCACCTAGGAAACATACATCCACTAAACCCTTCAACCTAAGTAATTCTTTCAACCCTATCTGCACACATGTTTCTCAATCAGCAGACCATGTGCCCGTCAGAATATACTAAGGTATCATGACAAGAACATTTGCTAATGCATACATTATTTGCTTTCCATGGTATATTAGTATACATATGATGATATTTTCTAGTGTGTCATGTTTATTGCACTTCAATATCTCTACATGACTGCAGTGAAACAGACACAATTTTAGTTACACTGCCTCTTCAAGATTCCAACTTTATTGGTTCATCACATTGAACTTTTAAGTTGGAATTTTTCATTCCTACAAACACTAAATCAAAGTAATCACGTGTCACCAGAAGAAGGTATATTGTGCTGCTAATTTGCAGTGTGCACAACTCTAATAACATAACAGGAACATGGAATTCAACTATAATTCTGTATTTTACCTACACTAGTGCAAAACAGGTAAATTAAGGCGGTTCCAACGTACCAGAGAAGGCACAAAGGAACCGCCTTCTCTGGCTGTGCCTTAAAATTTTCAATTTTTTAAGGCGGTTCCCCCAACCGCCGTAAAATTTTGACATTTTTCGAATTCAAAAGTTTCACATTTCATTTTACGAATTCGAAAGTGTCATGTACTATAACCGCCTTAAACGTAAAAACCTTGCGAATTCGTAAATTTTTTTAACCCAGCAGAAAGGTTTTTCTCATTCGAAAAACTTTGTAACCCAGCAGAAAGAGTTTTCTCATTCGAAAAACTTTGTAACCCAGCAGAAAGAGTTTTCTCATTCGAAAAACTGTGTAACCCAGCAGAAAGAGTTTTCTCATTCGAAAAACTGTGTAACCCAGCAGAAAGAGTTTTCTCATTCGAAAAAGGTTACGGATCCTCCAAAAAAAAAACCCACTCGCCATAATGCTTACGAACTCGTAAGCACTATCGCGAGTGGGTGAAAACATTTATCGGAGAGCTCGAAATTAATCAATAAAAACCAATCATATTAGCTTTATACATTATGGTTGTAGCATACTAAAATACATCAATAGCTTCCTTTACACTGCCATCTGCAGCAGTCATGGAGCTCAACAAAACAGCATCAACTCCACTCTATCATATAAAAAAAGAAGCAACATCATCTAGTAGCATCAATCTTCATGCTTCTGTACATCTGCAGATGGAAAAGTAAAAAAAAAAAAAAAAACGAACAAATTAGAGTTATACACACCAATAATGAAAAGAAGAACACCACTAAAACAGCAAATCACATTATTGAACACTTAAACAGTTAACGTTTTAATTCATTGTTGAGCACATCAAATAAACAAGTATAATTCAGCCAAAATAAGTTTGCAGAAATAGTTTTGAAAATGAAGAACTCATCAATCTTTTGAAGCATGCACCAACATTTAATGAAGATCCACGGAACAATTTTGCAAATAAAGCACTACTCAATCATACATAGTTGATACACACAAGCATTTTAAACAATGAGGGAATGAATCAATTGAATAAGCCTAAGTACTTATGATGCCCTTGAAAGCAAACATCAATAACATTCTTAGCAAAACTGAAAAATAGAATGACAAGAGAGAACTAAACTCACCATGAACGCATGCTGGTAGTTACCTGGAGCTCCACCCTTTTCAGCTCCAAATTCACCAGCAGGTCTCCTGGTCCAGCACAGTATCCTCCCGGTCGCCAAATCTAGGCATGTCACCTTCTCTAGGTGGTCCACTGAGAGAAGAACACCATATATGAAACATACAAATTGTTTACAAATTTATATCAGCTAAAGACATAAATGAGACTATACAGTTCATATAAACTTTGAACAAGAGATACATACCTTAGTGGCAAATTGCTTCCTTGGGGCTTTAAACCTCTGAAGAAAAATCATTGGATTATTCATCAGGCAATCATGTATCAATAATCTGAAGCAACATCATTGGATTATTCATCATGTGCTAATCTTGTAAACAAACTAAGAAAGATGTACCTGAAATTTTCTCAAATAAGCTGCTGCAGCAATTTTTGGAGCCTGGAAAATAAGGGGAAGTTGTTACAATGCTTGAAAAATGCAACGATCAAACAATAACATGGACTAAAACACACTTTAATCAATACACCACTACAAATTATTAGGCTAAGCAAAACAAAACTCCCCCTAACTCTCAATATAGCAATTCAAAATCATTCCATATACTAACTAAACCTTGACAAATCGAATCATGGCTAATAAAACCTTGACAAATCGAATCTAACTAATTTCAGAGGGCAATTCAACAACATAGAGAATACAAGGGAATTGACGAAAAACTGGTGAGGATCCTACCTGAGAACCATGGCTAATAATCACGGCCCGACGAGTCTTACGTCGCCGCCGGACGAGCACGGCTGCATTTCGTGGCTCTGATAAGCTAGAAAACCAGTCAGTAGCCTACATCGGATTCAGAAACTTTGTAACGCCGCCGCCAGACGAGATGAGAGCACTGGCTGAAGCCCTGGAAGAAACCAAAGTTTCGTTTATATGGTCAATTGGTGACTGATTCGGCATGAAGTCGGTGATTCGACATATGAACGTTGCCGGAGAAGTTCAGGATCGGGGAGAAGAAGTCGCGTAGATGAAGAAGAAGCGATGGCTTAGGGGAAGGGTTTAAGATGGGTATATAAGATGAGGTTTTAATGGCTGAGATTGACTTGATTAAAGATATTGACGGCTGAGATCAAACTTAAATAAATACATTAAAATTTGATATAATTATTGAATTTTAGAATAAATATCATTCTCAATTTGGATTCGGATAAATTTCACTATTTTCCTTAAATTTATTTGAATTTTATGACTCCAATTAGAATCAGTTTCATTGCATATTTAAATTTAATTTAGTTTATTCATAGCTAATGTTTAAATAAGTCTAGTTTCATTAATATTTATCAAAGTCATTTGAATTTAATTAAAATCAGTTCAATTAAACTAATTTAAAATTATTTTTATCCAACTGGAATAGAGTCAAACGTGTAATGATGTTTGTTTGAATGGATGATTATATTAATCAAAAACTTTGGTTAAATAATAATTTTTGATTTTCGCACTTAAACCCCTAAAGAAAGTTGAGTAAGAGTTAACTTTTGATGAATTAGATTTGATTAGTTCTAATTTCTAGTGAATATAGAAAGTTAATCAAGGGTTAAACTTATTTTACTAAACTCGATATAGTTAGTGTTTATAGAAAGTGAAATAAGAGTTAATCTTTGATTAGTTACACTCAATTTAATTAGTAGTGTGGGTTGATCTTATATTATCTAAACTCAACTTAATTAGTATATATAGAATGTCAAGTAAGTGTGAAATTCAATTAAGTAAACTTAGTTTAGTTAGGATTTGTAGAGAATCAAGTAATGTGTGATCTTTGATTAATTCATCTTAATTTAATTAGTGTATATAGAAAATCAAATAAGAACTGATTTTTGATTAGTATAAACTCAATTTAGTGTGAGTTAGAGTTTTAGTGGTTTAGAATTTAGGTTTAGTGGGTTTATTATAGGGTTGAAGTCAAAATAATTCAACTATTAAACTTCTTTCTTCTTAAGACAGGAGAACCATCTTTCTTATTCGAAAAATCAAATAAAGCAGCAGAAATACTTTTCTCATTCGAAAATTCAAATAAAGCAGCGGAAATACTTTTCTCATTCGAAAAATAGTGTTTTTTACGGCACTTTTTTTAGAACCGCCTTAAAATCACCACGAACCGCCTTCTCTGGTCGCCCGCCATTACATACCTTACGAATTGGTTTTTCGAGTTCGAAAAATGCTAAATTTTAAGGCGGTTCCGCGGATTTTGAAGAACCGCCTTATTTTTTGTGCCTTAATTTACCTGTTTTGCACTAGTGCTAAAATCATCCAAGTATGTCATCTCAAGCAGGGAATAAGCAAAAATTCGTCTAACTTTCAAAATCCACTTTCAATTACTGCAGTTGAATACAAAATCGGACTAACAGCAAAATCTGAGCCCATAGAACCCTCTAAAATCGACCACCACGGAGCAGCCTCCATTTTCGATCTGGGGGCTGGGGTTTCGATCTGTTCATCTTCATCATTATTCTGCGATGTAGTGTGCTTAAAGCCTAAACGCCAATATTGCCGCTCTTACCCGCAAGCGCAGCCGTACACAGCCGTGCCATGGCTTCCTCCCGAGGAAACTAGAGTGAGCATAAAGACGGTGAAAAAAAGCCGTGAGAGTTCTAAAATAATGGAGAGCCCAGTACTCCGACAAGGAATCCGACGATGTTGATTATACCCAAGACTTCATCTACCTTCTCCTGATCCTGAAAAAGGTGGCCCGGTAAACCTCTCCAAAACCTCCCACAAAATCTTGATTCAATAACAACATGGTAAAAGCATGCAACGATGGTAGAATCCGATTAAACTACGGATTTGGGAAAAAGTTGAAAGTCCTGCTTACTTTTGATCAAACTTATTCGTGTACTAGTTTTACTTAAACAACAAAATAAAACTAAATGTGCGGAATTTAAATGACACACGAATTGATCACCCAGTTCAGTGCAATGCACCTACGTCTGGGGGCCGTAGCCCGTGGTAAAAACCCTTCACTGAAAGTCCGTGCTTACTAAGATCTATACTATCGTGTCAAGTTTTAACTCAAAAACAATGAAATTAAAACTAAGTGCGGAAAGTAAAGAGACTGGGAGGTCGTCGCCGTACCTCTCAAATATACAATTTATAAATCACTTACTACCTTTCCACACTATTAAGTGTACAATGGCAAGTAAGGTTCGTTCCACAGGGAAAAAGTTATTTCTATGTATATCTTGTAGAATATATATACATATACATATATAAAAGCAATGTAAACAAGGGGGGGGGGGGGGTTTGAGTTGAGTTTTGTTTAAGACACTACTAAGTAAAACTACTAGAACCTTAGAATTACAACTAGTTTAGCATCTAAAGATTTAACTAAAAGATTAACTAATGAGAATGAGAAACTTGGGTACATGAGATTTGTATCTTCTTGTTATGGATTTTTCCTCAAACCTAGTTATGATACTTTGAGAATGGTGATTGTTTTTAATGAGAAACCATCTCTATTCTAGTTGTGAATCATGAAAGCATTTTCACAACTCTCATTGGCAATTTATCTATATGATAGCAAATAGACAAATTGGCCAATACTAATTCAAATTGGATGTTTTCCCACCTTACCCATGCAATGTGATAACACAAGTGACATAAATATAATGCTAATGAATGATCTCAAGAACAAATACAATTGATAACAACATATATTTGATTCCTAATTCACTACTTTTACATAGAAGAAATGATAGCATTTCAACCATGGAAAGGCAATGTCTAACACATATCCAACACATATCTATACCTAGGAAATCATTCCTAACCATTTCAAGCATCAAATACACATATAATTTATGATCATTCAATGACAAATCATCCATTCCTAAGCTTCATAAACCATGTTCTCAAACCATAACAAGAGGATTAATCTCACATACCCAAGATGGGGTTTAGCCTACAACCATAACTATATAATCATAACCATAATTAATACAACAAACCATAGTGAATTCCAAGATCAAAATGGAAAGAAAAGTGAAGGAAAATGGAGTTTCCTCTGTAAAAATCCGATCCCTCAAACAATGAGGATAAGTTCTATTTATACTTTAAAAAATTAACAAAAATAAAACAAAATAAAATGCCACTTGCAGGGCCTTCGCGGGTCGCGCGAAATCCTTCGCGGACCGCGAGCCGGGCTCGCGGCCGAGGATTCGCGCCCCGCGCGCCCGTGTCTCGGTCTCGGCGTGGTGCGCGCGCCCGTGTCTCGGCGTGGTCCGCGACCGGAGTCTCGCGCCCCGCGCGCATCTGGCTCTCGCGGTTCGCGTCTGGTCCTCGCGGCTCGCGAAACTCGGCATGGTCAAAACAGCAACACACACCCTCGCGGTTCGCGACCTAGGGTTCGCGGCCCGCGAGAGTGTGCCTTCACGCCACTTCTACGACCGGTTCTTCAATGTATCAAACGCGGTCAGGACGGTCATAGAAGGTCTTCAAATCATTCAAATCCATCGCAAGTGCAATTCAAGATCGAAATGCACGTCTTCAATTTCAAACCACTATGAATGATTCGGTCCAAAAGTCTAATATAATTACACAAAATACTATCTAAAACAGCTCTCAAATGCTACAAAATAAGAGTATATCTAGGGGCTATCAAAATCCCCCACACTTGAACCTTTCTCGTCCTCGAGAAAGAACGATTAAGATCCAAGTGTATATTCTAAATAATTAAGCACATAACATTTGAGAGCTTACATATTTAAACAAGAGAATTTTTTTTTTTTTTTTTTTTTTTTTTTATAGAAAAAATACAGTAGTAAAATAGCAGCAAAAAAAACAGCAACAAAAGCAGCAACAAAAGTCCTATACCTCTCCCCCACACTTAGTCTAAACATTGCCCTCAATGTTTAAATATATGAATGAAAACCATAGTGAAAGGAAAGGGTGTAGGATATACTCACTGCGAGGGGCCGGAACCATCGCGACGGCGCTGAGCTCGCGATCTGCGATGACCCTCATAGTCAAAAGCCCCTGGTCCATGTGGGTGCATGGATGCCATCATGGCGAACATCACCTCCATGTCGTCCTCATACCTCTGAGTAAACGCGTCATGCCTCTGCGTGAACTCCTGGAATTGCTGCTGAGTGACATACTGAGGATCCTGATGTGGAGGAACATACTGCTCTCCATGCTCCGGAGGTGCCTCTAGCCTGGCAAGGGCAATGGTAGGTGCAGGAACTGTGATCTGGGTTGGCAAGGTGAGATCCTCTATGCGGGTGCGCCCAGTCAGTTGTACAGCCTCTGGATTCGGCAGGTACATGTGCTGATTCTTGGCTACTAGCCAAATGAATCTAGGTGGAGGATATTTGTGCATGGCCAAAACATTAGTGAACTCCAAAGAAGCAATGGAGTAAAACTGGTGAGCTCTCTCAGCTGTCTTGCCTATTGCCTGAATGTCTGGAGGTATGTGGATGTTCAGATAAGCTGCCAGAAGTGAAATCATACCCCCCTGTGGTATCTTTCCCTTGGTCTTCTCAGAGGCCTCCAGACATTTCTGCACAAAAAGGTCCACCCAACAAGGGTGTTCTGGTCCCCAGCACATGGTCCAAAGGCATTGGACCTGCTCCCTAGTAATGTGCGTCAACTCTCCTTGGCAGAAGATCGTCATCACTAGGAGCTTGTGCACCATACGAACAGCTGGATGTATGATGTGGTTATTCTTCGTAGTGCCTGTGATGTTGGGAAATCCAGACAAGCAATTCCAAAAGTAAGTTAGATCAAATCCGTCCGGGTTAGCTTCTTTTGGATTCTTGTATCCCCCTGCATATTGGAACCCAAAAGCATCTTGGATCTCATCATAGGTCATCCGGCGGTCCACATCATTCAACCTGAAGGTGATGTAATGCATGTCATGGTCCTCGTCATAGTGCTTGGCTAGAGTGGATAAGAACTCAAATGTATAGCGGGTATAGGTCGGTGCCGACCGATCAATGAATCCTCTCATGCCAACGCGATCCAATAAAAATAGAACTGGTTGCTGCAAACCTAGCTCCTGAAGTAGCTCAGAGGACAAGAACTTCGTCTCCATGATTGTTCGCTTCCCATTCCCAATCAACTTTCTCCACCGTTGTTGGGCATCCTCATCTAAACCTTGCAGTCCCATAAGATCTATAGGAGGCAGGTTTTCTGCAGGGGGAGGGCTAGGTTGGCGAGGGGGTGATTCGGGAATCACAGGTTCATGGGAACTAGAGGCTTCCCCTCGGCGAGACCTTTTTCTCGGTGCCATTATCAAATTCTACTCAACAACAGTCCAGCACAACTATACTAGCTACAAGGCGGCAAACCCCTACTAATAAAGCTCAGTTTACAACTAAAGGCGGCAAGCCTTTGAAATTTCAATGAAAACCTATTGGCGGCAAGCCCTAAATCACCCAAAATTGAAATAAATTCAGTAGGGTACCGTCAATTGAAGCCTTTGGTAGCAATGTAGCTTGAGGAGATCACCAATTTGATCAAAACACCACCAAATCAAAGAATCCAAAAATTAGGGTTCATAAGATTTGGGGGTATTTGATTTAGAGTTGGAATTTGGAATTTGGGATTGGGAAAAGGTTAAGGGTGGTGGAGGGGAGGTTTTTGGGTAGTTGGTTTGGAACAAAAGTCGCCGGAGGCCGGCGAATCGGAGTGAAGAACTTTCCGGTGGGAATTCGGCAATGTGGGTTAAAGATAGTGTTTTGGATTGGGATTTTTGGTGGGTTTTGTTGGGAAAGCTTGGGGGATTGATTTGGTTGGAAGAAATCGGTTCAAAACTCGCCGGAATGGAAGGTTGGAGAAGTTGGCCGGAAAAACGGGTTTGGGGTCGAGAGGGAGTAGGAGAAGAAGAAGAAGAGAAAGAAAGAAGAAAATGGGGAAAAAGAATTGCCCGTGACCTCGCGGATCGCGAGTTACCATTCGTGGGTCGCGACAAAATCGCGCGGGCCGCGGACCCTCTTCGCGGGCCGCGAAAACGTGCCAAATCCTTCCAGGGATTTCCGAGAAAACTCGGCATGGTTTGCGGGTCGCGCGCCTTCCGTCGCGGGCCGCGCGCAAGTCCGTCGCGGTCCGCGCGATGAATTCGCGGACCGCGCGCTGAAGACCGTTGAGGTGCGCGCGAATCCTCGTCGCGGTGCGCGCAGTGTCTCGTCGCGGGTCGCGCGCGCTGGAACTCGGCGCGGTGCGCGCGCGCGCACCGCGCGTAAAACCTCGGCGAACCTCGCAAACCTCGGCGCGGTCCGCGCGATGAAACCGCGGACCGCGAGCATATTGTCGCGGTCCGCGCGATCAAGTCGCGGGCCGCGAAAATGTGTCATTTCGTTCCAGGGATTTCCTGGAATCCTCTGTTTTTTCGCGGGTCGCGCGGTCTCTTTCGCGGAC
Organism: Cruciata laevipes; assembly: GCA_963678965.1. NCBI lineage: Eukaryota > Viridiplantae > Streptophyta > Magnoliopsida > Gentianales > Rubiaceae > Cruciata > Cruciata laevipes. The sequence goes on from OY787633.1 coordinate 19,957,130, forward strand.
CGCGCCCCAAACGTTCGCGGTTCGCGCGATCTTCGTCGCGGACCGCGCGTGATTTGAAGTTCGTCGCGGCGCGCGCGATGAATTCGCGTGCCGCGTTCGATAAAACCTCGCGGATCGCGCGATGAAACCGCGATCCGCGTGCATAGTGTCGCGGTCCGCGCGATCAAGCCGCGGACCGCGAAAACCGTCGTTTTTGTGGCAGGGATTTCCAGGAAATCCAGCCTTGCTCGCGGGTCGCGAGGCCTTGTCCGCGGTCCGCGAAAACCTCGAGCGCGGTCCGCGCGATGAATTCGCGGACCGCAAGGAATGCATTCCTTGGTGTTTGTTGTTTTGCACCACTTCAAACCTATTTCTACAAAAACAACATAAAAACTAGCGTAATGTTCGAATTACAAGCTTAATTAAATGTATATAACAAATAAATATAAAGAAAGTAATGTTCCAAAGGTTGAAATTGTTCGATGAAATACTTTAAAAGCTTCAAAACTCGTTTATTTAACATCGTCGGCACGATGTACCTCCATGGTAAAGGTCACTCGTAGGCCGGGTTGCCTAGAGACATGTCCTCTAGGATCTCCGATTTGAAACCCTCGTAATACGGTTTCAACCTTTGGCCGTTGACCTTGATGATTTTGGCATCCTCGCCGCTTTGGATCTCCACTGCTCCATGAGGGAAAACCTTCACAACTATAAACGCTCCAGTCCACCGAGAACGCAGTTTGCCTGGAAACAACCGAAGGCGTGATTGAAATAGAAGAACTTTTTGACCTACCTCAAAAGTTTTCCTAATTATCATCTTGTCATGCCATGCCTTCGTCTTTTCCTTGTAAATGGCCGCGTTCTCATAGGACTCATTCCGGATTTCCTCAAGCTCTTGCAATTGAAGCTTCCTTTCATTCCCGGCCTCGTCCAAGTTCAAGTTGAACCTTGTGATTGCCCAATAGGCTGTGTGTGCTAACTCCACCGGTAAATGACACGGCTTTCCAAAGACTAATCGGTATGGAGACATACCAATTGGAGTCTTATAAGCTGTCCTATATGCCCACAATCCATCATCCAACCGAGTACTCCAATCCTTGCGAGTCGGCCTAACCGTTTTCTCAAGGATGGACTTGATTTCCCTATTGGAAACTTCGGCTTGTCCATTCGTTTGTGGGTGATAGGCGGTGGAAGTTTTGTGATTTACCCCATATTTCTTCAACAATGCGGCAATGGTTCTATTGCAAAAGTGAGTGCCTCGATCACTGATCAAAGCTCGGGGTACCCCGAACCTAGAGAAGATGTGAGATTTGATGAACTCTGCAACCACTTTAGAATCATCAGTACGAGTGGGGATTGCTTCAACCCACTTAGACACATAATCAACCGCAAGCAAGATATATTTGAAACCGAAGGAAGTAGGGAAAGGTCCCATAAAATCCATTCCCCAAACATCAAAAAGTTCACAATATAGAGGACAATGTTGGGGCATTTCATTCCTAGAAGAGATGTTTCCTACTCTTTGGCATTTATCACAAGACTTGCAAAATGTGTATGCATCTTTATTCAAACTAGGCCAATAGAAACCACAATCTAGCACTTTCCTAGCGGTTCGCCTAGCACCAAAATGACCACCACATGCATATGAATGGCAAAAAGCAAGGATCGAGTTTGTTTCATTATTAGGAATGCATCTCCTAATCACTTGGTCGGCACAATGTTTCCATACATAGGGATCATCCCACACATAAAACCTAGCATCATGCTTCAACTTATCCTTTTGTGCTTTTGTGAAGTGAGAAGGGTACTTACTTGTGACAAGGAAATTCACAAGGTTGGCATACCATGGAAGAGAAACACCAAGAGCAAACAATTGCTCGTCGGGGAACTCTTCGTGAAGATGCTCCTTCAATGCTTTGGCCCCAAACTCCTCATTGGGCACCAATCGGCTCAAATGGTCGGCCACTAGATTTTCAGCCCCTTTCTTGTCCTTGACCTCCAAATCGAACTCACTCAAGAGTAGGATCCATCGGAGTAACCTAGGCTTTGCTTCTTTCTTCGTCATCAAGTAACGAAGAGCTGCATGGTCAGTGAAAACAATAATTTTTGTACCAAGCAAATATGGCCTAAATTTCTCTAAAGAGAATACTACCGCTAGCAATTCTTTTTCAGTGGTGGTATAGTTCCTTTGAGCATCATTGAGAGTCATGGATGCATAATAGATGGCATGGGGAATTTTCCCCACCCTTTGACCTAGCACCGCACCAACGGCGTAGTCACTTGCATCACACATGATCTCAAATGGAAGGGACCAATTTGGAGGTTGTATAATAGGGGCCGACACTAGCATATACTTTAAACAATCAAATGCCCTTTTACAACCTTCATCTACCACAAATTCCACATCCTTTTGCAACAATCTACACAAAGGGGAAGAAATTTTTGAAAAGTCTTTTATAAAACGGCGGTAGAATCCCGCGTGGCCTAGAAAGGACCTCACATCTCGCACACAAGTAGGGTAAGGAAGAGATTGGATGATATCAATTTTTGCTTTGTCTACTTCAATACCCTTAGATGACACTTCATGCCCTAACACAATGCCCTTTTCTACCATAAAATGACATTTCTCAGAATTAAGCACAAGGTTTTTATCAATGCAAGTTTTTAGGACTAATGACAAATGAATTAAGCAATTGTCAAAAGAGTTTCCATGAACAGTAAAGTCATCCATGAAAACCTCTACAAACTTCTCAAGATATTCTGAAAAAATGCTAACCATACACCTTTGGAATGTGGCCGGTGCGTTGCAAAGACCAAAAGGCATGCGTCGATATGCAAAGGTGCCAAAGGGACATGTGAAGGTTGTCTTTTCTTGATCCTCTGGTGCAATGGCAACCTGAAAGTACCCTGAATAGCCATCAAGAAAACAATAGAACGAGTGGCCTGCAAGCCGGTTAAGCATTTGATCAATAAATGGCAAAGGGAAATGGTCTTTCCTTGTTACCGCATTTAACCTTCGGTAATCAATGCAAACACGCCATCTATTTTGGACACGAGTGGGAATCAATTCGCCATGGCTATTCTCCTCTACGGTCACTCCGGTTTTCTTTGGCACTACTTGCGTTGGGCTTACCCACTTACTATCAGAGATTGGATAGATCATTCCCGCGTCCAACAATTTAAGCACCTCGGCTTTTACTACCTCCATCATTGGAGGGTTCAACCGCCTTTGAGGTTGTCGGACGGGTTTAGCATCATCCTCCAATAGTATACGGTGCATGCAAGTACTTGGACTCATACCTTTGATGTCGGCAATGGTCCACCCAATGGCCTCCTTATGATCTTGGAGCACTTTCATCAACCTTTCCTCTTGTTCCTTGGTGAGCTTGTTGGAGATGATCACCGGCAATTTCTCACCACCACCAAGGAATGCATATTTTAGATTCTCGGGTAGTGGTTTCAACTCCACCACCGGAGGTTTATTGAAAGATGGTCGGTTGCCCGAGCCCTTCAATACCTCAAGGTCTAAAATTGGTGCATCAAGAGAAAGTTCCTCAAAGGTATCTAGCTCAAAAATGCTTTCCTTCAAGTTAGCACTCAAAGCATATGTATGAACATTACTTGTGTGTAAACTATTGGCTAAAGCATTTAACAAGGGATCATCAATATCATTTTCATAAACTTTTTGCACATAAGGCTCAATCACATCAATAGCATTGCAAGAAGTTTCCTCATCATCGTATTTCATTGCACCATAAATGTTGAACTCTATTTTATCCTCATCAAATTCCATGGTAAGCCTACCACTATGCACATCTATGATAGTTCTTGACGTTTTCAAAAATGGACGCCCTAACAAAATAGGGGTAGCAAATTTATCATGTTCCATGTCAAGAACGTAAAAATCGGCCGGGAACACCAACTTGTCGACTTTTACCAAGACATCTTCAACAATACCCTTAGGGTATGCATTAGAGCGGTCGGCAAGTTGGATCACCACGCCGGTTTTATGCAAAGTGCCAAGATTCAACGATTCATACAATGTATATGGAATGACATTTATGGATGCACCTAGATCTAGCATGGCTCTAGGAAAGTAAGTGTTCCCTAAGATGCAAGGAATTGTAAACATGCCCGGATCACTACATTTAGTAGGCATTTTATCTTGAAACAAAGCCGACACATGTTCATTGATTTTTTCATTTTTAACATGCTTAGACCTTTGTTGACGATGGTTCACACATAATTCCTTCAAGAACTTAGAATATCTAGGAACTTGATCAATAGCATCGAGTAAAGGAATGTTTACCTCACACCTTCGAAGGACCTCGAACGCTTCCTTGTCCATCTCCTTTTTCCGAATATTCCTCAAAGCTTCGGGAAATGGTGCTTCCACATCAAAGGTAGTGTCCGTCCTAGTTTTCTTGTGAAGAGGTGAGAATGGAGGTGACATTGGTTCAACATTAGGGGTTGTGTCTATATGTTCCTCATCAATAGGTTCTCTCTCATTCTCAACCTCGGCCTCACCTTTTTCTTTGGCTAGCTCCTCAAGAATTACCTCCTCATCGGCCAAGGTCGCCTTAACCTCATCATTGGTTAAGATCTTCTTCATGAGGCCTCTCTTGGGTGCCTTTTTCACAACCACTTCGGGTTCCATAGGTTGTTTACCACTCCTCAAGGTCATGGCACTTGCATGAGGCCTTGGATTTAACTCCGGTTGTGCGGGAAGTTTCCCGGAGTTTTGTGCTTCCAACTTCCCTAAAACCGTGGCCATTTGACTCATTTGTACCTCAATGCTCTTGAGTCGAGCATCTTGTGGTAATTGGCCCGAGCCTTCACCTTGATCATGAGATTTATTTTCCAACCTCGGGTGAGCATTTTGAGGGGCACGGTTATTGAAATGGCCTTGACCTTGGTTCCTTTGGTATTGTTGTGGTTGAGGGTGATATTGAGGGTTTTGATGATCTTGGTACCCTTGATAGCCATAATCTTGGTACCCTTGGTTTTGGTAACCTTGGTACCCTTGAGTTTGGTGGCTTTGGTCCCCTTGGTACCCTTGGTCATTTTGCCCCCTTTGCCTATCAAAAGCTTGACCACCTTGAGCTTGATAACCCCCTTGGTAGCCACCTTGTTGGCTTTGTTGTCCCGTCGGTTCGTCTCTCCACCGAAAGTTGGGGTGATCTCTAGTTCCGGGGTTGTAGTGTTGAGCAAAAGGATCATACTTCCTTTGGTTACCCCTATCACCCCCTTGGCCTTGTCCACCTTGAAAACCCCTTCCACCTTGGTAGCCTCGTCCTCCTTGGTAGCCCCTAAAACCTTGGTTTCCTCCTTGATCACCTCTAAAACCTTGGTTTCCACCATAGACCCCCATGGCATTGACTTCCTCGTTATAATCCTCGTTTGCTTGAGGACAAGATTCGGTGAGATGGTTCGAAGCACAAATCCCACACGTCATCACTTGTTGCCTTGGTTGGTTCCCTCCGGAGCTATTTCCCATCATGAAACCCTTCATTAATGCCGTAAGCTCCTTGATCTCTTGACGAGTTCCGTCATTGCTTCCACCGGAGTTACCCACTCGTAGTCTCCGGTCTCTCTTTGGTTTGCACCCCTCGGCTAGTTGCTCAAATAGCATCATGGCATCGGATGAACCAAGGTTACCAATGGAACCATAACAAGTCCTATTCATCGACTCGGTTTCTCTATCATTCAAACCATTGTAATAGAAACAAACCAATTGAGGTTCGGTGAAGCTATGGTACGGGAAACTTGAAAGAAGAGTTTGGAACCTTTCCCAATACTCATACAAGGTTTCATCATCGTCTTGAGTGATGTTGCTAATGGCTTGTATCAAGACCGAGGACTTAGAGGGAGGAAAGTACTTGTCAAGGAACTTTTTCTTCAATTGTGGCCATGTAGTGATTGATGATGAAGGTAAACGGCTTAACCATTTAGCGGCCTTGTCCTTCAAGGTGAAAGTAAAGGTTTTCAACTTGAACTCATCCACACTCATCTCGGAGGGTTTCAAACTACTACACACCCTATGAAAAGCCTCAAGGAAGTCATTCGGATCATCCACTTCTCTACCATGGAAAGTTGGAAGCAAATTTATCACTCCCGTCTTGATTTCATATTGAGAGTTTGGGTAAACAATGCTAGATTGTTGTTGCTCATAGTTGGGGGACATGTACTCTCTCATAGAAATGTTGGTAGGAGAAGTGTTAGGGTTTTGGAAAGGGTTGTAGAATTGGTTTCGGGGGGGGGGGGGGGGGTTTGGCCAGTATCCTCTTCTTCGTCCGCCATGTTGAAAGGTAGTGATTCACTTTCAAGGGAGAAAGGATTAGATGCTAGTGATTCTTGCACTTGCCTCCTAAGTTGGCGGAGACTTCTTACTAGCTCGGAATCGTATTGCAAAGGGTCTTGGTTCGAGGATCGTGTAAGAACCATGCACCAAGAGCTAGAGCAATAGGGTTCCAAACCAAAATAGTACCTAAAAAGTAAGATAGATTAGAAATAAACTACAATACACACATAAAAATACGCCTAGTCCCCGGCAGCGGCGCCAAAATTTGGGAGGTCGTCGCCGTACCTCTCAAATATACAATTTATAAATTACTTACTACCTTTCCACACTATTAAGTGTACAATGGCAAGTAAGGTTCGTTCCACAGGGAAAAGGTTATTTCTATGTATATCTTGTAGAATATATATACATATACATATATAAAAGCAATGTAAACAAGGGGGGGGGTTTGAGTTGAGTTTTGTTTAAGACACTACTAAGTAAAACTACTAGAACCTTAGAATTACAACTAGTTTAGCATCTAAAGATTTAACTAAAAGATTAACTAATGAGAATGAGAAACTTGGGTACATGAGATTTGTATCTTCTTGTTATGGATTTTTCCTCAAACCTAGTTATGATACTTTGAGAATGGTGATTGTTTTTAATGAGAAACCATCTCTATTCTAGTTGTGAATCATGAAAGCATTTTCACAACTCTCATTGGCAATTTATCTATATGATAGCAAATAGACAAATTGGCCAATACTAATTCAAATTGGATGTTTTCCCACCTTACCCATGCAATGTGATAACACAAGTGACATAAATATAATGCTAATGAATGATCTCAAGAACAAATACAATTGATAACAACATATATTTGATTCCTAATTCACTACTTTTACATAGAAGAAATGATAGCATTTCAACCATGGAAAGGCAATGTCTAACACATATCCAACACATATCTATACCTAGGAAATCATTCCTAACCATTTCAAGCATCAAATACACATATAATTTATGATCATTCAATGACAAATCATCCATTCCTAAACTTCATAAACCATGTTCTCAAACCATAACAAGAGGATTAATCTCACATACCCAAGATGGGGTTTAGCCTACAACCATAACTATATAATCATAACCATAATTAATACAACAAACCATAGTGAATTCCAAGATCAAAATGGAAAGAAAAGTGAAGGAAAATGGAGTTTCCTCTGTAAAAATCCGATCCCTCAAACAATGAGGATAAGTTCTATTTATACTTTAAAAAATTAACAAAAATAAAACAAAATAAAATGCCACTTGCAGGGCCTTCGCGGGTCGCGCGAAATCCTTCGCGGACCGCGAGCCGGGCTCGCGGCCGAGGATTCGCGCCCCGCGCGCCCGTGTCTCGGTCTCGGCGTGGTGCGCGCGCCCGTGTCTCGGCGTGGTCCGCGACCGGAGTTTCGCGCCCGCGCGCGCCCGTGTCTCGGCGTGGTCCGCGACCGGAGTCTCGCGTCCGCGCGCGCCCGTGTCTCGGCATGGTCCTCGCGAGTCGCGGCCGAAGGTTCGCGCCCCGCGCGTCTGTGCCTCGGCGGTCCTCGTGCTGGTTCGCGCGGTTCGCGACCGGAGTCTCGCGCCCCGCGCGCGTCTGGCTCTCGCGGTTCGCGTCTGGTCCTCGCGGCTCGCGAAACTCGGCATGGTCAAAACAGCAACACACACCCTCGCGGTTCGCGACCTAGGGTTCGCGGCCCGCGAGAGTGTGCCTTCACGCCACTTCTACGACCGGTTCTTCAATGTATCAAACGCGGTCAGGACGGTCATAGAAGGTCTTCAAATCATTCAAATCCATCGCAAGTGCAATTCAAGATCGAAATGCACGTCTTCAATTTCAAACCACTATGAATGATTCGGTCCAAAAGTCTAATATAATTACACAAAATACTATCTAAAACAGCTCTCAAATGCTACAAAATAAGAGTATATCTAGGGGCTATCAGAGACACGATATGATCACCCAGTTCAGTGCAATGCACCTACGTCTGGGGGGCCGTAGCCCGTGTTAAGATCCTTCACCAGATGCAATAAATATTTTCCTGATCTATTACAATCTAGTGGCTACTCTAGCAAGCCTATCACACTACCATTTCTTTCTGATAGCTGTTACAGCGATTACCTTCTTTTCCACGAAGGTGCGGCAAGATCTTGAACACCCGAGCTTTAACACACGTCCCTAGTGTTTTGGTTATTGTAGAAACCGTGGACTGCGTTGCCTTTGCTCTCAAAACGATAAAACTCTGAATTCCAGAATTTTCTCTGTGTAAAACCGATAAAAAAACAAGCACGCAACTGATGTCCTTCTTTTATAGCTCATCGCCATGAAAACCTTCCTTTTGCACGGCTCTTGAATCCTTCCTTCAATAGACTTCTATTCCACTTTTAAACCTTGAAGAAAAGGAATTTATGTGTGTCTAAACATCTGGTAAATGGAAACCTGATCACCACGAATATTTCCATTCTATTATAGCTGCAAATCACATTATAGACAACCTTTAGGACTGTAGTTTCCATACACTCCAACGCACAATATTTTCCTTCCATCTTCAAAACCTGCGCTGGAACCTGGAAAATATTCTATCTTTTTCTGCCAACTGAAGTCATGTTGCAACATGACATTCCACAAAGCAGCCAACAAAATCTGGACTTACATTCACTAGTTGCAATAAATATTTCCGATCTATTACAAACAACCGGCTACTCTAGCAAGCCTATCACACTAACAATTGGCTACTCTAGCTTTGATAGTTGCTACTATGATTACCTTTTTTTCCACGAAGGTGCGGTAAGGTCTTTCCCACCCGAGCTTTAACACACGTCCCTAGTGTTTTGATTATGGTTGAAAACCGAGGACTGTCTTGCCTTCTTGCTCAAAATATAAAACTCTGATTTACAGAATTTTTACTGTGAAGATCGATAAACTGAGCACGCAACTGATGTCCTTCTTTTATAGCTCATCGCCGTGAAAAACCTTCCTTTTGCACGGCTCTTGAATCCTTCATTCAATAAACTTCTATTCCAAAACTAAAACCTTGAAGAAATCCGATTAAATGACATCAATTAGGACTGCAAAGTTTCTAGCCAGCAAAGCCATTTCATCAGAGCCAGTATTCTCCATCTCCTCCAACTTTCCTTTCCCTTTAGATGTTGCAACATGAAAAGACAGTGCCTTTTTGTCCTTGTTTCTGTCACTGTGCATCTCAGAAGTCTTCATAAAACCCATTAACTCATTTAGAGTAACTCCATCAAGTTGAGAATTAATTTCCAGGTTCATAACTAACCCTGAAAATCTTTCTAGCAATGATCTCTTCACCTTGTCTAGAATTTGATCCTTAGTGTACCTTTCTCCAAACTGATGCGCTCTGTGGATTAGATCCTTCAACCTGGTACTAAACTCATCCACAGTTTCATGCTCCGTCATCTCCAATCTCTCAAATTCAGACTTAATCATGCCAAGTTTGATCTTCTTGACATGTCTTGATCCTTCATGCTCCTTCTCAAGGGCTTCCCAGGCAGCTTTGGCAGTAGTACACCCCGAGATGATTCTGAATTGGTCATCTTTTACTCCATTATACAGAGCACCCAAAACCTTACTGTTAAGCCTCTTCGTTGCCTTCTTAGCGTCTGTCCAAGGAGCAGGTTTAGGAATAGTTTCACCAGCCGGATTTGTTGTGGTAGGTGGACTGTAACCAATCTCAATCATATTCCAAGCATCATCATCAAGTTGGTCAATAAATATGCGCATGCGCGTCTTCCAGTCTGGGTAGCCTCCATCAACCAGCAGAGGAGCTCTTGTGATGGATCCTCCTTCTTTGGCCATAGTAAACAGATTGGTCACTCACCTCGCAAGAGGATTAAAAGAGTGATTAAGCTCTGATACCAATTGAAAGTCCTGTTTACTTTTGATCAAACTTATTCGTGTACTAGTTTTACTTAAACAACAAAATAAAACTAAATGTGCGGAATTTAAATGAAACACGAATTGATCACCCAGTTCAGTGCAATGCACCTACGTCTGGGGGGCCGTAGCCCGTGGTAAAGACCCTTCACTAGTTGCAATAAATATTTCCGATCTATTACAAACTACCGGCTACTCTAGCAAGCCTATCACACTACCAATTGGCTACTCTAGCTTTGATAATTGCTACTATGATTACCTTCTTTTCCACGAAGGTGCGACAAGGTCTTTCCCACCCGAGCTTTAACACACGTCCCTAGTGTTTTGGTTATGGTTGAAAACCGTGGACTGCGTTGCCTTCTTGCTCAAAATATAAAACCCTGATTTTACAAATTTTTTGCTGTGAAGATCGATAAACTGAGCACGCAACTGTCGTCCATCTTTTATAGCTCATTGCCGTGGAAAAACTTCCTTTTGCATGACTCTTGATTCCTTCCTTCAATAAACTTCTATTCCAAATATAAAACCTTGAAGAAAAGGAATTTATGTGTGCCTAAACATCTCGTAAATGGAAAACTGATCTCTCCGAATATTTTCATTCTAATACAGCTGCAAACCACGTTGTAGACACCTATTAAGACTGTAGTTTCCATAAAAACCATCGCACAATATTTTCCTTCCATCTTCAAAACCTGCGCTGGAGCTTGGAAAATATTCTATCTTTTTCTACCAACTGAAGTCATGTTGCAACATGACATTCCACAAAGCAGCCAACAAAAACTAGAGCTTACAAAAGTAAGAAGAAGCCTAATGGAATTCTAGGATCTTCCGGATGTAATTTATAGATGATGAAAAGTCTTCAATATCAATTGGAAATCAAAGATTAATGAACAACTGAATTTTTTTATTACCAATTGACTGATGAAGATTATATATTGATCAACTGGTGGAAGCGTAATATTTTTAAGACTAGGCCGGTTACGGAAAGGCAACAGCGGGCAACGATGAGTACTTTTGGCGGGTGAGTTTAGCAACGACTATGTTCAAATAGGTTAATTTAGAGAAGATTCATAGATTGAGTAAAGAAAACTATTGTTGCAGATTAGGGACAACAATAGAAAAAATTGGTGCAAATAACAGTAAATATGATTTTAAAAAAGGGTAATTTTGGTACTTTTATCAAATTTTGCTCTGTAATCTAATTATTAATGTGGCAATAACAACAGTCATGGTAAAAATACGGACTTGCAAGAGAAACATGTACTTGCATCTAGCATACCACTAATTTTGTTGGTGGTACAAAAGATGGTACACAAATGTGGAGTAGAGGATCCGAGGCTATTTTAGAGCACCATGTATCATAGCTCGTCTTGGTTCTTAAATATGGACAAAATAACTAAATTTCATAATTTTTGCGATTTTAGCATATTTGTTAGACTTGTTCTTATACAATATATTTAATTTTTTGAATAGACAAATAGTACCAAATTTGATTAATGTTATTCCTGTTGGTTTGTGGTAAAACATGAGCTCCAAGGGTGGTTTGTGAATGAACAAAAAATTAACAATTCTTATAATATACACATGGGATATTGTGAATGCGCATTTCAATTTTTCAAATGTGCATTTTAATACCATCATTTGTGTATTCTAATATTATATTATTACTAATTTTCATTTGAGACCTGTCTCTATAGAGACCAGGGACTATAGACTCAGTTTTGGGTGTAAGGGGTTTTTACTAATATTATCAAAAAGGTTAGGAACTAGAATGTAAATGATGTTTTGTAATATATTCCAACGCTTCCCAATTCGGCGATTTTAAAGCTTCGAGCAATTCTCCAGTTCCGACCTCCGTCACCATTTTCCGGCGTAATTTTTCTGTAATCAGGTAATTCCGGCGTTGCTTATTCGTTTTTTTACTTTTAATCATGCTCTGTTGTTTTATGCCGGCGATATCATTTTTTTCCGCCGGCGATATCATGCTCTGTTGTTTGAATTCATGTAGCTCATTGTTGTTTAGATGCAAAGCTTTCGCGGTTGTTGTTGTTTTTCGTTTGAACAATTATCGATTTCAGAGCTTGCGCGATATTGTCGGTTCGTTTCTGTTTTCTCTGGTCGTATCTGTTGAAGCTATCGCGGGGGCGGCGGTGTTGGTAATCGGATGATTACAGACACTTTCTGATCTATTTGAGCGATTGCAGGCGGTGGCGGAGCCGCGGAGGTGATCCGGTGTGTTTCTTGCCTGCGTGCGCTGATCTTTTATGTTTTCTGCTTGATCTTCTCTTTGTTTTGCCTGATCTTTTTTATGTTCTATGTTGTTTGTTTGACCTTTTATGTTGCATAACTGACCTTTTATGTTTCCTGCGTGATCTTCTCTTTGTTTTGCCTGGTGTTTTATGATATATGTTGTTTTCTTGACCTTTTATGTTGCATGTCTGACCTTTTATATATGTTTCTAGCATGATCTTCTCTGTGTTTTGCCTGTATTTTGTGTTTCTTGCCTGCCTAATGTTTTATGTTTTCTGCACGATCTTCTCTTTGTTTTGCTTGATATATATTTTATGTTTCCTGCCAGCCTGATCTTTTATGTATTATGCCTGATCTTCTCTTTGTTTTGCCTAATCTTTTTTATGTTATATGTTGTTTTCTTGACCTTTTTATGTTGCATGCCTGCCCTTTTATGTTTCCTGCATGATCTTTTTTGTGTTTTGCCTGATCTTTTGTGTTTCTTGCCTCTCCCTTCTCTCTTCTCACTTTACAGCAAGTCGGATTTTGACGACCTTGCATTCCGGATCTGCACTAATCGCCGGTTTCGATCACATGAAACAACAGCTTGAGGAATTGATGGATTTGCTGGAATTGATGTTGGCGTTGCGAACAACAGCGGGAGAGTATTGAATCACAGAATCTGCAGATTTGGGGGAAAATAGATGATATGTGGGAATGTTTGCAAATTAGTCCCTGTAATTAGACCAAATACTACTATTGCACCGAATATAGAATTATTACAGAATGACCCTAAAACTTTGGAAACTCCTACTATATGGACTCCTTTACCATTGGTCTCCACAAGGACAGGTCACACCCAAGAATTTCTCTATTATTATTATAAAAGTAATATAAAAATGCATGATTTAGTATATAAAAATGCACATACTTATAAATTAGAGTGAACAGATTGCTTTGGGCTACCATGGTAGCACATACATAACATATAATTTGTCTAAATCGAAAATTTATTTAAGCTTGAATGGTTTAAAAAAGTGGCCGGCACCATTCTCTATCAACTTAATGTGATTTGTAGAAAGTTGCATATTGACGATCCAATCTCCTTTTTGAAGTGGGCTTGGCATGAGAATAACCATACCAAATGGTAGGCTCCGAGTACCGGCGTACCCCACCCAAAATCCATTTCTTTGATTGGAAATCGCAGCACAGACGACACTATAATTGTTGGATTGTTTCCTTCTGGTATAAATACTTTGTTCAACAACATTTTTGGCCGATGCACTTCCACTAGATCGACCATCCCATGAAAGTGTTCCTTCCTTACGGCGGTATCAAGAATCTTATGAATATCATTTGCTATGGAGCCCAGACTCATTTCTTCCAGCTCTTTTCTTGACTTTTCCCCAAATGGGTTAGAAATGAGATTTCCACAATAATTTCTCATTTCACCTCCATCCGCAATCTTCTCTCTCCCGTCGACCACGAGGCCTAGCCGACAATGATTGCTATTGGTTCCTATTAGCTTCCATAGGAAAGCGCTTAGGGCTTCCACCTTGGTCGTGTTAGGATTTACATCTCTGGCTAACAATTGCAGGTTGTGGATTTTCTCGGCCGACACAGAGTATAAGCGACTAACATTTGGCGTCTGTGGCAATTCTTTTTGGGGATGCGGTACTATTTCAGAATATGGAGTGTATATGCTAGTGACTGATGTATCAAACCTACCTGGGCGGCGTGGGGAGAGTAGCGACCGACGAAAGGATGGAAGGTTTGATAAAGGTTTTGATAGAGCAATTTCTGCACATGACTTCCAAAACATATTAACTGAATAACCGTCAGCCACTCGATGGTCAAACGTGCATCCCAACACCATCCCACCACACCTTAGTTGGGTAGCCTGTACCACACCAAATAAATTCAGTTACGTAAAAATAAAATATATTTTTATATAATTATACATCATGACAACATATTTTGTTTTTAAGATAAACCATCTATAAAATGTTGGGGGAGATTTTATTTAGGATCCTCAATCCCTGAATTTATCCCTATCTAAATGGTGCGTACATAATATTTGTCAAATTAAAAATACTTAAATTTATAAGTAAAATTTATTAATGTACTTAGTATAGGTCCTGTTTGTTATAGTTAATTTATTTCTTGAACTGAGCTGAATTTATATAAGTTTAAAGATATTGAACTCAACTGAAATAAATTTAGATATAGTTAACTGAACTGAGCTGAACTGAAATAAAATTAAATCTATTAAATTTGAATTGGACTAAAGTTAAAAAAATATTTTTTTAATAAAATGAACGAATTTAAACATAACTGGACTGATTTGAACTAAACTAAAATAAATTTATATATTTTCAATTATTATTAACAGATAATGATATCATGAAGACATGTTATATTTATGTGAGTCGATTTAAAAGAATCACGAATTTTGGTTTATTGATTATTTCACATAAATATTTCTCCATTTTACCTTAATATCGTTATTCTAATAATAAATTATACTGTGCTCATAAATCTGAAATAAAATGAACTGAGTACCACCAATTTATTTTTAATTTGAACTTAACTGATTTAAAATAAAGTAAACAAAATGTACTTGGAAACAAACAAATGATAAGCAAATTGAGCTAATATCATGAACTTATATTTCAACTGATCTGATCTAAACTGAATTGAACCAAACTGAACTATATATCTTGATTTGAACAGAATTAGTTTGAACTAACGTAAAAATAATGTATTCTGAAATTAAAATTGAGCCGAATAATATAAACTTGTTGAGATATATGATCTGTATTGACTAAAAAAAATTCAAATATATTTAACTGAACTGAACTGATATACAAAAAAAATTCTACCTAACAGAACTTAATATAAGCTAGGTTGATCATCTTTTTACGTGGAGTTATTATAGGTAATAAAAGTGGCATGTATATTCTCTATGTTTGACAAGTTCGAAAAATTATTTGAAAGTCATATAGTATATAATTGGTTGTAGTACGAGAAATAGTTACTTGAGCAGATAGGACGCCATTTCCCCTAACGGGCAAAAAATTGCCCTCAATGCTCTCATCCGCTTTGTACAAATTGAGTTCATTGAGCTCCACATCAGCATAGGCTTCCTCAAAATCAACTCCCCGGTTGTTGCAGAGAAGCTCCGGCTCTCCAGCAGTATTCATGACCATCTCCCCGGAAAATGCATAGTACGGAACTAAAGTCTGGCTTAGTGCCCTCTTCAGAACATTTACGACGGAGCTGAATGAGTGTCCGGTAGGTTTCCGGTAGCAAAAGAAAACGCTGGTTTCGAGTGGTGAATGGAGCAAATCAAGGTTAGAAAGTGGCAACCAATGCTCACGCAGTGGAACCACTGCCGCCACTGCCGTCTTGCGTAGTCTATGTACTCGGAGCGAAGCCATTTCGATTACATATTTCGATTACATATATCTTGCGTGTATATATATATTGTTAGGTTGTGAAACTCCATAGATCTATAAACTGAGTACCTACTTTTAGCTTTCTTAATTGTTAGGCATGCTTTTAATTTATCACGAGTTTACATTTAATTGTATACGTTAATTGGATTCAATAATTAGAGAAGGTCTTGGTGAGACCGTGCTACCATAAGATTATGGTAGGACGAATGATAGTTCATGTGTTTAATGGATTTGTTCATGTGTTTCACAGCTTTTTTAATTCATTTACATATTGTTACAGATTATAACAAACAAAATTGTGAAACACAAGAACAAATCTGTCAAACACATGAACCCATCTTATAACAAACAAAACTGTAAAACACATGAACAAAACTGTGAAACACATGAACAAATCTATTAAACACATGAACTATCATTCGTCCTACCATAAGCTTATGGTAGGACGGTCTCACCCAAGACTTTGTACAATAATTATGTTATCATATTTATATTCCCACTTTCGTGCTTTTTCCTTTTGAATTTATAATTATCAAAAACCCTAATGTTATAGTTTTGTGCTTAGATTTTAAGCATATTATTGTATCGTTACTTTATATTATTTTTCATGTTTCCCTTGCTGTATTTTAGTTTTTGTTCTTTTCAATTTCACAAGCCTTTACCAAAAGCATAGATTTTATGAATATTATTGTTCTGTGATTTCATGTGCATATATAATATTATCTGATAGTTCGTTGAGAGATTAAAGTTACTCAAATATAAATATCATTAAACATCATGTTTCTAATTTTAGCCAGCCTAACAATATACTTTCTCTCTTTTAATATATTAGTTTAAATTAATAGCAACAAATAATAAAGTGTTTCATTTCACTTGATCAGTACCATTCGACAAAAAGGGATATTTCTCTTGATGGTTTTCTACAATGCACATCCGCTGCATGCATATGGTGACGTAGGGTTAAAGTACGGGTGGCTCGATACAGGTACTTTTTTCATATGTCAGCTTCCGTAACAATATTACGTATTTTCAAAACCGAATTAAATTCATAATATGTATTTTCAAAACATCCAATATTTGTAACTTATACTTGCATACACTTAAAATTATGAGAAGGTCTTGGGTGAGACCGTCCTACCATAAGTTTATGGTAGGACGAAATGATAGTTCATGTGTTTAATGGATTTATTCATGTGTTTCACAGCTTTGTTAGACAGATTATAAAAAACAAAATTGTGAAACACCAGAACAAATCTGTCAAACACATGAACCCAGATTATAGCAAACAAAACTGTGAAACACATGAACAAATCTATTAAACACATGAACCCAGATTATAGCAAACAAAACTGTGAAATACATGAACAAATCTACTAAACACATGAACTATCATTCGTCCTACCATAAGCTTATGGTAGGACGGTCTCACCCAAGACTTTGTATAAAAGTATTTGCTTGTGAATTTTTTTTTTTTTTGAAGATTGGTGTGTTTTTTTCGTTCTTTTTAGGATGGCGGTTAAAACCGGGAATTCAATAGATGACGCTATTAGGAACATTGTGAAGACTTGATGATGCAATGCTAAAGGAAAAGGTCAAGTGAAACCTTGTTCTTCTGATCAGGCATGTTTTGACGGTTTAATTTAAAATGTTCATTTTTCAATTGTTATGTTGAGCTATTTTTGCCGGGGTTTGTTGTTTACATTTGATGATGTATATGAACATGAACTGAGAGAATCTTTTACGGACCCGGCATTGTTATTGAAAGTGAAAGTTTGGCGTTTTTACTTCAAATTAAGTTGGCAGTTTGGCGTTAGTCTCTGTTAACATATATATCAACACATCACAATAAAATTAATTTCAAGTTTTTTTCCCCATGATGTACATGCATGAAATGTTGAAATCCCCATTGTATTGAAAAGTTGGCAAAGCTATTACGTACGCATGAAATTAAAGCATGAGATCAAAGACCTAGCTAGCTAGTATAATTAAAATGAAATAAAGTACATGGGTGATATTCATTCAACAAACAAATTAAATGTTCAAGAGTTCATACCAGAACAAAGTTGGTCAAAAGTACTCATACAATGGCCCTAAAAAGCACACAAGACTAAATTAAGCAGCAGAAATTTGGAAATATATAATCTTCAACTGGAACCAACAGTTCCTGGAACCATGACAGTGAAACGCACGACCGGCACCGCACCATTTTCGACGATCTCGAACTTGAACTCATCCCCTTCTTTGATCCCATTGGCATCACGAAAATCTTTCCATCCATTGTTGTTTATGCTCAAATGCCAATAGTCGTGACTCAGTTTCACTGGCCATCTTCTTCCTCCCTTTCCCATTAGAATTACCTCTTCTTTTCTGAATAACCCATTTGACCGACCAAATTTCATTGGTATGTTCAAGGTCCCTTTGTTTGACATGCTATACTTCTTGATTGTATGCGTAAAATACGGATACTCATCATCTCCAGATTCAGAAACAACAACATCTTCAGATTCAGAAACATTTACCTCCATTTTTTGAGGAGTGATTTTCACAACTACTGGACTTTCATCATCTCCATTTCCAATAGCCAGAAGCTCGAACTTGTAGGAATCTCCAATCTTAAACCCATTGGCAGTCAAAAACTCACTCACCTTTGATCCGTTTTGGATGCGAGTATCTCCTTCGGTCGACTTTAAGTTCATGTGCCATATATTTTCCTTGTCATCTTTCAGAGTGATTTCGCAGTTTCGATTCAGTAGACCGCTTGATCTAGCGAATCCTGCAGGAACGTGAAAATAGGATCTGGAGCTGATGTTGTGAGGCTTGACTGTTGAAATGAAGTGACTGGGAAGATTTAGAACTTCTTCCGAATCCGAATCCGAATCCGAAAGAAGTTCCTTTTTCACTTCAACCTCTGCAGGTTCGGTAGTGATGATCAGAGGTTCCATTCTGCACTGAGTGATGCGGTCGAAGATGATAGCATTAAACACCATGTTTCCCTGGTGCTCAAATACTATGAAACCTCCACTCTCTAAATCGTTCTCTTCTGCAAATCTTCTCCATCCGCCACCTGCGAAATGCTCGTTGATAACGTCAACCCTCCATTCTTTGCCGTTCTTCATCTTCAGCAGTGCCTCCTCCGGGTAGGTTCCTCCGAGATATTTGGAGAAAGTTTCCGGAATTTGGATGCCGTTTCTGAATCCGGCAATAATGGGTTTGAAGAAGTGAGGTTTCTCAGGGCGAAAAAACTTCATGGCTGCCAAACAGTTTATTATCTAATCTAGCCGATGTTTATGAATGAATTGATTCAAGGCATTCTTCTCTGTATATAAATAATTACTCTCGTTTAATCGTTTCATAATTTTGGGATATTTCGGGCAGACGCGCGCAGAGATTGTCGCATGCACATTGTTAAACGTGTTGACAGCCGCTGCATGCACGCGTTTATATCATAATCCTCACATTCTTTAATGCATAGAAAAAGAGAAACGTGAAAGTTTAGCAATTAATCATGCAACTCAGGTAAACCGAGTAGAACAACCTTAGCGAAATTAAAACAACAAGTAATCAAATTATTAAGAGTAATTCTCCTGTGAGGCAGCCTCACCCATGAGGCAAGGCCAAATAAGAAAAAATTTCATTACTTCCACCTCATCATAACTCACTACCATCTCATCAAACATCGATGTCACATCATCAAACCTCAATGCTAGTTCATCAAACATGTCATCTCATCAAAACTTTAGTATCAATTCATCAAACCTCACCAAAAAGAGTGTTTATTTGGTCCTGCCTCTTGGGTGAGGCTGCCTCACCCAAGAATTGGTCAATTATTAATTGCAAGGTTTAATTTCATGACGTCTTCAACAACAATTCGTATCCTCTAGGCAAAAATTCTACGCCAACTATAAGTAGGCGGAGATAGAAAATTTTGTTGGTGGGGCTAAAATTCAAAGAATTATTAACCCATATTTTGCTCTATAATTTAAAATTTTTAACAACATAATATTTGTGTATACAAAAAAGTACTTATCTCCTAAAACTTGAAAGCGGATTCCCAAATGAACAGTATTTTTCGTCGTTCATATCTACAGTAATCTTTCATGTATATTTAATTGTTTTTCCAAGCCACGCTTCATTCTCTTTTTGCTAGAAAATGAACGTCCCATGCCTAAGGCTCATCTCCTTCCACCACGCGTCCTTCATTCCACCACGGCGGCAGCCTTCTATCCACCTCCCAGACAAACCGCGCCGCCACCATACTCCATAGCTTTAACATGCATGCTGTAATTGCGATACTTTTCCAATCTATTTCTAATTCAAAACTGATAATTCTAATCTAATTCCAGTTTAAAAGTTGAAAAAGAGCTATACATTTGAAACAAGAAACCTGTGATTCAGGTTCTAAACCGAAGCTTCTTGTACGGTCATCGTTCAATCGAATCTGTAGCCCTTTTCAGGTTTCCGGTGGGGCTGAACCAAGCAGGAGAATCAAAATTTACGAATTCCATCACCCATACTCACTGCTTCCGGCAAATCTGGTGGATTTGCTGAAGCCCCACCTGGCTCCGCCTCTGACTATAAGCCAAAACAACTTGGTTGACTTTTGAACAGTGAATTATTCGAGTTAATTGTTTACGGACATTTACCATAAATCTTAATTTTACTATTTATATTGGTTGAGTTAAATATATCAGACATTTACCATAGTAATTTACGTATGGAACCATTTTGTCATGTTTATGTTAAACATGATTTTATTTACTGTTGAGTTTATTAAAATAATAAAAATATCATTAACGTTATTAAATATGAAATAATATATTAAACTCAATTTTAAATATTTAAATTAACGTGTGAGTTCGTATGCTATTCTTACTTTTATAAATAAATATGTTTAAAATGCTATATAACAATCAAATAAATTGTATTTAAATAAATTTATTTATATTTTAATTATTACCATCGTTTAACCGTTTCATCATTTTGGCATATTTCGGGCAGACGCGCGCAGAGAGGTTCTGTTGAGATTCTCGTATGCACATTGTTAAACGTGTTGACAGCGGGCTGCATCATAAACAAGTAATCAAATTATTAATTGCGAGGTTTAATTTCATGACGCCTTCAATATCAATCAATTCAGATTCTCTACGCAAAAATTCTACACCAACTATAAGCCAAAACAAATTGGTTGACGTTTGAATAGTGAAAACGACGTGGTTGATGTTTTTACAGTGAATTGTTCGAGTTAATTGTTTACGGACATTTACCATAAATCTTATTTTTACTGTTTATATTGGTTGAGTTAAATATATCAGACATTTACCATAAGTCTTGTCAGATATATCAGATATATCAGATATTACGTATGGAACCATTTTGTCATGTTTATGTTAAACATGGTTTTATTTACCGTTATTAAAATAATAAAAACATCATTAACGTTATTAAATATCAAATAATATATTAAACTTATTTTTATATATTTAAATTAATGTGTGAGTTCGTATGTCATTCTTATTTTTATAAATAAATATGTTTAAAATACTATATAACAATCAAATAAATTGTATTTAAATAACTTTATTTATACTTTAATCAAATAATTGAAAATGACAATACATTAATCGACATTTATATGTTTGAAATAATAAACAATTCTTCAACATAAAAAATAAAATGGTATAAAATACATAAATTTTGTCTTTTTTATAATATAAAACCTATGAACTTTCACCTTCATAATATATATTGTTGTCTATATACATTTTTGTTATCTTGTTTTATTCCCAGAAACAATGTAAATTTGAAGATGTTTCTGGTCAGAAGATAAACTATAACAAAAGTGATATCTTCATCAGTAAACATGCCTCTGCCAGTCAAATCACCTCTATCAAGAGGACATTAGAGATGAAATTAGGTAGCTTTCCCTTTAAATATCTAGGAGTCCCCATCTACAAAGGTAAAGCTCTTAACTCTCACTTCCAGCCTTTACTTGAAATCATTGATCAGAAATTATTCAACTGGAAGAACAAATGGTTATCCACTGGTGGTAAGATTACTTTGATCAATTCCTGTATATATGCTCTGCCTCAACATATCTGGTCAGTTTTTATTCCATCAAAGCAAGTTATAAAAAAGATTAAAAGAAAACTTAGTATTTTCTTTTGGGGTGAAAATGACCTCAAACCTAAAAAATCTTGGAAAAAATGGGATGATCTTTGCTTCCCTATTTCCCAAAATGGTTTAGGTTTTAGATCAATTCACACAATTATACAAACATGCTCTGCTAAACTTTGGTGGAAATATCAAATGGCAGAAGCCCTGTGGACTCAATTAATGGCTTCTCTTCCTACTTCATATCAAACATCCCCCAACTGGAAAAGGATATGTAGGATTAGTCCATGGGCTGAATCCAACAGTAGAGTTATAATTGGAAAGGGTGACTGTAACTTTTGGAACTCTAACTGGTTGGACACTGGACCCCTAATTGATATATGTGATCCTTCTCTCACTGACATTTCTCTGGATAGCTCTGTTGCATCTTTCATTAATGATAGAAATCTATTTATGCAACAACTATCTTCCATTCTCCCAACTAATTTAACCTCTCTTTTACAGGCTGCACAGTTATCTTCTCACAGAGAAGATAGACTGATTTGGAAGCTGGACATTAAAGGAACCTTTTCCTTCAGATCAACTTATCTCAAGCTTAGAGAAATAAGGGGTAATATTGCATCTATTCATCATCTCTGGAACTCCAGAATTGAAAGGAAAGTCTCTGTGTTTATGTGGAAGATGATTAACTCCTTACTTCCATTTGATAATATCTTGAAATCCTTTCACATTGCTTTGCCATCTAAGTGCCCAATGTGCTGTAATGAGGATTCACTGGATCACTACTTTAATTCCTGTGACTTTACTCTTAAGATTTGGAAACATATTCATGTTTTCATGGGAATTACTGATAGACATTTTTCATCTATCTGGGAGAGGTTGTCTTTTTACCTTACATACTCTGGTCTGAGTGCTTTACACAATTTAATCATTAGAATTTCACCTTCAATAACATGCTGGATACTTTGGAAAACTAGGAATAAATGGCTCTATGATAATATCTCTGCTAGGCCTTCCCTGGTATTGAAACAGATCAAAGAGCTGATATTTCTAAATTTCTGTGCCAAACCTTTCTATATATCCTCATCTTTTGACACTGAGATAGCAGATCATAGTTTTTTACCATTGATTAAAAGGCCACCCAAGCCAAGGATTTTCAAAATTGCATGGTCAAAACCTTTCTATGGTTTAAAAATCAATGTTGATGCTGCTTGGTCCAGTTCTTCTAACCATGCTGGTATTAGTCTGATTATTAGAGATAATAGAGGCTGCTTCATCTCTGCAAACAGTGCTTTTATCGATGCTGATTCTCCCTTACAGGCAGAGATGAAAGCTATACAATTTGCTTTAATCTCCTCAGCCTCCTTTACTGTTCCTACTATCATAGAATCAGACTGTCTTTCTGCTATATCTTTTGTGCTTAACCCTTTTACTTCTCACTGGAAATTGTTTCACTTAGCTGATTCAATCCACCAGCTTATTCACACAAGCACATTACAGCATGTTCACAGAGAAGCTAATATGCCAGCTGATGCCATAGCTAAGCTTTGTCTAGAATCTCAACATGATACAGCTTTTACTTTTAACTCTCTCCCAGATAGGATCCAAGGAATGATAAGACTTGATCAAATGGGTACACCATCCCTGAGGATTTCAAGATTGGATGCTACTGATTGAAATGCTCTTTATTTGCAGGTTCACTAGATGTGGCGCAAAACAGATTATGCAATGCAGTTACTGGATCATCTTTCTCCTGAATGGAACCTCTGAGCTGCACCATAATGACTATCCAGGGTGCTTCTTTCCTGCCTTCACAATTGGGAGTGCTTGTTGAGATTTGGTCTTTTCCATCGGCTGAATTGAGTCTAAGTTGCCTCGCGCTTCGGATTCTCTAACAAGCAAGTGGATCTGCAGATCACTTCTCTAAAGCCTCCCATCTGATAACTTATAGTTTGTATAGAATGATCATTCTTTTTGGAAGCTTGCTTAGCTTCATGTAGAGCTTTCTATGAACTCTACACATATGGAAATCTCTAGGATCTCCTTTGAGCTGCTATCTTTGAGGCAGTTTTGTGTATTTACTTTATTTCTTGTATCAGTCATTTCTATGGCATGGGGAAGCCTATATATATCCCTCCACCCATGGTGGTTTCTACCAAAAAAAAAAAAAAGTAATTTATAATTATTCCAATCCAAAACATACAGTAGTTTTTATAAAATTTATAAATAGTCAAAAAAAAATAGTAAATGAGATAATTTTAATAGCATCATAGAAGAGTTGGATAGGTTAAAAAAATGTAAGGATAAATGTTTCAGAAGGAGAGAATAATTCAAGGGTGTTGCTATTTACACTCCCACCCTACTAAATATAGGGGTGTAAAATACCTCGTAACAATAAAAGTGTAAAGTTTTGTCTGGAAAACAGTCCAGTATGTCTGAATAGATTTGCGTGCGTGGTTCTTTCCGCTTTTTATTAAATATAAAACTTTGTTCTTTTTAATAACTTTTACTATATTTATTTTACCATGCGGTTTAATTTAATGGAAGATTTAGTGTGTTACGAGATAAAATATTCTGAAATTTTATGTATCCACAAATGGTATGAAGTCTATAATTCACTTTCTTACCATACAAAATATTTCAATACTAAAATATTTGTTTTACTATTCGGTTTAAATTTCATGGAAAATTTAAGAGTGTTACAGGATAAAGTATACTGAAATATTTTGTATCCACGAATGGTATAAAGTTACGATAAAATAGATCTCTTGAAAATAATTATTTAACATAAAAAATAATTTAATTTAATCAACACATAGTTAAAAACATAAAATATTAAGGATAAAAAATAAGAAAATTAACATAGAAAAAAGTTGAATGTTAAATAAGAAAATGTTTGTATAAGTAAATATTCCATAGTATAAATTAAAAATGTAAATAATAGTAGTAAGTATGTTTGACTAATCATTAAAAGATAATGATAAAGTATTAGTTGTCCCCCATAAACACTACACACCTATTTTATAGGGGTGCAAATAGAAAAAGAGGAGTGCAAATAGAACTACCCTAATTCAAACGTCGTGAAGGGAGAAAGAAATGTCAGATATATATAAATAAAAGGATAAAGTAGATTGGTAAATCAATTTATCGTGCAAATTAAATAAACAGTAACTTTGCGTACAATTTGCGTAGAATATTTTGCGTAGATGATCTCATACACATAAAATGAACTTCTTCAATTTAGGGATCAAAATATAAATATGATTTAAGATGATTAATTGCATTTTTGGGAAAAAAGACAAAAAAGCCCTAATAGGTATGAGGTTTATTTGGTGTAGAAACTAGTATTTAATTATTACTAGTTTATTTAAAGAATAATTATCTAGGTTACACCACCCTAAAATTGACCCACCAATCTATAGGTGGGAGGAATTTCAGTTACAATTTGCATGTTCATTACAATTGAACATAATTTATATCAAGTCTCTGTTCATAATCTCTAACACATTTCTGTGAAGGACTAAAAATTCTGAACGTTAGCATTAGTAAAATATATAGAGAGGATTTTTTAAAGGCCCCTAACGATTTCAAAAATATCAGATTGGCCCCTATCAAATTTTAGTGTCAAAATGGCCCTCAACCTTCCGTTTTCGATTCATTTCGGCCCCCTATGGCTAATTTGGCCGTTAACTTTTAAAAACTATTAAATGTTAGAGATAAATTAGTAATTTCATATTTATTTAAGTTGAAAAAATAATGCTTGTAGTTGGATTCAAACTTGGGTCTCCCAAAATAATAAACATAGCCCCTACCACTGGCTACAAGCCATTTAAGTTTTACTTCTTAAGACAATTTATTTAAACCTTGGCTAGAAGTAACTCCCATCGTAAGGAAATGGTTCAGTTTAAACCCCAAATCTACGATTGCACAGCCTGAATCGTCACCGCCCATCCGTAGTCGACGTCGACATTTTTCGGCCATGACCTTGCAGGGTTACATGTCAACCCTTTTCCGTCGCGTACAGGTCGATTGGGCAACGATTGATTGGGCGACGATTGAACGATCTCATCTCTGCTCGTTCCGCCGGCGATTGAGCGAGGAGCAAGATCGGCGATGTCGGCGGTGAGGAGTGGCATAGTCTTACAGTTTCGTGTCTGCGCTCTCAATTGATAAGTGGCAATTGTGTTCCTCGTCGGTGAGGTGATGGGGTGCTGTCAAAATCCGAGAGAAGGATAAACCAGGGAAAAAGAAGAAGGTGAAGCAGGTGATAGCAACCGAGCCATGTTTTATTTCTTAAGCCATTCAGGTTTAAATACATTATCTTAAATACATAGTGGTAGGAGCTATGTTTAGTATTTTGGAAGACCCAAGTTCGAATCCAACTACAAGCATTATTTTTTCAACTTAAATGAACATAAAATTACTAATTTACCCCTAATATTTAACGGTTTTTATAAGTTAACGGTCAAGTTAGCTATAGAGGGCCGAAATGAATAAAAAAAACGAAAGGTTAGGGGGCCATTTTGACACTAAAAGTTTTGAAAAATTCTCTCATATATATACATATATGTATATATACATACTGAAGAGTAAAGAGATTTAAATGGAACAAATCTAATAATATACACGTACATGATATTGTGAATGAGCATTTCATTTTAATCAAATGTGCATCTTAATATAATTATTTGGCGCATCGTATTATTATACAATTATAACAAGTAATGCGTAAAATGCACATACTTATAAATTGGAATGTACAAATTGCTCTGGGTTACCAAGTACCACAGTTGTACTATATACTTTGCCTGAATTAAAAACTTAATTCAAGCTGAATGGTTTAAAAATGTGGTCGGCACCATTCTCTATAGCCTTAATGTGACCTGCACAAAGTTGCATATTGACGATCCAATAACCATACCAAATCACCCAAAATCCATTTCTTTGATTAGAAATCCCATCACAGACGACACTACAATTGTTGAATCATCTCTTTCTGGAACAAATACTTTGTTTAACATCGCATCTGGCCGGTGGACCTCCACTAGATCGACTAGCTCATGAAAATGTTCCTTCGTTACGGCGGTATCAAGAATCTTATGAATATAATTGGCTATGGAGCCTAGACTCATGCATTTCTTCCAACTCCTTTCTTGACTTTTTCCCAGATGGGTTGGAAATGAGATTCCCAAAATAATTTCTCATTTCGCCTCCATCCGATATTCTCTTTCTTCCGTCGACCATGAGGCTTTTTAGCCGACAGTGATTGCTATTTTAGCATTGTAATATATAAATTCTAAACAAATACTTTTTATGTGGAGTTGTAGCACATAATAAGAATTAATGGGGTCGGGCAATAATTAAAAGTGGCACATATATTCTCTATTTTTTGACAAATTCAAAAAATTATTTGAATATAAAGTTGTAGCACGAGAAATAGTTACTTGAGCAGCTAGGACGCCATTTCCCCTGAATATTCTCAACCATTCTGCAGAAATTGATATCATTGAGCCCCACATCGGCGTATGCTTCCTCAAAATCAACTCCCCGGTTGTTGCAAAGAAGCTCTGGCTCTCCGATAGTATTTGTGACCATCTCGCCGGAAAATGCATAGTACGGAACTAAAGTCTGGCTTAGTCCCTTCTTCAGAACATTTACGGCGGAGCCGAACGAGTGTCCGGCAGGTTTCCGATAGCAAAAGAAGACGTTGGTTTCGAGCTCCGGTATGAGCAAGTCAATGTTAGAGAGCGGCAACCAAAGCTCACGCATTAATTGGAACCACCGCCGCCACAGCCGTCTTGCGTAGCCTACTTACCCGGAACGATCAGCCATTTCAATTGCTATAAGAACTGATAATAAAAATGAATGGAAGCCATTTCTCGATTGGTATTTATATATATTGTTAGGAATGAACGATGTGAACCTCCAAAGGTCCATAAACTGAGTACCTACTTTTAACTTTCTTAATTTTAAGGCATGCTTTTGTTTTTGGGTTGCTATAGAGAGGTTTTTTTTTTAGCTTAACAATAATAAAAGTAATTTGGACGTGTGAGAGAAAAATTTACATGCATATAGCAATTGAGTTATTTTATCACCATTTTATTTTTAATTGTATACGGTTGTTTCGCTGATTATTTTATCGTATTATATTTCCCATTAATTTCGTGCTTATTATTTATTTTTTATGATTATTAAAACCCTAAGGCAGCTTTGATTTTAAGCATATTATTGTTTGTGATTTCATGATCATAATTGAAAAACAGGGTATTACTCTTAATTGAATTCTACAACTTGCTCTCAGGAGAGGGTCTTCGATTTTTTTTTTGTTTTGTGTTTTTTTGTGCATGCATCCGGGGCACATGGTGACAAATTATTAGCAAACTCTTAAGTCGACTTTATTAAATTAAAAAAATGGTAGCACATTTGAGGCATGCTTTAATTTCCATTTGTGGGTGCAATTTCAATTTTAATTTGCATGATATACAATTGCATGTCATATTGCACATCTCTGTTCATGATCTCTAACACATTTCTGTGAAAGATTACTACAAATTCTGGGTTAAGTGCTACGAACGGTTGCGGATCAAAATTTGGAACAGGAAGGAAGAAGATTAAACGAATCGTCTTGGATTTGAAAATGTGTGAATGAAATTAAGTAGCCCATTTTATAGGCTCTCAGGATTCTGAAGATGCAGCATGAAATTAATGTGTGACCCTATATATGCAAACTAAACACATTAAAAGTGACTCTCCGTACAGGAAATATATCATTGTTGGGAATACGGTAAAAAATAAAAAATAAAACTCATTCAATCATTGTTGCATAGACACATTGGCCGACGACACCCAAACGCAATTAGGGAATTCAACTGATTTTGTCTTGAATTTTGATGTTAATATTATTTGCTAAACTTCAACCAACGATTTTGTGAGGGTTTGCTTCCGATCAATTTTGCAGATGGAGATTTCTGATCATAATTCTCTTCTTTCCGATCGTATTCCAGATCGACCACTCTCTGGGGTAATTTAGACTGCTGAATATTTTGTTTGAATTCGTTATGAATATGATTTGTGAACTGAGAATTGAGGAATTTTTGTTTGATTTTAATTTTTAATTTTATTTTTTGTTTGAATTGGTTGTGACTATGTTTAAATCTGGGAAGTGTCTTGCAATGACTACTGGTGACTGGCCGGTGAGAATTTGGCTGAGAAAAGTGTTTTACATCAAGTTATTGAAAACTTTTTCATGGAAAGGTTACCGTATTTTTTTCTCTCTCTAAAAATCTCGTGCTCTCCCTTCTCTCTATTATTGGTCCTTTTACTATTTCCTTTCTGGCCGTTACAGTAAAAAAACGGATACTTTCACCTGATTAGTATCGGACAACGGTCTCAAATCAGCTCAGCTCCGCTCCGCCAATGGCGGAGCCACCGCCTTCCGCCGCAATTCCCTGTTCCCCATCTACTAAAACTCTTCCGCTGAACCCCATTCAACCAAGATCATTTATTTCTGCTCTTACAAATCGATCGCCGCCTTTATGTGCTCTTCCAAACAATCCCAACCTAAATCCAAAAAGAGAGTTTCTGGGTGATATGGCCTGTATTTACACCGAAGAACAGGTTCAGCTGCTATCATCCCACTACTCCAATGCCTTAATCGGCAAATTTTCAAGGGGTCGCCCAACGATGGACCAACTGGAGCAAGAATTCAAGACCATTGGATTTATGGGTAAATATCAGCTGGGTCTGATCGACTTCAAGCATGTTCTTATCCGTTTCGAGCTTATGGAGGATTTCCAGAGGTGTTGGATCAGAGGACTTTGGATCTTTAATAAGTTCCCAAATTTCCCGATGAAAGTTCTCCGCTGGACTCCGGATTTCTCCCCCCATACAGAATCCTCAATTGTCCCTCTCTGGGTAACGGTATCAGATATCCCTATCTTTTTTTATAATATGGGTACAATTGCTGATGTAGGAAATTCAATTGGGGCTTTTATTAAGATGGATGCTGCTACTGAGTGTCTTACTCGACCTTCTGTTCTGAAACTTTGTGTTGAATATGATCTTCTTAAGCCTAGGAAGCCATTTATTCGTTTAGGAACAGAATTGAACCATATCAAGTGCAGGGTTGAGTATGAAAATGTCCCTTCTTATTGTGCTATTTGCTCTAAGATTGGCCATTCAAATCTGGATTGTAGCTTCAATCAGGCTGTCAAAACTCAGAATGCTTATAGCTCCCCTAAGACCACCATTGAAATCAACACAAAACCCACTATTACTGCTTATGTTTCTATCTGGAAGCCTACTGGTATCAAGCTCACTAAACCTCCCTCTATTTTAGAGATGGAATATGAGGAAATAGCTAAGGCTTTGGGACTCCTTATGGATGCTGAAACAGTAGTCAACATTCCTTCTATCCAGAGTGTCACCTCACCATCCTCTGATCCTGAACTTTATTTCCCGACTCATGTCAATGCTCAACCTCTTCAAGAGGCTGACATGCCTAGGGAGACTGTTATTGTTCACTCTGCTCACAAGCCTGTCCAATGTGATTCAATTGTTGATCCTCCACCACCTGTCCTGCAACAGCATCCTTCACCTATCTCCCATACTCCTTTATCAACTATGATGGGGGATAATCCATCCCAGTTAGAGGCCTCAGGAAAATCTCTGGATCAGTGCCCTCCATCTCCAGCTGTTCCAGATAACTCTCCTACGAAAATTCCCCTTGCTCCTTGCCTAGTTGAGAATGTGATGGATAACTCAGATGAGATTGTTCTGTGGTCTTCTCCAACTCAGGACTTCATCAATACAATTGATTCTTCACAGTATACCCAGGCCAATATCTCAAGGAAAAGAGGTCCTAAGTATGCAACAGATGATATCCAACCAAAAACCAGTAAATTTTTCTCTCCTCTCAGTTCTATTTTTGCAGCTAAAAAGTTCTTCTTCTCTCAGCAGAGAACTCCTCAAAACAGGTTTTTGCCCTTAGCTATTGAGGATAGCTCAGATGATTCAGAGGATCAACCGGATGCTTCAGAAATCCCTCCATCTTCTGAACAAATGAAGGAGCTCTCAGAAGACAATCAAAACTCTTCCCCTATTTCTCAGGCAAGTATTCCTATTCCCTCCCCATTGAATAATGGTAAAGGGAAGAAGAAAGCAAAAAAAACCTTGAATGATAGCTATTTTTCTCAGATTAATAGAATCATGACTAGGTCAAAAAGCTCAACTACTGTTTCTCATGATTAGTACAAACCTCAAAATTAAATTTCTTGTGTGGAATGTTAGAGGGATGGACACATCTATGGATAGGTTAATTACGCTGATAGCTTCACACAAATTTGAGTTGGTTTGTTTAATTGAACCCTTACATGACAATTCCAAATGTGATCATTATATGCATCTGCTTAAGTTTGATAACAGTACTTATGCTAGCAATGGACAGATATGGATTTTCTGGAACTCTTCTTTAAATCTATCTGTTGTCAGTGACCATGAACAATTCCTATCTACCCTAGTCAGTAGCCAGAAATTGAATTCTACAATTGAAGTAGTTTTCACCTATGGTTTAAGGACTAGGAAAGGTAGGAAAAGATTATGGGCTGATTTGCAACAATTCTCCTCTACTCCAACTATTTTCATAGGAGACTTCAATGCCATAACCTCTATAAATGAATATAAAGGTCCCTCAACTCCTAAATTAGGCAGCATGAAGGACTTTAATGAATTTATAGATTTTATGGCATTGGAAGAAATAAATACAGTGGGGAATTTTTTTACATGGACTAATAATAGAGCTCACCCCACTATTCAGAGAATTGATAGAGGCCTGTGCAATGCTGATTGGAGAACTGCTTTTCCTTCTTCCTCTATTCAAGTTCTTAACAGGAAATCTTCTGATCATAATCCTCTTCTCTTGACTATTGGTAGTTCTATTCCATCTTCTCCTAGGCCTTTTAGATTTTTAAATACATGG
Organism: Cruciata laevipes; assembly: GCA_963678965.1. Classification (NCBI taxonomy): domain Eukaryota; kingdom Viridiplantae; phylum Streptophyta; class Magnoliopsida; order Gentianales; family Rubiaceae; genus Cruciata; species Cruciata laevipes. The sequence continues at coordinate 19,989,112 of OY787633.1, forward strand.
TATAAAAGGCAGGATTTTAATGATGTAGTTAGATTGAACTGGTCTCAACATCTTTCTGAAACTGGCCTTCTAGGTTTCTCCCTTAAACTAATTAGACTGAAAAAATGCCTTAGAATATGGAATAAAATTGAATTTGGTAATGTCCATGAAAATGTGACTAAGGCTGAGAATGAGTTAAGTATTCAGGAAATAATTTATGACCTGAATAACTCTTCTGATGAGTTGAAAAACTCAAAAAAGTCAAAGCTTCACTTCAAAAGGCCATTAAAGAACAGAGGCATTTCTGGAAACAGAAGGCTAAAATCAAATGGTTGAAAGAAGGAGATGACAATACCAAGTTCTTTCACAATTCTGTCAAGGAAAAAAAAGGGAGACTTAGCATCACTAAGATTAAAAATGGTCAGGGTAGATGGCTAGATGACAATAATGAGATTGAACTGGAAGCCATATCCTACTATGATAATCTCCTCTCAGAAGAGGCCACAGATGACCAATTTAAATCTCATTTTCTCTGTCAAATTCCCACTCTTATTCATGATGAGGATAATAATAAACTTATGCAACCAATTTCATTATTGGAAGTTAAAAATATTGTTTTCTGCATGAATAAGAACAGCAGTCCAGGACCTGATGGTTTCACTGCTCAGTTTTTTATTAAATTGACAAGCGATTTCCCCACGTCGTAAATGGGAATCCCACTCAATCAAAACACATTTATATTCACCTACGACTTCTAACTACTATAGAGTAGATAGTGGGAAGTAGGGATCGAACCACAAGGAGAAGGAGTCTTGTTTAGTGTTTTAGCAAAGATTATAAACACATACATATATATTATATAGAAAGCAAGGTAAACAAGGGGGGGTTTTGATGTTGGTTTTGTTACACTACGAAAGAAAGTAACTAAGATGAACTACACTACAATGCAAATACAAGGCCTTGGGAGGCAATTGACTTCAACTTCAACTATCGATTATCATTGAGTGAACGCTTCATATATAGGATTTATGATCATAAGTCGTAGATGAAAACATCATATTCTCTCGATAATGGCTAGTGAGCATGAACACATCACTCAAGAGCCCTCATTATCAATCCACCTAGATGATAACATCTAGATACATCGACAATGGAATTAACAATGGAGAATCGACAAACTCATCCATACTCGACGTTAACGTGAGCATTGGACAAGACATTTGAAGACTATAAAGAACTAAGATGATGATAACATACAAATCTCAATTCATACTTTATGATATATACAATCACATATTAGGGGGATCGATGATAACATTAGATCATTACCTAAACACACAATTGATTAATCATGCAAGTTCATAAGATTTCCAATTCTAACAACTTATATTCATCATGGCATATCTCAACTACAATCACATAACCAAGGGGAGAGTTTGTCATCACTCAACCCCTTTCCATAGTCACTAAACTACTAGAGATCACTACATTACAATGCATCACCTAGAATTACTCTAAAACTATATTACTTTAACACCAAGAACTAATCTACTCTAATTAGTGACTATGAGGCATGCAATTTATATAAAACATAAAGCCCATGGCAAATATAGCAAGATTGAACAACATTCATGCATAAGAACTCAAGTTCATCAAGAATTCAAATGATAATCTAACCCAAAATAGAAGCATAATGAAGTTAATGAAGATTTCAAGCAAAGAAGTTTACATCAATAGCTCCCAAGGAAGAAACTAAGCTAATACAATCATATTAATCAATACATGTTTGTTCAACAAATCAAAGGGAAGAAAGATTGAAGAAAGGATGAAAAACTAGAGAAAAAAGGGATTTGGATTGGGAGAGCTCGTCCAAAATGAGGGAAAAAATGGAGTATTTATAGCCCCAAAAATTCAGCTCAAGAGTGCAAGTGGGCAAGAGTTTAGCGACGCTTTATTTGGTCGCTGTTCATCATAGTGACACTTCTGGGCAGCTAGTGACACTTCTGGGCAGCAGTGACACTTTCTTCATCTGGAGTGACACTTCCTTCAAACAAAAGCGACACTTTTCTGGGCACAAGTGACACTTTTCTGGGCAGCTTCTACCACCTTTTGTAAAGTGGCCTTCTCGCCACTTCTATGACCAATTATTCAAGTTCCAAGCATCAAATCATCAACTCTATAACATAATCATAGAAGGTCTTCAAGACTATCAATCAACAAGCTCCCAAAATACACATAAACATAGGATTTTACAAGTTCTAAACATAAAGAACCAATGATATAATTCACTCTAAAATCCTATACTTTGTTACAAAATTATCTTCAAAACAAGTCTAAAATGCACTAAAAACTAGAGTACAAATAGGGTATATCAAACTCCCCCACACTTAAACCTTTCTCGTCCTCGAGAAAGAACGATACAAGTCCAAGTTTCATACTTCTAAATATCTATCCAATGCACATTTAAGACTTCCACACAAATTTTCATCAAGAAACAAAGTGTGCCAAATATAAGTTTCATCAAAGCAATTTCTTTGGCACACAAAACCAACAAAAGATCACAAAATTCCTCTCCTTTTGCCTAGGTTTTTACCTAGCCCCTCTTTCTTTCCACACACTCTCCTTTTGCCTAGAAGTTTATCTAGCCACTCTTTTTTTTTTTTTTTTTTTTTTTTTTTTCAAGCCTCTCACTTTTACCTAGGCCTTTTTAATGTTTTGACCTATCCGGGCTTTTCACTCATTTTTTCTTAATAAATTCTTCAAGAGAAGTGCATATTTACAACACCAAAACAAAAGCAAAACAAAAATCCTAAACTTCTCCCCCACACTTAAGCCAAACATTGTCCTCAATGTTCAAAACTATTAAAATCATGAGGAAAGGGAAGGACTCACACACTAGAACTTGGCATTCATTCATGTAGTCTATGGAGCTAAGCACGACAAGATGTAAGACTACAAGAAATATATGCTCACAACAATTACGACCTATGCAACCAAAGCAATCTCAACAAAACAATCACAAATCATAACTTCGCAAAACACAAGGCGGCAAGCCCCTACCAAAAAGCTCAGTATACAACTAAAGGCGGCAAGCCTTTCAAAATGCAATTAAACCTATTGGCGGCAAGCCCTAAATCATCCAAAATTTCAAACAAATTCAGTAGGGTACCGTCAATTGAAGCCTTTGGAAGCAATGTAGCATGAGGAGATCATCAATTGAACCAAAATATCACCAAATCAAAAATTCCCAAAAATTAGGGTTCTTGAGATTTGGGGATATTTAACTTCGTTTAGGAAATTGAAATTTGAGATGGTGAAAAGGATAAGGATGGTGGAGGGAAGGGGTGGCGCATTTGGTGGTGGAGGGAGGGGGTGGCGGGGTGGAGGTGGAGGGAGGGGGCGGCGGATTTGGTGGTGGAGGGAGGGTGGGGCAGGGTTTGGGCGGGTTTTGGGATGGAGGGGAGGTAAGGGGCGGGTCTGGGCGGGAAGATTCAGGCGGGGTGGTGAGGGCGGTGGTGGGTGGAGGAAGAAGAAGGGGGAGGAGGGCGGCGGGGTGGAGGTGGGGCGGGGGAAGAGGGTGGGAGAGGGGGCTGCAGATTTGGGGGAAAGTTTGAGAGAAACTTTCGTTCGTTTTTTTTTTTTTTTTTTTTTTTTTTTTTCGCGGGTCGCGAGGCCCGATACGCGGCCCGCGAGCCCGATTCGCGGCCCGCGGGTTTAATTCGCGGGCCGCGAAAAACGGTCATTTTGTGGCAGCGATTTTTGCCCGAAAATGGGCAATTTTTCGCGGGCCGCGAATTTTTTTTTTTTTTTTTTTTTTTTTTTTTAACACAACCAAAGAAAAACAAGAATTAAAACGAAACAAAAACAAGAGTGAAAACGTAATCTACTAATTAAAACAATGAAAGATACAAAGAAACTATTTTTTTTTAAATTTATAAACACAATAAAAGCTAAGTAAAAAAAAAAAAAAACGATCAAAATCGATTTATTTAACGTCGTCGACACGACCCAAATGTTATTCATAGAACAAAAGCTTGAAATCCTTCACTTTCGAAAGAAAAATGAAGGGTAGTAGAGAAGGTGTTGGAGGAGGGATACAAGATGGTGGTTTTAAAGGAGTGGGAATGGTAGGAAGCATGAATGAGTCATATGACTTCCTACTCTCCTCTAAAACTTCCGGAAGTGGTGAAATTTGTTGCATAGGTGGAGATGAAGGTGACAATGGAGATGGTAAAAGTTCAATAACACTCACATCTCTCTCTATTTCATATTGTTCAACAAAAATTTCCTCATCACTTTCAAACTCTTCCTCATGCATTGTGGTGATATCACTCACCATAGCAATAGGATTATGTTCTACTTCGGATGGTACTTCCTTGGAGTATTGAGCTTCTAATCTCATCACCACATTCAACATTTCGCTCAATTGCCTCTCAAGATTCTCTAAACGTAAATTTTCATCATAAGTCATTGAATCTTGTTCTTGAGGCAATTCACAAGGATGTGGGGGTAGATTTTGTTGCTCAAAATATTGGTTTTCCGGTTGATATCCATAATTCGAATTCGAATAACCACTCCATTGTGGATTATAAGAATCATCACATGGATTAAAACAATTTTGACTTTGAAAACCAATATGTGTCTCCTCCTCATAGCACTCATCATCATAGTACCCTTGGTATGAAGAACCAAGGGGCCTTTCAAGTTCATAGTGCTCACTTCTCGACTCAAAATAACAAGGCTCGGAAAAATCATTTGGAAGATAAGAATCACACGAGCTTGTTGCATTCTTCCTCATCCTTTCATGGTTAAAGGAGAGGAATTCAAGAAAATCTTTCCTTTTTAAACTAAACATAACTAAAAAAAGTTTGAAATGGTAGTGCAAGGGTTCTAGGGTAATACACACTAAAATGTGCCGTTTATTCCAAGAAACCAAGCAATACACACTTCAAAGAAAACAAAGTAAACAAAAGATTGAAACTATAGTGCAAGGATTCTAAGGCAATACACACTACAAGGTGCCGTTTACACAAAGAACTCGAGCAATACACTTTCAAAGAAAAGAAAGAAAACAAAGGAGATAAACTATAAAATCTAAGATAAAACACAAAACCAGAAATGCCTTCTCCCCGGCAGCGGCGCCATTTTTTGACAAGCGATTTCCCCACGTCGTAAATGGGAATCCCACTCAATCAAAACACATTTATATTCACCTACGACTTCTAACTACTATAGAGTAGATAGTGGGAAGTAGGGATCGAACCACAAGGAGAAGGAGTCTTGTTTAGTGTTTTAGCAAAGATTATAAACACATACATATATATTATATAGAAAGCAAGGTAAACAAGGGGGGGTTTTGATGTTGGTTTTGTTACACTACGAAAGAAAGTAACTAAGATGAACTACACTACAATGCAAATACAAGGCCTTGGGAGGCAATTGACTTCAACTTCAACTATCGATTATCATTGAGTGAACGCTTCATATATAGGATTTATGATCATAAGTCGTAGATGAAAACATCATATTCTCTCGATAATGGCTAGTGAGCATGAACACATCACTCAAGAGCCCTCATTATCAATCCACCTAGATGATAACATCTAGATACATCGACAATGGAATTAACAATGGAGAATCGACAAACTCATCCATACTCGACGTTAACGTGAGCATTGGACAAGACATTTGAAGACTATAAAGAACTAAGATGATGATAACATACAAATCTCAATTCATACTTTATGATATATACAATCACATATTAGGGGGATCGATGATAACATTAGATCATTACCTAAACACACAATTGATTAATCATGCAAGTTCATAAGATTTCCAATTCTAACAACTTATATTCATCATGGCATATCTCAACTACAATCACATAACCAAGGGGAGAGTTTGTCATCACTCAACCCCTTTCCATAGTCACTAAACTACTAGAGATCACTACATTACAATGCATCACCTAGAATTACTCTAAAACTATATTACTTTAACACCAAGAACTAATCTACTCTAATTAGTGACTATGAGGCATGCAATTTATATAAAACATAAAGCCCATGGCAAATATAGCAAGATTGAACAACATTCATGCATAAGAACTCAAGTTCATCAAGAATTCAAATGATAATCTAACCCAAAATAGAAGCATAATGAAGTTAATGAAGATTTCAAGCAAAGAAGTTTACATCAATAGCTCCCAAGGAAGAAACTAAGCTAATACAATCATATTAATCAATACATGTTTGTTCAACAAATCAAAGGGAAGAAAGATTGAAGAAAGGATGAAAAACTAGAGAAAAAAGGGATTTGGATTGGGAGAGCTCGTCCAAAATGAGGGAAAAAATGGAGTATTTATAGCCCCAAAAATTCAGCTCAAGAGTGCAAGTGGGCAAGAGTTTAGCGACGCTTTATTTGGTCGCTGTTCATCATAGTGACACTTCTGGGCAGCTAGTGACACTTCTGGGCAGCAGTGACACTTTCTTCATCTGGAGTGACACTTCCTTCAAACAAAAGCGACACTTTTCTGGGCACAAGTGACACTTTTCTGGGCAGCTTCTACCACCTTTTGTAAAGTGGCCTTCTCGCCACTTCTATGACCAATTATTCAAGTTCCAAGCATCAAATCATCAACTCTATAACATAATCATAGAAGGTCTTCAAGACTATCAATCAACAAGCTCCCAAAATACACATAAACATAGGATTTTACAAGTTCTAAACATAAAGAACCAATGATATAATTCACTCTAAAATCCTATACTTTGTTACAAAATTATCTTCAAAACAAGTCTAAAATGCACTAAAAACTAGAGTACAAATAGGGTATATCAAACTCCCCCACACTTAAACCTTTCTCGTCCTCGAGAAAGAACGATACAAGTCCAAGTTTCATACTTCTAAATATCTATCCAATGCACATTTAAGACTTCCACACAAATTTTCATCAAGAAACAAAGTGTGCCAAATATAAGTTTCATCAAAGCAATTTCTTTGGCACACAAAACCAACAAAAGATCACAAAATTCCTCTCCTTTTGCCTAGGTTTTTACCTAGCCCCTCTTTCTTTCCACACACTCTCCTTTTGCCTAGAAGTTTATCTAGCCACTCTTTTTTTTTTTTTTTTTTTTTTTTTTCAAGCCTCTCACTTTTACCTAGGCCTTTTTAATGTTTTGACCTATCCGGGCTTTTCACTCATTTTTTCTTAATAAATTCTTCAAGAGAAGTGCATATTTACAACACCAAAACAAAAGCAAAACAAAAATCCTAAACTTCTCCCCCACACTTAAGCCAAACATTGTCCTCAATGTTCAAAACTATTAAAATCATGAGGAAAGGGAAGGACTCACACACTAGAACTTGGCATTCATTCATGTAGTCTATGGAGCTAAGCACGACAAGATGTAAGACTACAAGAAATATATGCTCACAACAATTACGACCTATGCAACCAAAGCAATCTCAACAAAACAATCACAAATCATAACTTCGCAAAACACAAGGCGGCAAGCCCCTACCAAAAAGCTCAGTATACAACTAAAGGCGGCAAGCCTTTCAAAATGCAATTAAACCTATTGGCGGCAAGCCCTAAATCATCCAAAATTTCAAACAAATTCAGTAGGGTACCGTCAATTGAAGCCTTTGGAAGCAATGTAGCATGAGGAGATCATCAATTGAACCAAAATATCACCAAATCAAAAATTCCCAAAAATTAGGGTTCTTGAGATTTGGGGATATTTAACTTCGTTTAGGAAATTGAAATTTGAGATGGTGAAAAGGATAAGGATGGTGGAGGGAAGGGGTGGCGCATTTGGTGGTGGAGGGAGGGGGTGGCGGGGTGGAGGTGGAGGGAGGGGGCGGCGGATTTGGTGGTGGAGGGAGGGTGGGGCGGGGTTTGGGCGGGTTTTGGGATGGAGGGGAGGTAAGGGGCGGGTCTGGGCGGGAAGATTCAGGCGGGGTGGTGAGGGCGGTGGTGGGTGGAGGAAGAAGAAGGGGGAGGAGGGCGGCGGGGTGGAGGTGGGGCGGGGGAAGAGGGTGGGAGAGGGGGCTGCAGATTTGGGGGAAAGTTTGAGAGAAACTTTCGTTCGTTTTTTTTTTTTTTTTTTTTTTTTTTTTTCGCGGGTCGCGAGGCCCGATACGCGGCCCGCGAGCCCGATACGCGGCCCGCGAGCCCGATTCGCGGCCCGCGGGTTTAATTCGCGGGCCGCGAAAAACGGTCATTTTGTGGCAGCGATTTTTGCCCGAAAATGGGCAATTTTTCGCGGGCCGCGAATTTTTTTTTTTTTTTTTTTTTTTTTTTTTTTAACACAACCAAAGAAAAACAAGAATTAAAACGAAACAAAAACAAGAGTGAAAACGTAATCTACTAATTAAAACAATGAAAGATACAAAGAAACTATTTTTTTTTAAATTTATAAACACAATAAAAGCTAAGTAAAAAAAAAAAAAAACGATCAAAATCGATTTATTTAACGTCGTCGACACGACCCAAATGTTATTCATAGAACAAAAGCTTGAAATCCTTCACTTTCGAAAGAAAAATGAAGGGTGGTAGAGAAGGTGTTGGAGGAGGGATACAAGATGGTGGTTTTAAAGGAGTGGGAATGGTAGGAAGCATGAATGAGTCATATGACTTCCTACTCTCCTCTAAAACTTCCGGAAGTGGTGAAATTTGTTGCATAGGTGGAGATGAAGGTGACAATGGAGATGGTAAAAGTTCAATAACACTCACATCTCTCTCTATTTCATATTGTTCAACAAAAATTTCCTCATCACTTTCAAACTCTTCCTCATGCATTGTGGTGATATCACTCACCATAGCAATAGGATTATGTTCTACTTCGGATGGTACTTCCTTGGAGTATTGAGCTTCTAATCTCATCACCACATTCAACATTTCGCTCAATTGCCTCTCAAGATTCTCTAAACGTAAATTTTCATCATAAGTCATTGAATCTTGTTCTTGAGGCAATTCACAAGGATGTGGGGGTAGATTTTGTTGCTCAAAATATTGGTTTTCCGGTTGATATCCATAATTCGAATTCGAATAACCACTCCATTGTGGATTATAAGAATCATCACATGGATTAAAACAATTTTGACTTTGAAAACCAATATGTGTCTCCTCCTCATAGCACTCATCATCATAGTACCCTTGGTATGAAGAACCAAGGGGCCTTTCAAGTTCATAGTGCTCACTTCTCGACTCAAAATAACAAGGCTCGGAAAAATCATTTGGAAGATAAGAATCACACGAGCTTGTTGCATTCTTCCTCATCCTTTCATGGTTAAAGGAGAGGAATTCAAGAAAATCTTTCCTTTTTAAACTAAACATAACTAAAAAAAGTTTGAAATGGTAGTGCAAGGGTTCTAGGGTAATACACACTAAAATGTGCCGTTTATTCCAAGAAACCAAGCAATACACACTTCAAAGAAAACAAAGTAAACAAAAGATTGAAACTATAGTGCAAGGATTCTAAGGCAATACACACTACAAGGTGCCGTTTACACAAAGAACTCGAGCAATACACTTTCAAAGAAAAGAAAGAAAACAAAGGAGATAAACTATAAAATCTAAGATAAAACACAAAACCAGAAATGCCTTCTCCCCGGCAGCGGCGCCATTTTTTGACAAGCGATTTCCCCACGTCGTAAATGGGAATCCCACTCAATCAAAACACATTTATATTCACCTACGACTTCTAACTACTATAGAGTAGATAGTGGGAAGTAGGGATCGAACCACAAGGAGAAGGAGTCTTGTTTAGTGTTTTAGCAAAGATTATAAACACATACATATATATTATATAGAAAGCAAGGTAAACAAGGGGGGGTTTTGATGTTGGTTTTGTTACACTACGAAAGAAAGTAACTAAGATGAACTACACTACAATGCAAATACAAGGCCTTGGGAGGCAATTGACTTCAACTTCAACTATCGATTATCATTGAGTGAACGCTTCATATATAGGATTTATGATCATAAGTCGTAGATGAAAACATCATATTCTCTCGATAATGGCTAGTGAGCATGAACACATCACTCAAGAGCCCTCATTATCAATCCACCTAGATGATAACATCTAGATACATCGACAATGGAATTAACAATGGAGAATCGACAAACTCATCCATACTCGACGTTAACGTGAGCATTGGACAAGACATTTGAAGACTATAAAGAACTAAGATGATGATAACATACAAATCTCAATTCATACTTTATGATATATACAATCACATATTAGGGGGATCGATGATAACATTAGATCATTACCTAAACACACAATTGATTAATCATGCAAGTTCATAAGATTTCCAATTCTAACAACTTATATTCATCATGGCATATCTCAACTACAATCACATAACCAAGGGGAGAGTTTGTCATCACTCAACCCCTTTCCATAGTCACTAAACTACTAGAGATCACTACATTACAATGCATCACCTAGAATTACTCTAAAACTATATTACTTTAACACCAAGAACTAATCTACTCTAATTAGTGACTATGAGGCATGCAATTTATATAAAACATAAAGCCCATGGCAAATATAGCAAGATTGAACAACATTCATGCATAAGAACTCAAGTTCATCAAGAATTCAAATGATAATCTAACCCAAAATAGAAGCATAATGAAGTTAATGAAGATTTCAAGCAAAGAAGTTTACATCAATAGCTCCCAAGGAAGAAACTAAGCTAATACAATCATATTAATCAATACATGTTTGTTCAACAAATCAAAGGGAAGAAAGATTGAAGAAAGGATGAAAAACTAGAGAAAAAAGGGATTTGGATTGGGAGAGCTCGTCCAAAATGAGGGAAAAAATGGAGTATTTATAGCCCCAAAAATTCAGCTCAAGAGTGCAAGTGGGCAAGAGTTTAGCGACGCTTTA